>CM071799.1:20025535-21404944 GCA_036559045.1 Platycarya longipes | reverse complement strand
GGAATATAGTTTGTTTCGGCTTGGGAGGCCATAGACATATGTTATGAATTTGTGAAGTATATAAAACAAGAAAGGAACAACTAAGAATAAGAGAAATTAAAAAGTTAGTCACGTCACGACGGGGGCGGCGATACATAATGCCTGGATGACTGATGTGCCAAAACGGACGGCGATACGTAATGCTTATCGTATGATAAGAGTGTTTACATCATAACAGGGACGGTAATACGTAATGTTCGTATGACTGACATGAATATGATAAGGCTCGTCACGACGGGGACGGCGATATGTAATGCCCGGATGACTGACAAGAACATAAACCTGGTGGGGAAGGCAATATGTAACGCCCGTTGAGGTTCAAAAATAGTGATATGGCCCAACCTCGGGTAATAATAGTAGATATGGCTCAACCACGGGTAATAATAGTGGATATGCCCAAGCACGGGTAACAATAGTGGATAAGGCTCAACCATGGGTAATAATAGTGGAGAACCTAATAGTGAAGGCGATACGTAACTGCTGTTGAGGTTCAGATATATAAATAAGACTAAAGAAAAAACGAGAACAAGATAAAAATTTTCAGAAAAGTCATTGCAAGATATGAAAAGTTTTGTACACATATTTATATAAGTTACTCATTGAAATGGTTAAGACTATGTGAAAAAGGTACATGAGTCATGCATATGACATGCATAAAGCATTCATGATTCAAGTAATATGTTAATTTATCATGATACATGCTATTTCATCTTATTGATATGTTCTGTTGATGTCTTTTTTACGTTATTAATGTACTTACTGAAATTTCTTAGAAATCTCACTCTTTTCAATTTTAGCTATCATTACTTATAGAATGATAGACGTTGTTTGCAGGAATATGTAATTTGTCATGAGACTTAGACGTCACAGGAGACTCTGACGTACCCTGAGGGTCCTACAAAATACTCATCTTTTGATGGGATGATCTCTCACGTACGTGACCAAGTGGGATAACAAGATTACAAGATGATAGTTGGATATATTATGTTTATATGTTTTAAGAAGGCTAACTGGGTTATGTAAATATTTGATACAATATGTTATCATAAACATGAAGTTATGATGGTTATAGTTTTACTTCTGGCTTGTGATCTATGTATGTAAGAGTTAGATCTCTTTGCATAACCACGGATGTAGACCATATTCCGCTACGAACTGCATCACATATGATAGTAAGCTTAGGTGCATGCATAAAATTTTTGACAAGTACGGGGATATGTAGCCTAGTGCTACCTATCCTAACGTTTCAATTTACATTAAAACCTAAAAGTAAATTGGGGACATTACAAGGAACTTCAAAGACACCTGCATCATGAATAAACTTACAAAAATCCTCCATTGCACAAGGAAATCTCGGATTTCCTCCTCTCCACACTCCATCATTGCAAATAATATTAAAATCTCTCATGATAGTCCATGGCATAGCTAGCGAACCAAAAGGAACCAGGTCAAGCCAAAGCTCTTCTATCAATATATTTGCATTTAGCATAAACAACTGTCACAATCAAGGAGGAATTGATAACCAAAGTAGCATATTGGTTAGAGAACCCCATAGTGTTAATCTACAAATCGGCCTACCAAAATAATCATAACTTCTTGTTCACTCCACCATTAGAAAAAGAATCATCAAACCTGAAAAGATTTTGCTATCGTAGAAGACTACTTTCCTTCCAAAAATGTTCAGCCACAACCAACAATTTTGGATTGAATTGAGATGAGATTGTAAATGTCATATTTTTATCCCTTAATGTTTAATATTTTATACTTATTTGATGCCTAAATGTACTCATTATTCTTATATTTTGATTTAGGATGCAAATAGATGCATTAAATGCAAAATGAAACTAATTGGGTGATTTTGGATAGTTTCAACATCTTTTTGTAATCTAGGCATAACTCTCTTTTCAGATATCCAATTGAGATGATTCAAAATTCTATGGAACTAAAAGAAACAGACATACAACTTTCATGTTTTGAGTTTTGAGATATACTAGATGCATCAAGGTCTAAATCGGGATCGAAGTTGACATGCCTGCACTGTTGATGTTCCATTTCAAAATGTTGAACGAAAAGGGATGTGAAGATGTGAAGCCATTTCAAATTCAAAAAGAAGTCTATCAATGGAGGACAATTCAAATTCAAATTCAAATTCAAAAAGAAGTCTATCAATGGAGGACAATTCAAATTCAAATTCAAATTCATGTACATAGAAAGACACGAAGGATAATTCAAAATTTAAATAAAGTCTATCTTATCCAAATCCAATCCAAAGAACTAACGAAGGGATGAGACTTATATATATCTAGTTTTGAAGGAGAGCATGCCCCCAACCCTTTTTCGTCCTCTTTTTCATATTTTCCTTTGAGTTTCATCATAGCCCTGCATGGCTTAACTTTTATAATTGGTCGAAGGAAACAAAAATCTCGGAATCGATAAATCTGTGAGATCTAATGTGTTTTTATTATTCAATTTATGCTTTGAGTATCGGATGTTCTTTTATACCTATTTTCATCATTATCTCATTTAATTACTAGGAGGTCTACTTGTCGATGCCCCTGCTTGCGCTTGGGATCGTACGCAAATCGAGACGTCGGGGATGAGTATCACAGGGAAGTTCACCCATCGTCTTATCGTGTATATTTTTTTTTCTAAATAAAAGCAGTGAATAAAGGTTTTCGCAGCGAAAAATGCCAAACCTTTCTAAGTGTATATCACATAGCTCAACAAAATTAATATCCCAAAATACTTCATTACTATTAATATAAACATAACGATCATCCATAATTGTTCATTCTTCCAAAACAACAGAAGCCCAAAAATATAACAAGTAAAAACAAAAGTTGCGTAGGAGATTCCCCTTGCCCTTCCTTTTTAATCCAATGGCTCTTTCTTTATCCCCTTGAAATCAAAACCATAACGAATACGGTCCAAATCCAAGGTCGGCCCTACCTCACAACTCATCCCGAAGGATGACCGAGAGTCACTAGCTTAGAAGTAACGGATTCATTCGGGCCTTTGGGGGTCCGAGACGTCGTCCCTGGGACTATATTCGTCGATGTCGTTATCACCTGCAACTACTTCTATTGTCCCGAAAAGAGGGGCGATAGTGGAGAGATAAAGAGGGGGTGAGATTTCGGAAGAAATCTCAATAAGTACATCTATATCTCAATAAAAGCATTTTAAGCATACAGTTAAATGAATAACAAACAATTATCTATACATTATGCATTATGGGACTCATGACTATACTTATGCACATGCTCATACTCATGCTATTTCTTTTTCAACTTGTTTTTATGTATTTCTTTCATGAGTTTGCTTGTAACCTTATAAAACAAAACGTTTGAACTTCTTTTCAAAATTCATCTTTTCACAAATGATTTTCATTTTCTCTTATCTTAGGTGCCACTTATCATATCATTTCATATGGTTCGAAAGCCCATCTTTTCATCATGACATCTTATTGGAGACCTCACGATTCCCCTATGCACTGTGTGTTCCTACTAGTTACCGTAGCACCCGACGACCGTATCAAATCTAAGTAGCTACGTTTGCGCTCTTCATCACTCGGCGATTGATCACTCACCGAGTGACTACAAACTTTTTTGTATCGATAAGGCAAAAGCCTACACCGTCCTGTATGCACCTACTAGCTTTAGGTGTGACCATGCTCCGGACACTTTTTGGAGCCATACATGGTCTGCCAACGGTTCTTTGTCGAGCCAAGGGCTTTCACTCGACTTTAGACACTCCTAAGTGAACAGGGAGTTCCACTGGGGCACTACCCCATCCCAGCCTTTGGGGTTCTGATAAAACTTTAACTCTTTTCTTTTCGTTTAAAAACATGTTTGACTTAAACGTAGTTTTCGTGCTTCATGCATGAGACATGAAACTCATATCACTGAACATGTGAAATGTGAGATGAACATACGTGTATTCTATGTCAAGCCCTTTCACAATTCAAGTACCATGTAACTTCACTTCTTTTCTATCTAGTAGCACTTAGTGGGCCTTACCCATATCTAGGGGTGCTTGGCCCCCTTCCCACTAAGGTTGGGCCGAGACCCTCCCTTAGTATCTCCTAGCATTTTCTTCTCTTATTCTTCTCCAAATATTTCAATCTAGCTTCAATAAAATAATAAAATTTTTAACACCAAAAAACATGTCTTGGCCGAAACCTAGGGTTCTTATGTTTGTTATTTTAATCACTTTTCTTTTCCTCAAGATAGCTCACTCAGTTATTCATGTGAAAACCAAATATCATGCTATTATACTCCTTTTGTTTTCATATCTCTAATTTCTCCAAATATTCAAAATTTAATCATAATATAAAACAATAGTTGAAAAGATAGCTCAACCCCAAAATCCTTAAATCCAAAATACATATATGCACAAATCCAACCTTTTTCAACTCCAAATCAAAATTTAACAAGCATATATAACATCATCACTCATCATGTTGATCATACCACATTCTTCCTTTGTATCTACGTATTCAAATCCACAACATAATATAATCCTTAATCTAGCAAGATAACAACACATTTTCTTCAAGTACTCTAACCCATATCATCCAATATACTACAAGTTAACCTAAAATCATGCATGCATTTTCTTCAATCCACCTCATGTTAATTTCTTTAAAATAACTTGACTAAATCCACCCATCATTTCATATTCTCAACTTAAAGAATCATACACTTAAACATGGATTCCTACCTAACTAAGCATGGCATTTTCACTAAAGAATTTCATTTTAGCATAACAAGCAAGAATTCAAACAATACAATCAAATTCATTCAAAAGTATACTAATATTGCTAAAGGCAAGATAAGAATATACTTACAATACTCCTAACTAGCTTAGATGAAATCTGAAAATATATTTAGCATTTCATTAGATTAATCTAAGAACATAACATCTTTTAAAGAAAATCTCTACACAAGAACATGGATGTGGTGTGTGTTCATCTCTAGGTTTCTATACTTGAACTATTTAGAGATTCTACTTACCTCTTCAAGAACAACTCCTCTTCAAGAATATTGGCTCTAGCTCCTCTACACTTAGGATAATTTTATGTTTAGAGGATAGGAGGAAGTGAAACAAAAGAAGATAGAGGGGGAGGGAAGGTTGGCAGAGAGGTAGAGAGAGAGGGTTTGTGTGCAAATGAACAACCAAGTGAGGGAGACTCCCTCCTTGGGCCATTCGGCCATGCCTCTCCATAGGGTACTAGGTACTCATTTCACTAGTTTTAGGTGTGAAATTTGAGGGGTTGAATGACTCTTTGATTGACTTCTATCTCATGACCACTCCAAGACCAAATCTAACCCATGCCTAGGTGGATTTTGTTTCCCCTCCCTTCTTGCTATGGTAGGCGCCCTCCATGGGGTTTTGGCCCTCTATTTCCATCAAATCGCTCATCAATCTTTCCTCCATCACCTCATGTGTCAATCCAAGGGATTGCAAAATCATCCTTTTGGGGAAAAGGGCAAGCATGGTTCGGCTATGCCCATTTTGGTTTCAACCGAAACCTCATTTCCCTCCCATGGTTTTCCTCCCTTCTCAAGCACCTATCCATCAACTTGTCAAATCACCACTTCTTCCTGACACTCTTACACATATGTCTTTTCCCTTCTCATACCAATCTAAAGTGTCCATTCAACTAGATTTGGAAGTACACTAGGAAGGCTCCAAATGAGGCTCACGGCATGCCTCACCCGAATCCCCTCTTGGTTTTGCTTTTCTTTTTCCTTCCTATCTCTCCAATGATGCCACTCCTCACTTGTCAATCACTTTTTCAACTCACCCTTACAAGATCTATTGGTGATCATTTGCTTAGGTTTGTGAGAAATTACATAGAAAAGGCCTCAAAGGGTTTCGGCTACAAGCCTCCACCGAATCTCCTTCTTCTCTTCTCTTCCATTTCTTATTTCAACTACAAGTGTCAACTATCTAGATATGGTATATCCTAGAAAGACTAAAACAGAAAATATCTTTGTTTTTCCTAAGATATCCCAATGATGGGAAAATCTCATTATGAGATTTCACAATCTATCCTACAAAGCAACGCACTAGTCAACTCCCAAGTACTAGCAATTTTCCACTTTTATCTACTAATCTTGGATGACTCACTAGGGTTTTTCTAGAAGTGACATGTGTCTATTGTGTGGGATTGTGGGCTTGTGGTTCCTTTCTTGGCCCATTCATTTAAGTTGGGCTCTCAAGACTTCGATTTTAAGCCCAAGCCTTAATCTTCACTTCTCAATATTATTATTATTAATGAAATTAATTACTTAATTAAAATAATAGGAAATGAAAATCTCGGGTCGTCACACTACTAGTTTATTATTCGTTGCAATCTACTGCTAGATTAGATATCAAATCCATAATTGTTTGATCCCTCTAATTTATGAAGCAATTAAGATTTAATGATTTGCTGTGCCAGAAATTATTAGATCTTAAGAAGAACGCTTGACTAAATTAAACGCAACCGTTTGTGCTTGTAATGTTTAGTTTCATCGATCTCTCTGATTCTTAAGACTGCTACTAGATTAAATCCTTAGTGCTTGTCTTAGATTGTGTTGTAGTTAGGGTTAATTAAATCTCTTGTTTTCTAATTAACCATGACTAAGGAGAGATAGGAAAATAGTTCCAATGGTGAATATTCAAAGTATTAAATGTTATATATTTGCTTCGATGATCAGTTGTAAAATTCCGGCGGTAGATGTTGACTTAGATCAAGGTTTGTTCTTTTGATCAATTTCAGTCCCTTAAACTGAATTGTTCCTTAGTTATTTTTATTTTTCTTAAAATTATTTTTGTTATAGTCAAAACCCCCATCCTTGTTCATGTAGCATAAAATTAGGCTAGATAGTCTCCGTGGGAACGATCCCTACTTGCACTACTACATATAATTTTTTTGGTTGCCTGCGACAGCACACCAAATTTTGGCGTTGTTGCTGGGGAGTGATTCTAGTTGATTTTTGTGCTTTTTGTGATCCTTATTTCATTTTTGAAAAAAATTTAAAAAAAATTTGAAAAAACAAATCACATTAGTATTCAATAGTTATTTTTATTTATTTTCATTACTCTAGGTTTTTGTTAATTTCTTATAATTTTGCTCCTTGTTTATTAGAGTTTCCTTAATTGTTTATGATTGTAACTCGATCTTCTATTCAAGTTGATTTTCAGTGCAATCCAAAATTAGAGAAAACTTTGCGCAGGTTAAGGAGGGAAGTTCGGATAAATTCTAAAGAGAACGATCTGGCTCTTGATTCCCTATTTGCTAGCGATTCTGGGTTAGAAGAGGAGGAAGACATGGCTGAAAATCGAACATTGAAAGAGTTTGCCGCTCTTGATTTGAACCAACAATCTTTATGCATAACGTTCCCTACTTTAGATGCTACTACTACTTTTGAATTAAAATCTGGACAAATACATCTCTTGCCCACTTTTCATAGCCTTGTAGGTGAAGATCCTCACAAATATTTAAACGAGTTTCATGTGGTATGCACGGGTATGAAACCCACAAGGGTAACTGAAGATCAAATTAAATTAAGAGCCTTTCCATTTTCTTTGAAGCATTCGGCTAAGGATTGGCTCTATTATCTATCCTCCGGGAGTATTATCACAAGGAGCGAGATGAAGAGGTTGTTTTTGGAGAAATATTTCCCAGCTTCAAGGGTGGCCAACATTCGAAAAGAAATTTGTGGTGTAAGGCAGCACAACAAAGAGTCTCTACATGAATACTGCGAACGTTTTAAGAAATTATGTGCAAGCTACCCCCATCATCAAATTAGTGAGCAGCTACTTATCCAATATTACTATGAGGGTCTTCTACCTACTGATAGGAGTATGATTGATGCTGCTTGTGACGACCCAATATTTTCATTTCCTATTATTTTAATTAAGTAATTAATTTAATTAATGATAATAATATTGAGAAGTGAGGATGAAGGCTTGGGCTTAAGATTGAAGTCTTGAAAGCCTAACTTAGGTTAGTGGGCCAAGAAAGGAATAACAATCCCACAAGCCCATGAGATTGACCCATGATCCATCAAGCCCACACAAGAGACACATGTCACCTCTAGAGAAACCCTAGTGAGTCATCCAAGACTAGTAGATAAAAGTAAAACATTGCTAGTAGTTGGGAGTTGACTAGTGGGTTGCCTTGTAAGATGGATTGTGAAATCTCATGATGAGATTTTCCCATCATTAGGATATCTTGGAAAGAACAAAGATATTTTCTATTTTAGTCTTTCTAGGATATACCATATCTAGAATAGTGACACAAGTGGCATGAGAGGAGAAAAGAAGTGAGGAGCAAAAGGGGATTTCGGTGGAGGCTTATAGCCGAACCACTTTGGTGGGTTTTCCCATACAATCTCCAACAATCTAAGCCAATGATCAAGAGTAGATCATGTAAGAGTGAGTTGACAAGATGATTGACAAGTGAGAAGTGGTACCATGAGAGAGAGGAAAGGAAAAGGAAAAGAAAACCAAGAGGGATTCGGGAGAAGCTTTGCCGTGAGCCTCATTTGGAGTCTTGCCTAGAGTGTTCCAAAATCTAGTTGAAGGGACACATGAGATTGGTGTAAGAAGGGAAAGGACACATGTGTAAGGGTGTAGGGAAGAGTGGTGACTTGACAAATTGATGGATAGATGATGAAAAGAGAGGAAACCATGGGAGAAGAAGATAAGGATTCGGTTGAAACCAAAAGAGGCATGGCCGAACCATGCTTGACCTTCTCCCAAAAACTTGATCTTGAAATTCTTTGGATTGACACATGAGATGATGGAGGATAGATGGATAAGTGATTGATGGAAATAGGAGGCCAAAACGCCATGGAGGGCGCCGGCCATAGCAATAAGGGGGGGGGGGGGACAAAATCTACCCAAGTATAGGCTAGATTTGATTTTGGTGTGGTCTTATGATGAGAGTCAATCAAAGAGTCAATTAACCCTTCAAAATGTCACACCAAAGCATAGGCAAATGAGTGGCTAGACCTAGGGAAGAACCCCATGGGCGAATGGCCTATTTGCCTGGATCTTTTCCTTTCTTGCTCACACACACACGCCCATCCTTCCACCCTACACCTCTCGGCCTTAAGCAATTCTCTATACCCTAACCATTGTTTCACTTTCTTCTACCTCCTAAATCAAAGTATCCTAAGCCTAGTAGAGCTAGGAGCAAGTGTTCTTGAAAAGGAAATTGCTTTGGAAGAGGTAAGTGAAATCTCTAAGTAGTTCAAGCATAGAAACCTAGAGAACAACACACACACTACATCCATGTTCTTGTGTAGAAATCTTCTCTTTAAAAATATTATGGTCTTAGATTAATCTAATAAAATGCTTATTATATATTTTCAGATTTCATCTAAGCTAACTAGGAGTATTGTAAGTATTTTTTTATCTTGACCTTAGCAATTCTAGTATATTTTTAAGGGAATTTAGTTGTATTGTTTGAATCCTTGCTTGTTATGCTAAAATGAAATTCTTTAGTGCAAATGCCATGCTTAGTTAGGTATGAACCCATGTCTAACCTTATGATTCTTTAAGTTTGAAAATATAAGATGATGTGTGGATTTAGTCAACTTATTTTAAAGAAATCAACATGATATGTGGATTGAAGAAATGCATGCATGAATAAGGTCAACTTGTAAGATATTGGATAATGTGAGCTAGATTACTTGAAAGAAATGTTTTGTGTATTTGGTGGCAAAATACATGTTTAGTTTAAGTATTTTGTTAGACTAAAGATTATATTGTAATGTGGATATGGATACGTTGATATGAATAAATAATGTAACATGCTCACTATGATGGGTGCTGATGATATGTATATGCATGTTCAAATTTAACTTAGAGAGAAAAAGGTTGGATTAGTGCATGTATGTATTTCGGATTTAAGGGTTTTGGGTTGAGCTATCCCTTCAACTATTATGTTATGTTATATTAAATCTTGAATATTGGAGAAATTACAGGTATGAGACCAAAAGGAATATAATAGCATGATATTTGGTTTTTACATGAATAATTGAGTGAGCTATCTTGATGAAAAGAAAAGTGATTTAAGATAATAATCTTAAGGTCCTAAGGTTTCGGCTAAGACATCTTGGTGGGGTTAAAAATATTTGATTATTTTATTGAAGTTACACTGGAGTAATTGGAGAAGAATAGGAGAAGAAAATGCTAGGAATTACTAAAGGAGGGTCTAGGCCCAACCCTAGTGGGAAAGGGCCGAGCACCCCTAGATGTATGTAAGGCCCAATAAGTGTTTTTACAGAGAAAAGAAGTGAAAACTATATAGTACTTGGATTGTGAAAGTGCTTGACGCATAGTGTACGCGTGTTCATCTCACGAATCGCATGATAAGTGTCACGAGTTGCATGTCTCATGCATAAAGCACGAAAACCATGTTTTTGGTTCAAACATGTTTTCAAAAGAAAAGAAAATTATTAAAGTTTTATAAGAACCCCAAAAGCTGGGATAGGGTTGTGCCCCAGTGGAACTGCCTGTTCACTTAGGAGTGTCTAAAGTCGAGTGAAAGCCCTTGGGTCGACAAAGAACCATCCGCAGACCATGTATGGCTCCAAAAGGTGTCCGGAGCGTAGTCGCACCTAAAGCTAGTGGGTGCCTACAGGACGGTGTTGGCTTTTGCCTTACCGATACAGAAAAGTTTGTAGTCGCTCGGGGAATGATCAATCACCGAGTGATGAAGAGCACGAAAGGGCACGAAACGTAGCTACTTAGGTTTGATATGGTTGCTGGGTGCTGCGGTAACTAGTAGGAGCACACGGTGCGTAGGGGAACCATGGGGTGTCCAAAAAGATGTCATAACGAAAAGATGGGCTTTCGAGCCATATAATATGATATGATATGATAAGTGGCGCCTAAGATAAGAAAAAAATGAAAAGCATTTGAAAAGATGAATTTTGAAAATAAGTTCAAACATTTTGTTTTATGAGGTTACAAGCAAACACATAAAGAAGTCAAAGAAAACAAATTGAAGAAAATGACATGAGCATGAGCATGAGCATGTGCATAAGTAAAGTGAAGAGTCTCATAATGCATGATGCATATATGATTGTGTGTTATTCGTTTAACTGTATGCTTGGAGTACTTTTGTTGAAATATGAATGTACTTACTGAGATTTTTCCCGAAATCTCACCCTCCTTTATATATCTCTACTATCGCCTCTCTTTTTGGGACGATATAAGTAGTTGCAGCTAATGACGATCCAGCCGAGTATGATTCCAGGGACGACACCTCAGACCCCCAAGGGCTCAGCTAAGTCCACTACAGTTGAGATGGTGACTCTCGGTTTACTAGGCCGATGGGCGGCGGAGTCACTACTATTAGCGACGTATATTTTGGCTGACCTACGCCCTATAGGGTGTTATTTGGTCCTTGGCGTAGATGATTCCCTCCACTTGGGACGCCTGTATGAGTCATCCTTCGGGATCAGTTGTAAAGTAGGACCGACCTTGGATCTAGACCGTCTTCGTATGGTCCTGATTTCAAAGGGCTTAAGAAATAGCCCTTGGATTAGAAAGGGGAGGACAATGGGAATCCCCTACGCGACTTTTGTATTTACTGTTTATGTTTTGGGTTTCCGTTGTTTTGGAAGAAAAGACAATTATGAATGATCTTTATGTTATATTAATAGTAATAAAGTAATTTGGGATATTAAATTTGTTGAGTCATGTGATTATGCTTAGAAAGGTTTGACCTTTATCCACTACGAAAATCTTTATTCACTGCTTTTATTTAGAAAAAAAAAATATACACGATAAAACGAAGGGGGAACTTCCCTGCGATGCTCATCCCCGACGTCTTGGTTTGCGTACGATCCCCAGCACAAGTGGGGGCGTCGACTCTGGTAGTGGTGGAGCTCTGGTGGATAAAACTTCTGAGACTGCGAGAAACTTGATTGCAAATATGGCGGCTAGTTCTCAATAGTTTGGCACTAGGCTTGACCTTCAATTTAAGCAAGTTAATGAGGTAAATATATCCTGCCTTGAACAAAAAATTGTGAGTCTAACTTCTCTTGTTCGTCAAATGGCTGTAGTTAATATACAAACGGCAAAAGCTTGTAGGATTTGTTCAGTAGTAGGGCAACCAACCAATATGTGCCCAACTCTTCAAGAGGAACCCATTGAGCAAGTGAATGCAACGGGTGGTTTTCCTGGACAACTGCAAAGGAATATTGATCCCTATTCTAGTACATATAACTCGAGATGGAGAGATCACCCCAATCTTAGGTATGAGAATCAACAAGTAAATCAGCCCGCAACTCAAAACCACCCAAGTTTCCAGCAATATAAGCAACCCTAGACAACAATAAGGCCAAACTTCTAATTCTGGAATGTCTTTAGAAGATATTGTCAAGTCTTGATGAGTGCACAAAAATGCACTCTAAATACTCTATTTAAATGTTAAAAGAAATGAGAAAATAATGAATATAACTCATGTTATTAAAATTAATGGTCATTTATCTTGAGATAGATATAAGCATGATTTAATATATTGATGAGAATATAAAATGCCATATTTTCCTCTCTTAATGTTTAATACTTTATTCTTATTTGATGCCTAAATATACTCATTATTCTTATATTTTGATTTAGGACACAAATAGAGGCATTAGGAGCAAATGAAGATAATTGCGGAATTTTAGACAGTTCTGACGTATTTTCGTAATATGGGCATAACTCTCTCATCCAATCTCCGATTGAGCTGATTCAAGATGATATAGAACCGCAAGAGAAATATCTATAACTTTTATGTTTTATGTTTTAAGAGATATCCACTAAATCCAAGACAAAATCGACCATCAAGTGGACGCACCTGCACTTGACGTTCCTGGATATTTTTCAGCCACTTGCATCAAATCCAAATGTCATCATAATATTTTCCAGCAAGCACTCCTACACCAACTTGGAAATGCAATGATCAATTCATATGCAAGATGAAGTGCACTCAAGTTTCTTCAAGACAAATTATTTGACTACAAGATATTAAGTCATACAAGACAACTAATGGGTAGAGAAGCAAAATTGAAACACTCAACCTACAAGCAAAATCCAGCTCATGCATAGTGGGAAAACAAATGATCAAAATGACAACTCACAAGTCACTTGGATTCAAGAATGGCACATGGCAAAACAAGTTGAAATTGTGATGATTTTGTCATGACAACTTGCATGAAGGATGCTTATAAATAGAAGGGAGGGGTGTGTGTTCTAAGACAATGCTTAGTGTGGGAGGATGCTTTGGAAGAGCCATTGTTTTGAGAGCTTGAGAAAAGAAAAGAAAAACCAAAGAAGAGAGAAGAAAATAATGGTTGGCTCTTCCATATTATCCCTTGAAGAATTTTTGTTACATATTTTCAATATGTGTAACTAAATTCTCTAAGAGGGTTAGGGATGAACTTGTGTGTGTGATGGTGTTTGTAATTTATTTTTGATTCATGTATTTGGTCTTTAAATATTAAAACTCTTTTATTCTATTATTCTCAATTTATTTGTGATGTTTTTTCGTCTTCAAATAATTATAGAATCTATTTCGTTTATAGATTCAGTCATGCTTTTTCTATTGAGTGAATTAGTTCTATAATTATGTTTGGAGCAATTGATTGTCTATATTGATTTAATTCTCTGCTGCAATATCGCCTCTTGGGTATATTGTCGTCGTTGGATTTTCTCAATGTCGATAACAATTTATGAGAGTTAAGCGCGAAGAATGATTTTTCAAAGAGATACATGTGATTTAAATTTTGGTTATTAATGTTATATCTTCCGATTAAGAATTTGGACATAGAATTCTTAATTGAGTTATCAATGAATTAAGAATAAATTTGAATACCACAAATACACAAAGAATTCCCTATGCTCTACTTTTCGTCTCATTTTTATACTTTTCAAATTACTCATTTAGTTTTAATTTACATCACACTCATTTAATCTTTTTGTTAATTTCGTTACTATTTTTCAATTTCTCAATCCATCTCCCTGTGGAATCGACACCCCAAAGCTATACTGCAAACGACCGCGTTATTCTTTGGGCGTAATCAAATTTTGGCGCCGTTGCCGGGGAGACGGTAGAAGAATTTTTAGTTTTTTTTAGTAGTTTGTTAAAAAAAAAAAAAAAGAGCGGTAGCTTCGTTCATTTTTTTTTTAGCTTTCTGCATCTTTATTTTATTTTACTTTTCTTTTCGTAATTATTTTTTTTCAGTATTACGCTTTTCTTTACTTTGCATGCGCAGGTACAGAGACGCTTTTGGACGGTTTGCTAGTAGACCCGTGCTAGAGTCAGATTCAGAATCTAATTTTTCTAATCGCTTGTTTGATAATTCTTCCAATTCTGACGCGATGAGTGAACACGTGGACCAACCTGTTAGAACCCTCCAAGATTATCTTCATCCCGCACGAACAGCCACACCATCCTGTATTATGTTCTCACCTAATGTTCGTCATGTAGATTTTAAAACGGGAATGATACAATTACTTCCGACTTTCCATGGTCTAGAAAATGAAAACCCCTATGTTCATATTAGGGAATTTGAGGAAGTAGTTGCAACATTTCACGGTCAAAATACCACTGACGAAACGGTAAGGCTAAAGTTCTTTCCTTTTTCTTTGAAAGATAAAGCTAAGAGTTGGTTGTACTCACTAAGACCACGGTCTATTGGAACATGGAGTGAGATGACTCAAGTGTTTTTCAATAAATACTTTCCCCAACATAAGACTAATGCTTTAAAAAGACAAATCTCTACCTTTGCACAAAAGGATAGTGAGACTTTGTACCAGTCTTGGGAAAGATTTAAAGAATTACTGAGTATGTGTCCCCACCATGGATATGAGAATTGGCGCTTAGTGAGTTATTTCTATGAAGGCCTTATGCCCAGGGAACGTCAATTCGTGGAAATGATGTGCAATGGAGAATTTTTACAAAAAAATCCCGATGAGGCCATAGAGTACCTCAATGAGCTTGCTGAAAAAGCTCATACTTGGACTGGACCTAGTGCTACTAATAGCACAAACAGGTCACAACCTACAGGAAACTTGAGTGGTGGTATTTACCATCTCAGGGAGGAAGATAATCTAAAAGCCAAGGTTGAAATGCTTACAAGAGAAATAGAGTTGTTAAAGATAAGAAACTCAAAGCCAACACACATGGCTAATCAAGCAGACTCTTTTGAACCATGTGTTGTCTGTGGTGGGATACATCATCATGCCCAAGACTGTCCTACACATGCTAACATGAGAGGATGGCATAATCACCCCAACTTCAGTTGGAAGTCTGAAAACCAACAGCCTGCACAGCCTGCACAACCTTCTAGATCATATCCTGCACCATACCATGCACCTCAATCTTCTAGAAATTCTTTAGAAGACACTTTGCATGCATTTATTGAAGTACAGGGTAAGACTAACCAAAATTTTGAGTCTTTAATTATGCAGGTTGTTGAAGAACAAAAGGAGATAAAGAGCCAGGTGTCTAAAATAACGAGTTTCTTGAGTGTAAATGAGCAAGGTAAGTTCCCTTCTCAAGCTCAGTCTGTACCTCATGGTCAACATATGGCACAAGAAACTGTGAAGAATCACGAGTGCCAGCAGATATATATGATTGACTCACTCATAGACAGGGAATTTTTCACAACTCATGATTCTGATCCCCTTGAGAATTTTATTGTTGATTTTGAGTATAATCCTATCAGTGATTCATCTGATGTAGCTAATATTTGTGCAATTTTTGACAATACTCAAGATTATAGCACACGGGCTTGGCAACCGAAGTTTGAGGAGTTTCTTGAGAAAAATGAAAAACAGATTCCTTCAAGTGGGCAAGTAACCAAAGTTAATCTTAAACCTTGCCACCCACCTGTGAAGTTCGAGCATCGAGTTTATTGGGCAAATAAGCATTTCGTTTTTGACCCAGGAGGAATAGTTCAAGAAGTGGAAGATAGTCCTGTTGTAAACTTGGTCTACCAACTTTGACCACAGCATGCAACAATAATTATTATTATTATTATCATCTTATTTGTTTTGTTTTGTTTTTATTTACTACTATTTTTTTATTTTTGTTTGCAGGATAGTATCATTTTGTCATTTCAGATCATTACTTTTGACGCTTAGCGAGCTATCTACATCACACATCAGGTGTATCCTACCCTTTTTAGTTACTCCCCATCCAATTTTGATTATTAAACATTGAGGACAATGTTTCATTTAAGTTGGGGGGTGGAAATACAAATCTGTTATTTAAACTCTGTGGCATATTTCAATCAATATATAAAAAATTGCCAAATTTTTTTCACACAGGCATCTTTTCACACATGATACTCATGCTCATTCATAACCATCTTGGTGAATTCAACAAACCCATCTTAAATCATTTTGCTAAAGTATCCACAGAACCATTTATGCACTTCTCCAAACTTTGTGGTAATATGGTGATTTGACACATGTAACTAAAGAATTATTTTGCTCAAGTATTCATGTGAATTTTGTGAGAATTGAGAGCTTACAAATACAGAAATTGTGATAAGTATCCATTGATCTGTTGAATTTGACACTTCTTTTGAGAATATCATTACATGGTTTGTGGTAAGATGGTGGATATACTTGGGATATGACGAAAGTCAACTTAGGATTAACGTTTGAGCCTTTCAAGCTGACCATTTTCATCATATACCCCTAGCAGCCAATTTTGAGCCAATATACACATATGGCCTTTTCTTTTCATATCTACATCATCCATACCTCTCCACATTGGAGTATAGCTTATACACTATATTTTCCTACCATTTTACTTCCAAGTGTGTACTAGGTGTGAAATTATCATTTAAAAAAAAAAGAAAAAAAAAAAAGAAAAGGAAAACGATGACAAAAATGGCATGGTGCTAGATGTGTCCATCAAATTATTCATGAAAGAGTTCATCAAATTGTGAAGACACCAGTGGCAAAAGAAGATGGAAAAGTATACTTAGTCAAAAATCTAAAAAATTGAAAAGTACATCAAAAGGAAAGTATAGTTTACTGAAAAATTTAACAGATTCCCTTTTGTGTATACTTGGAAGTTTTTGAAACCTCTTCACTTTTTCTTCTTATGAACCCCAAACCTAAGCCACATTACAACCCTTTGTGTTGATTTTTCCGATCCGAAGTATGCTTGTGGAAAGAATGGTGGAAATCTCATTTGTTAGTATTCCTATCATAAGATCAATGTTTACTTGTTACTTATATATAATTGGCTAAATTTCCATGAGAGTAAATGTACACCTTTGTCAACTCCATAGAGATAACCCTTACATGAAACACTTCTATACCCGTGAGTTATGGAGTTGAACCTTTTTGCTTAAGATATTCTAATGTTGCATGTGTCGAAACCTCTGATTTGATAAAAATAGTTTGGAACACATACACACTCTGTGGATTGCTATATTTGAATTACTTGTGAAAGGGTTATTGAATTTCTAAGATTGTTTTGATATGTAAATTTGAAAAATGTGTCTTGATGGCCCCTATGTGTGATTTTCTTTGGTCTTTCTCATCATTTTGCATGAAAATTGCTAGGGACTAGCAATGAGTAAGTTGGGGGGTGTGATGAGTGCACAAAAATGCACTCTAAATACTCTATTTAAATGTTAAAAGAAATGAGAAAATAATGAATATAACTCATGTTATTAAAATTAATGGTCATTTATCTTGAGATAGATATAAGCATGATTTAATATATTGATGAGAATATAAAATGCCATATTTTCCTCTCTTAATGTTTAATACTTTATTCTTATTTGATGCCTAAATATACTCATTATTCTTATATTTTGATTTAGGACACAAATAGAGGCATTAGGAGCAAATGAAGATAATTGCGGAATTTTAGACAGTTCTGACGTATTTTCGTAATATGGGCATAACTCTCTCATCCAATCTCCGATTGAGCTGATTCAAGATGATATAGAACCGCAAGAGAAATATCTATAACTTTTATGTTTTATGTTTTAAGAGATATCCACTAAATCCAAGACAAAATCGACCATCAAGTGGACGCACCTGCACTTGACGTTCCTGGATATTTTTCAGCCACTTGCATCAAATCCAAATGTCATCATAATATTTTCCAGCAAGCACTCCTACACCAACTTGGAAATGCAATGATCAATTCATATGCAAGATGAAGTGCACTCAAGTTTCTTCAAGACAAATTATTTGACTACAAGATATTAAGTCATACAAGACAACTAATGGGTAGAGAAGCAAAATTGAAACACTCAACCTACAAGCAAAATCCAGCTCATGCATAGTGGGAAAACAAATGATCAAAATGACAACTCACAAGTCACTTGGATTCAAGAATGGCACATGGCAAAACAAGTTGAAATTGTGATGATTTTGTCATGACAACTTGCATGAAGGATGCTTATAAATAGAAGGGAGGGGTGTGTGTTCTAAGACAATGCTTAGTGTGGGAGGATGCTTTGGAAGAGCCATTGTTTTGAGAGCTTGAGAAAAGAAAAGAAAAACCAAAGAAGAGAGAAGAAAATAATGGTTGGCTCTTCCATATTATCCCTTGAAGAATTTTTGTTACATATTTTCAATATGTGTAACTAAATTCTCTAAGAGGGTTAGGGATGAACTTGTGTGTGTGATGGTGTTTGTAATTTATTTTTGATTCATGTATTTGGTCTTTAAATATTAAAACTCTTTTATTCTATTATTCTCAATTTATTTGTGATGTTTTTTCGTCTTCAAATAATTATAGAATCTATTTCGTTTATAGATTCAGTCATGCTTTTTCTATTGAGTGAATTAGTTCTATAATTATGTTTGGAGCAATTGATTGTCTATATTGATTTAATTCTCTGCTGCAATATCGCCTCTTGGGTATATTGTCGTCGTTGGATTTTCTCAATGTCGATAACAATTTATGAGAGTTAAGCGCGAAGAATGATTTTTCAAAGAGATACATGTGATTTAAATTTTGGTTATTAATGTTATATCTTCCGATTAAGAATTTGGACATAGAATTCTTAATTGAGTTATCAATGAATTAAGAATAAATTTGAATACCACAAATACACAAAGAATTCCCTATGCTCTACTTTTCGTCTCATTTTTATACTTTTCAAATTACTCATTTAGTTTTAATTTACATCACACTCATTTAATCTTTTTGTTAATTTCGTTACTATTTTTCAATTTCTCAATCCATCTCCCTGTGGAATCGACACCCCAAAGCTATACTGCAAACGACCGCGTTATTCTTTGGGCGTAATCAAGTCTCTTGCCACTAAAACTTTGCAATTTCAACAAAAGATAAAATAATTCCAAATACTGGCGAGAGCCAGTTTTCAAAATTTAGACAATCAGATGGGCTAGATGGCAACCTCAATTAGCTGGCTTGAGGTGCAAAGTTCGGAAAAATTATCATCTCAAACGATAGTAAATCCAAGAGAAAATGCAAGTGCAATCATTTTGAGAAGTGATACAAAGGTTGAGATTCCAGTAAAGGCAGCCCCTGCATTGTTGAAGCAAGAAAATGAGAAAACCATAGTTGCTGACAGGAACATTTCTAATTACGATGATGGACCTAAGCATAGGTTCCCACCTCTTTCTGAGTATAAACCAGTACCTCCTTTTCCCCATACTTTAGCAGAATTTAAAAAAGATGATTGAAATATAGATTTATATAAGACTTTTTATAGATGCGAGGTAAATATTCCACTTTTAGATGCTATTAAACAAGTACCTCGTTATGTTAATTCTTGAAAGAACTGTGTTGTGACAACCCGAATTTTCCTTCTCTAATTGGATTCTTGTGTATGCTTAGAGTATATACTATTTTTATTTTTATTTTTATTTTTAGAGAGGTATGGACCAAATTTAGGCCTTTTCTTGGAGGAAGAATATAGGAGTAGGCCTAAGAATAGTGAAACAAGGCCCAAAACGCCTGTGGAGAAGGGTGGTGGCCCGCCATACCTTAGGTGATGAGTACCTAGGAAGATGTGAGATCTCATGGGACACTTGGCACACTAAAAATATCACATTTTTGGATTCCCAATAAAGAAGATTTTTGGAAAAGAAAGAAAGCATGGTGTAGGAAAGATTTGAGTGTGGAATATATCTCTTGGAAAATGTGTGACAAGTGACAAGTGAGATTTGTTGGGATTTGAGAGGGAACGTTTCGATTGGAGAGGAAAAAATGGGGGAGCCAACTTTGCACTTTGAGTTTTCCAAGTAAGCTTCACATCTTGATACTTGACAAGTGAGATTTGTGTAAGAAAATCTTTGGGAGCGTGATTGACAAGTGATAGTGTGAGTGACATCCAAGCAAGTGAAGGGATTTTAACCCATGAGAGTTTTCGGCTAGGCTAGACTTGGGAGGCCAAAACCGAACCTTGAGTGTGCTTCTATAGGCACTATCATATTTCTAGAGATAGGAGTTTTTCAAGTGTCAATCATGCTTGTGTCAATCCCTTTCTTGTGTCAATCAATCACTAGGTGAGGTGGAGTATTCTAGGCACCAAGACACCCCATGGCTGACTATGCTATTTCTCATTTTCCCTACACTTTGTCTCCCCACTCTTTTAAGGACTTTCGGCCAACTCATTATCCCCACTCTCTCCACTTTTCTCTACAATTTCTCATCATCTAAACAACATTTCTCAACCAAACCTAAGTGTTTTCTTTAAGGATTTTTGTGGAGGCACCTACTTTGAAAGGTAAATAATCTTTTAAATTTCTTTCTACCTTTTCATGCAAAGATTTAAGAAGTATTTCTTTTTAAAGTTTTAGCCTTTAGGTTTGCTTGCACTTTCTTGAACTTACATGGAAAATTAAAGCTTTTTAATTCTTCTCAAAACAAAGGTGAAAGCTAGAGTGCTTTTGAGAAAAATGATTTTTTTTTCTTCTTGAAAACCAAATGGTTTCCTTCCAGTAAACAAACTTTTGATTGTGTTGAGCTATGATTCCCTAGACTTAATCTTTTTTCTTTTGTATATTTCTTTTTAGATTTTTCTTTCCTATATTTGGAAGTTTTGTAAGTACATTCTTAACTTAATCTTAGCATTATTCGTATATGTAGTGTGAACTTGTTGCTGTGGTTGCTTTACCCTATTATTTGGCACGCTTATTGGATGATCTTATCATACTTTCTCTATGCCTTGTTAGTTTTTTAATCTAAGAGATATTGAAGGAATACAATGATTATTTGTTTAAAGAATATAAAGAATATGCCATGGTAATTTCGGCTAATGCATGTGAAGTAATGGTATGACATGTTGGGTGATGGAAACTTTTTTTTTTTAATGGATTTTGGCAATGGTAAGTTATAAGGGAAGACTTTAGGCTTTTAACTTTTGGTTGATGCATGATAATAATTTAAGACATTGGGTGGTTTATAAGAGCATAAATCCTTGATTTCTTGATGCATGATTTCGAGTATGTGGTGTAAAGTGAAGATCATATTATATCAAGATGTTGGAGTAAATAGAATAACTAAGCATTTTAAGGGTTCGGTTATGCCATGTATAGACCTTGTTATTGAGTTTTGGTTGTTATTGAGTTTTGATTGTTCTTTAAGGAATGTAAGAGTTGATGGAAGAAAAAGAAAACTAAAAACTAAGGTTTGAACCCCAAGGGTAATTCGGGCCTACCCACTTTTCTAGGGCTAGAGTTGTTTGAATGACTCTCGTTTGTTTGAATATGTATGACAAGCTTGAAAAAAATAATTATGTTCACATGTTAGCATATACAAGCTATGGCTTGGAAATGCATGCATCATATGTCTCATGAACCATATGCCATGCATAAGAAAGTCAAAGTTTTGCATGTATGTCCCTTCAAATCATGAGTTCCATGTCCTTTGGGTCAACATGTTTTTTTAAAAGAAAATGAGTTTTTTTTTTTTAAGAACCCCAAAGGCTGGAGTGGGGTATTGTCCCAGTAGAACTCCTTGTTCACTCAAAAGTAAGAAAAGTCGAGTGAAACCCCGAGGTTGACGAAGAATAGTTGACAGGCCACGAATGGTTCCTATATAAAGGATTTCGGAACGTGATCACACCTAAAGCTGGTGGGTGCCAAGGATGATGAAGGCGATTCGATCTGCCGTTAAGAATATGATCATGACGGTGATAGCGATTCGATCTGCTGTTATGATTATGATCATGACGTAGTCACCTCGACTAAAATAGTCGTAGCGTGATGTGGTAACTAGCGGGGAACACATGGTGCATAAGAGAGCAGTGAGATATCCAACATGAAAAGTCATGTTAAGAAAAGTGATGGTTATGGCATTACAATCTGCCTTCAAGATTAATATGAACAAGAAATATAGCGCCTAATGATATGGATACTATAAAAGACACAAAAAGTTACGAAAAGGTTTTGATTACGTGTCAAAGAAGTTATTATATGTGAAAGCCTTTTATGAAAGTGCATGTGCATAAGCCAAATCATAAGTCTCATGTTCATGACACATGCATTTGTTTTTTGTGTTTACCTATATATGTTTGTGATGCTTTTGTTATAATAATTGTATACTTACTCAGATTTCGAGAAATCTCACTCCTTTAATTTCAATTATCATTCCTCTCCAGGATGATAGAAGTGATTGGAGGTGTGAATGGATTCTAGGAGCCAGATTCCTCGAGAGACTCCTTGGACCCTTGAGGGCCTGACTAAGTATTCTCTTTTTAATGAGGTGTTCAGTGGGGACACTGTCTAAGCTTGGTATGACCGTTTTATAGATGAGATGCGGAGGAGCGCACCTAGGCCAACAGAAGACCAGTGACCCATAGGGTGCTGTCTTGTTATGAGGACAGACGGGTCCTCATCCCTTGACAGCATCTATGCCTCGTCATCAGCGATAAGTGTTCAGTGGGGACACTGTCTGAGTTTGGGGCATTTTCGTTTTGGACCTGGGTACAAAGAGGTCAAAAAGGAACCGTGACTTAAGGAGGGGTAATGGGGCTATTTCCTTTCTAGTATTGAATTAAGTCATATTTTGTAAACTTGGAGAAGTTTGTATATTTTCCCATGTGTTGGGAATTTGGTCTTTTGCTGGGCTTGATACATTATGACGTATGTTTATAAAGTTTTCATTCAGAGTATTTTTAGCTCTACCATGTAATGATTGGTAAGCTTTATATTTCTTGCCTATATTATTCGGCTTGACCTTATTCCACTGCGATAATTATTGCATACTACTAATAAGTTAGGTGCATGCATTTATTTATGACATGAACAAGGGGTATGTAATCTTGTGGTACGTGTCCTCGATGTTTCAGTTTACATTCGATCTCAAGCATAGGCTAGGGGCGTCATGTGTACAATTAAGAGGAAACATAAATTTAAAAGATGTAAGGAGGTGAGAGTAGGGGAGAATGTTTCTGCAGTTATTCAAAAAAACTTCCTACGAAGTGAAAAGATCCAGGTATGTTTACTATCCCTTGTATGATAGGTAACACTAGATTTGAGAAGACCATGATAGATTTAGGAGCTTCCTTCAATATCATGCCATATTTGTGACACCCTGATTTTACGTCTGAGATTTAACGTAAATCAAAGCGTGAGGATAAGTACACAAGGCTATCTACCCTTCGTAAATGTAAGAAGTAGCATGCATGCACCTAAGTTTACTAATTAAATGTAGTGCAAATCGTAGTGGAAAGAGGTAAATTTTTGATAGATGCAAAGAGATCTAACTTTTTTACATAAAGTGATCACATGGCATAGAATAACTATAACCCATAATTTACTACTCATTTCATTGGAGAGTACCAAATATTTACATCATCCCAATTGCCTCAAAACACATACATAATATATCATATCCAACTTCCCATGTTACCACTCTTAGGGTTTGCTTTCGACTTCCTTGTACATTTTACTATCCAATTGGGTCACTTATGTAAGAGATTAATCCACAAAATGGGAGTATTCTATAGGACCCTCAGGGAACCTCAGACCCTCTGGCAACATCTAGGTCTCACGGTGAGTCACAAATTCCTGCAACAAAGTCTATCATTCCATAAGGAATGATAGATAAAATTAAAAAAGTGAGATTTTCAAAAATTCTCGATAAGTACACAAATAATGTAACAAAGGCTATCAGTACATATCAATAAAATGAAATAGTAGATATCATGATAAATTAACATAACACATGACTCATGAATGACTTATGCATGTCTTATGCATGACTTATGTGACCTTTTCACATAAACTTATATATTTTCATGATAAATTTATGTGCACATGGGTACAAAACTTTTCGTGACATGCAACGATTTTTCTTAGGATTCGTGTCTTGTCTTAATTCTTATTTTTATTTCTAAACCTCGATGGACGTTACGTATCGTCGTCTACATCGAGTTCTTATTATCGTCAGTCGTTCGGGCGTTACGTATCTCTACCCTCGTCGTGACGAGCCTCTTGTCAGTCATATGGGCATTACGTATCGCCGTCCCTGTCATGACACGAAAATACTTATCATGGTTCACGTCAGTTATACGGGCGTTATGTATCGCGTCCCTATCATGACATATATATTCTTATCATAACGGACGTTATGTATCGCCTTCCCCGCTAGTCATGTAAGTCATACGAGCATTACATATCGCCGTCTCCGTCATGACACGACTTCTTATCATACGATTAGCGTTATGTGTCGTTGTCCCCGTCAACACGTCAGTCATACGGGCGTTACGTATGAGCATCCCAATCATGAAGTGACTAACTTTTAAATCTTTTCTCTTATTCTTAGTACTTCCTTTCTTGTTCTCATATATGTTCTCATTTTTCTCAAAAAAATGCATGCAATGCCCTTTTGACGTAAAACTTGTCATGCCTCTTGTCGTAAAAACTTGTCATGTACTCTTAGACATTTGCATGCATGCATCATGCTTACATAAGTCATATGACATATATAACATGTTTAATAAATGTGGCATAATTCAATCGCATCACGTATCACATCCCAAGTAAAATGTAATTAATTAACTTAACAAAAATGTAAAATAAAACATTTCGTGTAAGAAACCAGTGATAGCCAAAACTCCCTAGGTTATTTAGGAGTTCTTTTATTTTCTCTTTACTCAAGCTCATTTATTATTTTATTGGTTTCAAAGATGCATAAAATAACCTTAAACTCATCAAAACCGAAAATCCACTTAACGTGTATTTCTTCAATATATTTCAAATAACTTCTTTGGTTCAATACTTTCTCCTCATAATTTAATGGATGATTAAATCTATATTTTGCCATAGAATTTATACAATCACTTGATATCATCAAACACTACACATGTCAAAGATTTAAGTAATAAAACTAAAATATTTCAAAAGCAACTCCCTAAGGCCGAACCTATTAGCCATCCATTTCCATTTTCTTTTGTCATCAAATTCCTATATAATTTCATCTATTCTTCCATCCATAGTTATCTAAGATAAATTGTTGATTCCTAATAAGTTTTCTTTCAATTTCATGCAAAATAACATAACTCAAAATTTACTTAACTCAAACTAATAATTTATATCCTTTTGAGTTCAAAGAAATTAACCAATACTATAGAACTATTAAACAAGTAATTTATAGCCAAGTTTAGGTTATTTTGTGCACTTACCACTTTCTCCAAAACTTTTTACTAGCAATTAGACTTGTCTTTGGCAACCTCCTCAACAATGTATCCAAAATGCCCTTTTTCAAGAATTTAGGAGAAACTAAGGGATTAAGTTGAAATCCTAGTGTTTCTTTGTGGGGTAGCCGTGGGTCTTGAGTGGGAGAGCAAGTGAGAAAATTCTATTCATAAGGTGGTTGGCCGAATATATGGAAAGAAGGGTGAAATGTGCTTCAGACACATGGTCCTCTCTATACCATGTCCAAGTGTCCTCCTAGGCTCCATCATTTGATCTAATACTTAGGCTTGGTTGGCAAGAATTCATCTAAGGGCTCTCCTTGTGCCACTTAAGATATTAACCTCATCATTCAGTTCGTATAATCTTATCACTTGGGAAGAAAATCTTGAATTACACCACATGCTTGGTTTCGGCTCCTTGGTGTTGTCTGAAACCTCCTAGCTTCCCTTGGATTGGTTTCACTTGTTTAGGTTGGTCACGCCACTTAGCATAGATTTGGTTAGCAAGAAACTATCTATTGGTTCATCTATTGCCACCAAAGAGTCAAGCTAATCATTAGATTTGTCACCATGTTCACACTTGAGTAGGAATATAAAAATTTGTATCACATGCATGTTTCGACTTCCATAGGTTTCCTAATGACATACAACACTTTCTAGTGAAAGAACCCCCTCTTGCCACTGTCTACACATATGTTAAGATCTTGGGATGATTGAGAAAATATTTCAAGGATTTTATCTAGATTAAAGTTGGTGGACATTCAAAGTCCGTGCTCACTATGACTAAGTTGATTATGTTATTTTCAAGTCATATTTCGTCATTGATAGAGTCATTATCTCTTAATACTCGAAACATGAAAGTTGTATATCTTTTTCTTAGTGTTCTATAACATCTAGAATAATCTCATTTGGAGATTAGATGGAAGAGATATTCCCAAATTACTAAAGGACGTCAAAACTGTCTAATATTCCTTTTTCCTCCTTACATTTCCAATTTCGGCTCCTCCATTGGTTTGACGTTTAGTTCACTTATTCCATTCACTTCCTTAGTTCTAGGCTTAATTCTACTTATGCCAAGTGTCCCTTTTTAGTTAGAAATGAAAAAGATTTCTTTTAGACTTGTTTTAGCCAAGACTGTCAAGAGAACCTTCAATAGTTTTTCATTTCTTCGTTCATCCAATACTTTGCTTCTTCTTGTGTCACACGAAGCTTCCTAGATAAAATCTTCTCATCATACTTAGTGTCTCCAATGATTTTTCCAACATCTAGATATTTTTTAAATATTTTTCCTCCAATACATATAGGCTTAATACCAATAAAAGGTTCATAGGAAATATATATATATATCCAAAAAGTTTCAAAGGTTTCCTAAAATAATCTTAAAGAAACATAATCATGCCAAGCATGAAAATTAAAAAGAACACCTAAAAATTCGAGTTATCACATTATATCTATATATGCTTCTTTGAAACTTGGACCTTTGAATATAATTAGTGTTGTTATTCAATTGGCTGATAAATTTATTGCCTATCCAAAGGGTGCAGTTGAGGATGTTCTTGTCGAAGTTAATGATTTGATTTTTCCTATTGATTTCTATGTACTTGACATGGAAAATGGTGATCAAAATGCTCATATTTTATTAGGAAGACCCTTCTTAATGACATCCAAGACTAAGATAGATGTTCATAGTAGCATATTAACCATGGAATTTGATAGTGAAATTGTTAAGTTTAATATTTATGATGCCATGAAATATCCTGATGATGATAATCCTGTTTATTCTATTGATGTTATTAATTCTTTACCACAGAAAGTTTTTGAACTTGATGGAAAAGATGGATTGGAAGTTGCCATTAGTAAGCATCTTGTGAAAGCGAATGAGGAGTTAGCCTCGAGTACTGATTTGCAGGAAACGGTTGTAGCACTGAATGATTTTCTGAAGTTACAACAATCAGGTAACGTTCATTATATTGCGTCACCAGTTTCTAATGTGAGGCCTTTACCCTCTGTTTTGCAGGCCCCTGTTCTAGATTTCAAGATGGATGAAAGTGGAGAATACATAAAGTTACAACTACAAGAGTTAGAGGAAATTCGCAATGATGTCTATGAGAGTGCAAGGATTTACAAGGAAAAGATGAAAGCTTTTTATGACAAGATGATCTCTAGGATGGAGTTTAAAGTTGGTCAAAAAGTCCTTCTACATCATTCACAGCTTCGTTTGTTTCTGGGTAAGTTGCGTTATGAGGTAGGGCCGACCTTGAACTTGGACCGTCTTCATTATAGCCCAAATTTCAAGGGGATTAAGAATGAGCTTTTGGATTAGGAAAAGAGGGCAAGGGAAATCTTCTATACAACTTTTGTATTCACTTAAAACATTTTGGGCTTCCGTTGTTTTGGAAGAATAAACAATTATGGATGATCTTTATGTTTATGTTAATAGTAATGCAATGCTTTGGGATATTACATTGTTACGCCATGTGATGTACGCTTAGAAAGGTTTGACCTTTTTCCGCTACGAAAACCTTTATTCTCTGTTTTAAAAAAAATATATATACATATTGTACATGATAAGACGAGAGATGAACGTCCCTGTAATGCTCATCCCTGACGTCTCAGTTTGAGTACGATCCCAAGCGCAAGTGGGGGCGCCGACAACGGTGGTATCAGAGCAGTTAAGTCTCTGGGTAAAAACCACAAATCCTAGGAGAAAGAGTCACATGATATAGGTTATGATCTCTTAGCTGTAGGCTTAAATTCTTAGAGCGGTTGGTTGGAGATGATATCCGTTTGAATTTATGACTCTGGAAGTTATAAGAGGTGAAAGCGCAAGAGTTACGGTAACTCATGAAAGGATTCTGTGCTTTTCAGGAAATCATGGCAGGAGGAAAGCGTCGTGCTCCTACCTCGAGACCTGAAGCACCACCACAAGGAGTTCCAAACGCCCCGTTAGATGGTGGACAGGCAATAGCGGAGGCTATTCGCCAGATGACAGAATTGGTAAAGAACCAAATGGAACAAAGCAGATGTCATCCAAATACTGGGGGAGGAACGTCAGGATGCCCCTATGAGAAATTCCTAGTCTATCGGCACCCGAACTTTATGGGGACCGAAGGAGCTATGAAATCGGACCGCTGGATCATGAACTTGGAGCGCACTTTTGAAATTAAAGGGTGTACTGAGACACAGAAAGTACAGTATGCTGGTCACCTACTGCAAGGGGAAGCCGATTTATGGTGGGACACGAAGAGAAAGCTGCTAAGACAAGAGCATGGAGAGAACGTAACCCCAACTTGGGAGCATTTTAAAATGGAGTTCGATGACCGTTTCTTCCTTAAATTGGTCAAACAAAAGAAGGCTATGGAGTTTGCCGCATTGAAGCAAGAAAGTATGACAATGGATCAATACGCTGCGAAATTTATGGAAATGACACGATTCACTCCGCATCTAGTGGTAACGGAGAAAATGAGAGAGAATAAATTCCAAAATGGTCTGCAACCAAGTGGCCTGTCTGAGAATTGAAAGCTTCCAAGAACTGGTAAACGTGGCGACTATTGCTGAGACGGAATAGAAGAGCCTAATTAGTCAAGCTCAGATGCATAAAAAGAGGAGTTTTCCTTACTCTTCAGGAAGGGATGCGGGAAAGAGAAGAAATGTTTTTCCTGCGGATGAGGGAAAGGGAAAAGTGAGCGGACCTGGAGTGCCAACATCATCGCCACCATGCAGAACTTGTGGACAACTACACAAAGGCGAATGTCGAGTAGCGATGGGAGCTTGCTTTCGGTGTGGTCAAGTGGGCCACATGATGCGTAATTGCCCTCAAATGGCTTCTAGCAGAGTTGTAGCACCTGGAGGAAAGCTAAATACCTCTACAAAGGCAAAAGTGTATGCCATCGCCCCAAGAGAGGTAGACATGGATGAGGAGGAGGCCATCAATGCTGGTATTAGTACTGGTAATAATCCGATCTTACTTTGATTTAAAGTATAAGATGATTTTTCATAAGATAACCATAGGAAAATTTTATAGGTGAAATTATTATGATGCGTAATGTGGTATATGCCTTGTTTGACTCCGGCACGATGAGATCTTTCATTTCCTATGATTGCATTTGGAGATGTAAGTTAGATGTCGAACCACTAGTACAGAAGGTGTTGGTAACACTCCTTGACGGGAAAGTGATTGGATGTCAACGAATAGTGAGGAACTGCCCTTTGGAAATTGCTGGCGTAAGGTTAAACGCCAACTTGATAGCTTTTCACTTGTTGGGGTTTGACATAATATTAGGTATGGATTGGTTGTCTGAACATTACGCCAAAATTGATTGTCGAAAAAGGGAGATCACGTTTGAGTTGCCTGACGAACAGAAGCTGCATTATGAAGAGGAGATAGTTAGTTCTGTTTTCTCTATCGTGATGGTGAAAATGGTGACGAAAAGTTTGAAGGGAGAAGCAAAAGTGTTCCTGTTAATATCCTTGAACGCATTGGAGGGTGCCAAGAGTATTGAAGACATTCCGATAGTGAAAGATTTTCCTCGGGTATTCTCTGATGATCTGCCTGGGTTACCCTCGGATCACAAACTGAGTTTGCTATTGAATTGGAACCTGTTACAACTCTAGTTCATAAAGCCCCTACCGAATGGCACCAACAGAGCTGGAAGAATTAAAGACACTGATCGAGAAACTGTTGGAAAAGGGGTTTATACGGCCTAGTTCATCGCCATGGGGAGCCCCAGTCCTATTCATGAAAAAGAAGGACGGGACAATGCGAATGTGTATCGATTACAGAGAACTTAATAAGGTTACCATCAAGAACAAATATCCGTTGCTACGGATAGGCAACCTGTTGGATCAACTGCAAGGAGCAACAGTATTCTCAAAGATTGATCTCAGATCAGGGTACCATCAATTAAAGATCAAGGAGCAGGATGTGCCCAAGACGGCTTTTCAAACCCATTACGGACATTTTTAGTTCTTGGTCATGCCTTTTGGATTAACGAATGCTCTAGCAGCATTCATGGATCTGATGAATCGAATTTTTCGACAGTATTTTGACAGTTTCATTGTAGTCTTCATCGACAATATCTTAATATATTCCCAGAATGACGAAGAGTACAAAGATCATTTAAAGACTATGCTGAGTATTTTACAAGAGCACCAGTTATACGCCAAACTTAGCAAATGCGATTTTTGGCTTAGAGAGGTTAAATTTTTGGGACATGTAATCTCAAGTAAAGGAGTAGCCGTGGACCTAGCTAAGATTGAATGAGTGATGGAGTGGCAGAGACCGACGAGTGCTCATGAGATACGTAGTTTCCTTGGATTGGCTGGATATTACAGAAGGTTTGTAAAAGGATTTTGTAAGCTATTTGGCCCTCTGACAGTCTTGACTAAGAAAAACGCCAAGTATGTTTGGAGTGAGCAGTGTGAGCAAAGTTTTCAAGAGCTCAAAAAGAGGTTAACTTCGGCACCAGTATTAGCATTGCCAGAACCCCACAAGCCTTATATAGTATATAGTGATGCCTCGAAGATGGGCTTAGGATGCATTTTGATGCAAGAAGGACGAGTAGTTGCATACACATCCCGACAACTTAAAGACCATGAGCGAAATTACCCCACTCATGATCTAGAATTAGCAACATTAGTATTTGCATTGAAGATCTGGAGACACTACTTGTATGAGGAAGAATGCAAGATATACACAGATCATAAGAGCCTGAAGCACCTGTTTAGACAAAAGAATCTGAATATGAGGCAGAGAAGATGAATCGAGACCATAATTGATTTTCAGTGCGAAATTAAGTATCACCCAGGAAAGGCTAACGTGGTGGCAGACGCTTTAATTCGAAAGACTCGAGTAGAATAGCCAATCCTATTAACAGCTATTAAAGACATGCTGGTTAAGAACCTGCCTAAAGAAGCGACGTTTACAGCAGCATAAGAAATTGCCTTGCTAACTGAAGATGAAATTCGAGAAGAACAGCGGAAGGATGCTAAGTTGGAAAAGGTCTGACAAAAATTGCTAGAAGGGCAAGGATCGCCCCACTTTACGATATCGGATAATGGAACATTGTATTTTGGAAAAAGGACAGTGATACCGGACAATCCAGATTTGAAGGAAAGACTTATGAGGGAAGCGCACTACACCCCTTATACAGCTCATCCTGGAAGCACCAAAATGTATCAAGACCTGAAAGGAAGATTCTGGTGGGAAGGTATCAAGAGGGACGTGGCTATGTTTGTAGCTAAATGTTCAGTGTGCCAGTTGGTTAAAGCAGAGCATCAATGCCTTGCAGGAATGTTACAACCTTTGCCGATCCTAGAATGGAAATGGGAAGACGTATCTATGGATTTCGTAGTAGGATTTCCAAGAACATCAACAGGAAATAACACAATCTGGGTAATTGTGGATAGACTAACCAAAAGTGCCCATTTCTTGCCCATAGCCAACATAGATTCGATGGAAAAAACTAGCAGAGATTTATGTAAAGGAAATAGTTCGTCTGCATAGTGTACCCAAGACAATTGTTTCAGATCAAGACCCCAGATTTACGTCTCGCTTCTAGGAAAGTTTACAAAAAATGATGGGATCTGACCTGAAGTTTGGCAGTGCCTATCATCCACAGACGGATGGTCAGACAGAGTGGACGATTCAGACTTTAGAAGACATGTTGCGGGCATGCATATTAGACTTAAGTGGTGATTGGGAAAGTCTTTTATCTTTAATCAAATTTGCCTACAACAACAGCTTTCAAGCTACTATTCAAATGGCACCATACAAAGCCCTATATGGGAGAAAATGTAGGTCACCCCTGTACTAGGATGAAGTAGGTGAAAGCAGGGTGTTAGGACCCGAATATCTACAGAAGGTCAGAACTCAAGTGGAAATGATACGAGATAAAATGAAAACTGTCCAAAATAGACAGAAGAGATGCACGAATCGAGGAAGAAGACAATTGGATTTCACGGTTGGTGATTGGGTATATATCAAGATTTCACCAATGAAAGGAGTAACTCGATTCGACAGAAAAAGGAAGCTGAGTCCCCGTTATATTAGACCTTATGAGATTGTTGAGAAAGTTGGAGCAGTTGCCTACCGATTGGATTTACCTGTGAGCTTGCAAGGAGTCTACAATGTATTTCATGTGTCATCTTTAAAGAAAAGTTTTGGTGAATGACTAGTGACGGTGATGGACCTGAGCAATATTGAGTTACGTCCCAACCTGACTTATGAAGAGTGGCCAACACAAATCGACGACCGCAAGGAACAGGAATTGCGGAATCGCAAAATTTCATTAGTTAAAGTGTTGTGGAGCAACCCAACTTTTCAAGAAGTAACGTGGGAACGTGAGGATGTTATGAAAGCCAAATACCCTCATCTATTTGTGAACTAGTGATGTGCTTGTTGTTTTCTTGTTTGAACTTTGTTACGGTGTGTGGATGAATATATATATATTTATATATACTAGATAAAAGTAACGTGCAAAGCACGTTTATCTAGTTTAATTTTTAACAAAAATTAAAAGATTATTCATAATTAAATAGATGATAAATAATTATACGTTTTCATATATTATAAAAAAAAAGTATTAATAAAAACAATAAGATAGTCTCATAAATAAATATAACCTATAGTTTTATCAAATTTGTTTGAGATAATTTTGATTGAAATTTTAATAAAAGATTCGTTCAAAATATTATATTTTTATAAATTTAAGACGATGATCTAATATTTGCGTCATTTTACACAGTCTCAAAAGAGAGGACATTAAAATACCTATGTTTTTAGTTTTTAAGTTTTTCTAGATCTACATAAACTTGAATCATTCACAGTTTTTTTAGTTATGTGATTATTTTTAAGAAATAATATAATTTTTTTAAAAAAATAAATTATGTAGTTTATAATTTATATAAAAGAATGTTATATTATAATTTATAACATGAAATTTTAATCTTAAATATGTAAATTTATTAGATCATATGTATTTCAATTAAATATCAAACATATATAATATATTTATTATATTTATTATCTATATTACTAATTTAATATAATTATAGTTAATTGTATATACCGTATATTTATCATCTCAAAAAATAAATAAATAATACATTCATTTTAAAATTATAAAATAATTTTTAAAAAATGAAATTATTAATCATATAATAGGAATAAATTTTTATGAATAAAATTAAACTCTCTAACGTATAAATTAACATCTCTAAGTGAAAATTGCATTGTTATATTATTATGAATGGTTTACTTATATATATTGTTATATATTCTATAATATTATTATGTCATTCTATATTATTATTATTATTCTATATTTATTTTACATAAAAAAAGTTTTAAATGAGAAATTTATCGTTATAGAAAATTGAAGTGGTGTAATTAAATTTAATGTCGAGAACATTATTTTGGTAATTAATGGAATTAATGGATTGTATTTAAAATAATATTTCTCATTAAATGCAGTATTTATTTTAACAAAAATGGATGGAAAGTACTAACTTTAATAGAAAAATAAAATTTTCCGTTAAAACAAGATTTTTCGTTAGATAACCACTTTATATAAATAAAGATATGGGTGCTTTCACTGTTTTATGTTTGTTATTACTCGACTATCATAGTGATTTATAGAACTTTAACCAGGATATGGCTCGAAATAGGAGGAACCCACGTATGTCGGTAGCTACAGTAGCTCAGTTAAGAGAGAGAAGAGAAAACAGGCAAAGGATATTATGTAGAAGACGTGAAAGAATGAGAGTACAAAGGCTGAGGTTTTTAGACCATTTTGAGAGACACCGCACCCATCTTATGGATATAGATCGTGAGAGAGTGCCTGTTTTTCGTCGCACTAGGCCACATGAAGAGCGACAACCACCTAGAAAATGGATTAGGGCAAAAAGAGAACAGTTACAGAGGTTGATCCGAGGTGAGATGAGTGGGCTTAGTGGAGAGCCAATAAATTTTTTCGATATTTCGAATGACCATATAAGGCAAAGTGAAGAAGGAACACCCCGAATAGACACAGAGGAAGAAATTATGCGTAAGTTGAATAAATTAAGGACACACATGTACTATGACCCCGACGTGGATGCCATATTTTATTTCTCCCAAGACTCTATGACAGAAGAGGAAGACGTACCATCTTATTCATCGTCAGAAGAGTCCACCACCACAAGTTCTAGAGATATATTAATCTTATTAGTATCCATATCATGACATGAACTGATTTCGAGGACGAAATCTTCTTTTTAGTGGGGGAGGATGTGATGACCCGAAATTTTCATTTCCTATTATTTTAACTAAGTAATTATTTTAATCAATGAGAATAATATTGAGAAGTGAGGAAGAAAGCTTAGGCTTAAGATTGAAAGCCTTGAAAGCCTAATGTAAGTTAGTGGGCCAAGAAATGAGTAGCAAGCCCAGAAGCCCATGAGATTGGCCCATGATCCATCAAGCCCACATAATAGACTCATGTCACCTCTAGAGAAACTCTAGAGAGTCAACCAAGACTAGTAGATAAAAGTGAAAAATTACTAGTAGTTGAGAGTTGACTAGTGGGTTGTTGGTAGGATAGATGGCGAAATTTCATGATGAGATTTTCCCATCATTGGGATATCTTGGGAAGAACAAAGATATTTTTCTATTTTAGTCTTTATAAGATATGCCATGTTTAGATAGGTGACACTTGTAGATGAAATAGGAAGTGGAAGAGAAGAGAAGGAGGGATTCGGTGGAGGCATGTAGCCGAAACCCCTTGGGGTGTTTTCTATGTAATCTTTTACAAATCCAAGCCAATGATCACAAAGAAGATCATGTAAGATGGAGATGACAAGATGATTGATAAGTAAGGGAGGTGTTATGGGGAAGAGGAAAGGAAAAAGGAGAAGAAAACCTAGAGGAGTCCGGGTGGAGTGGACACTTTAGATTGGTATGAGAAGGGATAGGACACATGTGTAAGGGTTTAGGGAAGAGTGGTAACTTGACAAGTGGATGGATAGATGCATGAGAAGAGAGGAAACCATGGAAGGGAAAGGAAGGTTTCGGTTGAAACCCAAGTGGAGCTAGCCGAACCATGCTTGCCCTTTTTCCCAAAAGGATGACTTTGTAATCCTATGGATTGACACATGAGGTGATGGTGAGTAGATGGATGAGTGATGTGAGGGAAATGGAAGCCAAAAACCTCATGGAGGGCGCTGGCCATAGCCAAGGGTGAGAGGAAACAAAATCTACCTAGGCATAGGCTAGATTTGATCTTGAAATAGACATGAGATGGAGGTCAATCAAGGGGTCACTCAACCCCTCAAGTGTCACATCTAAAACTAGTGGAATGAGTACCTAGTACCCTAGGGAGAGTTATGGCCGAATGGCCTAAGGAGGGAGTCTCCCTCACTTGGTTGTTCACTTGCACACAAACCCTTTCACTCTCTCTACCTCTTGGCCAACTCTCTCTTTCTCTCTATCTTCTTTGCTTCACTTCCTTCTATCCCCCAAATATCAAAATATCTTAAGTGTAGAGGAGCTAGAACCAATATTCTTGAAGAGGAGTTGCACTTGAAGAGGTGAGTTATCTTTTAAACTAAGATCAAGCATAGAAATCTAGAGAAGAACACACACCACATCCATGTTCTTGTGAAGAGATTTCTTTTAAAAATGTTATATTCTTAGGTTGATCTAATGAAATGCTTAATATGATTTCAGATTTCATCTAAGCTAGCTAGGAATACTGTAAGTATATTCTTATCTTACCCTTAGCAATTTCAGTATACTTTTGAATGAATTTGGTTGGATTGTTTGAATATTTGCTTGTGTATGCTAAAATGAAACCCTTTAGTGGAGAAAAATGTCATGCTTCGTTAGGTAGAAAATCCATTTTTAACTTTATAATTTCTTTAAGTTTAAGAACATGGAATGGAAAAAATGCATGCTTAACTTTAAGTTAAATAGTAGAATATTGGATGATGATAGTGGTATTGTTTATTTGGTGGCAAAATCTATATTTAAGTCCAAGTATCTTGCTAGATTAAAGATTTTATCATGTTGTGGATTTGAATATTTGATATAAAGGATGATTGTGGTATGGCCAACATGATGAGTGATAATGATACATATGCTTGTTAAAAATTTGACTTGGAGTTGAAAAAGATTGGATTGTACTTATATGTATTTAGGACTTAAGGGTTTTGGGTTGAGCTATTTTTTCGACTATTGTTTATGTTATGGTTGAATTTTAAATATTTGGAGAAATTAGAAGTATAAGGACTAAAGGATTATGCAAGCATGATTTGTGGCTTTCACCTAAGTAATTGAGTGAGCTTTCTTGATGAAAAGATGAGTGTTTAAAATGATAATTTAAAGGCTCTAGGGTTTCAGCCAAGACATGTTTTTGGGGTTGAAATTATTTAATTATTTTATTAGAGCTAAATTAGAGTGTTTAGAGAAGAATAAGAGAAGAAAATACTAAGAAATACCAAGGGAAGGTCTCGGCCCAACTCTAGTGAGAAGGGGCTGAGCACCTCTAGATGTGTGTGAGGTCCAATAAGTGTGTTTGGGTAGGAAAGAAGTGGAATTATGTGGTGCGTAAATTGTGAAAGAGCTTGACGTAGAATATGCGTTATGTTCGTCTCACATTTCACATGTTCAGTGATATGAGTCTCATGTCTCATGCATGCAACACGAAAATTATGTTTTAAACATGTTTTTAAAAGAAAAGAAAAGAATTAAAGTTTTATTAGAACCCCAAAGGCTGGGACAAGGTAGTGCCCTAGTAGAACTCCCTATTCATTCAGGAGTATCTAAAGTCGAGTGAAAACTCCTGGGTCGACAAAGAACCCTCGGTAGACCATGTATAGTTCCAGAAGGTGTCCGGAGCATGATCGCACCTAAAGCTAGTGGGTGTATACAGGACAGTGTTGGCTTTTGCCTTCCCGCTATAGAAAAGTTTGTAGTTGCTCGATGAGTGATCAATCGCCGAGTGATGAAGAGCGCGAAAGGGCGCGAAACATAGCTACTTAGGTTTGATACGGTCGCCGAGTGTTACAGTAACTAGCAGGAACACACTGTGCATAGGGGAATCGTGAGATGTCCAACAAAATGTCATGACGAAAAGATGGGCTTTCGGGCCATATATAATATGATATGATAAGTGACGCCTAAGATAAAAAAATACGAAAAGCATTTTTGAAAAGATGAGTCTTTGAAAAGAATATTAAAATGTCTTGTTTTGTGAGATTACAAGCAAGCATATGAAAGGAATAAAAAGAAAAGAAATTGAAAAAGAAATGGCATGAGCATGAGCATGTGCATAAAGTAAAGGCATGAGTCCCATTATGCATAATCTATAGATAATTGTTTGTTATTCATTTAGTCGTATGCTGGAAATGCTTTTATCGAGATATAAATGTACTTACTGAGATTTCTCCTGAAATCTCACTCTCTTTTTATCTCTCCACTATCGCCCCTCTTTCGGGACGATAGAAGTAGTTGCAGGTGATAACGACATCGACGAATATAGTCTCAGGGACGACATCTCGGACCCCCAAGGGCCCAAATGAGTCCGTTACTTCTAAACCAGTGACTCTCGGCTATTTGAGCTGATGGGCGACGGAGTCACTACCTTTGGCTGCTTATGTTTTGAGGAACCTATGCCCTACGGGGTGTTGTTTGGTCCTTGGCATAGACGATTCTCTTCACATGGCTCGCCTGTATGAGTCATCATTCGAGATGAGTTGTGAGGTGGGGCCAACCTTGAACTTAGACCGTCTTCGTTATGGCCGAAATTCAAGGGGATTAAGAAGGGAGCCCTTGGATTAGGAAAAGAGGGTAAGGAAAATCTTCTATGCGACTTTTGTATTTACTTAAAACATTTTGGACTTCTGTTGTTTTGGAAGAATGAACAATTATGGATGATCTTTATGTTTATGTTAATAGTAATGCAATGCTTTAGGATATTACATTGTTACGCTATGTGATGTACACTTAGAAAGGTTTGACCTTTTTCTACTGCGAAAATTTTTATTCTCTGTTTTAAAATATATATATATATATATATAGTACATGATAAGAGGAGGGGTGAACTTCCCTATAATGCTCATCCACAACATCTTAGTTTGCATACGATCCCAAGTGCAAACGGGGGTGCCGACAATTCATCCTTAAATTCCAATAAAGGAGTCTATTTACATGTGATATATACAAGGTGTAAGCTGTTGTGAAGGATCATTCCCTACTACAAACAAAAAGTTTTCCTTTTGATCAATCTCTTTTTCAACGCAAGAGTTTTACATGGTTTATGTAACGCCCGTACCCGAAAGGGTTAGAGAATCACTACCTATCTAATCTAACCTGTCTCCAAACTAAAAAACCATCTCCAAAGATTTTCTAAAGTAAATAAACAATTCCCATTTATAAATCCATACATAAATATATCTACAAAGTCATAACCAGAATATCAACATAAACAAAAGGTCAACAATCTCCCAATAATCTCAACATAATGAACAAATAATACTCAAGTCTAAAAATACTAGGAACATAGCATCTAATCAATATTAATAGCCTATCCATCAGCAATGGTACTCTAATAGCTTAGTCTTACTCACAGTTACTAATCCTGGTCCTCTATTAGGACATCCATAACATCTGAAAGATATTTACAGATAAGGGGGTAAGTTTAACCATAACTTAGTAAGCAAAGCACCTATACTAGTGTGTACAACATGAGCATTTTCAATAAAACCTCATATGCATGAAACAGAAATCTTTTATTTTTATATATAAATATTTTCCAAAACATATTAAGAAAAGATCAGAGTGACTATTCAATCTTTTCATATTTAGAAAACCATTTTTCATAATCAAAACACTTTGGCACAAATAACTAAATAATCTCATCGTATCATCATATCAAAACATATACCATGTTTAATCCCTGTGGTAGGGTTGTGCTATCTCTAGTGGCCAAACCATACAATATCATATTATGAGACTTTCCCTTATTTATTCTCGAAGCCCCAAGTGTGCACACAGGCAAGAAACACATAAAGGACCAATTTGTTTCCAAAATAGTTGCACTTCTATCATATCATATCATGTGGACCAAAAATATCATGTGAACAATATTATCATATCAGAAATCTTTTTCAATCCAGAATTAAACAAGTACAAATGGCAAAGATTTTACCTATCCCTTTCATATCAAAGCAAGTGTCAAGCACGTCCATATCATTCTTTAGAATACCAACAACAATTCTAAAAACATTTTATATCTCATAAATAAAATATCAATTTTCATACTCGCTCTTTATGCATTTCATATGTGAGACCCCGAATTTTTACCTTTATTTACTCATATTTTATCATTGGATATTTTAATTTATTTTAATAAATTAAATTGTTATCTCACAAATTTTATTTCGGGTACGTTTTATTTATGATTAGAGTTAGTTATTTGTGAGATCTACGATTTTAATACTCTTAGTTGTTTAATAATTATTATTAGTTTTATCATTTGAATTGTTATCAATATTATTTTGATTTAGTGGTTTTGATTTTATTATGGTTATAAGTTTTTGTGAGATTCTTGAATAATAGTACTTTTAATTATTTTAATTAATTATTGCTACTGGTCTTTCCATCTGAAATGATATATTCAGTGTTTTTGATTTTAATTATTATAATATATGGTTTGATTTGTCGTATTTTCATTGATGAGTATTGATTCTATTTTATTTGATATTATCTGATTTATTGATCTTAAAATTATTAAATTATTAAGTCTTATTATGTTTATTCTATTTTGGTTTGGTAGCTTTTAAATAGCTCCAAAAATATTATATTATGCATGATTCTTTTGTTACCTTGATTTTAGTTATTTGAAATATTGCGAGATTTTAAACGTGCTTTAAATATTTGTTTTAAATATATGGCTTTATTCCTTTTAAAATAAGTTTCATCATTTTAATTATTGATGAAAAATATTATGTTGAAAAATAAAGTAAGTCAAAATAATATTTTATTTAATTATTTTGAGAGTTTAAAGTTAAATTGAGGTTATACGCTTTTAGATCAGTGTTTTAAATTCATCTGTTATCCGTTTGAAGACCCAAAAGGTTCGGGCCTATAAATAGCGCGAAAATGGTCAAACCCCTTATTTTTCCCCTCTCCCTTTTCCTTTTCTCTCTCTCCTCTCTCTTTTCTCTCCTGCGTGCTACAATAACCGCGGGAGGCAGTTCGGTTTCTGGCTCGTGGCGGCGCCACCCCCGGTCGCCAAACCTCACCTCCGGCCCCACCTGAACCGTACCCTCCGAAGAGTCCAACCCCACCGATGATGTCGACCACCGCAGCCCCACGTACCGCCGGCAGCCCCAAACCTGAGAGGTGTTTAATCCTCTACGCTACACCTTTCGCCGCCCATAACTCCACCGTCAGCCACCGTACCATGACACCACCTCCGCCATTTAATCCGCCACCCTTAGGCGACTCACCACTAGAAATTTCAGCCCCAACGGAGCCCTCACCTTCTCTCTCCTCCCATAAAACCGAAATGGGTCTAAAAGTGGACTTTCCCTTGCCGCACCGCCGTCCGACCACCGTGGCTCTCACCTCCACCGCCAAAATCTTCCCCTACCTCATATTGTTACACCCCTAAAATAGTTTTTCCATCCATGGCCGCACCTCCCTTGTACTGGGGAAAATCCGAAAATGGGTTTCCACCATTTCAAGCTAGATCCGCCGCCTTCCGGTGGTTGCACCGCCACCACCATGAGATTCTCCATCCTCCAAGAAGTATTCCCCTAAATTTTGGTGTCAAACATGGTACCCGAGCCCAACCCGTCACTTTGCCGCGCCCGGAGATAAATAATGCACGACTTGCCCGCTAAGGAACGTGGATCGGTGTGATGCTTGCTTGACGTTCGTTTGTGCACTGTAAGTAACAGATATTTGTTTGATTGCTTGATTGACTGTTTGATTGTGTGCTAATCTCTGTTTTGTTGCTTGAAGTGTTATCTAGTGATGATGAGTAATTCGAGAGTAGTTTGGTTGGGCCTGAGGCCATTTAATGGAAATTGAGATTATCCCAAGTTAATCTTACTATAGTTGAATATTGTGTGGATGAAAATTATTGATGATATAATGTTTTGGTTGGATGACTGTTATTTTAGTGATTATTAGTGATAAAATGATCTGATTCGATAACTCGATTATTTTGGTTATTATTAGTGATAAAATGATTTGGTTGGACGACTCGGTTATTCTAGTAATTATTGGTGATATAATGATTTGGTGGGATGACTTCATTATTTTTTCACTATGTTTTAATAAGGTGATACACTAGGATTTTAATCCAAGAGATATTTGGAAGAACATGGCGAAAATTGAGGAGGGAACCTAGTAAGTACAGTTAGGTAAAATTCAGTTAAGGGTTAAAACAATAGCATAATATGTTGGACGATAAAAAGTTTAATTTTGGGAGTTCATAAGTTTCAATTCTGGTATACTTCTTTGAGAAAAATATTAGACTTTAACTCATGATATGATGTATAGTTATGACTTGAATCTTTGGATGAAATATCGATGTGTATTGTTAGATTCCCTTGAGGTATAGATTGAGAAATGTTTGGGTTTAGAGAAAATATTATATGATGATAATTTATTGAAGAGAATAACTATACAGGCAATGTAAATGTGGTGAGTAATGATTGGTTATGATATAGCTATTAAGTTTTGAGAAGATCTTAAGAAAATATGCGTGTTTTGGTGAAGAGAAAAGAGAAGAAAAGTTAGGTTTGACTCCATTATAAGTTACATCCTTAACCCCTATAAGACAATGTTGGTTTGATGTGATGTGACTTAAGGTTTTGACTATCTCTTCATTGAAATATGCATGACGTATGAGATAGAAGATGAATTAAAAAGGGAAGTCTGTTCATATGTTAATTTGTATGAGATATGATTTGTGATTATATAACTCATATGTTTCATGATCTACATGTTTTGCATAAGAAGTCACATGTTGCATGCATGTCCCATGCATGAGCACGAAAAGCATGTTTTGAGTCAAGCATGTTTTTAAAAGGAAAGAAAATCATTAAAGTTTTATAAGAACCCCAAAGGCTGGGACGGGGTAGTGTCCCAGTGGAACTCCCTGTTCACTCAGGAGTAATTAAAGTCGAGTGAAAGCTCCTGGGTCGACGAAGAACTGTCGGCAAACTATGTATGGCTCCAAAGGGATGTCCGGAGCGTAATCGCAACTAAAGCTAGTGGGTGCATACAGGACGGTGTTGGCTTTGGCCTTACCGATACAGAAAATTTTGTAGTCGCTCGGGGAGTGATCAATCGCCGAGTGATGAAGAGCGCGAAAGGGCGCGAAACGTAGCTACTTTGGTTTGATATGGTCGCCGGGTGCTACGGTAACTAGCAGGAATACACAGTGCATAGGGGAACCGTGAGGTGTCCAACAGATGTCATGACAAAAAGAAAAGGGCTTTCGGGCCATATATGATATGATATGATAAGTGGTGCCTAAGATAAGAAAAGACGAAAAACATTTTTGAAAAGATGACTTTTGAAAAGAAGTTCAAACAGAATATATGAAAGAAGACAAAGTTATATGAAAGCATTTTTTTATGAAAAGCACGTACATGAAACAGAGTTTCGAAAATTGTCCAGGATGATGGAAGTTTTTTTTTATGAAAGTGCATGTGCATAAGTCATGTTGCAAGTCTCATATTCATGGTACATGCACTCATTGAGCTTTACTTGTATATGTTGATGATGTTCTGTTGTGTGAATTGGTTGTATGTTGTCTGTGTCTGTTGCTTACTGGGATTCACAACTCACGTCGGTGGATCGCGCCCACCCTACGGTCCCCATTTTACGGGATCATAGTTTGTGATTGCTTATCTTTTTCTTTTGAAAGACTGTATAATCTCCTATTGGAGAAATTGTTTTAAATTGATTTATAATTTTTAAGAATCTCTGATACTAGAACAACTGACTTTTATTTATTTTTCCGCTACAAATATTTATTATACACTTGGTGCATGCTTCATACACTCTTCAAACAATATTCGATGGGATGATTGATCCATGAGATGATCGTCTTGATGTCGAGAGTCCTTCTAAATCCCAGGGGGGATTCGTGGGCGTCATATCATAAAACATGTCAACATTGCTCATGTCTACACTATTAATGTCAAAAGTATTTTCTAGTTTATAAAGATTCTCATGGGTGAATGCAAAACATACATTGAGATTGTTTTTCACATTTTCCTTTTTAAAAGCATATCATGCATATTTTCTAAATCCAACCTCAGTTCATTTTTTTGTGTACAAATCTAGCATAGGAAATCTCGCTTACCTAACTCATGTACCGTATTATCAAAACTTTGAGTCCGACCTCTAAGAGTCTTGTCACCTATTCATAAAATATTAAATATTAGGTGCTAACAACCAACCCAAACAGCCTTAATCTAAAAATTAGAAATTCAGCAAGATCAATCCCAGCAACATATCCCAAATATCTAAACATGAAACACCACTTCCTCAAATCAAAACTAGACACCACTGAGATGTTGGACAATGCAATAGTCATAGCCATCCTATCATAGACGTAAGCTGCCTACACATAACCATAATTTTCCAGCAAACAAAACCCAAGCAACCAGCCACCCAAATTCATCTAACAGCATGGATAATGCCTCCAATCAAACTCATTAATCCAGCCCACTACATATCCATATTGGACATCACACTATTAAACCCAACCAAACAATATACATCATTCACCTCCTTCCAAAAATATCCATAATTTATGAATTAATAAGCAACACCCAACAAAGAGATTGCTATTTACGATCCAACAATAAATCACAATCCCACAAAAAATCCAGCATCTATCAATCAACTTCATATGCCATGTATCAACCCAAACCACCAGCGATAGAAAATTAGGAAAAGCACAACAAAACCAAAATGGCAAACACAAGCCCTGAACCGCCACATAATACCCTTCATAATAGTCCCGATAAGAAAAAAAAAATAATCCTTCAAACAAAACGTAAAACGGTCAACCATGAGTCTCAGTAATCTGAGAATCTTACCTTAATATCAAAAGTGTGGCTAATGAAAAATGAAGGGGTTGAAATAGAAATGTTTGGGCCTTAGCGATGTTGTTGAAGAAGAAAAAAAAATCAAAATTTTAAAGAACCTACAAATGTGAGAGTCTCGACAATCCAAACTAAAACTCTAACACTACATACCAAAATTTCATAAATAAAGAATGGCGTGAGAGAGAGAGAGAGAGAGAGAGAGAGAGAGAGAGAGAGCGAAAACCATACCCATGCAAGGAGTTGAAGATCAAATCAGTTTTGAAAACTCTAAAATCGCAGCAAGAGAGAAAATAAAATAAAAGTCGCCAGAGGAGAAAGAGTTGTCTGATAAAATAAATCCAAAAGTGAGAAAAATCGTGCCAAATATTTGGAAGAGAGTGGGAAAAGAGGAACTGTCGGCAGATGAGAGAATAAAAATCGAGAGTTGAGTAACAAGCAGAAGTGAAAAGCAGGGGAGGAGGAAACTGAAGTGGATCAAACCAAATAAGAAAACAGCACCGTTTCAAGGTCTCAAAGGCTGAAAAAATGAACCAGGTTTGGGCCTAGGCAGTGGGCTTAGGTCTTACATCATTTATTTTAAAATGAACGATTTGTTTAATAGTCCAAGTTTTCTCAGGATGCCACCTCGTCAAGAATGAATTGTGTCAGATTTGAATGCGGCCAAAAATGAAAGGGAAGAAAAGCCAAGAGCTTCTGAAGTGCTTCAAGCAGCAGCGCATCAGTTAATAGATGATCTTGGGCAAAATCCTTCCAGCCGCCACTGCAATACCAATGAAAGAGGTTGCACTGTAGAAGATTTCAACAAGTTACATCCCACGCCTTTTGAGGGGAAAGGCAACCCAATACTAGTGGAAGATTGGGTGCAGAAAATTGAGGAGATATCACGAGTCTTGATTTGCACAGGTGAATAGAAGGTGGTGTTTGCTTCAGTCAAGCTGACCGACGAGGCAAAAAGATGGTGAATCTCTGAAATGACCCCCAGGGAAGCTGAAAAGAGGGAAATAAAAAGTTGGTCGCTGTTCAAAGAAGCTTTTCTAGAGTGTTTCTTCCCAAGCTTGGTTAAAGAAGACAAAGCTATGGAATTTGCCACTTTGGTTTAGGGGGCGATGTTAGTACACCAATATGCAGCCAAATTTACAGAGTTGGCACATTTTGCAGCATACCTGATTACAGATGAAGAGAAGAAGTGTCGCAAATTTGAACAGGAGCTGAACGAGAAACTTTATGAGAGAGTAGTGGGCTTCCAATTAAAAATTTTACAGAATTGGTAAATAAGACTACAGTGTTTGAAAGAAACTTTCAAAGAACCGGTGCCTTGCTTTATCAACAGAAGAGGTCTAACCCATCTAGGTACCATTCAGGCGTTGACCAGGGATCATGGAAGAAGAGGAATGATGGGGGTAGTTCAAGGAAGAGGCCAATTCAGGGTTACCAACAGCCCTATCAGTGTAGAATTTGAAATTATGTACACGTGAGAGAGTGCTAAAAAGAAGTGGGTCTATGTTTCTGGTGTGGCAAGCCGGGCCACTACCACAGGGACTGCCCACTATAGTTGGGCAGCAACAAACCTGCCCTACCACCACCACCCAAGGCCGGAGGAACACCACGAGGTAGTAATTAACGTCCTACTGCACCTGCACAAGTTTTTGCTTTGATATCTGGAGAGGATGAAGACAGGGATGATGTGATCACAGGTATTATCATTGACTAGTCCTTTTGGAATATAGGCTATGTGGTTTGGGCCTTCAATTAGGGTGTTATAAATGGTATCAAAGCCTATCTTAAAAAGAATTGTGGGACTTGAGCCGTGCCACTTACGAGGAACAAGGCCGACGAGGACGTCGGGCATTTAAGAGTGATAGATGATGATACCCCCACATATGATAAGGATAAAGGTGGGTGGTGTATGAGATTCCACATTACTTAGGAAGAAGAAGTTTTTGCTCTTTATAATGTTCCAATGGGACTCCAATTGTATCAATAACTAGTCCTTTTAGAGTATAGGCCATGTGGTTTGGGCCTTCTATTGGAACGTTACAGTTTAAATTCTTTAAAACTAAATTGAAGAAGCTATTGAATGGATTGATTTGTTTTACATGTCTTATATATTCTAACTTGAGTTGATTCGTTTTTGCTTCACTAGCTTCTATGGCTTTTAAGCTACACTCCCAAATATTTCCCACTTTGACCCTAAACCCCGTTACAACCCTTGAAAAGTTCTTATGATTTGTATTATGTGTGTGATCACAGTGGTGGAGAATAAGAAGATATGAAAGCCTACGGTAGATCATTTCCTTTGGAATAAATTTGAGCGAAACACAAACCCTCTAAACACATAAAAGTCGAGTGTTTGTTTCCACAAGGGTCTACATATTAGTTTACTTCATCTTCGAGTGAAAATGCTTACTAAGTAATTGTAAGTTGTTTGTTCATGATATGTTATGAGTTTTGAAGAGCTTGATTGTCCTTTGGTGATGGCATTACAACCTTGGTATTTTTGGAAAAGTGAATTTGAGTTTTGTCCAAGGACGAGCAAAAGTTAAGTGTGGGGGAATTTGATGAGAATGCAAAATTTCATATTTCTATCCCTTAATGTTTAATATTTTATACTTATTTGATACCTAAATATACTCATTATTCTTATATTTTGATTTAGGATACAAATAAAGACGTTAAATTCAAAAAAAGCTAATTGGGTGATTTTGGACAATTTTGACATCGTTTTGTAATCTGGGCATAACTCTCTATTATGAGCTCCAATTGAGATGATTCAAAATTATATGGAACTCCAAGAAACAAACCTACAGCTTTTATGTTTTGAGTTTTGAGATATACTGGCTGCATTAAGGTCGAAATTAGGATAAATGTCAATGCATTTACATTGTTGATGTTCCATTTTAAAATGCTGAATGAAAAGAGATGTGAAGATGTGAAGTTATTTCAAAGTTTAAATTCAAATTCAAAAAGAAGTCTATCAATGGAGGATAATTCAAATTCAAATTCACATGCATGGAAAGACATGAAGGATAATTCAAAATTTAAATGAAGTCTATCTTATCCAAATCCTATCTAGAGAACTAGTGAAGGGAGGAGACTTATATATATCTAGTTTTGAAGGAGAGCACACCCCCAACCCTTTTCTTCCTCTTTTTCATATGTTCCTTTAAGTTTTCATCATGACCCTGCGTGGCTAAACTTTTATAATTGGTCGGAGGAAACGGAAACCTTGGAATCGATAAAACTATGAGATTTTATGTATTTTTATTTTTCAATTTATGCTTTGAGTATCGGATGTTTTCTATGCCTATTTTCATGATTATCTCATTTAATTACTAGGAAGCCTACTAGTTTATTATTCATTGCATTCTACTGCTAGGTTAGATATCAAATCTGTAATTGTTTAATCCCTCTAATCTATGAAGCAATTAAGATTTAATAATTTGTTGCGTCAGAATTTATTAGATTTGAAGAAGAACGCTTGATGGAATTAAATGCGACCACTTGTACTTGTATTGTTTAGTTCCATCGATCTTTCTGATTCTTAAGCCTACTACTAGATTAAATCTATAGAGCTTGTCTTGGGTTGTTGAATAGTTATGAATAATTAAATCGCTTGTTTTCTAATTAACTACGACTAAGGAGAAATAGGAAAATAGTTCCAACGGTGAATATTCAAAGTATTGAATGATATATATTTGCATTGATGATCAGTTGTAAAATTACTTAAGCAAAGTTTTTAGCCTTGCTTTCTAGGTCAACAATTCCAAAATAAAATTTTATCAATCATGAATCAAATCAAGAAGGCCTGCTAGGAGCCTTTGTGGCACTTGGTAAAGTCATGCCTTTTCTCACCTCTTTCTTATGAATTTCATAATCAGAAACCTCATCTTTATCTTTACCAACATGAGGTAAAGCTCCATCTCCATCTGAGGTCGAAAGATATTGTTGATTAGGCATAATATTAGTCATCCCACCTCCACTTGAATCGGGACGAAGTTCTTCTCCATTCGCACCAAGATCCTCAACCAACACTGTATCACCAATCGGTTGCACAACTGGCTCACATGAGCCACCTGGGAGTATAGTATGATGGTCCCTGCTTCAACAGTAGAAATCGTTTCTACCGAGTCAATAGTTGTGACACCCCGATTTTTATTTTACATGGTTGATTTTGTTTATGTTGATAAATTTGTTTTAGTTATGTTTTGGAGATATTTAGAGAGGGTTATATATATGTATGTTTATTTTTATATATATAGTCCCCTTTTTATTTGTATTAAGCATGGGTGTATTAGAGTGACACTTAGAATAAGATGAGTGAGGAAGGGATGAATATGAGAGATGCCTAGTACATGGTTTCTCGGCTTTTCAAGAAGATGTAGCATGAGAAGCGAGAGATGTGAGAATACAAGACAAGAAATAGTTTGTGCCTAAGGTTTCGGATTGGAGAGAAAATAAAGATGGTTGGAAGACAACTAGGTATTTGAAGGAATTTTTGGGACACTTGGCACTAAGAGGTTAATTTTCATTTTAGAATATCAAGAGACCATAGCATGAAAAGAAGAGTTAGGTAGGTTGGTCAAAGGAATTTTGGTAACACAAGCAAAGTATATTCTCCTTGGAGCCAATCGGTATATGCGACTTGGGAGGAGTTGAACCGACCTAAATTTTTGTTCTCTTGTGTTAGCTTACTCTCTTGGGGAAAATAGGGGACATTTGGCAAGAGATGATTAGATAAAACATGGAGTGTTTTGGTGGAGTTTCGGATGGAATATAATGTGTTAGCCAATTACTATTTTGTCTTTTCTCTAGATCAGTTTTACACCAAAAGATTTAGATAAAAGCATGGTCTTATCAAGACAACTAAGTCTAAAAAGAGAGAAATGATATAACCTAATTTTAGGGGGGGACACAAGGCCGGTGGATGGGGGGGAAAACATCCTAGGCTAAAGCATGCATGTGTTGACTAAGGTAAGAAAATTTCTCCCACTTCTTTGAAGCTCTTGGCCAGATTTCACTACTCTCCTCCATCTCCTTTTTCTTCCTTCCCTCCTCCCTTAAACACATTTCCTAGTGTTTTGGTGAAAGTCTTCTTCAAGAAATTTGGTGGATATCATCCTTAAGCAAGATTTCCTAACTTGTTGCTTGGATAGTGGTAAGTACTTCTTTAACTAAACTTAGTGTTCTTTGTAGAGATTTGTCATTGGTTATTCCATTTGATTACTTGGCACACTTGTCAAATGGATAAGCTATGTTTTTATGTTTTGTTAAAATTGTATCCTAGGTTTTAACTTAAGATATATTTGATGGAATTTGGTGATTATGTGAGAAAGTAAACAATAAAAGTGTTTCTTGGTGGTTTCAGTTGGGGTTAAGTTTAACTTTGCATGTTTTGGGGTGATAGAATTATCATTTTGAGGGTTGATATATTTGGCCACGGAGGGTTTGGAAACAAATAAGTGAATATTTTAGAGAATTATCTCATAAGTATGGAAATGATGGTGGGTTGAAGTCGAGATTGATTTAAGGTTGGAATATTAATTTAAGTTTGAATTTTTAGTGTGGAAGTTGACAAGTGATGAAATTAAGGAACCTCTAGGGTTCAGTCAAACCACTTGGTGGTTGAATAATTAATTTAATTATTTTTATAAAGAATATATGAGTTGACAAAAAGGAAAGAGAAATAGAAGGATTAAGATTTGAGATTCACGGAGTGTTCGGCCTTAGTCTTTTAGGTTATGGTTGTTCTTAAGTGAATCTCTTGATATTTGAATAAATATAGTTTTCTTGAAAATAATATGTGAAGAAATGCACGAACTAGGGTTGGAAACCCATTTAGGTTTCAGCCTATTCTTGTGACTTAGGGTTATTTGACTTGTTACACTTTTTGATTTGAATGAATATGTTATTCTTGAAAATGAATTAGTTTACATGGTGTGGCATGGCTAAGTTTTCATAGTGTGACATGATCAAGATAAGTTTTGAAAATGCATGTCTCATATATCTCATGAATTACATGTCTTACATGAAACTCACATGCTACACGTATGCTCATTGAAGTAATAAGTTCCATATCCTTTGGGTTATCATGTTTTTCAAAAGAAAAATAAAATAAGATGTGTTTTTATAAGAACCCCAAAGGCTAGGACTAGGTATTATCCCAGTGGAACTCCTCTGGCCACTCTGAACTGCTTAAGAATGGAGTGGTAACTCCTAAGTTGACGAAAAACAGTAGACAGACCACGAATGGTTCCTTTTTAAAGGGTCACGGAGCATGGTCGCACCTAACGTTGGTGGGTGTCAAGGACGGCAAAAGTGTAACAACTTGTCGTAATGACTATAATTTTGATTATGACGTATTCACCTTAAGTTGATTAGGTAACCAGTAGGGAACACGCGCTGCATAAAGGAACCGTGATGTATCCAATATGACAAGTATGAAAAGAAAGGCTAGCCTAAAGAAAGATATGAACAAGAAGAATGACATGTAAAGTTACGAATAATAAGAAAAGAAAATAATAGTTTTTCTGAAAAGTTTCAAGTTCATGATAAGTTTTGAATACGTGTCAACAAGAATCAAAGCAATATGAAAGTCCTTTTTTTTTTATAAAAAGCAAGAAAATCTTTTATGAAGAAGCATAATGCACAAGTCATGCACAAGTCAAGCATAAATCATGCATAAATCATGTCTCACATCTCATGGTCATGGTATATGCGCTTGTGTATCCATATATACTAACGATGCTTGTATTGCAAGTTTTCTGAGTAGTTACTGAGATTTCTTGAAATCTCATTTTTTAATTTTATCTATCATTCTTTACGAAATGATAGGCATGATTGTAAGAGTAAAGCTCAGCATGAGACCCCGATGTTGCAGGAAATTTTGAGGTGCCTTAAGAGTCCTTCAGAATGTTTCTCTTAAGATGAGATGAACCATCCTCTAACAGGTGAAATTAAGAAAAAATTCTGCAAAACAGTTGTATATTTTTATCTAGGAAAATCCAACAATGATATATAATTTGTAAAGTTAAGGGTTTAAAAAATTTTCTTACCATGTGATATTACCAAAGATTTAGATTTCTTTGTTGAATCTTTAAAATTAACCTTATTCCACAACGGTATTTTTTGCATATTATTAGTAAGTTAGGCACATGCATTTTGTTTTCTGACACAAACGAAGGGATATGTAACCTCGTGCTATGTATCCCGACGCTTCAATTTATGTTAAATATCAAACGTGGATTGGGGATATCACAGTAGTATTAGAGTCTTTATTCAACTCACGTTCTGTCAACGCCCCCACTTGCGCTTGGGATTGTACAGAAACCGAGACATCAGGGATGAGCATCACAAGAAAGTTCACCCCTCGTCTTATCGTGTATATTTTTTTTCTAAATAAAAGCAGTGAATAAAGGTTTTCGTAGGGAAAAGGTCAAACCTTTCTAAGCATATATCACATGACTCAACAAAATTAATATCCCAAAATACTTCATTACTATTAATATAAACATAACGATCATCCATAATTGTTCATTCTTCCAAAACAACAGAAGCCCAAAAATATAACAAGTAAATACAAAAGTTGTGTAGGAGATTCCCCTTGCTCTTCCTTTTTAACCCAAGGGCTCTTTCTTTATCCCCTTGAAATCAGAACCATAACGAAGATGGTCCAAATCCAAGGTCGGCCCTACCTCACAACTCATCCCGAAGGATGACTCATACAGGCATCCCAAGTGGAGGGAATCATCTATACCAAGGACCAAATAACACCCTGTAGGGCGTAGGTCCGCCAAAATATAAGTAACTAAAGGTAGTGACTCCGCTGCCCATCAGCCTAGTAAGCCGAGAGTCATCGGCTCAACTGTAGCGAACTCAGTCAGGCCCTTGGTGGTCCGAGATGTCGTCCTTAGAATCATACTCGACAGGGTCTTCATCTGTAACTACTTCTATTGTCCCGAAAAGAGGGGCGATAGTGGAGAGATAAAGAGGGGGTGAGATTTTGGGAAAAATCTTAGTAAGTACATTTATATCTCAACAAAAGCATTTCAAGCATATAGTTAAATGAATAACAAACAATTATCTATACATTATGCTTATGGGACTCATGACTATACTTATGCACATGCTCATACCTCATGCTATTTCTTGTTAAACTTGTTTTCTTTATTTCTTTCATGAGTTTGCTTGTAACCTCATAAAGCAAAACGTTTGAACTTCTTTTCAAAATTCATCTTTTCACAAATGCTTTTCATTTTCTCTTATCTTAGGCGCCACTTATCATATTATATCATATGGCTCGAAAGCCCATTTTTTCGTCATGACATCTTATTGAACACCTCACGGTTCCCTTACGCACCATATGTTCTTGCTAGTTATCGTAGCACCCGGCGACCGTATCAAACCTAAGTAGCTATGTTTCGCGCCCTTTCGCACTCTTCATCACTCGGCAATTGATCACTCATCGAGTGACTACAAACTTTTCTGTATCGGCAAGGCAAAAGCCTACACCATCCTGTATGCACCCACTAGCTTTAGGTGCAACCACGCTCCAGACACATTTTGAAGTCATACATGCTCTGCTGATGGTTCTTTGTCGACCCAAGGACTTTCACTCGACTTTAGATACTCCTGAGTGAACAGGGAATTCCACTGGGGTACTACCCCATCCCAACCTTTGGGATTTTAATAAAACTTTAACTCTTTTCTTTTTGTTTAAAAACATGTTTGACTTAAACCTGGTTTTCGTGCTTCATGCATGAGACATGAGACTCATATCACTGAGCATGTGAAATGTGAGACGAACACACATACATTCTACGTCAAGCCCTTTCACAATTCAAGCACCATGTAACTTCACTTCTTTTCTATCTAGTAGCACTTATTGTTTTAACACCAAAAATAGTAGCACTTATCTAGTAGCACTTTTCTATCTAGGATCCTTATGTTTATTATTTTAATCACTTTTCTTTTCCTCAAAATAGCTCACTCAATTATTCATGTGAAAACCAAATATCATGCTATTATACTCCTTCTGTTTTCATATCTCTAATTTTTCCAAATATTCAAAATTTAATCATAACATAAAACAATAGTTGAAAAGATAGCTCAACCCCAAAATCCTTAAATCCAAAATACATATATGCACAAATCCAAACTTTTTCAACTCCAAATCAAAATTTAACAAGCATATATAACATCATCACTCATCATGTTGATCATACCACATTCTTTCTTTGTATCTACGTATTCAAATCCACAATATAATATAATCCTTAATCTACGTATTCAAGATATTTAAACTTACACATGTATTTTGCCGACAAATAAACAACACATTTCCTTCAAGTACTCTAACCCATATCATCCAATATCCTACAAGTTAACCTAAAATCGTGCATATATTTTCTTCAATCCACCTCATGTTGGTTTCTTTAAAATAACTTGACTAAATCCACCCATGATTATATAGTCTCAACTTAAAGAATCATACACTTAAACATGGATTCCTACCTAGCTAAGCATGGCATTTTTACTAAAGAATTCGTTTTAGCATAACAAGCAAGAATTCAAACAATACAATCAAATTCATTCAAAAGTATATTAAAATTGCTAAGGGCAAGATAAGAATATACTTACAATACTCCTAACTAGCTCATATGAGATCTGAAAATATATTAAGCATTTCATTAGATTAATCTAATAACATAACATCTTTAAAAGAAAATCTCTACACAAGAACATGGATGTGGTGTGTTCATCTCTAGGTATCTATGCTTGAACTATTTAGAGATTCTACTTACCTCTTCAAGAACAACTCATCTTCAAGAATATTGGCTCTAACTCCTCTATACTTAGGATAATTTAATATTTAGAGGATAGGAGGAAGTGAAACAAAAGGAGATAGAAGGAGAGGGAAGGTTGGGATAGAGGTAGAGAGAGTGAGAGGGTTTGTGTGCAAATGAACAACCAAGTGAGGAAGACTCCCTCCTTAGGCCATTCGGTCATGCCTCTCCATAGGGTACTAGGTACTTATTTCACTAGTTTTAGGTGTGACATTTGATGGGTTGAATGCTCTTTGATTGACTTCTATCTCATGACCACTCCAAGACCAAATCTAACCCATGCCTGGATGGATTTTGTTTCCCCTCACTTCTTGCTATGGTCAGTGCCCTCCATGGGGTTTTGGCCCTCTATTTCCATCAAATCACTAATCCATCTTTCCTCCATCACCTCATGTGTCAATCCAAGGGATTGCAAAATCATCCTTTTGGGGAAAAGGGCAAGCATGGTTCGGCTATGCCCATTTTGGTTTCAATCGAAACCTCCTTTCCTTCTCATGGTTTTCCTCCCTTCTCAACTACCTATCCATCAACTTGTCAAGTCACCACTTCTTCCCTACACTCTTACACATGTGTCCTTACCCTTCTCACACCAATCTAAAGTGTCCCTTACCCGAATCCCCTCTTGGTTTTGTTTTTCCTTTTCCTTCCTATCTCTCCAATGATGCCACTCCTCACTTGTCAATCACTTTGTCAACTCACCCTTAGAAGATTTATTTGTGATCAATTGCTTAGGTTTGTGAGAAATTACATAGAAAAGGCTCCAAAGGGTTTCGACTACAAGCCTCCACCGAATCTCCTTCTTCTCTTCTCTTCCATTTCCTATTTCAACTACAAGTGTCACCTATCTAGATATGGTATATCCTAGAAAGACTAAAATATAAAATATCTTTATTCTTCCCAAGATATCCCAATGATGGAAAAATCTCATCATGAAATTTCACAATCTATCCAGAAGGTAAATCCACTAGTCAACTCCCAACTAATAGCAATTTTTCACTTTTATCTACTAGTCTTGGATGACTCACTAGAGTTTCTCTAGAGGTGACATGTGTCTATTGTGTGGGCTTAATGGATCATAGGTCAATCTCATGGGCTTGTGGGCTTATGGTTCCTCTCTTGGCCCACTAACTTAAGTTGAGCTCTCAAGGCTTCGATTTTAAGCCCAAACCTTCATCTTCACTTCTCAATATTATTATTATTAATTAAATTAATTACTTAAGTAAAATAATAGGAAATAAAAATCTCGGGTCGTCACACATTCCAACACGATAAGATCTTTATTAAGGTCCTAGTTCGAGTTATATTTCCTCCAATACCATCCCAAAAACATTATTCTTCCCTTCCGAGGCTTCTCCAATTTCGATCACTGTCTTTCCTTTCACTTCATCTACATTAATCTGTTTCGGCACCCAAGCTTTCACAGAACCCTTTTTCTTCTCTTCGACCTTGGTTACTACCTTAAATAAGATATCAATATGCCTTTGAACCTTGCACTTCTTGCAAAACGCTGGTAATGTTTCAAAAAACAACTTCTTGATAAATACTTGTGACGATCCGATATTTTCACTATTTGGATTTCATGTCATGAATGGTTATATTATGTTTCCTTTGCATTGTTTTAGTCACTTCTTGGAACTTCTTGGAAATATATTTACTATTTATTTTTTAGCCTTCTCTTGTATTAGGGGTTGGATATTTTAGTCCACAAGGGTAGGAAAAATTTTATCTTTGAGAACAAATGGGAGAAGCACAAGAGGTTATATAAGCAAACTTGAGATTTTCTTAGTGATAAACGTGTGACTAAACTTATGCTTAATTTTATCATTTTCCTCATGTAAGATTTCATCTTTGTTAAGTAAAACACTTGGCAAATGAAGGAGTGAGGAGTAAGCAAATCTTGGAATTTCCTTAGCAAGTTTCAGCTATGAGGAATTAGGAGACAATCCAATTGATTAAAGGAATTAAAAATAGACACTTGGCTCAAGCTAAACCAGCCTAGAACTGAGGGTTTGGTGAAAAGAAAATTTGTCATTTTTTCAAGAAGTGGCCAACGACTTTGAAGGGGGGGATAGCCGGATGCTTTCTTTCTCTATCTACTTACTTGTTTCAAGTTGGATTAGGAAGAAGTGATCTTGCCACATAGGTATGATTTCTTTAAGCACTAGGAGGACATTTAGCAAGATAGGAAAACTTGGTTTGGAAATCCAAAGAGATTATGCACGGGAATTGCAGTTAGGTAAATTGGCCAAAAGGAAGTCAAGTAACATAAGGAATATTCTATTGAAGAGTTTTGAGCTATTGGATGCATTTTAGTGAGAAAATCAACTTCTACCTATTATTTTAGGTTGTCTATGCAAAGATCACTTTCTTAAGAGATAAGGAAACAAATAACACGTGGTGATAGGGTGCACATAGAGGTGCTAAGTGCAAACAAAGATAATTAGGTGTTTCTCAATAGTTTTGACATCTCTCGATAATTTGGGCATAAATCTCTTATCCGATCTTAAATTGAGATGATTCAAGATGCTATAGAATACCAAGAGAAAAATATACAACTTTTATGTTTTGAGTTTTATGAGATACTAGCTGGATCAAGAACAAAACTGGGCTTGAAACTGATGCACTTGAAATTGATCCAAATGGTGGTTTCGGATTTGGCATGTACTTAGTCTTTTGTTTTCTTTTCTTGCAAGAATACACCTTTTGAGAGATGATGACATGTAGAAGTAGGGAGAAGAGGATGTAGCCGAAACGTACTTTTGCCCCACCTTGTATATGTGCACAAAAAGAAGAAATGATACATACCTAGTTTTGTCTTCTTCCTCCATGTGTCCACTTTGGTATAAAATAAGTTCTAAGTCATTTCAAGTGCCAACTAAGCCTACAAGGGAATGAAATGAGAACACTAAGGCCTAATAGGACATGTGGCATAGCATGAATGGGTTTTTTAGGATTTTTGTTATTCTTTTATTCAAAGGTGTTGACTAAGATAAACCAAGACTACCCACACACTTTTTCCATTTTCTTTCCAAGAGAATTTCGGCCAAGAACCCCTCCCCACCTCTCCATACCTTTTCTTCCTTCTTTTCAACTTCTAAAATACTTCCTTTAGCATATTTGAGTGAATTCTTTTCAAGGACTTGGTAGAAGACTTCTCTTTTACGAGGATTCTTGGGTTGTCTCTTGGAAAGTTAGTAAGTACTCCTTTAACTAAATTTAGTGTTCTTTGTATCAGTATGTCATTGGTTATTCCATTTGATTAATTGGCACACTTGTTGAATGGATGAGCTATGTTATTCTGTGTTTTGTTAAGATTGTATCTTAGGTTTTAGTTTAAGAAGTAGTTGATGAAATTTGATGAATATGTGGAGAATAAACAATAAGAATGGAGTTTGATGATTTTCGTCTATGAGTAGGTTAAACTATATATGTTCTAAATGATAGAATACTTTACTCTTGAGGATTTTAGAATTCGGCCCTAAGGAGTTTTGGAAGAAATATTCTAAACATTCTCCTCTTGAATAAGGACAGGCCATTGCTTTAGTCCTTGAGTGGTTCATAAGTGATTTAAGGGTGAAATACTAATTTGAGTTTGAACTCCTAGTGCGGAAGTTGACAAATAAGTGATGAGACAAAGGAACCCCTAGGGTTCGGTTAAGTTTCTTAGTGGTTGAATAATTGATTTAATTATTTTACTAAGGAATATATGAGTTGATAAAGGGAAAAAAAAGTTAAGCTTTGAACCATGGAGTGTTTCGGTCTTAGCCTTTTTAGGTTATGTTTATTTTGAGTTATTCTTTTGGTTATTAAATAAATATGGGTTTCTTAAAAATGATTATGTTAAGAAATGTACAAATTAGGGTTTAGAACCCTCACATGCGTTTCAACTATATCCTGATGGAATAGAGATATTTTGGTTGTTACCCTTTTTGGGTTGAAGAAACCTGATATTCTCGAAATATGACTAAGTTTACATAGTGTGACATGATCAAGATAAGTTTCAGAAATGCATGTTTCATATGGTTCATGAATTACAAGATTTGCACGAAAGTCACATGTCCCATGCATGGTCATTGAAGTGATAAGTTTCATGTCCTTTGGGTCATCATGTTTTTCAAAAGAAAATAAGATAAGAAATATTTTATAACAACCTCAAAAACTGGGATGGGGTATTGTCTCAATGGAACTCTTTTGGCCACTCTGGAGTGCTTAAGAATGGAATAATAACCCCTGGGTCGACGAAGAACAATCGACGTGTCACGAATGGTTCCTTTTTAAAAGTTCGCAGAGCGTGGTCCCACTTAACGCTGGTGGGTGCCAAGGACGGCAAAGGTGTAATAATCTACCATAATGATAATGATTATGATTATGATTATGACGTATTTATTTTAGTGTGATGCGATAACCAACAGCGAATACACGCTGCATAGGGGAGCTGTAATGTATCCAATATGACAAGTATGATAAGAAAGACTAGCCTAAAAAAAGATATGAGCAAGAAGAATGACACGTAAAATTATGAATAATAAGAAAAAACATGAATAGTTTTTTGAAATTTTCAAGTTCATAATAAGTTTTGAATACATGTCAACGAAAATCAAAGCAACATAAAAGTCTCTGTTTATGAAAAGCAAAAAAGTCTTTTATGAAGAAGCATGATGCATAAGTCATACACAAGTCAAGCATAAGTCATGCATAAATGTCATGCATAAATCATATCTCACATTTCGTAGTCATGGTATATGCGCTTGTATATCCATATATGCTAACGATGCTTATATTGTAAGTTTTTCTGAATACTTATTGAGATTTACTGAAATCTTATTTTTTATTTTATCTATAATTCCGTAAGGAATGATAGGCATGACTGCAGGAGTAAAAAGCTCAACATGAGACCCTGACGTCACAGGAAGTTCTGGGTGCCTTAAGGGTCCTTCAAAACGTTTCTCTTATGATGAGATAAACACCATTCTCTATTAGGTGAAATTAAGAAAGAATTTCGCAAATAAAAAAAAAAAACTAGTTGTATATTTGTATCTGGGGAAATCCAACATTGATATATAATTTAAAATGTTAAGGATTTATAAATTTGCTTACCATATGATATTCGCAAAGATAATTTCTTTGCTAATTCTTTAAAATTTACCTTATTCTGCTGTGGTATTTTTTCTGCTTACTATTAGTAAGTTAGGCGCATGCATATATTTCTGACGCGAACGATGGAGTATGTAACCTTGTGTTATGGATCCCGACGCTTCAATTTACGTTAAATTTCTAACGTAGATTGGGAACGTCACAATACTTAAGGGCATCCTTGGTGTTCCAATCCAAATATGATGGAGAGTCTGCTGTAAAATATTCATCAAGACGCAAACACGTGCCCCATCAGTTCTAGTCATACATCTAGTAGCTTTATCACTACGTGATACATTCCAACTGGAGCCACAATATTCTTGTGATAAGATTCTTGATAAAAGTTTGGAGGCAATCCGGGTAATGTAAGCCACATAGGAACCATCACAGGTTGACTTCTTCACTGAATTCTACTGTCTATTGAAAGGCCCTATAATTAACTCCATCGATGTCATTGCTTTCTCTAGACAATGCTTTCAAAAAATCATCCTCCTTTGAAAATCGAACGAACACATTACGTGGTTTCCCAAGTGTTGAAACCATTGGTTGGCAAGAAAGACCCCATCTCCCATTGATAAAAGCTCTTATACGATCTAAAAAGGGCCGCTGCCAAGAAAACTTCATCACCATGGCCAATCGAAAAGGCTCAGCTGATTTTTCTATTTCTTCCTTAGAGAAATGCACAAAAAACTCACCCTCAAGCATTTTTGGAGGCCTAAACAGAATTTTCACCGCACGAATGGCCTATGGTGATTGCAAAACAAGGGCTGCAAACGTCCGTTGAGGCTCTACCATTATCGGAAGGCCGCTCGGGCCCCCAAAGACAGCCATCACTCTTGCAAGAACCCTAGACCTAGCATAGCGTTGTTTCCTTATTCAAAGTGTTTCCAATCCTTCTCATAACTCCATCTATGCAAGATCCGACTGATGATACAAATACTATATTTGAGGATATGGTCATCTTAAAAAAAGTGATCCAAACTCTTATATTGAAGATGGATCTTCATTTGCGCATGGTGGGACAAACGCAGAAATTTGGCTTAACAAATAATGGGCATTAATCACATATGACTTAGTATATGCAAGACAATGCTTGGACGAAAATGATTGTGCCGAATAGGTGCTATAAATTTTGAACTTTATATTTGTGTTTTATATCTCTTGGAATTGAACAAAATAAATGATATGGCTGGGGACAGATTTTATTACATGTTTCAAACCAAAAGCTTTAGTTTAATTTTTTCGTTTAATTTTTTCTCAAAGGTTTTTATTTCCCTATAAAGTTGCTCAGTTTCAATGAATCAATATTTCTAACTTACTAGTATATGATTTTAGATGTTTAGAATTGCCATAAACCGGCAGATATTACGTTTGTTTGATAAAAGGTTTAAAATACCTTAAAATGTTTCTAATTAAGTGAGTATATTAACATGATTTCTATCTTTTGCATCAGTAAGACGTGTAAAATATATGTTTGTTAAAGTTTAGAGTCTAGTTCATGCTTATTTGCAAAGGAATAAATGGAGAAGAGTTGTTGGATTTATTTTTATGGGCTGAAATGGATGAGCCGGCAACAGGAATCGGAGTGGTTACAAGGGGATTCTTATTGTCCTGCTAAGAGAGAGTAGATTCTTGGGATCCTGCTCTGAGAGAGAGAGAGCAGATCCTTGTGGTCCTACTGAGAGAGAGAAGAGGAAAATGCCACATGTCTAAAAGGCATGTGGAAGAATGGTTGAAAGGAGAAAGGAATGGGCCACTGTAGGGCTGTTCATCCGACCCGACCCAACTTGATAACGACAGTTTCCGACCCAACCCAAAACCTTCTCATGACGTTACCGTTACCGATAAGCTGACCGATTCCCAGCTATTCATACCAGTTCTACAAAAAAAAAAAAAAAAACTCAACCCAGTCTAAATCGTTATAAATCCCCAACTGATTTCAAAGAAAAAAATCGCAATCCAATTCTAACTCGTTCTAAATCCTCAATAGATTTCAAAAAAAAAAAACTCAAGATTCTCAACCCAATTCTAAATTACTGTAAATTCCTAACTGATTAAAAAAAACATCTCAAACTCAGTTCTAAATCATGATCTTTGCATCAACTTTCTCCATGGAAATCTTACTGAGAATTCTGCCTTATCGTCCATGATCTTTGCATCAAGAAGACTATATGTGGTAGGGGCCATATTTCCGAATCATAAAACCACTTGACATCCACCCCTCAAATCGCTTTTCTGGAACGATGCCGACTCGAATGCCCACCAATGCAGACTATTGGAACAAACCCCCGCCGGGAAGACATGCAACTTCGATGTTGTGCCGAGAGAGAGCTTGAATCGCAACTTGGGTGAGTGGATTTGAAAGTTAAAGTTGAAAAGAGACAGAGTTTGAATTGCGGCTTGTGTTTAGGGGGAGGGGATTTTGAAAGTTAAAGTCGATGTTAGGGTTTAAATCAATAACAGGTATTACCCGTTCCCAATTTCAACCCCTAATGAGTTAGAAATTCAAGTCGGGTCGGGTCAAAAATTTAGGTTTTTGTTCACCCCTAGGCCAATGGGGTATATTCCTCTTGTCATCATCTTCATTGTGACAAGATTTTTTTTTTTTTAATTTTTAAAGAACCTTCCTTACTTTCAATTATTTTACTCTGTTCTCTGGAAAGAATAAGGGGTTGTTTTCAATTATCTTTGAATAGCAATGTTGGTTTCCTTAATATTTTTGTTTGTTTTTATATTGAGTATGGAAGGCTAGTTTTATAGCCTAAGGCTTAATAAGCTAATGGAATTGCTTGAACTGGTTGTGGTTTCATGTAAAATAAATCACCTCTGCTCTTATTCATTCTTATTTACTGTTTTGTTGATGAATTTATGTTTTAGAAATGGCTTGAATCTCTTGATCAAGATCTGTTGTTGACGAAAGGCACATCAAGTGCTTGAAAGAATACAAGGATTTAATGCTAACTCGAATTTCTATTTCCATTTACGAATTTCTGAAAACCTTGCTGAAGAACATTGCAAATGAACTTCCAAAGTCAAATCCTCCGCTTATAAATACCTTGGCTGGATTAATAATCGAGATAACTAAAGGTGATTGATATTGCAAGAATCACAACCAACTAAAGCTAGACCTGAAGCTTAGGTGTTTGTTTCTTTGATCAAATCATCATTTTCTACTACGAACTCTGTTTCCTTTCTTTTGTTGCGATTTCAATTATCATTTTACATTTCATATTAGCAAATGCCATCTTAGAATGACCCCTTTCATACATAAATCACAAACCCCTTTCTACCTTTGTACATAATTCATTTTACATTTTCTTCTCAAAAGTACCAAAAGCACAAGAACAATGTTCATATAAGTTCTCATTTGTTCATGTACCAGGACTTTATCCCTCCAACACTTGATACAAATCATTTATTCATATGGAATACGATCTTGAATTTATCTTTGATATAACTTGACATTTTTATACTTGAAAGAACACATTCAGAGCTATGTCAGTTAATTTCTAAAAATATAAAATTGAAAAGAAAACATTTTAAAATTTTTCTATTTCTAAAACCATTCTTTAGTTTTTGTTTTAAACCGGATTCTATATTTTTATATAATTATTTGTAATATTAATAGTATTATTACATGATAATTGCCATTTGGACAAAGATTAGCATAACTAACAAAATTAGAGTTCCTCAATGAGAAACGCTTGGGTCCGGCAAACTAAGAAACCCAAATTTGCAGATGGTCAATCGCTAGTTGACACGTGTCTCTACATTTTAAGAACTACACACGCTTACAGGAGATCAACTGCTTAAACTCAACCACAGACCCGACCTCGCTGCGAACCACGAACAAAGAGACCCGCGAACGCCGAACAAGAGAAACTCATCACGCCGTCGACTGACCAGCTCCTCTCCGTCAACTGAATAGTTCCTCGACGCCGACAAACCCAACTGACCAGATCGGTGATTTTCTTTCTCTCTTAGATTTTCTTCATGCGAGATTGGTGTTGGGCAGTCCCGCAAGATGATTTCTTTCTCTTTTAGATTTTTTTCATTGTTTTGGTTTTTCTCGGACTTTATAGAATAATATTCTAAGACCTACAGGAGATTGGTGTTGATTGTTAGTCTTGTTGGGATTTATAGGACCAAATCGTTGGGATTTGTAAACGGTGTTGGGCATACCTGGGCACATACCCTGTTATTTGCTCTATTATGAGGAGTACTCAGTTATTTCTTTACTGCATACCTGGGCACATACTCTCGAATAAGAAATAAGTCTTCAATATTCAATCACCATCACCAGATACTTATTCACCGACTTTTGTGAATAGTTTGCAAGACCTACTTTATAAAAGCACACTTTGGGAAGTAAAATTGAGACGTGATTGTGGGCTATAATTTCTGTACAAATACAGTGGATATGCCCTTCTTCCTCGAATGTAATGCACACTTCACGTGCATATATATATTATATATGTGAAGTATCCTTTATCTAAATAGATTGTTTTGCAAAGTTTTCATGTTTCTTTAGTCATCACAATGTGCATCTCCAATTTTTTATTCCAATGTGCATCGCCTTACATCATAATGTGCATCTCCAGTTTTTTATTAAAATAAAGTATTCTGCTATCGTTGGTTTTTGACTTATCCATTTTTTGTGAGAAGTTCTTGATCCATTTTTTTTATCAGGTTGCGTCAATTATGATTTACATCAATAGATCATATTGAGATTTTGGACAACAATTCTAATTCTAGTGCTGATAAAGTTGAGATAATTGAAAATGATGGTGAAGTTGAATTGGACAGGAACATGTTCGAGGAAGGCTATACAATATCATCTTTATATGTGAAGCCATATGTAGGGCTAGAGTTTGATAACGTAGAGGATGCACATAGTTTCTATAAAGCCTTCTCTAGACGAACTGGTTTTAGCATTCGAACAAATCATACGTAATTGTCAGGCACAGACAAGTCATTAATTGTTATCGATTATGTGTGTGCGAGAGAAGGGTACCGTCTATATAATCTTAAAGTAAAAAAGAGAGCAAGACCTGAAGCTATGGAAACAAGGTGCGGGTGTAAGGTGATGATCCAAATAAAGAAGAATAAAAGCAAATGAGTTGTGTCCAAGTTTGTACTACATCATAATCATGAGTTATTGTCACCCAAGAGTAGGACTTTGCTTCGTAGGCATAGACGGGTGACACCGGCTAAAAAAAAACTGATAGGAGACGCTAAATGATTCAGGGATACCAACACGAGAAATAATGTCCGGTTTGACTAAAGAGCACGGTGGTGATTACAATGTTAGGTGCACACCTAAAGACATTCAGAATTATTTGGGCATTCGAAGGAAACAAGTCCTTGAAGAGGGAGATGCAAAAAAGTTATATGAGTACTTCTTAGAAAGGAAACAAAACCAAACTGGCTTTGTATATTCAATCCAAGTTGATGCAGATAAATCGATGGAAAATTGTTTTTGGGCAAATGGTAGATCACGAGTTGCATATCAATATTTTGGGGATGATGTTATGTTTGACGCTACATACCTAACAAATCGATATAAGATACCATTTGTCCTATTCACTAGAGTTAATCATTATCATCAATTTGTGATATTTGGATGTGCTTTGTTGATAAACAAGACAATCGAGTCATACATATGGTTATTGAAAACTTGGCTAGAAGTGATACTTGGTCGTGCTTCTACTACAATAATAACTTATGATGACAAGTCAATGGTTAAGGCCATCCAAATGGTATTGCCTAATACAACTCACAAATTGTATTTATGGAATCTACTACAAAAAGTTCTTGAACATATAGCTCATGCCTACCACAAATATCCAAAATTTAAATTTGACATTAACTATTGTATTTATGACACAGTGACTAGTGAGGAGTTTGAGTTTGAGTGGACTGCATTGTTATCAATGTACAAGTTAGAAAAAAATACTTGGTTGCAAACTATTTACGCAAAGAGAGAGAAGTGGGTGTTCGCTTACTTGAGATCAACATTTTGTATTGGAATGACCATAACTCAACGAAGTGAGAGTGTTAACAAGTTTTGTAAAGAGTATGTTCGGTCAAGTATGATGATAAGTGATTTTGTACATCAATATGAAAAAGTCTTGAATGACCGTTATCTAAGTGAGAAAGAGAGTGACGTAAAGACAAAAACATTGATGCCAATTATACAAACTTCTTACCATATTGAAGCGAAAGTGGCCAGGCTTTACACTTTGGACTCTTTTTCCATCTTTCAAAAAGAGCTAACTAAAAGCCAAAAGTTTTAGACACAAAACACGTGAGGAAAATAAACAGAAAAATTATTTGGTGGCCATTCCTGGGATAGAAAATTGGGCGTATGATGTAACATTTTCCATGTAATGATGAGACAAAAAGGATTGTAGGCTGGCTATAAGTTAGTTTTAGGTTGGTTATTATGAGTACTTCTTAGGCATCTATAATGTAAAATGGTTATTATGCAAGAATGGTTATTATTCAGGAATGATTATTATGTAGCATTATGTCAGCTTTCATAAATTTCACAAATTATGTTATTTTATCCAGGTGTAAGACCATCTTTCATAATCTGTTAAACAACCTAAAGTAGCATCAATTAAAATTCTAACCACACATCAAACTAAATAGACGAATCTGATAAGAAATTACATATTCACTGCACGCATGTCAATTGCAAAACATTTTACAATAAACATGTGGATCCAAAGTGTCCCCATAAGCCAACTATATAGCAAATAGTCTTTTACAAAAATTGATCCAAAACACCAATACAATTTGTCCCATTAGCCAAGTATAATTTGTTACAGATATTCTCTCTCAAGTATGGTATCAGTGATGTGCAATGTCTCATGTCAGGCCTAATTTTGGATTTGGCCATCAGAAAGGTTGTGGGACTCAAGGTAACCAATCAAGTGCCCTTTTATGTTTTAACGTCTTCAAGCATTTTGCTTCAGTCCATCCAACAGTTCAATATTCTTGCAAAATCCGGTTTGTTTGGCTTGGATAACTCTTTGTAGAAACCTATCATCTTCTTCTATCTCCAAAATCTGGAACTTTGACCCGGGTGTTGATCAATACAAGATCTATGAGTCTATATACCATATCATCCTGCAAACATAAATTACAAAGCTCTTGAGTACACAAGAAACAGCAGAGGGGAAACATATCTTGCATTTCGCTTTTCAAAGTAATGTGATTCAGTATTAGACTCCAATATATATATGGATATAATTACTGGTCCAATTAAGATCACTATCCATAAATGCGAATTGGTATTTCTTTGGAGGGTCTTTTGTTTTTGCCAGTTTTGGGTCGAAGAATTAAGGCATGACCAAAATCCTGCCAAGGATAGAGCTTACACCTAGGGAAAGTTTATAACAAACAGAAAGCGCAGTAACTTCCAGAAACTCAATGTTGAAAACATCCAAATTTATCATTTCAGCATATAAAAATCTAAACTGGTTTGAGGTACTCATATCATCATTTCCTCCCAGTAATATTCAGCTTCTTGTTGTGGTTCAATATCTCAGAAATCAATTATTCTCATGTTATGCTGTAAATAAATTATAAATGTGATGGAATAAGCTTGAATGAGTATATTGCTTCATATTACATAACCTATTTATGATATTTATCCTTCCCGAGATAATATTATTTGAAGTAAATTTAATAAATGATCTAAAATTTATAAAAGATTATATTTACAAGTTGGCGCAACGCTCTCTGTGTGAGTAGTGGTTTCCTTGGGTCATTATAGCTGATCTCTAAAGGCCTATTTTCTTGATTGGCTGGACCCAATATTTCCTTCCCCACCAAAGCAAAATTAATTAGTGCTATGTCTTTCTTCTTCATCATTCTAATAAATAGTCAATTGAATTAGATAGGAATCTAATGTTCAGATAATAATAATCAATCGAATTAGATAGGAGGCAAAAAGTCTCCCAATCTACAAATCCCAACGATTTGGTCCTATAAATCCCAACAAGACTAACAATCAACACCAATCTCCTATAGGTCTTAGAATATTATTCTATAAAGTCCAAGAAAAACCAAAACAATGAAAAAAAATCTAAAAGAGAAAGAAATCATCTTATGGGAATGCCCAACACCAATCTCGCATGAAGAAAATCTAAGAGAGAAAGAAAATCACCGATCTGGTCAGTCAGGTTTGTCAGCGTTGAGGAACTATTCAGTCGGCAGAGAGGAGCTGGTCAGTCGTCAGCGAGATGAGTTTCTCTTGTTCGGCATTCGCGGGTCTCTTTGCTCATGTTATGATTTTTACCCGAGTTTCTCTTTGACTTAGAAAATATCACAAATTCAAGTTATTAAAGAACACGTTACAAGCAGAGCAAGATCGTGACAAGAAAATAAAGCAGCATGCAAGAAATCAAAAATAACATAAAGCAGAAAGAAAGAAACAACACCAAGGTTACGTGGTTCGACCCTAGCGGTCTACATCCACAACAGGAACGGCCTCAGTGCTTTTATTGATCATCAATCTTCACAGAGAAGCCTCAGTACAGATCTTCACAGTTCCTTCATCTCAAATCAGTGTTTAAAACCCACTGATTCTTACACAGAAAGAACCCTAGACAAAGCCCTAGAGAACTCTCACAAGTCGCCTCTCTCTCAGTCTCGGATTTCAGCAGAACATAAAATGATCGAATTAGGGCAACAGTTCCCATCTTAAGCATATATATATATATATACAAAATCAGATGACAATACGTGTCTTAAATCGAGCGGCCAAAGAGACAGTGGAATCCAGCTAGCGGCATCACGAGTTCAGCACATGACTCAGCTATGCACAGATCCGAATATATTTGCCATCACAGGTGTCACCAAGCCAGCCATTGGATCATTACAAAACAACAGAAGATTAATTAAATGAATGACACAATCGGTAATAAGAATTACAAATCTCCAACTTGGCAATCATTTATATATATCACCAAGATTATATCAAAGCTCATCATTGGCTGTTCCTGCACCTGTCCCTCTATTAGGGACAGTCCCCTGTCTCCATACACACTAAGTCCAAGCAATGCTTGAACTTAGACCAAGGAAGTGATTTGGTCATCATATCAGAAGGGTTTTCCTCAGTAGAGACCTTCTCCACACCCACTAACTTTGATTCTATAACATCCCTAATGAAATGAAGCTTTATATCAATATGGTTAGACCTTTCATGGTAAACCTGATTTTTGGCTAAGTGAAGTGCACTTTGGTTATCACAGTGTACAGAAATGTTACCATTAAAAATACTTAGCTCATTTGCAATGCCTTTTAACTATATGGCCTCTTTTATGGCTTCAGTCAATGCTATATATTTAGCCTCTGTTGTGGACAGAGCCACAACAGATTGGAGGTGTGACTTCCAACTAACTGCTCCCCCAAAAGCAGTAAACACATATCCAGTTAAGGACTTCCTAGTGTCTGTGTTCCCAGCAAAATCAGAGTCTACAAAACCAGCTAACTCTCCACCCTTTACAACATTCTTTCCAAAACAAAGTCCTAAGTTAGTAGCTCCAGACAGGTACCTCAGTACCCATTTAATGGCTTGCCAGTGGGGTTTTCCAGGGTTTCCCATAAATCTACTAACTACACTCACTACATAGGTCAAGTCTAGTCTAGTACAGACCATTGCATACATTATACTTCCCACCATGCTTGCATAGGGAATCTTTTGCATAAAACTGATATCAGAATCAGTTTTAGCAGCCTGATCTATAGAAAGTTTGAAATGTTGACCTAAAGGTGTGATTACAGATTTTACATCTTCCATACCAAATCTTTTAAGAACCTTAGAAATGTAATTTTTCTGGGATAAATATAAAAGTCTGGAGTCTCTGTCCCTAACAATTTCCATTCCTAATATTTTCTTAGCAGGGCCCAGGTCTTTCATCTCAAACTCAGATTTTAACATGCATTTGACTTCATCAATTAAAACAGTATCTTTACAGGCTAACAGCATGTCATCTACATATAATAAGAGATAAACAAAAATTCCTTTTTCTTCCCTGTAATAGACACAATTATCATAACAGCTCCTCTTAAAATTATTATTAATCATGTGAGTATCAAACCTCTTATACCACTGCCTAGGTGATTGTTTAAAGCCATATAAAGATTTCTTTAAGAGACACACATAATTATTATTAATTTCATTAATGAAACCCTCAGGTGGCTGCATATAGATCTCTTCTTCAAGTTCTCCATGAAGAAATGCAGTCTTAACATCTAACTGTTCCAAATGCAAGTTTTCAAAAGCTGTGTAGGCTAACAGTAGCCTAATTGAACTGTGTTTAACCACAGATGAGAAAATTTCATTAAAGTCAATTCCCTCTCTCTGTGTGAAGCCCTTGGCTACAAGCCTAGCCTTATACCTGGTCCCTTCTGTTCCTGGTATGCTATCCTTTTTCTTGAAGATCCACTTGGATCCCACTAATCTAGTTCCTGGAGGTCTAGGTACCAGAACCCAAGTTTTGTTCTTATTAAGGGATTCCATCTCCTCTTGCATGGCTAATAGCCATTTAGAGGAATCCTTACTAGCCACTGCTTCCTTATAAGACCTTGGTTCTTAGTAGACTACCTCATTTGCCACAGTCAAGGCAAAAGCTGTAAGCTCAGCCTGTCCAAATCTTTGAGGAGGTTTAATAACCCTCCTCTTTCTGTCTTTAGCCAGATTCCAAGAATTGGCTCCACCTTGACTTGGTTCCCCTGAGTTTTGTTCCTCAGAGTTACTCTCTGTCTCTGGTTCTGATTGGGTGTTGACATGCTCCACCTCAACCTGTGATTCCTCTAAGGACTGGTCATTATTCTGAATTGATTTATCTTCATGTACCCGAGCCATTTGTGACTCATTAAAGGTCACATCTCTGCTCACAATACACTTATACCTTCCAGGTCCATCTACCCAAAGTTTGTATCCTTTAACCCCTTCAGGGTAACCTATAAAGATGCACTTTATTGCCCTAGGTTCCAATTTATCAGTCTTTGAATGTGCATAGGCAACACATCCAAAGACCCTTAGATAGTCATAACTGGGAGGTTTCCCAGTCCACAACTCCTGTGGGGTTTTGAACCCTATAGCAGAGGAGGGACACCTATTAATTAAGTGTACAACAGTAGTAGTAGCTTCTGCCCAAAATGTTTTGGGCAGTCCTGAATTAGAGAGCATGCATCTAACTCTTTCTAGAATGGTTCTGTTCATTCTTTCAGCTAAGCCATTCTGTTGGGGGGTTTCCCTCACAGTTTTGTGTCTTAGAATTCCTTCCTCTTGACAGAACAGGTTAAACTCATTTGACAGAAATTCTAAGCCATTGTCTGTCCTCAGAATCTTAAGCCTTCTGCCTACTTGGTTTTCAACAAGAGATTTTCACTCTTTAAATTTGCCAAAAGTATCACTCTTGTTCTTTAGGATGTATATCCAGACCTTCCTAGAGTAATCATCCACTAAGGAGAGGAAGTAGCTTCCTCCACTATGTGAGTTTACCCTTGCAGGTCCCCAGAGGTCAGAGTGGACATAGTCCAGGGTTTGTTTAGTATTATGAATTGCAGACTTAAAACTAACCCTCTTTGCCTTTCCATAGATACAATCTTCACAAAAGGGCAAATTTCCTAGGTTCTGATTACTCAGCAATCCCTGTTTCTGTAGTTCTGCAAGCCCCATTTGACTTACATGTCCCAGCCTTCTATGCCATAGCACAGATTCATTTTTTATAGAACTCTGTGTAGGGGATGCTTCTCCAACAACAGTTTTTCCCAGAAGAGTATACAACCCATTCTTGATAACTCCTTTCATTATAACTAAGGAACCTTTAGTGACCCTAAGAACCCCTGCCTCAGATTTGAAGGTGTAGCCTGATTGATCAAGCATACCAAGGGAAATTAAATTTCTCTTTAGCTCAGGTATAAACCTGACCTCCTCTAACAATCTTTCAATTCCATCATGCATCTTGAGTCTAACAGACCCCAAACCCATGATCCTGCAGGACTTATTATTTCCTAAGATTACATGTCCACCATTCAACTCAGAAAATGTCTCAAACCATTCTCTGATAGGACACATATGAAAGGAGCAGCTAGAGTCCATTATCCACTCTGTTCTTGAGTCCACTTCACTCACTGTAAGCACTTCAGCACTCTCATAGCCCTCTAACACCACAGAGGCATCCCCTGCCTCTTTAGACTTGTTACCTAGGTTTGGTTTCCTCTCAGGGCAGTCTTTCTTGAAGTGCCCTTCTTTATGACAATGAAAGCATTTAAAATGCTTTCCCTTTGATCTTGACCTTGATTCTTGTTTTCATTCTTGTTTTTCTTTTCTCTCTTTTCTGTTCTTCCCCTAACAGACAGACCTTCCCCTTGATCCTGTTTGTTGTCACACCTATTTTGAAGTTCCCTGGTATGAAGTACTGATTGGACTTCATCCAGTGTCAAAGAATCTCTACCATACATCATGGTTTCTTTTAGACTTAGGTATGAAGAGTCCAAGGAACTCATTAGGAGGATAGCTTGATCCTCATCCTCCACCTTAATGTCTATATTGGCCAGGTCAAGTATGATTTTGTTAAACTCATCAAGATGCTGTCCTATTGGTGTACTAGGGGTCATCTTGAGAGTATACAGTTTGGTTTTCTTGTGTAGTCTGTTAGCTAGGGATTTTGTCATGTACAGGTTTTCTAGCTTCAGCCAGATACCCGCGGCCGTGTCCTCACTGGCCACCTCTCTCAAGACTTTATCCCCTAGAGAAAGGATTAGGGCACTGTGAGCTTTGTGGAGGATGTCCTTATGGACAGCCTCCTTGTCTTCCTCTTTCGAGGAAGAACCCTTCTTCTTTTCCCCAAGGAGGGCATCCTGTAGTCCATGTTGGACTAAGAGTGCCCTCATCTTGATTCTCCATAACCCAAAGTCATTTTCCCCCGTAAATTTTTCTATGTCAAACCTCATGGTCCCCATGAACCTAAGCTCTGATACCACTTGTTATGATTTTTACCCGAGTTTCTCTTTGACTTAGAAAATATCACAGATTCAAGTTATTAAAGAACAAGTTACAAGCAAAGCAAGATCGTGACAAGAAAATAAAGCAGCATGCAAGAAATCAAATATAACATAAAGCAGAAAGAAAGAAACAACACCAAGATTACGTGGTTCGACCCTAGCGGTCTACATCCACGACAGAAACGGCCTCAGTGCTTTTATTGATCATCAATCTTCACAGAGAAGCCTCAGTACAGATCTTCACAGTTCCTTCAGCTCAAATCAGTGTTTAAAACCCACTGATTCTTACACAGAAAGAACCTTAGACAAAGCCCTAGAGAACTCTCACAAGTCGCCTCTCTCTCAGTCTTGGATTTCAGCAGAACATAAAATGATCGAATTAGGACAACAGTTCCCATCTTAAGCATATATATATATATATATATACAAAATCAGATGACAACACGTGTCTTAAATCGAGCGGCCAAAAAGACAGTGGAATCCAGCTAGCGGCATCACGAGTTCAGCACATGACTCAGCTATGCACAGATCCGAATACATTTGCCATCACAGGTGTCACCAAGCCAACCATTGGATCATTACAAAACAACAGAAGATTAATTAAATGAATGACACAATCGGTAATAAGAATTACAGTTCGTGGTTCGCAGCAAGGTCGGGTCCTTGGTTGAGTTTAAGCAATTGATCTCCTGTATGCGTGTGTAGCAACTTCTTAAAATGTAGAGACACGTGTCAGCTATCGATTGGCCATCTGCAAATTTGAGTCTCTCAATTTTCAGTTTGTCGGACCCAAGCATTTCTCTTTTTGGATATCAAGGAATGAAAATTTCAACTCCTACTTTTGCACTTAATTCAATTTAAAGCTAAAAGTCTGCATGGTTTTACGTTGACTACTATTAAAACAGCGGACTGACTAATTCATGTTTGGGTGACGATTTTATTAACACAGAGTACGATAGTACTACAAAAAGTAATTACTTTAAAATACTACCAAAGAAGGACCATCCAACGTAGACCGATAGATCGACGTACCGACTGAAATTCTTGGGTTGGACAATTGAGTAATTAAAGAGACAAGCATTAAACAATAAAAAATTGACATCTTATTTCAATTTTCTATCTTGTTTTTTCTTTTTTTAAAGAATCATATGGGATATTTTACAATGAAGCAATATCAAGTTGGACTAGGCAAACAACCAGACATGGCCAGTCTATCTCCTTCAAGATTTAAAGTCAAGGCTTTTGCCTTTCTGGTATACAACTTCTTCACATTCGATCTCTGATCTTGTAGCAACCTCCCTAAACTCCTTTTAGCATTTGCTCTAAATGGAACATCAGATGCCAAGAACCCATCCACCAAGTGTAGGTAAGCCTCTAAGTCATGACAACATGCCATGTCAGCATTGGGCTTCAAATAGGGTGACATTTTGGTATCAACCCGTAATTCGGTTCCAACATGAGAGTAGTCCAACGGCATGTTTTTCTCAAGTATGTCAACAACCGCTCCAACCCCTGTGTTTCTTAGCTTTTGGTCTAGCTCTTCCCCAACAAGTATACCAGGAACTTTAGTGACCACATCTTGGGAATTGACAATTCGTAACACCTTCACATTTTGGGCATTCATACGGTCGGCAAAAGCTTTATTGCCAACACGAGGTCCACCAAAGGAAAAAACAGCAACCGGTGGTACGTTTAGGGCTCTCCTACTGATTTCATCTGCTACAAGTAAAGCCAATGCCGCACCTAGGCTGTGACCTGTGACAGTAATACTTAGGGCCTCGTCTTTATATAGGTCCATGAGCCTTTGGATCTCTTCAACCACAGACTCCGCTAGGCTTGGCACATGAGCTCCACTCGTCTTGTATAAGCTTAAGAATCCGCATTCAACTTTTGATTGTCTATTATCATCATCATTATCTTGATCTTGGATTTGAACCAATTGGGCCCTAACATTCTCTGCCCACTCAAGACATGTTGCGGTTCCACGTAATGCAATGACTACATCTCTTCGTCCCATCCGTTGGATCTCCCTTTTATCATCACAAACCGCGACGTAACCGATCCAACTAGATCTTTGGGTCATCCACCCGAGATCCGGTGCCATTTCATCGACCCATTTGGGCAACCCGATGGAGGAAGTGGCATACAAACTCTTGGTCAGTTTATAAGATCTATCCGGCAAAACCACTTGATGCGGTGAGGGCGGTCCATCTTCTGACATCGTTGGGTTTGAATGGAAAGATTGGTAGGCGGCTTGAACAAACTCTCCATACCGAACCACCTCTCGGCGGAGGTTCTCGTCGAGCGGGTCTAAAAGGCCTTTCCAGTTGTTGCTGCCATGGTATTCGCGCCATCTGCTGCCAAGATTATTTCTCGGTGAGTATTCATTTGTCTTTGATAGGAGTCTCTTTAGCCGGTTAAAATTTCGGGGCGACATTTGCTCGGGGTCCTTCAATTCTGGCCAGAGTCTAGCCAAGTTAAGCCCTTCAAGTCGATTTTTTCCTTTGTTTTCCACCGGCCCATTATTCTTGGAATCATTGTGAAGGGGTTGTGGGTCCAGTTGGTTCGGCGGGGCAGTTGGCTTCTGGAGAAGTTTCTCGAGGTTGGCGAGGTGTAATCGAGTTAACTCAGTCGATGTTTCCTGTTTTTCCGACAGTGATATAGAACAACTTGTCACTGGTCTTGTCAAGGGGTTTACGAGAGACATCTGGCACATGAAGCCGGCAGGTCTCGCCTGAAACAAGTGTAGATTTTGAAGAGGAACCGGCGTCGAAGCGATTTTCATGGAATCAAGAGAGAGAGAGAGAGAGAGAGAGAGACAGAGTCAATTAGATACTTGAGAAAGTGGAAAGGACAGAGGGACCTTTGCAGCTTGTTCTCCAAGTTGAAACCAACTTCTGGGCTTGAACGAATCAATGTGCGGGTATATATAGTATGTCTTACAGAAATCCCCTTGGCGGTGCCTATTTATTACAACAAGAACCATATCAGAAGTTTCAAACAACTCTCTTTCTTTACCACTTACGACCGAAAAGTCGCTCCGGGGAACTAATAAATGTAGTACGGTAAACTTACGGCACCCACAAGTGAAAAGTGTGTTTTGTGTGTAATGTATTTTCGTTATTTTTGTAGTCAGGAATGATATTCCAATTTCCTATAATGGTTTTCTAATTACTTAATAATTTAGATTTCAAAGAATCAATAAAATTATACGATTCTATTAGAAATATATGTTAATATTATAAAATTAGAAGGAATTAAAGTCACTGCTGAATAATAACTTTATACAACTATTGAAAGAATACTATTTTAGATTGAGTGGTGATAGCCATATAACGCCTTTTACATTTATTTTACAATTTATAGTGTAATACAGTTTTTTTCCTTTTTTTTTTATGTATTTTTTTAGAAATTTTTAATCATTAAAAAAATAAAATAATAATAAGAATGTTTTTAATATTCATATTCTTAATCACTACGTAAAATTAAAAATTAAAAATTAAAAAAAATATTAAATATAAAAAAAAGTTATAAAATAATAGTAATCCTATCATTTCTCTTTTAGATTTTATTTTGACATTTGCTTACTTAGAGTATTCTCAATGAATTGATTAAAAATTTGACAATTATTGGATAAAGTCTTAGTTTTACTAGTCATAAAAAATACTTTTGAACATTTTTTTATAAATTTTATTATCATATTTGATCAAATATGACACTTATTTTCTGATATTTGTACAAAATTATAATTTTTGAATTATGATTTTTAGCTAATATATTGAGTATGCTCTTAATTGTCTATAAAGTATAAATGGATTGTTAAGTTATTTTGATATTTTACTACTCTCCTTTTCTTATATAGTTATAAAATAATTATAAGGCTACCATTTTTCTTATCAATACTATATAAAAGAATATTTCGAAAAAATACTATTTAAAATAACTTTTACGTCCTTTTATGAAAGAATAACTTCTACGTTGGAATGTTATCCTTGGTGTTGGTCCCGATATCTTCCGACGAAAATTCTAGGGGAGCTAGAGTCAAATTCCTGTTAAAATTTGGCTGGTCTTAGTTTGTTATCTGTTATAATTCTATCCACATTTCTTCATATATGCAATCAGCACACAGCCATATTTCAAGATCAGCTTATTAAACCTTGAGCGAAAGGTTGAATTTGGAATGACTTTTCAATTCAAAAGAACATGTCTAGTACTATTTTTATCGAGGGGCAATGCTACTATGCTTATTCTAATTGACATTTCTTTTTTATATTTTTTGTATTTTGATTTTTTTTTTAATTTTTAATTTTAGTTAATGATTAAGGAAGTGATTATTAGTGTATTGATATTTTTCATATTTTTAAAAATATTTAAATACATTAAAAAAAATGAAAACAAAAAATATTTTTTTTAATTTTTTTATCATTATTTTTTTTATCATTTTAAAATATTTTAAAAAAATATCAATATACTAATAATTACTTTTGTAATTATTAAAAAAATTTTAAAAAATAGAGTATTTAAAATATTAAAAATAAGTATCAAATAAAATGAGCATAATAACATTATCCTTATATCAAAAGTTGGTAGTTATATATGTATGTATGTATAAATAAATATATATATATATATATATATATATATATATTTAAGCTGAACAAACGATTCCTTGTTCATGACTTTCTCGAACAACCACAAGACCAAATCTGCACATGCCATCTTATTTCTTTTAACTTAATTTTTATGTCTTTATTACGTAAGTAGAATATATATGCGGAAACTTATATCGGATTTTTCGTAATGTTTGTAGCCAATCTAATATTATAAGAGTAATACTAGATATATAGTAGATATAGTTATAGGTTGTGTAATTGTCGGATAGTTTTTATGAAAAAAATGGAATATGCTATTAAAAGATCATAATTATTTCTTTTTGTGAATTATATATTTATTCATTTTTCAAAAAAGATTACATTGTATTTATTTATTTTATAACTACAAATATCATTTTTTATATTAAAATCTCATTACCTAAAAAACAAATTAAAAGAATTCTTTAAATTGAGTTACCGTTCAGGAGTCTCCAATTTTCATATTAATTTTGAAATTACGATAAGCAAATCCACATCCCAATTATATCATGGTACGTAGTTTTATTGCATTCATTGCAAATTGCTCTATACTTCAAAGTGATCGTAAGTGGCCCGTGTGTTCATACATTTATTATTAAAGCTCTAATTGGGACGATCGATGATCACGAATATTAAGGCACTAGTACATGCATGGTTTTCACCCTTTTTTTTTTTATTGGTGCACTTGACAAATGATACATAGTCTACACAGCATTTGGTAGGTACATAATAAACTTGAAAATTTGGTATCTATTTATATATATATAAGTCAAGTTAGACTTTTCGATGTGTCATTCATCTTGGGTCTTTCTATTTTAAAACTTGAGAATTTCCTACCTCATTCGGCTCAATAGTCAATTTTTTTGGTTCATTCATCTTGGGTCTTTCTATTTTAAAACATGCACTTTCAATTTTTTAGTATCAAACCATTTCACCAATCATAGTGATGGCTTGCACCTGAAATGGCTTTCGATTTTTTTGGTATTAAGCCCTCACAAGTCATCGTGATCTCTTTTGTCCAAATGGTGCACAAATAATAGATAGGCTCGATCTATCTCTTACAACAAAATTTGCGTCATCACGAAATATCACTTTGATTAGTACTTAAATTTGACTGGAAAAAAGTAAAATTGTGGACTTAAATTATGTCTTGGAGGAACCTTCAAGCAAGACCAAATTGTCATCTTTAGAGAATTGGAGTTTAGAAGGTAGATGGATTAGATAGTGGGTTCTCTCTATTTGTCATCGAGACAAATTAGTCTTTTGCATCAAAGTTTTTATATCTACTATAAGAAAACTGCTTCTTTATAACCAGTTAATTTCAACAAAATAATTATTTACAATCAAAATTAGTCGCAAATAATTTTGTTGTCATAATTAATTGACCACAAAAACTCATTTTTCTTGTAGTGACCATATGCAAAGGTAGATTCTTGAAGATCAAGCATATCGTTTGTAGAAACCAAATTCAAATTTCCTATTTTGAGATTCTAGCTTGTCCATTGTCGTAAAAAATTGACCTGTTAAAATTATATCACTTCTAAGGTTGAAACATGCTTTGGGGGTAGAAAAAGGCTTAGAGGTAGGTTGAAGAACAAAGAAGTTCCATGACTTGGTAAAATTTGTACCCATTTTAATAACAGTAGCATGGAGGAGATTTGAAGGATGCAAAACAGAAGTTGAAGAAGGCTAAAAAATAGAGTGCCTGCTTGTATTAAATTGACATCATGTACATGGGGACTTAGCTATTTATAAAGTAGTAACAATTGAATAATATAAATGAAAAATGAATACAATGACAGCATATGTAACGGAATGTAACATAATTGTTTCATGGAATTTTATCTGGTAGAATCGTGATCATCTCAGGAGGGTGAGCTTCCTGTATCTTCAACATCCCCCCGCAAGATGGAGAGTAAATATTAATTACTCCTATCTTTAGCAATAGTCAATTGAATGTAGGAGAGTGCAAGAGCTTAGTTAGCAAATCTGCTATCTGAGCCGAAGATGAATCATGGGCAATGACAACTTGTCTAGAGGTAACTTTGTCACGAACTAGATGGCAATCTAGTTCGATGTGGTTTGTACGCTCGTGAAACACTGGGTTTGCCGCAATGTGAAGGGCAACCAAATTATCACAGTATCGCCGACTGTGAGATGTTTACATGCAATTCATGAAGCAGGTAACGTAACCATGTGAGCTCACATACTACCGATGCCATAGCTCTATACTCGGACTCCGGTGATGAGCGTGAGATTGTGGTCTACTTTCTGGACTTCCAAGAGATGAAGGAGCTTTTGATGAAGATGCAGAAACTAGTTATTGAATGCCTGAAGTCTGGACAATTTCTCAATTAGCATCGAAATAAGCCACAAGGCTGAAGGTAGAAGAAGATGGAAAAAATAGTCCTTGACCCGAGGTGCCTTTGAGATATCAAAAGATCTTAACAATAGCATTGTAGTGAGGAATCCGTGGGGAGTCCAGGAATTGTCTAAGCAAGTTTCTGCTATAGCTCAAATAAAATTTAGTGTTAGATAGATATAGAAACTTTCTGACTAGTTTTCGATACAAGGTAGGATCATGAAAAAATTCTCATTGCTTAGCTTGATGTTGGATTCCATGGGTAGAGGAGATGGCTTGGACGCTAACAAGCCTACTTCGGATAACATATCTAAAGCAAATTTGCATTGACTAAGCTGAATGCCCCTCTTTGAATGGGCAATTTCCATACCGAGAAAATACTTGAGTGGTCCGAGAGTCTTGATTTGAATTTTGATTCCAGGAAACTCTTGATAGCAACACTCGAGGCATTATTAAAGCTCATTAATATAAAGTCATCAACGTAAATGAGCAAGGCAACAAATGAGCTTCTTGTATCTTTGGTGAACAAGTTGTAATCAGCTTTGGATTGGGTGAATCCGAACTCAACAAGTGTAGAAGACAACTTGTTGTTCCACTGTCTGGACGCCTGACGGAGACCATACAGGCTCTTTTGAAGACGACAAACCTTGGTAGTTTTGGCTACATAGTGGCCAAGAGGGGGCTTCTATAAATTTCTTCATCGAGTTCACCATACAAGAAGGCGTTGTTGACGTCTAATTATTGAAGTTTCCATCCTTTGATGGCTACAATAGCAAGGATGTAGCGTATGGAGGTGAGTTTGGCAATCGATGAAAAAGGCATCGTGGAAATCAATTCCTTCGTGCTAAGTAAAATCTTTTGCCACTAAACGAGCCATAGCTCATTCAATGGTTCCATCAGCGATGAATTTATATTTGTAAATCCACTTGTAATCAATAGGCTTCTTGCCGAGAGAGAGATATACTATGGACCAGGTCTCATTTAACTTAAGAGTAGCTAGTTCTTGTTCCAGTACTTTGCACCAAATGGGTGATTTAAAACCTTGGGTGTAAGATGATAGTTCGAAGTGAAGAGAAATAGAAGCTGTCAAAGCTTTAAAGGTAGGCAAAAGTGAATTATTTGACAAAAAAAATGAAATAGGAAATGAAAAAGTCTTACCTTCGGTGATGTGCGTACCAAGAGCTTGCATCGTGGATGTTGATTGGTGGGAGGCCGTGTCTTGTTTGCAGTGAAAGTCATTAAGGTATGCAAGGGCTTTTCTTGTTCGAGTTGAGTATCATTAGGTTGGGGTCTTAGGGATGACGAGGAGATGAAGCTGTCTCAATGGTTATTGGGTCAGGGTACGAGAAGTCAAGTTGGCTGGTATCATCTAGTTGAATTGAAGGGAGCAGGAGTGATGGAATTGGTGGGTTATTTGTGGAGGATGGCTATAGGCTAGAGGATGGTGCAGGGGTATAATCTGTGTGGATTGTTTTAATGGAAAAAGTGTTTCATGCAATACTGCATCGCGAGATATGAATGTATTTGGTAGCAAGATCAAGGAGTTTGTATCCCTTGATGCCATAAGGGTTGCTAAGAAAAATATGTGGACAATCTCAAGGATCAAATTTTGTGTGTGTATGGGCGAGAATAGATGCATAGCACAAGCAGCCGAATATTTTAAGGTTGGAGTATGATGGTTTGCGATGATGTAGGATTTCAAAAGGTGATTTGTAGTTGAGGAGGGGTGTGGGGGTTCTATTGTTGAGGTATACGACTGTGATGATGAAGTCTGACCAGTATTTCATGGATAATCTTGATTGAAATTTCAATGCATGTGCCACATTTAAAATATGCTAGTGTTTACGCTCGACCAAGGCATTTTGTTGGGGGTGTGGTAACGCATGTAAGTTGATGTATTACGCCTTTGGATTGGTAGAAGGATGGCATTTGGAACTCGGCACCATTATTAGTCCTCACAATTTTGATGTTGGTTTCAAATTATGTTTGAACAATGGAAAAGAAATTTTGAAGGGAGAGTCAAGCTTCGGATTTCGCCTTGAGTAGATAGATCCAAGTGCAACGTGTGAATTGGTCGGTGATGGTAAGAAAGTATTTGGTGCCATCGTGAGATTGAGTTTGATGTGGTCCCCATATATCCACAAAAATTATTTCAAATGGTTTTGTTACTTTGGTTTCGGATTTGGGAAAATGTAATTTGTGGTGTTTTGCAAGTGGACAAACTTCACATGGAATTTTGGAAGCCGTATGATGCTTGGAATTGAAAACATTAATATCATTCAAAATATATTGAGTCATTGAACTATGTCCAAGTCGGTGTGCCACAAAGTAAATGTATCGAACTTGGAATTGTTTGTAGTGAAAGTTGTACTATCAGAATGTAATACATGAGAAGAAGAAATGGAGGTTGCAAGGTAGTGATGTTGTGTCTCGACAGCTAGAGGTGATATAAGCCGTTAAGAGCAGCCCCCACTCTAATCTTCATCCATGATGAAAGGTCCTAGATAAAACAAGAAGTAAAGCAAAAAATTAAACAACAATTGGAATGAGTGGCTAAAGCTTTTGCAGATATAAGGTTGAATGAAAAATCTAGAAGAAAATGCATTTTTTAGAATTAAGGAGGGAGAGAGATGCACATCACTGAGGTGTGTAGCCGTTGTGGAGTGGCCATTGGGGAGTTTTATGGAGTGAGTGATGGGAGCTATATTGTGAGTGAATAGGTGGAGGCTATAGATCATATAGGGTGGTGCGGTGTGTGGGTTTGGTGTATGCATTGGTAAAATTATAAGAAGCAATACTAGACATAGGTGAGATGCTAGAATCAGAGATGTTGGCATGGACATGGTTCACGACTAGAGAGACAGAGGCATTGGAGGGTGAATTGAGCAAATCAATGAGCTAAATATACTATTCTTGAGAAAAATGTGGGCCATAATTGATCTGATCCTACTCAAGAGAAGATTGATTTGCTAAGAACTTGGATTTGGAGTCTTCTTGTGCCCAAGAGGAAACCATTAAGCTTATAACACTTATCTTTAGTGTGTGCGGCAATGAGCATAAATAGGGAGATTAGGATTAGCTTTAAAACATCGTTTAAGAGAATGACCTGGAATATTACTATGTGAATAGAATAAGCGATCCTTGCGGGATGGAGTTGATGAGTGTTGATCTGGAGCTCTGGCAGCCATAGCAAGAGGTGCTGGTAGAGTATGAATCTGCCTGCATCGTTCTTCTTGCTGAACCAAGGAGACAATGCGATTTAGGGGAGGAAGAGGATCCTGAAATAGGATCTATGCTCGAACCGCATCATACGAATCTCGAAGCCCATTAGAAATTGCATAACCTTGTGCTGATGGTTGAAATCATTAGCATCTTAAGGGAACCACATGTGCAGGTCGGCATCAGTTGGTACATTTCCAATTCGTCCCACAGACTCTTAAGTTGGTTGTAATATTGGCTCACTGAATCGTTGTCTTGGATTAGTGAGGAAATTGATTTGGTAAGCTGGAATATGCGTGGAACTTTTTGGATGGAGAAATGTTCTCGGAGATCCTTCCAAATGCTTGTCGCCGTTTTGGTGTGTGCTATGCTCAATCTATGTTTGGAACCAATAGAGTGTTGGATCTAAGCTATAATCATATCATTACAACACTCCTAAGGAGTAAAAAGTGGATCAAATTCTCGGGTAGGTTTGAGAATTTTATCGTCTATAAATCCGAGCTTGTTTTTGATATTTAGTGCACGTCAAATGATCCTTGCCCAGGTCATGGAATTCTCAATGGTGAGGAGATCTAGGACCAATAGAGATGAAGCACCTTCACCAGGCCGAATGTAGGAGGGGCTGGTGGGACAGTGGGGATTGGTCTCAAGGTTGGATGGTGGCATGCTGGAATTGGTATTTTAGGAATTTTCAGTCATTACTCTAGTACCATAATAATAGTAGCATGGAGGAGATTCGAAGAATGCAAAACAAAGGTTGAAGAAGGCTAAAAAACAGAGTGCCTAATTGTATTAAATTGACATCATGCACATGGGGACTCAGCTACTTATATAGCAGTAACAATTGAATAAAATAAATGAAAAAAATTAATACAATGCCAACATATGTAACAAAATATAACAGAATTGTTTCATAGAATTTTATCTGGTGGAATCGAGATCATCTCAAGAGGATGAGCTTCCTAAATCTTCAACACATTTCTCACTAACAACTGTAGCCTAAAAAAAAAGCATAATAATGATGCTAGAATAAAAAATATACGAATAAAGTAGAGATCTTCACCCTTTAATTTGTTAATGAGAAAGTTGGATTCTGTTAATCTAGACGAAGAAGATAGCATAAGAAAAAGGTCAAATGGGCATTGATGGTGAAACGGTGTGTTTCATTGATTTAAGTGTTCCTCCGGCCACTTTTTATTTTTTAATCATTGTTTTCAGTGGCAGAGCTAGATATTTACTTTAAATAAATTAAGTAAAGTTAAAATAGAATATATTTTATTATTATTTTTTATATAATAAAATTTATAATAAAAATAAAATACGTTTAATATAACTTATATATTAAAAAAGTATATAATATGTCAATAACATATAATCATAATAGAAATATATTAAAACTACGTTAGAAATCATCTAACTTCTTTTTTATTTTTATTTTTATATTAATCCAATAAAATATGTCATCGTATTATTATTTTATTTTATTTTATATAAGATGTATTTTATTTTAAAATTAGATTAAATTTTGTAGAGGGGACCAAGATAATTTTTAAAGAAGGTGATCAAATTAATATTATCTTACTAAATCATAGAAAAGCAACATATTTTATTTTATTTATTTAAATTATATATATATATATATTTTAAGAAAAGGGCTAGGGCCAAGGGGGAGGGGTGGCCAAGCCCAACGTGGCTCCGTCAGGGCCGGCTTAATATATATTAAAGTCTAAGGCAAAATTTAAGTGAGTCATTCATAATTATATATAATAAAATAAAATATAAATTATTATATGAAATTTTATTTAAATCTACACATAATTTTTTTAAAATTTATATTTAATAAGATAATTTATATGAAATGAGACCTTAACACAAGTTTTATACCTCAATTTAGCATAATCTTAATAAAATTATTTAAAAATATAGACAGTTCATTATATTAAATATTAAATTTAGTATTATGAGGCATTGTACACGTTAAAAAAAGTTAAAAACTATTTAAATATTATTTAATGAAATGATTTTTATTTTTTTTTAAAATAACTTAAAAGAAAAATATTTAATCATTTTTATTTTTAGAAGTCTTATATAAAGTGGAGTCTTAGATAATAGCCTAAATGGCCTTATGATTAAGTGGGACCTGGGCTCCTACATTAGACTCTCTGATTGTTTTTATATTTACTTTTTTGTTTTTACATATGGGGCGCCTACATTAGACTCTGGTATTTGTGTTTTAGAAAATAAATTTGATTATTTGGAATTTTAAGAGCTAATTTGTTGATCTCTTAAACGGTCTGTGTCAATGAATTATATACATGACAAAGTGTATGTATAAAGTATGTGAAATATTGTTTCTAATTATTTGTGGAATAATGTATTTATTATTGACGGTCTCTTAAAAATGTTGGCATGATTTCATTTACATCGTCAGGATGTGACTTATACTACTATTATATTAACTAAAACTTTAGACTAGCATGTTTTATGTCATTTTTAGTTGTGTTTCTTGATTTATTTACATTTGTTTTTTGAAATTTAAAGCACCACATGATGTAAAAGCTCTTCATGAGTCAACATTGTATATAATAAGAAAAATGAATATCTATATTTATTCTGTTAGCTATTGAAAATTTTAGAATTATGAAATTTAAAATTCAAACTAAAATTAAAATATTAACAAATGAGGTTACTACTCAGTATGCATAATATGGTGATTAAAATCAATGTTACGACTCTCATTTTCTTTAGAACCAAGCTTGCTTCTCTCTTAAAAATTAGGTTTTCCTATGCTTTGAACGATGCTCCTTCCCTTTTTCCTTTTCTTTTCCCTTCCTCTTCTTTTCTTCTTTCTCGGCCCCTCTTTTTTTAGCTATGGTTTTCTTGCTTTTGTCTCTTCCCCTGCGCCTCTTCCCCATTCTTTTTTAGTTTTTTCTGTTTTTCAAGTCTCATAGACGAAGGTTTTGATTTCTTGGATGCTCCTAGGCGAAGTTGTTCCCGAAGTTTTCAGCAGCTAATGCATTACATGCTTTCCTCCGTAGTACTTCCAAAGTGCCGATCTATCAAAAGGGAGAGAAATTGCTCTTTCCAAAGCTGTATGTGAAGTTGCACTTGCCCTACGTCTCTGTAGGCTGGTCCTCCACGTGCCGCCTCCAGGGATGGCTTTTTGCGGCACGCGCGACTCCATGGAGCTTCTACCCACCGACTGCTTTGATCCTGACTCTCGCCATCCTCTAGGGGCAGTGTGTGTAACTCATGCGTTACCCTCAGTCGTGAGTCTCCTAGTTGTTTCTCGGATTTGTTTTTCTGCAAAGTTGAAAACCGGATTTATGTTAATGTGAATCAGTTTTCTCATTTATTTCATTGTTGTATTGTATTTTCCTTTTACTAATAAAAAACAAAAAATATGTAATCTTTAGGATTTTTGATCCTTAGAGTTTGTCCCTAACTCGTCTTAAAATGAGATTTGAGTTTGTTTGATTGTTTGGTGATTAAAATTGTTCAAAAGTGTAGCAATACTACTTTAAAAATGTGTCTAATATATATATATATATATATAATATTTATAAATATAAGTTATGAATTGACGTAAGTTAATAAGATATATTATATACTTTATATTAAGAAATATTTTACAATCTAATATGATATTATTTCAAGTTACATCATTTTGCAGTCAATTTATTTTAAAACCCTTTATTAGATCATGATAGATCAAGCAATTCTTTTTTTCTTTTGTATTTAAAAATTTATAAAGCGACCTGAACAAATATAAAGCCCGCGCAATGTGGGATAAGCTGGTAATAATATTAATAAGATACAATTTTCTTTTTCTTCAAATAGTCGGTATGAAGCTGCACATTCCCGTTTCCTTTTATTTTCATTTTTGATAGAGAAAATTTTAAAAGTATTCATTATTTGAAAGTATTTTTTACACTCATAAAATGATTTAAATAAATTGACTATTTTATTTTTAAACAAATAATCATAAATATAATAAATATTATCAAATAATATGCTTCTAATATTACTCTTTATATATATCTATCTTAATTAGCAGATAATGATAATACGACTAGGGAAGTCCCATCGCTGTTATTACGGACGTAGCTGGTGAGTCCTGCGTGTCAGAAGTAATGCTTTGTCTTCAAGGTATAAAATATAGTTAATACTAGTGCTTTATTCAATACTTTAACTAATTAAATTTCTTTTACAACGGCGCGTCTACTTTGTCACATGATTGACATTATCCTGTGGCACTTATGCTTATATTATTAAATTTGTAGGTCTAATCTACATAGATGCAACTATATATATATATATATATATAGATCCCTTATGCATGTAAAAAACATGGAGCACACAACTAAATCGCTTTTCAAATTTAATGCGTTTGGCATATTCCCATGCTTCTTTTGTATTTCTTCCGGACCGTATCATGTGGGCCAAGCAAACTCTAAAAACTCTCCCCTGTATAGTTAGCTGCCAGAATCATATCACCAAACCCTCGAATTCGGCTGTTTATTTTTTTTTTTGAATAACCCTACGATTAGGCTATGCATGACGGGGTTAAGAAAAAAAAAAAAACAAAAAGCTATGCATGATGGAACGTGCTTATATTCTTATGGGAGATGCTGAGGATCGGCCAGTCTGATCTCTATTAAAAATAGTCTTCTAATAAAAAAACAATAAAAAATTTTTAAAAATATAAAAAAATTAAAAAACACAATAAAAAAATAAATAAAAAAAATATAATAAAAAACACAATAAAAAAATAAAATGAAGATAATTTTAAAGGGTGTTCGGCTTCAGCCTAGACGGAGCCGGGGACGGTGGCGGTGGGTAACACCGTCTATACCATCATGATCACCAGCCTCTGGCAACCTCACCCTTACGACGGTGACCTATAGTGTGCCTCACGCAGCTTTAAACCTGTTTCAGATCTACGTGGGATACACCGGAAGTCGCCGGAGATCGTCATCGCAAGGGTAGGATTGCCGGAGGCCGGCAGTTATGATGGTATGGGCGATGTCACCCACCACAGCTGGAGCTGCCGACTTCCATTTTTTAAAAGGATCGGAAGGTCCGATCACCAAATTTTCTATATTCTTATTAGTGGAAAGCTAAGGTATCAAACGAGATGATAGATCAATCAGAACAATCCAATCTTGTAATTAATCTATTTTAGTTGAGGGGGATATTAGGCATCAATCTAAAAAAAAAGAAAAAAAAAAAGATGCTTAAAATATTTTAAAACAGTCTGTAAAGCAATCCTGTAGCATTGCTGACACCATAATATTGTATATTGTATAGAATTCTTTATAAATTTTGTTTAATAAATTAGTTAATGTTATTATGTCAATTTTATTTGATATTTTTATTTGATGTTTTATTTATTTTGATTTTTTTATTTAATGATTAAAGGAGTGATTATTAGTGTATTGATATTTTTTCTATTTTTTAAAAATATTTTAAAAGATAAAAGAATGATTATAAAAAAAAGAAAATTTTTTATTATTTTGTTATTATTTTGTTTTCATATTTTTTTAATGTATTTAAATATTTTTTAAAAATAAGAAAAAATATTAATACAATAATAATCATTTCTTTAATTATTAATTAAAATAAATAAATAAATAAATACAAAAAATACAAAAAATATCAAAAAAGTAATATTGAATAGAATGACATAATAGCATTACCTTTTTAATAATTCAACACTTTTTTCTTTTAATATTTTCCGAAGAATCTGACACCATGATACACATAAAGCAACCCTGCAGCATTGCTTCAGAATTATTAAAAGAAAGTAGGTGCAGAATCGTTATTCCAACATGTGCGTTTCTGTATGAAATGAACTTCATCACCATCACGCGATTTTTTGTTACATGAGTAGTCCTGTAACTAACTGACTTTAGGGCTAATTCGCTCTCATCTTCCTCTGAAATAACCTGGAAGTAACATGTACAGACGTACACGAAGTCAAGACCGAGTGCCGGAGATCATGTAGAAAGACTGATCATTATGATCTGAAGGGAGTCCAAATCCTATCTACCACGATTCTACTTCACAAACACGTGCACGCATGCACGTCTCTCACTCCTTCATCGGTCTTGGCATATAATCTTACGCCGTATGTCACGATTCTCAATGACGGAATACATGCAATCCATATGTTACCCGTGTATTGATACTTGGATCAATCTATACATGTATTTTTATTTTCTAAATTAAAAAAGATTTTTAAGATGAGATTTGTTACCTACAAGCAAATTTATAGATCGATCTATATATCAATATTATTATCTTTATATTCAAAATTTAAATTTTAAAATCTAATTTTCTGATTAATTAGGTTCAATAATTATGCATATTAGTACGTAAAATTATTTATCAATATTTTAATATATACTCAACAGTGTATGTGATAAAGAGAGAGGGACATAAAACAATAAGACTGTTTTGAGATTCCAGATCTTAAGAATCTTGCATTATACAAAGATCTGAATATATTCTGTCCACAAAACTTAAAATGAATCAGTAGCTATACTGGAAAAGTGGAAGAAATGAAATTCCGAAATGGGCCGCGTGGGACGCGCGAATATAATGACGCGCAAGCTTGCAACGTGGGAAAAGACTTATTTGTGGATTGCGTTCTTTTACATGAGCTTAACACGCCGGCTTTTTACAAGAAAGCTGTAAACATGTGTTTGGCAATTGGGATTATATGAAAAAGGAAAGGACGTGGACATCCGCCTAATTGTTTTCAATGAACAGAGACCCCGCGCCCACCCACCGGCCACTATTACTCCTCTAAAGAGAGAAAAAAGTGTGTTAAAAAAAAAAAAAAAGGTGTGTCTATATCGATCCCGTATCCTAGAACTTACACAGCGACCCCAAACACGTAGCCGCAACTGCCGCAAAGGAAGATTTTAACTACTATTTAGGTAGTAATAGTTGAGATGGAATAAATTAAAATTAAAATTAAAAGTTTAAAAAATATTATTAAAAAATATTTTTTATTTTATTATTATTTTAATATTTAAAAAGATTAAATTATTTTTTATGTAATAATTTAAAAAAATTATAAAGATGAGAATGATATTTAGCGCCGAAACAAAAGTAGATGTACATATGGACAAATCACGTTCAAAATCCTAAAAGTTAGAACCCAACAACGTGTAATGCATAAGAGCATGAAGCATATATGAGAGGGAGAGAGGCGTGCTAACAACCACACACTACAGGAAATTAACCTATTTCCGGCGAGCAAAAATCGCCCGAAATAGTAAAACATCGCCGGAAATAATTATTTCCGGCGACATCATTTGGCCACCATTTAGCCGCTATTAGAAAGCCAAGAAATGGCTTTTCCGGCTACTATTTATATTGCCAGGAAAAAACTTTTTGCGGCGACAATTTGTCATTTCCGGCTCTAATTCATTTCGCTAATCAGTTTTTGTGGCAAATTTTTTGACATTTGCGGCGACCAATTATCGCCGCTAACGCTCTAATTCTTTTTGTTGATTTGTTTAGCGGAAATGTTGCCACAAAAACTTATCAGCTGAAAATGTGAAAAAATATTCGCCACAAATAAAATAGACCAGATAGTCTTAAAATGGGTAGGTATAAAACTAATCTTAAAATGCATATTAAGAATAAAATAGCAGTATTTTAATTAATGTGATTTTATGTAATCTATCACATTTATTTATTTAAAAAATAATTTTATAATATAACATCCCAAGTTATCAGGTTTTTAATTGGTGGCGATAGAATGTTTGCAAAATATCCTTCATTATAACAAAAATCAAACATTACAATTATTTATCAGATCAAATGATCTATGAAATACAGTCTAAAAAAGAATTCTGACAAAACAACATATATCATCAACATATCAAGCATGTCTAACTAGTCGATGGCAGATTCATTGCCCAGCCTTTCAACATGTTGCACAGTACAAATCTGGAGTCTCTTCATCAAATCTTTGTAAAAAATAAGATCAGTCAGCTGTAAAAAAATAAAAAATGTTAGTTGGTAAACAAAACAGAAATTAGGAATATTTTATCTGCAGGGATTTTTGTGCCTAGCTATATATATACTTCAAAAATATAAACCAATTATTCAAAGAAATCCAAAATAAGCAGCAAAAATAATTCAAAAATAAAAGTTCTTAACTTGGATTAATCTAGATCTATACTTCAAAAATATCAATTAGGTTCTCCATTTCGATATGCCTAAATCCTCCAAAATATTGTTGAGTTGCATCTCTCCTTTTACAAAAACAACAAACTTTTATAAGGAGTTGATTTATTTGTATATCAAGAAAAAAAGAAAAAAAAACCACTGACTATCCAGATGGAAAGACAAAAGATTGTTCAAGAACACTGGTTAAGTAGGGGAAACAACAAGATCTTAGTACTTGGCTTTGCTATTGGTAGAAAATAATCCACTGTAAACAGTAAAAACAATGATTGTGTACAAAAACTAACCAGTTCTGGGGAAGAACTTGTTCAGACGAGCAAAAAACCAAAACCAAAACCAAAATCATGTTTTTGCAAGCTATTGAAGAAATCTTACTGCATGCGCCCTAGAGCAGCATGCATGGTGAACACACTGACAAAGGTGTCTCCCAATAAGAATTAAGACGCACGGATCAAAGAACACTATAAGATCCAAAACAAATCTAGTTTATAATATAAAAAAAATATTACAATATAACATACTATATCAAAATAAGTTAATTTATTTATGAACTTTCTTTTGTAAACTCTCTTTCAAACCAAGCATTTGTCTGTCTACTTTCCCATTCCATCTCAAACCAAGCAATATATGCCTGATCAACTTTAGTTATGGATTAAACACTGTGAAATCTAGTCCTCCAAACAAACAGGAAACATATATAAGAATGTTGGACATAAAATCTTGGATAATAGTTTAGTATCACTAAAACTGAAACCATTTACATTTAACTAAAGTACTATCCATATCTATATTTTGTGTATTTTTTTTATATAGCTCACCAAGATAAAGCTAAGTACTTGTGAAAAGTCTTGACATATACAGATCCCCAAAACTGGTAGTGGCCCCTACTAATTGAACAAAACATGTGACAAAGGTGTCTCCCAATAAGAATTATGTTTTTAAATTGTAATATCCCGAATTTTATATAGGAAGGTGATGAACGAAATCTTAAATTATTTGAAGGGGATATACTTACCTTTTATATATAAAGATTTTAACGAGCTATAATTCTAACTTTAATAGTTCTTTTGGAGAGTATGAGCTCTCCATGTTACGTCTTTAAAGTTAATGTAATGACTCTCAAAATTTCTAAGCTTCTCTTAACTTTTACCCTTATATAAGATTAGTTAATGTTGAATCGATACTAGAATCTTCTAAATCAGTATGTATCATATATATAAGATCCATTCTTATAATATTTATTGAACATTTAAAGACATTTGAAAAAGTCACCCAAACAATCAAAAATAATGTATGATTAATTCAGTTTCTATATTTGACTCTCTTTCCTACTTGAGATACTCAAATTCAGAAGATTTCTTTTACCATAATTGTCAAAGACGATCTCTAGTATATGTGTTAGGTTCCAATCTACCTATATAAATATGCCCTTTTTCTTTGGATTCAGTATTTTTGTTATTATATATATATATATTTTAAAAGAAAAAAGAGTAATCAACAGAGTCAACATGCATGTAATTCTTTATTCAATGTTCCTCAAGTCATTATTAGTCTTCCAAAAGAGCATATTGAAAAACAAGTGGGCATAATATTATTAAAAGTCAAATTTTTCTCAAACGGAAATCATATTACTATACTAAAAAGCTGTCCATGCACGGTACAAGTACTAGCTATTTGCTCAGAACCAATCCAAAAAACAAAAGGAAATGAATTCACCAGAAAGATAGAGAGTAACAAGAAACTGACCATTTATTTAGAAATATCAGCTGAAAAGTTGGACAAAATCCAACCAACGTTCTTCAAGTCATCTTTATCAAGTTTTGCATCTACAAAATTTAAAGACAAAATAGGCAACATTAATAGCCACAATAGTAGGAAAATGCGATAAGAACAATATATTACTTTAACCTTAATCTCCTTACCAAAATGAGTAACTAACTATGTAGGTCTATGGGTCTCTTTATGAGACTATCCCTAGGTTTGCTTCTCTAACTCATATCTCTTCATAAACTCGTCATATTTGGCTTGTCTCTCCAATAGTAGCATGACATTTTCTTGTAAGTCATCAAGTTGACCCTTATAATCTGAAGCAGCTTTTTCAAACATTTTTGCACGTTCAGTTAATTCTGTTATTTGGATATCAGCTGCTTGTCTAGATGACTGGGGAATAACCATCTCGCTGAGTCCCTTTTCATATCCTGATCTGTGGCCCAAAACTTCCTTAAAGATTGCTGCTGCTGCCTCTTTTGTTCGCTTCTCAGGCTCCAGCTTTGCCATCTTTGTAGCCATCTCTAGCTATCAACCATTGAAAAATCACACGTTAGTAAGGGATATGTACTATGAACCATACAAAATTATTTGGAAATTTTTTTCAGAATTCTCGATATTTGACTTTCACATTCACGTATTTCTCTTCCGCAATAGGAGTCACAAATTTGGCTTTCTTTTTTGACCACCTCACTTCTTTAAAAAAATCGACCAAGGTTTCCTCATTCCCAGCCTGTAAATACAAGTAAATTACATCCAACTTAGACTTAACTATATCATCTTAAGCTATCATTGATGTACATCTTGAAAACAAAATTATTGACTTACCCTCATCTCCATTAGTCTCACAAATGACCTTCTTCCAGCCGTGTGATTGTTTTGTTGTTTCTCCCTATTACTTTTATTTCGTTCAGACATCCGCTGCACTCACAAGGGACATAATATACATGAGTCAAGCTTAACATATTTTTAACATCATAACAATGACAACAAACTATTCATCCTAACTAATATTTAATACATGTCAATTAAATATTTGACTTCCAACTTACCTTATAATCCTCACTTGAATATCGAGCGCATAACTTCACCCAAGTGGCTGGTGGCACATACGATGGCATATTCACAAGTGCTTCTTCATTACTCTCATATTTCTTGTAAGTTCTATGCAAATCATAACGAATATGATTAAACCACTTGCGAAGTGCCTTCGTAATTGTATCACGATGATTCTGCTTGGTCCAGTCAAGGATGAAGTCATTCTAGGGACAAACAACAAATATTAGCAATGTTAGGATTTCAAATACTCAATTTCATCATGTATGAATTTCTTGTATTTTTACCTGAATACGTGAAATCAATTCTTCCTTCTCATTAGCTGGTATGGTATGCCAGCTAGCATGACTCAAATCTACATGGTGCTTGACCAACCATGTAATCCTTGTAGTAAAAATGGTCGAATTTTCACAACATGGTGCAGTCTCACCATCTTTTATCCTCAAAGGTATCATTCCATACTTCCGTATCTTTTCAAACGCTGTATTTTTTGCTGCTCCTCGTCCACGCTTTTGGGTAGGTGGTACTAATGTTTTCAATTGACATGTTAGCATCAAATTAATCAACATGAAAAATGAAATGTACAATGTAAAACAATACCAATTGAATCCACTGCTGGCATATCAACTTCTGTGCTAGGGACAACATCAGGTAGCTCAATTGAGTCATTTGAGCTTGATAATTCATCATCTCGGGCATTAATGGCAGCAATGGGTATTCTATTCCGAACTTTATCATTTCCATGAGATCTATCTAGACCATAGCTCACACTGGAAGATCGACCTCTACCTCTACCTCTTCCAATTATTGGCATATCGAAATTATCTCTACAATCACACTAAGCAGATACAATTAGATAATTGTCAAGCAAATTACACAAAAAAAGGAAACATCAATACAATAAGAAATTGCACATTGCTAACAACCTCCTAACTCCTACACTAGATAAGAAAAGATGGAAAAGACGGTGAGCATAATTAGTGGTAAAATGATATTTAGGATAAGCTAAACACAATAGATTGTATTAAATCACAAGGTTATTACCAGTTTTGAAATGGTTAGTTAATCTCATCTTCTGTTGAAAGACTATTTTCTTCTATGCTACCTTCCAGTTCGGCTGTCGGCGCCCCAGCTTGCGCTTGGGTTCGTACGCAAATTGCGACGCCGGGGACGAACGTCACAAGGAAGTCATCCTTCATCTTTACGTGTGAGAGCCTTGTTTTATGTTATAATAATTTTTTTTTTTTACTTGCAGCGGAAAAAGGTCAAGCCATAAACCATCGACGAAACGTTACGTTTGTCGCACATCACATGGTTAACGAAATAAAACCCAAATTAAACATCATATACATATATATCAAAGTTAAGGTCACCAATGTAAACAGTTTTTATACAAAAGTACTTCCCAAAATAACGGGAAGATTTTTCCTCAAAATACATTGGCGATACAAAATAAAGATAATGACGATCCACTCCTCCTTTCCGCCAACCATACTAATAGGCGGGTTCTTCTTTTATCTTCTTAAAGTCCGGGCCATAATGAAGGCTGTCCAGACTCAGTCCTAGGCCTACGTCACACATCATCCCAGAGGATGACGTAAACAGGCATCCCATATGTAGGAGCCCATCAACTCCTAGCACCAAACAGCACCCTGTAGGGCGGAGGTTGTCAAAAAAATAAGTCGCCATAGGAAGCGACTCTGCCGCCCACTGACCCAACAGGTCTAGGGTCACTGGCCCAGCAGTATCAGTCTTAGTCGGGCCCATGAGGGTCCGACCCATCTTCTCGAGAGTCGTAATCTGGGGATCCATCATGTCCTGCAATAACTTCTATCGTTCCCAAGGGAGCGATAGTAGAGATAATAAAAAGAGGGTGAGATTTCGGGAGAAATCTCAGCAAGTATATTAGCACTTGATTACGCCCAAAGAATAACGCGGTCGTTTGCAGTATAGCTTTGGGGTGTCGATTCCACAGGGAGATGGATTGAGAAATTGAAGAACAGTAATGAAATTAACAAAAAGATTAAATGAGTGTGATAAGTAAATTTTAGAGTGTGATGTAAATTAAAACTAAATGAGTAATTTGAAAAATATAAAAATGAGACGAAAAGTAGAGCGTAGGGAATTCGTTGTGTATTTGTGGTATTCAAATTTATTCTTAATTCATTAATAACTCAATTAAGAATTCTATGTCCAAATTCTTAATCGGAAGATATAACATTAATAACCAAAATTTAAATCACATGTAACTCTTTGAAAAATCATTCTTCACGCTTAACTCTCATAAATTGTTATCGACATTGAGAAAATCCAACGACGACAATATACCCAAGAGGCGATATTGCAGCAGAGAATTAAATCAATATAGATAATCAATTGCTCCAAACATAATTATAGAACTAATCCACTCAATAGAAAAAGCATGACTGAATCTATAAACGAAATAGATTCTATAATTATTTGAAGACGAAAAAAACATCACAAATAAATTGAGAATAATAGAACAAAAGAGTTTTAATACTTAAAGACCAAATACATGAATCAAAAATAAATTACAAACACCATCACATACACAAGTTCATCCCTAGCACTCTTAGAGAATTTAGTTACACATATTGAAAATATGTAACAAAAATTCTTCAAGGGATAATATGGAAGAGCCAACCATTATTTTCTTCTCTCTTCTTTGGTTTTTCTTTTCTTTTCTTAAGCTCTCAAAACAATGGCTCTTCCAAAGCATCCTCCCACACTAAGCATGGTCTTAGAACACACACCCATCCCTTCTATTTATAAGCATCCTTCATGCAAGTTGTCATGACAAAATCATCACAATTTCAACTTGTTTTGCCATGTGCCATTCTTGAATCCAAGTGACTTGTGAGTTGTCATTTTGATCATTTGTTTTCCCACTATGCATGAGCTGGATTTTGCTTGTAGGTTGAGTGTTTCAATTTTGCTTCTCTACCCATTAGTTGTCTTGTATGACTTAATATCTTGTAGTCAAATAATTTGTCTTGAAGAAACTTGAGTGCACTTCATCTTGCATATGAATTGATCATTGCATTTCCAAGTTGGTGTAGGAGTGCTTGCTGGAAAATATTATGATGACATTTGGATTTGATGCAAGTGGCTGAAAAATATCCAGGAACGTCAAGTGCAGGTGCGTCCACTTGATGGTCGATTTTGTCTTGGATTGAGTGGATATCTCTTAAAACATAAAACATAAAAGTTATAGATATTTCTCTTGCGATTCTATTTCATCTTGAATCAGCTCAATGGGAGATTGGATGAGAGAGTTATGCCCATATTACGAAAATACGTCAGAACTGTCTAAAATTCCGCAATTATCTTCATTTGCTCCTAATGCCTCTATTTGTGTCCTAAATCAAAATATAAGAATAATGAGTATATTTAGGCATCAAATAAGAATAAAGTATTAAACATTAAGAGAGGAAAATATGGCATTTTATATTCTCATCAATATATTAAATCATGCTTATATCTATCTCAAGATAAATGACCATTAATTTTAATAACATGAGTTATATTCATTATTTTCTCATTTCTTTTAACATTTAAATAGAGTATTTAGAGTGCATTTTTGTGCACTCATCACACCCCCTAACTTACTCATTGCTAGTCCCTAGCAATTTTCATGCAAAATGATGAGAAAGACAAAAAAAAAATCACACATAGGGGCCATCAAGACACATTTTTCAAATTTACATATCAAAACAATCTTAGAAATTCAATAACCCTTTCACAAGTAATTCAAATATAGCAATCCACAGAGTGTGTATGTGTTCCAAACTATTTTTATCAAATCAGAGGTTTCGACACATGCAACATTAGAATATCTTAAGTAAAAAGGTTCAACTCCATAACTCACGGGTATAGAAGTGTTTCATGTAAGGGTTCTCTCTATGGAGTTGACAAAGGTGTACATTTACTCTCATGGAAATTTAGCCAATTATATATAAGTAACAAGTAAACATTGATCTTATGATAGGAATACTAACAAATGAGATTTCCACTATTCTTTCCACAAGCATACTTCGGATCGGAAAAATCAACACAAAGGGTTGTAATGTGGCTTAGGTTTGGGGTTCATAAGAAGAAAAAGTGAAGAGGTTTCAAAAACTTCCAAGTATACACAAAAGGGAATCTGTTAAATTTTTCAGTAGACTATACTTTCCTTTTGATGTACTTTTCAATTTTTTAGATTTTTGACTAAGTATACTTTTCCATCTTCTTTTGCCACTGGTGTCTTCGCAATTTGATGAACTCTTTCATGAATAATTTGATGGACACATCTAGCACCATGCCATTTTTGTCATCGTTTTCCTTTTTTTTCTTTTTTTTTTTTTTTTTTTTTTAAATGATAATTTCATACCTAGTACACACTTGGAAGTAAAATGGTAGGAAAATATAGTGTATAAGCTATACTCCAATGTGGAGAGGTATGGATGATGTAGATATGAAAAGAAAAGGCCATATGTGTATATTGGCTCAAAATTGGCTGCTAGGGGTATATGATGAAAATGGTCAGCTTGAAAAGCTCAAACGTTAATCCTAAGTTGACTTTCGTCATATCCCAAGTATATCCACCATCTTACCACAAACCATGTAATGATATTCTCAAAAGAAGTGTCAAATTCAACAGATCAATGGATACTTATCACAATTTCTGTATTTGTAAGCTCTCAATTCTCACAAAATTCACATGAATACTTGAGCAAAATAATTCTTTAGTTACATGTGTCAAATCACCATATTACCACAAAGTTTGGAGAAGTGCATAAATGGTTCTGTGGATGCTTTAGCAAAATGATTTAAGATGGGTTTGTTGAATTCACCAAGATGGTTATGAATGAGCATGAGTATCATGTGTGAAAAGATGCCTGTGTGAAAAAATTTTGGCAATTTTTTATATATTGATTGAAATATGCCACAGAGTTTAAATAACAGATTTGTATTCCCACCCCCCAACTTAAATGAAACATTGTCCTCAATGTTTAAGAATTAAAATTGAATGGGGAGTAACTAAAAAGGGTAGGATACACCTGATGTGTGATGTGGATAGCTCGCTAAGCGTCAAAAGTGGTGATCTGAAATGACAAAATGAAACTATCCTGCAAACAAAAATAAAGAAAATAGTAGTAAACAAAAATAAAACAAAACAAACAAGATAATAATAATAATAATAATTATTGTTGCATGGTGTGGTCAAAGTTGATAGACCAAGTCTACAACCGGACTATCTTCTACTTCTTGAACTATTCCTCCTGGGTCAAAAATGAAACACTTATTTGCCCAATAAACTCGGTCCTCGAGCTTCACAGGTAGGTGGCAAGGCTTTAGATTAACTTTTGGTACTTGCCCACTTGAAGGAATCTGTTTTTCATTTTTCTCAAGCAACTCCTCAAACTTCGGTTGCCAAGCTCGTGTGCTATAATCTTGAGTATTGTTAAAAATTGCACAAATATTAGCTACATCAGACGAATCACTGATAGGATTAAACTCAAAATCAACAATAAAATTCTCAAGGGGATCAGAATCATGAGTTGTGAAAACTTCCCTGTCTATGAGTGAGTCAATCATGTATGTCTGATGGCACTCGTCATTCTTCACAGTTTCTTGTGCCATATGTTGATCATGAGGTATAGACTGAGCTTGAGAAGGGAACTTACCTTGCTCATTTACACTCAAGAAGCTCGTTATTTTAGACACTTGGCTCTTTATCTCCTTTTGTTCTTCAACAACCTGCATAATTAAAGACTCAAATTTTTGGTTAGTCTTATCCTGTACTTCAATAAATGCATGCAAAGTGTCTTCTAAAGAATTTCTAGAAGATTGAGGTGCATGGTATGGTGCAGAATATGATCTAGAAGGCTGTGCAGACTGTGCAAGCTGTTGGTTTTCAGACTTCCAGCTGAAGTTGGGATGATTACGCCATCCTCTCATGTTAGCATGTGTAGGACAGTCTTGGGCATGATGATCTACCCCACCACAGACAACACATGGCCCAAAAGAGTTTGCATGATTAGCCATGTATGTTGGTTTTGAGTTTTTGGTTTTCAATAACTATAATTCTCTGGTGAGCATTTCAACCTTAGCCTTAAGGTTATCCTCTTCCCTTAGATGGTAAATACCACCACTCGGGTTTCCTGTAGGTCGTGACCTGCTTGTGCTATCAGTAGCACTAGGTCCAGTCCAAGTATGAGCTTTTTCAGCAAGCTCATTGAGGTAATCTATGGCCTCATCGGGATTTTTCTGTAAAAATTCTCCATTGCACATCATTTCCACGAATTGACGTTCCCTAGGCGTAAGCCCTTCATAGAAATAACTCACTAAGCGCCAATTCTCATATCCATGGTGGGGACACATACTCAGTAATTCTTTAAATCTTTCCCAAGACTGGTATAAAGTCTCACTATCCTTTTGTGCAAAGGTAGAGATTTGTCTTTTTAAAGCATTGGTCTTATGTTGGGGAAAGTATTTATTGAAAAACACTTGAGTCATCTCACTCCATGTTCCAATAGACCGTGGTCTTAGTGAGTACAACCAACTCTTAGCTTTATCTTTCAAAGAAAAAGGAAAGAACTTTAGCCTTACCGTGTCGTCAGTGGTATTTTGATTGTGGAATGTTGCAACTACTTCCTCAAATTCCCTAATATGAACATAGGGGTTTTCATTTTCTAGACCATGGAAAGTCGGAAGTAATTGTATCATTCCTGTTTTGAAATCTACATGACGAACATTAGGTGAGAACATAATACAGGATGGTGTGGCTGTTCGTGCGGGATGAAGATAATCTTGGAGGGTTCTAACAGGTTGGTCCACGTGTTCACTCATCGCGTCAGAATTGGAAGAATTATCAAACAAGCGATTAGAAAAATTAGATTCTGAATCTGATTCTAGCACGGGTCTACTAGCAAACCGTCCAAAAGCGTCTCTGTACCTGCGCAGGCAAAGTAAAGAAAAGCCTAATACTAAAAAAAAAATAATTACGAAAAGAAAATAGTAAAATAAAATAAAGATGCAGAAAGCTAAAAAGAAAATGAACAGAGTTACCGCTCTTTTTTTTTTTTTTTTAAACAACTAAAAAAAACTACAAATTCTTCTACCGTCTCCCCGGCAACGGCGCCAAAATTTGATTACGCCCAAAGAATAACGCGGTCGTTTGCAGTATAGCTTTGGGGTGTCGATTCCACAGGGAGATGGATTGAGAAATTGAAGAACAGTAATGAAATTAACAAAAAGATTAAATGAGTGTGATAAGTAAATTTTAGAGTGTGATGTAAATTAAAACTAAATGAGTAATTTGAAAAATATAAAAATGAGACGAAAAGTAGAGCGTAGGGAATTCGTTGTGTATTTGTGGTATTCAAATTTATTCTTAATTCATTAATAACTCAATTAAGAATTCTATGTCCAAATTCTTAATCGGAAGATATAACATTAATAACCAAAATTTAAATCACATGTAACTCTTTGAAAAATCATTCTTCGCGCTTAACTCTCATAAATTGTTATCGACATTGAGAAAATCCAACGACGACAATATACCCAAGAGGCGATATTGCAGCAGAGAATTAAATCAATATAGATAATCAATTGCTCCAAACATAATTATAGAACTAATCCACTCAATAGAAAAAGCATGACTGAATCTATAAACGAAATAGATTCTATAATTATTTGAAGACGAAAAAAACATCACAAATAAATTGAGAATAATAGAACAAAAGAGTTTTAATACTTAAAGACCAAATACATGAATCAAAAATAAATTACAAACACCATCACATACACAAGTTCATCCCTAGCACTCTTAGAGAATTTAGTTACACATATTGAAAATATGTAACAAAAATTCTTCAAGGGATAATATGGAAGAGCCAACCATTATTTTCTTCTCTCTTCTTTGGTTTTTCTTTTCTTTTCTTAAGCTCTCAAAACAATGGCTCTTCCAAAGCATCCTCCCACACTAAGCATGGTCTTAGAACACACACCCATCCCTTCTATTTATAAGCATCCTTCATGCAAGTTGTCATGACAAAATCATCACAATTTCAACTTGTTTTGCCATGTGCCATTCTTGAATCCAAGTGACTTATGAGTTGTCATTTTGATCATTTGTTTTCCCACTATGCATGAGCTGGATTTTGCTTGTAGGTTGAGTGTTTCAATTTTGCTTCTCTACCCATTAGTTGTCTTGTATGACTTAATATCTTGTAGTCAAATAATTTGTCTTGAAGAAACTTGAGTGCACTTCATCTTGCATATGAATTGATCATTGCATTTCCAAGTTGGTGTAGGAGTGCTTGCTGGAAAATATTATGATGACATTTGGATTTGATGCAAGTGGCTGAAAAATATCCAGGAACGTCAAGTGCAGGTGCGTCCACTTGATGGTCGATTTTGTCTTGGATTGAGTGGATATCTCTTAAAACATAAAACATAAAAGTTATAGATATTTCTCTTGCGGTTCTATATCATCTTGAATCAGCTCAATTGGAGATTGGGTGAGAGAGTTATGCCCATATTACGAAAATACGTCAGAACTGTCTAAAATTCCGCAATTATCTTCATTTGCTCCTAATGCCTCTATTTGTGTCCTAAATCAAAATATAAGAATAATGAGTATATTTAGGCATCAAATAAGAATAAAGTATTAAACATTAAGAGAGGAAAATATGGCATTTTATATTCTCATCAATATATTAAATCATGCTTATATCTATCTCAAGATAAATGACCATTAATTTTAATAACATGAGTTATATTCATTATTTTCTCATTTCTTTTAACATTTAAATAGAGTATTTAGAGTGCATTTTTGTGCACTCATCAGCACTTAAACCAAAACATTTCCAATATACAGATAAGTGAACAAAACATTTGTAACTAATGCACATGCAATGAATGACTGACTCATGCACATGCTCATGAAAACTTTCAAACAGACTTACTTCTTTCAGACTTCTTTTCATAAAACTTTCATACGGATTTCTTCTTTCCGACTTCTTTTCATATCATTGCTTTTCAAATCATTTCTTTAAAACATTTCGTATCTTTTATTCTTTCTTAGGCGCCACTTATCTTAAACAGATCTTTTCTTATAGCTCGAAAGTCCATCTTGTCATGACTTATCACATTGCATATATGAGACACAACACGGCTCCCCTAAGCACCGCGTGTTCCCTGCTGGTTACCGCATCACCTTAAAGTGAGTGCGTCATATAACTTATAAAACGACAGGTCCTTACACCTTGTCCGTCCTTGGCACCCACCAGCGTTAGGTGCTACCGTGCTCCGGACACCTTTTGGAGCCATACACGGTCCGTCGACTGTTCTTCGTCGACCCAGGGGCTTCCACTCGACTTTAAACACTCCTGAGTGGACAGGGAGTTCCACTGGGGCACTTCCCCGTCCCAGCCTTTGGGGTTCTTATAAAAACTTTACTTCTTTTCCTTTCTTTCAAAAAACTCAATCTTTTCTTTTCTTTTTCTTAAAAATATCTTGGACTTTAAAACATACTTTTCATGACTTATGCATGGGACATGCAATGCTTACTTAATTTCATGCAAAACCCGAGACAAGCTCGAGTGCATTCATATTTCATTTTCTTTTCTCCCTCATTGGGATAACTTTACAATTTCCTACTTAGTCATCATGTTCTATACCCAAAATTGGGCCTAGGATTGAAGTGGGGTACTTGGCCCATCTCCAACCCATCATGGCCGAACCTTCCTAGGGAGTTCCTAGGGCTTTCCTTCATCATTTGACTCCAATTATCCTCCAACAGTTTAAAAGTGTTAAATTAAAACATGTACCCTCCTTAGCAAGGGGTAACCGAAACCTTAGTATTCCCCAAGTAGTCATTTTCACTTCCAAACTTAATTATTTCTAACTTCCTTCCTTCACCTTTCTAACTTGGGAAATTCCTTCCACTAATCTATTCAAAATTTCCTTTTCTATAAGTTTCTTCTATAAGCTCAACTAAATAATTCCACCACAAAGCAATATAATTAAATCTTCTATTCTCAACCTTAAATATCATAAAATTCCAAGTAAACATTACTAGTCATCATGCACAAGTGGTTACTTCTTTCCATATGCAAGCATACACCAATTCAATTCATACCAATCATGTATTTTATTCCCATGTCCATTTTCATTTCCTCAAGATAATATTTTCCTTGAATAAATCAATTTCATTACTAATTTCCTCAAATAAACTTTATCTTAGCAACACCAAATTTAACACTTAACACTAAAATCCATCATGCATCAACTTCATCATTTCATATAATAATCATGCTATTCACTTCTTTTTGCAACTAATAATTGATCCATCATCTCTACTCACATTCTAAGCTTATTTCATCATAGAGATTTACACAAGAATATTCATATCAAAGACAAGTAAAATCAATTCAATCCAAACATGGCAATACAATCATTAATCCAACAAACATGATCACCTCACTATATACAAGAATTGTTAAGGAAAAGGTGAAAGTATACTTACAATATTCCTATTAGATTTTTGATTAAAATCTGAAAATACACATATGAAATCTCTTATTAGACTAGCTATAAACACAAAATTTAAAGGAAACCCTATTTCCTTCTAACCAAAACAAAGTGTCACATGTGTGTGTGTGTTCTTCCTAAGCTTGCATGAATTTATTCACTAACCTTCTCCAATGTATTGATCACCTCAACACTCTTGATTTTTTGGCTTCACTACTATAGGATTCTTCAAATTATGTGGTGAAAGAAGAAGAAACAAAAGTAGAAGTGGCTTGAGTGGTTTTGGCCGAGAGGTGAAGAGAGAATGAGATAGGAGAGTGTTTGCATGTATCCAAGTGAAATGAGCTAAGGGAAATGCATATGGGGTCACACGGCCAACTCTTTTTCCTAGGGTCTTTGGTACACTTTTTACCATACTTAGGTATGGCCAATGATAGATTGAGTGATTGACAACTCTAGGCCATTCCAAGATCAAATCTTGGCCATGCCTTGGTGGATTCTCCTTTCTCCTTCTCACTTGCTATGGCTGGCGGCTTCTTTGAGTGTTTAGCACTCATCTTCTTGCTTTTCACTCAATCATCATTCCCCCATCCTCTCATGTGTCCATCCAAGTGATCTCAAAGCCATGCTTTTTGGAATTTTAGCAAAGCATGATCCGGCCAAGCCAAACCTCCACCGAAACCCACTTTGTCCATTTTCCTTGTTTTTGTCATTTCCATCACCTACACCCACACCATACCTCTCTTCACATCACCATACTCTCTTACACATTGTACCTTATTCACTTACACACTCCTCCCTTGTCCTATCAACTTGTTGGTGGCCATACCCCATGAGATCTTCCCAAGATACCCCACGGGTTGCCTCCACCGAAACCACCCTTGCTCCTTTCTTCCATGCTTCTCTTCATGCCATTTGTCACTTCCCTACACACCATGATCTCAATTGGCAAGTAAAGGAATGGTGTCTTGTACCTCCAAGATTCCATGGTAGGAAAAATCACTCCATTAGATCCTACACTCAATCCTACATGGCATGTGTTCACCTACTAGTCAATCTCCACCAACTAGGATTTTCCTACAAGTATTTAGATAATTTTCTAGGGTTTTTCTCCAAGTGACATGTGTCTCTACTATGGGTTTGATGGGCCATGGGCTCATTCTATGGGCTTTTGGGCTCACCATTACTCTATTGGCCTATTCACTTGATCCATTCCTCAAAAGTCTCATTTCTTGGGCTTATTTTATTATTTTACAAATTACCACTAATCTTGTATATTAGCACTTAATTAAATAATTAAATTAAGATGAAGATTTTAGGGCTATTACATCGGCACTATTAGACCTTTGCATTACTGACATGTCAACATCAATCTGCTCCAACTCAACATTAGGCCTATGCACGTCTTGCAATGGAATTTCATCAATATGGACACTCACATAAGCATCACCGGAATTATCCTCTTGGTATGCATCACTGTCGCTAGAACCAGATTCATCATCTTCAATAAGGGATTCGCGTGGAAGGTTATAGACATTTCTATGTGTGACCTTTTGCACTACGTACCAATCACCACGGATGCTGCGATTTTTAAGGTACAATACCTGCGACGCTTGGCACGCCAAAACAAAAGGATCATCCTTATAAGCTGTTCGAGACATATTCACACTAGTAAGATGATGTTCCTTACGTATCCCTCGTTTGAAATCGAAGATATCAAACCATTCACATTTGAATAAGTAAACACATCGCCAACCCATGTAGCGGACTTCCACAATGTCAATTAGTCTACCAAAGAACTCAAGTTTTTCTGATCCTGGTTGTTCACTAATGACCATGACACCCGAATTTTGGGTGCAACGATGTTCTTCCGATTTTTTTGTGTGAAATCTTATACCGTTGGCTATACAACCAGAATAGGACGCACCCCAGGGGTCAGGACCACATGCTAGGGCATATAGATCCTCCGAAACTTCTTCAGGATTCTCAGCACGCCTACCTTGAATCTATCACAAGTTCAAAAAAGAAATCGTATAAAGTAAAAATAATACATGTGACGGCATAAAACAAACATATTCATAGGAAAATAGGGGTGAACTTCCAAATGAAGAAATAGGGGTGCATACGTGTGACTTGAACCAGTCTGGAAATTTTGCGGCATGCATACTATCAACATTATCAGGATACTCTTCACTCATATGCAGGTAGTGCTCACTATACAAAAAGGCCAACACTAGTTAAATCAGTATATTGAGAACGGAAAATTACTAAGTTAGTAAGTAGTTCGCTTACTTACTTAAGATATTCTCCAATCTCTATGCAATTATTCAGAATATACCATCTAGCTTTTATGAAAATGTCATCATCTAATCGGTGACGTGATGCAACACCCATGGGTCGTACCTTTTGTGAAAAAACAGATAGTCCCTCTCGTACACCCTTTTCTCCTTCATCAACGTTACGTTCAGGAGGATTGAATCTAGTCTCAATATCATGGAGGTACATGGAACAAAAATTCAAGCATTCAACATGGATATAGGCCTCGGCTATTGAACCTTCTGGGTAGGCCTTATTCTTAACATATCTCTTGAATTTTCCAAGATACCTCTCAAAAGGATACATCCACCTATATTGAACTGGCCCTGCAAGTTATGCCTCACGTGGCAAATGATAGGCTAAGTGTACCATTATGTCAAGAAAGGTAGGTGGAAAAATCATCTCAAGCTTGCAAAGAATGACGACAATATCAGTTTGTAGCCGCTCTAAGACATCAACCTTAAATGTTCTAGCACATAGTTCTTTGAAGAAAATACTTAGCTCAGTCAGTGCCAATCGTACATCTTGGTGTAAGTATCCAGAAATTGCAACAGGAAGTAATCTTTGCATGAAAATATGGCAATCATGACTTTTCAATCCTGAAATTTTGCAATCACTTACACTAACACATCTGATGATGTTTGAAGCAAAGCCATCTGGGAATTTCACACTGTGCAACCAATTACATAAACCAGTCTGCTCAGCTCCATACAACGTATAAAATGCATGTGGCATACCAATGCATTGTCCATCCTGGATAAGGTGTAACTCTTTCCTTATATTGAGATTGGAAAGGTTACGACGTGCATTAGGATGATCTTTAGTTTTGCCGGAGATATTCATCAAAGTTCCTAAGATGTTGTCACATATGTTCTTCTCAATGTGCATTACATCTAGATTATGTCTAATCTTTAAAGTCGACCAATACGGCAATTGAAAGAAGATACTTTTCTTAGTCCAATTGAACTCCTCAGTAGTACGCTTTCTTTTCTTTATGCCTTTGCCAAAACTTGCATCAGGAATATTTTGGAGTTGAATGAGTATATCCTCTCCTGTATTCATTGTAGGTGGGTCCTGATACTCTACATTGCCATTAAAAATAGTCTTTTTCTTTCTCCAAGTGTGGCCTGGTGGCAAGAATCGGCGATGACCCATATAACAATGTTTTCGGCTATGTGTCAACCATATGGAATCTGTTTCTTCCTTGCATGATGGACACGCCATCTTCCCCTTAGTGCTCCACCCAGAAAGGTTTCCATAAGCAGGAAAGTCATTGATTGCCCATAACAATGCTGCATGCAATTGGAAAGTTTCTTTGACCTTTGCATCATATGTATCAACACCATTATCCCATAGATCAATCAATTCCTCTATTAGAGGCTGAAGATAAACATCGATTTCATTGCCTGGGGATCTTGGTCCAGGAATCAAGAGTGAAGTAATAAAAAATGGATCTTTCACGCATAACCAAGGAGGCAAATTGTAAGGGACAAGAATTACTGGCCATACACTATAAGGCTTAGCCAAATTATTAAATGGGTTGAAACCATCGCTAGCCAAGCCAAGCCTGACATTTCTTGGATCTTCCGCGAACCAAGCATGCTCTTGATCAAATGTTGTCTACACCTCAGAATCAGCAGGATGACTTAGAATACCATGTTGAATGACGCACTGATCCTTATGCCACCGCATGTCTGTTGCTGTTTTTTGTGACATAAACAATCTCTGCAACCTTGGCTTCAATGGAAAATGTCGTAGAACCTTTTGAGGAATTCGCCTCTTCTTAGTGTCGCTAAATTTCCACCTTGAGAGTTTACATTTTGGGCACTCATCTTTATCTAAATTTTCCCTCCAATAAAGTATGCAGTCATTCGGACAAACATGTATCTTGGTGTAAGTAAAGCCCAGACCTTTTTTCAAGTTACGTGACTCTTGATATGAGTTTGGCAAAAGGGCATTGGGAAAAGCTGACTTTAGCAAATGCAAAAGCATGTCAAAAGACTTTACACTCCAACCACCAAGTGTTTTAATGTGCAGCAACTTGACTGTGAATGATAGTTTAGAGTACTTTGTACAATCTTCATAAAGAGGACGCTGGGAATCAGCCAACAGTTGATCGAAAATGTGAGATGAATTAGTATTGACCGAAGTTGAATCCTCGGGATGGAATGACTTGGTTATGGGAACATCAGGAAATTCTCTAGCCCGAATATCTCGCAACATAACATCAATGTCATCAATGAAGTCATCCTCTTGGTCAGGATCGTGTAAATCATCATCATCATCACTTATGTTTAAATCATCTTCCTCGCCATGAAAAATCCACACCGTGTAATTCTTGTCAATACCTTTGATGAATAAGTGTCTCTCTACCTGGCTTAGTGGTAGGAAGTAATTATTTAAATATCGGACACATGGGCAACGGATTACCCCACTTGTAGCATGAGATCGGGCCAAAGTAAGGAACTCCTTAACTCCTTTAGCATATTCCCTAGATCCAAATCTATCAGTGATTTGCATCCAACTCTTGTCCATCTAAAAAATCACCTAAGGAGTTACTGAACCAAGATTAGTAAGGCAATGCTAAAAGTGGGTTAAATAACTACGTACTATTAATTTTGATCACACGGATACAAATTAGGTAGTACTATAAAAAAATGGAAGATTAATAAAAGGAATTATCATGCATGAACTCTAGGCCGAGTGTACTTGAGTTTCTAATCAGAGCGAAAATATATTTCTGTTATAGATGTTAAATTTATTTACTTCTTAAACCCCATTATTTGACATGATCTAAGTTTCATAAGAAAAATGGAGGCGCGGTCAAAAATTAGAAAGAAAAAAATAATAAAATAAAAGTTTGCTAGCTATGTCTATAATACTACCCCAATCAAGAGAAAACCTGTAGGTAAAACTTGATTTAGTTGACTTTGCTTAATTCACTGCAGCCAGTTTTCATTCTGTGATAGCTAAATATGATTTTATTTTATTTATTTATTTATTTTTACTTTTGCCTATTCCGTTTAGAATACTCTAAGTATATATATATATATATATTAATACAGCTTACTGAGTATTTAATTATATGGTCTAGGAAGCTGACATATACATATTACAATATAAAAAAGTGTGCATGCAAGTCCTAGCTAGCTAATCTAACTTGCAATATATATCCACGCTAGCTCTAGATTTAAAATTTACTAAAACGTATTTAGAAATCGTACCGGTAGAAGAAGAAATTAATGAGAAACTGCAAGAAATAATATCAACAACTTTATATAAAATATTTATCTTCAAAATTGTATGGTTAGTATTATATTGTTGAATGACGACATAAAAAGTAGTCAAAAGTAATGAGAAATAGCTTATAATTAACTAATTAATCATATGGTCATTATAACATAAATATATTAATCGTGGCATGCATCATGCATATATCTAACCACCTTCAATGTGAATGAGAAAACTTTCATACATACAATTAATGCTGGAAACTCAATTCATATATGGGATAATATATGCTTGTATATATTTGTGCTCCACGTATACTAGTTTCCTTAGTAATTAAGAGTAATGTTACGTACAAGTATCAAATATATAAGTCTTGTCCAAATATTTTGCTTAGCAACACTCATGAAAGTTATTTTTCTTTCTTACACTTCTAGATTAACATCCTTAATATAGCAAAAGGCAATATAGGAACCTATGATTTCTTCTTTTCATGTAAGGTTGTATCTTTTCTCTTTCATAATGTGACGTAGCAGTAACCCATTGTTTTGTTGCCCGAAGTTCTAGAAGAGTCATGTTATTATTGTTGTTCTGTTTCTGACCCTTTGTTTTATATTCTTGGAATTATCTTACTGTTGGATTGCTTCTATTCTACTATTCTCCACTTGCCGAGACTACTTTAATCAGTTGATTCAGAGCACATGGAAACAATATTTGGTTGTAGGTACAGAACAGTTTACTGGGAGTGCTAACAAGTCCATAGCAAAATGGAAACCACCAGATAGAAGTGATGTCAAAGACTCTCAAGGGGAGCTCTTGATCTCTTTGTATGAGCAAAAGAAGGGGAGTTACACACCCGGTGATAGCAGAAACATTGCTTTATGGAGAGCTTTAAAATTATGTGTTGAACTCAACTTTAATGTTGTCACATTTGAAAGGGATGATCTAGAAGTTCTAAAGGTCACGAATAATGTTGAGGAATGTTGGACATGGTATGGTCAATTTTTTTAAAAAAAAAAAAAAAAAAAAGTAATGCTACTATGTCACCTCACTTCGTCTTCTCATTTTGGCTGCACAAGCATTTAATTTTTTTTTTTAAATGTTTAAACGTGCTTAAAAAATGTTTGAAATAAAAAGTAAAAAAATAAAAGACAGGTGCAATTTGCACTAGGTGGACACTAAGTGAGCAAATTGAATAACTACTCATGGCCAACTGATAGAAGAAGGTGTTAAAAGAATTTTTCAGAATGGAAGAGGGTGGATAGTTCATTATATACTCAGAAAATATAATAATGTAAATCATCAGCTTGCTAAGCTATGCCTTTCTGGTGAGGAGGAGCAAGTCTGGATAGACGAATGTCCAAAGGAACTGTATAAGACGGTTTTACATGACAGTTTGTATAAGCCAACACTTATTTAAATGATAATACAGAGTTTTTTATATAAATTAATAAAATGCTTGGTTTCATTTCTCAGTTGTGGTCTTTTGACCATTTCAGTCTACTCATTAGACAATAGGCAAGTGATTCCCTTAGATCTTAGCTAACAAGACATTTAAAACACCCCACATTGAATTAGGCATCTTTAAGATTTTGTTTGAATTACATTGGGACACAACACAGGTACTGTTTGAATTACTAACTAATAACTATTATCTTGTTAGTCTTGTATTGAATTATTAACTATTATCTGGTTGAATAACTAATTTGGCTTTGAAGATAGAATAAAACTTTCCTGCTTTGAACCAAACCATTGGGAGAAGCTTCTTAATCAGTTTTTTAATGAACAAGGTTTTCTTAATTAGTTTGGCTTGCATTTTGATGTGCAGGGTGGTTTGGTGGCTTTCACCTATCCGAATTGTAAGCTCAAAATCTCACGCAGAATTGCTTCAGAATTTTCAACCATCTTTCCTAGTATCTTTTATATACGTTACATTTGTCCATTTAATCCAGAGATGCAAGATCGTTGACCTGCCCTCCCTCCCCTTCCCCCCAAAAACAGGTCAAAGATATAGATTTTGTTGGCCTAAATATGTTTGAATTTTGACACATTTGTGGGAGGTTGCTTCTTTTCCAAAACATTCTTTATTTCTGAAATTTTTTGCATCATCTTGAATTTTTAAGAATATTTTTTAACCAGGGTTGACAGACTAATAATCTGGATAAAATGACTTACATTAATATTAAATATAAATATATATATATATATATCTTCTGCATGTTCAAACTACTCGGCCTGATCTTGTAAGCTCCTTAATTCCTAATGAAAATTTTCTTTTAGAGCAGAGGCGGCTGTCCCCATTGACAACAACAACGAGTGAGACCTGAAGAACTGGGTTTCGCATATTGCTGTGTTGCATAAAGAATATTCTAACTACTTTTTTTCAAGTGTCCCTCCTTAGCATGGCCATAAGACTAGTTCTGTCTGATATATCAGTTGTTAGGCTAAGGCCCCTGTGGGCTTACTTTTCTATTTTCAGTTATTAGTCTTTCAAAAATCTCATCTACCAACTACATTTTCAAACTACCAATAGTTACCAAATTCATACTTTATGCAAACGTTAACCACATTTCCACATTATTATAATAATTGGCAGCATCTGACTAAGTCCAAATTGATTTGAGTTATCATGATAAGAATAATAAAAGAATAATAAAAAATGGTAACCTAATTAATGGAAACTACTTCCATGCTTAGAATTATGTCTACATTTATATGCTAGATTAATGAAATCAGGTATTTGATTAATGAAACTACTTCCATGCTCAACTTTTTCCACAAATAAGGTGTATGATTAATTATATGTAAAAGATTAGGAATTTGGTTTATTGATGCAATATCCTTTCAATTCCAGTTATGGAATTCGAAGGGATCCCCCAGTCAATGGAAGAAATGCTCAGACAATCTCAAACATGATAAATATTTTTCAATTTAGCACCATATGGTATTCCTTACAATTTGAATTCAGCATTTTCTGGATTTTGCCAATTGAATGGTTGATGCAACATCGATCACTAGTGTTTCCACTATTTTCTGTTCTGTTTTAGGAAAATTTTCAGTTATGAGAATTTTAAATTATATGTATTTTAAATTGTTCTGTAAGTATTGATTTCAAAGTTGCTAAACAACTAAAATTGCACACTGCCATTCAATTATCAAGAAGTAATACTGATCAGAAGACTAAAAATAATATAGGCCAGGAATGTATGGAAGTTTATGTAAAATTTGGGGGAAAAAATAAAGTAATTAAATTAAATATCTAGGCAGGGCAGTAAATTAAAGAAAAAGGCAAGAAAATTGAAAGACTAGTGAACAAGTGCATAAATCGATGGCTACGCCTTCAGAAACAAGCATTAACCAAATATATTCAACTTATTAGGTGTTTGAAGATATACCTGACTGAATCTGAGTGCGTGTTGTTCACCAGCGGGCTGAAGATTGCCGTCGACAGTGGTGATGGTGTGCTTTCACTGCTGAAAGGGGAGGCTGGTGAGCTTGGCAACAATGTTTTGTGAAAACGAACAGCAGACGAGAGCGAGGGGAAATGCGAGAACCGAGGGATGAAATGCGAGAGCGAGAGACGGAGGGCAAAATGGGAGAGACGGAGGGCGAAATGCGAGAGGCGAAATGCGAGAGACAGAGGCTGGGAAATGGGAGAGACGGAGGGCGAAATGCGAGAGGCGAAACGCGAGAGACAGAGGCCGGGAAATGCGAGAGACAGAGGGCGAAATGCGAGAGGCGAAACGCGAGAGACAGAGGCCGGGAAATGCCAGAGACGAGGAGAAAGAAGAGAACCGAGGGGAAGGGGAAGGGGAAGGGGAAGGAAACGAACGACCCCGACGGAAATAGAGGACTATTTCTGGCTATCACACAACAATTTGGTAGAAGAAAATAAAAATATTATTAGAGGCTATAAATATATAGCCGGAAATTAAAATAGCCCTATTTGCTATTATTTTTTTTAGTGACACAATATATAGGGACTTACTAATACTGTTCTATTTATTTATAATTTTATCAATAAGATTTATTTTATCTGTTTTTTTTTTAATTCAATTTTCAGTATACGAATAATTGATATGTGGAGAAATATATATATATATATATATTTTGTTTTTCTTAAATATAGTTAATATTCTTCATAAATAAAAAAATGAGAAATTCGAATTATGAAACACAATGTATATGTGTGAGGATGAAATATCCCAAGTAGGGCCCAGGCCTATTATTTAGTGCACTAGAAGACAAGAGTGAAGAAGGGTTGAGTGAATCAGATCACATAGGGAACAAGACATAAAGGCAAGCAACTGACACACGCAAGAAATAATATCCAGCTTATATATATAAAGGCAACCATCAGAATAAAAGGACTGGCTCGATCAATATCTCTCTGGCTGAACAATAATCCCTATCTTCTCTCGGATCACCTATTTCGTCTCAGACGAATCCAATAGTTCATATCGGTAGAATTATGTATTTTATTCATGTACAGTGAGAGCCCTTGAGAGACTGTAAAAATATTCATTATAGTGGATTCCTTCCCCAAAACTCCGTGGACGTAGGCCTTACGCCGAACCATGTAAATACTGTATTTCTATATTTATTTATCTGCTATCCGCGTACGTATGGCCGCACCGGAATCTCACCGGGGGCCTCAAACGACACCCATCGAGGCCCAACTCGCTCCAGTGGGCTGGGAATGATTTATTTTCCTGCCCTGGCCTATTGAGATTTTTGTGACATCAACAATATACATATTTGGAAAGTGAAATGCGATGAACATTTTATAAATAATATTGATATAATTTGTAAATAGTAGTAAAATAATTTGACTTAAGATATTTTATTAGATTTTAAAAGATAAGAGAAACTTTGAATAAAAATATTATGAAATTAGAAATTATTTGAATATTATTTTTATTTTAAAATATAATTTTTTTAATGGTTTGTTCAGAAGTTTGGAAAATTTATGATAATTAAATAAAAAAATTGTATATTTGTAATTAAAATGCTTGTGTTTGAATGATTGTTAAAAAAAATAATTATGAAAAGTTTTAAGAGGAAACGAAATGTTCTCAACTCCTCTCCTTACTAATTAAACTTGACCTAATAGTGCTGCCTAGGGAGAGATTTGGTCGGTCTAGATCGAAAAAACCAATTGGATTGGACCAGACCAAGATTAGATTTGATCGGTCTTAGTCTAAATATTATAGGACTGAATGAATAATACAAAATATATATTTTTATTATTTATATATATTATTTATATAATTATAGTTGTATATAATTAATTATATAATGTATATTATTTAATATCAAAGTATTATTAGATTATTTAATATATGTATAACTATTAACTATAATATATAGTATTAGTATATAAGAGTTATGGTATAAAGATAGTATATGTGTAAAAAGTTATGGTATAATGATTTAGTAGAACGACTGGACCGGATCAGATCGAAGGAGACCGATTTGGTTTGGTCCTATGGAGTACTTGGTCTAGTTTAGGCTGGACCGCATAGGTTTTGGACAAAAGTTTAACCTTAATATAGTTTTAAGTGCGTGTTTAGGACTGCGATATAACATAGCTTTTAGTTTTAATGCAAATAACTTATAACTTGAATAAAAAGTTTTATACTTCAAAAGTTGTTTGTTGTCTAGTAAATATGTAGTTAAATCACTTTTAAAGTTAGTTATAATAATTTTTTTTTAAATATATAGTTATCTGCAAAAGTTTTTTGATAAAAATTTTAATTTGGTGTTTTGTAAAAAAGCAAACTCTGAGCTTATTTAGGTGATTAAAACATTTTTTATCAATTTACTAAACATGTCATTTTTTTAGAAGAATTTTTAATTAATTAAAAGCATTTTTTAGGCTTCAAAATACAATCCCAAACAATCTCTAAGAACAAAATAGGGCACATAAACCTAACCTTCAGACCTAATCTAATCTGCTTAACTGTGCATCTGGATCAGGATTCAGACCTGATTTTTTAAAAGTATAACACATCCAACCATATAAAACCGATTAAAATTTGAGTAGATATTCGATTTTTATCTAATCGGACATCTGGATTATAATTGGATCTATTTGTGAATACACAAGGCCAAGAATGACCCCAACATCACCATCACGCTCATGGAGTCAAGAATGATATACTCCTCAAGAATTTCTCTTCTTATCATCTCCACATACTATATATCACATTTTTTTTTATTACTTTTAAACTTATTAAATTCTTCTGTCGACGCTCCCGCTTACGTTTATGATCGAATGCAAACCGAGATGTCGGAGATAAACATTACAGGAAAGTTCACCCCTCGTTCTTAACTTAAATTCGAGCATGCGTTTACAATAAAAGTAGTGGTTAGAAAATTTCGCAACGAAAAAGGTTAAGCCATTCTAAAAATTAGGCAAGAACTTAAAATTTTGCCTTAAGTCACATGGTATAACAATTGTAAAATCCCAAATAGCTTCATATTACTAAAGATAATCAAGAGTACCAGTCTCTACCAAATATATACTTCCCAAAAACATCGGGAACCATAAAATATAACTAAGTAAAAACATGCAACATAAATCACGTGCTGACCCTACAATCGTCCACTATCTCAGGGACTCGTCTTTAACCTCCTTAGCCCCGGGACCAAAAAGGATTTGCCCCAAGCCCACCCGATCACCATGCAGGACACAGGTTCCCTCATCTGAGGGGTAGACGTGATCCATGAACAAGGACCCATCAGACCTCTGAGTAAGGCAGCACCCCACACACTAGCGCAGACTTTATGAATGCCATCCAACGCATGTCTGAAATAAATTGCTCGTATAGATCGGGGATCACCACATCAAAATGTGAAGAGATCACCAACCCATCAGTGGGCTGGAGACTTCGTCCCAACGTCAACATCGTAGTCGTCATCTACTCCTACAATCACTTATATCACCCCAATAAGAAACGATAGTGAAAATATAAAGGGATGAGATTATGAGAAATCTCAGTAAGTACACAATTATCTCAACAAAATCATCTCAAGCATACATATAAGTAAATAACAAACAAATCATGTGTCATGCATATGCGACTAATGACTTAGCAAATACATATGTTCGTGAAGATCTTCATAAAATTTGACTTTCTTTTAATCTTGACACGTATGCTTGCTTTTCTTGAAAATGGTTTATCATATGACGTAATTTTTTTGACTCATGCTTTAAAACCCTTTTTCGTAAACATTTTTCTTTTCGTTCATCATTTCTTATCTTAGGCACCATTTACATATTTATATCATTCATAGGGCTCGAAAGCCGTTCTTGTCATGACTTCTTATTGGATACCTCACGGTTTCCCTATGCACCGTGTGTTCCCCGTTAGTTACTATATCACCGGGCGACCACTCAAGTCTAAGTGAATACATTACGCATTACTACAACACCCCCAAGCTACTTAAGTCGGGGCGACTACATTATCCGCTCTTCATCACTCAGTGACCACTCAAACCGAGCGACTATATCCTTGTTCTTATAATGGTAAGGCAACAGCCAACACTGTCCTTGGGCACTCACAAGTTTTAGGTGCGACCACACTCCGGACACCTTTTGGAACCATACATGGTCCGCCGACTGTTTTTCGTCAATCTAAGGGTTTTCACTCAACTTTAAACACTCCTGAGTGAACATGAAGTTTTACTGGGATACTACCTCATCCCAGGCTTGAAATTCTTATAAAAACTTTAAATTCTTATCTTTTCCTTTGAAAACTTGTTTGACTCAAAAACATGATTTTCATGCTTCATGCATGTGACATGAACCCTTGGTGCTTAACATGTGAACCATGGGACTAGTTCAAGTACACGTACACTTTGTCATGCTCATTGACAACAACCATCACATGATTCCATCTATATTTCATATAAAAATACACAAATGGGCCTAATACCCAAAGAGAGGCACTCGACCTTCACCACTAGGGTTGGACTGATACCCTTCAAAACTACTTCCTAGGGTTTTCTTCTTCTATTTTTCTCCACGTACTCACTAAGCGTTAATAAAATTAACTAAACATTTTTAGCACCACTAAGAGGGGTTGACCGAACCCTATAGTCCTTAGGATTAGTGTTTTCATCATCTTTCTCTCAACCAAGTTAGCATACTTACTCCTATATAGAAAAACCAAATTTCATGCTAAGGGATCCTCCTAGTTTCATGCTTCTAACTTTTTTAATTATTCAAGTCATAATCATTACATGGAAGAATAGTTGATCTTTGAAAAACTCAACCCTAAAACCCTTTAACCCGAAACCATATATGCACCAAATCAAGTTCTTTTCATCTCAAAACTTATTTTAACATGTATGTATTTAATCACTATTTATCATATTAATCGTGCTCGCTTTTCATTCATAACAAAGTAACTAAAACCACCAATAAAAATGTAAATCTTAAGTATAGAATAATATACATTGTTAAGCATGGATTTACAGCTAAACATACAAGGCATTTTTTCAAATAACCTAACCTAGCATCACTAAACATCCAAAAAATTTCATCTTAGTCATGCATGTATTCTTATTACTATATATACCATATCAATATGCTTTATTTTCCTTTGCATCAAATTGACTAAATCCCCCAACATAATATAATTTCAAACCTAGAATAGCATATAGACTAAGCATGGATTTAAAACTAAATAAACAAGCATTCAATCAAGCAATACAACCACATTTACTCAAATATATATAAGAAATGCTAGAGTTAAGATAGGGATGCACTTACAATACTCCAAGTAGAAATGGATAGCTCTGAAAAATATATATAATACTCCATTAAAATAAACTAAAATCATATGGTTAAAGAGAAATTATTAGACTTAAACTTTGGTGTGTGCATGTGATCTAACCAAAGTTTTTATACATGAGATAGGTTAGAATTTTTGCTTACATTTGCCAAATATGCTTCTACTCAAGAGCACTAAGCTCACACTCCACTAAACTTAGAATGTTTTTGAGTTTAGATGGTAAAAAAATACAAAGCAATGTGGGAGTAGAAATGGGGAGAGTGTTGCCGTGAGGTGTAGTGTAGGTGTGTGGGAAAATGAAACTAAAGGGAAAGGTAGAATAAGGCCATTCGGCCAAGGGAGTTTCTAGGTGCTCTAGGCACTCATTTCCCTAGTTTAGGATGGACCTTTGATGGGTTGAAAGACCCCTTAGATTGACCCCCATCACTAGAGTGCAATCATGCCTAAAACTAGCTTGTACTTAGGTTGAAATTCCTTTCCATTTCCTTCCTATGGCTGGTGCCCAATATGGGGAAGAATCCCTCTTCTTCCTTCCCATCACTCCTCACACATTCATCAATCACCTCACAAGTCATTCTCCAAGATTTTAGAATCCATTTTTGGGAAAATGAGCATGCCACACTTGGCCATGCCTTCCTTTGCCCAATCCGAGACCTAATTATCCCTTCCATGGGTTTTCTCTTATCTCATGTGCTCCATCAATCACCACTCACTCATAACTCTTCTACACACAAGTTTCATCCACTGTTACACAATCCAACTTGTCCCAATCACCTAGATTTAGCAAAACCTAGGAAGTCTAAAATGGAGCTTTTGGCTACACTCCCCTCACCCGAATCCCATTTGCTTTCCTTTTATCATTCTTCTCTCGAATGATGCTCCCCTTTGACACATCACTCAATCAATCATCCAACACCCTTCAATAAGTCTCTTTGAGATCTTCCACTTAGATTTAGTCCCTTGGGAAATCCAATGGGGTTCGACACTCTCATTTCCCACACCTCTCGAACCATGCTTCCCACACATGTTCTCTTAACTATTCTCATCATCACCAAATCTAGCATGTGTCACTCACCTAGATATGACATGCTCCTAGGAAGAATCAATTTGGAAGCTCTCATTTAGCCTCACACGCCTACCAAGTCATCCAATGATGAGAAAATCTCATCTTGGTTCCAACACCTTATCCTCCAAGAAAGCCACTAGTCAATCTTCTAGTCTTTTCTCCCTCTTACCTACTAGTCCTTGAAGACTCACTAGAGGTCTTCTAAGTGTGACATGTGTTTCTACACATGGGTTTGGTTGACTTATGGATCAATCATATGGGCTTATGGGCTTGCCACTCCTCTCTTGGGCCAAGTACCTAAGTCTTGCCCCCAAATCTCAAATCTAAGCCCAAGTCTAAAGTCTTTACTAAAATAAAATACCAATGTAATTCTAAAAATATATAAATAAATAAAGTAAAAATATATGAAAATTCTGGGTCGTCACATCCTCCTCCACTAAAAAGAAGATTTTGTCCTCAAAATTGTTTAAACGATAATATGAACATTAAACAAATAAACTCTTATACCTTTAGCGCTAGTGGCAGTGGATTCATCCGATGACGAACATGATGGTATATCACTCTCCATTGATACGAAATCTTGAGAGAAATAGAACACAGCATCCACATCAGGATCGTAGTACATATTTTCCCTCAGCTCATTCAATATATGCATAATCTCCTATTCCGTATCTACTCGTGGTACACCTTCTTCCCTCTGTCTAATACGATCGTGATAGGTATCTGAAAGGTTCAGGGGCTCTACACTAGGGTCGCTCACTTCTCCTCAAATTAAATTACGCAATTGCTCTCTCTCCGTCCTCAACCATCTCTGGGTGGTTGTCGTTTCTCATGTGGCATAGCACGACGGTAAATAGGCACTCCTCTAGGGTCTATGCTTATAATATGGGTACGATGCCTCTCATATCGGTCCAGATGTCTAAGCCTTTGCATTCTCACTCTTTCTCGCCTCCTACGCAATAATCTTCGCCTATTTTTTCTCCTTTCTCTTAATTGCATTATCGAGGATACTGATATGCGAGGATTTCTTCTAGTTCGAGCCATAACCTGATTAAAGTTGCACAAAAATCACTATAGTTCTAAGGAACAATCGAAGAAATAACCAACACAACGTAAATCAATAAAATCATCCATATATTAATATAAATATCCATACAATCATAACAAGGTTCAATCAAGCAGACCACAACTACACTACTAGTTCGCAAACAAATGAGGGTAGTTAGCACTCATGACATCTTCACACTACCACGTTGCCTCTTGACTTGAAAAGCAGGGTTGTTCCAAAGTACTTTGACCAGAGAAATTCTTCAATTTCTCAGTTCCTGCTCCTTGCGATCTTCAATTCGTGTTGGCCATTCCTCATAAGTTAGGTTAAGGCATAATCTAATACTGCTCGAGTCCATCAATGTTGTTGGTCCTTCACCAAAACTCTTCTTTAAGGACGATATGTGGAATAAGTTGTGGACTTCTTGTAGGCTCATAGGTAAGTCCAAGCGATATGCTATGGTCCGACCTTCTCGAGGATTTCATAGGGTTCAACATAATAGGGACTCAATTTTCCCTTCTTGTCGAACCGAGCCACACCTTTTATGGGTGCGATTTTAAGATACACCCAGTCACCTACTGCGAACTCTAAGGATCTTATACATCGATCCACATAGCTTTTCTATCTACTCTGAGTAGTTTTCATTATCTCCCGTATCATCTCCACTTGTGTTCTGATTTCTTGCAGATATTCAGGCCCTAACACCCCACTTACGCCAACTTCGTCCTAGTATATGGGTGATCTACACTTTCTCCTATATGAGGCTTCATAGGGCGCCATCTGAATAGTAGTTTGGAAACTGTTGTTGTATGCGAACTCAATTAAGGGTAAAAGACCTTCCCAGTCACCACTTGAATCTAGTACACAAGCCCGCAACATATCTTCTAGGGTTTGAATAGTCCGTTCCATCTGACCATTAGTCTATGGATGATAGGCATTGCTGAACTTTAAACTAGTACCCAACATCTTCTGTAGGCTTTGCTAGAAGCAAGACGTAAATCTGGGGCCCTCGATCTGAAACAATCATCTTGCATACACCGTGCAGACGGACTATCTCTTTTACGTAAATTTGTGCTAGCTTATCCATTGAATCTGTATTGTCTATCGGCAAGAAATGCGCACTCTTGGTCAGTCTGTCAACTATAACCCATATCGTGTTCTTCCCTACCGACGTTCTCGGAAATCCTACTATGAAATCCATGGACACATCTTCTTATTTTCATTCTGGGATTGGTAGGGGTTGCAACATTTTTGCTGGTCGTTAGTGCTCTGCTTTCACTAGTTGGCATACTGAGCACATAGCTACAAAAGTAGCCACGTCCTTCTTGATGCATTCTCACCAAAATATTTCCTTGAGGTCTTGATACATGTTAGTGCTACCAAGATGAGCTGTGTAAAGGGTGCAATGCGCTCCCCTCATAAGCCTCTCCTTCAACTCTGCGGTCATTCACCGTCCTCTTTCTAAAGTACAGTATCCCATCATTTGAAATTGTAAAATGCGGTGATTCTTGTCCTTCTAGCAACTGCTACCAGATCTTTTCCAACTTGGTGTCTCTTCGCTATCCTTTCCAAATCTCATCTTTAGTCAAGGAAACAATTTCTTGTATTTCTACCAGGACCATTTCTCTAGGCAGATTTTTAACTAGCATGTCCCGCATAGTGGTCAGTATTGGCGGTTCCTCCGCTTGAACCTTTCGACTTAAAGCGTCTGCCACGATGTTAGCTTTTCCCGGGTGGTACTTGATCTCACACTGGAAATCACTTATGGTCTCGACCCATCTTCTCTGCCTCATATTCAGATTCTTTTGACTGAAGAGATACTTGTGAATCTTGTGATCTATATATATCTCACACTTTTCCCCATACAAGTAGTGTCTCCATATCTTTAATGCAAATAGTACTGCTGCTAGTTCCAAGTCATGAGTCGGGTAATTTCGTTCATGGTCTTTAAGCTATCGGGATGCGTAGGCAACTACTCGCCCTTCCTGCTTAGAACGCATCCTAGTCCCATCTTTGAAGTGTCACTATAGACCATGTACGACTTGTGGGGCTCTAGTAGTGCTAATACTGGTGCCAACGTTAGTCTCTTATTGAGTTCTTGAAAACTCTGCTCGCATTGATCACTCCAGACGTACTTGGCATTTTTCTTAGTCAAGGTTGTTAGAGGACCAGATAGCTTAGAGAATCCTTCCACGAATCTCCTGTAGTATCCCGCTAATCCAAGGAAACAATGTATTTCATGAGCGTTCGTTGGTCTTTGCCATTCTGTTACTGCCTCTATCTTGGCTAGATCTGTGGCCACTCCTTCACTTGAAATAACGTGACCCAGAAACTTAACTTCTCGAAGTCAAAACTCATATTTACTAAGTTTGGCATAGAGTTTGTGCTCTTGCAAAATACCTAACACAATCCTCATATGCTCTCTATGCTCTTCGTCATTTCGACAGTATATTAAAATGTCATCGATGAAGACTACCACAAAACTATCTAAATACTGCTTGAAAATTCAGTTCATTAGGTCCAAGAATGCTACTGGGGCATTTGTCAATCCAAACGGCATAACTAGGAACTCGAAATGTCCATATCGAGTTCGGAAAGCAGTCTTGGGTACTTCTTGCTCCTTAATCTTAAGGTGATGATACCCTGACCTAAAATCTATCTTTGAGAATACTGTCGCTCCTTGTAGTTGATCCAATAGGTCGTCTATCCGAGGTAACAGATATTTATTCTTGATGGTGACCTTATTAAGCTCTTTGTAGTCGATGCATATACGCTTTGTCTCGTCCTTCTTTTTCATGAACAGGACTGGAGCTCCCCACGGCGATGAACTAGGCCATATAAACCCCTTCTCTAATAACTCTTTAGCTCCTTCAGCTTAGTCGGTGCCATTCTATAGGGCGCTTTAGGAACTGGAGCCGTGGCAGGTTCCAATTCAATTACGAATTCGGTTTCCCGATTCAGGGGTAAACTAGGTAAATCGTTCAAGAATACTCAAGGAAAATCTTCCACTACGGGGATCCCTTTAATGCCCTTATCTTCCTTTAGTGCATTCAATGATACTATTAGGAACACATTCGCTCCTCCTTTCAAACTTTTCGTCATTTGTTTTACCGTTACAATAGAGGGAACAAAGTTAAATGTTTCCCATTCATAACGCAGTTTTTCCTCTACAGGCAGGTCGAATATTATCTCCCTTTTGCGACAGTTGATCTTGGCACAATGCTCAGATAATCAGTCCATACCCAAAATTACGTCAAATCCCAACAGGTGAAAAACTACCAAGTTGGCATTTAACCTCAAGCTAGCAACCTCTAACGAACAATTCTTCACCATTCGATTGCATCCTATCACATTCCCATTAGGGAGTGATACTAACACCTTCTGGGCTAACGGCTCTACGTCTAACTTATATCTCCATACGCAATCATACGAAATAAAAGATCTCATTGCTCCCAAGTCAAACAATGCATGCACCATATTACACTTAAAATAATCTCACCTATAAAATTTTCCTACTATTACCTTGAGGAAAATATCATCATATACTTCAATTCAAAGTAAGGTCAAGCATGTTATCAGTGATAATGCCATCGTTGATTGCCTCCTCGTCGTCCACATCTACCTTTGCAAGCGTAAGTGCATACACGTTTGCCTTCGGGTGAGTTTTTGCCTTCCTTCCAGCCACTGCAGTTCCACTAGAGGCCATCTAAAGGCAGTCATGGATCATGTGGCCCACTTGACCACATCGAAAACAAGCTCCTGTCACCACTATGCACTCGCGTCTATGTGGTCGCCCATAACTTCTACATGGTGGTGACGAAATCAGTGCTTCTTGACCGATCATTTTGCCCTTCCCTTTATCTGCAGGGTGAACGTTCATTCTCTTGCTCACGTCTTAGGAAATGCTAGTAGGTGAGTTAGTTGACTAGTTGTTTTGTTGATGAAAGAAAGGAAAAGACATGAGTGGAATCTTCCATCTTTTCCTACCTAGATAAGAGTGTGAGGTGTAGGATTTTTGCCAAATAAGTCAACATAGGATCCTACCATATCTAGCAAAATGATGTGAAAAGGACTTGAGAAGATTTGGAGATGAGAAGAGAGGGAAAGGGTTTCGGTGGGGAGCTTGGCCGAATGGTCTTAGGGTTTTCTCACCTAAAACTTTTCCAAATCTAGATGGAAAGGACATGAAGGGATTGTGTAGGATTGGTGTAAGATTGATGAGACATGGTGTGTAAGAGGAAGTGACATAAGATGGGAGATGATGGAACAAAAAGTGGAAGGAAAGGGATGAGGGTTTTGGACATGCCTTAGCCGAATCCCCTCCCCCTTTGTTTGACTTGCTTTTGCCACCAAATCTAGATGAGGATTTGTGTAAGAGTGACATGACAAGCTTGTGTGAGGTGTGAGGTGATTGGTTGATGGAAGAAGCATGTGAAAAAAATAGAAAGGAGAGTGAGATGAGGAGAGGATTCGGATGGGGATGGGGGAATCTGAAACCACCTTTGGGTGTTTTCCCAAAAATGGATTCTCAAATCCATTTGAATGACATGTGAGGGGATTGTTGGGGAGACAAGAGAGGATGTGAGGTGATGGAAAGGGGTTGGAACCCTAGGATGTGTGGCCGGCCATGAGGAAAGGAGAAGGGGAGCAAATCTCCAAACCTAGGATAGGATAGATTGGGGTTGAAGTGACCAAGTGATGGGAGTCACTCAAGGGTCTCTCAAGCCCATCACAGTCACTCAAACATAGGGGAATGAGTGGCCTAGGAGCTAGCAAAGATGCCTTGGCCGAATGGCCTAGTTCCCTCACCTTTTGGCCTTGCACATTTCGGATACACACACACACATCTTCCATTTTTGCACCTCACGGCACTCTCCCCATTTCTCTCTACTTGGTTTCACTTCTTTTCACCACTTAAACATCTAAACACTCCAAACTAAGAAGGAGAAGGAGATAGTATTTGTGGAAGAAGAAGAAACCTAGAAGAGGTAAGTAACCTAGTTATTTTGAAATGAAACCTAGAAGCATGAAGGAGAACCTTATGTTCATACCTTTCAAAAGGGAAACCTTTCTTTTGGAAATGATAAACTTTTAGCATGATCTAACTAAGTATTTCTTTTATTTTCAGAAGTTATATAAGCTAGCTAGGAAGACTTGTAAGTATATCCTTACTTTGCCTTTAGCAATTTCTGTATATTTTAAAGTGAATGTGCTTGAATGTGTGCATATGTTTGAACATGCTCGTATTGTTGGTTACTTGCTTAGAAATGCCATGATGAAAATTTGAGAGTAGAAATGTTATCTTGGTTAGGATCCATGTGTAGAACCTATAATCTTATTGGTTAAAGAATTATGAGATGACGATGATCTTGATGGTTTGATGAGAAAAAGTATGTAAGCATGAAGATATTGAGTTAGTTGAGTGTTGGTGAATGTAGGATATATGCATATATGATATTTGGAGAAGCATCTTGATTTTTATTGTAAATATTGTGCATATAGAAATGCCATGCTAGGATGAAAAATGTATGAAGCATTGATGGAAAATAGTCGTATTGATCTTGGAAGATATTGATGTTATTTTTGCTTGATGATTTTAAAAATGCATGCTTGTGGAGTTATATTTTTTTGGAGGAGTTCTTAAAGAGAAGAATCTTAAAGTTTTAGCTCCTTATTTACTTGATATTCATGTTTGGATATTTTGGAGAAGTAGAAGTATGTATATTGGGAGAATGACATGTATGGGTTCGGTTTCACTTAGAGTATTCAAGTAGGACCTTAGTTGAAAGGCTAAGAGAAGAAAACACAAAGCTTGAGGGCCATATAGGTTTCGGGTTTGACCCTATCAAGGCTAGGAAATTGTTTTAAAATTTTGATTTAAGGCTAGATAGTGTTAGGAAGATCAATGGAAGAAGAGAACATCAATGGGAAACAAAGTAGGGTCTCGGCCCAAACCCTAGGGGTGAATGCCGAGCACCTCACTTCCCCCCTAATGCATTTGTTTAGATATTTTCACATACGTATGAATCTATAGATTAAGGATTTGAAGGAAATATGATCAAATGTGTGTACTCGGGTTCACCTCGAGTTATTGCATTCACAAAGTCAAAAGTTGCTTGTCCCATGCATAAGCATGAAAACCTAAGTTTTTAGTTAAGTACGTTTTCGAAAGAAATAAATTAAAGTTTTAGAAGAACCCCAAAGGTTGGGACGGGGAAGTATCCCAGTGGAACTCTCTGTTCACTCAGGAGTATTTAAATTGAGTGAAAACCCCTGGGTCGACGAAGAACAGTCGGCGGACCATGTATGGCTCCAAATAGGTGTCCAGAGCGTGGTCACACCTAATGCTAGTGGGTGCCTTATAAGAGGTGTTGGCCTCAGCCACACCATCTGATAAGTTTGTAGTCGCTCGGAGAGAAATCCCTGAGCGACGAATAGCGCGAAAGGGGCGCGAAACGTATTCACCTAGGTCGACTTGGTCGCCGGGTTTGACGGTAACTAGCGGGGAGCACAGGGTGCATAAGGGAACCGTGAGGTGTCCAAAATAAGAAGTCATAACGAAAAGAAAAAGGGCTTTCGGGCCATATATGATATGATATGATAAGTGGCGCCTAAGATAAGAAAAGATGAAAAGTTTTTTAACAAAGTGTTTTCGAAAGAATATGCATTAAATAAGCTTTGCTATGCGTTTTGAACAAGTATATTTTGGAAATTGAGAAAAAGAAAAGAAAGATGAAATTTTGTCACGAGCATGTGCATCAGTCTAAGCATAAGTACCATGTTAGTGCATATGTAAGGAATTTTGTTGTTATTCACTTGACTATATACTTAAAATGCTTCTGTTAAAGTATAGATGTACTTGCTGAGATTTCTCCCGAAATCTCACACCACTCTTTATATCCCTACTATCCTCCCCTTTGGAAACGATAGAAGTACTTGCACGTGAGGATGGATCAGATGGGTACGACCCCGGTGATGACGCCTCGGACCCTCGAGGGTCCGATTGAGGCCGCCCTTGGGGGCCAGTGACTTTTGACCGCCTGGGTCAGTAGGAGGTAGAGTCACTATAGGTGACTATGTACAGTTATGTTGGTCTATACCCTTCGGGATGTTGTTTAGTACTAGGCCGCCCTTGGGGCGTGTTTTTGGAACGCCTTCTAGGGCGATATGTGAGGTAGGGCCTAGCCTGGATCTGAATCGGCTTCGTTGGGGCCCGAACCTTAAGAAAGTGAAGAAGGAAATCGTCGGATGAACATATGGGCAATGTTAAGACCCGTACTGTATTTTGATGCCCTGTATTATTTTTTTTTTTTGGTAAAGTCTTCCTGCATGTGGGAAGCACTATTTTGGTTTCTTGGACAAGTTATGTAATTATTAAATCTTGGCTATGTTTAATATTATGTTTGGGATCCGTAGTCTAACCATGTGATGGATGCTATAGAAGGCTCGGCCTTTTTTATTTCGCTGTGACAATCTTTACTTGACGTTTCAAAAAAAAAAAAAAAAAAAAGAGTAAACGTATGTTACGACGAGGGGTGAACTTCCTTATGTTGTTCGTCCCGACCCTTCTATTCACGTGCGATCCCAAGCGTGGGTTGGGGCGTCGACACATCACATTAATAACGCCACTCTCACATGCCACATTAATAAGGGAGCAGGACGCTCAACCTCTTCATGTGGGAGAGTGTGTACAACATCTTGGTCGCCCGAAAACTTACCACAACCCCTATCACGGCAAAGAGCAGACCGATTGCTTAACTGTCCAAACTTACCTCGCCACGAGATACCTAAAGGACGAGTTACGCCAAACATAGATTTTTCCCTCGTGGTAGAGTATGGGCAAGTCCTCAGCTTCCTGACATCTATCTTGTTCGTAAGCATTAATAGGCGGGAGAGGGTCCAATCCGAAACTGCCTGGTACTTACCTCACTAGGGACCAAAGTGCGAGTTACGCAATAAGGCCACCTTATCCCTCCCATGATGGAGAGTGGGTCCAGCCCTTCGACTGTCTGAAAACTTGCCACAACATCTACCACAATGAAGAGTGGGCTCCAGTTCAACCAGTCCCAACAATTACCTTCCATGTGATGTCAATGGGTGGGAGAGGGTTCAGTTCTAGATTGCCCGACAACTTACCCTCCCCCATCAAGATGATAAGCGGATTGGTTTCCTAGCCATTTGAAAAGATTACCTCATTGGAGGACCAAATGGGCGGGCTTGGCCTATGGCATTGTAACATCCCGACCTCAAATCTTGGACGACTTTATTTATTATTATTATTATTATTATTTATTTGAGATATATTTTGAGATAAGATTTGTTTTTTTTCATTTGTTATCCTTGTTAAATCCGAACGTTTCTTAACTCAAAATATGTTTAGTCTAAACCCCAAACCTTCGGCCATCATGCTCTGTTTCGAATTAGCTTCAAGTCGTATCTCAACTCAAATTCAAATTCAAATTTAAGCCAAACCTCTCCTAACAAACCACGTTTAACTTCATCCCCATCATCTATAAAACCCAATCCGAGGCCCTTTAGAAATTCCTCCTAGAAATTATCATCAACACAGAAGAGAAAGTGCCACTCAGAGCACTCGAAACACCTTTCGGTAGAAAACCGTAGCCACTGTTTTTCCTCCAAACCCAGACCTTGCCTCGTCGAGAAACACTGCCGAAGACCCCATAAGCACGTTGCCCCCAAACCACCAGCTGCCACTTAGACCCCCCACATGCATCAGGCGAAGCCAAACCATGGCTTTATCCACGTTTAAACGCTGCCACAGCCAACTAGCCCATGTGATAGCACAACACCTTTGTTTTAGCCACCGAAAACAGAGCACTTTTCATGAGCCGCCGAGAACAGCCCAACCACCTTGGAAAAACGTCGGAGCACCACCTTGAAGCACAAACAGCGCCGAAGTAGCCAGTCCGGCCCATAGCTCCATTCATATAACTCGTTCACCACCTTGCCGTGACACCTGCACCACATAGAAACCAATGAAACCACGACAACCACGCAGCGAATCGCCATGGGAATTCTATCCACGTCTCCTGCACAGCCATGCGGACCACCCCAGGGACTTGCACCACCGAAAGCAGAGCACCTGCTTTCCTCCATAGTGAGCTGCTACACCACCAAGTTAATACACCGTGAGCCACGTTACTTCTGCACGCATCTCTGCCCTTCACCACATCTGCTAGCTATCGAAAACCCACTAGCATGTGCTCTGTTATTGCAGCCGAAAATAGGGGAAGCTCCATGCAAACCATCGTCGCCCAACCGTTCAGCAGCCCTCTGTTTTCATACAACAAAACAGAGCATCTCCATGCAACGAGATGCTGCAAGAGACGCCCGGAACAACCACCTTTTCTCGATGGAAACCACCATACAAAGATCTTGAACCGCCGCATGCCTCCTCGTTGCCATCACGGTAAGCCAACGCCATGCCCAACGTACATACCCATCCTTTATGTCCTCTCCCACTCTCGGATCCTCCCTGATTTCACTTATGTTTCTCTCTCTCTCTCTCAGCTCTCTGCCATCGCTCTCGTCGCCACCCTCAGCCTAGCTCAGTCACATCTCTCCCTCAGTGAGCATCACTACTTCTTCTCTCTTTCATGTGTTTGTTTTACGTAACCTTCACTGGCTGGTGTATTATGTTTTTATATATGCTTGGTTTTAATGATAGAAATGTCTCAGTTTAGGATTTCCACAATTATAATATATATTTAAGAGTCCTGAACTATTTTATCAAGTATATTTAAATAATTATTAAGCTATAATAATAGTTTACAAGATTTTTTTTTTAATATTAAATACGTTAGCTATAATTTTATTAAGCTTTATTTCCTATAGAAAATATTTATAAGAATTTTTCTATTAAGTATTATTAAGTTTATTTTATGAACTAATCTCAACTATCGTTTTTGAACCCAAATGAATAAATATTATTTACTAGATTATATTTGAAGGGCTAGGTATGATATTATTGATTTAATAATTAATGATATTGGTGTTTATTAGATTTCTTATAATATTGAATATATATGTTAAGAATATTTTAAACGTTGTTAACAATTATTAGATTTCTTATAAAGTTGGGTACTTATACTAATTATAAGAAGGTAAACCTATTTTAAGGAATTAGATTTTCACAACTTATTTTAATAGAACATTAATATAGTTCAAAGTATTTCTCTAAGTTTTAATATGTTAATAGTATTTAAATATTTTAAAATATAAGTATTCAGTGATTTCTATATTAAATAGAATATTCATTTAATTATTTTATACAAAAATATTTTAATTAAATAGAAATATCTGATTTATTGAATACAGCTTTGATTGTGTTACTAAAACATATTTTTAATGTAAAATATTTTGTAACTATTTTATTTTATGATATTAGTATTTAATGTCTTTTGTATGAAGTATAATGTGTATTATATTATTATTCTTCACGATATGTATTAATTCAGTAGAATAATTCAGCACGTCACTTTTAGAAATGTTAATGACTATTTTAATAACTTCGTATAGGTATCATCGAACTATGAAAGAGAATTTATGAAGCAGTGCTACGAGGTAAGTGAATTTAATCACAAAGTTAGGACCCTCACATTAGTTTATAATACTAGTAAGCTCAGTTCTTTGATAGCCCTTTTCAAATACCTCTCACATCAAGCAAGCATGTCATTCAGCACAACATACGATCATGTCATCAACATCATGTTTAGACTCAGCGAATTATAGTTATTTATGAGATAGTATGTATTATGCATATCATGCCACATAAGTCACATAAGTTGAGTTAAGTTTAAGTATAAAACTAAATCAGATCAGAAATCAATTAAACAATCATCCAGTTAAATCAGTCAGTTAAAACAGTTCAGCTAGTTTCAGTTCAGTAAATCAGTTATTTCAGCTGGCCATTTCAGTTGCATGGTACCAATGCATATCAGATCAGAGTGGATGTGCAAGCCATGGACCTAAGTGTGGTCCACCATAGTACGCTAGAGTACCAGCAGCCCCCTTGCTGCAACGGGATGTGGGGCCAGTGCACAACCTTGCACACAGGGTTAAGTATGTTGGCCAATCAGCTCAGTTAGATCAGTTCAGCTAAACCAGTACAGTCAAATCAGATCATTTAAATCAATTCAGTTAGTCAGTTTAGATCAGTTAAACCTATTAATTAATTCAAACCAGTTACTTAAATCAGTTAGTCAGTTAAGTTAGTCATGCATGGCATCAACATTAACATGTACAATCATATTTCAGAATTCAACATAAGTTTTATGAAAATTTCTGATAATATTATCTTACGTTGTGATGGATTTATTTACTGAGTCATTGACTCATTTTAGTTTATTTTTTTTTTTTTTTTAAACTACCCAGGTGATGAAGATGACCAGTGCGAGCAGACAGGCCAGGAGTAATTTAAGCAGCTATTTAAAATTTTTTTGTTTTATTAAAAACAAGTGTCTTTATGAAACAAGTTTAAATTTTTATTTTTTTTAGCTAAGTTTATGTTTTCTAGTAAATGAGTGTCTTTATGACACAAGCTACTTTCAGTTATGTTCAGTTAAGGATTGAAAAAGATATTTTTATTATAACTTTGCTTTTGGAATAAATGTTATTTTCTATTATTAAAACCAAGAATCTTTTTCGGATTAAATGTTTTAGAAAGAGTTAAGTGACATCTCTTAGCTTACGGGAAGGGGGTGTTACAGGCATCCTGACCCTTTTTTTGGTGGAGTACAGGTTTAGTTTATTAACTACTTGACACTAGTACTGGGACACCATCTCCAACAATGGAATGCTGAATGACTAATGCCTCACAGCTCCAACAAAACGCCTTAAGTTTGCAAGTTTCATACTTGTAAATTAAAGGTAAAATCACAATTGACATTTATTTTCTCTAGCAAAATATTAAACTCCTGAATAGCATGACAATTCGCGTCCTACCATTGGGACTAAAGAAGATGTTTTAGCCTAAGGCATCCCTCCCTCTCTCCCCTTGGGGGCCGACCAATTTCTCCACTGCACCGATTGACTCCCAAGGGACTCCATCCTCCAAGCCGTCGATAACAGGTTGGGACCTTGATGAGTTGTGGTAACATTGTTCTTCTTTCAGTGGCATTCTAAACTACTCAAATACGCAATGACTTGTTCCTTCTTGGGGAGGCTAAAGGGGGGAGTTGGCCTAAGGCAACCTGGCCTCTCTCCCCATGGACTAGTGCTCATGACACGGATATAACATCACGTCCACACAATATTCCCTCTAAAGTGCACAAAGGTAATATTATAACAAAACAACAAACCAAATAAAAATCTAGCGAGAGAAAGAACTACCATTCAAGACTGAGCAGTCAAGAAGAAACGACAAGTTTATTAATAATTGTCATGAAGCACAAGTGGAGGAAAATGAAGATACATCAATACTAAAGGAAAAAGATAGCAAGAGAAAAAACTGGCATTCAAGGTCAACTGATAGAGATAACGTGCAAAGTTATTAATGTTTCAACAAGGACCTTTACCAAGAAAGGAAATGGAGTAATGAACTCTTTAAAAAGAAAAAAAAGGTGTAGGGACGCCAGGATTAGGCTGAGGAGCACTGGAGTCTTGTGTAGGCACATCAGGGTTGTGGTCAAGAGCTTCAGAGTCAGAAGCGAAGGCATTGGGAATCATATCTCTGCTCAAGAAGCAACCTTGTTCAAGAGCATCAGAGTCTGCAAGAAATTTGATGGGGTCGAGGGCTCTTAAATGTGCCTCGAGGGCCCTCGAGTCTACTTGAGGATTCTCTAGAACGTGATCTCACATCCTTTTGAGGCTTTCGATGTAAGCGTATGACCAAGCCAGGTCAAGAACGAACACGAACAGCCTCAACTGCCTATCTAAACGAGGGACAACAACCTAGACTTGGAACAGATTGCTCAGCAAAGCACCTATAATCACGTCCTGGGAGCTAGCCATTTTGCGGCCCCTTTTAGCTCCTTGGACGCTTGATTGATCCTCCTCTTTTCTTGCCCAACGATAGCCAGGGTGGTCACCAAAGAATCTTCCCACCTTTTTGAGACTTCGAAAAGGGATTGGCGATCTTTTTATGACTTCTTGAGCAACTAGGCCTCATAATCTCGATGACCCCTAAAGTTAGTGTTATCCCATTGCAACTCACTCAAAGAATCCTCAAGGGCTGGCACCTTCACAGTCAGATCATCAACTACGCCCTTGGCTTAACTCTTCAGCACCAACTCAGTCAAGACATTATTGTGAGCAACACATCCTACTCGTTCGCCGTCTTAAGCTCAATCTCCAATGCCTTCCACCAGTGACACCGCTACTTATCCTACCCCTGTCTCTTTTTATGAGCAAACTGGGCTTTTGTTAACTCCACATCCTTGCAAGGCTTGTTGGGCGAGCAAGAGGAGGTCTTGGTTTTCCCCCTCAATAGCTTGCTGGCCATCCACAATGAAGGTTTTTAGCCGAGATGTGCCCTGTCACCAACAAAAGCAAACACAAAAATAGTTAGTGAAGGATGCCTTAATCAGAAAAAGGATATAAGAATACCAAAAAGTGCGAGAGACCTTAAAGAAGAAGCCCATCAAAGATTTGGCAACCCGCTCCAATGACTCTACACAAGCTCCTCCCTACTCTGAGCAAGCTAGGACAAGAATAACCCAAATTATAAAACTAATTCATTAACTCACTACAAGTTCAATACACATAACAAAATCTAACATCCATGCTTTGTTTCATTTCAATAATAAACGAAATCAAACAAAGCTAACACCATCCATCATCTAGCATCCATTCAACCCATCCATGATTCCATCACCCATCACCTATCCTTCCAAATTATCCAACCAAACTGTGCATCTTTGGTAGGAGAAAACTCTAGTCACTCTGACTCTTCGACTGCAAGGCCGACCACCTCCCACTGTTCTCCTATCTCATTTTTGCAAACCCAAAGTCTAAAAGACCTAATCTCTTGAGAATTTGGCCAAAATGTGTGCCGAACATGACATTAACATTGACGCCGTCTATGAGATTCATTTGAAAAGTCTTTCATGTGCTTCGCATGACTATGTCAACCTGTTCTCATAGAGCTCAGCAAGAACAAGGACCCGATATGGAACAAGATTGAACGTAGCAAAGGACCAAGCACAAAGGTCAAATTAAGAGTTGGAAAGGCTCCAGAAAGAGAATGAAGACCTTAAGCTACACCGTCACAAGCAAAACGACAATACTGAGCACAACCATAGCGAGCAAGAGGGGTCACAGAATACCAAACCGATGGACGAGGAGGAAAGGAAGAACACGCATGACTAGCTTTGCAGCCTTAAAGGCAAGTACGGATATATAACAAAAAAAAAGCACATAACCCTTTGAAAAATTATTCATTATTTTTAAATCACACAAATTGTTATCTACATTGAGAAAATTCAACGGCGACAATATATTCAGGGAGCAATATTGTAGCAGAAAATCAAATCAATATAGACAATCAATTGATCCAAACATAATCAAAGAATCAATCCATTCAATAGAAAAAGCATGACCGAATCTATAAATGGAGTGAGCTCTATGATTATTCGGAAAAGAAACCATCAACAATATATTGAGAATGATAAAACAAAGCAAAGAGTTTTAATAAATAAAAAATGAAATACATGAATTAAAAATAAATTAAAAATACTATCTAATGTGCAAGTTCATCTCTAACCCTACTTGAGAATTTAGTTATCTATAAATATGATGGACAACAAAAATGCCAAATGAAAACTAAAGCAAACGGCAGCTATCACTTTTTTTTCTTTTTTTCACATCCAAGTCTATGTTCCTTCTCGTCTGTTGGACCTTCTGGTGAAGTTAAAATATATATATGTTGTTTTGTAATGCCGCACCCTAGGTCTCCAATAAGTGTTATGCCCTTGTTGAACTCAATCTATGCATGTGGCTCATTAGTCTAAATGCGGCTTTTAAGTGTAGCGGGCTAGTTTGAAAAGTATTTGAACTAAAGTCCATGTAGCCTGCTATTGAATTGACAAACTGTGTCTTGTATTTCAAAGTAGGTGGAGCGCAATTCCAAAGTGGATTAACATGCCAGTTCTATCAGCTATGCTTCTTTTCTCAAGTGTGAATACGCATGAGGTGAGGTGTTGTGCATTGGGTTGAATTGTGGATGCCTGTGGGCCCATTTCTTTGATAGAGAATGTTGTGGTGCCTATTTGAATTAAGCCACGCGACTTAACTTGTGGTTCCAAATAAATCCCAGCCCATGTGAAGTGCTACTCGGCCCATGTGAAGCCCAATTGCAAGCCGTATCTCACTTACCAATAATGTAATATTTAAGATGTAAAATATTATGAAAATATGCTTAAATATATCTCAATGTAAATATAAGTTAAATTCAATAATATAAATTATATCACATTATTTCTATTCACATTTTAGCATTTTGATCCAATAATAGGGTATTAGAGCGCACTTTCGTGCACTCATCACACCCCCAACTTGCTCATTGCTAGTACCTAGCAATTTTCATATGAAAAACAATGAGAGACCAAATAAAATTGCACACAGAGATCACCAAGTCACACTTTCCAAACTCAATTATCAAAGCAATCTTAGAAATCCAATAACCTTATCGCAATTAATCCACCTATAGCAATTCATAGAGTGTGTGTTCCAAACTATATCCATCTAACCAGAAGCCCTAACATATGCAACATCAAGAACATCTCAAGTAAAATGTTCAACTCTATAACTCTCGGGTAAATAGTGTTTCGTGCGAGAGTTCTCTCTATGGAGTTGACAAGGGGTGTACACATTCTCATGAAAAATTTGGCAATTATGCACAAGCAACAAGCAAATATTGATCTTATAATAGTAATATTAACAAATAAAAATTCCCATCACTCGTTCCATAAGCTTACTTAGGATTAGAATAATTAACATAAAAGGTTGTAATGTGGCATGGGATAAGGGCTATATGAAGAAAAGGATAAAAAGGATTCAAAAACTTCCAAGTACACACCAAGGAAATTTTATTAAATATCTCCATTGATGATAATTCTCGCCTAATGTACTCTTCAACTTTTCAGATTATCAAATAATACTTCTCCTTCTTCTTCAACTTTATATATATATATATATATATTTATATATATTTCAACAATTTGATGAACAAGCACATGTCACTTGGGTATTCTTGTCATTTCTATCCAACCCTTTTATATATTTTTTTAAGTTCACTCACTTGAACACTTTGCAACTTGTACTCTTTCCTTTTTCTTTTTTTTTTTTAACAAAAGAAAGAAAAAAATGCAGATTCTACACCTAGAACACACTTGAAAGCAACAAGGTAGGACAAATCAGTGTATAGGCTATACTCCAATGTGGAGAGGTATGGATGATGTGGATATATGAAAAGAAAAAGGTTATATGTGTTTGTTGGCTCAAAGTTGGCTACAAAAGGTCTATGATTGAAAGGGTTAGCTTCAAAAGCTCAAACGTTAGTCTTAAGTTGACCTTCGTCATATCCCAAGTATATCCGTCATCTTATCACAGACCATGTAAGCTCTCAATCCTATCCCAAAATTTACACGAATACTTAAGCAAAATAGTTCTCTAGTTACATGTGTCAAACCATTAATTTAAAGCAAAGCTTAGATAAATGCATTAAAAGTTATGTGAATACTTCAGCAAAATGAATAAGATGGGTTTGTTGAATTCACCAATATGGATATGAATGAGCATGAGTACATATGTAAAAGGGTGCTTGTGTGATGTAATTTTTTTTTTTAAATTGACACATGGAAATATGTTACAGAGTTCCAAGAAGCATTTAAATGCTGAGTTTGCATTCCCACTCCCAACTTAAATGAAAAATTATCCTCAATGTTTAACAATCAATACTGAATGGGGAATAACTGAAAATGGTAGAATACACCTGATGTGTGACGTGGGCAGCTCACTAAGCACCAAAGTTGGTAAAATCAAATGCTGAACTGAAACTAACCTACAAACAAAAGTAAAGATAACAACAGCAAACAAAAGAAAATAAAGAAAAGGAAAAAAAATGACAAGAAAACAAAACAAATAAAAAAAAAACACATACATGCATGGTGTGGTCAAGGTTGATATGCCAGGTCCAAAATTGGAATCTCTTTCACTTCCAAAACTTGCATATCAATAAATCTTTTAAGGCAATGGCCATTTACTTTAAAGATCCGACCATCTTTAGGATCCTTTATATCTACCGTCCAATTTTTAAAAATATTCTTCACTACAAAAAGGCCGGTCCACCTAGATCGAAGTTTTCTTAGGTGCTTTTGGAGTCTAGACTCATATAAGATTACTCGATCATTAGGCTTGAGTGTTTTTCTCAAAATTTTTTATCATAAAACGCTTTTATTTTAGCCTTATAGATTCTAGAGTTCTTGTAGGCATCATTTCTAAACTTTTCTAACTCAGTGAATTGAAATTGTTTGAGCTTAGCTGCTTCTCCCATGTCAAAATTGAAATGCTTGATGGCCCAATACACTCAATGCTATAGCTCCACAAGTAAGTGGCAAGACTTTCCAAAAACAAGCCTATAAGGTGACATGCTTAAGAGAGTTTTGAAAGTTGTATGATAGCCCCAAAGTGCATCAACTAGTCTCAAATCTTTGTGATCTGGGTTGACCAGTTTTTGTAAAATTTGCTTAATTTTCTTGTTTGCAAGTTCTACCTATCCACTTGTCTAGGGTTGATAGGTAGTAGAAGTCTTATGTACCACCCCATATTTTTTCATCAAAGTCTCAAAATAACAGTTGCAAAAATATGTACCTCGATCATTAATGATAGCACATGGTGTATCAAACCAAGATAACACATTCTCTTTGAGAAATTTAATTATAGTCTTATTATCATTGTTCTTGCAAGTTGCTGCCTCTATCCATTTTGACACATAATCTACTGCCACAATAATATATTGATATCCAAAAGAATGAGAAAATGGTTCCATAAAATCAATGCTCCAACAATAAAAAACTTTAATCACTAATATTGGGTTTAAGGGCATTATATTACGACGGGACATAACTCCTAATTTTTGACACCTTTCACATAAGCAACATTGGATGTTTGCATTCTTAAAATTTTTACAACGATTTTCTTCATTGAAAAGTGGCCCCACAAACTTGTGAGTGACAAAAATCCAAGATGCTAACAATCTCTTTATCAAGGATGCAACGCCTTAAAATTTGGTCAGGACAGTATTTAAAACGAAAAGGGTCATCTCAATAGAAATTATTTACCTCAATCATGAACTTCCTGTTGTCCTGAGTGCTTCAATCTATCGGTATCTCACCTGCAGCCAAATAAGTTACAATATGAGCAAACCGTGGTAGAGAAGTAATACAAAGTAAATGCTTATCGAAAAAATCATCATTGATTGGCAGGTGGTCAGAGGTGTTCTCAAATGTGAGCCTCAAGAGATGGTCAACCATTACGTTCTCCACTCATTTCTTGTTTTTGATGGTGATGTCAAATTCTTGCAAAAGTAAAATCCACCGTATTAGTTGCGCCTTAGCATCCTTCTTTGTTAGAAGGTACTTAAGGGCTACATGATCTATGAAAATAATAATAGAAGAACCAATCAAGTAAGCATGAAACTTATCCAAAGCAAATACTACAGGTAGCAACTTTTTCTCAGTGGTGGAGTAATTCATCTAAGCACTATTTACCTATTAGCATAGTAAATGACAAAGGGTTTCCTCTCCCTTCACTATCCAAGGACAGTACCTACAGTATAATCACTGGTACCACACATAATCTCAAAGGGTAAATTCCAATCAGGTGGCTACATTATAGGTGTTGAGGTAAGCTTGCCAATTAGCGTTTTAAAGGCCTTTTGACAAGTTTGTGTCCACTCAAATGGGGTATCTTTAGCTAGGAGGTCGCATAGTGGTATGGATATGGTGAAAAAATTATGCATGAAGCTCTTATAAAAGCCCGCATGACCAAGAAAGGATCTCACATCCCTTACTATCCTAGGTGTAGGCAACTTAGATAATAATTCAAGCTTAGATTGATCAACCTTTATCCCTTAGAAGAAATAATATGCCCTAAGATAATACTTGAAGGTACCATAAAGTAGCATTTTTCCCAATTTAAGACTAGTTCCTTCTCCTCACAATGAGTCAACACTCTTTAAATTCAATAAGCATGCATCAAAAGAAGATAAAGAAATAGTCAAGTTATCCATAAAAACTTTCTTATAATTTTCAACCATGTTATTAAAAATACTCAACATGCAATGTTGAAAAGTAGCAGGTGTATTACACAATCCAAGAAATCAGATTACGCGTGGCTAGGCAGACAGCCAGCCCATGCCAACTTATACCCCCCATGTGGTTATTTCTCAACCCTTGATCACTTAAGGCAGCCAAATGACTTAATCTTAATCCTTAGATGAAGATTAGACAAGCTAAGTCTAGATTAAGAGTGATGGTAATACCTAGGTAATGGGGGACACCTCGCACATTCTGATATTGGAGGAAAAACTGATGGCCTCAAGTGTTTCACCCCTAAAGCCATGCATTGAGACGTCTCCTATGCATACATATATATATATATATATATTGTGTGTGTGTGTGTGTGTTGTGTGTGTGTGAGCTTATCTTATTTTCTTTTTAATGATATCACACGGCCATGGTAAGAAAAAACCAAGAAAAATACATAAAAACCCCCTTACATCACCTAAGTACTAAAAGAGAGCTAATTGAGGGTATTGGAGGAGAAGTGCTGCAAAACCTATCCTAAATATCAATTCAAGCTTGGAGAAAATTTTTAAGTGCATATATTAACGTAATCTTAGCATAAAATAAGTAGTTTGGTGATTGGATTATGTTTGATATTTATTTGAGCTTAATCTTTGTTTATGTGTTAAGTTGAAACATATTAGCTTTTGGAATGATTTTTGCTATGAAAAATTGCTAGGAAAATTATAAGACCTTATAAATATATTCTATGATGTTATATTAAGAGGACTAGGTAAAAATATGAGGTCTTGATTTGGAAAAAATGATAATCCAACTCTAGGAAATTTCGGGCTGAATAGGGGTATTATTGGCAGATTCGACATACTTTAGTAAACCGGACATAACTTGTTAGTTTGATGTTGTATTTGAATGATTCAAGATGCTAGGAAAAGATAAGAGAAATATCTACAACTTTTATGTTATAAGTTTTAAGAGATAAGGACTCAATCAAGGACTAAACTGGAATTGAAGTGGCAGATTTGAATTTATCATAGTAGGCATTGATTTTAATTGTGAATTTCTTCTAAAATTCTTAGTGACTTGATTTCTAATTATTTGAATGATATTTTAATAATTATGGTAAGTTTAGAAACTTTAATTTATTTGGAAAACTTCAAGAATCATCATGCAAGAAATTATTAGAGAATTAACCAAGAAAACAATATAGCTTAAGCTCGAGTTTATTTATGAAAGTTAAGGAAAATTTGACAAGTTGCATATGTGGATTTTTGCTTGATTTGAATAAGAAGAAAATGAGGTTTGATTATCCATAGGGTTCGGTTAGCCTTGATGTGTGAATATTTTAATAATTTATTTAATTTGTTAAGTATTATTCGTTATGTTTTGACGTTATGAATTGTTGTGACGTAAATGCATGTACATGTGATGTATGTTATTATGAATTATTTTCATATGTTATAAGATTCATAAGGACAAGAAATATGCATGTCATAAGTTTAAGATTATGTTACGTTGCATTTCGTTACATATAAGTGTCGTTATAAGTCATGACGTCTGTTATAAGAAAATACGTTAAGAAAAACTTTACACGTCATGATGAAGACGGCGATACGTAACGCCCGTATGACTGACGTGCCGGCAGGGATGGCGATATGTAACACCTGTCGAGATTCAGAATATGCGGATACAGCCCAACCAAGGGTAACAATACTAGATGTGGCACGACCACAGGTAATAATAGTGGCATGGCCCAATCATGAGTAACAATAGTGGATATAAGTACAGACGTATAAGGACAAGAATTTTAAGATAAGCATGAAAATTCCATGCATGAAATAAGTTTGTCAGAGTAAGTCCATATAAGAGATAAGTCTAAGTCATGCATGAGTTACATTAAGCATGACATAAATGCACACTCTGTTGTCTGGCTTGTATGTGATTATTTTATGATGTCTATGCTTTTATTAAGTTAAGTGTGTACTTACTGAGATTTTCAAGGAAATTTTATTCTTGTATGTTTCTTTTCTTTTTAGAATTTAAATTTTGCTGCAGAGTGTAATGACGGCTATGGGCTAGGTCCCAGTTGCTCGAGAGACCCGGAGAAACCCTGACGGGATCCCCAGAGTACTCTCTCTCCATATAAATTTTGACTCAGTTAATAGTAGTAGGGATTGGCGTCGGCATGGCAGCGAGTTTCCCAAAGTGAAGAAAGAACCTAGGCGGTCCTAAGGTGATATTTTGATAAGTTTGTATATACTTTAAGAAATGAGAAAACTAACTGGGTTATGTATGCAAGGATACAATGTTATTTTATGAATGGACGATATGAATATTAAGGTTTTGTGTCACCATGTGAACTCTAGAATTTAATTTTATTCATAACTTTTTCACTACAATTTGCATTGCATGTACTAGTAAAGTCTAGGTATATGCATTGACTTATGATAAGTACGGGGGTGAGTAGTCTAGCGTTATTTACCCTGATACTTCAATTTGTGTTGAATTACGAACGTAAATTATGGGCGTCACAGGAATCAAAATCATGAGTTTCCGAAACTCCCCTATCCATGAGTGAATCAATTATATATGTCTGATGGCATCCATCATCCCCTTCTAGCTGTTTTGCAATATGGAAAATGTTCACCTTGAGAGTCATATTTTCAAAAGATAGCTTTATGAGCTCATTCTTGCAATTAATAAGAGTATTAGCAGTGGCAAAGAAAGGCCTACCTAAAATCAAAGAGATTTTAGATGTAGTATCAACAACAAAGCTAGTGTCAAGGATTAGGAAATCAACAGAATAATAAAATTTATCAATTTGAATTAGAACATCCTTTACCACACTCCAGGAGGTACTTTGACTGAACGGTCCGCCAATTGCAATACCATAGTGGTTGGTTTGATTTCTCCTAACCTCAATTGCAAATAAATAGAGTATGGCATTAGATTTACATTAGCTCTTAAATCTAACAAAACTTGGCCAAACTCATGATTTTCAATGCTGTATATGATGGTTAGGAAACTAGGATCCTTGTACTTGGGCGGAATCCGTTGCTCAATCAGAGCACTAACTTGCTCTATCAGGAATGCTATCTTCTTCACATGGTGCTTCCTCTTAACTGTACACAAATCCTTGAGAACTTTTGCATAAATAGGAACTTGCTTAATCACATGCAAAAGTGGAAGATTGACTTTTACCTATTTGAGATTCTCTAGGATTTCATTGTTAGGATCCAAAGTTAGCTTGCTTAATTTTAAAACTTGAGGGAATGGAACCTTAATAGGGCTCTTTGGCACCTCTGGTTCCTTGGGTAGTTCGGCATTACTACTATCTTGATTCTTTTCCACATCCTCTGATTTGTCCATTGTTGGTATGTGTAATGACTTACCACTATGAGTCAGAATTGCATTCACATCCTTCAAGTTCTCTTGCGCCATGTGTTGGCTGTGGGGTGTGGACTAAGCTTGAGAAGGAAACTTACATCGCTCATTCTCACTCAAGGAGATCATCAATTTGGACACTTGGCTCTTTTATCTCCTTGGTTTTTTCAACAACCTGCATAATCAAATATACAAATTTTTTGTTGCTCTTACCCTGTGCCTCAATAAAAGTATGCAAAGTTTCTTCTAAAGAACTCCTAGAAGATGAAGGTGTATGATATAGTGTAGGATATGATCTAATGGGATGTCTGGGCTGTGCAGGTGGCTAGTTTTCAAACTTCCAGCTAAAATTGGAGTGATTACACCACCCCGAATTGTAGCTCTCAGATAAAGGTGCAGAAGGCTTCTTGTACATACTTAATGCATTACATTGTTCCTCATACATCACCTCATCTTAGCAAATGTGGACAAGGTGATCTATCCCACCACACACAAAACATGGTCCAAAAGACTTTGCATCATTAGCCACGTATGTTGGCTTAAAGTCCCTACCCTTTAACACCTTTAACTCCTTAGTAAGTACTTCAACCTTAGCCTCCAAATTGTCCTCCTCCCTGAGATGATAAATTCCACCACCATTTTGGTTCCCTGTAGGTCATGACCTATTTGTGCTCTCAGAAGCTCTAGGTCCAGTCCAAGTATGAACTTTTTCAGCATGCTCATTGAGGTACTCTATCGCCTCATCAGGATTTTTCTATAAGAACTCATCATTACACATCATCTCCACAAATTAGTGCTCTCTAGGTGTAAGTCTCTCATAGAAGTAACTCACTACACATCCACTCTCATACTCATGGTGAGGGCACATATTCAACACTTTTTAAATCTCTCCCAAGACAGATACAAAGTCTCATTGTCCTTTTGTACGAAGGTCTAAATCTGTATTTTTAAAGCATTGGCCTTATGTTGAAGAAATATTTATTAAAGAAAACCTAAGTCATCTCATTCCAGGATCCAATCGATCGTGGTCTTAGCGAGTATAGACAACTCTTAGCTCTATCCTTCAAAGAGAAAGAAAAGAATTTAAATCTCACAATATCATCAGTTGCTTTTTGACTATGAAAAGTTGCAACTACTTCCTCAAACCCCCTAATGTGCACATATGGATTTTTATTTTCCAACCCATGAAAAGTAAGGAGTAACTATATCACCCCCATTTTAACATTAAGTTTATGAGTATTGGATGGAAACATGATGCATGATGGTGTGGCTATACGTATAGGGTGGAGGTAATCCTGAAGAGTCCTAGTGAGTTGATCCTCATGTTCACTTATATTTTCAAAAACAAAAAAATTATCAAACAAATGATTAGAAAAATTAGACTCTAAATCTAACTCTAACAAAGGCCTACAAGTAAATCGACCTAATGCATCCCTAAACCTATTATGCATGCAAGATAACAATAAAAAAATAAAATAAAAAATGCAACACTAAAAAAGGAAAAAGAAAAAAAAAATATGCAGAAAACTAAAAGAGGGAATAAAGTTATCGCCTTTACAAACTGCTAAAAAGAAAAACTATCTAATAATTCTTCTACCGTCTCCTTGATAATGATGCCAAAATTTGACCCAAAGAATAATGCGATAGTTGTAGTGTAGTTTTGGGGTATCAATTCCGCAAGGAGACAAATTAAAAGAATGAAAGAAATAACAAGAAACTAAAAGAAAATATTAAATGATTAATGAGAAAATAAAAATTGATTTTGAAAGCAAATTAAAATTAAACAAAGTAATTAGTGAAAAAAGTATTCAAATTTGACAAACCATAAATCTTCGAGAATCCCTTGCACATATCCGGTATTTTAATTATTCTTAATTAATTGATAACTCAATTTAGAATTCAATTCCAAAATTTTCAATTGGAAGATATAGAATCAGAAATCAAAACTCTATGATTATTCGGAAAAGAAAATATTAACAATATACTAAGAATGATGAAATAAAGAGTTTTAATAAGTTAAAAATTAAATACATGAATTAAAAATAAATTGAAAATAGCATCTAGCGTGCAAGTTCATCCCTAGTCCTACTTAAAAATTTAGTTGTCTATGAATATGGTGGACAACAAAAATCCTAGAAGAAAACTAAAGCAAACTGTGGCTATCCCTCTTTTTTTTTCGTTCACGTCTAGGTTTGGGTTCATTCTACTCAGTTCGGCCCCCAGGTGAAGTTAATATATATATATATATATATATGTTGCTATGTAATGCTGCACCCTAGGTCTCCAATAAGTGTCATGCCCTTGTTGAACTTAATCTATGCATGCAACCCATTAGTCTATATGCGATTTTTAAGTGTTGTGGGCGAGTTTGAAAAGTCCATGTAGCCTGTTATGGAAATGACAAACTGTGTCTTGTATTTGAAAGTAGGTGGAGTGCGTTTCCAAAGTGGATTAACGTGCAGGTGCTATAAGCTATGCTTCTTTTCTAAAGTGTGAATACGCATGAGGTGAGGTGTCGTGCATTGTGTGAGACCCTGCATTTTTGCATACCTTTAATTTACTCATATTTTGTTATTGGATATTTTAATTTATTTTAATAAATTAAATTTTTATCTCACAAATTTTATTTCGGGTATATTTTATTCATAATTAGAGTTAGTTATTTGTGAGATCTACGATTTTAATATTTATAATTATTTAAAGATTATTATTGGTTTTATCATTTGGATTGTTATCGATATTATTTTGATTTAGTGGTTTTGATTTTATTATAGTTATAAGCTTTTGTGAAATTCTTGATTAATAGTGCTTTTAATTATTTTAATTAATTGTTGCTACTGGTCTTTCCATCTGAAATGATATATTCAGTATTTTTAGTTTTAATTATTATAAAATATGGTTTGAATTGCCGAATTTTTATTAATAAGGATTAATTCTATTTTATTTGACATTATCTGATTTATCGATCTTAAATTTATTAAATTCTTAAGTCTTATTATGTTTATTCTATTTTGGTTGGGAAGCTTTTGAATAGCTCCAAAAATACTATGTTATGCAGGATTATTTTATTAACTTGATTTTAGTTATTTGAAACAGTACGAGATTTTAAACGTGCTTTAAATATCTGATTTAAATGTATGGATCTATTTCTTTTAAATAATTAAATAAAGTTCATCATTCTAAGTATTGATGAAAAATATTATGTTGAAAAATAAAATAAGTTGAGATAATATTTTATTTAATTAGTTTGAGAATTTTAAGTTAAGTTGATGTTATACGCTTTCAAATCAGTGTTTTAAATTCATTTGTTGTCCGTTTAAAGACCTAAAAGCATCGGGCCTATAAATAGCGCGAAAAAGGTCAAACTCTCTCATTTTTCCCTCTCCCTTTTCCTTTTCTCTTTCTCCTCTCTCTTTTCTCTCCCACGTGCTACAGTAACCGTGGGAGAGCAGTTCGGTTTTTGTCTCCGGCCGCCTAGCCTCACCTCTGGCCCCACCTGAACCGCAACCCTCCGATGAGTCCAACCCCACCGGTGGTGTCGACCACCGCAGCCCCACGTCCCGCCGGCAGCCCCAAACCCGAAAGGCGTATAATCCTCTACGCCGCACCTTTCGCCGCCCATATCTCAGCCACCAGCCACCGTACCATGACACCACCCCTGCTATTTGATCCGCCACCCATAGACGACCTACCACCAGAAATCTTAGCCCCAACGGAGCACCCACTTTCTCTCTCCTCCCTCGGAACCGAAATGGGTCTCCAAATGAGCTTTCCGTCGCCGCGCCGCCGTCTGGCCACCGTGGCTCTCACCACCACCGCCAAAAGCTTCCCCTACCTTAGTTTATCACACCCCTAAAACAATTTTCCCATCCATGGCCGCACCTCCCTTGTACGGGGGAAAATCTGAAAATGAGCCTCCACCATTTCGAGCTAGATCTGCCGCCTTTCGGTGGTTGCACCGCCTCACCGCCACTGCCACGAGATTCCCCATCCTCCAAGGAGTATTTTCCTAAATTTTGGTGTCAAACGGAGTACCTGAACCCAACCCGTCACTTCGCTGTGCCTGGAGATGAATAGTGCATAATTTACTCGCTTGGGATCAAGGATCACCGCGATGTTCGATTGGCGTTCGTTTATGCACTGTAAGTAACAGATATTTGTTTGACTGTTTGATTGACTGTTTGATTGACTGTTAATCTCTGTTCTGTTTGCTTGATGTGTTAGTTAGTGATGATGAGTAATTTGAGAGTAGATTGGTTGGGCCTGAGGCCATTTAATGGAGATTGAGATTATTCCGAGTCAATCTTACTGTGGTTGAATACTGGGTGGATGGTAATTGTTGATGGTATAATGTTTTGGTTGGATGACTCTAGTATTTTAGTGATTATTGGTGATAAAATATTTTGGTTGGACGACTCGACTATTTTAATGATTATTTGCGATAAAATGATCTGATTGGACGATTCGACTACTTTAGTGATTATGAGTGATAAAATGATCTGGTTAAATAATTCGGATATTTTAGTGATTATTGGTGATAAGATCTGATTGGGTAATTCGATTATTCTAATGATTATTAGTGATAAAATGATTTGGTGGGATGACTCTAGTATTTTATTAATTGTTGGTGATAGAATGATTTGGTTGGATGACTCCGTTACTTTTTAGTAACTATCGATGTGTGTTCTTAGATTCCCTTGATGTTAGATTGAGAAATATTTGAGGTTAGAGAAAATAGTATATGATGATCATCTGTTGAAGAGAATAACTATACATGCAATGTAAATGTGGTGATTAATGAATTGGTTATGATATAGCTATTAAGTTTTGAGAAGATCTTAAGAAAATATGCGTGTTTTGGGTAAAGAGAAAGGAGAAGCAAAGTTGGGTTTGACCCCATTATAAGTTGCGTCCTTAACTCCTATAAGATAGTGTTGATTGGATGTGATGTGACTTAAGGTTTTGACTATATCTTCATTGGAATATGCACGATGTGTGAGATAGAAGATAAATTAAAAAGGGATGTCGGTTCATATGTTAATATGTATGAGATATGTTTTGTGAATGTATGATCATATGTTTCATGACTCACATGTTTTGCATAAGAAGTCACATGTCACATGCATGTCCCATGCATGAGCATGAAAAGCATGTTTTGAGTCATGCATGTTTTTGAAAGAAAAGAAAAGAAGTAAAGTTTTATAAGAACCCCAAAGGTTGGGATGGGGTAGTGCCCCAGTGGAACTCCCTGTCCACTCAGGAGTGTTTAAAGTCGAGTGGAAGCCCCTGGGTCGACGAAGAACAGTCGGAGGACCGTGTATGGCTTCAGAAGGTGTCCAGAGCGCGGTCGCACCTAATGCTAGTGGGTGCCCTATAAGCAGTGTTGGCCTCGGCCTCGCCATCTGATAAGTTTGTAGTCGCTCGAAGAGAAATCCCTGAGCGACGAATAGCGCGAAAGAGCGCGAAACGTATTCACCTAGGTCGACTTGGTCGCCGGGTGTGACGGTAACTAGCGGGGAGCACACGGTGCATAGGGGAACCGTGAGGTGTGCAAAATAAGAAGTCATGACGAAATGAAAAGGGCTTTCGAGCCATATATGATATGATATGATAAGTGGCGCCTAAGATAAGAAAAGACGAAAAGTATTTTTGAAAATATGACTTTCGAAAAGAAGTTCAAACTGTACATATGAAAGAAGTCAAGTTATATGCATATGAAAGAAGTCAAGTTATATGAAAGCATTTTTATGAAAAGCAAGTACATGAAGCAAAGCATTGAAAAATGTCAAGGATTACGAATGTTTTTACATGAAAGTGCATGTGCATAAGTCATGTTGCAAGTCTTATATTCATGGTACATACACCCATTGAGTTTACTGGTATATGCTGATAATGTTCTGTTATGTGAAATGATTGTATGTTGTTTGTTGTTTGTTGCTTACTGGGATTCACATCTCACCACGGTGGATCGCGCCCACCCTACAGTCCCCCATTTTACGGGATCGTAGTTTGTGATTGCAGAAAACGAAACTTGGCCCAAGATACAGACTCCACAGGAAAGGAAATTTGTTGAGAGGATGAAGATCGAGATTATGATCTCGAAAGCAGTATTTGCTTATCTTTTTCTTTTGAAAGACTGTATAATCCCCTGTTGAAGAAATTGTTTTAAATTGATTTGTAATTTTTAAGAATCTCTGGTACTAGAACGGCTGACTTTTATTTATTTTTCGCTGCGAATATTTATTGTACACTTGGTGCATGCTTCACACACTCTTCAAACACTATTCGATGGGATAATTGATCCATGAGATGATCGTCTTGATGTCGCGAGTCCTTCTAAATCCCAGGGGGGATTCGTGGGCGTCACACATTGGGTTGAATTGTCGATGCAAGTGGGCCCGTTTCTTTGATAGAGAATGTTGTGGTGCCCATTTGAATTAAGCCATGCGACTTAACTTGCGGTTCCAAATAAATTCTAGCCCCTGTGAAGTGCTACTCGGCCCATGTAAAGCCCAATTGCAAGCCATCTCTCAATTGCCAATAATGTAATATTTCAGATGTAAAATATTATAAAAATATGCTTAAATATATCTCAATATAAATAGAAATTAAATTAAATAATATCACATTATATCACATTATTTCTATTCACATTTTAGCATTTTAATCCAATAATAGGGTATTTAGAGTGCATTTTTGCGCACTCATCCCCTAGGAAAGAAAACTTTCATAGTAATGTCGAAGTTTATAGACCAAGCGGAGAACTTCATCAATGCCGAGGATACCCTACGAGAGTTGACCTACCCAGGAAAAAGGAACTGTAAGAAGCTGATCGGAAAACTAGGGAATGGGGAAGGCCAAGCCCTACGAAATGGGAGACAATAGCCCCCGTGACATGAGAAAAGGAAAGGTTCCCTCAAGGGGCCTCGTGTGCAACTTCCACCGACCGAATGACCTTTTCCATCCAGTAGGTCAATCAATGGACTGCCTGTGAGGATGAGAACTGCAACATCTTTTTTCACTACTGTACTTACCATCGGTCCACCTTTGCACAATACAAAAGATTGGTTTCACCAACAAGGATGAAAGGAGCATGAGGAACGACCCCAATAGCTCTACACGGCCAATCGAGGACTGAGGTAAGGCCAAAGATAAAGGTCTTGGGAGAGGAGTGCGGACTCGACTCACCACTGTCAGAAAAATAAGGACCTGCGAAGGTAACAATAACGCAGTCGAGAGCCACCGCATCAAAATTGTCATCTCTACTCAAAGGAGGACTCCCACATGGGGAAATACGAACCATAGTTGAAGGGTTTGCAGGCGAAGGAGCCTTTTCCTAGAGTCAAAAGGCCCACACAACGAGGGCCTGGTATCACAAAGTATTCTTAATCAAATGGCAACCAACGAGCGAGAGCAGGTCCAATCACAAACTACTCGAACAGACTACCTTCACGTGGACTAAAGGGGATAGGTGAGCCAGAGATCATCTTGTCCTCCCACAGAGAGAGCAGCACTTGCCCCACGACAGCTTGAATACATACCCTGACCTTCGCTACGATAACATGTGGGCACAACACTAGCTTGGCCCAGGAACAAACTACTCAAAGTAACTACCTCCAAGTGGATCATGGCAATAGACGAGCCAAAATCCATTTAATCCTCTTGCAAAGGAGAGCAAGTATATAGCCCATTTGGATACTTGAATACTTACCCTGACTCCCATGGTATTGAAGGAGTGGACCAACCACATTGTTGTCTAAATTTCCTCATCTATAGGGCTTTATAGAGAAAAGTAGGCCCAAAGAATTGCCTTACCTCTCCAGTTGAAGAGTGCAGGAGTGAGGCAATCTGACCTTCCTTGGTAGAGAGCAAGCAGGCCAATAGGCTACCCAAAGGAAGCAACTTGGGAAGAAGGAATACATAACAGCATAAGGAAAAGGAATGATCGGACCAATGAAGGGAAAGTTAAGGAGCAAAGGAAGGGAAAGGAAAACCAGCCACATCATTGTCCAAATTACCTCCCCCAAGGAATTAAAAGGATGGGTTGGTGTGAGATAATTGACCCCTCCTAAGTGGAGAGCAGGCAGGCCAATAGGCCTCTAGAAGGAAGTAACTTCAGGAGGAGGAATACAAAACAAAAAAAGGAAAATGAGGGATTGGACCAACGGATGAAAATTCGAGCAAAGTGAAGGAAATGAAAATAAAAAGATAAAACAACAAGCGATGAAGGAGCGAACCAGCCACATCACTATCCAAATTACCTCTCCTAAGGAATAAAATGGGTGGGTTGGTGTGAGACAATGTGACCCCTCCTCGATGGAGAGCGGGCAGGCCAACAAGCCGCCCGAAGCAAGCAACTTTTGAAGGAGGAACACAAAATAAGTGAAGGAACATGAAGGATCAAAACAATGAATGAAAAGCTGAGGAGCAAAGAAAAAAGAAAACATAATAATGATAAAAAGCCAACAAGCGCAACAAAGGAAGGAAAAACAAGGTGACAAACAAAAACCAGAAAGCCTGAGGACAAAAAATAACTAAAGGAAAAGGAAATGATTTTCATTGCAGCATTTCGTCACAACATAAATATATTGGATACAAGCTACAAGATTACATCATAATGCTCCTCAACAAGAAGTACCAAGATTACAACATAAACCACTCAGATATAAAGCAGTAATTTACAACAGAGAGCACTTAGACAAAAAAACTACCACAAGGCAGAGCTACAACATAAGCCACCGTCTCGTAAGAGGGAAGGTTTGCAGGGTCATATCTCACTAGGAGCAGAAAGACGAGGCCTTTGGCACTCCTCTCTTCCCAAACAAGGCCCAAAGGACCTGTAGAAGAACCCTCATCCTTGTCACGCGCACATGCTAAAGTTTCCACAAGGTTGAAATAAAATTAACTAAAAGGCAATTGTGGCCAAACCTGAGGCGCCCTAGAGGTGACTACTTCCTTGAACATGCTGCAATGAGGTAGTGGCACATGAAGAAAGAAAATGTTTTTCTCCATGAACCAACCGATTCAAACGATGAGATTGATGAAAAAAAACACATTTCTATAGAATGAAGAGCAAGGGGAGAGAAGAATCAGAAGGAAGAAGAACTGGTGGCCACTTGCAAAATGGGTGCCACAAGTTGGAAGGATACTCTTTTCTCAAAGGATTGAAAAGGGACAAGATACATCACTAGCAGTAAGGGGAAGGCCTTTTTATAGGAAAACACGATGGATGAGATTCAGGGCAAATGGCTCTCATGTGTAAAATCTAGACTCTTCGAACTCAAGATCCCAGCAAGGCATATATGGCAACATGATGTGGAGCAAGATAAACAAGATGCAGAACTAATGGTAAAAGGACTAAAAAAATGCCTGCGACGACCCCAAAAATTATCGTATTTTATTTAAATATACTTATATGGCTTAGTGACTTAGGCAAATTGGTGGCTAGTGCCTTAAGAGATGGACTTGGGAGTTTAAGGGCCTTAGGGCCATGGCATGAGCTTGGGCCTAAGTGGGGGAGAGACAAGCCCATAGGTCCATGAAGAGAAGCCCATTAGTCAACTCAAGCCTAAGCTTGGTGACACATGTCAAGCTAGGAAGAGTTTAGTAAAATTGAGTCAAGACTAGTAGTTGAGAGAAGGAAATGCTAGTAGGTGAGCTAGTTGACTAGTTGTTTTGTTGATGGAAAAAGGAAAAGACATAAGTGGAATCTTCCATCTTTTCCTACCTAGATAAGAGTGTGAGGTGTAGGATTTTTGCTAAATAAGTCAACATAGGATCCTACCATATCTAGCAAAATGATGTGAAAAGGACTTGAGAAGATTTGGAGATGAGAAGAGAGGGAAAGGGTTTCGGTGGGGAGCTTGGCCGAATGGCCTTAAGGTTTTCTCACCTAAAACTTTTCCAAATCTAGATGGAAAGGACATGAAGGGATTGTGTAGGATTAGTGTAAGATTGGATGAGACATGGTGTGTAAGAGAAAGTGACATGAGATGGGAGATGATGGAACAAAAAGTGGAAGGAAAGGGATGAGGGTTTCGGACATGCCTTAGCCGAATCCCCTCCCCCTTTGTTTGACTTGCTTTTGCCACCAAATCTAGATGAGGATTTGTGTAAGAGTGACAAGACAAGCTTGTGTGAGGTGTGAGGTGATTGGTTGATGGAAGAAGCATGTGACAAAAATAGAAAGGAGAGTGAGATGAGGAGAGGATTCGGATGGGGATGGGGGAATCTGAAACCAACTTTGGGTGTTTTCCTAAAAATGGATTCTCAAATCCATTTGAATGACATGTGAAGGGATTGTTGGGGAGACAAGAGAGGATGTGAGGTGATGGAAAGGGGTTGGAACCCTAGGATGTGTGGCCGGCCATGAGGAAAGGAGAAGGGGAGCAAATCTCCAAACCTAGGATAGGATTGATTGGGGTTGAAGTGACCAAGTGATGGGAGTCACTCAAGGGTCTCTCAAGCCCATCACAAGTCACTCAAACATAGGGGAATGAGTGGCCTAGGAGCTAGCAAAGATGCCTTGGCCGAATGGCCTAGTTCCCTCACCTTTTGGCCTTGCACATTTCGGATACACACACACACATCTCCCATTTTTGCACCTCACGGCACTCTCCCCATTTCTCTCCACTTGGTTTCACTTCTTTTCACCACTTAAACATCTAAACACTCCAAGCTAAGAAGGAGAAGGAGATAGTATTTGTGGAAGAAGAAGAAACCTAGAAGAGGTAAGTAACCTAGTTATTTTGAAATGAAACCTAGAAGCATGAAGGAGAACCTTATGTTCATACCTTTCAAAAGGGAAATCTTTCTTTTGGAAATGATAAACTTTTAGCATGATCTAACTAAGTATTTCTTTTATTTTCAGAAGTTATATAAGCTAGCTAGGAAGACTTGTAAGTATATCCTTACTTTGCCTTTAGCAATTTCTGTATATTTTAAAGTGAGTGTACTTGAATGTGTGCATATGTTTGAACATGCTCGTATTGTTGGTTACTTGCTTAGAAATGCCATGATGAAAATTTGAGAGTAGAAATGTTATCTTGGTTAGGATCCATTTGTAGAACCTATAATCTTATTGGTTAAAGAATTATGAGATGACGATGATCTTGATGGTTTGATGAGAAAAAGTATGTAAGCATGAAGATATTGAGTTAGTTGAGTGTTGGTGAATGTAGGATATATGCATATATGATATTTGGAGAAGCATCTTGATTTTTATTGTAAATATTGTGCATATAGAAATGCCATGCTAGGATGAAAAATGTATGAAGCATTGATGGAAAATAGTCGTATTGATCTTGGAAGATATTGATGTTATTTTTGCTTGATGATTTTAAAAATGCATGCTTGTGGAGTTATATTTTTTTGGAGGAGTTCTTAAAGAGAAAAATCTTGAAGTTTTAATTCCTTATTTACTTGATATTCATGTTTGGATATTTTGGAGAAGTAGAAGTATGTATATTGGGAGAATGACATGTATGGGTTCGATTTCACCTAGAGTATTCAAGTAGGACCACAGTTGAAAGGCTAAGAGAAGAAAACACAAAGCTTGAGGGCCATATAGGTTTCGGGTTTGACCCTATCAAGGCTAGGAAATTGTTTTAAAATTTTGATTTAAGGCTAGATAATGTTAGGAAGATCAATGGAAGAAGAGAACATCAATGGGAAACAAAGTAGGGTCTCGGCCCAAACCCTAGGGGTGAATGCCAAAAACCCCATTTCCCTCTAATGCATTTGTTTAGATATTTTCACATAAGTATGAATCTATAGATTAAGGATTCGAAGGAAATATGACCAAACGTTTGTACTCGGGTTCGCCTCGAGTTATTGCATTCACAAAGTCAAAAGTTGCATGTCCCATGCATAAGCACGAAAACCTATGTTTTTAGTTAAGTACGTTTTCGAAAGAAATAAATTAAAGTTTTAGAAGAACCCCAAAGGCTGGGACGGGGAAGTGTTCCAGTGGAACTCTCTGTTCACTCAGGAGTGTTTAAATTGAGTGAAAACTCCTGGGTCGACGAAGAACAGTCGGCGGACCATATATGGCTCCAAATAGGTGTCCGGAGCGTGGTCGCACCTAATGCTAGTGGGTGCCTTATAAGCGGTGTTGGCCTCGGGCACACCATCTGATAAGTTTGTAGTCGCTCGGAGAGAAATCCCCGAGCGACGAATAGCGCGAAAGGGGCGCGAAACGTATTCACCTAGGTCGACTTGGTCGTTGGGTATGACGGTAACTAGCGGGGAGCACACGGTGCATAGGGGAAACGTGAGGTGTCCAAAATAAGAAGTCATGACGAAAAGAAAAAGGGCTTTCGGGCCATATATGATATGATATGATAAGTGGCGCCTAAGATAAGAAAAGACGAAAAGTTTTTGAACAAAGTGTTTTCGAAAGAATATGCATTAAAGAAGCTTTGCTATGCGCTTTGAACAAGTATGTTTTGGAAATTGAGAAAAAAAAAAGAAAGATGAAATTTTGTCACGAGCATGTGCATCAGTCTAAGCATAAGTCCCATGTTAGTGCATATGTAAGGAATTTTGTTGTTATTCACTTGCCTATATACTTAAAATGCTTCTGTTAAAGTATAGATGTACTTGCTGAGATTTCTCCCGAAATCTCACCCCACTCTTTATATCCCTACTATCCTTCCCTCTTGGGAACGATAGAAGTACTTGCAGGTGAGGATGGATCAGATGGGTACGACCCCAGTGATGACGCCTCGGACCCTCGAGGGTCCGATTGAGGCCGCCCTTAGGGGGCTAGTGAGTCTTGACCGCCCGGGTCAGTGGGAGGTGGAGTCACTAAAGGTGACTATGTACAGTTATGTTGGTCTATACCCTTCGGGGTGTTGTTTAGTACTAGGGGTTGACGAGTCCCTTCACTTGGGGCGTGTTTTTGGAACGTCTTCTAGGGCGATATGTGAGGTAGGGCCTAGCCTGGATCTGGATCGGCTTCGTTGGGGCCCGAACCTTAGGAAAGTGAAGAAGGAACCCGTCGGATGAACATATGGGCAATGTTAAGACCCGTACTGTATTTTGATGCCCTGTATTATTGTTTTTTTTTTGGTAAAGTCTTCCTGCATGTAGGAAGCACTATTTTGGTTTCTTGGACAAGTTATGTAATTATTAAATCCTGGCTATGTTTAATATTATGTTTGGGATCCGTAGTCTAACCATGTGATGTATGCTATAGAAGGCTCGGCCTTTTTATTTCGCTGCGACAATCTTTACTTGACGTTTCAAAAAAAAAAATGTAAATGTATGTTATGACGAGGGGTGAACTTCCTTGTGTTGTTCGTCCCCAACGCTTCTATTCACGTGCGATCCCAAGCCTGAGTTGGGGCGTCGACAATGCCCTTTACTGTGGTGCAAAATCATCAGAGTTTACCATAATTATAGGAGTGAAAAAGTTGTGAAAATAGGTGCAGACAATGAAGAGGTGCTATCAAAAGGCAATTGGAACGTGGAAGTCGTGACACATGAAAGCAATCATAGCCTTGAGTGCTCACTAACACGATTGATGGATAGGGTAACATAAGAGAAATGCAACAGGGCTTGGCGGGGTGCAGACCTCGTCCAAAGAGTAGTATGCCTAATGGCTTGAGGAGGAAAGGAAAAAAACTCAGTGGGTCAAACAAGTTAAAGGTTAGCAAGCGAGTCAACAAAAAGTACACTGCGGGGTAGGACCCTCACCCAACATCCAGTCAATTGAGGGGATGAGAGAAGTGGAAGGAGCTAAGAAACTTGGTGGACCAAGATTTCACCCTAAGCAAAGCTGGTGAGAAGAAAGGGGAAAGTTTAGGAGCAATTTCCATTGCGAGCACCCAAAGAGAGAGAGAGAGAAAGAGAGAGAAAAGAAGATGAAGGGAGAAGAAGGAGAAGGAAAAAAAAAACAAAAACAAATGGTAAACCATAAGCAACAGTTGGAAGGCAAGCAATACCTCTCAACATCGAATGGTATCACTAAATGAAAAGGGTATCATTAATCCATGTGCAAAACCCCCAAAGCCAACGTAGAGGTAAAACATTTAGCAATCTATTATAGACATAGTCTAAAAGTTATGACAACATCAACAAGAAAAAAAAAAGCCCAAGGGCCAACTCCTCCAGGCACGAGTGTGGGCGTATCGGAATCATGGACTTGGGCCTTGTCAACCTCAGTACCTGGCTCTCACCCCCGGGGATGATAGCCTCGGGCACCACGGCTTCACCACCACTAGCAACAATAGCCTCAGGTGGAGGGGACACCTTGCGAGGCAGCAGGGAATTATGGGAAGCAAGAGACCATCAAAAGTGTCGGGCATCTCAGCCTTGCCTACTTTACAATCTCGCTCAAATTCCAATGGGTCTATTTCAATATTTTAGAAATTGATGCCTTGCACGAACCTCTTAAGGGGTTGGGATAGCACGCGAGCCATTTCCAAGACATGGTCTCTAACCGACTACATGCCTTCTTTGTATTTGCATGCCTAGGCTTTGTCGCGGACGGCAGGCTCGCTTTTATTAGGCAGCGGCCCAAGCAACTTGCCCATCCAGAATTGATATTTGTTGCTTCACCGTGGACAAATTTTCCTTCAAAGAGCTGAGCTTTTGCTTCAAATTTTGATTATGGTGGTCATGCTTCCCAACCTTGTTATTAAGCTTTGTTACGTTCTGCTCCAATTGCGCCTTCTCCTCCCTTTCGCCCCGGGCAATTTGGAGAGAGGTGTAGGACAAGGAGCAAATGTCCAGGTTCTCTTGAGAGACAACATCATGGCTATCCATGATGAAAGCAACCAAGCGGGATCCACCCTACAATTGTGGAACTCGGGGCAACACGGCAAGCCACCGAAGTGCAAATATCAAGTGGAAAGAAAACAACAAGCAAAAGAAGGGGCAAGGAAGAGATCCTCTTGAAATATTTTCAACAACTCACTACAAAAAAAGGGCCAGTTGCCAGCGTTGCATAAACGCCAGAAATTTGACCATAAACATTGGTAATGCTTTTACCGGCATTTTTTTACCGACACATCTCAGCCGCCACTAATTAAAGGTCAAAAACGTTATTTTCTGGTGCTTATGTAAGCGCTAATGACCCAAAATGGTTAGTGGTGACTCTTCCATTACTTGGCTAATGGCCTCCTCGGGATGCCCCTTGCTACTTGATGGACTATTAGAGAGATGACTTCCACAATGCTTTCCTCCTCAGGAATGCGGCTGTTGCCCCCCAGATTTGGGGGTGGGACTTGTAATTTGACCAGATTGGGCAGGGCTATGTGAGACCTCCACTAACAGCAACTGCAAGGGGAGTACCATTTCCCTCCAGACGCTTCATTCCCCTCCCTTCCCCAAATTCCCATAACAGTTTTAGCCATCAATAGCTCGACGGGAGATGTCATTGTGGGCTCGAAATATCGGCCTTCAGTTGGGCCTCCAACTCCCCCTAAGACTTCATGGTCGTTATCAGAATAAGGCCTCGAGGAAGAACTTGATGTACCCTCAGCATTGTCTGTCTAGGGGCTGCTCGGGCCACGCAGACAAGGTGATTCTATGCCACCTACCTTGTGGAGTTCGACTTGGAGGTTGCTGATAGAGCCTGAGCAAGGTGTGAAGCAGTAGAGACTGTGCCATGGGCATTCACCGAGTGTTCAAAAGTGCTCGACCCTACCTTCACTACAGAACAATGGGAGGCTCCATTGGCATCTTGAACAGACTATCGAAGACCTCCGAAATTAAGAAAGGTTGTGCCTCGAGATTTGATGACCCATGCCCCAAAGGGAGTGTGGACAAAGAGACAGGAGTGCCACTCATTCCGGATTCAGAGTCGGATTTCCGTTGTCTTAGCCCTACTTTCAATAGCTTTTCAATAGTATGTTCATTGTCTTGGTATTACAATTTGTTTCCATATTTGAATTTGCAAATTTCAAGTCACAAGCATACGTTTGCATAGTAGTGCATATCGTGCGCACTAGAAAAAATTATGCGCATATGATAAATTACATTTTGCTCATTACATGTGAACATAATTCAGTAAAACAATATAAATATAATTTTAAAACATTACATTTGAACATAAATCCATTAAAGTTCGAATAAATCCCAATATTGTTTGTGCATATAAATATATATATAATGGTCACTACAAGAAAAATATACATTAGTGACTAAACATTTAAGACCAAAATGATTATTTGCCACTAAAACAGACTAATAGTAACTAAAATGGACTATTTGTGACTAATAAATAGTAGCAAATAAACTTTTTTTTTTTTTTTAGTGTGTATACTTATTGAGCTCTAAACGATGCTGTATCATTAACGTTCGAACATCATTTTTATATGCGCGGAAATTTTCCAAATAATATCCCAACTTTGGGGAGGGTTAAATGAAACTGACACTTAATAATATCTTTGGCGACAGTTTTATGGCCGTTGCAAATTCGTAACTGACACAAATTCTCAAGAAAATTTTTCTCCCTCACTCATAAAAGTAGGTTACACAAGTAGCCTGTCTGATGAACTGAAGTGAAGGAGCTCCATTTTATTAAAAGGGAAAAGTAGGCCGGTTGAATCAAAGGATAGATGATTAAAAGAACAACGTAAAAAATTGGCCTGCCAAGATTCTATGTATAAGGCTTTGCACTTTTATATTAGATATCTCTTGAGGGCCGTTTTGCCTAGCACCCTCTTTTGAACTAGAAGTTGCTTCCTGAAATCTCCCCATGTGAAAGGATTGTACTTTCTGGGGTTGGTGTCTGAGTTCGTGAGCTGAGGAGGACACGTAATGATGGCAGAACTTGTTGGGCAAAGAAAATATGCCGCTGATAGCCTTTGTTTCTCCTTGTTTACCACTGCCCTGTGTACTACACTCTTTAGCCTCCCGTTTGTCCATGCCTGCAAAGAACATAATATGGTGACTGGGGGTAATGCTGAAGAGAATCAATCAACGTAAATGTTATTGTTTGTTGGTCTTCGATATTAGTTTCAATAAATAATTTGCTATTCATACCCATATCTTATCTAGTGAAAATAGAAACGGAGTATTTCAACCGGAAGAAATGAGTATGGAACAGAGAGTGGGAGAGATCAGGTAGAGAGAGAGATTACTTCCAGCGTATCACCAACGTTGATGACAAACGAATTGGGGATAGGACGAACTCCAATCCGCTGACTGTCACTCTTCAAGATTTGGAGACCACCCACATCGTCTTGTAACAAAATTGTTAGTGTATGGGGGTCTGAATGGCTGCGTCCGAGACACTTTTCAGGGAGGGGACATGGAGAATATCTATGAACCCTGATCATGGTAGAATCTTTTTCTTCAAAGTTCCGTGTGAAGAAGTTATCCGCGAGGCCTAGTCCATGAGCTAGCATCTCAAAAATTGTCATTCCTAGTTTGTCCAATTCCTTCATGTACTCAATCATCGCATCACTGAAATGTAAAGAACAAATATTTGAAAAAATGAAAGGAGCGCTCAAAATACTAATCAATAAATGAAGAATGGTCACTCCACGAGGATAGATGATCATGTGGTACTTCAATCTAATGAAAGAATGACATGTATTAATTAAAATTGTTTGTATTAAGCAATATTTTTAGTTGAGGTTTGGATATATAGTGAGCTGAGATTAGATTAGATAAGTTGGGATGAAAGTTAAAGGTTGAATAAAATATTAGTAGAGTATTATTTATTTATTTATTATTATTATAGATTTGAAGATGTTAAATTGTTTACTATATTTTTTGTGAAAAATTGTAACAGTTGTAATGGTTAGATGAGATGAGATAAACTTTGAATCCATACTGCACCGTGAGTCGACATGTCATCCTATGATAGAATCCGAGTATCACTTATTCATACTCAGACTATCTCGCAAGATTGAGAGTATGATATGATGTGTCCTATGCAAATCATATGCTTGTCCACGTGGATAATTTAACACACCGAATTTTCTGATCTGATGCATTGATCATAGCAGGTTGGACAAATATGGACTTCAGATGTCATTCTTTTTATCCTTTTCCACTATATTGAAGGGATCTACTCATGTAATGGAGGAACTTTTTCACTAAAATTTAAGGTTAACTGCTTAGTTTGTTGGTCAATTTCACCGTATAAATATCATCTCCATTTTCTTTATCATAAAAAGAAGAAAGTTACCTAAATGGCTGATGTTCATCACCAAAAACCTTTGATGCAAATGCAAGGACCTGCTGAGGTGACTGAAGTAGTTGCAATATCTCTGCCCAAGGTAAATCTTTTCCGTACTCAGGATTCGTAGCAAAGTAGCCCAATGGCAAGCAGGCCGATCTAGCACCCTTCAGCTTCTGCTCCATGGGAAGATCGAAAAGCTCATTCCAACACAATTTCACTTTCTCAATGATTTCTAAAGGAACGCCATGGTATACTAATTTGAAAAATCCCCAATTGGTGCAAGCATCTACCATGGCTTTACACGAAGTCTCGTAATTTTGGCTCTTAATCTCTCGAAAGCTTATGGTGGGAATGCCATCTCCATCTGCGAAGTTATCGTAAGTTATTGCTGGCCATTCTCCCTCAGACCATATGAAAATTTTCACACATAAAGGGTGACCAATAGAGGAGAGTGGCTCAACATGTTGTTCTTCAATTTCTTGAGCCATAGTTTTACGTAACTATTGACGACATTTGCTTTCAATCATATAAAGGGAACAGTTTTGATTTGGGCAACTTCAGTTTTTGATTGAAAGGAAAACTCTGCTTAATCTTATATAGGGTTATTTTGACCTAATTGTTCGTTCCCTTCGTACGGCGATGCCCGATAATATGCTTTGTTATAATCGCTAGTTTTGTATCGAGTTAGGATCATTCTCGTGGATTCAAGTTACTTATTGTCTTACGATGCCTTTTATTTGTTTTTTGAGTGAAGAAAACTAAGATTCTTACAATGTAATTGGAGATCTTGCGTATCTTGGGACATAAGTAAGATTCAATGAAATACTAGGAAAGTGGCTCCAGAGGCCGGCCAATGAATGCCAAAGTACGATAAGTACTAATAACCCTATAAAATATGTAGAATAGTGGGAACCTCCGGAAAGACCTATATCTAATTGGAAAAAGAAAACCAAAAATTAGAATCTAATGATAATAGAAAAACAAAATGCACAATTTTGTTTGGCTCATTTTGTCTTGTATTCAACAAAACCATGAGGTAGCCAGCGGCCTGTGGCTTGATGGCATAAGATCCACGTCTCCAAAATAGAGATCATGTATTCAATCCCCTACCCAATGTATAAAAAATTTGTCAGAAAAAACAATGAGTTATATATAGACCGATACTGTCTGGGTAAATCGTGAAAACATTAATACAAAGGACTAAACTAAAATCCTCGATTTTTATAACATTCGGATTGATGATTGACCAACTTCAATTAGTTCAAATGTGTGTGATAGTTTACCCTGTAGTTGCGAAGTCACACTGAATATCTTCCCTAGATGCAAATTAATTGCGCAAGCTAGAAGTTTTAGAAAAACCTCTTCATATATAAATTCTTTATTAGGTTTTGGAAAATTTTACAATAACACCCATAAAGATAATTTGCGTTCTGTTGCCCAGATGACTAAAACAAGAGGGGGAGTGAATTGAGTTATATTAAAAAATTAACAATTATAAATCAAATATACAATATAAAGTATAAACAAAATACAAAACAACAGAAAATATAATGAGTAAGGGCAAGAAGAAGTAAACTCAGTATTTTAACGAGGTTCAGCCCCACTGCCAACGTCCTCGCCTCAATCTACCCATTGAGGATCCCAAATTCATTAGTCAATCTTCTTCAGGTGGAGATAAAAACCTATTACACTTTTGAGTAACACCGCTACAAAGAATCCGTGTAGAATACCCTCTACACTTGCAATCACCTCACACTTGGTGATTCAATTATTCCCTGTGTCGAACACCTTCTATACACACAAGTGTTATACGCACCCTCTTACAAATACAAGAGCTGATAGTAAGTAAATTATCAGAGTACACTCCTCAATGAGTGAAATAAGAACAATACAGCGCAAACTATATCTCTCTCAAAATGAACAAGGATTAAGGCATAAAATTTAGAGAAGAGAAAATAAGGGTTTTGAAATAATGATGCAAAACTTAGCAATTAATGTGGAAGCTCTTGTTGTTATTTTTGCAAAACTCAAGTGAGCTATTTATAGGCAAATATGTATTCATATTCAAATTTGAAAAGATTCACATATCAAATAAGAATACTATTCTTTTTCAAAATATTCAAATAAAAACATCTCATTTTTATATTTGTCAAAGACAACTCCATTAATTTTTCAAAGAAATCAAATCTAATTTTTTACTTTTCATACATGACAAAATGAGTATGATTTATTTTTCAAACCAAATTATCTTCTTTTTGCATATGTCAAAAAAACATACAACCACCCTTCAAAATTTTCAAACAAAATTATCTATCTTTTGTATATGTAAAAAAAAAATTAATTTTCAAAATTAAATATTTTAATAAAGTTATGCAAATGTAAAAAATGCAATTTGATACTTTATGAGAAAATATCAATTTTGAGGTTTAATCCAATTTCAGATTTTAAGAGATATACAAAATTACTCTATGAGCTTTATTTGTAGACTTGTTATTCTTTTTGCTCATACTTGATTTTTTGATGTACTTAGCTCTCTTCATGCGTAGACAACTTGAGCTTAAGTCTTGAATTTATTTGTTATTATCAAAATCTATATGTAGATACGAGACTTGAAAATTTGGGTTCAACACATTCAATTACTGAAACATTTATTTTAGATGCTTAAGCCACTACATCTCACCAACTTGCTTCACAAATGTGATTTGACAGGTACTACAACACAATTGGGTTTTAATGATGATTTAGAATTTGTGACAGTCTCCAAGCCGTTATTGTCGACGCCTCCGCTTACACTTGGGATCGGACGCAAACTGAGATGTCGGAGATAAACAACACAGACAAGTTTACCTCTCGTTCTTACTTCAATTCGCGCACGCGTTTAGAATTAAAGGTGGCGAATAAAAATTTCGTAGTAGAAAAAGGTCAAGCCAATCTAAAGTTAGGCAAAGACTCATCATTTGCCTTACATTACATGGTATAATAAATTTAAGATCCCAAAATAAACTTCATGTTACTATATATCATTAAGAGTATCAGTCTCCACATAATATATACTTTTCCAAAACATTGGGAACCTCCAAAAATCTAAATAAAATGTAAGTAAATGACATCATCTAAACATTGTTCACACGACCACGTCAAAGGGTGGGGAGATCACCAGACCATCGGTGGTCTGGAGAATCTCTCTGAGTCTTTAAGTCATCAACGTAATCTTTCCCTGCAATAACTTCTACTGCCCTAACAAAGAATGATAGTGAAAATATAAAGGGATGAGATATCGAGAAATCTCAGTAAATACACAAACATCTTAACAAAACTATTTCGAGCATACATATAAGCGAATAACAAACAGATCACATGTCATGCATATGCAACTAATGACTTAGCTCATGCTTATGCTCAGGTAGACTTTCATAAAAACTTGACTTCCTTTCAATCTTGATTCATGTACTTGCTATTCATAAAAATGGTTCATCATAAATGTACTTCTTTTGACTCATGCTTTAAAACCCTTTTTTGTAAAAACTTTTCGTTTCTTTCATCATTTCTTATCTTAAGCGACATTTACAAATTCATATCATATCATATCATATCTTGGGCTTGAAATCCGTTCATTTCTTCATGACTTCTTCTTCTTATTTGGACACCTCACGGCTCCTCTAATCACCATGTGTTCCCCGTTAGTTACCGTCACATTTAGTGATCGTATCAAACCTGGGTGAATACGTTACGCGTTACCATATCGCCTGCAGACTACTCAAGTCATGGCGTCTGCGTTATCCACTCTTCATCACTCTGTGACCACTCAAACCAAGCGACTATATCCTTATTCTTATATGGTAAGGCAAAAGCCAACACCGCCATTGGGCACTCAGTAGCATTAGGTGCGACCATGGTCCACTGACTATTCTTCGTCGACCCAGGAACTTTCACTCGATTCTAAACACTCTTGAGTGAACAGGGAGTTTTACTGGGACACTACCCTATTCTAGTTTTGGGATTTTTACAAAAACTTTAATTATTTTCTTTTCCTTTGAAAACATGTTTGACTCAAAAACATGATTTTCATGTTTCATGCATGTGACATGCAACCCTTAGTGCTTAACATGCGAATTGTGGGACTAGTTTAAGCACACATATATTTTGTCATGCTCATTGACGAATCAATCATCACATGAATCCATTTATACTTCATATAAAAGCACACAAATAGGCTCAATACCCAAAGAGGGACACTCGGCCTTCACTACTAGGGTTGGGCCGAGACCCTCTATGGCAACTTCCTAGCATTTTCTTCTTCTATCCTCCTCCATGCACTCATCAAACCTTAACAAAATTTACTAAACATTTTTAGCACCACTAAGAGGGGTTGACCGAACCCTATAGTCCTTAAGATTAGCATTTTAATCACTTTTTTATCCACCAAAATAGCATACTTAATCATTCATGTTAAAACCAAAATATCATGTTATTGAATCCTCCTAGCTTTCATGCTTCTAAACCTTCCAAGTATTCAGGCTTAATCATCATATAAAAGAATAGTTGATCATTGAAAAACTCAACCCTAAAACCTTCAAATCCGAAACCTATATATGCACCAATTTAAATTCTTTTCAACTTCAAACATTATCTTAATATGCATGCATTTTGTCACTATTTTTCACACCAATTACACTCTATTTTTCTTTTATAACAAAATAACTAAATCCACCAATAAAAATGTAAATCTCAAACCTAGGATAATATACCTTGCTAAGCATGGATTTACAACTAAACATACAAGGCATTTCTTCAAGTATTCTAACCTAGCATCACCAATCCTTCAACAAACTTCATCTTAGTCAAGCATGCATCCTTATCACTATATACCATATCAACATGCATCATTTTCCTTTGCATCAAATTAGCTAACTTCACCAACATAATATAATTTCAAGCCTAAAGTAGCATATAGACTAAGCATGGATTTGTGACTAAATAGACAAGTCATTTCTCAAGTTCTCTAACCTAGCATCACCAAACATTCAACAAACTTAATCTTTAGTCATGCATGTATTTCCACCATCATCATATATCATATCATCATGCTTCATTTTCTTTTGCAACAACTTAGCTAAATCCACCAACATATTTAAATCTCAAGCCTAAAGAATCATATGGATCAAGCATGGATTTTTCAACTATAACAACAAAGCCTTTCCTTTAAGAAAGCCGAATCTAGCATTTCCATACATCCATCAACCAATACAAACACATTTACTCATATATATACAATGAATGCTAAAGTCAAGATAAATGTGCACTTACCATACTTCCAAGTAGAAAAGATTAGCTCTGAAAAAATATATAAAAATAATCCATTAAAATATTTTATAAACATGAAGTTGGAAAGAAAATCTCAAAGATACAAGCTTTGGTGTGTGCATGTGATCTATCATAGGTTTCTATCCTTGCAATAGCTTAGGATCTCACTTACCTTTTCAAAAGTGCTTCCTCTCAAGGAAACTAGCTTCAAGCTTCACTAAACTTAGGATATTTTAGTGTTTAGAAGGTGGAAGAAAGCAAAGCAAAGTGAGAGTAGAGAGGGAAGCTTGTTGCCGTGTGTAGGGTGGGGTGGGTCTATGTGTACAAGTGAAGCAAACAAGTGGGAAAAGACCAAAACATAGACCATTTGGCCAAGAGGAACTTCTAGGCCTCTAGGTACGCATTTCCCTAAACTTAGAGTGAAAATTGATGGGTTGAAAGACCCTTAGATTGACTTCTATCAATAGGGTATGATCATGCCTGAAATATCTCAAAAATTCTAAGATAAAGTTTTATTTAGATTTCTTTAAAAGATTATATATTGGGCATATTTTCTAGGAAAATAGAGTTGGAAACTTAAATTAGAGTATTGGGTATAGAATAAGTGAGATCATGTATAAAACAAATATATATATATATATATATATATTGTGGAGGAATCTTTGAGATTTGGAACAATGTATCAACTGGAGAAATTAATTTTAAGCTTAGAAGGAGTTGAATTCTCAAAAATTAGGGTGTAAATGCAAGAGGAAGTGATAGACCCAAATATTAAACACTTAGTGCTCATTCTCGGATTAAACTGTCAAGTTTTAGTGAAATGAGCATAAGTTATTAATATGAGGTTCAAATGAGGCGATTCTAATTTGTATAGAATCCTAAGAGATAGATCTAAAACTTTCATGTTATGAGGTTTTGAATATTTGGACAGCATCAATGACTTATTTTGGGAGCCAGTGGATAACTCTGGACTGAGCTTAAACAGAATTCGAGTTGAAGAATATGAATCTAAATGGGATTCTATCCTAACTAAATCAGGAAGGGACTTTCTAGAACTTGTTAAGTAGAGTTTTAAGGGTGTTATCATGTAACTAAATGAGTTAGGAGAAGGCTAAGGGGCGTGGCTAACCAGATGAAGGCTGGAAAAGGAAATGCATGCATGGTTAGGTGAGATGCCACCTCATCCCTTATCCCATAAGCTTATACCCCAACTATTGATCAAATGGTTTCCAAAAATATCTCAAATACTGACCATTGGATGATTATTTCAGCTGCAAAGCCTAAGATTTTGGGGGATTTTGTTTAATCATGAAAAAGGGTTTAGGAGGGACACCTCATCATATGCAAACTAGAAACCTATTGTCTTTACCAAGTTGCCCCTATTCTTTCCTTCATATGGGTCGACCATCACCCCTATAAATAGACATTTGGGAGTCTTCTAACTCTCTTTGGGAAGCATAGTACATAATCCTTTGAAGGAAACCAAAAAAAACCCTTCTCTAGTCCCTTAACATCCATATACATCCTAAGTGAGCTTAGTAAGTGTTTTGAGGATAAAGTTTGCAAAGATCTGGTTTGATCATCTTCAACCAGATTTAGAGAGTGTGTAAGTTCATATTCTGGCTTAACTTTAGTATGGAGATGGTTTATATATAAGTGGTTGGACTATACATGATAGTATTGAACCCTTATATTCTTGTTAAAGTGTTATAATAAATCTAAGTGTTGTTTGAAGTGGTTTTGTTAATGAGAATGTGTTAAATGAAGTTAGAAGAACCTAAGACTATGTTATAATAAGTAAAAATCAAGTTTATGTGAAAAGATTGCGAGTTTTGGATTGAAAAACCTTATACTCTGTAACTTCGTTCGGCCCTCGCTCGACTGAAGGATTGAGCGAAGAACAATTGTAAACCCTCGCTTGACTCTCGCTAGATGTTTGGCTCGAGTGAAGTGCAGCCCGAGACTTCACTCAACACTTGCTCGATGTTCTGCTCGAGCGAGTTCTAACCCAAGAACTCACTTGAATCTCGCTCGATATTTGCTCGAGCGAGATACCTAGTTTGCTTGAATTTCGCTCGATACCCTGCTTGAGCGAGTTCCAACCCGAGACTTCGCTCAAGCGAGATACCTTGTTTTGCTGAAATTCAAGGCTTTTGTTGGAATAAAAGTAGACATTGAAATAAGAAGAAATTATATGTGCTATCTAAGTATTTAGCTAGTGTAAAATACTTTGCAGAATTTAAGATACAAACATATGTGAGCATGTGATAATTTAAGAGTACATGCATGTTCTAGTATGTGGTGAGATTTAAGAAAAGTGGTATATCATGTACTTGGGAAACATTCCTAATAATAAGAAGGGAACAATTAAGAATAAGAGATATGGATAAGTTAGTCACGTTATGACAGAGACGGTGAGACGTAATGCCTAGATGACTGACATGCCGACAGAGACGGCGATACGTAACGCCCGTGGAAGTGATATGATTAATGGAGACGTCGAGACATAATGCCCGCTATGCTACTTATGTTCCATGTCGTGACGGGGACTCATAACGGAGGTAGCAATACATAACACCCAAGTAATTGATGAGTTATATGCGATGGAGACGGCGATACGTAATGCCCATCAAGGATAAGAAATAAATAAGCTTTAAAATAGTATATATGATGGGGACGGCGATACGTAACGCCCATCGGGAATAACGAATAAATAAATATTGAAATGTGCAGATTGGTTAAGAAAAAGGAACATAAGATATCATAAGAGTTCAAACCTATGTAGGTTATTGATAAATCACATGAAACATGTTTTTGATCATGTTTTGTTAGTTTCTTTTCCTAAAAAGATTAATGATAGCCGTGTCTATGCTTTATTAAGCTAATTATGTACTTACTAAGATTTCTAAGGAAATCTCAATCTTTTGTGGTTTTATGTTTCTTTCTTGTATGTATAAATTATACACTGGATGTGATGGCCAACAGAGGGAAAGCCCCGATGAAGTAGGAGACTCCGAGGAGTCTTAAGGGACTCTTTAAACATATTCCTTATGTAGATTTCACTATTGCGTCCCTGAGACTTTCTATATATGATCAGCTAGTGGAGTTGTGATATCACAATGCTCCCGCTTTTGCTGAGGAAGAGCAGTGTATAAGTTGCTGTTTGACTTTGGGATTTGATGGTTCTCTGTCTATATGTGGGGTTTATTCAATACCACAAGGACAATATCTCAAGTATGATCGTTGTCTTAGCTTGGATATATTTTGTTATGAGAGGGAATTTCCTAAAGTTAAGAAGGAAACTAATTGGCTATAGGGATGGTCTTTTGATATATAATAGTATTTTGTTAACTTTGATAACTATTCTAGAGCATGTATATATAACAGTACAATGTTAGATGAATGAGTGGAGAATGTGGAAATTAAAAGATAAAATTTGCCATCTATAATCTTTAGAAATTTTTATACTTGTGATCTTATCCGCTGTGTGTATTATAATTCCTATAATTTATTTACTAAGATCTTGATACGTATGAGGCTGAGTAGCCTAGTGTTACTTATTTTGATCCCTTGACTTATGTTAAATCTTAGACATGAGTTGGGGGTGTCACAGAGTGGTATCAAAGCTATTACGTCTCTGGGTGAAATCCACATTGTCCTAGGAAAAAAAAGGGATCACATGGCACTGGAATAAGTTTAAATCTTTATAAGATTGGAATTGGAGTGATATAGATGAATGAATTGTACTTTAGAAATATGGAGGTTTCTAAAGTAAATATAGCTCATGATGGAGTTTGGTATGTTTCAGAAAGATAAAAATGACAGGAGGTCATCCTGCTTCGAAACAAGTAGAAACAGCAGCCCCAAATCCTTCCCTGGTTACTCCTTCAAGGATGGAGGAGCAGATGGCACCAAACCCACCTTTGGAAGGGGGACCGATGGCTCAGAACCCACCTTTGGAAGGAAGACAAGAGGCGCAAAACCCTCCATTAGAAGGAGACTAGGCTATAGCTGAAGCTATTCGGCAGATGACTGAAGTGGTGAGAAACTAGATAGAGCAGAGTCGTTATCGTCAGTAGGATGAGAAAAGAGGAGAAACCCAAGGATATCGATATGAAAAGTTTCTAGTTTACCGATATCGGCATTTTATAGGAACGGGAGGAGCATTTGTCAGCGCCCCAGCTTGCGCTTGGGTTCGTACGCAAATTGCGACGCCGGGGACGAACGTCACAAGGAAGTCATCCCTCATCTTTACGTGTGAGAGCCTCGTTTTAAGTTATAGTAAATAATTTTTTTTTTTTTTTTTACTTGCAGCGGAAAAAGGTCAAGCCATAAACAATCGACGAAACGTTACGTTCGTCGCACATCACATGGTTAACGAAATAAAACCCAAATTAAACATCACATACATATGCATATATCAAAGCTAAAGTCACCAATGTAAATAGTTTTATACAAAAGTACTTCCCAAAACAACGGGAAGATTTTTCCTCAAAATACATTAGCGAATACAAAATAAAGATAATGCCAATCCACTCCTCCTTCCGCCAACCCTACTAATAGGCGGGTTCTTCTTTTATCTTCTTAAAGTCTGGGCCATAACGAAGGCTGTCCAGACTCAGTCCTGGGCCTACGTCACACATCATCCCAGAGGATGACGTAAACAGGTGTCCCATGTGGAGGAGCCCGTCAACTCCTAGCACCAAACAGCACCCCGTAGGGCGGAGATCGTCAAAAAAATACGTCGCCATAGGAAGCGACTCTGCTGCCCACTGACCCAACAGGTCTAGGGTCACTGGCCCAGCAGTATCAGTCTTAGTCGGGCCCATGAGGGTCCGACCCATCTTCTCGAGAGTCGTAATCCGGGGATCCATTATGTCCTGCAATAACTTCTATCGTTCCCAAGGGAGCGATAGTAGAGATAATAAAAAGGGGGTGAGATTTCGGGAGAAATCTCAGCAAGTATACTAGCACTTAAACCAGAACATTTCCAATATACAGATAAGTGAACAAAACATTCGTAACTAATGCACATGCAATGAATGACTGACTCATGCACATGCTCATGAAAACTTTTAAACAGACTTGCTTCTTTCAGACTTCTTTTCATAAAACTTTCATACGGATTTCTTCTTTCAGACTTCTTTTCATATCATTGCTTTTCAAATAATTTCTTTAAAACATTTCGTATCTTTTATTCTTTCTTAGGCGCCACTTATCTTAAACAGATCTTTTCTTATGGCTCGAAAGCCCATCTTGTCATGACTTTTCACTTAACATGTATGAGACACAACACGGTTCCCCTAAGCACCGCGTGTTCCCTGCTGGTTACCGCATCACTTTAATGTGAGTGTATCTTATAACTTTAAAACGGTAGGTCCTTACACCTTATCCGTCCTTGGCACCCACCAGCGTTGGGTGCTACTGCGCTCCGGACACCTTTTGGAGCCATACACGGTCCACCGACTGTTCTTCGTCGACCCAGGGGCTTCCACTCGACTTTAAACACTCCTGAGTGGACAAGGAGTTCCACTGGGGCACTTCCCCGTCCCAGCCTTTGGGGTTCTTATAAAACTTTACTTCTTTTCTTTTCTTTCAAAAATTCAGATCTTTTCTTTTCTTTTCTTTTTCTTAAAAACATCTTGGACTTTAAAAAGATACTTTTCATGACTTATGCATGGGACATGCAATGCACACTTAATTTCATGCAAAACCCGAGACAAGCTCGATTGCATTCACATTTCATTTTTTTTTCTCCCTCATTGGGATAACTTCACAACTTCCTACTTAGTCATCATGCTCTATACCCAAAATTGGGCCTAGGATTGAAGTGGGATACTTGGCCCATCTCCAACCCATCATGGCCGAACCTTCCTAGGGAATTCCTAGGGCTTTCCTTCATCATTTGACTCCAATTATCCTCCACAATTTAAAAGTGTTAAATTAAAACATATACCATCCTTAGAAAGGGGTAACCGAAACCCTCTAATCCACCAAGTAGACATTTTCATCTCCAAACTTAAATATTTCTAACTTCCTTCCTTCACCTTTCTAACTTGGGGAATTCCTTCCATTAATCTATTCAAAATTTCCTTTTCTATAAGTTTCTTCTATAAGCACAACTAAATAATTCCACCACAAAGCAATATAATTAAATCTTCTAATCTCAACCTTAAATATCATAAAATTCCAAGTAAACATTACTAGTCATCATGCACAAGTGGTTACTTCTTTCCATATGCAAGTATACACCAATTCAATTCATACCAATCATGTATTTTATTCCCATGTCCATTTTCATTTCCTCAAGATAATATTTTCCTTGAATAAATCAATTTCATCACTAATTCCTCAAATAAACTTTATCTTAGCAACACCAAATTTAATACTTAACACTAAAATCCATCATGCATCAACTTCATCATTTCAAATAATAATCATGCTTTTCACTTCTTTTTGCAAGTAATACTTGATCCATCATCTCTACTCACATTCTAAGCTTATTTCATCATAGAGGTTTACACAAGAATATTCATATCAAAGACAAGTAAAATCAATTCAATCCAACATGGCAATACAATCATTAATCCAACAAACACGATCACCTCACTATATACAAGAATTGTTAAGGAGAAGGTGAAAGTATACTTACAATATTCCTATTAGATTTTTGATTAAAATCTGAAAATACACATATGAAATCTCTTATTAGACTAGCTATAAACACAAAATTTAAAGGAAACCCTATTTCCTTCTAACCAAAACAAAGTGTCACATGTGTGTGTGTGTTCTTCCTAAGCTTGCATGAATTTAGTCACTAACCTTCTCCAATGTATGGATCACCTCAACACTCTTGATTTTTGGCTTCACTACTATAGGATTCTTCAAATTATATGGTGAAAGGAGAAGAAGCAAAAGTAGAAGTGGCTTGAGTAGTTTTGGCCGAGAGGTGAAGAGAGAATGAGATAGGAGAGTGCTTGCATATGTCCGAGTGAAATGAGCTAAGGGAATTGCATATGGGGTCACACGGCCAACTCTCTTTCCTAGGGTCTTTGGTACACTTTTTACCCTACTTAGGTATGGCCAATGATAGATTGAGTGATTGACAACTCTAGGCCATTCCAAGATCAAATCTTGGCCATGCCTTGGTGAATTCTCCTTTCTCCTTCTCACTTGCTATGGCCGGCGGCTTCTTGGAGTGTTTAGCACCCATTTTCTTGCTTTTCACTCCATCATCATTCCCCCATCCTCTCATGTGTCCATCCAAGTGATCTCAAAGCCATGCTTTTTGTAATTTGAGCAAAGCATGATCCGGCCAAGCCAAGCCTCCACCGAAACCCACTTTGTCCATTTTCCTAGTTTTTGTCATTTCCATCACCTACACCTACACCATACCTCTCTTCACATCACCATACTCTCTTACACATTGTACTTTATTCACTTACACACTCCTCCCCTTTGTCCTATCACTTGTTGGTGGCCATACCCCATGAGATCCTCCAAATATACCCCACGGGTTGCCTTCCACCGAAACCACCTTGCTCCTTTCTTCCATGCTTCTCTTCATGCCATTTGTCACTTCCCTACACACCATGATCTCAATTGGCAAGTCAAGGAATGGTGTCTTGTACCTCCAAGATTCCATGGTAGGAAAATCACTCCATTAGATCCTACACTCAATCCTACATGGCATGTATCCACCTACTAGTCAATCTCCACCAACTAGGATTTTCCTACAAGTATTTGGATAATTTTCTAGGATTTTTCTCCAAGTGACATGTGTCTCTACTATGGGCTTGATGGGTCATGGGCTCATTCCATGGGCTTTTGGGCTCACCATTGCTCTCTTGGCCCATTCACTTGATCCATTCCTCAAAAGTCTCATTCCTAAGCCCATATCTTTAAAGCCTATTTTATTCTTTTACAAATTACCACTAATCTTGTGTATTAGCATTTAATTAACTAATTAAATTAAGATGAAGATTTTTAGGGCTATTACAGCATTAAAGGCTGATAGATGGATTATTGACCTGGAACGTATTTTCGAAGTTAGTGTTTGTACTAAAATTCAAAAGGTGCAGTATGCGGGACATTTGCTGCAAGGAGAAGCAAGATGATGGTGGAACACGAAACAGAGGCTTTTGAAGATAGAGTTAGGATAAAATGTAATGCCCTCGTGGGAACGGTTCAAGAAAAAGAATTTGATGATCGATTCTTTTCAGAATGTGAAGCAGCAGAAAGCTCTAGATAATGCCACGTTGGTACAAGGCAACATGACGGTGGAGCAGTATGCAGCTTGGTTTATGGAACTGACAAGATTTGCCCCACGCTTAGTGGCTAATGAGAAGATGAGAGCGCAGAAGTTTCAAGAAGGATTGCAACCATGGATTCGTATGCAAGTAGTGTGCCTACGAATGGAGAATTTTTAGGAACTAGTGAACATAGCAACCATAACAGAAGCTGAACAGAGGAGCATAATGGTGCAAACTTAAGTAACTGGAAAAAGGAGATTTCCTTATTCTAGGGCAAAATATGTAGGAAGGAAACGAAATTTTAGTCCCATGGATAGAGGAAAAGGAATAGCAGGCAATTCAAATGTACCGATTATGTTTCCATTATATACCAAATGTGGACGTCGGCACAAGGGAGAATGTAGAGTTGATACTAGGGCTTGCTTTAGGTGTGGTTGGTCAGAACATTTGATCAAGGATTGTCCTCAGAATGTCTTGCAAGGAGTAGCTCTATCAGGAAGGAAAAACTAAGGCTCCCATGAAAGCTAAAGTTTATGCGATCACACCTGGAGAAGTGGACATGGAGGCTGATGAGACCATAGACGCTAATGTTATTACTGGTAACTTTCTAATTTTCCTTCTTTTAGTTAATGAATGGATTTTTTGGATTAGTAATAATAACAGTAGGATAACTTTCTTAGGTAAGGTTAAATTGAAGCAATGCATGGTCTATACTCTGTTTGACTCAGGAGCAATAAAATCTTTTATTTCATATGATTGTGTCCAAAGATGTGAATTAGAAGTGGAATCATTGGCCCAAAAAGTTATAGTAGTCATGCCTGATGGGAAGATAGCAGGATGTCATCGAATTGTAAGAAATTGTTTCTTGGAAGTTGAGGGTTTTCAACTAGTCGCTAATTTGATATTATTCCATTTAATGGAATTTGACTTAATTTTGGGAATGGACTGGCTAGCCAAGTATAATGCTAAACTTGATTGCCGTAAAAAGGAGATAGTTTTTGATTTATCAATGAAGGAGAAGTTTTGTTACAAGGGGGAAATAATTGATTCAGTTTCCTCCATAGTAACTACCAAGCAAATGAAGAAAAGTATTGAGGAAGAGGCAAAGGTGTACATGATAATAATGTTAATTCCTCAAAAGTTGTTAAGAGTATCAAAGGAATTTCAGTTGCCGAAGACATTCCCCAATCTTTCCTGATGATCTGTCAGGATTACCTCCTGACCCGGAAACGAAGTTCACTATCGAATTGAAACCAACTACGGCTCAAGTTCATAAGGCACCTTATAGGATGGCGCTGGTGGAATTAGAAGACCTAAAAGCTCAGATTGAGGAACTTTTACAGAAGGGATTTATTAGACCAAGTTCGTCGCCATGGGGAGCACTAGTGTTGTTTGTGAAAAAGAAAGATGGAACAATGTGAATGTATATAGATTACTGAGATTTGAATAAGGTTTCAATCAAGAATAAATATCCGTTGCCACGGATAGATGATTTGTTGGATCAACTAAGAGGAGTTTCAGTATTCTCTAAAATAGACCTTCGGTCTAGATATCATCAGCTGAAGATCAGGGAGCAAGATGTACCTAAGATAGCCTTTTGAACGAGATATGGGCATTTTGAATTTTTGGTTATGCCATTCAGATTGACAAATGCACCAGCGGTATTCATGGATCTGATGAACCGAATATTTAGACCTTATTTGGATAATTTTGTGGTACTTTTTATTGATGATATTTTGGTTTACTCCTAGGCTAATGAGGATCATAAAGAGCATCTGAGAATTGTAATGGAGATTTTGCAGAAACATCAATTGTATGCCAAACTTAGTAAGTGCGAGTTTTGGCTACGAGAAGTAAAATTTTTGGGTCACGTGATCTCGAGTGAAGGAGTTTTCGTGGATCCAGCAAAAATAGAAGCAGTAATGGATTGGCAGCAACCAACCAATGCACACGAAATACGAAGTTTTTTGAGTTTAGCCGGATATTACAAAAGATTTGTAGAAGGATTTTCCAAACTATCTGCGCCTTTGACAGCACTTTCCAGGAAGAATGCTAAGTATATTTGGAGTGATCAATATGAGAAGTATTTCCAAGAGCTAAAAAGAAGATTAACTACAGCACCAATTTTAGCTCTACCAGAACCTCACAAACCCTATGTGATATATAATGATGCCTCAAAAATGGGACTGGGATGTGTATCAATGCAAGAAGGAAGAGTAGTTGCGTACGCATCCCGATAGCTGAAGGATCATGAACAGAATTATCCCACTCACAATTTGGAATTGACAGTTGTGGTTTTTGCACTAAAAATTTGGAGGTACTACTTATATGGAGAGAAATGTGAAATATTTACGGACCATAAAAGTTTGAAGTATCTTTTTAGTCAGAAGACTCTGAACATGAGGCAAAGAAGATGGATAGAGAACATAAGTAACTTCCAATGTGAAATTAAATATCACCCTGGAAAGGCAAATGTGGTAGCCGATGCCTTAAGCAGGAAAGCTCAAACTGAAGAATTATCGGTGTTACAGCAATGCGAGAGATTCTTGTAGATAGTTTATCACAAGAACTCAAGTTAATGGTGATACAAGAAATTGTTCCTTTAACAAATGAGGAAATCAAGGAAGGATAACAAAAGGATGCTAAGCTGGAAAAGATGAAACAGCAAATGGTAGAAGGAAAAGGGTCATCACACTTTATGATTTCAGGTGATCGGATGCTAAATTTTGGAAAGAGGAAAATAGTGCCGAATAATTCAGATTTGAAAGAAAGATTGATGAAAGAAGCTTATGGTACACCATATACTACTCATCCTGGAAGTACTAAGATGTATCAGAATATAAAAAAAAGTTTTGGTGGGAATGAATGAAGAAATATATTGCAACCTTTGAAGCCAAATGCCCAGTATGTCAGTTAGTGAAAGCTGAACATCAAAGACCAGTCGATAAATTACAACCCTTACCAATTCCTAAATGGAAGTGGGAGGATATATCTATAGATTTTGTGATAGGATTACTGTGACGCCCACGAATCCCCCCTGGGATTTAGAAGGACTCGCGACATCAAGACGATCATCTCATGGATCAATCATCCCATCGAATAGTATTTGAAGAGTGTGTGAAGCATGCACTAAGTGTACTGTAAATATTCGCAGCGGGAAATAAATAAAAGTTAGCCGTTCTAGTACCAAAGATTCTTTAAAAATTATAAATCAATTTAAAACAATTTCTTCAACAAGGGATTATACAGTCTTCCAAAAGAAAAAGATAAACAAATACTACTTTCGAGATCATAATCTCGATCTTCATCCTCTCAACAAATTTCCTTTCCTGTGAAGTCTGTATCTTGAGCCAAATTCGTTTTCTGCAATCACAACCTACGATCCCGTAAAATGGGGGACCGTAGGGTGGGCGCGATCCACCGTGGTGAGATGTGAATCCCAGTAAGCAACAGATAACAAACAACATACAATCACTTCACATAACAGAACATCATCAGCATATACCAGTAAACTTAATGGGTGCATGTACCATGAATATGAGACTTACAACATGACTTATGCACATGCACTTTCATGTAAAAACATTCGTAAACCTTGACATTTTTCAATGCTTTGCTTCATGTACTTGCTTTTCATAAAAATGCTTTCATATAACTTGACTTCTTTCATATGCATATAACTTGACTTCTTTCATATCATTGCTTTCCAAATATGCTTTTCGTCTTTTCTTATCTTAGGCGCCACTTAACATATCATATGGCTCGAAAGCCCTTCTTGTCATGACTTTTCACTTAACATGTATGGGACACAACACGGTTCCCCTAGCACCGCATGTTCCCTGCTGGTTACCGCATCACCCTCAAGTGAGCGTCATATAACTTTAGAACGGCAGGTCCTTACACCTTATCCGTCTTGGGCACCCACCAGTGTTAGGTGCTACCGCGCTCCGGTCACCTTTTGGAGCCATACACGGTCCGCCGACTGTTCTTCGTCGACCCAGGGGCTTCCACTCGACTTTAATCACTCCTGAGTAGACAGGGAGTTCCACTGGGGCACTACCCCGTCCCAGCCTTTGGGGTTCTTATAAAACTTTACTTCTTTTCTTTTCTTTCAAAAACTCAATCTTTTCTTTCCTTTTTCTTAAAACATGCTTGACTCAAAACATGCTTTTCGTGCTCATGCATGGGACATGCATGTGACATGTGACTTCTTATGCAGAACATGTGAGTCATGAAACATATGATCATACATTCACAAAACATATCTCATACATTTTAACATATGAACAGACACTCATCTTTAACTTATCTTCTATCTCACACATTGTGCATATTCCAGTGAAGATATAGTCAAGACCTTCAATCACCTCACATCCAACCAACACTATCTCATAGGGGTTAAGGATGCAACTTATAACGGAATCAAACCTAACTTTTCTTCTCCTTTCATTTTACCCAAAACACGCATATTTTCTTAAGATCTTCTCATAACTTAATGACCATATCATAACCAATCATTAATCACCACATTTACATTGCATGTATAGTTATTATCTTCAACAGATGATCCTCATATACTATTTTCTCTATTCCCAAATATTTCTCAATCTATACATCAAGGGAATCCAAGAATACACATCGGTAGTTACTAAAAAGTAACGGAGTCATTCCACCAAATCTTTTTATCACTAATAATCATTGAAATAATCGAATTACCCAATCAGATCATCTTATCACCAATAACCATTAAAATATCTGAATCATCCAATCAGGTCATTTTATCACTTATAATCATCAAAGTAATTGAATTACCCAATCAAATCATTTTACCGCAAATAATCATTAAAATAGTCCAGTCGTCCAATCAGATCATTTTACCGCAAATAATCATCACAATAGTCGAGTCGTCCAACCCAAAACATTTTATCTCCAATAATCACTAAAATACTAGAGTCATCCCACCAAAACATTATACCATCAACAATTACCATTCACCCAGTATTTAATCACATTAAGATTGACTCGGAATAATCTCAATCTCCATTTAATGGCCTCAGGCCCAACTGGTCTACTCTCAAAGTACTCATCATCACTAACTAACACATCAAACAAACAGAACAGAGATTAACAGTCAATCAAACAGTCAAACAAATATCTGTTACTTACAGTGCATAAACGGATGCCAACCGAACATCGCGGTGATCCCCGATCTGTAGCGGGTAAATTGTGCACTATTCATCTCCAGGCACGGCGAAGTGACGGGTTGGGTTCGGATACTCCATTCGACACCAAAATTCATGGGGATGCTCCTTGGAGGATGGGGAATCTCGTGGCGGTGTCGGTGAGGCGGTGCAACCACCGGAAGGCGGCAGATCTAGCTCGAAGTGGTGGAGGCTCATTTTCGGATTTTCGCCCGTACGAGGGAGGTGCGGCCATGGATGGGAAAACTGTTTTAGGGGTGTGATAAACTGAGGTAGGGGAAGCTTTTGGCGGTGGTGGTGAGAGCCACGGTGGCCGGACGGCGGCGCGGCGACGGAAAACTCATTTGGAGACCCATTTCGGTTCCAAGGGAGGAGAGAGAGAGTGGGTGCTCCGTTGGGGCTAAGATTTCTGGTGGTAGGTCGTCTATGGGTGGCGGATCAAATGGCGGTGGTGGTGTCATGATACGGTGGCTGGTGGCGGAGATATGGGCGGCGAAAGGTGCGGCGTAGAGGTTTAAACACCTCTCGGGTTTGGGGCTGCCGGCGGGACGTGGGGCTGCGGTGGTCGACACCACCGGTGGGGTTGGACTCGCCGGAGGGTGGCGGTTCAGGTGGAGCCGGAGGTGAGGCTAGGTGGCCGTGGGTGGCGCCGCCACGAGCTGAAAACCGGACTGCTCCTCCCACGGTTACTGTAGCACGTGGGAGAGAAAAGAGAGAGGAGAGAGAGAGAAGGAAAAAGGAGAGGGGAAAATGAGAGGGTTTGACCCCTTTCGCCCTATTTATAGGCCCGACGTTTTTGGGTCTTCAAACGGACAACAGATGAATTTAAAACACTGATTTGAAAGCGTAGAACATCAACTTAACTTAAAATTCTCAAACTAATTAAATAAAATATTATTTCAACTAATTTTATTTTTCAACATATTATTTTTCATTAATACTTAAAATGATGAACTTTATTTAATTATTTAAAAGGAATAGATCTATACATTTAAATCAGATATTTAAAGCACGTTTAAAATCTCGCACTATTTTAAATAACTAAAATCAAGTCAATAAAATAATCCTGTATAACATAGTATTTTTGGAGCTATTCAAAAGCTTCCCAACCAAAATAGAATAAACATAATAAGACTTAAGAATTTAATAAATTTAAGATCAATAAACCAGATAATGTCAGATAAAATAGAATCAATGCTCCTTAATAAAAACACAGCAAATCAAACCATATTTTATAATAATTAAAACTAAAATTATTGAATATATCATTTCAGATGGAAAGACCAGTAGCAACAATTAATTACAATAATTAAAAGCACTATTATTTAAGAATCTCACAAAAGCTTATAACTATACTAAAATCAAAACCACTAAATCCAAGTAATATCGATAACAATTCAAATGATAAAACCAATAATAATCTTTAAATCACTATAATATTAAAATGATAGATTTCACAAATAACTAATTCTGATCGTAAATAAAACGTACCCGAAATTAAATTTATGAGATAACAATCTAAGTTATTAAAATAAATTAAAATATCCCATAACAAAATATGAGCAAATTAAAAGTATGTAAAACTGCGGGGTCTCACAATTACCAAGAACTTCAGTGGGAAAAAATGCAATTTGGGTAATAGTTGATCGGTTGACAAAGAGTGCTCACTTTTTGCCTATTTCAAACACGAATTCTATGGAAAGATTGGCAAAAATCTACGTAAAAGAAGTAGTTTGTCTGCATGGAGTGCCCAAGACCATAGTGTCAGATAGAGATTCAAGATTTACATTTTGATTTTGGCAAAGTTTACAGAAGATGATGGGTACCAATTTAAATTTTAGTAGTGCATATCATCCTTAAACGGACGGGCAAACAGAAAGATCCATTCAGACTTTAGAAGATATGTTGAGAGCTTGTGTATTGGATTTTGGTAAAGATTGGGAGAGTCTGTTACCATTAATCGAGTTTGCTTATGATAACAGTTTTCAAGCTACTATCAAATGGCGCCTTATGAAGCACTTTATGGAAGGAAATGCAGGTCTCCTATATATTAGGACGAAGTTGGGGAAAGCAATATTTTAGGACCTAAGTATTTACAAGAAATTAAGGAGCAGATTACAAGGATAAGGAATCAGATAAAAACGGCGCAAAATAGGCAAAAGAGTTATCAGATAATTGCAGAAGAACTTTAGATTTTATGGTAAGAGACTAGGTGTATTTGAAGATTTCGCCTATGAAGGGAGTTATGCGATTCGGTAAGAAAGGAAAGTTGAGGCCTCGTTATATTGGACCTTATGAAATTCTGGAAAAAGTAGGTCTGATGGCTTACCGTCTAGCATTACCTGATAATCTGCAAGGAGTCCATAACTTCTTTCATGTATCTTCCCTGAAGAAGAGTTTAAGCAATGAATAAGTGGCAATGATGGATCTAAGTCCTGTTAATTTGCATCCCAACTTAACCTATGAAGAGTGGCCAGTGAGGATTGCAGATCAGAAAGAATAGACCCTTCGGAACCGCACAATTCTATTAGTGAAAGTGCTCTGGAACAATCCTGTTTTTCAAGAAGCTATCTGGGAACGCGAGGATGTGATGAGAACTAGTTATCCTCATTTGTTTGAAACTTAGTTGTATTAATTTGTGTTTTATGTTTGAACTCTAATATATGTATATTATGCTATTTGTACGATGTTTGTGTTCTTTTGGTATCTATAGTTTTTGATAATTGGTTTTACTCAGGATTATGGCTTCAAAAAGAAAAGCACGAATGTCAATCACTCCTGTCGATCAGTTAAAGAAAAGATTGGAAAGGATTAGAGAGAGGTTTCATAGGGAAAAGCTGAAACAACGGAAAACAGATAGATTACGTTGGTTGAATAAGAGTGAAAAACATAGAACACATATCATCGACATAGATGAAAAAGGTAACCCAGTATGTAGACGAGCTTTGCCAGGTGAGGAAAGGCAACCCACTCAAAAATGGTTACAAGTAGAAAGGGAATTGTTGAAAAGAGTAGATAAAGGAAAATCCATCATAATGGAGTTATTTGATAGGTCTGAAGATAGAAACGTCAATGTGAGGAGGGACCAGTCATAGAAGAAACAGAATTTGAAATACTACGTAAATTACAAGAGATTAGTGTGAATATGTATTTTGATCAGGATGTCGAGATGATCTTTTACTATTCTCAAGATTCACTTTCAAGTGAGGAAAAAGTCCCAACCTCTTCAGAAGAATCTACTGCTGCTAGCAATCGAGATATTAATTCATTGAACCCTTAATTCATGATTTAGCGATTTCGGGGACGAATTCATTTTAAGGGAGAGAGGATGTAATACCCGAAAATTCTAAGATAAAGTTTTATTTGGATTTCTTTAAAGGATTATATATTGGGCATATCTTCTAGGAAAATAGAGTTGGAGACTTAAATGAGAGTATTAGGTATAGAATAAGTGAGATCATGTATAAATATATATATATATATATTGTGGAGGAATTTTTGAGATTTGGAACAAGGTATCAACTAGAGAAATTCATTTTAAGCTTAGAAGGAGTTGAATTCTCAAAAAATTAAGGTGTAAATGCAAGAGGAAGTGATAGAACCAAATATCAAATACTTGGTGCTCATTCTTGGATTAAATTGTCGCATTTTAGTGAAATGAGCACAAGTTATTCGTATGAGGTTCAAATGAGGTGATTCTAATTCGTACAGAATTATAAGAGATATATCTAAAACTTTCATGTTATGAGTTTTTGAATATTTGGACCGAATCAATGACTTATTTCGGGAGCAAGTGGATAACTCTGGACTGAGCTTAAACAAAATTCGGGTTGGAGAATATGGATCCAAATGGGATTCTATCCTAACTAAATCAGGAAGGGGTCTTCTAGAACTTGTTAAGTAAAGTCTTAAAGGGGTTATCATGTAACTAAATGAGTTATGGGAGGCTAAGGGGCACGGCTAACCAAATGAAGGCTGGAAAGGGAGATGCATGCATGGTTAGGTGAGATGACACCTCATCCCTTATCCTATAAGCTTCTACCCTAACCATTGATCAAATGGTTTGCAAAATTATCTCAAATACTGACCATTGGATGATCATTTCAACTGCAAAGCCTAATATTTTTGGGGATTTAGTTTAATCATGAAAAAAAGTTTAGGAGGGACACCTCATCACAAGCAAACCAGAAACCTATTGTCTTTACCAAGTTGCCCCTCTTCTTTCCTTCATATGGATTGACCATCACCCCTATAAATAAACATTTGGGAGTCTTCTAACTCTCTTTGGGAAGCATAGCACGTAATCCTTTGAAGGAAACCAAAGAAAACCCTTCTCTAGTCCCTTAACATCCATATACATCCTAAGTGAGCTTAGTAAGTGTTTTGAGAGGAAAGCTTGCAAAGATTTGGTTTGATCATCTTCAACTAGATTTAGAGAGTGTGTAAGTTCATATTCTAGTTTAACTTTAGTATGGAGATGGTTTATTTAAGTGGTTGGACTATACATGTTAGTATTGAACCTTTATATTCTTGTTAAAGTGTTATAATAAACCTAAGTGTTGTTTGAAGTGGTTTTGTTAATGGGAATGTGTTAAATGAAGTTAGAAGAACCTAAAACTATGTTATAATAAGTAAAAATCAAGTTTATGTGAAAAGATTGCAAGTTTTGGATTGAAAAATCCCATACTCTGTAACTTCGCTCGACCTTCGTTCGACCGAAGGATCGAGCCAAGAACAATTGTAAACCCTCATTTGACTCTCGCTAAATGTTTGGCTCGAACAAAGTGCAACCCAAGACTCCGCTTGACACTCACTCGATGTTTTGCTCGAGCGACTTCTAACCCAAGAACTCGCTTGAGCAAGATACCCAGTTTTCTTGAATTTTGCTCGATACCCTGCTCGAGCGAGTTCCAACTCGAGACTTCGCTCGATTCTTGCTCAATACTTCGCTTGAGCGAGATACCCTATTTTGCTGAAATTCAAGGCTTTTGTTGGAATAAAAGGAGACATTGAAATAAGAAGAAATTATATGTGCTATCTAAGTATTTAGCTAGTATAAAACACTTTGCAGAATTTAAGATACATACATATGTGAGCATGTGATAATTTAAGAGTACATGCATGCTCTAGTATGTGGTGAGATTTAAGAAAAGTGGTACATCATGTACTTGAGAAACATTCCTAAAAATAAGAAAGGAACAACTAAGAATAAGAGATATGGAAAAGTTAGTCACGTCGTGACGGGGACGGCGAGACGTAACGCCTAGATGACTGACATGCCGACAGGAACGGCGATACATAACGCCTGTCGTATGATAAGAGTGTTATGTATTATCACGGGGACAGCGCTACGTAACGTCCATGGAAGTGATATGATTAGTGAAGACGTCAAGACATAATGCCCGCTATACTACGTTTGTTCCATGACGTGACAGGGACGACGAGACGTAATGCCCAGAAGATTGACCCGAGACTCATCATAACGGGGATGGCGATACGCAACACCTAGGTAATTGATGAGTTATATGCGATGGAGACGGCGATACGTAATGCCCATCAAGGATAAGAAATAAATAAGCTTTAAAAGAGTATATATGATGGGGACGGCGATACGTAACGCCCATCGGGAATAAGGAATAAATAAGTATTGAAAGGTGCAAATTGGTTAAGAAAAAGGAATATAAGATATCATAAGAGTTCAAACCTGTGTAGGTTATTGATAATCACATGAAACATGTTTTTGATCATGTTTTGTTAGTTTCTTTTCCTAAAAAGATTAATGATGGCCGTGTCTATGCTTTATTAAGCTAATTATGTACTTACTAAGATTTCTAAGGAAATCTCACTCTTTTGTGGTTTTATGTTTCTTTCTTATATGTATAAATTATACACAGGATGTGATGGCCAACAGGGGGAAAGTTCCGATGACGCAGGAGACTCTGAAGAGTCCTGAGGGACTCTTTAAACATAAGCCTTATATAGATTTCACTTTTGCGTCCTTGGGACTTTCTATGTATGATCAGCTAGTGGAGTTGTGGTATCACAGTACCCCCACTTTTGCTGAGGAAGAGTAGCATATAGATTGCTGTTTGACTTTGGGATTGGATGGTTCTCTGTCTATATGTGAGGTTTATTCGACACCACAAGGACAATATCTCAAGCAAGGTTGTTGTCTTAGCTTAGATATGTTTTGTTCTAGGAGGGAATTTTCCGAAATCAAGAAGGAAACTAATTGACTATAGGGATGGTCTTTTGATATATAATAGTATTTTGTTAACGTTGATAACTATTCTAGGGCATGTATATATAATAGTACAATGTTAGATGAATGAATGGAGAATGTGGAAGTTGAAAGATAAAATTTAACATCTGTGATCTTTAGAAATTTTTATACTTGAGACCATATCCGCTGTGTATATTATAATTCCTATAATTTATCCACTACGATCTTGATACGTATGAGGGTGAGTAGCCTAGTGTTACTTATCCTGACCCCTTGACTTATGTTAAATCTCAAACGTGAGTTGGGGGCGTCACAATGCCTAACACTAGGTTGCACTTGAGTTGAAAACTCTCTCCCCCTCTTTTCCTATGGCCAGCGCCCACTATGGGTTTTAACCCCTCTTCTTCTTTCATATCACTCCTCACACATTCACCAATCACTTCACAAGTCTTCTCAAGAGGATTTGGAAGTCCTACTTAGGAGAATGATCCATGAAGTAGTCAGCGAAGGTCTCCCTTTGCTTCCACCGAATGCCCATTTCTTCTCCCGTAGTTTTCTCTTCTCACAAGCAACTATCCATCAACTATCAAGTCACTCACTCTTACACACATGCCTTACACACACTTACACAATCTTATGTATACAAATCACCTAGATTTGGGGAAGATCTAGAAAGACACAAAATGGGGTGTTCGGCTACACCATACCCGAATCCTATTTGCCTCCATTTGGTCACTCTTCTCTCCAATGATGCTTCCTTTTGACACATCACTCAATCAATCATCTAACACACTCTCTCAAGTCCCTTCAAGATCTCCTATCTAGATTTGGCCACCTAGGTAAACCCAATGGGATTCGGCACTCCCATTTCTAATTCACCTGAATCATGCTTCCCACACATCTTCTCTCAACTATTTTCATCTTCCCTAGATCTAGCATATGTCAATCATCTAGATTTGGTATGCTTCTAGGAAGACTAAATTTGAAGACTTCTTCCTCTTCAAAAATAGTCACCTCACTTGTTACCATCTCACCCTTACAAGTCAACACATATCTCTAAGGATTTTCTTACACAAAAATTTATGTTTTTGTCATGTTAAGGATGGGCTTCACATTGGGAAACTCAAAGTGGGAAAGTTGGCTCTCCTTAGCTTCCTTTCATACGTATATGCATTCTTTCCAAGCCACCATCTCTCTTCCCAATGACACCACATCTCATCTTGTCATTTGTCACTTGTCACTTGTTACACATCTTCCAAGGGATTTCCTTACATACAAATCTTCCACTCTTACAAGATCTAGTATAAGTCAATCTCTTAGATATGATATTCACCTAGGGAAACTCAATTGGAAGAGCTTGGTTCTTCTCCTTTTGTCTCTCACCTTTCCCATGTTTTTTCCAAATGATGAAAATCTCTTATTGATTCTTTCACTCTTTTCCAAGAAACCTACTAGTCAAACCCTCCAGCTAATAGTATTTTTCCTTCACACCCACTAGTCTTTGGAGAGTTATTAAAGCTCTCCTAGGGTGACATGTGTCTCCATACATAGGCATAGTTGACTTATGGATCACTCTCATAGGCTTATGGGCTTTGGTACCCTACTTTGGGCCAATATCCTAGTCCATACTTTCCCAAAGTTCAATTCTAAGCCCATGCCTCCAATCCTTACCAACATAAAATACCAATATTATTATTATAATAAATAAATAAATAAAATAATAAGAAACAAAAATTCTGGGTCGTCACAATTATCAAAACTCATTTTCTGTAACAGTTTGTAAAAATCGTTAATAAAGACTTGCGAGATTTTGTTACATTCAAACATGGACGATTTTACATTAAAACGTCACATTGACTTTTGAACGATGTGGCTCCTGCATGCGAATGTGAAATTTAAAACCTAATTTTACTCTAGTGGGGCCCTACTAAATATTAAAAAATATTAGAAAAGATTCAATTAAAAAATATTTTAATTTAAAAAAGATGTGAAGTGCAGTGATTGTCATTTGAATCTAGTTAATCTAATATTAAAAGAAACTAAGAATACAAATTCAAAAATAATATATACATTACATGATAATGTTGTCCACTATATAAATAAAAAATAAAATAAACATAAATACATAACAAAAAAAATAAATACATCACTACAAGGGAAATTGTTGTGGGAATTGCTTCTAGAACTACTACGGGGCGTACTGCGGCGCGGCCTGTAGGATGTCTTTAAATGTCCGAAACTCCTCATTCAATGTCTCGATCTTGTTGTTCAAGACATCTACGTGACTGATAAGCTTATATGCATAGTTCAGTCCATATGTGCCATTTTTCTATCGACCTATTGTTCGATAGGCGCCTGCAGCTCGATCATCATTAAGATTACCCAAGCAGGCCTCACATCCTGTCTGGCTATGCCACCTGCCTGTTGCTCACTGCAACCCCCAACAGGGGTAGTAGGACCGCCCACAGACTAAATCGGGGGAACAAAATTTGGTATAGAAGCAGGCTAACACCCCTTCCCATGTCCGATGCTCCAACGATGAGTGGTCATATCGATAGGGCTCATATGTCGTTGCACCATGTCCCTCGCCTACTCTACCACTCTCCAGTTTAGTAGTAGTCAGGTGATGATGACTCCATATGGGAGGTTGTTCGTTGAGACGGTACACGCCTCATAAAGGATCCGCTCAAATATAACCAATGGCAAGTCAATCTACTCTCCCCTTGTAATCACGATGTAAAACTGTGCACTAGCCCTATTAAATGTCGTCTTATCTGCCACCGGATCTATATCAATTGCAACAATAATGTGCAACTTCCAACAGAAATCCAGTAGCTGACTCTATTGAAAGGTGGCCGTCATCTTGTGCAACGTGAAGTCTTGGCCAATGAGTATGTAGAAATCCTCATTTTACTCATCAATAGCATCCTCGGCACTAGTATTCTTAGTCTCTGATCGGTCGACATCATCACTGGTTGTAGAATCAACTGGGCTAGTCAATGAAGCTGTTGTGCCTACATCCCCCTCAGATGTAGGCGAATTCGGTGCAGCAGCTATGTCTGCCTGAGGCTATGCCAGTACTGCCTCAGGCATGTGACGTGGGATCTGCATTAGCTCAACATTGACATCTATCGAGACCTCGGTTTGCACACGGTGGACAGTGACAGTGTGGGACTACCCCGCAATGATTAGATCGGTACCTAGCCTTGCCTAGTGAAGACCGATTTGAGAGACCTCTGCTCCTAAAAGAGTTCGTCGAACTCATTAATCAGAATCTCCAGCTCGGGCTTAACCGCATGGGCCCCCAATTGAGCAACATCCGAGGTGGCTCCTTCCCTCATTCTCTTTCTACTGGTCATGTAATGAGCCATATGTGTCCTGCACAGAGAAAGGAAATAAAAGATAAAATTTTGTAAGTTAGAATATTTGTGCTTAAAGAAATAAAAAAAAAATGTATAGGTTACTGGATAATGTTCGAATGTAAAATTAATTACATTCAAACGTAAACTACAATGTTCGAATGTACGCAATTTAACATTCGTTAGCAGACTAACGTCCAAACGTCAACAATGTACGATTGATCATAAATTAAATAAATTACAAAATCTTAGAAAATTAACAACACGTTTGAGCAGTTATTCAACCATGTTGCTTTCACATTCGAATGTAAACCGGCATAACATTCGGACGTGAATCCCATGTTGTTCGAAACTGAAGCATCAACGTTTGAATGTTAATAATTGACATCCAAACATTGATGTTATACATCTGAACATAACGAAACGACATCCAAACGTAACTGTGGGGTTATGTAATTTGAAATTGTAACATCCAAACGTGAGCTCATTACAATATGGGAATGGCCGAGTCGACTCAATCATTCTTGAAACTCCCAAAATACATTATTTTGGGCCAAATACCACTATAAAAATGACCCCAAATGTTCAAGAAATATTCCTATAGTAGCCATTTGGCCAATGGGAACTCGTGGTGGCCAAAAAATCAAGAAGAAATTTTGGCCACCAAAGCTTTCAAATTTACATCAAAATAACCCCAAAATTTTAAAAAAATACACATAAATGTACAATAGAGGGTTGCCTACCTTTAGTAAAGGTTGCGGTGGCGTTCGGCAGTGATAGTGTGGCATTTGGCAGAGAGTTGCTCTAGAGAAAATGGAATGAAATAAGAAAGAGTCGAGACCACTATATATATATATACAGTTAACATTCAAACATTCAGATGTTAATAGTTTAATGAATGTTCGAACATTAATAGTAGCCATTGCAAACATTCGAATGTTTGTTTTAAACCGTTGAATACATTCGAACTTCAAAGTAAACGTTCCGATATTATATTAACTATAGATTGTAATATAGTGTTAATATGTTATATTAATATTATAATATTACATATTGCTATACTAATGAAATATATGCGATTATAATATTAACATTATAGTGTAATATATATGTAACATATAATATATAAAATATTCATAATATATAGTATTTGGGGTTTAAACGGTACATTTTCATTCTTTCCACTAAACGATGCATTTTCAGTTTGCCACATTAAATTGTGTAGCGCTCCGTTCCCGGAGGGGTCCGGAGAGTTAGCTTCATCCCTTAATACTCACAAATATCCATAATACTCTTCAAGAAATACTAAATCAAACCTTAATGAGATAAAATAACACCTCCACAAAAGTCAAATTTATCCATAGCTCAACATACCAAAACAACCTCCCAAAGATAAATCTACAAATTAAGATCCTCGAGAACTTCCAACCCTTGATCTCTAGCTGACCATCAAAACATATCTGAAAAATATTATGGAGATAAATGGTGAGTTATCAACTTAGTAAGCAAATAATATATACTAGTATGTAAACATAAGCATTTACCAAATCTAGAACGCAAAACAAAACATTTTTATTTTCAAAATACATAATCAAAACATGCCATCAAGAATATCAGAGCAAAAGTTTAGAAAAGTCAGAATCAAAATTCCTTTGGTATAGCATAACTAAAACATCTTATCGTATCATATACCATGTTTAACCCCCATGGTAGGGTTGTGCAAACTCCGGCGGCCAATTCAGCAAAAATAGAATGTGAATCTTCCCCTTATTATTCTCGGAGTCCCAAGTGTGCACACAAGAAAGATCACGTAGAAAACCACTTCATTTTCAAAGTAGGTGCACCAGAAACGAAACAGTTTGTACCAACTTAGAATAGAACAGAGTGAAACAGAAACAAAATGTTATGCCAAAGGTTTTCAAAAATCATATCATATCAAAGTACATAATCATCTTTTAGAACAAAACAAAACTACATCACCAAAAAGAAATTTTATGCACAATCTTCATATTCGTTCTTTTTCAATTCAAAACAGAATGCACAAAAATTAGCTCATGTCTACACTAATCATACCAGAAAAATACTTTATTCTTGTACAGAATTTCATGAGTAATGCAGAATAAATAACTAAGGTTTTCAACATTTCTTTTCATAACCAAAAGATGCATATTTTTCAAAATAGATCTCAATTCATAATTTTAGTGTAAAGTGTAGCATAGAAACCCCACTTACCTAGACTTCTTAACCTTTTCGCATTATCTTCAATTAAACTGAACCAAAAATCAATTATCAGCTAAAACTAATAATGTAATTTCCATAAATTTTCAATTGAACATGTGTCTCAACATTAAAGCCTGAAATTCTTAAGTCATCTTATTTTAATTCCTTCAAATCTAAAAATAATCCTAAAAATACTATCACTTCTCAAAAACATTGCTATCCACTGAATTTACCTAACTCAGTAATAACTCAAACACCAGTCTCTTCCAGGATTCAAGGTTCAACCCACTTAAGTAATGCAACACCCATGATCCAATCCAAAATAATTTAAAATATGAGTCCAAAATAATTTAGAATCCAATTGAATCCAAAATCATTTAATTTTTAAACTAATAACATCACTCTTTCAAAAACAGTAGAAAACAAGCCCATAAGGCTCTAGTGACCCAAAAATGTAAACTTTGCAACTGCCAGCTTTGAAATTGAGGGCAAATAACTAAGGTTTTCAACATTTCTTTTCATAACCAAAAGATGCATATTTTTCAAAATAGACCTCAATTCATAATTTTAATGTAAAGTGTAGCATAGAAACCCCGCTTACCTAGACTTCTTAACCTTTTCGCATTATCTTCAATTAAACTGAACCAAAAATCAATCATCAGCTAAAACTAATAATGTAATTTCCATAAATTTTCAATTGAACATGTGTCTCAACATTAAAGCCTGAAATGCTTAAGTCATCTTATTTTAATTCCTTCAAATCTAAAAATAATCATAAAAATACTATCACTTCTCAAAAACATTGCTATCCACTGAATTTACCTAACTCAGTAATAACTCAGACACTAGTCTCTTCTAGGATTCAAGGTTCAACCCACTTAAGTAATGCAACACCCATGATCCAATCCAAAATAATTTAAAATATGAGTCCAAAATAATTTAGAATCCAATTGAATCCAAAATCATTTAATTTTTAAACTAATAACATCACTCTTTCAAAAACAGTAGAAAACAAGCCCATAAGGCTCTAGTGACCCAAAAATGTAAACTTTGCAACTGCCAGCTTTGAAACTGAGGGCAAAAATTGAAATTAAAGACATGCACTTTGACTGAAAAAAGGAAAAACATGATGAAACCAAAAGGCTTACTAAAGGAGAACATTATGTGCCATTAGGATAGCTTCTCAATCTCGTCGAGAAAAGAGTCTATGTGCTGCAGCACAGCACGCGCGCAACACAGCAGAAATGGGTGGCTGGATCAATATCACCGACAACAAGGGAGACGAAAAAGCACTGAGAGAAAATTAAAAAACACCGTCGTGGCTGGTGGTAGCTCAAAGAACCGAGGGCAAGGAGTTAAAGAATGCTCTGTTTTCGGTAGTGCAAAACAAACCACCCTGTGTAAAGCCTTTCAGTGATTCCCAATGGTGGATTTACGTGGTTACGGCTATCTAAAGATAGTGGTATTGAGTCTGGTGGTGTGGATAAGTCTATGGCGGTGAGGTTCATGGTGCAAGATGGCTTGAAGACCAACTACGGAAGTGCAATTTGCAGCTATTTCATGTGGGTTAGTGCAAGCCGTGGCTATGGAGACACAATAGCGGCAACCTAAATAGCTAACTCTAGGTGAAGAAGAGAAAACCTGCTATAGATTTTAGGCTAAGGATGGTTCATTGGTTATGCGTGTGTTAAAGCAATAATGTGTATATATAAGAAATTAAGGAAAATCCCTAGTATGAGGGAAAGAGCGACGTGGTGCAAGAAGGGGAAAGACACATAAAACCGTGCATGGAGCTGAAGAAAGAAAAGACGAGCATGATGTGGTGTGTTTGCACGGTTTGGCTCATGACTCAAATATAAAGAAGGGTGGGCTTTTCCTCCAAGTTGGGCCTTGACTCAAAAATTAAAAAAATAAACCAATGTCTAAAAAACATTTTCTCAGCTCATGATTTTTTTTTAACATAACCATCAAATCAAATGAGAAAAGACATGTACTAAAACAACGATTTTATGCCCGTGGTCAATTTTAAAATAAATTTTCGAATACCCAAATGGAGTTTTTGCTCAAATAAATAAATAAAACATTTCAGAAAGAAATGTGACATTAGAGCTGGGTGTTACAAACTGCATTTTTTGACTAAGTTTAGCTTTTTTGAAACCAAACGATTAGATTGATAAACGACGTTTTGCCTTCTCCCCATTCCTTAAAAAGTCAACTAAACAAGTTTAATCATTACTTCTTAAGGCCAAAGAGACTGTGTAGTGCAGGAAAAAGGAAAGATCCACATTTCTTCAAGATAATTATTTCTCATTCTCTACAAGACAGGAAGCTTGTAAGCATTATTATTCGTCTTATTTAACAATTTTAACATTATTATTTTAATAAAACTATACTATTGTGTTATAGTATTATAATAACTATAGAGTATTATAATATATAATTACTATATTGTATTACTATATATAATAACTATATAGTATTACAATATATATAACTATACCATAGCGTTAACTTACTGCAGCATTATAGTATTATAATAACTATAGAGTATTACAATATATAATAACTATATATATATATATATAACTATAGTGTTATAGTATTATAATAAGTAGAAAGGATTATAATATATAATAACCATATTGTATTACTATGTATAATAACTATATAGTATTACAATATATATAACTATACTATAGTATTATAGTATTACTATAGTGTTATATAGTCCTATAATATTAATATATTATTTTACTATATATTTTTAACACTATAGCCCTATAGTTAACTATATAATATATAAAACTATATTTAACGTTTGAATACCAAGAAGCAATGTTCGAACATTTGAAAAAAAGGAAGAAAATTTCCCACACTTTCTTAACGTTCGAATGTAACTTTTTGACATCTAAACAATTGAAGAAAATAAGGAAAAATTTTCACACTTTTTAGACGTTAGAATGTGACCTTTTGACATTCAAATATTTTATGGGAAATGTGAGAAAATGCTATTTTTCTTAATGTTTAGGTTATGTTCAGATGTTATATACTATATGATCGAATGTATGCGTTTATGTTCAAATGTTAAAAATGTGTTTTACCACAATTTTAACGTCCATTCGAACATAAAATTTATACGTTCAAATGTTGTTTTAATTCAAACAAATTGAATTATAGACACACGCTTCCTCCCGTGCATGATAGAGAGAGAGAGAGAGCGAGAGAGAGAGAGGGTTAGAGTGAGAGAGAGTAAAGTGATTATTTGTTAGTGTTCTTGAGATATTTTGGTATGAGGGTAAGGAAAATTTACATTGTTTTTTTTTTTTAATTTTATATTTCCATGTGTCTTGATTTATCTTGTGCTTATTAGTATATAATAATCTAATTTACTAATCTTATGATTTTTTTGAATGGGTTTGAGCACTTGTGAAGAAATTTTATTGCTTTTGCTAGGTATATTTCTAGACTTTATAGTGTCATTGTGGTGATTATATATTGAGTGATCAAATTTGGTTGAGAAGGATATTGAGTGATTATATATTGTGCATTGTACTAGTGTTTAATGATTTGTTTTATGTAGGGTGATATTGATTGTGTAATATGATGAATTAAAATGATATTGTGTTTTGGAATTTGTTTATATTTATGCATGTTGTTTATATTATGTGGGTATGATACTTTGTTTATTTTTTCAAGCATATGTTTAGATTATTTTTGTATGTTATATTTGTATATTTTTTTACTCATGGAATTTCATAAGCATATTGGATGACTATTTGTTAGCATTTTGTTTGGATTATTTGTGTGTTTGTTTAGTTATGGAATTTGAAAAGCATATTTGGTGATTATTTGGTAGCTTTTTGTGGTTATTTACAAACAAACCCTAAATCCTCAACCTCAAACCCTAAATTTTAAACCATAAACCACAAACCCTAATGTAATACCCCATATGAGAATGATAAGGTAGATGGTATATGAGATTCTACATTGCTAGGGAATGAGAAGTTCTAGCTCTTTATAAGGTTCCAATGGGACTCCAATTGTATCATTGACTAATTCTTTTGGAGTATAGGCCATGTGTTTTGGGCCTTCTATTGGGGCATTACACCTAAACCTCCAAACCTAAACCCTAGATCCTAAATCCTAAACCCTAAAACATAAATCCTAAATTCTAAATCCTAAACCCCAAACTCTATGTACTAATAAGTAACAAATAAATAAGTAACAGATAATTAAACAATAATAACTAATAACAAACAATAAATGTAGAAAACAAATAAATAACAATAAAGGGAAATAACCCCAAACAATAATAACATTAGTTAGTAATTAGTATATATACTTTTACATAATAGTAAGTAATTAGCAGATAATAATAACTAATACATAACAATAAATAAGTAACAAACAAACAATAATAACAGTTAACATATATTTCTAGTTTATATAATAGTTAGTAATTAGCGAATAATAATAACTAATAAGTAACAATAAATAAATAACAAATAAACAATAATAACAGTGAACATATATCTATAGTTTATATAATAGTTAGTAATTAGCAAATGAATAATAAATAAATGTAGAATTGGATTGTTATTTAATAGTATGTTGTGTGACATTGATGAATAACCTTAGCCCCATTCAGTGGACACTCAGGTGTCCAATAATTCTTGAATTGTCCGGTGTGGACAGTTTGAGATTATATTATCTGTATTACATATTTTTGTTACTCCTACTGAACATTTGGTATGAAGTTTCAATGTCCTCCTCATCTATTCTTCTGGTATATTATTTGTAGGGTCACAATTCCTCTATATGAATATATATACTTGGAGAACTATGGAGAGGTGCTATCGATATTTCTGCTATCGTGAAAAGTAGAGTGACAAAGCTTGTGCAATATGAATAATATAATCTCGAATAAGATAAGACCAACTACCTTATCAAAAAAGCAATGAATCACTTTGGAGAATATTGTGCTTATGGAATTTATTTGCATATATACTAGTTGATAGGTCTTTTTAGAAATGGACAAAAATTATATGCGTCTTGACGATATATTTGGGACGGACTAAGTGCTTTATGCACATGGAGTAAGAACCTTCATTGAATTCACTCAGGCCTATACTAATAGTCGTGGTTATATTAAGTGTCCATGCTGAGGATATAAGAATTTGTGTGTTATAGGATTGGATGAAGTCGAGAGTCAAATTTTTGTCAACGGGATGGATCTGAGTTATACACGATGGATATTTCATAGTGAGTCATATGAATTGATATCGGATGTTTTATTCAATAATACAAATTCAATGCAAGACATACATGATGGTTACGAATGGGATGATGTTGATTAATGGAATGAGATAAATGAGATGTTGGGTGACATTGGTGCTGAGATGTTTATGGATGAGCCTGAAAAATATGCCTTAGGTGCCGAAGGAACTGACTCAAATAATTTTTTCACAATTTGGGAAGATGCAAAACACGAAATTTATCCTAGTTGTATGAAACACAGCAAAATGTCCTTATTCTGCGATTGTTTCAAATTAAGTCATTGTGTGGAATGTCAAAGAAGCAATAAACATGATGTTGGAGTTATTTAACAAGGTGTTTCCCGAAGGTTCTGCATTGCCAAAGAACTTTTATGAAACGAAACAAATAAGAAAGAGATTAGGATTTGAGAACAAGTTCATACATGCATTCAAGTGCATAGTTGGGAATAAGCCCAGAGCTGAGGGTTCAATAGCAGAGGCCTATATACACGATGAATGGTTAACATTTTGCTCACTATACCTTCATGGTGTTGAGACACGATTTAATTATGAAAAGCGAAATGTTGATCACGCTGCTCTACTTCCACGTGAGCTATCAGTATTTTTCCAAAATGTCCAAACCTTAGGTGCACAAACGGGTTATGGTTTCATTGATGGAGAGTTGCAAAAAGGTCAGTGGTATGTGTTGAATAATTGTCCTCGGGAGATTGATGATTATCTCAGTAGAGTACTCATTCAATTAACGCGAATTACTAGATCTAATGAAACTGGAGTAGTTATTATTTTTCAATAATATGCAGTGAGTACCTGGACAAACTTAGCACAGAAGGTGTAGAAAATGTAGAGGCAGGACACGAGAAAGAATTTCCCAGGTGGTTTGAACAACATGTATGAACTACAATTAAAAACATGTTGAATTTTGAAACTTTTAAATATTCTTGGTAATTTATTAACTATATTATTGTTTTATATTGTTAGATATTGGAACAACGTACTTGTGATCTCGGGTAAATGTTTTCTAAATTTCATGCATTGGACTATGGTCCTCAAACAGAGTGGTGCGATACACTGCATGTATTGTTCGAGGTTATAAATTCCGTACTTTGGACCGGGAACGAAATAGAAAGATACAAAACTGTGATGTGTTGGTTGAGGAGAGTTATGAGATAGATGATATTGTCTATTATACGAAATAGATAGATGATAGGGGTGTCATACGTGATACTATGGACAGAAATAACTGGGTGGGTATGTAACATATGTTTTCAGATGTGATTGGGGGATCTAGGCAGTGGTCGGGTTTTTATACATAGGGATAATCACTTCATGAGTGTCAATACTGCATCAAAATGGTATGAAAATAATCTATTCGTATTAGCTTGTCAGACTACGCAATTCTATTACTTGATTGATCCATTAAAAGGCGTTGATAAAAATAGTGGAGAAATAACTTGCCGAATCATACAATTTTTTTTTTCCTATGATCATATATGAAACAGGAACAAGTATGGATCAGGAGAACAACGGAGATGAAGATGACACTCTAATTGTAAAGACATACCAGAAAGATGGAGATCAAGGTATTAACTTGTTTGTTGATCTCAGTGCACTCGAGATACTCTCCTTATGTAGAGATAACGTTGCACCTATCCATCTTAACTCATTCGAATTAGATGATCATCCAATTGAAGTTAGTGAGGAGAAAGAAGAAGAAGACGAAGAAGAAGAAGAAGAAAAAGACGTGCAATATGACCAACAAGATGTAATTAAGGAAGATTCTGAAACAAGTATGGAAAATACATCCGAAGATGAAGAATAAAAATACAATATCATATAGGTGACTATACAAAAAAATGTGACTCATCTTCCAAGTCTCGAACCCGTTCCGGACTCTCCACTTGAGGAATGTGCTCCTGAACAAGCAAACACGCAGGCGATGGGTAGCCAGCCGACACCTACTAGTAATGAAATGTCGCTGATAATTAATTAATTAATTATATTTTAATACTCAATAACATATATAACTAATACAATGCTATTGCATATGTTAGTTGATGCATCATCCTCTTGACGTGGGCATGGCTATACTTGTGATATCTCTCTAGAGAAAAATAGAAGGTAACGAATGATTAAGGTCACCATTCCTGATAATTCTATTGGGGGAGTGGATGATGGTGCAACAGCACTTTCCTCTTATATTGGTACATTAGTCTGAGCTTATGGTCTCTTTTACTTGCGATGATGGCGAGATGTTCCTAACAAGATTAAGGAGCACGATTGGGGATGTGTGCTGGTTTGTTTACTTTATGAGTATATTTTTTCTGCCTAAATTAGTATATCGCATTTCGGACTTAATTCACTCTTTAGGATGAGTTCAACCTCAATTTTAGTCGTAATGAGGATTTGAGAATTGTGAATGAGTTGATGGCTATATTATTCTGATGTCACAAGCGAGGATATCATGACTATGTCAAGAAGTTTGAGACATTAGAAGAGGCTGCGAAGTCCCCTTTCCAAAACATGAAGTTAGACGATTGGATGAAGTGTTGTGATCTTTTCACAAGTCCTGATTATCAGGTATTCTAGATTATTTAGTTACTTACATTTATATTCGTTCTAATTTACAACTAATATTCTTAATTAATTTTGTAGAGCATAAGTTCAACAAATGTACATAATAGATTTGCTCTGACTGTCCACCATCAAGCCGGTTCACAGTCGTTCCATTATCTTGCTGATAAGATAGTAATTAATTATTTATAGAAAATCATTTCTTTTTCTAATATTCTTTATTTAAGTACTAAAGTTAAACTTCCTTATTGCTAATGTGTCTTTGTTAGAAACGTGGTGATCCTAAAAAAATTTTCCTCATTCAAGTCTACGTTACTACTCACACTTTTGAATGTAGTGAATGCATGGATCTTGCTATCACAAAAAATTATGTAAGCAGTGTTAATTTTGTTAAATAAATTATGCAATATCTGAAAATTTTATTTTTTATTCGTATTTTTTTAATATGTTGCTTACTATGTATTTTTTTTTTTTCTAATTGCAGGATAAAATATCAAAGATGCAGTCAGCCTTGGGGAAATTGCTCCTAGTGACATAGACATATTCACGAAAGTGTTCGAGACCAAGTCTGGCATGGTCATAGATTTGGGACATTCTTTCAAGCATTCTGCCGATGAGAAAACGAGTATATGAGATTGAGACAGCAGGAGATTGAGTCTTTCTTGGAGCGACAGTTTGATCTAGAGACGCGTAAGCAGGAGCAGTTGAGAGACCAAGAGAAAAGAATGTGCATTGCAGTCTAAGAACAAGTACAGAGAGAGATCGAGGACTAGATGGAGCTGGTAATGTTACTGTAGTAAGATTGCGGTGGATGGAAAAAAAAAATAGATTTTATTAGTTTTATTACTGTTTGTAACCTTTAGTATCTATTTTGATATGTTAGAAGATATTATTAGTTGTGAAATTGATTATATAATATGAAATAATTTATATGCTTTTTAATTTTATTAAATTTATTATTTCTAACATGTATGTTCGAATTTAAATATGAAACGTTCAAACATTGGTTCATGTTCGACCAAACGTTCGAATGTAAAGAGACAAAATTACAAGAACATGTTCGAACATTAGAGAAACCATTCGAATGGACTCACCCTCAAACAAATTAAATGTTTGAATGTTTAATCAATTAACATTCGAATAAGCCTCTAGACGAATCATTTGCATTCAAACGCTTCACCATAAAATTCAAACGTAATGTTCGAACTTTATACAATTTACGTCCGAGCATTTGTACATTAATTCAAACATACATTTGATAGTCAACATTGCAATTTACGTTTGAATGTACACACATAAATATTATACGTTCGAACTTTGACCTAAAAAACGTAAACTTCTGTTGTTCGAATGTCAATTGGATGGGCTTACGCTCGAATGAGAGTTTGGATGTTTGAATGGTACTTTCTGTAAAACATTTCAACTGTCACAAAAAATTTAAACGTTCAAATTTTACATCAAATGGAAGACATCCAACTATCACTAAAAATATTTTTTGTGATGGTTGAACAGTAAACCATCACCAATTGTTATCCATGACGCAATTTAAGTGACGATTGTGAGTCTTTCGTGACGTTTTGATCATTTTTTGTGTTAGCTTTGTCTATCACTAAAAACTAAATGTGTTTCAGTGAGGGGTGATATTTGAGAGTTAAGACGTGTGAAAAAATTTAAGAACAATTTAAAACAACTAAAGTCATAAACCATTTATTTAAAAAAAAATTATGAAAAATGTAGTGGGGTATAGCAACCTCTCTGTGATAGAAGTGTTGGTTTTGGGATTTAACGAATCCAAATGTGCATGGAAAAATAATATAATGTTCCTAGATCTTGTTTGGGATTGGCCGAAGATTGGTCAGGACACATAACTTAAGGCTACATAGCTATCATTCATTACAGTTAACATGCAATGTACATAACTTGTTTCCAATAGTATTCAATAATCACATCACAAAATTTAAAAAAAATAAATAAAAGAAACAAGTTGAAAATTGAGCATTAATTTTAACATGGTACCAAAATAAACATCTATAAATCTCAAATACTTGTTTCAAAGGATCTCCCAAAACAAAACAACAGTTTAAACCACAACCCTTTTTTTAAATGTATCCTCAAAATGTATTATAATAATGTATCAGTCCATTTTCCAAGTGAATCTATCCTCATAGTTCAAGATCCTTTGAATTTTCTGTTACTCACTCAAACAATCTTTCCACAAGGATTACTACTTCATCAAAACTATCCTCCCTAGTGGGCTAGGATTTAGATCTCAAACTAGTCATGCCCTTTTGAAGGTCCTCTCCTCTCTATGTTCTTCTTTAACCTTTAAGGAATCCTCGCATTAGAATTTTCCCATCAATTTCTTTTGATCCTATTACAACTTTTACCATTTCAAGGAAAATGGTAGCGGAAACTACCATAATGAGATCTGAAGAAATCTTAGCAAGTTAAACCAACAACATATATAGAGATAACATAAGCATGTATAAGGTAAACCACAAGTGTGACGCCCCTAATTTACGTTCGTAATTCAGTCCAAATTGAAATGTCAGGGTAAGTAACATTTGGCTACTCACCCCCTTATTTATCTAAATTTAATGCAAATTGCAGCGAAAAATTTATGACTAAAAATTTTCTAATGATCACATGGTGAAATAAAATCATATTATCCACATCATCCATTCTTATAATAATATTGTATCCTTACATACTGTTGCACGCTTAAGATGGAAATGAGGGAAGAGAGAATATTCGGAAGAGAAGAATTCAAATTGTATTGATTTTTGAATCCCAAAACAATTACACACGTGCTAGTTATTTATAACAACATGTGTACAATTTCATTACGTAATCTAAGTAAAATAACCGACTCAGATATCAATTTATTTACGTAATCTGAGTAACAAATTGAAGTAACCGACTACCATGGGCCATGGGCCCCCACATCATTAAACTACCACCTAGCCTCAACATCATTACACGGACCATCATCCATGCCAGCCCACTCCTCAGCATAACCTTGTCTACTGCGTCCCCTAGCCGACACAACACGCCTTTTGTAACCCTAGCTGCACAAGAGATCCCTGGTTCCTCATCTGCTGCTGGGTGTATAACAAATTCCCCCCCTTAAAACATGTGACGCCCACGAATCCCCCCTGGGATTTAGAAGGACTCGCGACATCAAGACGATCATCTCATGGATCAATCATCCCATTGAATAGTGTTTGAAGAGTGTGTGAAGCATGCACCATGTGTACAATAAATATTCGCAGCAGAAAATAAATAAAAGTAAGCTGTTCTAGTACCAGAGATTCTTAAAAATTACAAATCAATTTAAAACAATTTCTTCAATAGGGGATTATACAGTCTTTCAAAAGAAAAAGATAAGCAAATACTGCTTTCGAGATCATAATCTCGATCTTAATCCTCTCAAGAAATTTCCTTTCCTGTGGAGTCTGTATCTCGAGCCAAATTCGTTTTCTGCAATCACAAACTACGATCCCGTAAAATGGGGGACCGTAGGATGGGCGCAATCCACCGTGGTGAGATGTGAATCCCAGTAAGTAACAGACAACAAACAACATACAATCATTTCACATAACAGAACATCATCAGCATATACCAGTAAACTCAATGGGTGCATGTACCATGAATATGAGACTTGCAACATGACTTATGCACATGCACTTTCATGTAAAAACATTCGTAATCCTTGACATTTTTCAATGCTTTGCTTCATGTACTTGCTTTTCATAAAAATGCTTTCATATAACTTGACTTCTTTCATATACATATAACTTGACTTCTTTCATATGTACTATTTGAACTTCTTTTCGAAAGTCATCTTTTCAAAAATACTTTTCGTCTTTTCTTATCTTAGGCGCCACTTATCATATCATATCATATATGGCTCGAAAGCCCTTTTCATTTTGTCATGACTTCTTATTTTGGACACCTCACGGTTCCTCTATGCACCGTGTGCTCCCCGCTAGTTACCGTCACACCCGGTGACCAAGTCGACCTAGGTGAATACGTTTCGCGCTATTCGTCGCTCAAGGATTTCTCTCCGAGCGACTACAAACTTAGCAGATGGTGAGGCCGAGGCCAACACCGCTTATAGGGCACCCACTAGCATTAGGTGCGACCGCGCTCCGGACACCTTCTAGAGCCATACACGGTCCACCGACTGTTCTTCGTCGACCCAGGGGCTTCCACTCGACTTTAAACACTCCTGAGTAGACAGGGAGTTCCACTGGGGCACTACCCCGTCCCAGCCTTTGGGATTCTTATAAAACTTTACTTCTTTTCTTTTCTTTCAAAAACATGCTTGACTCAAAACATGCTTTTCGTGCTCATGCATGGGACATGCATGTGACATGTGACTTCTTATGCAAAACATGTGAGTCATGAAACATATGATCATACATTCACAAAACATATCTCATACATATTAACATATGAACCGACATCCTTTTTTTAATTTATCTTCTATCTCACACATCGTGCATATTCCAATGAAGATATAGTCAAAACCTTAAGTCATATCACATCCAACCAACACTATCTTATAGGAGTTAAGGACGCAACTTATAATGGGGTCAAACCTAACTTTTCTTCTCCTTTCTCTTTACCCAAAACACGCATATTTTCTTAAGATCTTCTCAAAACTTAATAGCTATATCATAACCAATTCATTAATCACCATATTTACATTGCATGTATAGTTATTCTCTTCAACAGATGATCATCATATACTATTTTCTCTAACCCCAAACATTTCTCAATCTATACATCAAGAGAATCTAAGAACACACATCGATAGTTACTAAAAAGTAACGGAGTCATCCAACCAAATCATTCTATCACCAACAATTAATAAAATACTAGAGTCATCCTACCAAATCATTTTATCACTAATAATCATTAAAATAATCGAATTACCCAATCAGATCATCTTATCACCAATAATCACTAAAATATCCGAACCAGATCATTTTATCACTCATAATCACTAAAGTAGTCGAATCGTCCAACCAGATCATTTTATCGCAAATAATCATTAAAATAGTCGAGTCGTCCAACCAAAACATTATACCATCAACAATTACCATCCAACCAGTATTCAACCACATTAAGATTGACTCGGAATAATCTCAATCTCCATTAAATGGCCTCAGGCCCAACCAATCTACTCTCAAATTACTCATCATCACTAACTAACACATCAAGCAAACAGAACAGAGATTAACAGTCAATCAAACTGTCAATCAGACAGTTAAACAAATATCTATTACTTACAGTGCATAAACGGACGCCAATCGAACATCGCGGTGATCCCTGATCCCAAGCGGGTAAACTGTACACTATTCATCTCCAGGCACGGCGAAGTGACGGGTTGGGTTCGGGTACTCCGTTTGACACCAAAATTTAGGGGTATGCTCCTTGGAGGATGGGGAATCTCGTGGCGGTGGCGGTGAGGCGGTGCAACCACTGGAAGGCGGCGGATCTAGCTCGAAATGGTGGAGGCTCATTTTCAGATTTTCCCTCGTACAAGGGAGGTGCGGCCATGGATGGGAAAACTGTTTTAGGGGTGTGATAAACTGAGATAGGGGAAGCTTTTGGCGGTGGTGGTGAGAGCGACAGTGGCCGGACGGTGGCGCAGTGACAGAAAGCTCATTTGGAGACCCATTTTGGTTCCAATGGAGGAGAGAGAAAGTGGGTGCTCCGTTGGGGCTGAAATTTCTGGTGGTAGGTCGTCTTTGGGTGGCGGAGCAAATGGCGGGGTAGTGTCATGGTACGGTGGCTGGTGGCGGAGATATGGGCAGCGAAAGGTGCGGCGTAGAGGATTAAACGCCTCTCAGGTTTGGGGCTGCCGGCGGGATGTGGGGCTGCGGTGGTCGACACCACCGGTGGGGTTGGACTCGCCGGAGGGTGGCGGTTCAGGTGGGGCCGGAGGTGAGGCTAGGCGGCCGGGGGTGGCGCCGCCATGAGACAAAAACCGAACTGCTCTCCCACGGTTACTGTAGCACGTGGGAGAGAAAAGAGAGAAGAGAGAGAGAAAAGGAAAAGGGAGAGGAGAAAATGAGAGGGTTTTGACCCTTTTCGCGCTATTTATAGGCCCGACACTTTTGGGTCTTCAAACGGACAACAGATGAATTTAAAACACTGATTTGAAAGCGTATAACATCAACTTAACTTAAAATTCTCAAACTAATTAAATAAAATATTATTTCAACTTATTTTATTTTTCAACATAATATTTTTCATCAATACTTAAAAGATGAACTTTATTTAATTATTTAAAAGGAATAGATCCATACATTTAAATCAAATGTTTAAAGCACGTTTAAAATCTCGTACTATTTCAAATAATTAAAATCAAGTTAATAAAATAATCCTGCATAACATAGTATTTTTGGAGCTATTCAAAAGCTTCCCAACCAAAATAGAATAAACATAATAAGACTTAAGAATTTAATGAATTTAAGATCAATAAATCAGATAATGTCAAATAAAATAGAATTAATACTTATTAATAAAAGTTCGACAATTCGAACCATATTTTATAATAATTAAAACTAAAAATACTGAATATATCATTTCAGATAGAAAGACCAGTAGCAACAATTAATTAAAATAATTAAAAGCACTATTATTCAAGAATCTCACAAAAGCTTATAACTATAATAAATTCAAAACCACTAAATCAAAATAATATCGATAACAATCCAAATGATAAAACCAATAATAATCTTTAAATAACTATAAATATTAATATCGTAGATCTCACAAATAACTAACTCTAATTATGAATAAAATGTACCCGAAATAAAATTTGTGAGATAACAATTTAATTTATTAAAATAAATTAAAATATCCAATAATAAAATATGAGTAAATTAAAGGTATGTAAAAATGCGGGGTCTCACATCCTCCCCCCCTTAAAAGGAATTTCGTCCTCGAAATTTGCTAAACTACAACGTTGAAGATCTCTACAACGCACATACAATACCATTCATCATTCGCTCAAAACAATTTTACTAGATTACTCATTTCCTCATTTACTCTTGGATGTTGTTGTTCCAACGTATTCATTCCACTAAGTGCTTTCATCATAGTCGCGTATCTCAAATTGGCATCATGAGTCTAGAATTCCCAGAATAGTCGTGTGGTACGAAGTCCCTATATCTATATGGACAATTAGTTAAAAAAAAATCCTAATGCTAACCATGCAAAACTCGAGACGAACTTGAGTGCACACTTAGCCATTTTCACACAAACACCACATCATTCGATTAGTCATTCATGTATAAGCACATAGTTGGATCTAATGAGTTAAGTGGGGTATTCAACCTCCTTCCTCATGATTAGGCCGAGATCCTCTTTGTTTATCATCTAGGGTTTTTTTTTTCCACATACTTCACTAAACCTAAATAAAACTATTTACATAAATTTTAACTTCACAAGAAGGGGTTGACCGGAACCTTAGTGGCATTTGGGTATCATAGTTTTAAGTCCCTTCCCTTCAGACCAAGTAGCATGCTCACTCCTCTATGAGGAAATCGAAAATCACACCATTGTATCCTCCTATATTTATATATATATATTTTAAACCCTCAAGGTTCTCCAAACCGAAAATCCGTAGTGCATGATTTCCATTTTCTTCAAGTCTCAACCTCAACTCACTAAACATGCACTTTATCACATCCTATCATGTCACTACGAGAGATTCATACCAAGAACGAAATAGCTACCTTCATCGTTATCTTATGGATATTCATCCTAGCATGATGTGTTAACAAAGATTGAAATTTTCTATTAGAATAACAAAGTACCTCTTCAAGTAGTCTTTCCTATCATCATCCAATAAATGAATATTTTTACATCTAATCTTGTTCCATTCCAACTTCTTCCATTCACCTTTTTAACTTAGAAAATTTCCTTATATTAATTCCTTCAAAGTTTCCTCATCAACAAGTGTCTTCTATAAGCTTAAACTAAATAATTCCACAACAAGCAATATAATTTAATCCTCTAGTCTTAACTTTAAACATCATAAGATTCCAATTAAACACTACTAATCATCATATACAAGTGATTACTTCTTTCCATATGCTTGTATACACCATTACAATTCATATTGGTCATATATTTTCTTCCCATGTCCATTTTTCATTCCCTCAAGACAATATCCTCCTTAAATAAATCAGTCATACTACTAATTTCCTAAAATAACTTTTATCTTAGCAACACCAAATTTATAAGCTTAATACTAAAATCCATCATGCATCAACTTCATCATTTCATATAATACTCATGCTTTCTATTTCTTTTTGCTACTAGTACTTGATCCATCATCTATACTCATATTCTAACCTCATTTTTAACATAGAGATTTACACATGAATATTCATATCAAAGACAAGCATTAACACAAATCAATTTAATCCAAACATGGCAATACAACAATTAATCCAACAAGCATGATCACCTAGCTATAGACAAGAAATGTTAAAGAAAAGATGAAAGTATACTTACCAAAATTACCATGGCATATTTCTTACATTCTTCCAACAAAATAATCATTGTATTTCTACAATAATCTCTTAAGATCAATTTAAAGCTTAGACTCACTACTAATAAACCTCTTCCAATGTTAATATTAATGAGTCTTCCAATACTACCTCATGTCTAAAACTGCAAGACAATCCTTGAAACTCAAATATCCAATCTGCCAAGCGCTAAGTACCACACTCCCAAACCTTATTACTTTTATCATCTGTATGACTCATCACTCTCATAATAGATTAACTACCTAGATTTGTATTCTCCCAACTGGACGTTCAATTTCCAGTAAAAGAATAACCCATAATATTTTAAATTCCTAGGTAACTTCAAGTTACAACTGATCCCTAAAGATAACCACTACAATCGCTATTAAGTGCCGACCAATGAATTCATCAATTTTCACGTTCAAACTGTGCTGTCCAATCAACTCACCAAAAAGAGAAACCTAAGACTAAGATCCTTTATAATGCTACCGTTTCATAGGACTAACTTCAAAGGAAAGAAGGTCTCAATCTTAAGTCATTCCACTTATATCTTTAAAATCAGCCTAAAGTCTAAACGTTTCCTGTCTAACTTCTATGCTAAACTTTTTCCGATTTTAACGTTACTAAGTCTTCAAATAATATATTTGTCTAAAACTCACGACAAGTCTTGCAATGAGAATCTCCAACCCTTTAAACATCGAAGTACTATCCTCCGGAGTCCCAAGACTTTATTACCTCATGAATCTAATTAGGTCATTCATTATCGATGCCTAAAATCCAACTCTCCAACCTTTAATGCACATCCTACTTTATAGTGACTCATCACTCTTTTTATGGATTGATTATCAAATCCACATCTTTCCGACCATTCATCCAACCTCTCAAGGACGGAATAGCCTCAAAATTTTCAGTTCCTATGCGATCTCAAGTCACAACTAATTCTTGAAAATAACTATCACAATCTTGTCAATCAACAACTTAGCCAAGTATCTATATTTAGATTGTTCCACCCAATCAACTCATCAAATCGCCTAAGGTTAAGATCACTTAAATTTAATATCAATGCATCGAGTCAATATTCAACTCTTAGCAATCAACTCATCCTAGGGAATCATCATAAGGGTACACACACACTCTCCAAAATTTTATACACTCTTCCAACTACTATCAGTTGGTTAGCAAATATCCATCAACAAACCAAAATTCTCCCAACTACATATTTGATCAACTACTACCTTCAATATTATAAAAGAAGAAACTATGCTGTTGTACCAAACGCTAAGGGTTCAACACTTACAAAGTTCCACCAAAACATAATTCCAGCAACCTCCTCAGAATGACAATAGAACTTAAAGCTCTAACTCTACATGAGATCCAAGTATTACACGTAAATAACATATAAAAATGCTGATGAAGAAATATGAATAATTTAATAAATATCAACAATTTCTCCAAAACGAAACCACTTTATACCAAAATTAGGATATACTTAAACATTGAGTGAAACCCATGTAATTCATGTAAATATGACATGAACATACAAAGAGAAGATTCTAATAAACAAATAAATATGGAGTAGCAATTTAATAAAACAAGTCCACCTTGCTTGTCAAAGACAACTTCACTAAAAGTTTTCATTAAAGGACAAGAATCTTAAATTAAAATAAAGGAAAGGAAGTGACGTGGCAAATAAAATTTTGAAATTCACTGCAAAACCAACTATAAAAAGTTTCTTGTAGAAATCTCATAGTTGTAGAATTTCTTCTTATCACCATTTTTTATTTTTTTTTTGAAATCTCAAAGATTTAGAAATCTCAAAGTTTAAGAGAAAAGAACTATGGTAAATAAATAATTAAATAAATAAATAAATCTTAACAACTTAATAAAACAAGCCCACTCTTGTCGAAAACCATGTCAACAAAAGCTTATCCTTGAAAGGACAATGGTTGAATTAAAAAGAAATAAGTAGGGAAAACAAAGTAACAAATAAAATCATAAACTCGTCTCAAAGCGCATCTCAAGAAAGTTTATGAGGGTAATAGTGTCTTTTAAAATTCTTCCCTCAAAGAAATTCAAATCTCCAGAATCATATGAAAGAAAAGGGTTGTAGTAAGAATACGTGAAAAACAAAATAATCATTCAAACCAAAGTCATTTTACAAGTAGCTCATGGAATGAAATTCCAAACAAAATACCATTGAAATAAGATACTCATTGAAACCAAAGGCAACTCAACTATTGCATAACTACAAAATATAATACTTTAAATCGATATACCAAAACCAACATAAATCCAAAGATAATGAACAAAAGGCTCATTAAAACAATAACACAATACAATGAAACAAGTATTTAAAACCTTCAAAATATAACTTGGTAGAAAATGAACTAGAGGATGATAAAATATCATAAAATATGCAAACAATAAAACAAACAGCCAAGTTTAAAACGACAAAATTCTCTGGTACAGTTCCTAGGCAACGTATGGGTTTACCCAGAGCCAAACTGCTCTGATACCACCTGTGACGCCCACGAATCCCCCCTGGGATTTAGAAGGACTCGCGACATCAAGACGATCATCTCATGGATCAATCATCCCATCGAATAGTGTTTGAAGAGTGTGTGAAGCATGTACCAAGTGTACAATAAATATTCGCAGCGAAAAATAAATAAAAGTCAGCCGTTCTAGTACCAGAGATTCTTAAAAATAACAAATCAATTTAAAACAATTTCTTCAACAGGGGATTATACAGTCTTTCAAAAGAAAAAGATAAGCAAATACTGCTTTCGAGATCATAATCTCGATCTTCATCCTCTCAACAAATTTCCTTTCCTGTGGAGTCTGTATCTCGAGCCAAATTCGTTTTCTGCAATCACAAACTACGATCCCGTAAAATGGGGGACCGTAGGGTGGGCGCGATCCACCGTGGTGAGATGTGAATCCCAGTAAGCAACAGACAACAAACAACATACAATCATTTCACATAACAGAACATTATTAGCATATACCAGTAAACTCAATGGGTGCATGCACCATGAATATGAGACTTGCAACATGACTTATGCACATGCACTTTCATGTAAAAATATTCGTAATCCTTGACATTTTTCAATGCTTCGCTTCATGTACTTGCTTTTCATAAAAATGCTTTCATATAACTTGACTTCTTTCATATGCATATAACTTGACTTCTTTCATATATACTATTTGAACTTCTTTTCGAAAGTCATCTTTTCAAAAATACTTTTCGTCTTTTCTTATCTTAGGCGCCACTTATCATATCATATCATATATGGCACGAAAGCCCTTTTCATTTCATCATGACTTCTTATTTCGGATACCTCACAGTTCCCCTATGCACCGTGTGCTCCCCGCTAGTTACCGTCACACCCGGCGACCAAGTCAACCTAGGTGAATACGTTTCGCGCCCTTTCACGCTATTCGTCGCTCATGGATTTCTCTCCGAGCGACTACAAACTTATCAGATGGCAAGGCCGAGGCCAACACCGCTTATAGGGCACCCACTAGCATTAGGTGCGACCGTGCTCCGGACACCTTCTGGAGCCATACACGGTCCGCCAACTGTTCTTCGTCGACCCAAGGGCTTCCACTCGACTTTAAACACTCCTGAGTGGACAGGGAGTTCCACTGGGGCACTACCCCGTCCCAACCTTTGGGGTTCTTATAAAACTTTACTTCTTTTCTTTTCTTTCAAAAACATGCTTGACTCAAAACATGCTTTTCGTGCTCATGCATGGGACATGCATGTGACATGTGACTTCTTATGCAAAACATGTGAGTCATGAAACATATGATCATACATTCACAAAACATATCTCATACATATTAACATATGAACCGACATCCTTTTTTTAATTTATCTTCTATCTCACACATCGTGCATATTCCAATGAAGATATAGTCAAAATCTTAAGTCACATCACATCCAACCAACACTATCTTATAGGAGTTAAGGACGCAACTTATAATGGGGTCAAACCTAACTTTTCTTCTCCTTTCTCTTTACCCAAAACACGCATATTTTCTTAAGATCTTCTCAAAACTTAATAGTTATATCATAACCAATTCATTAATCACCACATTTACATTGCATGTATAGTTATTCTCTTCAACAGATGATCATCATATGCTATTTTCTCTAACCCCAAACATTTCTCAATCAATACATCAAGGGAATCTAAGAACATACATCGATAGTTACTAAAAAGTAACAGATTCATCCAACCAAATCATTCTATCACCAACAGTTAATAAAATACTAGAGTCATCCCACCAAATCATTTTATCACTAATAATCATTAAAATAATCGAATTACCCAATCAGATCATCTTATCACCAATAATCACTAAAATATCCGAACCAGATCATTTTATCACTCATAATCACTAAAGTGAATCGTCCAACCAGATCATTTTATCGCAAATAATCATTAAAATAGTCGAGTCGTCCAACCAAAACATTATACCATCAACAATTACCATCCACCCAGTATTCAACCACATTAAGATTGACTCGGAATAATCTCAATCTCCATTAAATGGCCTCAGGCCCAACCAATCTACTCTCAAATTACTCATCATCACTAACTAACACATCAAGCAAACAGAATAGAGATTAACAGTCAATCAAACAGTCAATCAGACAGTCAAACAAATATCTATTACTTACAGTGCATAAACGGACGCCAATCGAACATCGCGGTGATCCCTGATCCCAAGCGGGTAAACTGTGCACTATTCATCTCCAGGCACGGCGAAGTGACGGGCTGGGTTCGGGTACTCCGTTTGACACCAAAATTCAGGGGAATGCTCCTTGGAGGATGGGGAATCTTGTGACAGTGGCGGTGAGGTGGTGCAACCACCGGAAGGTGGCGGATCTAGCTCGAAATGGTGGAGGCTCATTTTCGGATTTTCCCCCGTACAAGGGAGGTGCGGCCATGGATGGGAAAAATGTTTTAGGGGTGTGATAAACTGAGGTAGGGGAAGCTTTTGGCGGTGGTGGTGAGAGCGACGGTGGCCGGACGGCAGCGCAGCGACGAAAAGCTCATTTGGAGACCCATTTTGGTTCCAATGGAGGAGAGAGAAAGTGGGTGCTCCGTTGGGGCTGAAATTTCTGGTGGTAGGTCGTCTATGGTTGGCGGATCAAATGGCGGGGGTGGTGTCATGGTACGGTGGCTGGTGGTGGAGATATGGGCGGCGAAAGGTGCGGCGTAGAGGATTAAACGCCTCTCGGGTTTGGGGCTGCCGGCGGGACGTGGGGTTGCGGTGGTCGACACCACCGGTGAGGTTGGACTCGCCGGAGAGTGGCGGTTCAGGTGGGGCCAGAGGTGAGGATAGGCAGTCGGGGGTGGCGCCGCCACGAGACAAAAACCGAACTGCTCTCCCACGGTTACTGTAGCACGTGGGAGAGAAAAGAGAGAGGAGAGAGAGAAAAGGAAAAGGGAGAGGGGAAAATGAGAGGGTTTGACCCTTTTTGTGCTATTTATAGGCCCGACGCTTTTGGGTCTTCAAACGGACAACAGATGAATTTAAAACACTGATTTGAAAGCATATAATATCAACTTAACTTAAAATTCTCAAACTAATTAAATAAAATATTATTTCAACTTATTTTATTTTTCAACATAATATTTTTCATCAATACTTAAAATGATGAACTTTATTTAATTATTTAAAAGGAATAGATCCATACATTTAAATCAGATATTTAAAGCACGTTTAAAATCTCGTACTATTTCAAATAACTAAAATCAAGTTAATAAAATAATCCTGCATAACATAGTATTTTTGGAGCTATTCAAAAGCTTCCCAACCAAAATAGAATAAACATAATAAGACTTAAGAATTTAATAAATTTAAGATCAATAAATCAGATAATGTCAAATAAAATAGAATTAATACTTATTAATAAAAGTTCGACAATTTGAACCATATTTTATAATAATTTAAACTAAAAATACTGAATATATCATTTCAGATGGAAAGACCAGTAGCAACAATTAATTAAAATAATTAAAAGCACTATTATTCAAGAATCTCACAAAAGCTTATAACTATAATAAAATCAAAACCACTAAATCAAAATAATATCGATAACAATCCAAATGATAAAACCAATAATAATCTTTAAATAATTATAAATATTAAAATCGTAGATCTCATAAATAACTAACTCTAATTATGAATAAAATGTACCCAAAATAAAATTTGTGAGATAACAATTTAATTTATTAAAATAAATTAAAATATCCAATAACAAAATATGAGTAAATTAAAGGTATGTAAAAATGCGGGGTCTCACAAAACACCTTGCACGCAAGGTGGGGAAACTTCTTTTTGAGCTTATAGAACCCTTCCCATGTAGCTTCATCTTCAGTTTGTCCTTGCCACTTGACCAACAACTCGACAAAGGGCCGATTGTTCACTGGTCATATACAACGGCTCAATATCTCCTCAAGCTACGGTTGCAACACCCCTTGCGAGTTCACTGGAGGTAACGTACCAACTGCATCCGTCTATTCTGCCAATTGTTTCTTCAATTGTGAAATGTGAAAAATAGGATGTATTTTTGAACTGGAAGTAGTTTAAGCCTGTACGCCACCTTACCCACCTTCTCTTCTACCTGAAAAGGCCCATAAAATCGAGGAGCCATGTGACGACCCCAAAATTATCGTATTTTATTTTATTTAATTATGCACACATGGCTTGGTGACTTAGGAAAATTAGTGGCTAAAGCCTTAAGAAGATGGACTTAGGAGTTCAAGGGCCTTAAGGCCATGGCAAGAGCTTTAGGCCTAAGTGGGGGAGAGACAAGCCCATAGGTCCATGAAAGGAAGCCCACTAGTCAACCCAAGCCCATGCTTGATGACACATGTCAAGCTAGGAAGAGTTTAGTAATATGAGTCAAGACTAGTAGTTGAGAGAAGAAAATGCTAGTAGGTGAGCTAGTTGACTAGTTGTTTTGTTAAAGGAAGAAAAGAAAAGACATGAGTAGAATCTTCCATCTTTTCCTGCCTAGATAAGTGTGTGAGGTGTAGGATTTTGCGAAATAAGTCAACATAGGATCATACCATATCTAGTAAAATGATATGAAAAGGACTTGAGAAGATTTGGAGATGAGAAAGGAATGGAGGGTTTCGGTGGGGAGGCTTGGCCGAATAGCCTTAGGGCTTTTCCACCTAAACTTTTCCAAATCTAGGGGAAAGGACATGAAGGGACTGTGTAGGATTGGTGTAAGATTGGATGAGACATGATGTGTAAGAGGGTGTAAGAGGAAGTGACATGAGATGGGAGATGATGGAACAAAAAGTGGAAGGAAAGGGATGAGGGTTTCGGACAAGCCTTAGCCGAAAACCCTCCCCCCTTGTTTGACTTGCTTTTGCCACCAAATCTAGATGAGGATTTGTGTAAGAGTGACATGACAAGCTTGTGTAAGGTGTGAGGTGATTGGTAGATGGAAGAAGCATGTGACAAAAAAGAAAGGAGAGTGAGATGAAGAGAGGATTCGGATGGAGGATGGGGAATCCGAAACCCCCTTTGGGTGTTTTCCCAAAAATGGATTGATGAGTGCACAAAAATGCACTCTAAATACTCTATTTAAATACTAAAAGAAATGAGAAAACAATGGATATAACTCATGTTAATAAAATTAATGGTCATTTATCTTGAGATAGATATAAGCATGATTTAATATATTGATGAGAATATAAAATGCCATATTTTCCTCTCTTAATGTTTAAAACTTTATTCTTATTTGATGCCTAAATATACTCATTATTCTTATATTTTGATTTAGGACACAAATGGAGACATTAGGAGCAAATGAAGATAATTGCGGAATTTTAGACAGTTCTGACATCTTTTCGTAAAATGGGCATAACTCTCTCATCCAATCTCCGATTGAGCTGATTCAAGATGATCTAGAACCGCAAGAGAAATATCTATAACTTTTATGTTTTGTGTTTGAAGAGATATCCACTCAATCTAAGACAAAATCGACAATCAAGTGGACGCACCTGCACTTGACGTTCCTGGATATTTTTCAGCCACTTGCATCAAATCCAAATGTTATCATAATATTTTCTAGCAAGCACTCCTACACCAACTTGGAAATTCAATGATCAATTCAGATACAAGATGAAGTGCACTCAAGTTTCTTCAAGACAAATTATTTGACCACAAGATATTAAGTCATACAAGACAACTAATAGATAGAGAAGCAAAATTGAAACACTCAACCTACAAGCAAAATCCAGCTCATGCATGGTGGGAAAACAAATGATCAAAATGACAACTCACAAATCACTTGGATTCAAGAATGGCACATGGCAAAACAAGTTGAAATTGTGATGATTTTGTCATGACAACTTGCATGAAGGATGCTTATAAATAGAAGGGAGGGGTGTGTGTTCTAAGACCATGCTTAGTGTGCTTGGATGCCTTGGAAGATACATTGTTTTTGAGAGCTTGAGAAAAGAAAAGAAAAACCAAAGAAGAGAGAAGAAAATAATGGTTGGCTCTTCCATATTATCCCTTGAAGAATTTTTGTTGCATATTTTCAATATGTGTAACTAATTTTCTAGTAGAGCTATGGATGAATTTGTATATATGGTATTTATAATTGTTTTTGATTCATATATGTGTTCTTCAAATATTAAACTCTTTTGTTTAATCATTCGAAATTTATTATAAATGTTTTCGTCACCAAATAATCTTAGAATTTATTTCATTTATAGATTCAGTCATGCTTTTTCTATTGAATGCAATAATCCTTTGATTATGTTTGGTTCAATTGGTTATCTATTTTAATTTAATTCTCTGCTGCAATATTGCTCTACGAGTATATTGTCGACGTTGAATTTCCTTAATATCGATAACAATTCCTGTTCTTATATTGCGACGAATGATTTTTCGAAAGATTACATTTGATTTAAATCTGGTTATTAATGTTTTATTTTCCGATTGAAAATTTGGACATAGAATTTTCAATTGAGTTATTAATGAATCGAAAATAATTAAAATACCAATTATATACAAAGGATTCCCGATGCTCTACTTTTCGTCTCATTTTTATACTGTTCAAATTACTCATTTAGTTTTAATTTACGTCACACTCTAAAATTTACTTTTCGCACTCATCTAAATCTTTTTGTTAATTTTGTTACTGTTCTTCAATTTCTCAATCCATCTCCCTGTGGAATCGACACCCCAAAGCTATACTGCAAACGACCGCATCATGCAAAAGAGTTTGCATGATTAGCCATGTATGTTGTCTGTGGTGGGGTAGATCATCATGCCCAAGACTGTCCTACACATGCTAACATGAGAGGATGGCATAATCATCCCAACTTCAGCTGGAAGTCTGAAAACCAACAGCTTGCACAGCCTGCACAGCCTTCTAGATCATATTCTGCACCATACCATGCACCTCAATCTTCTAGAAATTCTTTAGAAGATACTTTGCATACTTTTATTGAAATACAGGGTAAGACTAATCAAAAATTTGAATCTTTGATTATGCAGGTTGTCGAAGAAAATAAGGAAATCAAGAGCCAGGTGTCTAAAATAATGAGTTCATTGACTATGAATGAGAAAGGTAAGTTTCCTTCCCAAACTCAATCTGTACCTCATGGTCAACATATGGCACAAGGAGATCTGAAGGACGTAAACGCCATTGTGACACGAAGTGGTAAGTCTCTACGTGATCCAATAATAGACAAAAAAAATGATGTAGAGAAAGATCAAGATAGTAGCAGTCCTGAGCTTCCCAAAGAACTTGAGGTAACAAAACCTGAGGAACCTGCGGTAACAAAAAATCCTGGTAAGGTACCTTTTCCTCAAGCATTAAAGTCAAGCAAACAAACTCTAGATCATAACAATGATATTTTGGAAAATCTTAGACAGGTAAAAATTAATCTTCCTCTTTTGCATGTAATTAAACAAGTTCCTACTTACGCAAAAATTCTCAAAGATTTGTGTACAGTTAAGAGGAAGCATTATGTGAAGAAGACTGCATTCTTGACAGAGCAAGTTAGTGCTCTAATTGAACAGCGGATTCCCCCTAAGTACAAGGATCCTGGATGTCCAACCATCACATGCAACATTGGCAATCATGAGCTTGGACAGGCCTTGCTAGATTTAGGGGCTAGTGTAAATTTGATGCCATATTCTATTTATTTGCAATTAGGATTGGGAGAAATCAAACCAACTTCTGTGGTATTGCAATTGGCTGATCGTTCAGTCAGAGCACCACGGGGTGTGGTAGAGGATGTTTTAATTCAAGTTGACAAATTTTACTATCCTGTTGATTTCTTAATTCTAGACACTAGTTCTGCTGTAGAAACCACCTCTAAAATTCCATTAATTTTAGGTAGACCTTTTCTTGCTACTTCTAATGCTCTTATCAATTGCAGAAATGGATTGATGAAACTCTCTTTTGGCAATATGACTCTTGAGGTAAATATTTTTCATATTGCAAAACAGCCAGAAGAGGATGTCGAGTGTCATCAGACATACATGATTGACTCACTTATAGAAAGGGATGTTCTTACAACTCATGACTCAGATCCCCTTGAATACTTTATTGTTAATTCTGAATTTAATCCTATAAGTGATTCATCTGATGTATTTGACATTTGTGCTATTTTTGACAGAACTCATGATTATAGCACACAGGCATGGCAACCAAAGTTTGAGAAGTTGCCTGAAAAAAGAGAAAGACAGATTCCTTCAAGTAGGGAAGCCCCTAAAGTTGAATTAAAATCCCTACCTAAGGGTTTAAAGCATGTTTTCCTTGGTCCAGGTGATACTTTTCCTGTTATTATTTCATCTGAATTATCTGAGTCCCAAGGTGAGAAATTAATTCAGATTTTATGCAAATATAAATCAACCCTAGGATGGAGTATTGCTGATATAAAAGGCATTAGTCCCCTAATCTGTACTCATAAAATAAATTTAGAGGAAGGAACTAATCCTCGAAGAGACCCCCAGCGTAGACTTAATCCCACAATGAAAGAAGTTGTGAAAAATGAAGTATTGAAACTATTAGATGCAGGAATGATATATCCTATTGCTGATAGTAAATGGGTAAGTCCTACGCAGGTTGTTCCTAAAAAGTCAGGAGTAACTGTGATAAAAAATGACCTTGGAGAGTTAGTCCCTACAAAACTGGTGACTGGTTGGCGGATGTGCATTGATTACAGAAAATTAAATGCCGCCACACGAAAAGACCATTTTCCGCTTCCTTTTATTGATCAAATTCTTGAGCGGGTGGCTGGTCATCCTTTTTATTGCTTTCTGGATGGTTATTCTGGTTATTATCAAATTGAAATTGCATTAGAAGATCAGGATAAAACTACTTTTACTTGTCCTTTCGGTACTTATGCTTTCCGCAGAATGCCATTTGGACTGTGTAATGCTCCAGCTACTTTTCAACGTTGCATGATGAGTATTTTTAGTGATATGGTTGAAAAGTGCATGGAAGTTTTTATGGATGACTTGACTGTTTTTGGATCTTCTTTTGATGCATGTTTAATGAGTTTAGAAAGAGTACTGACTCGTTGTGAAGAAAAAGAATTGGTTTTAAATTGGGAAAAATGTCACTTTATGGTACCTTCAGGTATTGTTTTAGGGCATATTATTTCTTCCAAAGGAATGGAGGTTGATCAATCAAAAGTTGAATTAATCTCTAAATTGCCTACACCTAGAACAATCAAGGATATAAGATCATTTCTTGGTCATGCGGGTTTTTATAGGAGATTCATACAGAATTTTTCTGCCATATCTAGACCACTATGTAACCTCCTAGCTAAGGATGCCCCATTTGAATGGACACAAGCCTGTCAAGAGGCTTTCAAAACATTAATTGGCAAGCTTACTTCAGCACCCATAATGCAACCACCTGATTGGAATTTACCTTTTGAAATTATGTGTGATGCTAGTGATTTTGCTGTAGGTGCTGTTCTTGGACAACGAAAAGAAGGGAAACCTTTTGTCATTTACTATGCTAGTCGAACTCTAAATAATGCACAAATGAATTACTCCACCACTGAAAAAGAGTTGTTAGCTGTAGTATTTGCTTTGGATAAATTCCGCGCTTATTTGATTGGTTCTCCTATCATTATCTTTACAGATCATGCAGCCCTTAAGTACCTTTTTACAAAGAAGGATGCTAAGGCACGATTAATACGATGGATTTTGCTTTTGCAGGAATTTGACATCACCATCAAAGACAAGAAAGGAGTGGAGAACGTAGTGGCAGACCATCTTTCTAGACTCACATTCGAGGACACTTCTGACCACATACCAATCAAAGATGATTTTCCCGATGAGCATTTACTTTCTATTACTTCTCTACCATGGTTTGCTCATATTGTGAACTATTTAGCTGCAGGTGAAATACCAAAGGATTTTAGTACCCAAGACAAAAGGAAATTCATGATTGAGGTACGAAAATTCTACTGGGATGACCCTTACCTTTTCAAATACTGCCCTGATCAAATTTTAAGGCGTTGCATCCCTGATGAAGAGATTGCAAGCGTTTTGGAATTTTGTCATTCCCAAGCTTGTGGTGGCCACTTTTCAATGAAGAAAACCGCTGCAAAAATCCTGCAGTGTGGATTTTATTGGCCCACCTTATTTAAAGATACAAATATCTATTGTCGCTCATGCGAAAGATGTCAAAAGTTAGGAGCTATGACCCGTCGTAATATGATGCCCTTAAACCCAATTTTGGTAATTGAAATTTTTGACTGTTGGGGCATTGATTTTATGGGACCATTTCCTCCTTCTTTTGGATATTTATATATTATTGTGGCAGTAGATTATGTGTCAAAATGGGTAGAGGCAGCACCTTGCAGGACCAATGATAACAGGACGGTAATTAAGTTTCTCAAAGAAAATGTATTATCTCGATTTGGTACCCCACGTGTTATCATTAGTGACCGAGGTACGCATTTTTGTAACCGTTCTTTTGAAGCTTTAATGAAAAGATATGGGGTGATACATAAGCTTTCTACTGCATATCACCCTCAGACAAGTGGACAGGTTGAACTTGCGAATAGGGAAATTAAACAAATTTTAGAAAAAACGGTCAACCCGGATCGGAAAGATTGGTCTTTGAGACTAATCGATGCGCTTTGGGCTTACCGTACAGCTTTCAAAACTCCCTTAGGCATGTCACCTTATAGACTTGTTTTTGGAAAACCTTGTCATTTGCCCGTGGAGCTCGAGCATCGAGCATATTGGGCCATTAAACATTTCAATTTTGACTTGGAAAAAGCAGGAAAATTTAGAAAATTCCAATTGACGGAATTAGAAGAATTGAGAAATGATGCTTATGAAAACTCCAAGATCTATAAGGCTAAAATGAAAGTATTTCATGATAAAAATATTTTGAGAAGAACATTTAAGCCTAATGATCGAGTATTTTTATATGATTCAAGACTCCATAAGCATCCAGGAAAACTTCGATCTAGATGGACCGGCCCTTTTATAGTAAAAAACGTTTTCACAAATGGGGCGGTAGAAATAGAAAATCTAAAAGATGGATGTATCTTCAAAGTAAATGGTCAACGCCTCAAAATCTTAATTGATAGACAAATTCCAGAAGTGGAAGACATTCCACTTATGGACCCAGTATATCAATCTTGACCATCTCCAGGTATGTTTTTCTTTTATTTTATTTTCGTTCATTTTATTTTTGTTTATTGTTTACTTTATTTTGTTACAGGTTAATTTTATTTTGACAAATACCATCTTTGATGCCAAGCAAGCCACCCACATCCCACATCAGGTGTATCCTACTCTTTTTAGTTACTTCCCATTCAATTTTGATTTTTAAACATTAAGGACAATGTTTCATTTAAGTTGGGGGGTGGGAATACAAATCTGTTATTTAAACTCTGTGGCATATTTCAATCAATATATAAAAAATTGCCAAATTTTTTTCACACAGGCATCTTTTCACACATGATACTCATGCTCATTCATAACCATCTTGGTGAATTCAACAAACCCATCTTAAATCATTTTGCTAAAGTATCCACAGAACCATTTATGCACTTCTCCAAACTTTGTGGTAATATGGTGATTTGACACATGTAACTAAAGAATTATTTTGCTCAAGTATTCATGTGAATTTTGTGAGAATTGAGAGCTTACAAATACAGAAATTGTGATAAGTATCCATTGATCTGTTGAATTTGACACTTCTTTTGAGAATATTATTACATGGTTTGTGGTAAGATTGTGGATATACTTGGGATATGACAAAAGTCAACTTAGGATTAACGTTTGAGCCTTTCAAGCTGACCATTTTCATCATATACCCCTAGCAGCCAATTTTGAGCCAATATACACATATGGCCTTTTCTTTTCATATCTACATCATCCATACCTCTCCACATTGGAGTATAGCTTATACACTATATTTTCCTACCATTTTACTTCCAAGTGTGTACTAGGTGTGAAATTATCATATTAAAAAAAAAAAAAAAAAAAAAAAAAAGGAAAACGATGAAAAAAATGGCATGGTGCTAGATGTGTCCATCAAATTATTCATGAAAGAGTTCATCAAATTACGAAGACACTAGTGGCAAAAGAAGATGGAAAAGTATACTTAGTCAAAAATCTAAAAAATTGAAAAGTACATCAAAAGGAAAGTATAGTCTACTGAAAAATTTAACAGATTCCCTTTTGTGTATACTTGGAAGTTTTTGAAATCTCTTCACCTTTTCTTCTTATAAACCCCAACCCTAAACCACATTACAACCCTTTGTGTTGATTTTTCCGATCCTAAGTATGCTTGTGGAAAGAATGGTGGAAATCTCATTTGTTAGTATTCCTATCATAAGATCAATGTTTACTTGTTACTTATATATAATTGGCTAAATTTCCATGAGAGTAAATGTACACCTTTGTCAACTCCATAGAGAGAACCCATACATGAAACACTTCTATACCCATGAGTTATGGAGTTGAACCTTTTTGCTTAAGATATTCTAATGTTGCATGTGTCGAAACCTCTGATTTGATAAAAATAGTTTGGAACACATACACACTCTGTGGATTGCTATATTTGAATTACTTGTGAAAGGGTTATTGAATTTCTAAGATTGTTTTGATATGTAAATTTGAAAAATGTGTCTTGATGGCCCCTATGTGTGATTTTCTTTGGTCTTTCTCATCATTTTGCATGAAAATTGCTAGGGACTAGCAATGAGTAAGTTGGGGGGTGTGATGAGTGCACAAAAATGCACTCTAAATACTCTATTTAAATACTAAAAGAAATGAGAAAACAATGGATATAACTCATGTTAATAAAATTAATGGTCATTTATCTTGAGATAGATATAAGCATGATTTAATATATTGATGAGAATATAAAATGCCATATTTTCCTCTCTTAATGTTTAAAACTTTATTCTTATTTGATGCCTAAATATACTCATTATTCTTATATTTTGATTTAGGACACAAATGGAGACATTAGGAGCAAATGAAGATAATTGCGGAATTTTAGACAGTTCTGACATCTTTTCGTAAAATGGGCATAACTCTCTCATCCAATCTCCGATTGAGCTGATTCAAGATGATCTAGAACCGCAAGAGAAATATCTATAACTTTTATGTTTTGTGTTTGAAGAGATATCCACTCAATCTAAGACAAAATCGACAATCAAGTGGACGCACCTGCACTTGACGTTCCTGGATATTTTTCAGCCACTTGCATCAAATCCAAATGTTATCATAATATTTTCTAGCAAGCACTCCTACACCAACTTGGAAATTCAATGATCAATTCAGATACAAGATGAAGTGCACTCAAGTTTCTTCAAGACAAATTATTTGACCACAAGATATTAAGTCATACAAGACAACTAATAGATAGAGAAGCAAAATTGAAACACTCAACCTACAAGCAAAATCCAGCTCATGCATGGTGGGAAAACAAATGATCAAAATGACAACTCACAAATCACTTGGATTCAAGAATGGCACATGGCAAAACAAGTTGAAATTGTGATGATTTTGTCATGACAACTTGCATGAAGGATGCTTATAAATAGAAGGGAGGGGTGTGTGTTCTAAGACCATGCTTAGTGTGCTTGGATGCCTTGGAAGATACATTGTTTTTGAGAGCTTGAGAAAAGAAAAGAAAAACCAAAGAAGAGAGAAGAAAATAATGGTTGGCTCTTCCATATTATCCCTTGAAGAATTTTTGTTGCATATTTTCAATATGTGTAACTAATTTTCTAGTAGAGCTAGGGATGAATTTGTATATATGATGGTATTTGTAATTGTTTTTGATTCATATATGTGTTCTTCAAATATTAAACTCTTTTGTTTAGTCATTCGAAATTTATTATAAATGTTTTCGTCACCAAATAATCTTAGAATTTATTTCATTTATAGATTCAGTCATGCTTTTTCTATTAAATGCAATAATCCTTTGATTATGTTTGGTTCAATTGGTTATCTATCTTAATTTAATTCTCTGCTGCAATATTGCTCTACGAGTATATTGTCGACGTTGAATTTCTTTAATATCGATAACAATTCCTGTTCTTATATTGTGACGAATGATTTTTCGAAAGATTACATTTGATTTAAATCTGGTTATTAATGTTTTATTTTCCGATTGAAAATTTGGACATAGAATTTTCAATTGAGTTATTAATGAATCGAAAATAATTAAAATACCAATTATATACAAAGGATTCCCGATGCTTTACTTTTCGCACTCATCTAAATCTTTTTGTTAATTTTGTTACTGTTCTTCAATTTCTCAATCCATCTCCCTGTGGAATCGACACCCCAAAGCTATACTGCAAACGACCGCATTATTCTTTGGGCGTAATCATGGATCCTCATATCCATTTGAATGACATGTGAGGGGATTGTTGGGGAGACAAGAGAGGATGTGAGGTGATGGAAAGGGGTTGGAACCCTAGAAGGAGTGGCCGGCCATGAGAAGAGGAAGAAGGAGCACAATCTTCAAACCTAGGATAGGATGGATTAGGGTTGATGTGATCAAGTGATGGGAGTCACTCAAGGGTCTTTCAAGCCCATCACAAGTCACTCAAACCTAGGGGAATGAGTGGCCTAGGAGCTAGCAAAATGCCTTGGCTGAATGGCCTAGTTCCCTCACCCTTTTGGCTTGCACATTTCGAATACACACACACACATCTCTCATTTTTGCACCTCACGGCACCCTCCTCATTTCTCTCCACTTTGTTTCACTTCTTTTCACCACTTAGACATCTAAACACTCCAAGCTAAAAAGGAGAAGGAGATAGTGTTTGTGGAAGAAGAAGAAACCTAGAAGAGGTAAGTAACCTAGTTACTTTGAAATGAAACCTAGAAGCATGAAGGAGAACCTTATGTTCATACCTTTCAAAAAGGAAACCTTTCTTTTGAAAATGATAAACTTTTAGCATGATCTAACTAAGTATTTCTTTTATTTTCAGAAGTTATATAAGCTAGCTAGGAAGACTGGTAAGTATATCCTTACTTTACCTTTAGCATTCTTTGTATATTTTGGAGTGAATGTGCTTGAATGTGTGTATATGTTTGAACATGCTTGTATGGTTTGGTTCTTGCTTAGAAATACCATGATGAAAATTTGAGAGTAGAAATGTCATTTTAATTAGGATCCATGTGTAGGACTTATAATCTTGTTGATTAAAGAGTTATGAGATGATTGATGATCTTGGTGGTTTGATGAGGAAAAGCATGTAAGCATGAGGTTGTTAAGTTAGTTGAGTATTAGTGAATATGGATATATGCATATATGTTACTTGAAGAAGTATCTTGATTTTTTTGTTGAAAATATCTTGCCTATAGAAATGACATGCTAGGATGAACATGTATAAAGTGTTGATGGAAACTAGTTATATTGATCTTGGAAGATATTGGTGTTATTGTTACTTGATGGTTATAAAAATGCATGCTTGTGGGGCCATGTTTTAGAGGGATCTCTTGAAGTGAAAATCTTGAAGTTTTAAATTCTTTATTTATTCAATATTCATGTTTGGATATTTTGGAGAAGTGGAAGTATGTATAATGGGAGAATGACATGTATGGATTCGGTTCCGCATAGAATATTCAAGTAGGACCCTGGCTTTGAAGGGCTAAGAAAAGTTGACCCCTTATAAGGCTAGGAAATTGTTTCAAATTTTGAACTAAGGCTAGATAATATTAGGAAAATCAAAGGAAGAAGAAAACATCAATGGAAGACAAAGTATGGTCTCGGCCCAAACCCTAGGGGTGGAGGCCGAGCACCCCACTCACCCTTATGCATCTGTTTAGGTGTTTTCACATGAGTATGAGTTTAGAGAATAAGGTTTCGGAGGAAAAACGACCAAATATGTGTACTCGAGTTCGCCTCGAGTTTTGCATTCACAAAGTCAAAAGTTGCATGTCCCATGCATAAGCACGAAAACCTATGTTTTGAGAAAAGTGTATTTCTGAAAGAAATAAATTAAAAGTTTTCGAAGAACCCCAAAGGCTGGGATGGGGAAGTGTCCCAGTGGAACTCTCTGTTCACTCAAGAGTGTTTAAATTGAGTGAAGACCCCTGGGTCGACGAAGAACAGTCGGCGGACCATGTATGGCTCCAAAAGGTGTCCAAAGCGTGGTCGCACCTAATGCTAGTGGGTGCCATATAAGCGGTGTTGGCTTAGGCCTCGCCATCTGATAAGGTTGTAGTTGCTCAGAGAGAAATTCCTGAGTGATGAATAGCGCGAAAGGGCGCGAAACGTAGTCACCTAGGTCGACTTGGTCGCCGGGTGTGACGGTAACTAGTGGGGAGCACACGGTGCATAGAGGAACCGTGAGGTGTCCAAAAGTAAGAAGTCATGACGAAAAGAAAAGGGCCTTCGGGCCATATATGATATGATATGATAAGTGGCGCCTAAGATAAGAAAAGATGAAAAGTTTTTGAACAAAGTGTCTTTCGAAAGAATATGCATTAAAGAAGCTTTGCTATGCAATTTGAACAAGTATGATTTGGAAATTGAGAAAAGAAAAAGAAAGATGAATTTTGTCACGAGCATGTGCATCAATCTAAGCATAAGTCCCATGTTAGTGCGTACGTAAGAAATTTGTTTGTTATTCACTTAACTATATGCCTAAAATGCTTTCGTTAAAGTATAGACGTACTTGTTGAGATTTCTCCCAAAATCTCATCCCACTCTTTATATTCCTACTATCATTTCCTCTTGGGAACGATAGAAGTACTTGCAGGTAAGGATGGATCAGATAGGTACAACCCCATTGATGACGCCTCAGACCCTCGAGGGTCCAATTGAGGCCGCTCTAAGGGGGCCGGTGACTCTTGACCGCCCGGCTCAGTGGGAGGTAGAGTCACTGAAGGTGACCATGTACAGTTCTATCGGTCTATACCCTTCGGGGTGTTGTTTAGTACTAGTGGTTGACGAGTCCCTTCACTTGGGGCTCATTTTTGAAATGCTTTCTAGGGCGATATGTGAGGTAGGGCCTAGCCTGGATTTGCATCGGCGTCACTGGGGCCCAAACCTTAAGAAAGTGAAGAAGGAACCCGTCGGATGAACATATGGGCAATGTTAAGACCCATACTGTATTTTGATGCCCGGTATTAATGATTTTGGAAAAGTCTTCCCGCATGTGGGAAGCACTATTTTGGTTTCTTGGACAAGTTATGTAATGATTAAATCCTGGCTATGTTTAATATTATGTTTGGGATCCGTAGTCTGACCATGTGATGTATGTTATAGAAGGCTTGGCCTTTTTATTCCGCTGTGATAATCTTTACTTGACGTTTAAAAAAAAAACGTAAATGTATGTTATGACGAGGGGTAAACTTCCTTGTGTTGTTCGTCCCCGACGCTTCTATTCACGTGAGATCCCAAGCGTGGGTTGGGGCATCGACAGCGGTGGTATCAGAGCAGTTTAGTCTCTGGGTAACAACCACAAGTCCTAGGAGAGGAAATCATATGGTATAGGATTTAATCTCTTAGTGTTAGTCTTGGAATATTTTGGAAAACTGGTTGAAAGAGAGGGTAGTACTGTGAAGGTCAGAATAGAATACCAGAGTTTGGGTAACTCACGTGTAAATTCTGTGCTTTCAGGAGAAATATGGCCGGAGGAAAACGTCGTGCTCCTACCCCAAGGACCAGGGCACCCCCTGAAGTAGATGATCAAGATGTCGGCAGTCCTACGAGGGGCGAGATGCCATGGATCACTCCCCCTAGAACCCAAGAAAGGGAAGCACGGAATGCCCCAATGGACGGAGGACAAGCCATAGCTGAGGCGATCCGTCAAATGACAGAGTTTGTGAAAACTCAGATGGAACAAGGCAGATGCCATCCACATACCGGTAGAGGAACGTCAGGCTGTACCTACGAAAAGTTCCTAGTCTACCAATATCCGAATTTCATGGGAACGGAAGGAGCTATGAAGGCGGATAGATGGATCATGGACCTTGAACGTACCTTCGAGATTAGCGGCTGAGACCCAGAAGGTACAATATACGGGACACCTGTTACAGGGAGAGGCTGGACTGTGGTGGGATACAAAAAGGAAACTGCTAAGGGAGGAACTGGGAGAGAATGTGAATCCCACCTGGGAACGCTTCAAGAAGGAATTTGATGACCGCTTTTTCCCTAAATCCATCAAGCAACAGAAGGCCATGGAATTCGCCACATTAGGACAAGGGGTCATGACGGTGAATCAATACGCCGTGAAATTCATGGAAATGGCGCGATTCGCTCCTCACTTGGTATCTACTGAGAAAATGCGAGCGAAGAAGTTCCAAGACGGGTTGCAGCCAAGAATCCGCAACCAATTAGCCTGCTTGCGAATTGAAAAGTTCCAGGAGCTAGTCAATGTAGCGGCTATTGCTGAGGCAGAGCAAAAGAGCCTGATTAATCAAGTACAAATGAACAGAAAGAGGAATTTTCCCTACTCTTCTGGGAAGGACGCGGGCAAGAAAAGAGTTGCTTTTCCTGCGGACAAAGGGAAGGGCAAAATAAGCGGGCCAGGAGTACCAGCATCCTCGCCGCCTTGCAGAACATGTGGACAACCACATCCGGGCGAGTGCGGGTGGCGAAAGGAGCCTGTTTCCGATGTGGTTAGAAAGGCCATAGGATTCGCGACTGTCCCCAGATGGTTGCTAGTGGGACTACGCTACCAGGAGAAAAGGCAAAGACCCCCGTGAAAGCCAAAGTATATGCCCTTACCCCGGGAGAAGTGGACCTGGAAGACGAGGAGGCCATTAATGCAGGCATCATTACTGGTAAAAGACTCGACCTTGTCTTGATTTAAATTACAAAAAGTTTTTTATTAGTTTATTGATAATAGAAAATTTTTATAGGAGAGATCATTCTGAGGCGTAACATAGTGTATGCATTGTTTGATTCTAGAGCAACGAGATCCTTCGTCTCCTATAATTGCATGCGAAAGTGTAAGCTAGAAGTAGAACCCTTAGATAAAAAAGTACTGGTAACCCTCCCAGACGAAAGAACGATAGGTTGCCAGCGGATGGCAAGAAATTGTCCTTTAGAGATTGCTGGGATCCGATTGGATGCCAACTTGATAGCTTTCCATCTGTTGGGATTTGACGTGATACTGGGGATGGACTGGCTATCCAAGCATTTTGCCAAGATTGACTGTAGCAGAAAGGAGATAACCTTTGAGATGCCAGGAGAACCAGAGATGCATTATGAAGGAGAAATGATTAGCTCGGTTCCTTCTATTGTGACGGCAAGAAGAGCAATCAAAAGTATGAAAGGGGAGGCTAGAGCATTTTTGCTGTTGTCCTCAAATGTAATAGAAGAATCGAAGAGTATTGAAGAAATCCCAGTGGTGCGAGATTTCCCTCGAATATTCTCGGAGGATTTGCCTGGACCACCTCCGGATCGCGAGATAGAGTTTGCCATCGAATTGGAACCTGCTACGGCACTGGTTCATAAAGCACCGTATCGAATGGCGCCAACGGAACTCAAGGAATTGAAAGTACAGATAGAGGAGTTACTAGCAAAAGGATTCATACAACCTAGTTCGTCACCATGGGGAGCTCCAATTTTATTTGTAAAGAAGAAGGATGTGTATCGACTATAGAGACCTCAACAAGGTCACTATCAAGAACAAGTATCCGTCACCACGGATAGACGATCTGCTAGATCAATTACAAGGAGCTACGGTGTTTTCAAAGATTGATCTCAGATCAGGATACCATCAACTAAAAATCAAGGAAGTGGATGTACCCAAAACTGCCTTTCGAACTCGTTATGGACACTTCGAGTTCTTAGTTATGCCTTTCAAACTGACAAATGCTCCAGCAGCCTTCATGGACCTAATGAATAGGATTTTTTGACAGTATCTGGATAGTTTCTTCGTGGTGTTCATTGACGACATCTTAATATACTCTCAGAATGATGAAGAGCACCGAGAGCACCTGAAAACTGTATTGAGTACTCTGCAGGAGCATCAGTTATATGCCAAGCTTAGTAAATGCGAGTTTTGGCTTCGAAAAGTCAAGTTTCTGGGTCATGTCATTTCCAGGGAAGGAGTGGCGGTGGACCCAGTAAAAATAGAAGTGGTGACGGAATGGCAGAGACCAACAAATGCTCATGAGATACGAAGCTTCCTTGGACTAGCAGGTTACTACAGGAGGTTCGTGGAAGGATTTTCTAAGCTATCTGGTCCTCTGACAGCGCTAACTAAGAAGAACGCCAAGTATGTCTGGAGCGATAAGTGTGAACAGAGCTTCCAAGAGCTCAAGAAAAGACTGACGTCAGCACCAGTGCTATCTCTGCCAGAACCCCACAAACCGTATGTAATATTTAGCGATGCCTCGAAAATGGGTCTGGGATGTGTTCTGATGCAGGAGGGACGAGTAGTTGCCTACGCATCTCGATAGCTTAAGGATCATGAACGTAATTACCCTACGCATGACCTGGAATTGGCAGCAGTAGTGTTCGCGCTAAAGGTTTGGAGACACTACTTGTTTGGGGAAAGGTGTGAGATATATACCGATCACCAGAGTTTGACGTACCTGTTTAGTCAGAAGAATCTGAATATGAGACAAAGGAGATGGGTTGAGACGATCAGTGATTTTCAGTGTGAAATCAAGTATCACCAGGGAAAAGCTATTGTGGTGGCTGATGCATTGAGTCGAAAGACGCGGACAAAAGAGTCACCAGTACTGACAGCTATATGGGATATGCTGATTAAGGACCTACCCCAAGGGGTGATGCTACTGGCGACACAGGAAATCGTATCTCTGACTGAAGATGAAATAGGAGAAGGGCAACGAAAGGATGCTAAATTGGAAAAGATTCGACAGAAACTGCTAGAAGGGCAGGGATCACCTCACTTTACAATATCAGATGATGGGACACTGTGCTTTGAGAAGAGGATAGTGATACCAAACGATCCAGAACTTAGAGAAAAGCTTATGAGGGAGGCGCATTGCACCCCTTATACAGCTCACCTAGTGAGCACCAAGATGTACCAAGATTTGAAGAAGAAATTTTGGTGGGAAGGCATTAAAAAGGATGTGGCTACGTTTGTAGCTAAATGCTCGATATGCCAACTGGTTAAAGCCGAACATCAGCGTCCGGCTGGAATGTTACAACCCTTACCGATTCCAGAATGGAAATGAGAGGAAGTATCTATGGACTTCGTAGTGGGATTTCCAAGGACATCGGCAGGGAAGAATACAATCTGGGTAATAGTCGATAGATTGACCAAGAGTGCACATTTCTTGCCAACAGCCAATACGGATTCCATGGAAAAATTGGCACGAATATATGTGAAGGAAATAATGCGCCTGTACGGCATGCCCAAAACGATTGTTTCGGATCGAGACCCCAAATTCACATCCCGTTTTTGGCAAAGTCTACAAAAGATGATGGGATCGGATTTAAAGTTCAGCAGTGCCTATCACCCGCAAACCGATGGTCAAACGAAACGGACAATTCAGACCCTAGAAGAAATGTTGCGAGCGTGCGTACTAGATTCGCGCGACAACTGGGAAAGTCTTTTGCCCTTGGTAGAATTTGCCTCAATAATAGCTTTCAAGCTACTATCCAAATGGCACCCTATGAAGCCCTGTATGGCAAAAAATGCCGATCGCCTCTGTACTAGGACGAAGTCGGTGAGAGCCGAGTATTAGGACCTGAATACTTACAAGAAGTCCCAGCTCAAGTGGAACTGATACGGGCAAGAATGAAAACAGCACAGAGCAGACAAAAGAGCTATGCAGATCGGCGTCGGAGACCCTTGGAATTCAAATTCGGTGATTGGGTATATATAAAGATTTCGCCCATGAAGGGAGTGACTCAATTTGGCAAGAAAGGAAAATTAAGTTCGCAGTACATAGGCCCCTATGAGATTCTTGAGAAAGTGGGATTGGTGGCTTACCGTTTGAACTTACCCATGAGTTTACAAGGGGTTCACAATGTATTTCATGTATCCTCACTGAAGAAGATTCTAAGTGGAGGACCGGGAACAATAATGGATCCAGAAAGTATCGAACTACGTCCTAACCTAACTTACGAAGAATGGCCAACTCAAATTGAAGACTACAAAGAACAAGAATTGAGGAATCGGAAGATTTCGATGGTTAAAGTGTTATGGAACAACCCCGCCTTCCAAGAAGCGACGTGGGAACGCGAAGATCTCATGAGGGCTAAATACCCTCATTTGTTTGTAAACAATTGATATGTCTATAGCCCTTTTGTTTTAACTTTTTGTGTCTTTTAAAAAGTGATGACAATGATATGTGTGTACTTGTATGAATGTATGAATGCTTTGCGATAATATTGTCTGTAATTGTCTGACTACTCCTTCGAACTATAGTAACTTATGAATTTGAATCAGGAAATGGCTCGAACTAGAAGAAACCCTCGTATGTCTGTAGCCACTGTAGCCCAAATGAGAGAAAGGAGGGAAAATAGGCAGAGGATAATGCACAGAAGGCGCAAAAGGATGAGAATACAGGGGTTAGCACGCTCGAAACAATACGAGCGGCACCACACCCATGTTATGAGCGTAACTCGTAGAGGAGCACTCATTCCTCGTCGAGCTCTACCTCACAAAGAACGACAACCACCCAGGAGTTGGTTGAGGGCCGAGAGAAGGATGATTCGGGGTCAGGCGAGCGGACCAAATTTAGAACCTCTAGACCTTTCTGACAACTCCGAGGACCGTATTAGACTGAGAGAGGAAGGAGTGCCCCGAATAGAGACCGAGGAAGAGATCACTCGTAGGATAAACGAGCTGAGGGTGAGCATGTATTATGACCCTGACGTGGATACAGTGTTCTACCACTCCCAGGACTCTGTGACCGAGGAAGAAGACGTACCCACCTATTCTTCTTCGGAGGAATCTACCGCTACTAGCACAGGAGGTATATTTCTATATATGTGTACATGTAAAAAAAAAAAAAAAAAAAGGGAGAGAGGAACCACCCATTATTTGTCTTCCTGTGCATGCCTTAGCGATTTCGAGGATGAAATCTTTTTTTTAGTGGGGGAGGATGTGACAATCCCAAAATTATCGTATTTTATTTTATTTAATTCTACACATATGGCTTGGTGACTTAGGCAAATTAGTGGCTAAAGCCTTAAGAAGATGGACTTAGGAGTTCAAGGGCCTTAAGGCCATGGCAAGAGCTTTGGGCCTAAGTGGGGGAGAGACAAGCCCATAGGTCCATGAAAGGAAGCCCACTAGTCAACCCAAGCCTATGCTTGATGACACATGTCAAGCTAGGAAGAGTTTAGTAATATGAGTCAAGACTAGTAGTTGAGACAACAAAATGCTAGTAGGTGAGCTAGTTGACTAGTTGTTTTATTGAAGGAAGAAAAGAAAAGACATGAGTGGAATCTTCCATCTTTTCCTACCTAGATAAGTGTGTGAGGTGTAGGATTTTGCCAAATAAGTCAACATAGGATCCTACCATATCTAGTAAAATGATGTGAAAAGGACTTGAAAAGATTTGGAGATGAGAAAGGAATGGAGGGTTTCGGTGGGGAGGCTTGGCCGAATAGCCTTAGGGCTTTTCCACCTAAACTTTTCCAAATCTAGGGGAAAGGACATGAAGGGATTATGTAGGATTGGTGTAAGATTGGATGATACATGGTGTGTAAGAGGTTGTAAGAGAAAGTGATATGAGATGGGAGATGATGGAACAAAAAGTGGAAGGAAAGGGATGAGGGTTTCGGACATGCCTTAGCCGAATCCCCTCCCACCTTGTTTGACTTGCTTTTGCCACCAAATCTAGATGAGTTTGTATAAGAGGGACATGACAAGCTTGTGTAAGGTGTGAGGTGATTGGTGGATGGAAGAAGCATGTGACAAAATAGAAAGGAGAGTGAGATGAAGAGAGGATTCGGATGGAGGATGGGGAATCCGAAACCCCCTTTGGGTGTTTTCCCAAAAATGGATCTTTATATCCATTTGAATGACATGTGAGGGGATTGTTGGGGAGCCAAGAGAGGATGTGAGGTGATGGAAAGGGGTTGGAACCCTAGAAGGAGTGGCCGGCCATGAGAAGAGGAAGAAGGAGCACAATCTTCAAACCTAGGATAGGATGGATTAGGGTTGATGTGATCAAGTGATGGGAGTCACTCAAGGGTCTTTCAAGCCCATCACAAGTCACTCAAACCTAGGGGAATGAGTGGCCTAGGAGCTAGCAAAATGCCTTGGCCGAATGGCCTAGGTCCCTCACCCTTTTGGCTTGCACATTTCGGATACACACACACACATCTCTCATTTTTGCACCTTACGGCACCCTCCTCATTTCTCTCCACTTTGTTTCACTTCTTTTCACCACTTAGACATCTAAACACTCCAAGCTAAGAAGGAGAAGGAGATAGTGTTTGTGGAAGAAGAAGAAACCTAGAAGAGGTAAGTAACCTAGTTACTTTGAAATGAAACCTAGAAGCATGAAGGAGAACCTTATGTTCATACCTTTCAAAAAGGAAACCTTTCTTTTGAAAATGATAAACTTTTAGCATGATCTAACTAAGTATTTCTTTTATTTTTAGAAGTTATATAAGCTAGCTAGGAAGACTGGTAAGTATATCCTTACTTTACCTTTAGCATTCTTTGTATATTTTGGAGTGAATGTACTTGAATGTGTGTATATGTTTGAACATGCTTGTATGGTTTGGTTCTTGCTTAGAAATACCATGATGAAAATTTGAGAGTAGAAATGTCATTTTAATTAGGATCCATGTGTAGGACTTATAATCTTGTTGATTAAAGAGTTATGAGATGATTGATGATCTTGGTGGTTTGATGAGGAAAAGCATGTAAGCATGAGGTTGTTAAGTTAGTTGAGTATTAGTGAATATGGATATATGCATATATGTTACTTGAAGAAGTATCTTGATTTTTTTGTTGAAAATATCTAGCCGATAGAAATGCCATGCTAGGATGAACATGTATAAAGTGTTGATGGAAACTAGTTATATTGATCTTGGAAGATATTGGTGTTATTGTTACTTGATGGTTATAAAAATGCATGCTTGTGGGGCCATGTTTTAGAGGGATCTCTTGAAGTGAAAATCTTGAAGTTTTAAATTCTTTATTTATTCAATATTCATGTTTGGATATTTTGGAGAAGTGGAAGTATGTATAATGGGAGAATGACATGTATGGATTCAGTTTCGCATAGAATATTCAAGTAGGACCCTAGCTTTGAAGGGCTAAGAAAAGAAAACACAAAATGGAGAGCTATAGGTTTCGGGTTTGACCCCTTATAAGGCTAGGAAATTGTTTCAAATTTTGAACTAAGGCTAGATGATGTTAGGAAGATCAAAGCAAGAAGAAAACATCAACTGGAGACAAAGTAGGGTCTCGGCCCAAACCCTAGGGGTGGAGGCCGAGCACCCCACTCACCCTTATGCATCTGTTTAGGTGTTTTTCACATGAGTATGAGTTTAGAGAATAAGGTTTCGGAGGAAAAACAACCAACTGTGTGTACTCGAGTTCGCCTCGAGTTTTGCATTCACAAAGTCAAAAGTTGCATGTCCCATGCATAAGCACGAAAACCTATATTTTGAGAAAAGTGTATTTCTGAAAGAAATAAATTAAAAGTTTTCGAAGAACCCCGAAGGCTGGGACGGGGAAGTGTCCCAATGGAACTCTCTGTTCACTCAGGAGTGTTTAAATTGAGTGAAGACCCCTTGGTCGACGAAGAACAGTCGGCGGACCATGTATGGCTCCAAAAGGTGTCCGGAGCGTGGTCGCACCAAATGCTAGTGGGTGCCATATAAGCGGTGTTGGCTTAGGCCTCGCCATCTGATAAGGTTGTAGTTGCTCGGAAAGAAATCCCCGAGTGATGAATAGCGCGAAAGGGCGCGAAACGTAGTCACCAAGGTCGACTTGGTCGCCGGGTATGACGGTAACTAGCGAGGAGCACACGGTACATAGGGGAACCGTGAGGTATCCAAAAATAAGAAGTCATGATGAAAAGAAAAGGGCCTTCGGGCCATATATGATATGATATGATAAGTGGCGCCTAAGATAAGAAAAGACAAAAAGTTTTTGAACAAAGTGTCTTTCGAAAGAATATGCATTAAAGAAGCTTTACTATGCGATTTGAACAAATATGATTTGGAAATTGAGAAAAGGAAAAGAAAGATGAATTTTGTCACGAGCATGTGCATCAGTCTAAGCATAAGTCCCATGTTAGTGCATACGTAAGAAATTTGTTTATTATTCAGTTAACTATATGCCTAAAATGCTTTCGTTAAAGTATAGACGTACTTGCTGAGATTTCTCCCAAAATCTCACCCTACTCTTTGTGTTCCTACTATCCTTTCCTCTTGGGAACGATAGAAGTACTTGCAAGTGAGGATGGATCAGATGGGTACGACCCCGGTGATGACGCCTCGGACCCTCAAGGGTCTGATTGAGGCTGCCCTAAGGGGGCCAGTGACTCTTGACCGCGCGGCTCATTGGGAGGTAGAGTCACTGAAGGTAACCATGTACAGTTCTGCGGTCTATACCCTTCGGGGTGTTGTTTAGTACTAGGGGTTGACGAGTCCCTTCACTTGGGGTGTATTTTTGGAACGCCTTCTAGGGCGATATGTGAGGTAGGGCCTAGCCTGGATTTGGATCGGTTTTGTTGGGGCCCGAACCTTAAGAAAGTGAAGAAGGAACTCGTCAGATGAACATATGGGCAATGTTAAGACCCATACTGTATTTTGATGCCCGGTATTAATGATTTTGGAAAAGTCTTCCCGCATGTAGGAAGTACTATCTTGGTTTCTTGGACAAGTTATGTAATGATTAAATCCTGGCTATGTTTAATATTATGTTTGGGATCCGTAGTCTAACCATGTGATGTATGTTATAGAAGGCTTAGCCTTTTTATTCTGCTGCGATAATCTTTACTTGACGTTTCAAAAAAAAAACGTAAATGTATGTTATGACGAGGGGTGAACTTCCTTGTGTTGTTCGTCCCCGACGCTTCTATTCACATGCGATCCCAAGCGTGGGTTAGGGCGTCGACAAGCTAGTTTCAGATCTCGACACTAAGCCACTGACATTTGGCGGTAAGGTTGTAATCTCAAGAACACCCATTCCTCGATGGTAAAGTTCTGGTCTTTCCTTTTTAAACTCGCATACGTCACCATACGTTCTTGAGCTTTACGGAGATTATATTTCAACAACTGAGAAATGAACTCTCGATCTTTCAACTCATCCTCAACCTCCTGTGTTTGTGAAATTCCTGGAATGTAAGAAGTTAATCTAGGGGGTGGATACCCATACAGAGCTTCAAATGGAGTAATTTTCGTAGAGGTGTGTTGGGCGGTATTATACCACCACTCAGCCATTGGAACCCATCTCACCCAATCCTTCGGTCTGTCTCCCACAAAGCACCGTGGATAGGTCTCCAAACCTTTGTTGACAGCTTCAGACTAGCCATAGGTCTGAGGGTGATAAGCTGTACCAAATTCCAACTGAACTCCTTGTGCCTTAAATAGTTCTTTCCAAAAAGAGCTTGTAAACGTGGTATCCCTATCTGATACTATGGATTTAGACAATCCATGCAACTTAAACACATGTTTAACAAAGAGTTGAGCTACTGATTTAGCAGTATAAGGATGCCCAAGTGGAACAAAATGGCTATACTTTGTAAGACGATCCACAATTACCCATAAGGTGCTGAATCCATGGGCAATTGGCAACCCTTCAATGAAGTCCATTGTTATGTGTGTCCACGATTGAAAAGGAATAGGTAGTGGCTGCAATAACCCTTGTGGAAAACTGTGATCAGTTTTTTGCTGTCAACAAATTTGACACCCCCTGATAAATGCTCTTACTTCAGACCTCATTCCTGGCCAATAAAATTCTCTTTTCACCCTGTGGATAGTCTTATCCATTCCTGAGTGACCCCCTCATGCACTAGCATGCAAAAACTTCAGAAGTTTCGTCTTCAAAGCTGGATTATCCACAATATAAATTTTATCTTTGTAATACAACATTCCTTCTCTCACTGAGAATTGAGTATAGGTTGTGTACCCTCCCTACATTGAGATATGAGCTCCAAAGCTTTAGGATCAGCTTGGTATCCCAATTGGATATCTTCTATCCACTCCAAACTAAGCATTGCCAATAATGCTAGGGTTACTTCACCCTCTTCCATTTGTCTTGAAAGACCATCAGCCACTCTATTTTCTATTCCCTTCTTGAACTCCACTATAAAATCATATCCCAACATTTTAGTCAACCATTTCTGCTGTAATGGAGTTCCAATTTTTTGATCCACAATGTACTTGAGACTGTGATGATCTGTTCTGACCACAAAGGATCTCCCCAACAAATATGGCCTCCACCTGTGAATGGCTGTGACCAAAGCATAAAGTTCCTGCTCGTATGTAGACAGATTTAGGGCCTTTCCTTTCAAAGCTTGGCTATAAAACGAAATAGGTTGTCCTTGTTGCATTAAGATAGCTCCTATTCCCTTTCTTGATGCATCGCACTCAATTACAAATGCTTTAGAACAATCAAGAAGTGCTAAGACAGAAGGTTTACTCACTGCTTCCTTCAACTGCTTAAATGCATTTTCTGCTGTTTCTTCCCATTTAAAATTGTCCTTCCTCAATAAAGCAGTGAGTGGAGAAGCCAATACACTATAATTCTTGATAAATCTCCTGTAATACCCAGTCAACCCTAAAAAACCCCTCAATGCTTTAATATTCTTAGGTTGAGGCCATTCAACCATAGCTTTAATCTTCTCTGGATCAATTCTTACACCTTGGTCAGAAATCAAATGGCCCAAGTAGCCCACCTTCACACAACCAAAACTGCATTTGGACTCTTTAGCATACAACTGGTGTCTTCTTAAAATGTCCAGAGTCATTTTAAGGTGTTGTAAATGCTCTTCTTCATCCCTGCTGTAGATTAGAATGTCATCAAAAAATACCAAAATGAATTTCCTCAAAAAATCAATTTCTGAAATGTAGACGGCACATTAGTTAGCCCAAAAGGCATAACTAGAAACTCAGAGTGGCCCTCATGAGTGCGAAAAGCCATCTTATGGATATCCTTAGATTTCACCCTAATCTGATGATAGTCGGACCTTAAGTCCAATTTAGGAAATCTATCTTTCACGGTCACTTTGTTCAAGGCTCTATAATCGACACACATACGCCACGTGCCATCGGCCTTTCTCACCAACAAAACTGGGGAAGAGTAAGGACTTTGGCTAGGACGAAGACTCTAGATTTCAGGAGCTCTGCAACAATCTTCTTAATCTCATCCTTTTGAAAAAAAGGATATCGGTACGGCCTTACTGATACTGGTTGACTCCCAGGCAGCAAATGAATGGCATGATCCTTTTCTTTACAGAGGGGGTAAACCTTTTGGTTCTTGAAACACATCTTCATACTGCTTTAGTAACAACTTTACAGCATCTTGACTCACTGTTTGCATGTTATTCAAATTGACTTCTTCATTAATTAGCTGTAGGATAATTCCTTTTTTTTCCAGCTTATTAATCTGACTACATGAACTCCATTCCAACAACTGAGTAGACTTAACTCCTTGTAAGAATACCTCTGTCCACACAAAGAGAACTGCATGGTGAGCTTAGTAAAATTCCAAGAAATAGTGTCTAGAGTCTGTAGCCATTGTACTCCTAACACCACGTCATAGCCTACTAATTCAAGCAGAAAGTAATCCATTTTGAAAGTATGGCCCTGAATTTTTAAGGGAAGAGCTTCTCCTTTGCCTTCACTAGCCAACAATTCACCATTGGCTACTCTTACATGCACAACATCTTCTCTGAAAATCGATAGCTTCAGCCTCTTTGCTATAGCAACATCAACAAAATTATGAGTACTGCTACTATCTATTAGAATAGACACTGATTGACCATGTATCTTCCCCATAACTCATAGTTTTAGGATTAATTGATCCTAATAATGCATGCAAGGAGATCTCTGGTTTATAATCACTTCCAGGAATTTCTATCAACTCATTTCCTTCCTCATTGAAAGGAATACTTACAAGCTGTCCATCACATCTGTCATCACTATGTTCCACTTCTTCTATCAAAAACAGCTTTGGATTCCTACATTTATGGCCAGGAATCCATTTGGAATCACAATAATAACATAGGCCACGCTATCTCCTTTCCTTCATTTGAGTTGAATTAATCTTTTGCACTGGCACTATGGCCTTACTTGATCCTATATCAGCATTATTCATCACAGGATTTCTTATTCCCTTCCTATTAACCCTTAGTTGTTCCTCCTGAATTTTAGCCAAGCTAAAAGCATTCAAGAAACTATTAGGATTAAACATTCGAACAGTGTATCTAATTTCATCCTTCAGTCTAGTTAAAAAATAGCTCAACTTATGTGCATCAGACAAATTACGTAGTCTGTTAGACAACCTTTCGAAGACTTCCTTATACTCCTCAATTGTTCCGGTCTGCCATAACTCATTAACTCCTCCATAGGATCATCATAAGAGCTAAGGCCAAATCTCATTAACAATGCCTTCTGAAAAACATCCCAATCCTTCATATCAGATTCAACATCTGGAAACCACACCATAGCTTTTCCTTCTAAATGAAAGGAAGCTATCCTAACTTTCTGATTAGGCGCTACATTATGCAATTTAAAGAACCGATTGGCTCTATACATCCAACCAGCAGGATTATCTCCATGGAAAGAAGGAAAATCTAACCTCACAGATCTCGGTATCATTTCCTTGTGACATTCCCCAAATCCTCCACTTTTATTGCGCATTTCCTCTGCGACTTCTTCATGCTGATTATCTCCATTTTTCTTTTGCAGCTCAGCAGTTAACAATGCCAGTTGTTGAAGCACCACTTCATTTTGAAGCTTAAGAGATGATACATTTGTTTCCAAAGCTTTGATTTGATCCTAAATATGATGCTTCGCCATTGCACTCTCCCAACCAAGGAAAGCTGGCTCTAGATACAACCTGTTACACGCTTAAGATGGAAATGAGGGAAGAGAGAATATTCGAAAGAGAAGAATTCAAGTTGTATTGATTTCTGAATCCCAAAACAATTACACACGTGCTGGTTATTTATAACAACAAGTGTACAATTTCATTACGTAATCTAAGTAAAGTAACCAACTCAGATATCAATTTATTTACGTAATCCGAGTAACAAATTGAAGTAACCGACTAACATGGGCCATGGGCCCCCGCATCATTAAACTACCACCTGGCCTCAGCATCATTACACGGCCCATCATCCATGCAAGCCCACTCCTCAGCATAACCTTGTCTGCTGCATCCCCTAGCCGACAAAACACGCCTTTCGTAACCCTAGCTGCACAAGAGATCCTCGGTTCCTCATTTGCTACTAGGTGTATAACACATACATAACCCATTTAGTTTTCTCAGTCAATATACAAACTTATCAAAATGTCGACTTAGGGCCGCCTAGGCTCTTTCTTCACTTCAAAAAACTCTTTCTTCATGCCGATACCCAACCCTATTACTACTAACGGGGTCAAAACTTCTACAAAGAGTAGTACTCTGGGGACCCCTTAGGGTTTCTCTGGGTCTCTCGAGTAACTAGGGCCTTGCCCATGCTCGACATTGAACCCTGCAGTGCAGTTAAAATTCCAAAGAAAAAAAGAAACATACAAGAATGAGATTTCCTTGGAGATCTCAGTAAGTACACACTTAACTTAATAAAAGCATAGATACCATGAAATAATCACATACAAGCCAGAGTGTGTGTTTATGTCATGCTTAATGTGACTCATGCATGATTTAGACTTATATTTTATGTGTACTTACACTAACAAGCTTATTTCATGCATGGACTTTTCTTTCTTATCTTAAAATTTTTGTTCTTATAAGTCTTTACTTATATCTACTATTATTACTCATAGTTGGGCCATGCCACTATTATTACTCGTGGTCGGGCCATGTCCATCTCTGAATCTCAACAGGCATTACGTATCACTGTCCCTGCTGGCACGTCAATCATACGGGCGTTACGTATCGTCATCTCTGTCATGACGTGAATGACTTATTAATCTTTCTACTTGTAAAGTTTTCTTAACGTATTTCTTATATCAAACATCATGACTTATGAAGATACACATATGTGACGAAATACAATATACACATAATTTAGTCTTATGACCTGCATGTTCCATGTTTTCATAATTCATGTGACATATAAAAACATATCACAAGAACATACATCATCTATACATGCACTTACATCACATAAATTCATAACGTCAAAACTTAACGAATAATGCTTTAACAATAAAATATAATATTAAAATATTATCAAAACCAAAGCTGGCCGAATATCATGGAGAACTAAATCGTATTTATTTATTTATTTAGCTTATTCAACTCAAGCCAAATTTCACATATTTAACATATCAAATTTCTCTTAGTCAATTTATGCATATTAAAATATTTTTCATAGTATTTCTTCTATAAATTTTTAGCGAAATGATTCTTAAAAACTTTCCAAGTAAATTAGAGTTTCTAAGCTTAAAATAATTATTAAAATACCATTCCAATAATTAAAATCAAGTCACTAAGAAATTAGAACAAAAGAAATCCCCCAATGAAATCAAAGCCTACTATGACAAACTTAGTTCTGCCAGTTCAATCTCAGTTTTGTCCTTTATTGAGTCTTTATCTCTTAAAACTCAAAATATAAAAGTTGTAGATACTTTTCTTAGCTTTCCATAGCCTCTTAAATTATTCAAATCTAATATCAAACGAATAAGTTATGTCTAATTTACTAAATGATGTTGAATATATCAATAATACCCTTAATAAGCACGAAATTTCCTAGAGTTGCTTTATCATTTTTTTCCAAATCAAGACCTCACATTTTCACTTAATCCTCATCATTTAACATCATAGAATAGATTTCTAAGGTTTCATAATTTTTCTAGCATTTTTCCATGGCAAAAACTACTCCAAAATTTCATATGTTTCAATTTAACCCATAAACAAAGATTAAGCTCAAATAAATATCAAATATAATCCAATCACCAGGCCACTTATTCTATGCCAAGATTAAGTTAATATATGCACTTAAAAAAATTTCCAAAGCTTGCTTTGATGTTTGTGGTAGCTTTTGAACTAATTCTTCTCCAACCCTCCTAACTAGCTTCCTTTTGAAGTTTGTGTGAGGTAAGTGGGTTTAGTTTAGTGTTTCTTCCTTTCCTCTCTTGGGTTGCCATGGGAATGGGCTAAAATAGACCTTAGAACACTCTTCAAATATATATATATATATATATAGATATATATATATATATATATATAGAGGTGGTGCAATGCATAGAGGGAGGATACCTCAAACCCCCAAGACATATGGCTAACTCTTTTTTGGCCTAGCCTTGTGAGGTGTCTTCCTCACTCAGGCCTAATCATGCCCCTAACTTGGATTTGTTTGGTCCTAATCTTCATCCAAGGGTCTTACTTTCTCCACCTATAAGCTCCCTTTTGATCAATGGCCCAACTATTTACAACACGTGAGAAAAATCCAAAAATAGAAACAAGAAAATCTTGGATGACATACAACCGGCCACTTGGCCTCTTTGTAACACCCCAATTTTTCGCCTTGACTAAGACGTAAATCGAAGTATCCGAATAAATAACACAGGACTACTTACCCTTCATAAATGTAAGAAATAACATGCATACATCTAAACTTACTATTAAATGCAATGTAAAACACAGCGGAAAGAGGTAAATTTCTAATATATGCAAAGAGATCTAACTCTTGCCTAAATAGATCACATGGCATAATAAAACTTTAACCTTCACAATTTCACATTTATAAAAATATATTGTATCCATGACTTACATAACCCAGTTAGTTTTCTTAAAACATAATATTGTATCCCACCGTCATCCAGAAATCTTACTATTCCACTTGATCACTTACATGAGATTATCTCAACCAGAGAGGAGTATTCTGCATGACTCTCAGGATGCTTTAGAGTCTCCTGTGCTGTCTCAGTCTCAATGCAATATATTTCATCCTGCAACAACATCTATCATTCCATAAGTAATGATAGATAAAACTTAAAAGAGTGAGATTTACAAGAAATCTTAGTAAGTACACAGTTAACGAAATAAGGTATAGATAACATCAACAATTATCATACATAGCAATAATCACAGACATATAACTTTTGAGAATGCTTTTGGGGACTTATGCATGTCAATGACCATTCTTCCCATACCAACTTAGATCTTACTTGGACCCATCATCATATACTTAAAACTTATACTTTCATCTTATTTCTTAATCTTGTGGGTCTTACTTATTTCTTATCCTCGATGGGTGTTACGTATCGCCGTCCCCATCGGGATCTTACTTATTGCATATCCTTGACAGGCATTACGTATCACCGTTCTCATCACATATAACTCATCAATCATCCGTGCGTTACGTCTCGCCGTCCCCGTTGTGATGAGTCTCGTGTCAATCTTTCGGGTATTACGTATCATCGTCCCCGTCATGACACGGAACATACTTAACATAGCAAGTGTTACGTATCGTCGTCCCCACTAGTCATATCAATCATAGGGGCGTTACATATATCCGTCCCCGTCGTGACATAACTCTTACTTTTCCTCGATGGGCATTACATATCGCCGTCCCAATCGTGGCACAACTCTTACTTTTACAACAAGCGTTATGTATCGCCGTCCCTGTCGGCACGTCAGTCATACTGGCGCTACGTGTGACACCCACGAATTCCCCCTGGGATTTAGAAGGATTCGTGATATCAAGACGATCATCTCATGGATCAATCATCTCATCGAATAGTGTTTGAAGAGTGTGTGAAGCATGCACCAAGTGTACAATAAATATTCGCAGCAAAAAAAATAAATAAAAGTCAGTCGTTTTAGTACTAGAGATTCTTAAAAATTACAAATCAATTTAAACAATTTCTCCAATAGGAGATTATATAGTCTTTCAAAAGAAAAAGATAAGCAACACTGCTTTCGAGATGATAATCTCGATCTTCATCTTCTCAACAAATTTCCTTTCCTATGAAGTCGGTATCTCGGGCCAAATTCATTTTCTGCAATCACAAACTACGATCCCGTAAATTGGGACAGTAGGTGGGCGCGATCCACCGAAGTGAAATGTGAATCCTAGTAAGCAACAGACAACATACAACTAATTCACACAACAAAACATCATCAACATATACAAGTAAACTCAATGGGTGCATGTACCATGAATATGAGACTTGCAACGTGACTTATGCACATGCACTTTCATATAAAAACTTCAATAATCCTTGACAGTTTTCGAAACTTTGCTTCATGTACGTGTTTTTCATAAAAATTGCTCTCATATAACTTTGACTTCTTTCATATGTACTGTTTGAATTTATTTTCAAAAGTCATCTTTTCAAAATTTCTTTTCGTCTTTTCTTATCTTAGGCGCCACTTATCATATGCATATCATTCTTGTAGCTCGAAAGCCCTTTTTATTTTCGTTATGACTTCTTATTTTGGACACCTCACGGTTCCCCTATGCACTGTGTGTTTCCCGCTAGTTACCGTCACACCTGACAACCGTGTCAAACGTGGGTGAATACGTTTTGCGCCTTTCGCGCTCTTCATCACTCGGAGATTGCTCCCCGAATAACTACAAACTTCTTATATGGTGAGGTTGAAACCAACACCGTTCTTAGGGAACCCACTAGCATTAGGTGCGACCACGCTCCGGACACCTTTTGGAGCCATACATGGTCTATCGACTGTTCTTAATCGACCCAGGGGTTTTCACTCAACTTTAGCCACTCCTAAGTGAATAGGGAGTTCCATTGGGGCATTACCCCATCCCAGCCTTTGGGGTTCTTCTAAAATTTTAAATTCTTTTTAGTTTCTTTTGAAAACACGTTTGACTCAAAAACATGCTTTTCGTGCTTCATGCATTAGACATGCATGCGACAAGTGACTTTTTATGCAAAACATGTAGATCATGAAACATATGAATCATACATTCACAAATCATATCTCATACATATTAACATATGAACAGACTTCCCTTTTTAATTATCTTCTATCCAACACGTCATGCATATTTCAATGAAGAGATAGTCAGAATCTTAAGTCACATCAAATCAAACCAACACTGTCTTATAAGGGTTAAGGACGCAACTTATGATAGAGTCAAACCTAACTTTTCATCTCTTTTTCTCTTTACCAAAACACGCATATTTCCTCACTCAGGCCTAATCATGTACTTTTCATCATATAATGTTTTCTTTAGACCCAAACGTTTCTCAATCTATACATCAAGGGAATCTAAGAGTACGCATCAATATGTCATCCAAAGATTCAAGTCATAACCATACATCATATCATGAGTTAAAACCTAATGTTTTTCCAAAGAAGTATACTAGGATTGAAACTTATGAACTCCCAAAAATAAATTTTTCATCGTCCAACATATTATGTCATTGGTTCAACCCTTAACAGAATTTTACTTAACTGTACTTATTAAGTTTCCTCCTCAAATTTTCACCATATTCTTTCAAATATCTCTTCGATTAAAATCCTAGTGTATCACCTTATTAAAACATAGTGAAAAAGTAATGGAATCATCCAACCAAACCATTATATCACTGATAATTACTAAAAAGTAACGGAGTCATCCAACCAAATCATTTTATCACTAGAAAGTATTAAAATACTGGAGTCATCCAACCAGATCATTTATCACAAATAATCACTAAAATAATCGAGTTATCCAATCAGATCATTTTATGCCTAATAATTACTAAAATAATGGTCATCCAACCAAAACATTATATCATCAACAATTACCATCCACACAATATTCAACCACAGTAAGATTAACTCGGGGTAATCTCAATCTCCATTAATTGGCCTTAGGCCCAACCAATCTACTTTCGAATTACTTATCATTACTAGATAACACTTCAAGCAAACAAAATAGAGATTAGCACACGATCAAACAGTCAACCAAACAATCAAACAAATATCTATTACTTACACTGCACAAACGAACGTCAATCGAACATTGTGGCGATCCACGATCCATAGCGGGTAAGTCATACACTATTTGTCTCCGGGCACGGCAAGTGACGGGTTGGGCTCATGTACTCCGTTTGACACCAAAATTTAGGATAATACTCCTTGGAGGATGGGGAATCTCATGGTGGTGGTAGTGAGGTGGTGCAACCACCGGAAGATGGCAGATCTGACTCGAAAGGGTTGAAACTCATTTTCAGATTTTCTCTTGTACACGGGAGGTGGGGCCATGGATAGGGAAACTGTTTTAGGGGTGTGATAAACTGAGGTTAAGGAAGCTTTTGGAGGTAGAGGTGAGAGTTACGGTGGCCGGACGGCAGCACGGCAAAGGGTGTTTCCTTTTGAGATCCATTTCGATTTTATGGGAGGAGAGAGAAGGTGAGGGCTCCGTTGGGGCTGAAATTTCTGGTGGTGAGTCGCCTATGGGTGCGGATCAAATGGCGGGGGTGGTGTAATGGTACGGTGGTGGATGGCGGAGCTATGGGCGGAGCAAGGTGCGAGCGTGGAGGAGAAAACCAGTTTTGGGTTTGGGGCTACCGGAGGGAGGTGGGGCTACCGTGGTTGACACCTCTAGTGGGGTTGGACTCGTCGAAGGGTGGTGGTTCAGGCGGGGCCAAAGGTGAGGCTTGGCGGCCGGGGGTGGCGCTGCCATAAGCTAGAAACCGAACTACCCTTTAGGGGCACTGTAGCACGCAGGAGAGAAGAGAGAGAAGAGGGAGAAAAAGGAAAGGGAGAGGGAGAAAAAGTGAGGGATTGGGACCCATTCTGAGCTACTTATAGGCCCGACACTTTGGGGTCTTCAAACGGACAACAGATGAATTTAAAACACTGATCTAAAAGCACATAACGCCAATTTAACTTCAAATGCTCAAGTTAATTAAATAAAATATTATTTCAACTTATTTTATTTTTCAACATAATATTTTTCATCAATACTTAAAATGATGAAGTTTATTTAATTATTTGAAAGGAATAAATCTATATATTTAAATCAGATATTTAAAGTACGTTTAAAATCTCGCAATATTTCAAATAACTAAAACCAAGGTAATAAAAGAATCATGCATAATATAATATTTTTGGAGCTATTCAAAAGCTACCAACCCAAAATAGAATAAACATAATAAGACTTAATGATTTAATAAATTTAAGATCAATAAATCAGATAATGTCAAATAAAATATAATCAATGCTCATTAATAAAAATACGACAAATCGAACCATATATTAAAATAATTAAAAGCACTATTATTCAAGAATCTCACAAAAGCTTATAACAACAATAGAATCAAAACCACTAAATCAAAATAATATTGATAACAATTCAAATAATAAAACCAATAATAATTATTAAACAACCAAGAGTATTAAAATCGTAGAACTCATAAATAACTAACTCTAATCGTAAATAAAACGTACCCGAAATAAAATTTGTGAGATAACAATTTAATTTGTTAAAATAATTTAAAATATCCAATGATAAAATATGAGCAAATACAAATATGTAAAAATTCGGGGTCTCACATTACATATCGCCGTCCCCATCATGACGTGACTAACTTATCCATAGTTCTTATTCTTAGTTGTTCCTTTCTTATTCTTTTGAGCATTTCACAAATACATGCCACGCTACTCTTTCTTAAAACCCATCACATTCTGGGACATGCATGTACTTTTAAACTTTATGCTATATGCACATCCAATACAACATATATCATATAGGCTATACTTATTTTTCACAGATAATTCTTCGTACTTGAATCATCCACCTTTATCCAAGGAAAAGCCCTGAATTTACGAAAACAGGGTATCTCGCTCGAGCAAGGTATCGAGCGAGCATCAAGCGAGGTCTCAAGTTGTCTCTCGCTCGAGCAAGATATCGAGCGAAGTCTCGGATTGCATTTTGCTCAAGCCAAACATCGAGCGACCTTCTAGCAAAGTGTTCTGGTTGTTCTTCGCTCAATCCATAGGTCAAGCAAGGGTCAAGCGAGATCACAGCTTATAGGATTTTTCAATCTAAAACATGCAATCTTTTCACATAAACCTTATTTTTACTTATTAAAACATAAAGCTATATTCTTATAATTTTCTTACCATTTTACCATAACAAAAACTCATCCAAAACACAATGGATTTCACTTACATGCTATAAGCAAGGTTTAAGCTCCAACCAACAACAAACATGATTTAATCATCAATTTACTCATTCTATGCCAATATTAGGTTAAATTGTATACTTACAAGTTTCTCAAAAACTTGTATTAATGATAGAACCAAGCTCTTGCAATGTTTCCCTCAAGGTTACTCGCTTAGCTCACTTAGGTGATGCTTGGAGGTTCAAAGGTTTGGGAAGGATTCTTCTTTGATTTCCTCTCCATTTGGGAGTATTCTACCCTCTTCAAAGGGATTTACGAAAATTTCCAACACCTATTATAGTAGTGTGGTCGACCCCTTAGAAGAAAAGGAGAAGAAGAGTAGCTAAAGGCAACCGACTACCTAAGGTTTTGGAGGATGAGGTGTCTTACCTCAAACCCTTATGATTACATCTAATTCCTAAGCTAGGTTGCAAATATCTTCATCCAAGGGCTGAGACTGAATCATTTGGCAGCCTTACATGATCCATGGCTTGAAAATAGAACACATGGGGGGTTATGAGTTGGCATGGGCTGGCTGTCTACCCAGCCATGCTTAATCTTATCTCTTGGCTTTTCCAAAAGTCAGCCACATTCCAGCCCCTTCTTATTCTCAATTGACCACGTGTGTACCTCCCCAAGATACTATATGTGATGTTCTAGAAGGCCATTTCAAGATTTGCTTGGGATAACTTTGGTTTGTAACTCACTTAGTTAGACTTGGACAGATTCAGGCAAATTTCTGCCTCTTATGTTTGTTTCATGTCTTTGGGCTAATTAGAGCTTCTAGATCATTTCATCTCCTCATGACACATACTCTTACACATGTCAAGACCTCAGGAAAATTGATAGCCAATCACAATTTTCTTCACATGGCCGAATATAGGACAATTCGTCTAAGTTGGTTACCAATTGAACTCAACCCAGGGCCGTCCACTTCATACTAGATTTCGTCCTTGATACGTTCCTATATTCAAAAATCCAAAACATAATAGTTATAGATCTACTTCTTAAGGTTCTATAGGAACTAGAATCACTTCATTTGGAGCTCATATGACTAATTTCCACTACAAGTCGACAAGTCAGTCCGAGAACACCAATCCGGGCATACCAAGTGTTTGATAAATGATCCTTTTTAATTCACACAAAATTTACTAAATAAAATCTTCTCATTTGACATATTTCTACACACTTGTCAAGATCTTAGGATAATTGAGAAAATAATCCAAAGACTTATCTTATCCAAAGTCCTTAGTCAACTTCAAAGTCAATGCTTATCTATCTCCAATCCAGATCTTCCACTTCAATCTCAATTTCGTATTTTTTTAAGTTCAAATCTCTTAAAACCCAAATCATAAAAGTTATAAATATTCCTCTTAGATTTCCATAACCTCTTGAATCACTCAAATCTGATATCAAATGAGCAAGTTATAGTCATTCTATCAAAATACGTCAAGTCTTTTCGTGTATCTCGCTCGAGCCAGACATCAAGCGAGAGTCGAGCCAAGTTTTGGCCTGAATCTCGCTCGAGCCATTTATTAAGCGAGAATCGAGCGAGATCTCGGGTTAGGCACTTTTTTCACATAAAACAAGCTACCATTGTACCCAATCCTACTCCTAACCTTCCAACATACATTTATAAGTCTTTTCTTTATTATACTTATTCCTTATTTGATCAATCTTCAATAATCATGCCACATATGAAAATTAAATGGATATTTAAAAAATTCGGGCTATAGCACTCCTTGTGCCCCATGCCTCTTTGCAAGCTTTCCCCCCTATTGCCACATATTCCAGCCCTTCTTAGTACACTTAGGGTTGCTGGAAAGACATCTTATTACTTGATTTCCAAGATTTGGTGCAATTGGTTGGAAACAAGGGGGTAGTTTGGCTGTTTTGGTTAGTTCTAAACCAATCAGATTTGCTCCTAATTCCTTCATGATTAGAGACTAGTTATCCTTCTAGAAAATCTTCCTCCACTTGACACCTACCTTCATAAATGTGTCTAGATGATAGAAATGAGAAGAACCAATCAAAGTTTAGCACCTAAAGTGAGGCGGTGGCATACTTTGTTTTCGGATTCCATTTTTCATCCAATCCAGATCAGTCCATTTCCAGTCTAAATAAGTCACTGATCCTATTTGATTCATTAAAATCTAAAAACATAAAAGTTTTATATCATCTTCTTAAAATTCTATAGGATTTTAAATCACCTTATTCCAAGATCAAATGAGAGATTTATTCTTATTTCACCGAAATACGTCAAAACTTACCTGAGAACATCTAATTCAAGTTCTCCATTTGTTTTCCTTTGTTTTCTTACCGACCAAAACTTCTAGATCAATTCTTATCAACTTATCACATGTTCCCACACGTGTCAAGATCTTAGAAAGTTTGGTAGCCAATCACAATTTTTGTCACATGGCCGAACATAAGACAACTAGGCAACTCATCTAAGTCGGTTACCAGTTAACTCCTATTTCTGTCTATCTACTTCACACCAGATTTAGTCCTTGATACATTCTTTATCTTCAAAAACCTAAAACATGACAGTTTTAGATATGCCTCTTAATGTTTTATACGAATTTTAATTACCTCATTTGGACCTCATATGAAGGATTTATGCTCATTTCACCAAAATTTGATGGACCAACCCGAGAACACTTAATCTGGGCACAAAGTGTTTGATTTTTGGTTCTATCACTTCCTCTTGAATTTATCCCCTAAATTTTTAAAATTTATCTCTTTCTAGGTCCAAATTGAATTTTTCTAATTGATACCTTATTAAAATTCCCAAAGGTCCATCCAAAATTTATCCTAGAATGTATAATTTCACATTTTCATAATTCACAATTATCCTCTAAGTCTCAACTTCTATTTCCATGGAAAAATACATTTCCATAAATTCTTTTAAAATATTCTCAAGTAAATTCTTTATCTAAAAAAAAATCGGGCTATTACAACAAGTATGAATGCATGAGCATTAACATGTACTTCAACCAAAAACGCATTTTTGTCTCATATGTATTCTTTTGTTTTTTTTTTAAAAAAAAAAAAACCTGATCTTGGAACCATGAACAAAATAAAGATATAACAAAGCATCATAGTTTTATTTCTTATTAATCACTTGTAATCTTATTTCATATAACAATGTGAGTGGACATCTTACATAGATGCTATCATGATGGAGAAAAAACCAACCAAACCACACAGCAAGGAGGATGTAGGTGCATCATCACACCGCCTAAACCCCCCAATGGGAAGCCATCATTGCCGCACCCCTCCACCCCATTGAGCCCTATATAAACGCATCTTCCCTTCACTTCTTCATTATTTCATTCTCTCAAGCCTTCCTTGAGTGTTCTTGAGAGCTCTCTTCCTTTGTTCTTTGAGTGTTTTTAAGTGTTCTAATTGAGTTCTTGAGTTTTGAGTGAGCAGCTTCAAGGGCTACAAAATCTTTGCAAGTTTTTCTATCCAAATCTTAGTTTACATGCTAAGTTATTTCTTAAGTGTTAGTGTAACATCCCGACCCTAAATTCAAGATTTATTTATTTTATTTATTTATTTGATTATTTTATGTATTATTTCTGCAGTTCTCTTATATAGCATTTTCTTTTGATTGGATTATATGGATTAATATGTTGTTTATATTTTAAATGCGGATGTTTATTATAGATATTATTTTGACTATAATTGTTAATATTTGTATAGATGAAGTAGTATATTATTATCATCATCATTATCATTATTACTATTCTTATTATTATTTTGAAATAGGTTTTAAAATGAAGTTCAGTTTAATTAGATTCTTTTCTCCTAACTAACAATTTCATCTATCGTTTTAAATAGTTTAAATCTTGAGGTCAGTTGTGACACTCCGATTTTACATTTGGGATTTAACGTAAACTGAAACGTAAGAGTAAGTAACACTAAGCTGTACGTATCTAAAAATTTATGCATGCTCTTAGACTTACTAGCACATGCAATGCAAATCGTAGTAGAGAGGGTCAAGATAAATAATCACAGAAGTCTAATGATTACATTGTAGCATATAACTACAATATCCACATCATTCCATTCTGAATATAACATTATGTCATTACATTATCATAACCCAGTCAGTTTTCTTATATACAATATTTACAAGACTTCTCAAATATTTTCTTAAGGCCACATCGGCTCCTTCTTCATTTCCTGAAATTTCTTTTTGTACCAACACTGATTCCTACTACTATTAACTGGTCAAAATTTTTAGGAAAAGTACACGAAGGGCCCCCCCACTGATTCCCTTAGGTCTCTCGAGCGGCTGGGGCCTTACCCATGTCCATTGTCAAATCTCGCTCGAGCCAGACATCGAGCAAGGGTCGAGCCAAGTTTCTACCTACATCTCACTTGAGTCAAACGTCAAGCAAGGGTCGAGCCAAGTTTCGGTTTAGGCGTTTTTCCAACATATAACAAATCACATTTCTACACAAACCTTATTCTTACTTATTAAAATATAATTCTAGGTTCTTCCAATTTTTCTTAGCATTTTTCCATAACAAAAACTAATTCAAAACATAATAGCTTTTATTTCAACATATAAGCATAGTTTAAGATCAAACTTGATCAAATCATTAAATCACTCATTCTATGCCAAGATTAAGTTAAGTTGTGCACTTAACTAATTTTCCCAAAACTAGATTTGATGCTTAGGATAGGTTTTGCACCACTTCTTCTCCAATACCCTCAACTAGCTCTCTTTTCGTACTTAGGTGATATGAGTGGGTTTTTGTGTATTTTTCTTGGTTATTTCTCACTATGGCTGACTAGTATCTCTCAAGTGGAAAAAGGAGAAGCTCATACACCTATTTATAGGCATGAGTGGCATTGGAGGCAAGGGAAGAGGGCTTGAGCACTTCGCTTACCATGCTTGACCAATTAGGTGATGTGTCCTTATAGGTTTGTAGTTTCATGATCACCCCTAAATCTTAGACTTGGTGAGTCATGTTTTGATCCAATGGTTAATTTTTTGGCTACCTAAAAATACTTTTGATCAATGGCTAAAATGATTCCAACACATGGAAAGAGGATGAAGCGAAATCTGGAAAATTCCCCACCATGCATACATCGGCCACTTGGTTTCTCCTAAGGCTAGCCAACATTTTCAAACCTTTCTCCCCCATTTGACCACTTGTCTATCTCCCCAAGAAGCCATTTGTATTGTTCTAAAATCCCACTCCACGACCTGGTTGGTAGGAAACTCGAAATTGGCTCATTTAGTTCACTTAATTGTCTGCGAGCAGCAAACTTGCCTCCCTACAGTTCGCTTTTGTTTTCAGCCAACAAAAGTTTCTAGATCACTTCATCTTCACATACCACATGATCCTACACATCTCAAGACCTCAGAAAAATTTCTAGCCAATCACAATTCTAGTCACATGGCCGAACATGAGACAACTCATCTAAGTCGGTTACCAATTGGGCTCAATCCAAGGTCGTCCACTTCACGCCCAATTAAGTCCTTGCTCCAATCCGAATATTCACAAATCTAAAACATGAAAGTGTTATATCTGCCTCTTAAGGTTCTATAACAATTAGAATATCCACATTTGGAGCTCATATGATAAAGTTATGGTTATTCTACTAAAATTCGATGGACTAGCCCGAAAGCACCAACTTGGACACACCAAGTGTTTGCTAAATAATCCTTCTTATTTCACACGAAATTTCCTAGATAAAATCTTCTCATTTGCCATATATCTACCCACTTGTAAAGATTTTATGATAATTGGGAAAATATCCCAAATACTTAATCTTAAACAAAGCCATTAGTCAATTTAAAGCCAATGCCTATTATGCCCAATTGAGTTCTACCAACTTCAATCCCAATTTCATATTTGATTGAGTCCATATCTCTTAAAACTCAAAAAATAAAAGTTGTATATATTTCTCTTAGCTTTCTATAGAACCTTGAATTATCCCAATCCAAAATCAAATGAAAGAGTTATGTCCAAATTACTAAAGAATGTCAAATCTTCCAAACCTTTCCTAATTACCATAGTTTACTCTAAGTTCCTCCAATTGCACCCTTTCACCATTTTAAGCTTAACTTATCAATATTTCCCACAAGAAAAGGTCCAAAATAAATATATTTCAAAATTTGCAAAGGTCCACCAAAATAACTCTAAAGAAATTATAATTAAACTAAGCATGTAAATTAAAAAGGATGAATGAAAATTCGAGTTATTACATCAGTTCACTCCATGCACATCTCTTCATCCCTTAATTTTCTAGGGTTTGTTTTTGGTCGCCTTTATATTTCACACGTTAACCTCACAATCACACACAGCCCCTCATGCACGTATTGATCACTAGCACCCCAACGCTGCCCTTCATGTCACCGACTGCCTAGCCATGAGAATCACCCAACACTGTGTCCCTCATGCACGACAGAAGCATCCAGCCACTCACGTTCCCAGCTATCATGCCGTGTATTGGTTGCTGCTGCAAGCCCCGAAGGATTTAACCCTTGCTGCCGCAGCCTTCTTCATGTCCTTTACTCCTCTACAACCATGACAACGTGCAAAAACCACCACCAAAGTAGCCCTGCACTGCTAACATCAAGACGCTGCCACCATCCCCTATTTTTGCACATGGAAATAGAGCATGTTTGCCCAAGTCGAGAGCCACACCTTGCCCAAGTTGGGCCATGACGCCACCATCAGTTGCATCATACGACGCCATGGATCGACCTTCCACCGCCTAATGATGTCCAACAACACCAACAGTCTTCTTCATGCTATATCAACTGCCAACTTACATGCCGAAAGACCACCGAAACAGAGCATGTTCATGCCCATCATATATAGGCACCACATGACCACCATAAGACACGGAGCGCTACCAATTACCTACTCAGAAAGTGCCGACAAACTAACACCGACAAACCCAAGCCGTTCCGGTGAGCCTCTATCGCCAGAATCTTTTCCCCTCCATCTCTATTACTTTCGTTACCGACCTCACTAAACTCTCCTCGTTTTCCATCACACCAACTTACTTAGAGATAGCGCCATCGAGATTTTCTACCACTAGGGCCTCCATTGCTCTCAGCCTTTCCCTCTTGGTAAGCATTGTCGCCATCACTGTCTCTTTAGACTTCTATGTGTAACTCTAGAGGTTTAAGTAGTCTTTACAGATTTATTAATCTAAGTTTAAGCTAAATTATTTTGCTACCCTTAACATGATATCTTTGGCCGCAAGCTGTTTTGAGTCTTGACTAGTGTTTTTACGAAGGCTTTGTCTTTCCTGTTTGGCTATTCAGAAGAATATCGTTACTTTTGTTTAGCCCATGAGCTCTATTTTTGATGAACTATATTTTTTTGTACAATGAATAAATAAAGAATTTAAGTTATAGCAGTTATTATTAATTTTACAACTCTATTTCAATAGTAAATAGTAAGTGTTTAATCTTTATTTTGAACGTTGTTAAGTTCAATGCTTATTGTATGAAGAGATATTGTTTTATTATAGTAGATTTTGATATATTTATGCTATCGAAATTTTATTTTTAAATAAATAAATATGCTAAGAACGTTCAAATAGTATCAATATTTATTATATTTCTTTTGAAACTGAGTATGTTTGTTAATCTATTTATGAATTTAAGTTTTTACGACATTTATTTTATTAAAGTATATTTTTTTAAGTGAAATATGTTATTAGTACTTATTAGTTTTGTAATATTAGTATTATTAAGTTTACCATATGAACTAAATATTTAAGCTACATTTAGATAATAATACATTGGTTACTAAAATATTATTCTTGAAAGACTATTTGACTTTTAATAATAAGATATTCGAATCAAAATATTTATTAGTTTTCACGATATGTATTATTATTCAATATGCATTTAATTAAGTAGAATAGAATGACATATTTTTCCAGAATGATAGTTGTAATAACTCTTCCTTTTTACATATAATCTTAGGAATATATTCATTTAGAAATTTAATATTTTTATTTAAGGGAATTTTAAGAATTTATGAATTTTTGGAAGATTTAAACTAGAAACATCTTAAGTAGAAAATGAAATATGGGAAATTATGATAAAGAAATTTTTTAATTTTTTTTTTTTTTAAAAAAGGTGTAAATTAGAATATTTTAGTTTTCATTTATAGAATAATTATATCAAGGAAATTAAGAGGAAAATTGAGAAAATTGGAAGTGGAGTGGAAAAAACACTTAGATAGCCTAAAAGTGGGTTCCCGGATTAGAATGACATGTTTCGGTAAATTGATGATATCTCCCTCATATGACCTCTTATTTAGGTGATTCAAAATCCTATGGATCACTAAGAAGATTATGTAAAACTTTTATGTTTTGAGTTTTCAGAGAATCGAAGTTGATCAATGGATTATTTGGGCTGGAATTGGACTGATCTATGTTAAGCGTAAACTAAAGCCCGAAAATAAATCAAACCACCGACCTACTTTAGGAGCTTTAATTTGATTGGTTCTCTACATTTTTATCTTTTAGATATCTGTGAAAATATTTGTACTTGGTGGTGAATTAGTTTCTAGAAGAAAAATTTGTATATAACCATGGGAGAAGTGGGAGCAAATCTGATTGGAAGACAACCAACTAAACCAGCCAAGTTGCCCATCCATTCTCAACCAATAGCCAACCAAGCCTTAAGGGTATTCTTCTAAGATGTTCTAAGAATTTCTAGGAAGGCTGGAACATGTAGCAAAAGGTGGGGGAGATGATCCAAAAACGTGGGAGCCAAATTAAGGCCAAGTGGCCAATTTAAGCATATCCTAGATATGCTGGATTTGTTCCATTTTCTTTTACCTATGTGCTGTAATAATTTAAACCATTAATCTAGATTATTTTAGAGGAGGATTAAGCTCAGCCATGGGATGAAAATTTCAGAAAATCAATAGACGTTTAGGGGTGATCATGAGGCCATGCACCTAGGGGGGACAACTCACCCCATTTAGCTAAGGCATTGCTGAAATGCCCTTCCCTCTTCTCAAGCCTCCAACACCTCCTCATCCCTATATATAGGTACACAAGCTTCTCCTCACTTCCTTTTAGAGAGATCATTCGGCCACCTTGAGAGAAAGCCAAGAAAAATACCCAAAATTCCACTCACAACACACATACCTCAAAAGCAAGCTAAGTAGGAGCCTTGGAGAGAAAGGAAGTGCAAGATCCATTCAAAACTACTAATTTAGCTTTGGAAAAATTTTTAAGTGCACTAATTAACATAATCTTGGTGTGGTATAAGTGTCTTAATTTTTAGATTTAGTTTGATGCCTATTTGATGCTTTTTTAAGACCATGTATTTCTTATGAAGTAGCTTGAATGTTCTTGATTTATGGAGTGGTTTTTATTGTGAAAAAATACTAGAAAAAATTTTATAACCTTATGCATATGTTTTATTATCATATAGTAAGAGGAATATGTGAAAATATGAGGTCATGATTTGGAAAAAAAATGATAGAACAACCCTAGTAACTTTCGGATTACAAAGGAGTTAAGTAGACAGATTTAACATCCTTCAGTAAAATGGTCATAACTTGTTAGTGTGATGTCAAAATTGAGTGATTCAAAAGGCTATGAAAATATAAGACATATATCTACAACTTTTATGTTTTACATTTTAAGAGATAAGAACTTTATGAAGGATGAAACCGGAATTAAGTAACAAAATAGAGTAGGTAACCCTTAAAAATGAGAGTTTTCCTTCATTTCAAAAGTTCTAGTGAATTATTTTAAAAATATTTTTAACAAATATTATAATTTTAGGAACCTTAATATATTAGGAATATTTTTTATAATTATTGTCATAAAAAGATAAAATAATAATAAAATTATATATATATATATATATAAGAATAGTTCTAGAAACACTTAAAAATTATGAAATTATGAAATTATGCAAACTTGTGGACTTGAGTTGAATGAGTTAAAAAGAATAAATAATTAAGAATATTTTTCATGAAAATTCGGCCAGCGCTTAATTAAATAAAAATTTAATATTTTATTTAGTTTCATACGTATTATTTGTTAAGTTTGACGTTATGAATTTAGGCGACGTATGTACATGTAGGTTTTGTGTTATGCTTTTTTATGTCATATGCTTTATGAAATTATAAAACATGCATATCATTAGTCTAAGTTTGTATGTATATTAAATTTCGTTACATATGTGCGTCGTCGTAAGTCATGACATGTATTTTAAGAAAATACGATAAGAAAACGTTAAGAAAAATGACATAAGTTAAGTGCCGTGTCACGACGGGGACTGTGATACGTAACGTCCGAAAGACTAACATGACTAGCAGGGATGGTGATACGTAATGCCCGCTATGCTAAGTAATTCCGTGTCAAGACGGGGACGGCGATACATGACGCCCGAAAAATTGACATGAGACTCGTCAGGACAGGGACGGCGATATGTAATCTCGGAAGATTATGAGCTTATGGATGACCAAGCTAACGTGTCATGCTGAGAAAACCCGGCGGGGACGGCGATACGTAACGCCCATCGAGGTTATGAAATAAGTATGATCCTTAGTATTACGAAAGATAACATAAGAAATAAGAATTTAAACACAATAAGAATGAGTCCATAGGAAATATAAGTTAGTCATTCCTTTGTCATATACTTGCATGAACTACATAAGATAATTTATATATTATGTGCTATGATTTTGTCATGTATTTTATGTTTCACTTTATCTATGCCATGTTATGATATATGTGTACTTACTGAGATTTCTAAGGAAATTTCACCTTTGTTTATTTATGTCTTTTTCTGGAAAAATTAAATATTGTACAGGACCTTATGACAGATGGGGGAAAAAGCCCATTTATCTCAGGGAGCTCAGGGGAGCCCTGAGGGGCCCTCTAACTTTTCCCTTTTTGATTTTTTTGACTTTCCTATTATTGATATCTATGATCGACCAATGGGGTTGTGGAGATACGATGCATCCGCCTTCTCAACGCAGAAAAAGTGTACCGAATGTTGTCTGATGTTAAAATTAGATGGTTCATTGTCCATATGTGGCATATACACATCACCATATGGGCAATACCTTCATCGAGATTTTGATATTAGTTTGGATAAGTTTCGTTTTGGCAAGAAGTATCCAAAGGTCAAAAGGGAGCCAAGATGGTGCTAACATAGTAATGGGATATTATTGTATCTTTATATGACTGAGAAAACAAACTGGATTATGTAGTAGTACAATATAATGTTGTAATGTGGATGTGAATATTATGTTTATATATTACCATGTGATCACTAGTTTAGTTGTAAAAGTTTTTATTTAGACCAGTTTCCACTGTGAGTCTCATTACATACAATAGTAAGATTAGATGCATGCATTATAGGATCGATACGTATGGGGTAAGTAGCCCAGTGTTACTTTCTCAGACTCTTCAATTTACGTTGAAACCCTTAGCGTAAATTGAGAGCGTCACAATAGTGACAATCATACTTCATATAGGTAACGTCGAGCTATAAAGGAGAATTTAAGAAGTATCGCTACAAGGTAAATGAATTTGATCACAAAATTAGGATCCTCACATTGGCTTATATTAATAGTAGAGCCAGTTATTTGATAACCATTTTCATATACCCCTCATGTCATGCATGCATGTCATTTAGTACAATACAGTACACGATCATGTCATTCAGCATCATGTCTAGATTCAACGAGCATAGTTATTTATAGCAGTATATATGATATGCATCTCATGTTGCATAAGTCTCATAAGTTAAGTTAAATCTAAGTATAAGATTATGTCAGATTAGAAAGTAATTAATCAATTATTCAGCCAAAGGGTTTAGTAAATCAATTATTTTAGATGGTCATTCAGATGCAGGGTACCAATACATATCAGATCAAGGTGGATGTGTAAGCCACGGACCTAAGCGCGGTCTACTATAGTACGCTAGAATACTATCAGCGGCTCCCCTTGCTATAGTGGGATGTAGGACTGGTGCACAACCTTGCACACAAGGTTAAGTGTGTTGGCCAATCAGTAAGTTAAAAACAATTCAGCTAGCTTTAATTCAATTAAATCACTTAGTAAGTTAGTCAGATCCATTAGTCCAAACTAATCACTTTAGTCAGTTAGTTAGTTAAGTCAGATAGCTAAATCTTTTATAGCATAGCAATAGCATATACACTCATGTTTCATATTTCAGCATAAGTTTTATGAAAATTCATATGAATATTATTCTCACATTGTGATGAATTCCTTATTGAGTTATCAACTCATTTTAGTTTATTTCCTATTTTAAAACCACCCAGGTGAGGAAAAGGACCAGTGTAAGCAGGCAGGCCAAGAGTAGATTGAGCAGCTATTTAAATTTTAAGTTTTTTCTAAAAATAAGTGTCTTTATGACACAAGTTTAATTTCAGTTGAAGTTTTTGTTTTCTAGGAAATAAGTGTCTTTACGACACAAACTATTTTTAGTTATTTTAGTTAAATTTCTTGTGACAAACATTTTATTAGAATTTTGTTTCTAAGAACTAAATGTTATTTTATTTCTATTAAATCAAGAATCTTGTGCCTGATTAACAGTTTTAGAAAATTTAAGTGACATCTCTTACCCTACGAGAAGGGGGTGTTATAGTTAGTATTAAGTTTGGGTGAGTTTAGAGAGAGATACCATGTTTCGATAGAAAATCGAAATCTTGATGGATAGGTTTAATGTTTTATTTATTGTTTGTTGAAATATTAGCTATTGCATGTCTTGGAAATTCATTATATGATTTGATTATGTGTTAGAATGGTTTTTGAAGGTCTAAATTGAGGTAATTAAAAACATGCCATAATAGCTTTTAATCTCTATTTTGTGTTTATAATCAAAGCATGTATGGTTTGACTTTTAATCATGCTTAATTTGTGAAAATTTATTTTTTTTACTTGGGTTTGAAATGTGAGCATTTGGTTGCGTTTGGACATTGAGCTAAGTTGAATTATTTATGAATAATAGTGAGTTGAGATGGTAGAGTAAGTTTTGTGGAGTCTACCTAAAATGAGTTTAAATGTGTTCAGATGTTAAGGTGAATTTAGATGTACTTATAAGAAGTTGAAAAAGGTTATGAATCCCACGTGTACAGAAGTGTGAACTGAAAAAAGGTCATGGATCCTACATGTAAAGAAATTTTTAATCGATATAAGTTTAGTAATTTGAGAGTTGAGTGTTTAGATGTTAGACTTAGTTTAAAATTAGACTGAACTGAGTTAAACTCAGATGAGTTTAACAACCAAATGCAGCAGAAAAGCCTTCTGATTGGGATAAGAGAAATGCATGATTTAATTCTAGCATGTCATTGATGAAATATTATATCATGCATCAGTTAAGCTTTAGTTAGTGACAATATGAGAATGTTATTAGGCATGATAAGAGTGGGGATGAACTTGCTCAAGGTTAAACTTTTAATATGTATTTGAGGGCTATAATAATTATTTTTTATTAAAGGCATTTATGAAACATGCATTCATAAGGATTAACAGTCAAAATTTCATTTAGACATCAATTAGAGTTAATGCCACGGGTTGAGCGTGATTAGGATAAGTTCATTTTCATTTTTGAAATTTGAAAGGCATAGATAGTTTTAGAATATGAAAAATATGATGTCATGAATTTTGGTTAAATTTGGAGTTCGTTAGCAACTAGTACAAAATATAGGGTCTTATTAGCAATATTTGAAAGTTAGGGGTATATTTGTAATTTCTCGTTATGTTGAAATTTTTCTCCTTTAACTTAGTATAGCTTCTAACTTGGTACGATTTTTATCATAGCCGCTATATCACACCTCCAACTTCAACAGTCTGATATTTGGCCTCTAACTTACACTTTGATGATTATTATGATGAATTTATCAATGTCGCATTCATTTTAAAACTATCATTTTTTAGCATGGTGTCATATCGTATGTTCCATTTTTGCCCTTTTACTTGCAAATATCATTTTTAAAATTTTTCACATATCAAAAGTACTGCATGAAAAATTATTTTATCATGCCCCCAAAAGTTAGGATGAGGAAGTATCCTAGTAAAACTTGTGTGTCCACTCTAGAGTGATTAAATATGGAATGATAATCCCTGAATTGATGAACAACATTCAACAGGCTTCGAATGAATTCTTTTTAAAAAATATCAAAGCGAAGTCATATGTTATGACACATAATGCAAGTGAGTGTACATAATATAATTTTATGAGGTTATATTATGTTACCAATGCATCGAGAACAAGTTGCAAACAACATAGTTTCAACATTTTTTGTACTACAGTCTCGACATATACTCACAATGCGTGATATTCCATATGATAAGAATAAGGATAAGGATAGGTGGTGTATAAGATCCCACATTACTTGAGAATGAGAAGCTCTTGCTCTTTATAAGGTTCCAATGATGCTTCAATTAGGACTGATCAAAGAAGCTGTATAACCAAACCGATTTTTCCGAATTAACCCAACCCATTCATGGGTAATATTGGAAGTGGGCAGTTTGGCTGACCATTTTTATTTTAATGGGTATTACCCGTTACCTCACTTTAAAAGCTTTCAGAGCCTTGAAGTACACAATCAGTTCTTGTGACGCCCCCAACTTACGTCTGGGATTTAACGTAAATTAAGGTGTCTGGATGAGCAACACTTGGCTACTCACCCTTATACTTAACAAGAATAAAAGCATAACACACTTGATTCGCAGCGGATCAGGTTTTAGATATAAGACTTTCTAAAGATCACATGGAAATATATACAACATTCATTAAAACTTAACATTGTACTTTTTACATATACAAGACCCAAACTGTAGTAAAATATTTTACATTCATCCCAAAGGAACTTTCCTTCACCTCACTCTTTCTCCCTCTTAACCTCGGGGTATTCTCTCCCATAGCGAAACCTATCCATGCTAATACTAAAGTCTCGCTGGAGCTGTTGTCCCTGTGGAGTCACACAAACCCCACACATGGACAATGAGCCGTCTATTCCTAAGGTTATACAGCATCCCGTACGTCGCCTCTCCTCAGCAAAAGTGGATGCGTCAAGACTCCAAGCTCCGGTAGGTCGACTACTGATAGGAGGTCCGAAGGAAACAAAAAAAATGTCCATATAAGGACTATAGTCGGAAAGTCCCTCAGGACTCCCCGAAGTCTCCTGCCTCATCGGGGCTGTCCCCCTGCTGGTCATCGAATCCTGTATAAAGTGATATGCACAAAAATATATGGAGCCACAAAAGAGTGAGATTTCGAATGAAATCTCAGTAAGTACATAAACAGCTTAAAGGAAACAGGGAAAACAACCATAAAGTTATTACCACGAATGACAAGGGAAATTACCCTAATATAACCCCTCACAAGACCACTGTCTAACTGACACTTTTCTTAACTCACCCATGATTTTATATTAAATTACACCGTTTTCCCTTAAGATTCTTATTCTTTCTTATCACTGATGGGCGTTACGTCTCGCCGTCCCCATCACATACACTCATCAATCATCCGGGCGTTACGTCTCACCGTCCCCGTTATGATGAGTCTGGTGCCAATCTCACGGGCGTTACGTCTCGCCGTCCCCGTGTTGACACAAAACATATACACATATTACTGCGGGCGTTATTGTCTCGCCGTCCCCGCTATTCAGATCAATTTCACAGGCATTACGTCTCGCCGTCCCCGTGAGGATCAATCACACGGGCGTTACGTCTCGCTGTCCCCGTGGAGATTCACATATTCTTATATCGCGACAGGCGTTACGTATCGCCGTCCCTGTCGGCACGTCAGTCATCCGGGCATTACGTCTCGCCGTCCCCGTCAGGACGTGACTAACTTAATCTTATAAACATTATTTTCTTTCTTTTTATTCTTCTCTTATTCACATGAGTTATTTCACTTATAACCCTTCCCATTTGAAACCCCCAATTCTATTCTAAGAAAACCCTAAGTCTAAGCAAAACAGGGCATCTCGCTCGAGCGGCTTGTCGAGCGAGTATCGAGCGAAGTCTCAGGTTGGAACTCGCTCGAGTAGGGTATCGAGCGAAACTCTAGCGAGGGTTCAAATTTTGCCTTCGCTCGACTCACATGTCGAGCGAGGGTCGAGCGAACTCCCGGCTCTAAGAGTTTTTCTACTCAAAACATGCCAATCTCTTCCGTACACCCTATTTATCTTCTTAAAAACTTAAATCTAAGTTTCTACAATTTTATTGAACATATTAACAAGACAAATTACAATCAACCCCACTCATGTGTCCATTTCCACTTAATCATGTTCTCAAGTGTTCACTACTAGTAAACATAGCTCAATCATGCCAATAAACCATTTCCATGCTTAAATTAAGCTAGAATATGGACTTACCAACTCTTCCTAGCTCAGGAGAATTGATCCAACCAACTTCTTGCAACTTTTCTCCCACACTCACTCACTTAGCTCACAAATGATCACTTTGAGGGTTTGGGGAGGGTTTTCTGGTATGGCTTCAAAAGGGCAAGTGTTCTCTCCTTCTAAAGGAGCTTAGAAAGCTCTCAAGGCTCTATTTATAGGGTGGTGGTCGACCAACATGAGGGAGAGAAAAGGAAATGCACCTAAGGAGCACTAGTTGCCAGATTTGCACGTGATGAGGTGTCCATCTAAGCAAATCTAATGATGAGGATTAAGCCTCCCAAATCCTAGGCTTTGCAGCTAAATTAGTCATCCAAGGGCTCACATTTGAGGTGTCTTGGCTGTCTACTTTGATCCATGGCTGAGGAGTAAGCTAAAGGGATAAGAGGTGAGGTGGCATTTCACCTAACCATGCATGCATCTCTCATCTCCAGCTCTCCCCTTGTGTCAAACACCCCCTTCCAGATTTTCCTACCCATTTGGTTCCTTCCCAACTCCCTTAGGTCTCCCCTTAACAAGTTCTAGAAGGCCACTTCTTAGTTTAGTTTAAGGTAGAGCCAAATTTGATCCACTTAGTCACCAATCAACCAGATTTTGGCTTCCTTTGAGTTCCCATCACACTAACTATTCAATTGACTTCCAAATCAACTTTCCATCCATTTCTAACTATCCCTACACCTGTCCTAATCCCAGAGAATCCTAAAACTAGTTGCCTAATTAGTTACATGCCCCAATCTAGTTCAATTATCCAACTCGGGTTCTATTTAAGCCCATTCCAAAGCTGCCTACTTGATTCCCAAATAAGTTATTGATTCCCTCCGAATCTCAGGAAACTTCAAACATAAAAGTTTTAGATCTATCTCTTAAGGTTCTATACCAATTGTAATAACCTCATTTGGACCCCATATGAATAACTTATGCCCATTTTTCTAAAAACTCGACAGATTAATCCGAAAATGCATAATTTCCAATGCTAAGTGTAATCTCACTTTCCTCAAGTAAATCTCCCACTCTAATTTCCTAATAAATAAATGCATCATATAAGTCTCTTTAAAATAATATCCATAAAATAATTTACCTTAGAAAAATTTGGGCTATTACATCCTCCCCCCCTTAAAAAGGATTTCGTCCCGAAATCGCTAAGATATATATAATTAAGGGTTTAAGGAATCTATACCTCGGTTGCTAGCAGTAGATTCTTCTGAAGAGGTAGGTACTTTTTCCTCATTAAGTAGTGAATCCTGAGAGTGATAAAATATCATATCTACATCGGTATCATAGTACATATTCACACTTATCTCTTGCAACATACGTAATCTCTCTTCCTCGGTCTCTTCTATTATGGGTCCCTCTTCACATTGAGGTTTACGCTCTTCAGATCCATCAGATGACTCTACTATGACAGCTTTTCCTTTGTCCTCTCTTCTCAAAAATCTTTTCTCTGCTTTTAACCATTTTCTAGCGGGTTGTCTTTCCTCACCTGGTAACGCTCTTCTACTTATAGGATTACCTTTTTTATCTATGTCCATAATATGGGTTTTGTGCTTCTCACTCTTATTTAACTAGCTCAATCTCTCAGCTTTCCACTGTTTCAGTTTTTCCCTACGAAATCTCTCTCTAACTCTTTCAGATCTCTTCTTTAACTGATCTACAGGGGTGACTGACATACGTGTGTTTCTTTTTGGAGCCATAATCCTGTATAAGGTTAAATATTAATGAATATAAACATAAAAGAAAACACGAATATCATACAATGTAAGACAGTTGATTCAATTTATAACGTATATTATTACAACTATGTTTCAAACAAGTGGGGATAATTAACTCTCATTACATCCTCACGTTCCCAAGTGGCTTCCTGAAAAACAGGATTGTTCCAAAGTACTTTTACTAACACTATGGTACGATTCCGAAGGGTCTGTTCTTTCTGATCTTCAATTCGTACAGGCCACTCTTCATAAGTTAAATTGGAACGTAAATTACTAGGATGCGGATCCAGTACTGCCACTGATTGATCATTCAAACACTTTTTCAGAGAAGATACATGGAAGACGTTATGAACTTCTTGCAAATCATCAGGTAGGGCTAAGCGGTAAGCCACTGGACCTACTTTTTCCAGAATTTCATAAGGTCCAATATAACGAGGACTCAACTTCCCTTTCTTACCAAATCGCATGACTCCCTTTAGTGGCGAAATCTTCAAGTACACCCAGTCTCCCACCATAAAATCTAAAGTCCTTCTACGATTATCTGCATAACTCTTTTGTCTACTTTGCACTGTCTTTATCTGATTTCTAATCTTTGTGATCTGCTCTTTGACTTCTTGTAAATACTCGGGTCCCAAAACACTACTTTCACCCACTTCATCCCAATAAATAGGAGACCTACATTTCCTCCCATAAAGTGCTTCATATGGTGCCATCTGTATAGTAGCTTGAAAACTGTTATTATATGCAAATTCAATTAATGGTAGTAGACTTTCCCAATCTTTGTCAAAATCTAACACGCAGGCTCGCAACATATCCTCCAGAGTCTGAATAGTTCTTTCTGTTTGCCCGTCCGTTTGAGGATGATATGCGCTGCTGAAATTTAAATTGGTACCCATCATCTTCTGTAAACTTTGCCAAAATCGAGATGTAAATCTAGGGTCTCTGTCTGATACTATAGTCTTGGGTATTCCATGCAAACGAACTATTTCCCTCACATAAATTTTTGCTAACTTTTCCATAGAATCCGTGTTGGAGATAGGTAAAAAGTGAGCACTCTTCGTCAGTCGATCCACTATCACCCAAACCGAATTCTTTCCCGTAGATGTTCTTGGAAATCCTACCACAAAATCCATAGATAGATCCTCCCATTTCCATTCGGGGATTGGTAAAGGTTGCAACTGACCGGCTGGTCTTTGGTGTTCAGCTTTTACTAACTGACACACTGGACACTTGGCTACAAAGGTCGCAATATCCTTCTTCATTCCTTCCCACTAAAACTTTTCTTTTAAATCTTGATACATCTTAGTACTTCCAGGATGAGCAGTATATGGTGTACTATAAGCTTCTTTCATCAACCTTTCTTTCAATTCTGGGGCATCCGGAATGATTTTCCTTTTTTCCAAAGTATAACATTCCATCGCCTGAAATCATAAAATGTGGAGACCCTTTTCCTTCCAGTATTTGCTGTTTTATCTTTTCCAGCTTAACATCCTTTTGTTGTTTTTCCTTAATTTCTTTGTCCGTTAAAGGAACAATTTCTTGAATCTCCATTAACTTGAGGTCCTGTGATAATCTGTTCACCAGAATTTCTCGCATCGCTGCCAGCACTGAAAATTCTTCTATTTGAACTTTCCTACTCAAGGCATCGGCTACCACATTAGCCTTTCCAGGGTGGTATTTGATTTCGCATTGAAAATCACTTATAGTCTCTATCCATCTTCTCTGTCTCATATTCAAGGTCTTCTGGCTAAAAAGATACTTGAGACTCTTATGGTTCGTAAATATTTCACATCTTTCTCCATATAAGTAATGCCGCCAAATCTTTAGAGCAAACACTACAGCTGCTAACTCTAAATCATGCGTGGGATAGTTCTGTTCATGGTCCTTAAGTTGTCGGGATGCATACGCAACTACTCTTCCTTCTTGCTTTAACACACACCCCAATCCCATTTTTGAGGCATCACTATATATTACATAAGGTTTATGAGGTTCTGGCAAGGCTAAAATTGGTGTTGTAGTCAACCTCTTCTTTAACTCTTGGAAACTCTTTTCGCATTGCTCACTCCAAACGTACTTAGCATTCTTTCTAGTCAATGCTGTCAGAGGTGCAGATAGTTTGGAAAATCCTTCCACAAATCTTCTATAGTATCTAGCTAATCCCAAGAAGCTTCGTATTTCATGTGCATTGGTTGGTTGCTGCCACTCCATCACTGCTTCTACCTTTGCTGGATCCACAGAGACTCCTTCACTTGAAATAACATGACCCAAAAATTTAACTTCTTGTAGCCAAAATTCACACTTACTAAGTTTGGCATACAGTTGATGTTTCTGCAAAATTTCCATTACTACTTTCAAATGCTCTTTATGATCTTCGTCAGTCTGAGAGTAGATCAAAATATCATCAATAAAAAACCACCACGAACTTGTCCAAATATGGTCTGAATATCCGGTTCATCAAATCCATGAATACTGCTGGTGCATTTGTCACTCCGAATGGCATAACCAAAAATTCAAAGTGCCCATATCGGGTTCGGAAAGCCGTCTTAGGTACATCTTGCTCCCTGATCTTCAACTGATGATAGCCAGACCGAATGTCTATTTTTGAAAACACAGTTGCTCCTCTTAATTGATCCAACAAGTCATCTATCCGTGGCAACGGATATTTATTCTTAATAGTAACTTTATTCAATTCCCGATAGTCTATGCACATTCGCATTGTCCCATCTTTCTTTTTCACAAACAATACTGGTGCTCCCCATGGGGATGAACTAGGCCTGATAAATCCTTTTCTCAAAAGTTCCTCAATCTGCGCTTTCAATTCCTCTAATTCCACTGGTGCCATTCTATACGGAGCCTTATGAACTGGAGTTGTGGCCGGTTTCTAATTCAATAACAAATTCTGCTTCTCGATCAGGAGGTAGTCCCGGTAGATCATCAGAAAAGACTTGAGGAAAGTCTTCCACCACAGGAATTCCTTGAATACTTTTAACAACTTCTGAAAAATTTAACATGATTACCCAGTAGCTCTTAGTCTCTTTGTTAATACTTTTCATTATTCGCTTAGCGGTTACTATGGAGGAAACTGCCTTCAACATTTCCCCCTTGTAACAAAATTTCCCTTCCTTGGGTAAGTCAAAAATTATTTCCTTTCTGCGACAGTCCAGTTTAGCATAATACTTGGCCAACCAATCCATACCTAAAATTAAATCAAACTCCATCAAATGGAATAGTATCAGATCAGCGACTAGCTGTGAACCTCCAATCTCCAAGGGGCAACTTTTCACTATCCGATGGCATCCTGCTACCTTTCCATTGGGCATGACTACTATAACTTTTTGGGCCAACAATTCAGTTTCTAAATCACACCTTTGGACACAATCATAGGAAATAAAGGATCTGGTTGCTCCCGAATCAAACAAAGTATAGACCACGCATTGCTTCAGCTTAAGTTTACCTAAGGAAAATTTTATTCTACTATTATTATTATTACCACTCCCAAAGAATCCATTCATTAACTAAAAGAGGAGACTTAGAAATTTACCAGTAATAACGTTAGCATCTATTGTCTCATCTGCCTCCATATCTACTTCTCCAGGCGTGATAGCATAAACTTTAGCTTTCGCAGGAGCTTTGGCTTTTCCTCCGGGTAGAGCTACTCCTTGGGAAGTATTCTGAAGGCAGTCTTTGATCAGATGTCCTGGCCGACCGCATCTATAAACAAATTCTAGTATCCACTCGACAATCTCCCTGGTGTCGACGTCCACATTTTGCACATTGCGGAAATAAAATCGGCACATTCGGATTAATTGCTATTCCTTTTCCTCTATTCGTGGATCTGAAATTTGGTTTCCTCCTAGCATCATTTCCCCCAGAAAATTGAAATCTTCTTTTTCCATATGCTTGAGTTTGCGCCATAACACTCCTCTGTTCAGCTTCCGCTATGGCTGCTACATTCACTAGTTCTTGAAAGTTCTCAATTTGCAAACATGCCACCTGCATACGAATTCGTGGCTGCAGTCCTTCTTGAAACTTCTAGGCTCTCATCTTTTCAGTAGCTACCAGATGCGGAGCAAATCTCGCCAATTCCATAAATCGTGCTGAGTACTGTTCCACCGACATACTGCCTTGTATTAATATAGTAAATTCCAAAGCTTTCTGCCGCTTCATAGATTCCGGAAAGAATCGATCGTCGAACTCTTTCTTGAACCTTTCCCATGTAGGCACTACATTTTCTCCCAATTCTAGCTTTAGCAGCTTTCGCTTTATGTCCCACCACAGTCCGGCTTCTCCTTGTAACAGATGTCCTGCATACTGCACTTTCTGAACTTCGGTGCAACTACTAACTTCGAAGGTGCGTTCCAAGTCTACAATCCATTTATCTGCCTTCAATGCTCCTTCCGTTCCGATAAAGGGCGGGTATCGATACGCTAGAAATTTTTCATACGGACACCCTTGAGCTTCTCTTCTATTTTCATTCTGCTGATGATAACGGCTCTGTTCTATTTGGTTTCTCACCACTTCCGTCATTTGCCGAATAGCTTCAGCTATTGCATGGCCTCCTTCTAATGGGGGGTTTTGCGCTACTGATCCCCCCCCTTAAAAGGGTGGATTCCGTGTCCTCTGTTCTTCTCCCGATAATGGGTTCGGTGCCGTCTGCCCTTCCCCCAACGGTGGGTTCGATGGTGTCTGTCCTTCTCTCAACGGTGAGCTTGGTGCCGTTTGCTCTTCAGTACGTGGAGGGGTAACCAGAGAAGGATTCTGGTTTACTACATCTACTCGTTTCAAGGGAGGACGACCTCTTGGCATATTGTTTTCCTGAAATACACCCAACTTCACCATAAGCTATTCTTACTTTAGAAACTTCCAATTTCCAAAAAAAACCAAACATTCACCCATATTACTCCAAACTCCAATCTGATAAAGATTCAAGCCTATACTAGTACCATGTGATCCATTTTTCCTAGGACACGTAGGTTTTACCCAGAGACGTAATTGCTCTGATACCAATCTGTGACGCCCCCAACTTACGTCTGGGATTTAACGTAAATTAAGGTGTCTGGATGAGCAACACTTGGCTACTCACCCTCGTACTTAACAAGAATAAAAGCATAACACACTTGATTCGCAGCGGATCAGGTTTTAGATATAAGACTTTCTAAAGATCACATGGAAATATATACAACATTCATTAAAACTTAACATTGTACTTTTTACATATACAAGACCCAAACTGTAGTAAAATATTTTACATTCATCCCAAAGGAACTTTCCTTCACCTCACTCTTTCTCCCTCTTAACCTCGGGGTATTCTCTCCCATAGCGAAAACTATCCATGCTAATACTAAAGTCTCGCTGGAGCTGTTGTCCCTGTGGAGTCACACAAACCCCACACATGGACAATGAGCCGTCTATTCCTAAGGTTATACAGCATCCCGTACGTCGCCTCTCCTCAGCAAAAGTGGATGCGACAAGACTCCAAGCTCCGGTAGGTCGACTACTGATAGGAGGTCCGAAGGAAACAAAAGAAATGTCCATATAAGGACTATAGTCGGAAAGTCCCTCAGGACTCCCCGAAGTCTCCTGCCTCATCGGGGCTGTCCCCCTGCTGGTCATCGAATCCTGTATAAAGTGATATGCACAAAAATATATGGAGCCACAAAAGAGTAAGATTTCGAATGAAATCTCAGTAAGTACATAAACAGCTTAAAGGAAATAGGGAAAACAACCATAAAGTTATTACCACGAATGACAAGGGAAATTACCCTAATATACCCCTCACAAGACCACTGTCTAACTGACACTTTTCTTAACTCACCCATGATTTTATATTAAATTACACCGTTTTCCCTTAAGATTCTTATTCTTTCTTATCACTGATGGGCGTTACGTCTCGCTGTCCCCATCACATACACTCATCAATCATCCGGGCGTTACGTCTCGCCGTCCCCGTTATGATGAGTCTGGTGTCAATCTCACGGGCGTTACGTCTCGCCGTCCCCGTGTTGACACAAAACATATACACATATTACTACGGGCGTTACGTCTCGCCGTCCCCGCTATTCAGATCAATTTCACAGGCGTTACGTCTCGCCGTCCCCGTGAGGATCAATCACACGGGCGTTACGTCTCGCCGTCCCCGTGGAGATCACATATTCTTATATTGCGACAGGCGTTACGTATCGCCGTCCCTGTCGGCACGTCAGTCATTCGGGCGTTACGTCTCGCCGTCCCCGTCACGACGTGACTAACTTAATCTTATAAACATTATTTTCTTTCTTTTTATTCTTCTCTTATTCACATGAGTTATTTCACTTATAACCCTTCCCATTTGAAACCCCCAATTCTATTCTAAGAAAACCCTAAGTCTAAGCAAAACAGGGCATCTCGCTCGAGCGGCTTGTCGAGCGAGTATCGAGCGAAGTCTCGGGTTGGAACTCGCTCGAGTAGGGTATCGAGCGAAACTCTAGCGAGGGTTCAAATTTTGCCTTCGCTCGACTCACATGTCGAGCGAGGGTCGAGCGAACTCCCGGCTCTAAGAGTTTTTCTACTCAAAACATGCCAATCTCTTCCGTACACCCTATTTATCTTCTTAAAAACTTAAATCTAAGTTTCTACAATTTTATTGAACATATTAACAAGACAAATTACAATCAACCCCACTCATGTGTCCATTTCCACTTAATCATGTTCTCAAGTGTTTCACTACTAGTAAACATAGCTCAATCATGCCAATAAACCATTTCCATGCTTAAATTAAGCTAGAATATGGACTTACCAACTCTTCCTAGCTCAGGAGAATTGATCCAACCAACTTCTTGCAACTTTTCTCCCACACTCACTCACTTAGCTCACAAATGATCACTTTGAGGGTTTGGGGAGGGTTTTCTGGTATGGCTTCAATAAGGGCAAGTGTTCTCTCCTTCTAAAGGAGCTTAGAAAGCTCTCAAGGCTCTATTTATAGGGTGGTGGTCGACCAACATGAGGGAGAGAAAAGGAAATGCACCTAAGGTGCACTAGTTGCCAGATTTGCATGTGATGAGGTGTCCATCTAAGCAAATCTAATGATGAGGATTAAGCCTCCCAAATCCTAGGCTTTGCAGCTAAATTAGTCATCCAAGGGCTCACATTTGAGGTGTCTTGGCTGTCTACTTTGATCCATGGCTGAGGAGTAAGCTAAAGGGATAAGAGGTGAGGTGGCATTTCACCTAACCATGCATGCATCTCTCATCTCCGGCTCTACCCTTGTGTCACACGCCCCCTTCCAGATTTTTCTACCCATTTGGTTCCTTCCCAACTCCCTTAGGTCTCCCCTTAACAAGTTCTAGAAGGCCACTTCTTAGTTTAGTTAAGGTAGAGCCAAATTTGATCCACTTAGTCACCAATCAACCAGATTTTGGCTCCCTTTGAGTTCCCATCACACTAACTATTCAATTGACTTCCAAATCAACTTTCCATCCATTTCTAACTATCCCTACACCTGTCCTAATCCTAGAGAATCCTAAAACTAGTTGCCTAATTAGTTACATGCCCCAATCTAGTTCAATTATCCAACTCGGGTTCCATTTAAGCCCATTCCAAAGCTGCCTACTTGATTCCCAAATAAGTTATTGATTCCCTCCGAATATCAGGAAACTTCAAACATAAAAGTTTTATATCTATCTCTTAGGGTTCTATACCAATTGGAATCACCTCATTTGGACCCCATATGAATAACGTACACCCGTTTTTCTAAAACTCGACAGATTAATCCGAAAATGCATAATTTCCAATACTAAGTGTAATCTCACATTCCTCAACTAAATCTCCCACTCTAATTTCCTAATAAATAAATGCATCATATAAGTCTCTTTAAAATAATATCCATAAAATAATTTACCTTAGAAAAATTTGGGCTATTACAGTTCTTCTCTCTCTCTCTCTCTCTCTCTCTCTCTCTCTCTCTCTCTCTCTCTCTCTCTATGTTCTAAAGTTTCAATATTTTCTCTTTCCCAAATGTGACACCCACGAATCCCCCCTGGGATTTAGAAGAACCCGCGACATCAAGACGATCATCTCACGGATCAATCATCCCATCGAATAGTGTTTGAAGAGTGTGTGAAGCATGCACCAAGTGTACAATAAATATTCGCAGCGGAAAAATAAATAAAAGTCAGTCATTCTAGTACCAGAGATTCTTAAAAATTACAAATCAATTTAAAACAATTTCTCCAACAGGAGATTATACAGTCTTTCAAAAGAAAAAAATAAACAACACTATTTTCGAGATCATAATCTCGATCTTCATCCTCTCAACAAATTTCCTTTCCTGTGGAGTCTGTATCTCGGGCCAAATTTCATTTTCTGCAATCACAAACTACGATCCCGTAAAATAGGGACCGTAGGGTGGGCGCGATCCACCAAAGTAAGATGTGAATCCCAGTAAGTAACAGACAACATTACAACCAATTCACACAACAGAAACATTATCAACATATACAAGTAAGCTCAATGAGTGCTTTTACCATGAATATGAGACTTGCAACATGACTTATGCACATGCACTTTCATATAAAAACTTCCATAATCCTTGACAGTTTTCAAAACTTTGCTTCATATACGTGCTTAAGTCCTCTTTTCAAAATGTTTTTCATCTTTTCTTATCTTAGGCGCCACTTATCATATCATTTCATTTCATATAAGGATCGAAAGCCCTTTTCTTTTCGTCATGATCTCTTATTTTGGATACCTCACGGTTCCCTTATGCACCGTGTGTTCCTGCTAGTTACCGTAGCACCCGGCGACCGTATCAAAACCTAAGTAGCTATGTTTCGTGCCCTTTCGCGCTCTTCATCACTTGGCGATTGATCACTCAACCGAGCGACTACAAACTTTTCTATATCGATAAGGCCGAAGCCAACACCGTCTTGTATGTACCCACTACCTTTAGGTGCGACCACGCTCCTGACATGTTCTGAAGCCATACATGGTCTGCCGACAGTTCTTTGTCGGACCCAGGGGCTTTCACTCGACTTTAATCAATCATGGGTGAATAAGGAGTTCCACTGGGGCACTACCCCGTCCCAGCCTTTGGAATTCTTATAAAACTTTAATTCTTTTCTTTCTTTTAAAAACATGCTTGACTCAAAAACATGCTTTTCGTGCTCATGCATGGAACATGCATGCGACATGTGACTTCTTATGCAAAACATGTAGATTATGAAAACATATGAATCATACATTCACAAATCATATCTCATATATATTAACATATGAACAGACTTCCCTTTCCTAGTTTATCTTCTAATCCCACACGTCATGCATATTCCAATGAAGAAATAGTTCAAAACCTTAAGTTACATCGCATCAAGCCAATATTGTCTTATAGGGGTTAAGGACGCAACTTATAATGGAGTCAAACCTAACTTTTCTTCTCTTTTCTCTTCACCAAAACACGCATATTTCCTTAAGATCTTCTCAAAACTTCATAGCTATATCATAACCAATCATTACTCACCACATTTACATTGCCTGTATAGTTATTCTCTCTTCAACAAATTATCATCATATAATATTTTTTTCCAAACCCAAACATTTCTCAATCTATACATCAAGGGAATCCAACAATGCGCATCGATATTTCATCCAAAGATTCAAGTCATAACCATACATCACATCATGAGTTCAAGCCTAATGTTTTTCCAAAGAAGTATACCAGGATTGGAAACTTATGAACTCCCAAAAATAAACTTTTCATTGTCCAACTTATTATGCCATTGTTTCAACCCTCAACTGAATTTTACCTAAATGTACTTATTAAGTTCCCTCCTCAATTTTCACCATATTCATCCAAATGGAAAAGTCTTCCCGCATGTAGGAAGTACTATCTTGGTTTCTTGGACAAGTTATGTAATGATTAAATCTGGCTATGTTTAATATTATGTTTGGGATCCGTAAAGTCTAACCATGTGATGTATGTTTATAGAAGGCTTAGCCTTTTTATTCTGCTGCGATAATCTTTACTTGACGTTTCAAAAAAAAAACGTAAATGTATGTTATGACGAGGGGTGGAACTTCCTTGTGTTTGTTCGTCCCCGACGCTTCTATTCACGTGCGACTCCCAAGCGTGGGTTAGGGCGTCGACAAGCTAGTTTCAGATCTCGACACTAAGCCACTGACATTTGGCGGTAAGGTTGTAATCTCAAGAACACCCATTCCTCGATGGTAAAGTTCTGGTCTTTCCTTTTTAAACTCGCATACGTCACCATACGTTCTTGAGCTTTACGGAGATTATATTTCAACAACTGAGAAATGAACTCTCGATCTTTCAACTCATCCTCAACCTCCTGTGTTTGTGAAATTCCTGGAATGTAAGAAGTTAATCTAGGGGGTGGATACCCATACAGAGCTTCAAATGGAGTAATTTTCGTAGAGGTGTGTTGGGCGGTATTATACCACCACTCAGCCATTGGAACCCATCTCACCCAATCCTTCGGTCTGTCTCCCACAAAGCACCGTGGATAGGTCTCCAAACCTTTGTTGACAGCTTCAGACTAGCCATAGGTCTGAGGGTGATAAGCTGTACCAAATTCCAACTGAACTCCTTGTGCCTTAAATAGTTCTTTCCAAAAAGAGCTTGTAAACGTGGTATCCCTATCTGATACTATGGATTTAGACAATCCATGCAACTTAAACACATGTTTAACAAAGAGTTGAGCTACTGATTTAGCAGTATAAGGATGCCCAAGTGGAACAAAATGGCTATACTTTGTAAGACGATCCACAATTACCCATAAGGTGCTGAATCCATGGGCAATTGGCAACCCTTCAATGAAGTCCATTGTTATGTGTGTCCACGATTGAAAAGGAATAGGTAGTGGCTGCAATAACCCTTGTGGAAAACTGTGATCAGTTTTTTGCTGTCAACAAATTTGACACCCCCTGATAAATGCTCTTACTTCAGACCTCATTCCTGGCCAATAAAATTCTCTTTTCACCCTGTGGATAGTCTTATCCATTCCTGAGTGACCCCCTCATGCACTAGCATGCAAAAACTTCAGAAGTTTCGTCTTCAAAGCTGGATTATCCACAATATAAATTTTATCTTTGTAATACAACATTCCTTCTCTCACTGAGAATTGAGTATAGGTTGTGTACCCTCCCTACATTGAGATATGAGCTCCAAAGCTTTAGGATCAGCTTGGTATCCCAATTGGATATCTTCTATCCACTCCAAACTAAGCATTGCCAATAATGCTAGGGTTACTTCACCCTCTTTCCATTTGTCTTGAAAGACCATCAGCCACTCTATTTTCTATTCCCTTCTTGAACTCCACTATAAAATCATATCCCAAACATTTTTAGTCAACCATTTTCTGCTGTAATGGAGTTCCAATTTTTTGATCCACAATGTACTTGAGACTGTGATGATCTGTTCTGACCACAAAGGATCTCCCCAACAAATATGGCCTCCACCTGTGAATGGCTGTGACCAAAGCATAAAGTTCCTGCTCGTATGTAGACAGATTTAGGGCCTTTCCTTTCAAAGCTTGGCTATAAAACGAAATAGGTTGTCCTTGTTGCATTAAGATAGCTCCTATTCCCTTTCTTGATGCATCGCACTCAATTACAAATGCTTTAGAACAATCAAGAAGTGCTAAGACAGAAGGTTTACTCACTGCTTCCTTCAACTGCTTAAATGCATTTTCTGCTGTTTTCTTCCCATTTAAAATTGTCCTTCCTCAATAAAGCAGTGAGTGGAGAAGCCAATACACTATAATTCTTGATAAATCTCCTGTAATACCCAGTCAACCCTAAAAAACCCCTCAATGCTTTAATATTCTTAGGTTGAGGCCATTCAACCATAGCTTTAATCTTCTCTGGATCAATTCTTACACCTTGGTCAGAAATCAAATGGCCCAAGTAGCCCACCTTCACACAACCAAAACTGCATTTGGACTCTTTAGCATACAACTGGTGTCTTCTTAAAATGTCCAGAGTCATTTTAAGGTGTTGTAAATGCTCTTCTTCATCCCTGCTGTAGATTAGAATGTCATCAAAAAATACCAAAATGAATTTCCTCAAAAAATCAATTTCTGAAATGTAGACGGCACATTAGTTAGCCCAAAAGGCATAACTAGAAACTCAGAGTGGCCCTCATGAGTGCGAAAAGCCATCTTATGGATATCCTTAGATTTCACCCTAATCTGATGATAGTCGGACCTTAAGTCCAATTTAGGAAATCTATCTTTCACGGTCACTTTGTTCAAGGCTCTATAATCGACACACATACGCCACGTGCCATCGGCCTTTCTCACCAACAAAACTGGGGAAGAGTAAGGACTTTGGCTAGGACGAAGACTCTAGATTTCAGGAGCTCTGCAACAATCTTCTTAATCTCATCCTTTTGAAAAAAAGGATATCGGTACGGCCTTACTGATACTGGTTGACTCCCAGGCAGCAAATGAATGGCATGATCCTTTTCTTTACAGAGGGGTAAACCTTTTGGTTCTTGAAACACATCTTCATACTGCTTTAGTAACAACTTTACAGCATCTTGACTCACTGTTTGCATGTTATTCAAATTGACTTCTTCATTAATTAGCTGTAGGATAATTCCTTTTTTTTCCAGCTTATTAATCTGACTACATGAACTCCATTCCAACAACTGAGTAGACTTAACTCCTTGTAAGAATACCTCTGTCCACACAAAGAGAACTGCATGGTGAGCTTAGTAAAATTCCAAGAAATAGTGTCTAGAGTCTGTAGCCATTGTACTCCTAACACCACGTCATAGCCTACTAATTCAAGCAGAAAGTAATCCATTTTGAAAGTATGGCCCTGAATTTTTAAGGGAAGAGCTTCTCCTTTGCCTTCACTAGCCAACAATTCACCATTGGCTACTCTTACATGCACAACATCTTCTCTGAAAATCGATAGCTTCAGCCTCTTTGCTATAGCAACATCAACAAAATTATGAGTACTGCTACTATCTATTAGAATAGACACTGATTGACCATGTATCTTCCCCATAACTCATAGTTTTAGGATTAATTGATCCTAATAATGCATGCAAGGAGATCTCTGGTTTATAATCACTTCCAGGAATTTCTATCAACTCATTTCCTTCCTCATTGAAAGGAATACTTACAAGCTGTCCATCACATCTGTCATCACTATGTTCCACTTCTTCTATCAAAAACAGCTTTGGATTCCTACATTTATGGCCAGGAATCCATTTGGAATCACAATAATAACATAGGCCACGCTATCTCCTTTCCTTCATTTGAGTTGAATTAATCTTTTGCACTGGCACTATGGCCTTACTTGATCCTATATCAGCATTATTCATCACAGGATTTCTTATTCCCTTCCTATTAACCCTTAGTTGTTCCTCCTGAATTTTAGCCAAGCTAAAAGCATTCAAGAAACTATTAGGATTAAACATTCGAACAGTGTATCTAATTTCATCCTTCAGTCTAGTTAAAAAATAGCTCAACTTATGTGCATCAGACAAATTACGTAGTCTGTTAGACAACCTTTCGAAGACTTCCTTATACTCCTCAATTGTTCCGGTCTGCCATAACTCATTAACTCCTCCATAGGATCATCATAAGAGCTAAGGCCAAATCTCATTAACAATGCCTTCTGAAAAACATCCCAATCCTTCATATCAGATTCAACATCTGGAAACCACACCATAGCTTTTCCTTCTAAATGAAAGGAAGCTATCCTAACTTTCTGATTAGGCGCTACATTATGCAATTTAAAGAACCGATTGGCTCTATACATCCAACCAGCAGGATTATCTCCATGGAAAGAAGGAAAATCTAACCTCACAGATCTCGGTATCATTTCCTTGTGACATTCCCCAAATCCTCCACTTTTATTGCGCATTTCCTCTGCGACTTCTTCATGCTGATTATCTCCATTTTTCTTTTGCAGCTCAGCAGTTAACAATGCCAGTTGTTGAAGCACCACTTCATTTTGAAGCTTAAGAGATGATACATTTGTTTCCAAAGCTTTGATTTGATCCTAAATATGATGCTTCGCCATTGCACTCTCCCAACCAAGGAAAGCTGGCTCTAGATACAACCTGTTACACGCTTAAGATGGAAATGAGGGAAGAGAGAATATTCGAAAGAGAAGAATTCAAGTTGTATTGATTTCTGAATCCCAAAACAATTACACACGTGCTGGTTATTTATAACAACAAGTGTACAATTTCATTACGTAATCTAAGTAAAGTAACCAACTCAGATATCAATTTATTTACGTAATCCGAGTAACAAATTGAAGTAACCGACTAACATGGGCCATGGGCCCCCGCATCATTAAACTACCACCTGGCCTCAGCATCATTACACGGCCCATCATCCATGCAAGCCCACTCCTCAGCATAACCTTGTCTGCTGCATCCCCTAGCCGACAAAACACGCCTTTCGTAACCCTAGCTGCACAAGAGATCCTCGGTTCCTCATTTGCTACTAGGTGTATAAACACATACATAACCCATTTAGTTTTCTCAGTCAATATACAAACTTATCAAAATGTCGACTTAGGGCCGCCTAGGCTCTTTCTTCACTTCAAAAAACTCTTTCTTCATGCCGATACCCAACCCTATTACTACTAACGGGGTCAAAACTTCTACAAAGAGTAGTACTCTGGGGACCCCTTAGGGTTTCTCTGGGTCTCTCGAGTAACTAGGGCCTTGCCCATGCTCGACATTGAACCCTGCAGTGCAGTTAAAATTCCAAAGAAAAAAAGAAACATAAAAGAATGAGATTTCCTTGGAGATCTCAGTAAGTACACACTTAACTTAATAAAAGCATAGATACCATGAAATAATCACATACAAGCCAGAGTGTGTGTTTATGTCATGCTTAATGTGACTCATGCATGATTTAGACTTATATTTTATGTGTACTTACACTAACAAGCTTATTTCATGCATGGACTTTTCTTTCTTATCTTAAAATTTTTGTTCTTATAAGTCTTTACTTATATCTACGATTATTACTCATAGTTGGGCCATGCCACTATTATTACTCTTGGTCGGGCCATGTCCATCTCTGAATCTCGACAGGCATTACGTATCACTGTCCCTGCTGGCACGTCAATCATAGGGCGTTACGTATCGTCATCCCTGTCATGACGTGAATGACTTATTAATCTTTCTACTTGTAAAGTTTTCTTAACGTATTTCTTATATCAAACATCATGACTTATGACGATACACATATGTGACGAAATACAATATACACATAATTTAGTCTTATGACCTGCATGTTCCATGTTTTCATAATTCATGTGACATATAAAAACATATCACAAGAACATACATCATCTATACATGCACTTACATCACATAAATTCGTAACGTCAAAACTTAACGAATAATGCTTCAACAATAAAATATAATATTAAAATATTATCAAAACCAAAGCTGGCCGAATATCATGGAGAACTAAATCGTATTTATTTATTTATTTAACTTATTCAACTCAAGCCAAATTTCACATATTTAACATATCAAATTTCTCTTAGTCAATTTATGCATATTAAAATATTTTTCATAGTATTTCTTCTATAAATTTTTAGCGAAATGATTTTTAAAAACTTTCCAAGTAAATTAGAGTTTCTAAGCTTACTATAATTATTAAAATACCATTCCAATAATTAAAATCAAGTCACTAAGAAATTAGAACAAAAGAAATCCCCCAATGAAATCAAAGCCTACTATGACAAACTTAGTTCTGCCAGTTCAATCTCAGTTTTGTCCTTTATTGAGTCTTTATCTCTTAAAACTCAAAATATAAAAGTTGTAGATACTTTTCTTAGCTTTCCATAACCTCTTGAATTATTCAAATCTAATATCAAACGAATAAGTTATGTCTAATTTACTAAATGATGTTGAATATATCAATAATACCCTTAATAAGCACGAAATTTCCTAGAGTTGCTTTATCATTTTTTTCCAAATCAAGACCTCACATTTTCACTTAATCCTCATCATTTAACATCATAGAATAGATTTCTAAGGTTTCATAATTTTTCTAGCATTTTTCCATGGCAAAAACTACTCCAAAATTTCATATGTTTCAATTTAACCCATAAACAAAGATTAAGCTCAAATAAATATCAAATATAATCCAATCACCAGGCCACTTATTCTATGCCAAGATTAAGTTAATATATGCACTTAAAAAAATTTCCAAAGCTTGCTTTGATGTTTGTGGTAGCTTTTGAACTAATTCTTCTCCAACCCTCCTAACTAGCTTCCTTTTGAAGTTTGTGTGAGGTAAGTGGGTTTAGTTTAGTGTTTCTTCCTTTCCTCTCTTGGGTTGCCATGGGAATGGGCTAAAATAGACCTTAGAACACTCTTCAAATATATATATATATATATATAGATATATATATATATATATATATAGAGGTGGTGCAATGCATAGAGGGAGGATACCTCAAACCCCTAAGACATATGGCTAACTCTTTTTTGGCCTAGCCTTGTGAGGTGTCTTCCTCACTCAGGCCTAATCATGCCCCTAACTTGGATTTGTTTGGTCCTAATCTTCATCCAAGGGTCTTACTTTCTCCACCTATAAGCTCCCTTTTGATCAATGGCCCAACTATTTACAACACGTGAGAAAAATCCAAAAATAGAAACAAGAAAATCTTGGATGACATACAACCGGCCACTTGGCCTCCTTGTAACACCCCGATTTTTTGCCTTGACTAAGACGTAAATCGAAGTATCCGGATAAATAACACAGGACTACTTACCCTTCATAAATGTAAGAAATAGCATGCATACATCTAAACTTACTATTAAATGCAATGCAAAACACAGCGGAAAGAGGTAAATTTCTAATATATGCAAAGAGATCTAACTCTTGCATAAATAGATCACATGGCATAATAAAACTTTAACCTTCACAATTTCACATTTATAAAAATATATTGTATCCATGACTTACATAACCCAGTTAGTTTTCTTAAAACATAATATTGTATCCCACCGTCATCCAGAAATCTTACTATTCCACTTGATCACTTACATGAGATTATCTCAACCAGAGAGGAGTATTCTGCAGGACTCTCAGGATGCTTTAGAGTCTCCTGTGCTGTCTCAGTCTCAATGCAATATATTTCATCCTGCAACAACATCTATTATTCCATAAGTAATGATAGATAAAACTTAAAAGAGTGAGATTTACAAGAAATCTTAGTAAGTACACAGTTAACGAAATAAGGTATAGATAACATCAACAATTATCATACATAGCAATAATCACAGACATATAACTTTTGAGAATGCTTTTTGGGACTTATGCATGTCAATGACCATTCTTCCCATACCAACTTAGATCTTACTTGGACCCATCATCATATACTTAAAACTTATACTTTCATCTTATTTCTTAATTTTGTGGGTCTTACTTATTTCTTATCCTCGATGGGTGTTACGTATCGCCGTCCCCATCGGGATCTTACTTATTGCATATCCTTGACAGGCATTACGTATCACCGTTCCCATCGCATATAACTCATCAATCATCCGTGCGTTACGTCTCGCCGTCCCCGTTGTGATGAGTCTCGTGTCAATCTTTCGGGTGTTACGTATCATCGTCCCCGTCATGACACGGAACATACTTAACATAGCAAGTGTTACGTATCGCCGTCCCCCGTAGTCATGTCAATCATACGGGCGTTACATATATCCGTCCCCGTCGTGACATAACTCTTACTTTTCCTCGATGGGCATTACATATCGCCGTCCCAATCGTGGCACAACTCTTACTTTTACGACAAGTGTTATGTATCGCCGTCCTTGTCGGCACGTCAGTCATACGGGCGCTACGTGTGACGCCCACGAATTCCCCCTGGGATTTAGAAGGATTCGCGATATCAAGACGATCATCTCATGGATCAATCATCTCATTGAATAGTGTTTGAAGAGTGTGTGAAGCATGCACCAAGTGTACAATAAATATTCGTAGCAAAAAAAATAAATAAAAGTCAGTCGTTTTAGTACTAGAGATTCTTAAAAATTACAAATCAATTTAAACAATTTCTCCAATAGGAGATTATATAGTCTTTCAAAAGAAAAAGATAAGCAACACTGCTTTCGAGATGATAATCTCGATCTTCATCTTCTCAACAAATTTCCTTTCTTATGAAGTCGGTATCTCGGGCCAAATTCATTTTCTGCAATCACAAACTACGATCCTGTAAATTGGGACAGTAGGTGGGCGCGATCCACCGAAGTGAAATGTGAATCCTAGTAAGCAACAGACAACATACAACTAATTCACACAATAGAACATCATCAACATATACAAGTAAACTCAATGGGTGCATGTACCATGAATATGAGACTTGCAACGTGACTCATGCACTTTCATATAAAAACTTCAATAATCCTTGAGAGTTTTCGAAACTTTGCTTCATGTACGTGTTTTTCATAAAAATTGCTCTCATATAACTTTGACTTCTTTCATATGTACTGTTTGAATTTATTTTCAAAAGTCATCTTTTCAAAATTTCTTTTCATCTTTTCTTATCTTAGGCGCCACTTATCATATGCATATCATTCTTGTAGCTCAAAAGCCCTTTTTCTTTTCGTTATGACTTCTTATTTTGGACACCTCACGGTTCCCCTATGCACTGTGTGTTTCCCGCTAGTTACCGTCACACCTGACAACCGTGTCAAACCTGGGTGAATACGTTTTGCGCCTTTCGCGCTCTTCATCACTCGGAGATTGCTCCCCGAATAACTATAAACTTCTTATATGGTGAGGTTGAAACCAATACCGTTCTTAGGGAACCCACTAGCATTAGGTGCGACCACGCTCCGGACACCTTTTGGAGCCATACATGGTCTATCGACTTTTCTTCATCGACCCAGGGGTTTTCACTCAACTTTAGCCACTCCTAAGTGAACAGAGAGTTCCATTGGGGCATTACCCCATCCCAGCCTTTGGGGTTCTTCTAAAATTTTAAATTCTTTTTTATTTCTTTTGAAAACACGTTTGACTCAAAAACATGCTTTTCGTGCTTCATGCATTGGACATGCATGCGACAAGTGACTTTTTATGCAAAACATGTAGATCATGAAACATATGAATCATACATTCACAAATCATATCTCATACATATTAACATATGAACAGACTTCCCTTTTTAATTATCTTCTATCCAACACGTCATGCATATTTCAATGAAGAGATAGTCAGAATCTTAAGTCACATCAAATCAAACCAACACTGTCTTATAGGGGTTAAGGACGCAACTTATGATAGAGTCAAACCTAACTTTTCATCTCTTTTTCTCTTTACCAAAACACGCATATTTCCTCACTCAGGCCTAATCATGTACTTTTCATCATATAACGTTTTCTCTAGACCCAAACGTTTCTCAATCTATACATCAAGGGAATCTAAGAGTACACATCAATATGTCATCCAAAGATTCAAGTCATAACCATACATCATATCATGAGTTAAAACCTAATGTTTTTCCAAAGAAGTATACTAGGATTGAAACTTATGAACTCCCAAAAATAAATTTTTCATCGTCCAACATATTATGTCATTGGTTCAACCCTTAACAGAATTTTACTTAATTGTACTTATTAAGTTTCCTCCTCAAATTTTCACCATATTCTTTCAAATATCTCTTCGATTAAAATCCTAGTGTATCACCTTATTAAAACATAGTGAAAAAGTAATGGAATCATCCAACCAAACCATTATATCACTGATAATTACTAAAAAGTAACAGAGTCATCCAACCAAATCATTTTATCACTAGAAAGTATTAAAATGCTGGAGTCATCCAACCAGATCATTTTATCACAAATAATCACTAAAATAATCGAGTTATCCAATCAGATCATTTTATACCTAATAATTACTAAAATAATGGTCATCCAACCAAAACATTATATCATCAACAATTACCATCCACACAATATTCAACCACAGTAAGATTAACTCAGGGTAATCTCAATCTCCATTAATTGGCCTTAGGCCCAACCAACCTACTTTCGAATTACTTATCATTACTAGATAACACTTCAAGCAAACAAAATAGAGATTAGCACACGATCAAACAGTCAACCAAACAATCAAACAAATATCTATTACTTACAGTGCACAAACGAACGTCAATCGAACATTGTGGCGATCCACGATCCATAGCGGGTAAGTCATACACTTGTCTCCGGGCACGGCAAGTGACGGGTTGGGCTCATGTACTCCGTTTGACACCAAAATTTAGGATAATACTCCTTGGAGGATGGGGAATCTCATGGTGGTGGTAGTGAGGTGGTGCAACCACCGGAAGACGGCAGATCTAACTCGAAAGGGTTGAAACTCCTTTTCAGATTTTCTCTTGTACACGGGAGGTGGGGCCATGGATAAGGAAACTGTTTTAGGGGTGTGATAAACTGAGGTTAAGGAAGCTTTTGGAGGTAGAGGTGAGAGTTACGGTGGCCGGACGGCAGCACGGCAAAGGGTGTTTCCTTTTGAGATCCATTTCGGTTTTATGGGAGGAGAGAGAAGGTGAGGGCTCCGTTGGGGCTGAAATTTCTGGTGGTGAGTCGCCTATGGGTGCGGATCAAATGGCGGGGGTGGTGTAATGGTACGGTGGTGGATGGCGGAGCTATGGGCGGAGCAAGGTGCGGGCGTGGAGGAGAAAACCAGTTTTGGGTTTGGGGCTACCGGAGGGAGGTGGGGCTACCGTGGTTGACACCTCTAGTGGGGTTGGACTCGTCGAAGGGTGGTGGTTCAGGCGGGGCCAAAGGTGAGGCTTGGCGGCCGGGGGTGGCGCTGCCATAAGCTAGAAACCGAACTACCCTTTAGGGGCACTGTAGCACGCAGGAGAGAAGAGAGAGCAGAGGGAGAAAAAGGAAAGGGAGAGGGAGAAAAAGTGAGGGATTTGGACCCATTCTGAGCTACTTATAGGCCCGACACTTTGAGGTCTTCAAACGGACAACAGATGAATTTAAAACACTGATATGAAAGCACATAACGCCATTTTAACTTCAAATGCTCAAGTTAATTAAATAAAATATTATTTCAAATTATTTTATTTTTCAACATAATATTTTTCATCAATACTTAAAATGATGAAGTTTATTTAATTATTTGAAAGGAATAAATCTATATATTTAAATCAGATATTTAAAGCACGTTTAAAATCTCGCAATATTTCAAATAACTAAAACCAAGGTATTAAAAGAATCGTGCATAATATAATATTTTTGGAGCTATTCAAAAGCTACCAACCCAAAATAGAATAAACATAATAAGACTTAATGATTTAATAAATTTAAGATCAATAAATCAGATAATGTCAAATAAAATATAATCAATGCTCATTAATAAAAATACGACAAATCGAACCATATATTAAAATAATTAAAAGCACTTATTCAAGAATCTCACAAAAGCTTATAACAACAATAGAATCAAAACCACTAAATCAAAATAATATTGATAACAATTCAAATAATAAAACCAATAATAATTATTAAACAACCAAGAGTATTAAAATCGTAGAACTCATAAATAACTAACTCTAATCGTAAATAAAACGTACCCGAAATAAAATTTGTGAGATAACAATTTAATTTGTTAAAATAATTTAAAATATCCAATGATAAAATATGAACAAATACAAATATGTAAAAATTCGGGGTCTCACATTACGTATCGCCGTCCCCGTCATGACGTGACTAACTTATCCATAGTTCTTATTCTTAGTTGTTCCTTTCTTATTCTTAGTTGTTCCTTTCTTATTCTTTTGAGCATTTCACAAATACATGCCACGCCACTCTTTCTTAAAACCCATCACATTCTGGGACATGCATGTACTTTTAAACTTTATGCTATTTGCACATCCAATACAACGTATATCATATAGGCTATACTTATTTTTCACAGATAATTCTTCGTACTTGAATCATCCACCTTTATCCAAGGAAAAGCCCTGAATTTACGAAAACAAGGTATCTTGCTCGAGCAAGGTATCGAGCGAGCATCAAGCGAGGTCTCAAGTTGTCTCTCGCTCGAGCAAGATATCGAGTGAAGTCTCGGATTGCATTTTGCTCGAGCCAAACATCGAGCGACCTTCTAGCAAAGTGTTCTGGTTGTTCTTCGCTCAATCCATAGGTCAAGCAAGGGTCAAGCAAGATCACAGCTTATAGGATTTTTCAATCTAAAACATGCAATCTTTTCACATAAACCTTATTTTTACTTATTAAAACATAAAGCTATATTCTTATAATTTTCTTAGCATTTTACCATAACAAAAACTCATCCAAAACACAATGGATTTCACTTACATGCTATAAGCAAGGTTTAAGCTCCAACCAACAACAAACATGATTTAATCATCAATTTACTCATTCTATGCCAATATTAGGTTAAATTGTATACTTACAAGTTTCTCAAAAACTTGTATTAATGATAGAACCAAGCTCTTGCAATGTTTCCCTCAAGGTTACTCGCTTAGCTCACTTAGGTGATGCTTGGAGGTTCAAAGGTTTGGGAAGGATTCTTCTTTGATTTCCTCTCCATTTGGGCGTATTCTACCCTCTTCAAAGGGATTTACGAAAATTTCCAACACCTATTATAGTAGTGTGGTCGACCCCTTAGAAGAAAAGGAGAAGAAGAGGTAGCTAAAGGCAACCGACTACCTAAGGTTTTGGAGGATGAGGTGTCTTACCTCAAACCCTTATGATTACATCTAATTCCTAAGCTAGGTTGCAAATATCTTCATCCAAGGGCTGAGACTGAGTCATTTGGCAGCCTCACATGATCCATGGCTTGAAAATAGAACACATGGGGGGTTATGAGTTGGCATGGGCTGGCTGTCTACCCAGCCATGCTTAATCTTATCTCTTGGCTTTTCCAAAAGTCAGCCACATTCCAGCCCCTTCTTATTCTCAATTGACCACGTGTGTACCTCCCCAAGATACTATATGTAATGTTCTAGAAGGCCATTTCAAGATTTGCTTGGGATAACTTTGGTTTGTAACTCACTTAGTTAGACTTGGACAGATTTAGGCAAATTTCTGCCTCTTATGTTTGTTTCATGTCTTTGGGCTAATTAGAGCTTCTAGATCATTTCATCTCCTCATGACACATACTCCTACACATGTCAAGACCTCAGGAAAATTGATAGCCAATCACAATTTTTTTCACATGACCGAATATAGGACAATTCTTCTAAGTTGGTTACGAATTGAACTCAACCCAGGGCCGTCCACTTCATACTAGATTTCGTCCTTGATACGTTCCTATATTCAAAAATCCAAAACATAATAGTTATAGATCTACTTCTTAAGGTTCTATAGGAACTAGAATCACTTCATTTGGAGCTCATATGACTAATTTCCACTACAAGTCGACAAGTTAGTCCGAGAACATCAATCCAGGCATACCAAGTGTTTGATAAATGATCCTTTTTATTTCACACAAAATTTACTAAATAAAATCTTCTCATTTGACATATTTCTACACACTTGTCAAGATCTTAGGATAATTAAGAAAATAATCCAAAGACTTATCTTATCCAAAGTCCTTAGTCAACTTCAAAGTTAATGCCTATCTATCTCCAATCCAGATCTTCCACTTCAATCTCAATTTCGTATTTTTTTAAGTTCAAATCTCTTAAAACCCAAATCATAAAAGTTATAAATATTCCTCTTAGATTTCCATAACCTCTTGAATCACTCAAATCCGATATCAAATGAGCAAGTTATGGTCATTCTATCAAAATACGTCAAGTCTTTTCGTGTATCTCGCTCGAGCCAGACATCGAGCGAGAGTCGAGCCAAGTTTTGGCCTGAATCTCGCTCGAGCCAAATATTAAGCGAGAATCGAGCGAGATCTCGGGTTAGGCACTTTTTTCACATAAAACAAGCTACCATTGTACCCAATCCTACTCCTAACCTTCCAACATACATTTATAAGTCTTTTCTTTATTATACTTATTCCTTATTTGATCAATCTTCAATGATCATGCCACATATGAAAATTAAATGGATATTTAAAAAATTCGGGTTACAACACTCCTTGTGCCCCATGCCTCTTTGCAAGCTTTCCCCCCTATTGCCACATATTCCAGCCCTTCTTAGTACACTTAGGGTTGCTGGAAAGACATCTTATTACTTGATTTCCAAGATTTGGTGCAATTGGTTGGAAACAAGGGGGTAGTTTGGCTGTTTTGGTTAGTTCTAAACCAATCAGATTTGCTCCTAATTCCTTCATGATTAGAGACTAGTTATCCTTCTAGAAAATCTTCCTCCACTTGACACCTACCTTCATAAATGTGTCTAGATGATAGAAATGAGAAGAACCAATCAAAGTTTAGCACCTAAAGTGAGGCGGTGGCATACTTTGTTTTCGGATTCCATTTTTCATCCAATCCAAATCAGTCCATTTCCAGTCTAAATAAGTCACTGATCCTATTTGATTCATTAAAATCTAAAAACCTAAAAGTTTTATATCATCTTCTTAAAATTCTATAGGATTTTAAATCACCTTATTCCAAGATCAAATCAGAGATTTATTCTTATTTCACCGAAATATGTCAAAACTTACCCGAGAACATCTAATTCGAGTTCTCCATTTGTTTTCCTTTGTTTTCTTACCGACCAAAACTTCTAGATCAATTCTTATCAACTTGTCACATGTTCCCACACGTGTCAAGATCTTAGAAAGTTTGGTAGCCAATCACAATTTTTGTCACATGGCCGAACATAAGACAACTAGGCAACTCATCTAAGTCGGTTACCAGTTAACTCCTATTTCTGTCTATCTACTTCACACCAGATTTAGTCCTTGATACATTCTTTATCTTCAAAAACCTAAAACATGACAGTTTTAGATATGCCTCTTAATGTTTTATACGAATTTTAATTACCTCATTTGGACCTCATATGAAGGATTTATGCTCATTTCACCAAAATTCAATGGACCAACCCGAGAACACTTAATCTGGGCACAAAGTGTTTGATTTTTGGTTCTATCACTTTCTCTTGAATTTATCCCCTAAATTTTTAAAATTTATCTCTTTCTAGGTCCAAATTGAATTTTTCTAATTGATACCTTATTAAAATTCCCAAAGGTCCATCCAAAATTTATCCTAGAATGTATAATTTCACATTTTCATAATTCACAATTATCCTCTAAGTCTCAACTTCTATTTCCATGGAAAAATATATTTCCATAAATTCCTTTAAAATATTCTCAAGTAAATTCTTTATCTAAAAAAAAATTGGGCTATTACAACAAGTATGAATGCATGAGCATTAACATGTACTTCAACCAAAAACGCATTTTTGTCTCATATGTATTCTTTTGTTTTTTCTTTAAAAAAAAAAAAACCTGATCTTGGAACCATGAACAAAATAAAGATATAACAAAGTATCATAGTTTTATTTCTTATTAATCACTTGTAATCTTATTTCATATAACAATGTGAGTGGACATCTTACATAGATGCTATCATGATGGAGAAAAAACCAACCAAACCACATAGCAAGGAGGATGTAGGTGCATCATCACACCGCCTAAACCCCCCAATGGGAAGCCATCATTGCCGCACCCCTCCACCCCATTGAGCCCTATATAAACGCATCTTCCCTTCACTTCTTCATTATTTCATTCTCTCAAGCCTTCCTTGAGTGTTCTTGAGAGCTCTCTTCCTTTGTTCTTTGAGTGTTCTTAAGTGTTCTAATTGAGTTCTTGAGTTTTGAGTGAGCAGCTTCAAGGGCTACAAAATCTTTGCAACTTTTTCTATCCAAATCTTAGTTTACATGCTAAGTTATTTCTTAAGTGTTAGTGTAACATCCCGACCCTAAATTCAAGATTTATTTATTTTATTTATTTATTTGATTATTTTATGTATTATTTCTGCAGTTCTCTTATATAGCATTTTCTTTTGATTGGATTATATGGATTAATATGTTGTTTATATTTTAAGTGCGGATGTTTATTATAGATAATATTTTGACTATAATTGTTAATATTTGTATAGATGAAGTAGTATGTTATTATCATCATCATTATCATTATTACTATTCTTATTATTATTTTGAAATAGGTTTTAAAATGAAGTTCAGTTTAATTAGATTCTTTTCTCCTAACTAACAATTTCATCTATCGTTTTAAATAGTTTAAATCTTGAGGTCAGTTGTGACACTCCGATTTTACATTTGGGATTTAACGTAAACTGAAACGTCAGAGTAAGTAACACTAAGCTGTACGTATCTAAAAGTTTATGCATGCTCTTAGACTTACTAGCACATGCAATGCAAATCGTAGTAGAGAGGGTCAAGATAAATAATCACAGAAGTCTAATGATTACATTGTAGCATATAACTACAATATCCACATCATTCCATTCTGAATATAACATTATGTCATTACATTATCATAACCCAGTCAGTTTTCTTATATACAATATTTACAAGACTTCTCAAATATTTTCTTAAGGCCACATCGGCTCCTTCTTCATTTCCTGAAATTTCTTTTTGTACCAACACTGATTCCTACTACTATTCACTGGTCAAAATTTTTAGGAAAAGTACACGAAGGGCCCCTCAGGGTTCCCTTAGGTCTCTCGAGCGGCTGGGGCCTTACCCATGTCCATTGTCAAATCTCGCTCGAGCCAGACATCGAGCAAGGGTCGAGCCAAGTTTCTACCTACATCTCACTTGAGTCAAACGTCAAGCAAGGGTCGAGCCAAGTTTCGGTTTAGGCGTTTTTCCAACATATAACAAATCACATTTCTACACAAACCTTATTCTTACTTATTAAAATATAATTCTAGGTTCTTCCAATTTTTCTTAGCATTTTTCCATAACAAAAACTAATTCAAAACATAATAGCATTTATTAAGCATAGTTTAAGATCAAACTTGATCAAATCATTAAATCACTCATTCTATGCCAAGATTAAGTTAAGTTGTGCACTTAACTAATTTTCCCAAAACTAGATTTGATGCTTAGGATAGGTTTTGCACCACTTCTTCTCCAATACCCTCAACTAGCTCTCTTTTGGTACTTAGGTGATATGAGTGGGTTTTTGTGTATTTTTCTTGGTTATTTCTCACTATGGCTGACTAGTATCTCTCAAGTGGAAAAAGGAGAAGTTCATACACCTATTTATAGGCATGAGTGGCATTGGAGGCAAGGGAAGAGGGCTTGAGCACTTCGCTTACCATGCTCGACCAATTAGGTGATGTGTCCTTATAGGTTTGTGGTTTCATGATCACCCCTAAATCTTAGACTTGGTGAGTCATGTTTTGATCCAATGGTTAATTTTTTGGCTACCTAAAAATACTTTTGATCAATGGCTAAAATGATTCCAACACATGGAAAGAGGATGAAGCGAAATCTGGAAAATTCCCCACCATGCATACATCGGCCACTTGGTTTCTCCAAAGGCTAGCCAACATTTTCAAACCTTTCTCCCCCATTTGACCACTTGTCTATCTCCCCAAGAAGCCATTTGTATTGTTCTAAAATCCCACTCCACGACCTGGTTGGTAGGAAACTCGAAATTGGCTCATTTAGTTCACTTAATTGTCTGCGAGCAGCAAACTTGCCTCCCTACAGTTCGCTTTTGTTTTCAGCCAACAAAAGTTTCTAGATCACTTCATCTTCACATACCACATGATCCTACACATGTCAAGACCTTAGAAAAATTTATAGCCAATCACAATTCTAGTCACATGGCCGAACATGAGACAACTCATCTAAGTCGGTTACCAATTGGGCTCAATCCAAGGTCGTCCACTTCACGCCCAATTAAGTCCTTGCTCCAGTCCGAATATTCACAAATCTAAAACATGAAAGTGTTATATCTGCCTCTTAAGGTTCTATACCAATTAGAATATCCACATTTGGAGCTCATATGATAAAGTTATGGTTATTCTACTAAAATTCGATGGACTAGCCCGAAAGCACCAACTTGGACACACCAAGTGTTTGCTAAATAATCCTTCTTGTTTCACACGAAATTTCCTAGATAAAATCTTCTCATTTGCCATATATCTACCCACTTGTAAAGATTTTATGATAATTGGGAAAATATCCCAAATACTTAATCTTAAACAAAGCCATTTAGTCAATTTAAAGCCAATGCCTATTATGCCCAATTGAGTTCTACCAACTTCAATCCCAATTTCATATTTGATTGAGTCCATATCTCTTAAAACTCAAAAAATAAAAGTTGTATATATTCCTCTTAGCTTTCTATAGAACCTTGAATTATCCCAATCCAAAATCAAATGAAAGAGTTATGTCCAAATTACTAAAGAATGTCAAATCTTCCAAACCTTTCCTAATTACCATAGTTTACTCTAAGTTCCTCCAATTGCACCCTTTCACCATTTTAAGCTTAACTTATCAATATTTCCCACAAGAAAAGGTCCAAAATAAATATATTTCAAAATTTGCAAAGGTCCACCAAAATAACTCTAAAGAAATTGTAATTAAACTAAGCATGTAAATTAAAAAGGATGAATGAAAATTCGAGTTATTACATCAGTTCACTCCATGCACATCTCTTCATCCCTTAATTTTCGAGGGTTTGTTTTTGGTCGCCTTTATATTTCACACATTAACCTCACAATCACACACAGCCCCTCATGCACGTATTGATCACTAGCACCCCAACGCTGCCCTTCATGTCACCGACTGCCTAGCCATGAGAATCACCCAACACTGTGTCCCTCATGCACGACAGAAGCATCCAGCCACTCACGTTCCCAGCTATCATGCCGTGTATTGGTTGCTGCTGCAAGCCCCGAAGGATTTAACCCTTGCTGCCGCAGCCTTCTTCATGTCCTTTACTCCTCTACAACCATGACAACATGCAAAAACCACCACCAAAGTAGCCCTGCACTGCTACACATCCAGACGCTGCCACCATCCCCTATTTTTGCACATGGAAATAGAGCATGTTTGCCCAAGCGAGAGCCACACCTTGCCCAAGTTGGGCCATGACGCCACCATCAGTTGCATCATACGACGCCATGGATCGACCTTCCACCGCCTAATGATGTCCAACAACACCAACAGTCTTCTTCATGCTATATCAACTGCCAACTTACATGCCGAAAGACCACCGAAACAGAGCATGTTCATGCCCATCATATATAGGCACCACACGACCACCATAAGACACGGAGCGCTACCAATTACCTACTCAGAAAGTGCCGACAAACCAACACCAACAAACCCAAGCCGTTCCGGTGAGCCTCTATCGCCAGAATCTTTTCCCCTCCATCTCTATTACTTTCGTTACCGACCTCACTAAACTCTCCTCGTTTTCCATCGCACCAACTTACTTAGAGATAGCGCCATCGAGATTTTCTACCACTAGGGCCGCCATTGCTCTCAGCCTTTCCCTCTTGGTAAGCATTGTCGCCATCACTATCTCTTTAGACTTCTATGTGTAACTCTAGAGGTTTAAGTAGTCTTTACAGATTTATTAATCTAAGTTTAAGTTAAATTATTTTGCTACCCTTAACATGATATCTTTGGCCGCATGCTGTTTTGAGTCTTGACTAGTGTTTTTACGAAGGCTTTGTCTTTCCTGTTTGGCTATTCAGAAGAATATCGTTACTTTTGTTTAGCCCATGAGCTCTATTTTTGATGAACTATATTTTTTTGTACAATGAATAAATAAAGAATTTAAGTTATAGCAGTTATTATTAATTTTACAACTCTATTTCAATAGTAAATAGTAAGTGTTTAATCTTTATTTTGAACGTTGTTAAGTTCAATGCTTATTGTATGAAGAGATATTGTTTTATTATAGTAGATTTTGATATATTTATGCTATCGAAATTTTATTTTTAAATAAATAAATATGCTAAGAACGTTCAAATAGTATCAATATTTATTATATTTCTTTTGAAACTGAGTAAGTTTGTTAATCTATTTATGAATTTAAGTTTTTACGACATTTATTTTATTAAAGTATATTTTTTTAAGTGAAATATGTTATTAGTACTTATTAGTTTTGTAATATTAGTATTATTAAGTTTACCATATGAACTAAATATTTAAGCTACATTTAGATAATAATACATTGGTTACTAAAATATTATTCTTGAAAGACTATTTGACTTTTAATAATAAGATATTCGAATCAAAATATTTATTAGTTTTCACGATATGTATTATTATTCAATATGCATTTAATTAAGTAGAATAGAATGACATATTTTTCCAGAATAATAGTTGTAATAACTCTTCCTTTTTACATATAATCTTAGGAATATATTCATTTAGAAATTTAATATTTTTATTTAAGGGAATTTTAAGAATTTATGAATTTTTGGAAGATTTAAACTAGAAACATCTTAAGTAGAAAATGAAATATGGGGAATTATGATAAAGAAATTTTTAAATTTTTTTTTTTTAAAAAAAGGTGTAAATTAGAATATTTTAGTTTTCATTTATAGAATAATTATATTAAGGAAATTAAGAGGAAAATTGAGAAAATTGGCAGTGGAGTGGAAAAAACACTTAGATAGCCTAAAAGTGGGTACCCGGATTAGAATGACATGTTTCGGTAAATTGATGATATCTCCCTCATATGACCTCTTATTTAGGTGATTCAAAATCCTATGGATCACTAAGAAGATTATGTAAAACTTTTATGTTTTGAGTTTTCAGAGAATCGAAGTTGATCAATGGATTATTTGGGCTGGAATTGGACTGATCTGTGTTGAGCGTAAACTAAAGCCCGAAAATAAATCAAACCACCGACCTACTTTAGGAGCTTTAATTTAATTGGTTCTCTCAATTTTTATCTTTTAGATATCTGTGAAAATATTTGTACTTGGTGGTGAATTAGTTTCTAGAAGAAAAATTTGTATATAACCATGGGAGAAGTGGGAGCAAATCTGATTGGAAGACCACCAACTAAACTAGCCAAGTTGCCCATCCATTCTCAACCAATAGCCAACCAAGCCTTAAAGGTATTCTTCTAAGATGTTCTAAGAATTTCTAGGAAGGCTGGAACATGTAGCAAAAGGTGGGGGAGATGATCTAAAAACGTGGGAGCCAAATTAAGGCCAAGTGGCCAATTTAAGCATATCCTAGATATGCTGGATTTGTTCCATTTTTTTTTACCTATGTGCTGTAATAATTTAAACCATTAATCTAGATTATTTTAGAGAGGATTAAGCTCAGCCATGGGATGAAAATTTTAGAAAATCAATAGACGTTTAGGGGTGATCATGAGGCCATGCACCTAGGGGGGACAACTCACCCCATTTAGCTAAGGCATTGCTGAAATGCCCTTCCCTCTTCTCAAGCCTCCAACGCCTCCTCATCCCTATAAATAGGTACACAAGCTTCTCCTCACTTCCTTTTAGAGAGATCATTTAGCCACCTTGAGAGAAAGCCAAGAAAAATACCAAAATTCCACTCACAACACACATACCTCAAAAGGAAGCTAAGTACGAGCCTTGGAGAGAAAGGAAGTGCAAGATCCATTCAAGACTACTAATTTAGCTTTGGAAAAATTTGTAAGTGCACTACTTAACATAATCTTGGCGTGGTATAAGTGGATTATTTTTCAAATTTAGTTTGATGCCTATTTGATGCTCGTTTAAGCCCATGTATTAGTTATGAAGTAGCTTGAATGTTCTTGAATTATGGAGTGGTTTTTGTTGTGGAAAAATACTAGGAAAAATTTTATAACCTTATGCATATGTTTTATGATCATATTTAGAGGAATATGTGAAATTATGAAGTCATGATTTGGAAAAAAAAATGATAGAACAACCCTAGTATTTTTCGGACTTCAAAGGAGTTAAGTAGACAGATTTAACATCCTTAAGTAAAATGATCATAACGTGTTAGTGTGATGTCGAAATTGATTGATTCAAAAGGCTATGAAAATATAAGACATATATCTACAACTTTTATGTTTTATGTTTTAAGAGACAAGAACTTTATGAAGGACGAAACCGAAATTAAGTAACAAAATAGAGTAGGTAACCCTTAAAAATGAGAGTTTTCCTTCATTTCAAAAGTTCTAGTGAATTATTTTAAAAATATTTTAACAAATATTATAATTTTAGGAACCTTAATATATTAGGAATATTTTTTATAATTATTGTCATAAAAAGATAAAATAATAATAAAATTATATATATATATATAAGAATAGTTCTAGAAACACTTAAAAATAATGAAATTATGAAATTATGCAAACTTGTGGACTCGAGTTGAATGAGTTAAAAAGAATAAATAATTAAGAATATTTTTCATGAAAATTTGGCCAGCGCTTAATTAAATAAAAATTTAATATTTTATTTAGTTTCATACGTATTATTTGTTAAGTTTGACGTTATGAATTTAGGCGACGTATGTACATCTAGGTTTTGTGTTATGCTTTTTTATGTCATATGCTTTATAAAATTATAAAACATGCATATCATTAGTCTAAGTTTGTATGTATATTAAATTTCGTTACATATGTGCGTCGTCGTAAGTCATGACATGTATTTTAAGAAAATACGATAAGAAAACGTTAAGAAAAATGACATAAGTTAAGTGCCGTGTCACGACAGGGACTGTGATATGTAACGTCCGAAAGACTAACATGACTAGTAGGGATGGTGATATGTAACGCCCGCTATGCTAAGTAATTCCGTGTCAAGACGGGGACGGCGATACGTGAAGCCCGAAGAATTGACATGAGACTCGTCAGGACAGGGACGGCGATATGTAATCTCGGAAGATTATGAGCTTATGGATGACCAAGCTAATGTGTCATGCTGAGAAAACCCGGCGGGGACGGTGATACGTAACGCCCATCGAGGTTATGAAATAAGTATGATCCTTAGTATTAAGAAAGATAACATAAGAAATAAGAATTTAAACACAATAAGAATGAGTCCATAGGAAATATAAGTTGGTCATTCCTTTGTCATATACATGCATGAACTACATAAGATAATTTATATATTATGCGCTATGATTTTGTCATGTATTTTATGTTTCACTTTATCTATGCCATGTTATGATATATGTGTACTTACTGAGATTTCCAAGGAAATTTCACCTTTGTTTATTTATGTCTTTTTCTGGAAAAATTAAATATTGTACAGGACCTTATGACAGATGGGGGAAAAAGCCCATTTATCTCAGGGAGCTCAGGGGAGCCCTGAGGGGCCCTCTAACTTTTCCCTTTTTGATTTTTTTGACTTTCCTATTATTGATATCTATGATCGACCAATGGGGTTGTGGAGATACGATGCATCCGCCTTCTCAACGCAGAAAAAGTGTACCGAATGTTGTCTGATGTTAAAATTAGATGGTTCATTGTCCATATGTGGCATATACACATCACCATATGGGCAATACCTTCATCGAGATTTTGATATTAGTTTGGATAAGTTTCGTTTTGGCAAGAAGTATCCAAAGGTCAAAAGGGAGCCAAGATGGTGCTAACATAGTAATGGGATATTATTGTATCTTTATATGACTGAGAAAACAAACTGGATTATGTAGTAGTACAATATAATGTTGTAATGTGGATGTGAATATTATGTTTATATATTACCATGTGATCACTAGTTTAGTTGTAAAAGTTTTTATTTAGACCAGTTTCCACTGTGAGTCTCATTACATACAATAGTAAGATTAGATGCATGCATTATAGGATCGATACGTATGGGGTAAGTAGCCCAGTGTTACTTTCTCAGACTCTTCAATTTACGTTGAAACCCTTAGCGTAAATTGAGAGCGTCACAATAGTGACAATCATACTTCATATAGGTAACGTCGAGCTATAAAGGAGAATTTAAGAAGTATCGCTACAAGGTAAATGAATTTGATCACAAAATTAGGATCCTCACATTGGCTTATATTAATAGTAGAGCCAGTTATTTGATAACCATTTTCATATACCCCTCATGTCATGCATGCATGTCATTTAGTACAATACAGTACACGATCATGTCATTCAGCATCATGTCTAGATTCAACGAGCATAGTTATTTATAGCAGTATATATGATATGCATCTCATGTTGCATAAGTCTCATAAGTTAAGTTAAATCTAAGTATAAGATTATGTCAGATTAGAAAGTAATTAATCAATTATTCAGCCAAAGGGTTTAGTAAATCAATTATTTTAGATGGTCATTCAGATGCAGGGTACCAATACATATCAGATCAAGGTGGATGTGTAAGCCACGGACCTAAGCGCGGTCTACTATAGTACGCTAGAATACTATCAGCGGCTCCCCTTGCTATAGTGGGATGTAGGACTGGTGCACAACCTTGCACACAAGGTTAAGTGTGTTGGCCAATCAGTAAGTTAAAAACAATTCAGCTAGCTTTAATTCAATTAAATCACTTAGTAAGTTAGTCAGATCCATTAGTCCAAACTAATCACTTTAGTCAGTTAGTTAGTTAAGTCAGATAGCTAAATCTTTTATAGCATAGCAATAGCATATACACTCATGTTTCATATTTCAGCATAAGTTTTATGAAAATTCATATGAATATTATTCTCACATTGTGATGAATTCCTTATTGAGTTATCAACTCATTTTAGTTTATTTCCTATTTTAAAACCACCCAGGTGAGGAAAAGGACCAGTGTAAGCAGGCAGGCCAAGAGTAGATTGAGCAGCTATTTAAATTTTAAGTTTTTCTAAAAATAAGTGTCTTTATGACACAAGTTTAATTTCAGTTGAAGTTTTTGTTTTCTAGGAAATAAGTGTCTTTACGACACAAACTATTTTTAGTTATTTTAGTTAAATTTCTTGTGACAAACATTTTATTAGAATTTTGTTTCTAAGAACTAAATGTTATTTTATTTCTATTAAATCAAGAATCTTGTGCCTGATTAACAGTTTTAGAAAATTTAAGTGACATCTCTTACCCTACGAGAAGGGGGTGTTATAGTTAGTATTAAGTTTGGGTGAGTTTAGAGAGAGATACCATGTTTCGATAGAAAATCGAAATCTTGATGGATAGGTTTAATGTTTTATTTATTGTTTGTTGAAATATTAGCTATTGCATGTCTTGGAAATTCATTATATGATTTGATTATGTGTTAGAATGGTTTTTGAAGGTCTAAATTGAGGTAATTAAAAACATGCCATAATAGCTTTTAATCTCTATTTTGTGTTTATAATCAAAGCATGTATGGTTTGACTTTTAATCATGCTTAATTTGTGAAAATTTATTTTTTTTACTTGGGTTTGAAATGTGAGCATTTGGTTGCGTTTGGACATTGAGCTAAGTTGAATTATTTATGAATAATAGTGAGTTGAGATGGTAGAGTAAGTTTTGTGGAGTCTACCTAAAATGAGTTTAAATGTGTTCAGATGTTAAGGTGAATTTAGATGTACTTATAAGAAGTTGAAAAAGGTTATGAATCCCACGTGTACAGAAGTGTGAACTGAAAAAAGGTCATGGATCCTACATGTAAAGAAATTTTTAATCGATATAAGTTTAGTAATTTGAGAGTTGAGTGTTTAGATGTTAGACTTAGTTTAAAATTAGACTGAACTGAGTTAAACTCAGATGAGTTTAACAACCAAATGCAGCAGAAAAGCCTTCTGATTGGGATAAGAGAAATGCATGATTTAATTCTAGCATGTCATTGATGAAATATTATATCATGCATCAGTTAAGCTTTAGTTAGTGACAATATGAGAATGTTATTAGGCATGATAAGAGTGGGGATGAACTTGCTCAAGGTTAAACTTTTAATATGTATTTGAGGGCTATAATAATTATTTTTTATTAAAGGCATTTATGAAACATGCATTCATAAGGATTAACAGTCAAAATTTCATTTAGACATCAATTAGAGTTAATGCCACGGGTTGAGCGTGATTAGGATAAGTTCATTTTCATTTTTGAAATTTGAAAGGCATAGATAGTTTTAGAATATGAAAAATATGATGTCATGAATTTTGGTTAAATTTGGAGTTCGTTAGCAACTAGTACAAAATATAGGGTCTTATTAGCAATATTTGAAAGTTAGGGGTATATTTGTAATTTCTCGTTATGTTGAAATTTTTCTCCTTTAACTTAGTATAGCTTCTAACTTGGTACGATTTTTATCATAGCCGCTATATCACACCTCCAACTTCAACAGTCTGATATTTGGCCTCTAACTTACACTTTGATGATTATTATGATGAATTTATCAATGTCGCATTCATTTTAAAACTATCATTTTTTAGCATGGTGTCATATCGTATGTTCCATTTTTGCCCTTTTACTTGCAAATATCATTTTTAAAATTTTTCACATATCAAAAGTACTGCATGAAAAATTATTTTATCATGCCCCCAAAAGTTAGGATGAGGAAGTATCCTAGTAAAACTTGTGTGTCCACTCTAGAGTGATTAAATATGGAATGATAATCCCTGAATTGATGAACAACATTCAACAGGCTTCGAATGAATTCTTTTTAAAAAATATCAAAGCGAAGTCATATGTTATGACACATAATGCAAGTGAGTGTACATAATATAATTTTATGAGGTTATATTATGTTACCAATGCATCGAGAACAAGTTGCAAACAACATAGTTTCAACATTTTTTGTACTACAGTCTCGACATATACTCACAATGCGTGATATTCCATATGATAAGAATAAGGATAAGGATAGGTGGTGTATAAGATCCCACATTACTTGAGAATGAGAAGCTCTTGCTCTTTATAAGGTTCCAATGATGCTTCAATTAGGACTGATCAAAGAAGCTGTATAACCAAACCGATTTTTCCGAATTAACCCAACCCATTCATGGGTAATATTGGAAGTGGGCAGTTTGGCTGACCATTTTTATTTTAATGGGTATTACCCGTTACCTCACTTTAAAAGCTTTCAGAGCCTTGAAGTACACAATCAGTTCTTGTGACGCCCCCAACTTACGTCTGGGATTTAACGTAAATTAAGGTGTCTGGATGAGCAACACTTGGCTACTCACCCTTATACTTAACAAGAATAAAAGCATAACACACTTGATTCGCAGCGGATCAGGTTTTAGATATAAGACTTTCTAAAGATCACATGGAAATATATACAACATTCATTAAAACTTAACATTGTACTTTTTACATATACAAGACCCAAACTGTAGTAAAATATTTTACATTCATCCCAAAGGAACTTTCCTTCACCTCACTCTTTCTCCCTCTTAACCTCGGGGTATTCTCTCCCATAGCGAAACCTATCCATGCTAATACTAAAGTCTCGCTGGAGCTGTTGTCCCTGTGGAGTCACACAAACCCCACACATGGACAATGAGCCGTCTATTCCTAAGGTTATACAGCATCCCGTACGTCGCCTCTCCTCAGCAAAAGTGGATGCGTCAAGACTCCAAGCTCCGGTAGGTCGACTACTGATAGGAGGTCCGAAGGAAACAAAAAAAATGTCCATATAAGGACTATAGTCGGAAAGTCCCTCAGGACTCCCCGAAGTCTCCTGCCTCATCGGGGCTGTCCCCCTGCTGGTCATCGAATCCTGTATAAAGTGATATGCACAAAAATATATGGAGCCACAAAAGAGTGAGATTTCGAATGAAATCTCAGTAAGTACATAAACAGCTTAAAGGAAACAGGGAAAACAACCATAAAGTTATTACCACGAATGACAAGGGAAATTACCCTAATATACCCCTCACAAGACCACTGTCTAACTGACACTTTTCTTAACTCACCCATGATTTTATATTAAATTACACCGTTTTCCCTTAAGATTCTTATTCTTTCTTATCACTGATGGGCGTTACGTCTCGCCGTCCCCATCACATACACTCATCAATCATCCGGGCGTTACGTCTCACCGTCCCCGTTATGATGAGTCTGGTGCCAATCTCACGGGCGTTACGTCTCGCCGTCCCCGTGTTGACACAAAACATATACACATATTACTGCGGGCGTTATGTCTCGCCGTCCCCGCTATTCAGATCAATTTCACAGGCATTACGTCTCGCCGTCCCCGTGAGGATCAATCACACGGGCGTTACGTCTCGCTGTCCCCGTGGAGATCACATATTCTTATATCGCGACAGGCGTTACGTATCGCCGTCCCTGTCGGCACGTCAGTCATCCGGGCATTACGTCTCGCCGTCCCCGTCAGGACGTGACTAACTTAATCTTATAAACATTATTTTCTTTCTTTTTATTCTTCTCTTATTCACATGAGTTATTTCACTTATAACCCTTCCCATTTGAAACCCCCAATTCTATTCTAAGAAAACCCTAAGTCTAAGCAAAACAGGGCATCTCGCTCGAGCGGCTTGTCGAGCGAGTATCGAGCGAAGTCTCAGGTTGGAACTCGCTCGAGTAGGGTATCGAGCGAAACTCTAGCGAGGGTTCAAATTTTGCCTTCGCTCGACTCACATGTCGAGCGAGGGTCGAGCGAACTCCCGGCTCTAAGAGTTTTTCTACTCAAAACATGCCAATCTCTTCCGTACACCCTATTTATCTTCTTAAAAACTTAAATCTAAGTTTCTACAATTTTATTGAACATATTAACAAGACAAATTACAATCAACCCCACTCATGTGTCCATTTCCACTTAATCATGTTCTCAAGTGTTCACTACTAGTAAACATAGCTCAATCATGCCAATAAACCATTTCCATGCTTAAATTAAGCTAGAATATGGACTTACCAACTCTTCCTAGCTCAGGAGAATTGATCCAACCAACTTCTTGCAACTTTTCTCCCACACTCACTCACTTAGCTCACAAATGATCACTTTGAGGGTTTGGGGAGGGTTTTCTGGTATGGCTTCAAAAGGGCAAGTGTTCTCTCCTTCTAAAGGAGCTTAGAAAGCTCTCAAGGCTCTATTTATAGGGTGGTGGTCGACCAACATGAGGGAGAGAAAAGGAAATGCACCTAAGGAGCACTAGTTGCCAGATTTGCACGTGATGAGGTGTCCATCTAAGCAAATCTAATGATGAGGATTAAGCCTCCCAAATCCTAGGCTTTGCAGCTAAATTAGTCATCCAAGGGCTCACATTTGAGGTGTCTTGGCTGTCTACTTTGATCCATGGCTGAGGAGTAAGCTAAAGGGATAAGAGGTGAGGTGGCATTTCACCTAACCATGCATGCATCTCTCATCTCCAGCTCTCCCCTTGTGTCAAACACCCCCTTCCAGATTTTCCTACCCATTTGGTTCCTTCCCAACTCCCTTAGGTCTCCCCTTAACAAGTTCTAGAAGGCCACTTCTTAGTTTAGTTAAGGTAGAGCCAAATTTGATCCACTTAGTCACCAATCAACCAGATTTTGGCTTCCTTTGAGTTCCCATCACACTAACTATTCAATTGACTTCCAAATCAACTTTCCATCCATTTCTAACTATCCCTACACCTGTCCTAATCCCAGAGAATCCTAAAACTAGTTGCCTAATTAGTTACATGCCCCAATCTAGTTCAATTATCCAACTCGGGTTCTATTTAAGCCCATTCCAAAGCTGCCTACTTGATTCCCAAATAAGTTATTGATTCCCTCCGAATCTCAGGAAACTTCAAACATAAAAGTTTTAGATCTATCTCTTAAGGTTCTATACCAATTGTAATAACCTCATTTGGACCCCATATGAATAACTTATGCCCATTTTTCTAAAACTCGACAGATTAATCCGAAAATGCATAATTTCCAATGCTAAGTGTAATCTCACTTTCCTCAAGTAAATCTCCCACTCTAATTTCCTAATAAATAAATGCATCATATAAGTCTCTTTAAAATAATATCCATAAAATAATTTACCTTAGAAAAATTTGGGCTATTACATCCTCCCCCCCTTAAAAAGGATTTCGTCCCCGAAATCGCTAAGATATATATAATTAAGGGTTTAAGGAATCTATACCTCGGTTGCTAGCAGTAGATTCTTCTGAAGAGGTAGGTACTTTTTCCTCATTAAGTAGTGAATCCTGAGAGTGATAAAATATCATATCTACATCGGTATCATAGTACATATTCACACTTATCTCTTGCAACATACGTAATCTCTCTTCCTCGGTCTCTTCTATTATGGGTCCCTCTTCACATTGAGGTTTACGCTCTTCAGATCCATCAGATGACTCTACTATGACAGCTTTTCCTTTGTCCTCTCTTCTCAAAAATCTTTTCTCTGCTTTTAACCATTTTCTAGCGGGTTGTCTTTCCTCACCTGGTAACGCTCTTCTACTTATAGGATTACCTTTTTTATCTATGTCCATAATATGGGTTTTGTGCTTCTCACTCTTATTTAACTAGCTCAATCTCTCAGCTTTCCACTGTTTCAGTTTTTCCCTACGAAATCTCTCTCTAACTCTTTCAGATCTCTTCTTTAACTGATCTACAGGGGTGACTGACATACGTGTGTTTCTTTTTGGAGCCATAATCCTGTATAAGGTTAAATATTAATGAATATAAACATAAAAGAAAACACGAATATCATACAATGTAAGACAGTTGATTCAATTTATAACGTATATTATTACAACTATGTTTCAAACAAGTGGGGATAATTAACTCTCATTACATCCTCACGTTCCCAAGTGGCTTCCTGAAAAACAGGATTGTTCCAAAGTACTTTTACTAACACTATGGTACGATTCCGAAGGGTCTGTTCTTTCTGATCTTCAATTCGTACAGGCCACTCTTCATAAGTTAAATTGGAACGTAAATTACTAGGATGCGGATCCAGTACTGCCACTGATTGATCATTCAAACACTTTTTCAGAGAAGATACATGGAAGACGTTATGAACTTCTTGCAAATCATCAGGTAGGGCTAAGCGGTAAGCCACTGGACCTACTTTTTCCAGAATTTCATAAGGTCCAATATAACGAGGACTCAACTTCCCTTTCTTACCAAATCGCATGACTCCCTTTAGTGGCGAAATCTTCAAGTACACCCAGTCTCCCACCATAAAATCTAAAGTCCTTCTACGATTATCTGCATAACTCTTTTGTCTACTTTGCACTGTCTTTATCTGATTTCTAATCTTTGTGATCTGCTCTTTGACTTCTTGTAAATACTCGGGTCCCAAAACACTACTTTCACCCACTTCATCCCAATAAATAGGAGACCTACATTTCCTCCCATAAAGTGCTTCATATGGTGCCATCTGTATAGTAGCTTGAAAACTGTTATTATATGCAAATTCAATTAATGGTAGTAGACTTTCCCAATCTTTGTCAAAATCTAACACGCAGGCTCGCAACATATCCTCCAGAGTCTGAATAGTTCTTTCTGTTTGCCCGTCCGTTTGAGGATGATATGCGCTGCTGAAATTTAAATTGGTACCCATCATCTTCTGTAAACTTTGCCAAAATCGAGATGTAAATCTAGGGTCTCTGTCTGATACTATAGTCTTGGGTATTCCATGCAAACGAACTATTTCCCTCACATAAATTTTTGCTAACTTTTCCATAGAATCCGTGTTGGAGATAGGTAAAAAGTGAGCACTCTTCGTCAGTCGATCCACTATCACCCAAACCGAATTCTTTCCCGTAGATGTTCTTGGAAATCCTACCACAAAATCCATAGATAGATCCTCCCATTTCCATTCGGGGATTGGTAAAGGTTGTAATTGACCGTCTGGTCTTTGATGTTCAGCTTTTACTAACTGACACACTGGACACTTGGCTACAAAGGTCGCAATATCCTTCTTCATTCCTTCCCACCAAAACTTTTCCTTTAAATCTTGATACATCTTAGTACTTCCAGGATGAGCAGTATATGGTGTACTATGAGCTTCTTTCATCAACCTTTCTTTCAATTCTGGGGCATCCGGAATGATTTTCCTTCTTCCAAAGTATAACATTCCATCGCCGGAAATCATAAAGTGTGGAGACCCTTTTCCTTCCAGTATTTGCTGTTTTATCTTTTCCAGCTTAGCATCCTTTTGTTGTTTTTCCTTAATTTCTTTGTCCGTTAAAGGAACAATTTCTTGAATCTCCATTAACTTGAGGTCTTGTGATAATCTGTTCACCAGAATTTCTCGCATCGCTGCCAGCACTGAAAATTCTTCTGTTTGAACTTTCCTACTCAAGGCATCGGCTACCACATTAGCCTTTCCAGGGTGGTATTTGATTTCACATTGAAAATCACTTATAGTCTCTATCCACCTTTTTTGTCTCATATTCAATGTTTTCTGGCTAAAAAGATACTTGAGACTCTTATGGTCCGTAAATATTTCACACTTTTCTCCATATAAGTAATGCCGCCAAATCTTTAGAGCAAACACTACAGCTGCTAACTCTAAATCATGCGTGGGATAATTCTGTTCATGGTCCTTAAGTTGTCGGGATGCATACGCAACTACTCTTCCTTCCTGCATTAACACACACCCCAATCCCATTTTTGAGGCATCACTATATATTACATAAGGTTTATGAGGTTCTGGCAAGGCTAAAATTGGTGTTGTAGTCAACCTCTTCTTTAACTCTTGGAAACTCTTTTCGCATTGCTCACTCCAAACGTACTTAGCATTCTTTCTAGTCAATGCTGTCAGAGGTGCAGATAGTTTGGAAAATCCTTCCACAAATCTTCTATAGTATCTAGCTAATCCCAAGAAGCTTCGTATTTCATGTGCATTGGTTGGTTGCTGCCACTCCATCACTGCTTCTACCTTTGCTGGATCCACAGAGACTCCTTCACTTGAAATAACATGACCCAAAAATTTAACTTCTTGTAGCCAAAATTCACACTTACTAAGTTTGGCATACAGTTGATGTTTCTGCAAAATTTCCATTACTACTTTCAAATGCTCTTTATGATCTTCGTCAGTCTGAGAGTAGATCAAAATATCATCAATAAAAACCACCACGAACTTGTCCAAATATGGTCTGAATATCCGGTTCATCAAATCCATGAATACTGCTGGTGCATTTGTCACTCCGAATGGCATAACCAAAAATTCAAAGTGCCCATATCGGGTTCGGAAAGCCGTCTTAGGTACATCTTGCTCCCTGATCTTCAACTGATGATAGCCAGACCGAATGTCTATTTTTGAAAACACAGTTGCTCCTCTTAATTGATCCAACAAGTCATCTATCCGTGGCAACGGATATTTATTCTTAATAGTAACTTTATTCAATTCCCGATAGTCTATGCACATTCGCATTGTCCCATCTTTCTTTTTCACAAACAATACTGGTGCTCCCCATGGGGATGAACTAGGCCTGATAAATCCTTTTCTCAAAAGTTCCTCAATCTGCGCTTTCAATTCCTCTAATTCCACTGGTGCCATTCTATACGGAGCCTTATGAACTGGAGTTGTGGCCGGTTCTAATTCAATAACAAATTCTGCTTCTCGATCAGGAGGTAGTCCCGGTAGATCATCAGAAAAGACTTGAGGAAAGTCTTCCACCACAGGAATTCCTTGAATACTTTTAACAACTTCTGAAAAATTTAACATGATTACCCAGTAGCTCTTAGTCTCTTTGTTAATACTTTTCATTATTCGCTTAGCGGTTACTATGGAGGAAACTGCCTTCAACATTTCCCCCTTGTAACAAAATTTCCCTTCCTTGGGTAAGTCAAAAATTATTTCCTTTCTGCGACAGTCCAGTTTAGCATAATACTTGGCCAACCAATCCATACCTAAAATTAAATCAAACTCCATCAAATGGAATAGTATCAGATCAGCGACTAGCTGTGAACCTCCAATCTCCAAGGGGCAACTTTTCACTATCCGATGGCATCCTGCTACCTTTCCATTGGGCATGACTACTATAACTTTTTGGGCCAACAATTCAGTTTCTAAATCACACCTTTGGACACAATCATAGGAAATAAAGGATCTGGTTGCTCCCGAATCAAACAAAGTATAGACCACGCATTGCTTCAGCTTAAGTTTACCTAAGGAAAATTTTATTCTACTATTATTATTATTACCACTCCCAAAGAATCCATTCATTAACTAAAAGAGGAGACTTAGAAATTTACCAGTAATAACGTTAGCATCTATTGTCTCATCTGCCTCCATATCTACTTCTCCAGGCGTGATAGCATAAACTTTAGCTTTCGCAGGAGCTTTGGCTTTTCCTCCGGGTAGAGCTACTCCTTGGGAAGTATTCTGAAGGCAGTCTTTGATCAGATGTCCTGGCCGACCGCATCTATAACAAATTCTAGTATCCACTCGACAATCTCCCTGGTGTCGACGTCCACATTTTGCACATTGCGGAAATAAAATCGGCACATTCGGATTAATTGCTATTCCTTTTCCTCTATTCGTGGATCTGAAATTTGGTTTCCTCCTAGCATCATTTCCCCCAGAAAATTGAAATCTTCTTTTTCCATATGCTTGAGTTTGCGCCATAACACTCCTCTGTTCAGCTTCCGCTATGGCTGCTACATTCACTAGTTCTTGAAAGTTCTCAATTTGCAAACATGCCACCTGCATACGAATTCGTGGCTGCAGTCCTTCTTGAAACTTCTAGGCTCTCATCTTTTCAGTAGCTACCAGATGCGGAGCAAATCTCGCCAATTCCATAAATCGTGCTGAGTACTGTTCCACCGACATACTGCCTTGTATTAATATAGTAAATTCCAAAGCTTTCTGCCGCTTCATAGATTCCGGAAAGAATCGATCGTCGAACTCTTTCTTGAACCTTTCCCATGTAGGCACTACATTTTCTCCCAATTCTAGCTTTAGCAGCTTTCGCTTTATGTCCCACCACAGTCCGGCTTCTCCTTGTAACAGATGTCCTGCATACTGCACTTTCTGAACTTCGGTGCAACTACTAACTTCGAAGGTGCGTTCCAAGTCTACAATCCATTTATCTGCCTTCAATGCTCCTTCCGTTCCGATAAAGGGCGGGTATCGATACGCTAGAAATTTTTCATACGGACACCCTTGAGCTTCTCTTCTATTTTCATTCTGCTGATGATAACGGCTCTGTTCTATTTGGTTTCTCACCACTTCCGTCATTTGCCGAATAGCTTCAGCTATTGCATGGCCTCCTTCTAATGGGGGGTTTTGCGCTACTGATCCCCCCCCTTAAAAGGGTGGATTCCGTGTCCTCTGTTCTTCTCCCGATAATGGGTTCGGTGCCGTCTGCCCTTCCCCCAACGGTGGGTTCGATGGTGTCTGTCCTTCTCTCAACGGTGAGCTTGGTGCCGTTTGCTCTTCAGTACGTGGAGGGGTAACCAGAGAAGGATTCTGGTTTACTACATCTACTCGTTTCAAGGGAGGACGACCTCTTGGCATATTGTTTTCCTGAAATACACCCAACTTCACCATAAGCTATTCTTACTTTAGAAACTTCCAATTTCCAAAAAAAACCAAACATTCACCCATATTACTCCAAACTCCAATCTGATAAAGATTCAAGCCTATACTAGTACCATGTGATCCATTTTTCCTAGGACACGTAGGTTTTACCCAGAGACGTAATTGCTCTGATACCAATCTGTGACGCCCCCAACTTACGTCTGGGATTTAACGTAAATTAAGGTGTCTGGATGAGCAACACTTGGCTACTCACCCTCGTACTTAACAAGAATAAAAGCATAACACACTTGATTCGCAGCGGATCAGGTTTTAGATATAAGACTTTCTAAAGATCACATGGAAATATATACAACATTCATTAAAACTTAACATTGTACTTTTTACATATACAAGACCCAAACTGTAGTAAAATATTTTACATTCATCCCAAAGGAACTTTCCTTCACCTCACTCTTTCTCCCTCTTAACCTCGGGGTATTCTCTCCCATAGCGAAAACTATCCATGCTAATACTAAAGTCTCGCTGGAGCTGTTGTCCCTGTGGAGTCACACAAACCCCACACATGGACAATGAGCCGTCTATTCCTAAGGTTATACAGCATCCCGTACGTCGCCTCTCCTCAGCAAAAGTGGATGCGACAAGACTCCAAGCTCCGGTAGGTCGACTACTGATAGGAGGTCCGAAGGAAACAAAAGAAATGTCCATATAAGGACTATAGTCGGAAAGTCCCTCAGGACTCCCCGAAGTCTCCTGCCTCATCGGGGCTGTCCCCCTGCTGGTCATCGAATCCTGTATAAAGTGATATGCACAAAAATATATGGAGCCACAAAAGAGTAAGATTTCGAATGAAATCTCAGTAAGTACATAAACAGCTTAAAGGAAATAGGGAAAACAACCATAAAGTTATTACCACGAATGACAAGGGAAATTACCCTAATATACCCCTCACAAGACCACTGTCTAACTGACACTTTTCTTAACTCACCCATGATTTTATATTAAATTACACCGTTTTCCCTTAAGATTCTTATTCTTTCTTATCACTGATGGGCGTTACGTCTCGCTGTCCCCATCACATACACTCATCAATCATCCGGGCGTTACGTCTCGCCGTCCCCGTTATGATGAGTCTGGTGTCAATCTCACGGGCGTTACGTCTCGCCGTCCCCGTGTTGACACAAAACATATACACATATTACTACGGGCGTTACGTCTCGCCGTCCCCGCTATTCAGATCAATTTCACAGGCGTTACGTCTCGCCGTCCCCGTGAGGATCAATCACACGGGCGTTACGTCTCGCCGTCCCCGTGGAGATCACATATTCTTATATTGCGACAGGCGTTACGTATCGCCGTCCCTGTCGGCACGTCAGTCATTCGGGCGTTACGTCTCGCCGTCCCCGTCACGACGTGACTAACTTAATCTTATAAACATTATTTTCTTTCTTTTTATTCTTCTCTTATTCACATGAGTTATTTCACTTATAACCCTTCCCATTTGAAACCCCCAATTCTATTCTAAGAAAACCCTAAGTCTAAGCAAAACAGGGCATCTCGCTCGAGCGGCTTGTCGAGCGAGTATCGAGCGAAGTCTCGGGTTGGAACTCGCTCGAGTAGGGTATCGAGCGAAACTCTAGCGAGGGTTCAAATTTTGCCTTCGCTCGACTCACATGTCGAGCGAGGGTCGAGCGAACTCCCGGCTCTAAGAGTTTTTCTACTCAAAACATGCCAATCTCTTCCGTACACCCTATTTATCTTCTTAAAAACTTAAATCTAAGTTTCTACAATTTTATTGAACATATTAACAAGACAAATTACAATCAACCCCACTCATGTGTCCATTTCCACTTAATCATGTTCTCAAGTGTTCACTACTAGTAAACATAGCTCAATCATGCCAATAAACCATTTCCATGCTTAAATTAAGCTAGAATATGGACTTACCAACTCTTCCTAGCTCAGGAGAATTGATCCAACCAACTTCTTGCAACTTTTCTCCCACACTCACTCACTTAGCTCACAAATGATCACTTTGAGGGTTTGGGGAGGGTTTTCTGGTATGGCTTCAAAAGGGCAAGTGTTCTCTCCTTCTAAAGGAGCTTAGAAAGCTCTCAAGGCTCTATTTATAGGGTGGTGGTCGACCAACATGAGGGAGAGAAAAGGAAATGCACCTAAGGTGCACTAGTTGCCAGATTTGCATGTGATGAGGTGTCCATCTAAGCAAATCTAATGATGAGGATTAAGCCTCCCAAATCCTAGGCTTTGCAGCTAAATTAGTCATCCAAGGGCTCACATTTGAGGTGTCTTGGCTGTCTACTTTGATCCATGGCTGAGGAGTAAGCTAAAGGGATAAGAGGTGAGGTGGCATTTCACCTAACCATGCATGCATCTCTCATCTCCGGCTCTACCCTTGTGTCACACGCCCCCTTCCAGATTTTTCTACCCATTTGGTTCCTTCCCAACTCCCTTAGGTCTCCCCTTAACAAGTTCTAGAAGGCCACTTCTTAGTTTAGTTAAGGTAGAGCCAAATTTGATCCACTTAGTCACCAATCAACCAGATTTTGGCTCCCTTTGAGTTCCCATCACACTAACTATTCAATTGACTTCCAAATCAACTTTCCATCCATTTCTAACTATCCCTACACCTGTCCTAATCCTAGAGAATCCTAAAACTAGTTGCCTAATTAGTTACATGCCCCAATCTAGTTCAATTATCCAACTCGGGTTCCATTTAAGCCCATTCCAAAGCTGCCTACTTGATTCCCAAATAAGTTATTGATTCCCTCCGAATATCAGGAAACTTCAAACATAAAAGTTTTATATCTATCTCTTAGGGTTCTATACCAATTGGAATCACCTCATTTGGACCCCATATGAATAACGTACACCCGTTTTTCTAAAACTCGACAGATTAATCCGAAAATGCATAATTTCCAATACTAAGTGTAATCTCACATTCCTCAACTAAATCTCCCACTCTAATTTCCTAATAAATAAATGCATCATATAAGTCTCTTTAAAATAATATCCATAAAATAATTTACCTTAGAAAAATTTGGGCTATTACAGTTCTTCTCTCTCTCTCTCTCTCTCTCTCTCTCTCTCTCTCTCTCTCTCTCTCTCTCTCTCTCTCTCTATGTTCTAAAGTTTCAATATTTTCTCTTCCCAAATGTGACACCCACGAATCCCCCCTGGGATTTAGAAGAACCCGCGACATCAAGACGATCATCTCACGGATCAATCATCCCATCGAATAGTGTTTGAAGAGTGTGTGAAGCATGCACCAAGTGTACAATAAATATTCGCAGCGGAAAAATAAATAAAAGTCAGTCATTCTAGTACCAGAGATTCTTAAAAATTACAAATCAATTTAAAACAATTTCTCCAACAGGAGATTATACAGTCTTTCAAAAGAAAAAAATAAACAACACTATTTTCGAGATCATAATCTCGATCTTCATCCTCTCAACAAATTTCCTTTCCTGTGGAGTCTGTATCTCGGGCCAAATTTCATTTTCTGCAATCACAAACTACGATCCCGTAAAATAGGGACCGTAGGGTGGGCGCGATCCACCAAAGTAAGATGTGAATCCCAGTAAGTAACAGACAACATACAACCAATTCACACAACAGAACATTATCAACATATACAAGTAAGCTCAATGAGTGCATATACCATGAATATGAGACTTGCAACATGACTTATGCACATGCACTTTCATATAAAAACTTCCATAATCCTTGACAGTTTTCAAAACTTTGCTTCATATACGTGCTTAAGTCCTCTTTTCAAAATGTTTTTCATCTTTTCTTATCTTAGGCGCCACTTATCATATCATATCATTTCATATAAGGATCGAAAGCCCTTTTCTTTTCGTCATGATCTCTTATTTTGGATACCTCACGGTTCCCTTATGCACCGTGTGTTCCTGCTAGTTACCGTAGCACCCGGCGACCGTATCAAACCTAAGTAGCTATGTTTCGTGCCCTTTCGCGCTCTTCATCACTTGGCGATTGATCACTCACCGAGCGACTACAAACTTTTCTATATCGATAAGGCCGAAGCCAACACCGTCTTGTATGTACCCACTACCTTTAGGTGCGACCACGCTCCTGACATGTTCTGAAGCCATACATGGTCTGCCGACAGTTCTTTGTCGACCCAGGGGCTTTCACTCGACTTTAATCAATCATGGGTGAATAAGGAGTTCCACTGGGGCACTACCCCGTCCCAGCCTTTGGAATTCTTATAAAACTTTAATTCTTTTCTTTCTTTTAAAAACATGCTTGACTCAAAAACATGCTTTTCGTGCTCATGCATGGAACATGCATGCGACATGTGACTTCTTATGCAAAACATGTAGATTATGAAACATATGAATCATACATTCACAAATCATATCTCATATATATTAACATATGAACAGACTTCCCTTTCCTAGTTTATCTTCTATCCCACACGTCATGCATATTCCAATGAAGAAATAGTCAAAACCTTAAGTTACATCGCATCAAGCCAATATTGTCTTATAGGGGTTAAGGACGCAACTTATAATGGAGTCAAACCTAACTTTTCTTCTCTTTTCTCTTCACCAAAACACGCATATTTCCTTAAGATCTTCTCAAAACTTCATAGCTATATCATAACCAATCATTACTCACCACATTTACATTGCCTGTATAGTTATTCTCTCTTCAACAAATTATCATCATATAATATTTTTTTCCAAACCCAAACATTTCTCAATCTATACATCAAGGGAATCCAACAATGCGCATCGATATTTCATCCAAAGATTCAAGTCATAACCATACATCACATCATGAGTTCAAGCCTAATGTTTTTCCAAAGAAGTATACCAGGATTGAAACTTATGAACTCCCAAAAATAAACTTTTCATTGTCCAACTTATTATGCCATTGTTTCAACCCTCAACTGAATTTTACCTAAATGTACTTATTAAGTTCCCTCCTCAATTTTCACCATATTCATCCAAATGGAAAAGTCTTCCCGCATGTAGGAAGTACTATCTTGGTTTCTTGGACAAGTTATGTAATGATTAAATCCTGGCTATGTTTAATATTATGTTTGGGATCCGTAGTCTAACCATGTGATGTATGTTATAGAAGGCTTAGCCTTTTTATTCTGCTGCGATAATCTTTACTTGACGTTTCAAAAAAAAAACGTAAATGTATGTTATGACGAGGGGTGAACTTCCTTGTGTTGTTCGTCCCCGACGCTTCTATTCACGTGCGATCCCAAGCGTGGGTTAGGGCGTCGACAAGCTAGTTTCAGATCTCGACACTAAGCCACTGACATTTGGCGGTAAGGTTGTAATCTCAAGAACACCCATTCCTCGATGGTAAAGTTCTGGTCTTTCCTTTTTAAACTCGCATACGTCACCATACGTTCTTGAGCTTTACGGAGATTATATTTCAACAACTGAGAAATGAACTCTCGATCTTTCAACTCATCCTCAACCTCCTGTGTTTGTGAAATTCCTGGAATGTAAGAAGTTAATCTAGGGGGTGGATACCCATACAGAGCTTCAAATGGAGTAATTTTCGTAGAGGTGTGTTGGGCGGTATTATACCACCACTCAGCCATTGGAACCCATCTCACCCAATCCTTCGGTCTGTCTCCCACAAAGCACCGTGGATAGGTCTCCAAACCTTTGTTGACAGCTTCAGACTAGCCATAGGTCTGAGGGTGATAAGCTGTACCAAATTCCAACTGAACTCCTTGTGCCTTAAATAGTTCTTTCCAAAAAGAGCTTGTAAACGTGGTATCCCTATCTGATACTATGGATTTAGACAATCCATGCAACTTAAACACATGTTTAACAAAGAGTTGAGCTACTGATTTAGCAGTATAAGGATGCCCAAGTGGAACAAAATGGCTATACTTTGTAAGACGATCCACAATTACCCATAAGGTGCTGAATCCATGGGCAATTGGCAACCCTTCAATGAAGTCCATTGTTATGTGTGTCCACGATTGAAAAGGAATAGGTAGTGGCTGCAATAACCCTTGTGGAAAACTGTGATCAGTTTTTTGCTGTCAACAAATTTGACACCCCCTGATAAATGCTCTTACTTCAGACCTCATTCCTGGCCAATAAAATTCTCTTTTCACCCTGTGGATAGTCTTATCCATTCCTGAGTGACCCCCTCATGCACTAGCATGCAAAAACTTCAGAAGTTTCGTCTTCAAAGCTGGATTATCCACAATATAAATTTTATCTTTGTAATACAACATTCCTTCTCTCACTGAGAATTGAGTATAGGTTGTGTACCCTCCCTACATTGAGATATGAGCTCCAAAGCTTTAGGATCAGCTTGGTATCCCAATTGGATATCTTCTATCCACTCCAAACTAAGCATTGCCAATAATGCTAGGGTTACTTCACCCTCTTCCATTTGTCTTGAAAGACCATCAGCCACTCTATTTTCTATTCCCTTCTTGAACTCCACTATAAAATCATATCCCAACATTTTAGTCAACCATTTCTGCTGTAATGGAGTTCCAATTTTTTGATCCACAATGTACTTGAGACTGTGATGATCTGTTCTGACCACAAAGGATCTCCCCAACAAATATGGCCTCCACCTGTGAATGGCTGTGACCAAAGCATAAAGTTCCTGCTCGTATGTAGACAGATTTAGGGCCTTTCCTTTCAAAGCTTGGCTATAAAACGAAATAGGTTGTCCTTGTTGCATTAAGATAGCTCCTATTCCCTTTCTTGATGCATCGCACTCAATTACAAATGCTTTAGAACAATCAAGAAGTGCTAAGACAGAAGGTTTACTCACTGCTTCCTTCAACTGCTTAAATGCATTTTCTGCTGTTTCTTCCCATTTAAAATTGTCCTTCCTCAATAAAGCAGTGAGTGGAGAAGCCAATACACTATAATTCTTGATAAATCTCCTGTAATACCCAGTCAACCCTAAAAAACCCCTCAATGCTTTAATATTCTTAGGTTGAGGCCATTCAACCATAGCTTTAATCTTCTCTGGATCAATTCTTACACCTTGGTCAGAAATCAAATGGCCCAAGTAGCCCACCTTCACACAACCAAAACTGCATTTGGACTCTTTAGCATACAACTGGTGTCTTCTTAAAATGTCCAGAGTCATTTTAAGGTGTTGTAAATGCTCTTCTTCATCCCTGCTGTAGATTAGAATGTCATCAAAAAATACCAAAATGAATTTCCTCAAAAAATCAATTTCTGAAATGTAGACGGCACATTAGTTAGCCCAAAAGGCATAACTAGAAACTCAGAGTGGCCCTCATGAGTGCGAAAAGCCATCTTATGGATATCCTTAGATTTCACCCTAATCTGATGATAGTCGGACCTTAAGTCCAATTTAGGAAATCTATCTTTCACGGTCACTTTGTTCAAGGCTCTATAATCGACACACATACGCCACGTGCCATCGGCCTTTCTCACCAACAAAACTGGGGAAGAGTAAGGACTTTGGCTAGGACGAAGACTCTAGATTTCAGGAGCTCTGCAACAATCTTCTTAATCTCATCCTTTTGAAAAAAAGGATATCGGTACGGCCTTACTGATACTGGTTGACTCCCAGGCAGCAAATGAATGGCATGATCCTTTTCTTTACAGAGGGGTAAACCTTTTGGTTCTTGAAACACATCTTCATACTGCTTTAGTAACAACTTTACAGCATCTTGACTCACTGTTTGCATGTTATTCAAATTGACTTCTTCATTAATTAGCTGTAGGATAATTCCTTTTTTTTCCAGCTTATTAATCTGACTACATGAACTCCATTCCAACAACTGAGTAGACTTAACTCCTTGTAAGAATACCTCTGTCCACACAAAGAGAACTGCATGGTGAGCTTAGTAAAATTCCAAGAAATAGTGTCTAGAGTCTGTAGCCATTGTACTCCTAACACCACGTCATAGCCTACTAATTCAAGCAGAAAGTAATCCATTTTGAAAGTATGGCCCTGAATTTTTAAGGGAAGAGCTTCTCCTTTGCCTTCACTAGCCAACAATTCACCATTGGCTACTCTTACATGCACAACATCTTCTCTGAAAATCGATAGCTTCAGCCTCTTTGCTATAGCAACATCAACAAAATTATGAGTACTGCTACTATCTATTAGAATAGACACTGATTGACCATGTATCTTCCCCATAACTCATAGTTTTAGGATTAATTGATCCTAATAATGCATGCAAGGAGATCTCTGGTTTATAATCACTTCCAGGAATTTCTATCAACTCATTTCCTTCCTCATTGAAAGGAATACTTACAAGCTGTCCATCACATCTGTCATCACTATGTTCCACTTCTTCTATCAAAAACAGCTTTGGATTCCTACATTTATGGCCAGGAATCCATTTGGAATCACAATAATAACATAGGCCACGCTATCTCCTTTCCTTCATTTGAGTTGAATTAATCTTTTGCACTGGCACTATGGCCTTACTTGATCCTATATCAGCATTATTCATCACAGGATTTCTTATTCCCTTCCTATTAACCCTTAGTTGTTCCTCCTGAATTTTAGCCAAGCTAAAAGCATTCAAGAAACTATTAGGATTAAACATTCGAACAGTGTATCTAATTTCATCCTTCAGTCTAGTTAAAAAATAGCTCAACTTATGTGCATCAGACAAATTACGTAGTCTGTTAGACAACCTTTCGAAGACTTCCTTATACTCCTCAATTGTTCCGGTCTGCCATAACTCATTAACTCCTCCATAGGATCATCATAAGAGCTAAGGCCAAATCTCATTAACAATGCCTTCTGAAAAACATCCCAATCCTTCATATCAGATTCAACATCTGGAAACCACACCATAGCTTTTCCTTCTAAATGAAAGGAAGCTATCCTAACTTTCTGATTAGGCGCTACATTATGCAATTTAAAGAACCGATTGGCTCTATACATCCAACCAGCAGGATTATCTCCATGGAAAGAAGGAAAATCTAACCTCACAGATCTCGGTATCATTTCCTTGTGACATTCCCCAAATCCTCCACTTTTATTGCGCATTTCCTCTGCGACTTCTTCATGCTGATTATCTCCATTTTTCTTTTGCAGCTCAGCAGTTAACAATGCCAGTTGTTGAAGCACCACTTCATTTTGAAGCTTAAGAGATGATACATTTGTTTCCAAAGCTTTGATTTGATCCTAAATATGATGCTTCGCCATTGCACTCTCCCAACCAAGGAAAGCTGGCTCTAGATACAACCTGTTACACGCTTAAGATGGAAATGAGGGAAGAGAGAATATTCGAAAGAGAAGAATTCAAGTTGTATTGATTTCTGAATCCCAAAACAATTACACACGTGCTGGTTATTTATAACAACAAGTGTACAATTTCATTACGTAATCTAAGTAAAGTAACCAACTCAGATATCAATTTATTTACGTAATCCGAGTAACAAATTGAAGTAACCGACTAACATGGGCCATGGGCCCCCGCATCATTAAACTACCACCTGGCCTCAGCATCATTACACGGCCCATCATCCATGCAAGCCCACTCCTCAGCATAACCTTGTCTGCTGCATCCCCTAGCCGACAAAACACGCCTTTCGTAACCCTAGCTGCACAAGAGATCCTCGGTTCCTCATTTGCTACTAGGTGTATAACACATACATAACCCATTTAGTTTTCTCAGTCAATATACAAACTTATCAAAATGTCGACTTAGGGCCGCCTAGGCTCTTTCTTCACTTCAAAAAACTCTTTCTTCATGCCGATACCCAACCCTATTACTACTAACGGGGTCAAAACTTCTACAAAGAGTAGTACTCTGGGGACCCCTTAGGGTTTCTCTGGGTCTCTCGAGTAACTAGGGCCTTGCCCATGCTCGACATTGAACCCTGCAGTGCAGTTAAAATTCCAAAGAAAAAAAGAAACATAAAAGAATGAGATTTCCTTGGAGATCTCAGTAAGTACACACTTAACTTAATAAAAGCATAGATACCATGAAATAATCACATACAAGCCAGAGTGTGTGTTTATGTCATGCTTAATGTGACTCATGCATGATTTAGACTTATATTTTATGTGTACTTACACTAACAAGCTTATTTCATGCATGGACTTTTCTTTCTTATCTTAAAATTTTTGTTCTTATAAGTCTTTACTTATATCTACGATTATTACTCATAGTTGGGCCATGCCACTATTATTACTCTTGGTCGGGCCATGTCCATCTCTGAATCTCGACAGGCATTACGTATCACTGTCCCTGCTGGCACGTCAATCATAGGGCGTTACGTATCGTCATCCCTGTCATGACGTGAATGACTTATTAATCTTTCTACTTGTAAAGTTTTCTTAACGTATTTCTTATATCAAACATCATGACTTATGACGATACACATATGTGACGAAATACAATATACACATAATTTAGTCTTATGACCTGCATGTTCCATGTTTTCATAATTCATGTGACATATAAAAACATATCACAAGAACATACATCATCTATACATGCACTTACATCACATAAATTCGTAACGTCAAAACTTAACGAATAATGCTTCAACAATAAAATATAATATTAAAATATTATCAAAACCAAAGCTGGCCGAATATCATGGAGAACTAAATCGTATTTATTTATTTATTTAACTTATTCAACTCAAGCCAAATTTCACATATTTAACATATCAAATTTCTCTTAGTCAATTTATGCATATTAAAATATTTTTCATAGTATTTCTTCTATAAATTTTTAGCGAAATGATTTTTAAAAACTTTCCAAGTAAATTAGAGTTTCTAAGCTTACTATAATTATTAAAATACCATTCCAATAATTAAAATCAAGTCACTAAGAAATTAGAACAAAAGAAATCCCCCAATGAAATCAAAGCCTACTATGACAAACTTAGTTCTGCCAGTTCAATCTCAGTTTTGTCCTTTATTGAGTCTTTATCTCTTAAAACTCAAAATATAAAAGTTGTAGATACTTTTCTTAGCTTTCCATAACCTCTTGAATTATTCAAATCTAATATCAAACGAATAAGTTATGTCTAATTTACTAAATGATGTTGAATATATCAATAATACCCTTAATAAGCACGAAATTTCCTAGAGTTGCTTTATCATTTTTTTCCAAATCAAGACCTCACATTTTCACTTAATCCTCATCATTTAACATCATAGAATAGATTTCTAAGGTTTCATAATTTTTCTAGCATTTTTCCATGGCAAAAACTACTCCAAAATTTCATATGTTTCAATTTAACCCATAAACAAAGATTAAGCTCAAATAAATATCAAATATAATCCAATCACCAGGCCACTTATTCTATGCCAAGATTAAGTTAATATATGCACTTAAAAAAATTTCCAAAGCTTGCTTTGATGTTTGTGGTAGCTTTTGAACTAATTCTTCTCCAACCCTCCTAACTAGCTTCCTTTTGAAGTTTGTGTGAGGTAAGTGGGTTTAGTTTAGTGTTTCTTCCTTTCCTCTCTTGGGTTGCCATGGGAATGGGCTAAAATAGACCTTAGAACACTCTTCAAATATATATATATATATATATAGATATATATATATATATATATATAGAGGTGGTGCAATGCATAGAGGGAGGATACCTCAAACCCCTAAGACATATGGCTAACTCTTTTTTGGCCTAGCCTTGTGAGGTGTCTTCCTCACTCAGGCCTAATCATGCCCCTAACTTGGATTTGTTTGGTCCTAATCTTCATCCAAGGGTCTTACTTTCTCCACCTATAAGCTCCCTTTTGATCAATGGCCCAACTATTTACAACACGTGAGAAAAATCCAAAAATAGAAACAAGAAAATCTTGGATGACATACAACCGGCCACTTGGCCTCCTTGTAACACCCCGATTTTTTGCCTTGACTAAGACGTAAATCGAAGTATCCGGATAAATAACACAGGACTACTTACCCTTCATAAATGTAAGAAATAGCATGCATACATCTAAACTTACTATTAAATGCAATGCAAAACACAGCGGAAAGAGGTAAATTTCTAATATATGCAAAGAGATCTAACTCTTGCATAAATAGATCACATGGCATAATAAAACTTTAACCTTCACAATTTCACATTTATAAAAATATATTGTATCCATGACTTACATAACCCAGTTAGTTTTCTTAAAACATAATATTGTATCCCACCGTCATCCAGAAATCTTACTATTCCACTTGATCACTTACATGAGATTATCTCAACCAGAGAGGAGTATTCTGCAGGACTCTCAGGATGCTTTAGAGTCTCCTGTGCTGTCTCAGTCTCAATGCAATATATTTCATCCTGCAACAACATCTATTATTCCATAAGTAATGATAGATAAAACTTAAAAGAGTGAGATTTACAAGAAATCTTAGTAAGTACACAGTTAACGAAATAAGGTATAGATAACATCAACAATTATCATACATAGCAATAATCACAGACATATAACTTTTGAGAATGCTTTTTGGGACTTATGCATGTCAATGACCATTCTTCCCATACCAACTTAGATCTTACTTGGACCCATCATCATATACTTAAAACTTATACTTTCATCTTATTTCTTAATTTTGTGGGTCTTACTTATTTCTTATCCTCGATGGGTGTTACGTATCGCCGTCCCCATCGGGATCTTACTTATTGCATATCCTTGACAGGCATTACGTATCACCGTTCCCATCGCATATAACTCATCAATCATCCGTGCGTTACGTCTCGCCGTCCCCGTTGTGATGAGTCTCGTGTCAATCTTTCGGGTGTTACGTATCATCGTCCCCGTCATGACACGGAACATACTTAACATAGCAAGTGTTACGTATCGCCGTCCCCCGTAGTCATGTCAATCATACGGGCGTTACATATATCCGTCCCCGTCGTGACATAACTCTTACTTTTCCTCGATGGGCATTACATATCGCCGTCCCAATCGTGGCACAACTCTTACTTTTACGACAAGTGTTATGTATCGCCGTCCTTGTCGGCACGTCAGTCATACGGGCGCTACGTGTGACGCCCACGAATTCCCCCTGGGATTTAGAAGGATTCGCGATATCAAGACGATCATCTCATGGATCAATCATCTCATTGAATAGTGTTTGAAGAGTGTGTGAAGCATGCACCAAGTGTACAATAAATATTCGTAGCAAAAAAAATAAATAAAAGTCAGTCGTTTTAGTACTAGAGATTCTTAAAAATTACAAATCAATTTAAACAATTTCTCCAATAGGAGATTATATAGTCTTTCAAAAGAAAAAGATAAGCAACACTGCTTTCGAGATGATAATCTCGATCTTCATCTTCTCAACAAATTTCCTTTCTTATGAAGTCGGTATCTCGGGCCAAATTCATTTTCTGCAATCACAAACTACGATCCTGTAAATTGGGACAGTAGGTGGGCGCGATCCACCGAAGTGAAATGTGAATCCTAGTAAGCAACAGACAACATACAACTAATTCACACAATAGAACATCATCAACATATACAAGTAAACTCAATGGGTGCATGTACCATGAATATGAGACTTGCAACGTGACTCATGCACTTTCATATAAAAACTTCAATAATCCTTGAGAGTTTTCGAAACTTTGCTTCATGTACGTGTTTTTCATAAAAATTGCTCTCATATAACTTTGACTTCTTTCATATGTACTGTTTGAATTTATTTTCAAAAGTCATCTTTTCAAAATTTCTTTTCATCTTTTCTTATCTTAGGCGCCACTTATCATATGCATATCATTCTTGTAGCTCGAAAGCCCTTTTTCTTTTCGTTATGACTTCTTATTTTGGACACCTCACGGTTCCCCTATGCACTGTGTGTTTCCCGCTAGTTACCGTCACACCTGACAACCGTGTCAAACCTGGGTGAATACGTTTTGCGCCTTTCGCGCTCTTCATCACTCGGAGATTGCTCCCCGAATAACTATAAACTTCTTATATGGTGAGGTTGAAACCAATACCGTTCTTAGGGAACCCACTAGCATTAGGTGCGACCACGCTCCGGACACCTTTTGGAGCCATACATGGTCTATCGACTTTTCTTCATCGACCCAGGGGTTTTCACTCAACTTTAGCCACTCCTAAGTGAACAGAGAGTTCCATTGGGGCATTACCCCATCCCAGCCTTTGGGGTTCTTCTAAAATTTTAAATTCTTTTTTATTTCTTTTGAAAACACGTTTGACTCAAAAACATGCTTTTCGTGCTTCATGCATTGGACATGCATGCGACAAGTGACTTTTTATGCAAAACATGTAGATCATGAAACATATGAATCATACATTCACAAATCATATCTCATACATATTAACATATGAACAGACTTCCCTTTTTAATTATCTTCTATCCAACACGTCATGCATATTTCAATGAAGAGATAGTCAGAATCTTAAGTCACATCAAATCAAACCAACACTGTCTTATAGGGGTTAAGGACGCAACTTATGATAGAGTCAAACCTAACTTTTCATCTCTTTTTCTCTTTACCAAAACACGCATATTTCCTCACTCAGGCCTAATCATGTACTTTTCATCATATAACGTTTTCTCTAGACCCAAACGTTTCTCAATCTATACATCAAGGGAATCTAAGAGTACACATCAATATGTCATCCAAAGATTCAAGTCATAACCATACATCATATCATGAGTTAAAACCTAATGTTTTTCCAAAGAAGTATACTAGGATTGAAACTTATGAACTCCCAAAAATAAATTTTTCATCGTCCAACATATTATGTCATTGGTTCAACCCTTAACAGAATTTTACTTAATTGTACTTATTAAGTTTCCTCCTCAAATTTTCACCATATTCTTTCAAATATCTCTTCGATTAAAATCCTAGTGTATCACCTTATTAAAACATAGTGAAAAAGTAATGGAATCATCCAACCAAACCATTATATCACTGATAATTACTAAAAAGTAACAGAGTCATCCAACCAAATCATTTTATCACTAGAAAGTATTAAAATGCTGGAGTCATCCAACCAGATCATTTTATCACAAATAATCACTAAAATAATCGAGTTATCCAATCAGATCATTTTATACCTAATAATTACTAAAATAATGGTCATCCAACCAAAACATTATATCATCAACAATTACCATCCACACAATATTCAACCACAGTAAGATTAACTCAGGGTAATCTCAATCTCCATTAATTGGCCTTAGGCCCAACCAACCTACTTTCGAATTACTTATCATTACTAGATAACACTTCAAGCAAACAAAATAGAGATTAGCACACGATCAAACAGTCAACCAAACAATCAAACAAATATCTATTACTTACAGTGCACAAACGAACGTCAATCGAACATTGTGGCGATCCACGATCCATAGCGGGTAAGTCATACACTTGTCTCCGGGCACGGCAAGTGACGGGTTGGGCTCATGTACTCCGTTTGACACCAAAATTTAGGATAATACTCCTTGGAGGATGGGGAATCTCATGGTGGTGGTAGTGAGGTGGTGCAACCACCGGAAGACGGCAGATCTAACTCGAAAGGGTTGAAACTCCTTTTCAGATTTTCTCTTGTACACGGGAGGTGGGGCCATGGATAAGGAAACTGTTTTAGGGGTGTGATAAACTGAGGTTAAGGAAGCTTTTGGAGGTAGAGGTGAGAGTTACGGTGGCCGGACGGCAGCACGGCAAAGGGTGTTTCCTTTTGAGATCCATTTCGGTTTTATGGGAGGAGAGAGAAGGTGAGGGCTCCGTTGGGGCTGAAATTTCTGGTGGTGAGTCGCCTATGGGTGCGGATCAAATGGCGGGGGTGGTGTAATGGTACGGTGGTGGATGGCGGAGCTATGGGCGGAGCAAGGTGCGGGCGTGGAGGAGAAAACCAGTTTTGGGTTTGGGGCTACCGGAGGGAGGTGGGGCTACCGTGGTTGACACCTCTAGTGGGGTTGGACTCGTCGAAGGGTGGTGGTTCAGGCGGGGCCAAAGGTGAGGCTTGGCGGCCGGGGGTGGCGCTGCCATAAGCTAGAAACCGAACTACCCTTTAGGGGCACTGTAGCACGCAGGAGAGAAGAGAGAGCAGAGGGAGAAAAAGGAAAGGGAGAGGGAGAAAAAGTGAGGGATTTGGACCCATTCTGAGCTACTTATAGGCCCGACACTTTGAGGTCTTCAAACGGACAACAGATGAATTTAAAACACTGATATGAAAGCACATAACGCCATTTTAACTTCAAATGCTCAAGTTAATTAAATAAAATATTATTTCAAATTATTTTATTTTTCAACATAATATTTTTCATCAATACTTAAAATGATGAAGTTTATTTAATTATTTGAAAGGAATAAATCTATATATTTAAATCAGATATTTAAAGCACGTTTAAAATCTCGCAATATTTCAAATAACTAAAACCAAGGTATTAAAAGAATCGTGCATAATATAATATTTTTGGAGCTATTCAAAAGCTACCAACCCAAAATAGAATAAACATAATAAGACTTAATGATTTAATAAATTTAAGATCAATAAATCAGATAATGTCAAATAAAATATAATCAATGCTCATTAATAAAAATACGACAAATCGAACCATATATTAAAATAATTAAAAGCACTTATTCAAGAATCTCACAAAAGCTTATAACAACAATAGAATCAAAACCACTAAATCAAAATAATATTGATAACAATTCAAATAATAAAACCAATAATAATTATTAAACAACCAAGAGTATTAAAATCGTAGAACTCATAAATAACTAACTCTAATCGTAAATAAAACGTACCCGAAATAAAATTTGTGAGATAACAATTTAATTTGTTAAAATAATTTAAAATATCCAATGATAAAATATGAACAAATACAAATATGTAAAAATTCGGGGTCTCACATTACGTATCGCCGTCCCCGTCATGACGTGACTAACTTATCCATAGTTCTTATTCTTAGTTGTTCCTTTCTTATTCTTAGTTGTTCCTTTCTTATTCTTTTGAGCATTTCACAAATACATGCCACGCCACTCTTTCTTAAAACCCATCACATTCTGGGACATGCATGTACTTTTAAACTTTATGCTATTTGCACATCCAATACAACGTATATCATATAGGCTATACTTATTTTTCACAGATAATTCTTCGTACTTGAATCATCCACCTTTATCCAAGGAAAAGCCCTGAATTTACGAAAACAAGGTATCTTGCTCGAGCAAGGTATCGAGCGAGCATCAAGCGAGGTCTCAAGTTGTCTCTCGCTCGAGCAAGATATCGAGTGAAGTCTCGGATTGCATTTTGCTCGAGCCAAACATCGAGCGACCTTCTAGCAAAGTGTTCTGGTTGTTCTTCGCTCAATCCATAGGTCAAGCAAGGGTCAAGCAAGATCACAGCTTATAGGATTTTTCAATCTAAAACATGCAATCTTTTCACATAAACCTTATTTTTACTTATTAAAACATAAAGCTATATTCTTATAATTTTCTTAGCATTTTACCATAACAAAAACTCATCCAAAACACAATGGATTTCACTTACATGCTATAAGCAAGGTTTAAGCTCCAACCAACAACAAACATGATTTAATCATCAATTTACTCATTCTATGCCAATATTAGGTTAAATTGTATACTTACAAGTTTCTCAAAAACTTGTATTAATGATAGAACCAAGCTCTTGCAATGTTTCCCTCAAGGTTACTCGCTTAGCTCACTTAGGTGATGCTTGGAGGTTCAAAGGTTTGGGAAGGATTCTTCTTTGATTTCCTCTCCATTTGGGCGTATTCTACCCTCTTCAAAGGGATTTACGAAAATTTCCAACACCTATTATAGTAGTGTGGTCGACCCCTTAGAAGAAAAGGAGAAGAAGAGGTAGCTAAAGGCAACCGACTACCTAAGGTTTTGGAGGATGAGGTGTCTTACCTCAAACCCTTATGATTACATCTAATTCCTAAGCTAGGTTGCAAATATCTTCATCCAAGGGCTGAGACTGAGTCATTTGGCAGCCTCACATGATCCATGGCTTGAAAATAGAACACATGGGGGGTTATGAGTTGGCATGGGCTGGCTGTCTACCCAGCCATGCTTAATCTTATCTCTTGGCTTTTCCAAAAGTCAGCCACATTCCAGCCCCTTCTTATTCTCAATTGACCACGTGTGTACCTCCCCAAGATACTATATGTAATGTTCTAGAAGGCCATTTCAAGATTTGCTTGGGATAACTTTGGTTTGTAACTCACTTAGTTAGACTTGGACAGATTTAGGCAAATTTCTGCCTCTTATGTTTGTTTCATGTCTTTGGGCTAATTAGAGCTTCTAGATCATTTCATCTCCTCATGACACATACTCCTACACATGTCAAGACCTCAGGAAAATTGATAGCCAATCACAATTTTTTTCACATGACCGAATATAGGACAATTCTTCTAAGTTGGTTACGAATTGAACTCAACCCAGGGCCGTCCACTTCATACTAGATTTCGTCCTTGATACGTTCCTATATTCAAAAATCCAAAACATAATAGTTATAGATCTACTTCTTAAGGTTCTATAGGAACTAGAATCACTTCATTTGGAGCTCATATGACTAATTTCCACTACAAGTCGACAAGTTAGTCCGAGAACATCAATCCAGGCATACCAAGTGTTTGATAAATGATCCTTTTTATTTCACACAAAATTTACTAAATAAAATCTTCTCATTTGACATATTTCTACACACTTGTCAAGATCTTAGGATAATTAAGAAAATAATCCAAAGACTTATCTTATCCAAAGTCCTTAGTCAACTTCAAAGTCAATGCCTATCTATCTCCAATCCAGATCTTCCACTTCAATCTCAATTTCGTATTTTTTTAAGTTCAAATCTCTTAAAACCCAAATCATAAAAGTTATAAATATTCCTCTTAGATTTCCATAACCTCTTGAATCACTCAAATCCGATATCAAATGAGCAAGTTATGGTCATTCTATCAAAATACGTCAAGTCTTTTCGTGTATCTCGCTCGAGCCAGACATCGAGCGAGAGTCGAGCCAAGTTTTGGCCTGAATCTCGCTCGAGCCAAATATTAAGCGAGAATCGAGCGAGATCTCGGGTTAGGCACTTTTTTCACATAAAACAAGCTACCATTGTACCCAATCCTACTCCTAACCTTCCAACATACATTTATAAGTCTTTTCTTTATTATACTTATTCCTTATTTGATCAATCTTCAATGATCATGCCACATATGAAAATTAAATGGATATTTAAAAAATTCGGGTTACAACACTCCTTGTGCCCCATGCCTCTTTGCAAGCTTTCCCCCCTATTGCCACATATTCCAGCCCTTCTTAGTACACTTAGGGTTGCTGGAAAGACATCTTATTACTTGATTTCCAAGATTTGGTGCAATTGGTTGGAAACAAGGGGGTAGTTTGGCTGTTTTGGTTAGTTCTAAACCAATCAGATTTGCTCCTAATTCCTTCATGATTAGAGACTAGTTATCCTTCTAGAAAATCTTCCTCCACTTGACACCTACCTTCATAAATGTGTCTAGATGATAGAAATGAGAAGAACCAATCAAAGTTTAGCACCTAAAGTGAGGCGGTGGCATACTTTGTTTTCGGATTCCATTTTTCATCCAATCCAAATCAGTCCATTTCCAGTCTAAATAAGTCACTGATCCTATTTGATTCATTAAAATCTAAAAACCTAAAAGTTTTATATCATCTTCTTAAAATTCTATAGGATTTTAAATCACCTTATTCCAAGATCAAATCAGAGATTTATTCTTATTTCACCGAAATATGTCAAAACTTACCCGAGAACATCTAATTCGAGTTCTCCATTTGTTTTCCTTTGTTTTCTTACCGACCAAAACTTCTAGATCAATTCTTATCAACTTGTCACATGTTCCCACACGTGTCAAGATCTTAGAAAGTTTGGTAGCCAATCACAATTTTTGTCACATGGCCGAACATAAGACAACTAGGCAACTCATCTAAGTCGGTTACCAGTTAACTCCTATTTCTGTCTATCTACTTCACACCAGATTTAGTCCTTGATACATTCTTTATCTTCAAAAACCTAAAACATGACAGTTTTAGATATGCCTCTTAATGTTTTATACGAATTTTAATTACCTCATTTGGACCTCATATGAAGGATTTATGCTCATTTCACCAAAATTCAATGGACCAACCCGAGAACACTTAATCTGGGCACAAAGTGTTTGATTTTTGGTTCTATCACTTTCTCTTGAATTTATCCCCTAAATTTTTAAAATTTATCTCTTTCTAGGTCCAAATTGAATTTTTCTAATTGATACCTTATTAAAATTCCCAAAGGTCCATCCAAAATTTATCCTAGAATGTATAATTTCACATTTTCATAATTCACAATTATCCTCTAAGTCTCAACTTCTATTTCCATGGAAAAATATATTTCCATAAATTCCTTTAAAATATTCTCAAGTAAATTCTTTATCTAAAAAAAAATTGGGCTATTACAACAAGTATGAATGCATGAGCATTAACATGTACTTCAACCAAAAACTCATTTTTGTCTCATATGTATTCTTTTGTTTTTTTTTTAAAAAAAAAAAAACCTGATCTTGGAACCATGAACAAAATAAAGATATAACAAAGTATCATAGTTTTATTTCTTATTAATCACTTGTAATCTTATTTCATATAACAATGTGAGTGGACATCTTACATAGATGCTATCATGATGGAGAAAAAACCAACCAAACCACATAGCAAGGAGGATGTAGGTGCATCATCACACCGCCTAAACCCCCCAATGGGAAGCCATCATTGCCGCACCCCTCCACCCCATTGAGCCCTATATAAACGCATCTTCCCTTCACTTCTTCATTATTTCATTCTCTCAAGCCTTCCTTGAGTGTTCTTGAGAGCTCTCTTCCTTTGTTCTTTGAGTGTTCTTAAGTGTTCTAATTGAGTTCTTGAGTTTTGAGTGAGCAGCTTCAAGGGCTACAAAATCTTTGCAACTTTTTCTATCCAAATCTTAGTTTACATGCTAAGTTATTTCTTAAGTGTTAGTGTAACATCCCGACCCTAAATTCAAGATTTATTTATTTTATTTATTTATTTGATTATTTTATGTATTATTTCTGCAGTTCTCTTATATAGCATTTTCTTTTGATTGGATTATATGGATTAATATGTTGTTTATATTTTAAGTGCGGATGTTTATTATAGATAATATTTTGACTATAATTGTTAATATTTGTATAGATGAAGTAGTATGTTATTATCATCATCATTATCATTATTACTATTCTTATTATTATTTTGAAATAGGTTTTAAAATGAAGTTCAGTTTAATTAGATTCTTTTCTCCTAACTAACAATTTCATCTATCGTTTTAAATAGTTTAAATCTTGAGGTCAGTTGTGACACTCCGATTTTACATTTGGGATTTAACGTAAACTGAAACGTCAGAGTAAGTAACACTAAGCTGTACGTATCTAAAAGTTTATGCATGCTCTTAGACTTACTAGCACATGCAATGCAAATCGTAGTAGAGAGGGTCAAGATAAATAATCACAGAAGTCTAATGATTACATTGTAGCATATAACTACAATATCCACATCATTCCATTCTGAATATAACATTATGTCATTACATTATCATAACCCAGTCAGTTTTCTTATATACAATATTTACAAGACTTCTCAAATATTTTCTTAAGGCCACATCGGCTCCTTCTTCATTTCCTGAAATTTCTTTTTGTACCAACACTGATTCCTACTACTATTCACTGGTCAAAATTTTTAGGAAAAGTACACGAAGGGCCCCTCAGGGTTCCCTTAGGTCTCTCGAGCGGCTGGGGCCTTACCCATGTCCATTGTCAAATCTCGCTCGAGCCAGACATCGAGCAAGGGTCGAGCCAAGTTTCTACCTACATCTCACTTGAGTCAAACGTCAAGCAAGGGTCGAGCCAAGTTTCGGTTTAGGCGTTTTTCCAACATATAACAAATCACATTTCTACACAAACCTTATTCTTACTTATTAAAATATAATTCTAGGTTCTTCCAATTTTTCTTAGCATTTTTCCATAACAAAAACTAATTCAAAACATAATAGCATTTATTAAGCATAGTTTAAGATCAAACTTGATCAAATCATTAAATCACTCATTCTATGCCAAGATTAAGTTAAGTTGTGCACTTAACTAATTTTCCCAAAACTAGATTTGATGCTTAGGATAGGTTTTGCACCACTTCTTCTCCAATACCCTCAACTAGCTCTCTTTTGGTACTTAGGTGATATGAGTGGGTTTTTGTGTATTTTTCTTGGTTATTTCTCACTATGGCTGACTAGTATCTCTCAAGTGGAAAAAGGAGAAGTTCATACACCTATTTATAGGCATGAGTGGCATTGGAGGCAAGGGAAGAGGGCTTGAGCACTTCGCTTACCATGCTCGACCAATTAGGTGATGTGTCCTTATAGGTTTGTGGTTTCATGATCACCCCTAAATCTTAGACTTGGTGAGTCATGTTTTGATCCAATGGTTAATTTTTTGGCTACCTAAAAATACTTTTGATCAATGGCTAAAATGATTCCAACACATGGAAAGAGGATGAAGCGAAATCTGGAAAATTCCCCACCATGCATACATCGGCCACTTGGTTTCTCCAAAGGCTAGCCAACATTTTCAAACCTTTCTCCCCCATTTGACCACTTGTCTATCTCCCCAAGAAGCCATTTGTATTGTTCTAAAATCCCACTCCACGACCTGGTTGGTAGGAAACTCGAAATTGGCTCATTTAGTTCACTTAATTGTCTGCGAGCAGCAAACTTGCCTCCCTACAGTTCGCTTTTGTTTTCAGCCAACAAAAGTTTCTAGATCACTTCATCTTCACATACCACATGATCCTACACATGTCAAGACCTTAGAAAAATTTATAGCCAATCACAATTCTAGTCACATGGCCGAACATGAGACAACTCATCTAAGTCGGTTACCAATTGGGCTCAATCCAAGGTCGTCCACTTCACGCCCAATTAAGTCCTTGCTCCAGTCCGAATATTCACAAATCTAAAACATGAAAGTGTTATATCTGCCTCTTAAGGTTCTATACCAATTAGAATATCCACATTTGGAGCTCATATGATAAAGTTATGGTTATTCTACTAAAATTCGATGGACTAGCCCGAAAGCACCAACTTGGACACACCAAGTGTTTGCTAAATAATCCTTCTTGTTTCACACGAAATTTCCTAGATAAAATCTTCTCATTTGCCATATATCTACCCACTTGTAAAGATTTTATGATAATTGGGAAAATATCCCAAATACTTAATCTTAAACAAAGCCATTTAGTCAATTTAAAGCCAATGCCTATTATGCCCAATTGAGTTCTACCAACTTCAATCCCAATTTCATATTTGATTGAGTCCATATCTCTTAAAACTCAAAAAATAAAAGTTGTATATATTCCTCTTAGCTTTCTATAGAACCTTGAATTATCCCAATCCAAAATCAAATGAAAGAGTTATGTCCAAATTACTAAAGAATGTCAAATCTTCCAAACCTTTCCTAATTACCATAGTTTACTCTAAGTTCCTCCAATTGCACCCTTTCACCATTTTAAGCTTAACTTATCAATATTTCCCACAAGAAAAGGTCCAAAATAAATATATTTCAAAATTTGCAAAGGTCCACCAAAATAACTCTAAAGAAATTGTAATTAAACTAAGCATGTAAATTAAAAAGGATGAATGAAAATTCGAGTTATTACATCAGTTCACTCCATGCACATCTCTTCATCCCTTAATTTTCGAGGGTTTGTTTTTGGTCGCCTTTATATTTCACACATTAACCTCACAATCACACACAGCCCCTCATGCACGTATTGATCACTAGCACCCCAACGCTGCCCTTCATGTCACCGACTGCCTAGCCATGAGAATCACCCAACACTGTGTCCCTCATGCACGACAGAAGCATCCAGCCACTCACGTTCCCAGCTATCATGCCGTGTATTGGTTGCTGCTGCAAGCCCCGAAGGATTTAACCCTTGCTGCCGCAGCCTTCTTCATGTCCTTTACTCCTCTACAACCATGACAACATGCAAAAACCACCACCAAAGTAGCCCTGCACTGCTACACATCCAGACGCTGCCACCATCCCCTATTTTTGCACATGGAAATAGAGCATGTTTGCCCAAGCGAGAGCCACACCTTGCCCAAGTTGGGCCATGACGCCACCATCAGTTGCATCATACGACGCCATGGATCGACCTTCCACCGCCTAATGATGTCCAACAACACCAACAGTCTTCTTCATGCTATATCAACTGCCAACTTACATGCCGAAAGACCACCGAAACAGAGCATGTTCATGCCCATCATATATAGGCACCACACGACCACCATAAGACACGGAGCGCTACCAATTACCTACTCAGAAAGTGCCGACAAACCAACACCAACAAACCCAAGCCGTTCCGGTGAGCCTCTATCGCCAGAATCTTTTCCCCTCCATCTCTATTACTTTCGTTACCGACCTCACTAAACTCTCCTCGTTTTCCATCGCACCAACTTACTTAGAGATAGCGCCATCGAGATTTTCTACCACTAGGGCCGCCATTGCTCTCAGCCTTTCCCTCTTGGTAAGCATTGTCGCCATCACTATCTCTTTAGACTTCTATGTGTAACTCTAGAGGTTTAAGTAGTCTTTACAGATTTATTAATCTAAGTTTAAGTTAAATTATTTTGCTACCCTTAACATGATATCTTTGGCCGCATGCTGTTTTGAGTCTTGACTAGTGTTTTTACGAAGGCTTTGTCTTTCCTGTTTGGCTATTCAGAAGAATATCGTTACTTTTGTTTAGCCCATGAGCTCTATTTTTGATGAACTATATTTTTTTGTACAATGAATAAATAAAGAATTTAAGTTATAGCAGTTATTATTAATTTTACAACTCTATTTCAATAGTAAATAGTAAGTGTTTAATCTTTATTTTGAACGTTGTTAAGTTCAATGCTTATTGTATGAAGAGATATTGTTTTATTATAGTAGATTTTGATATATTTATGCTATCGAAATTTTATTTTTAAATAAATAAATATGCTAAGAACGTTCAAATAGTATCAATATTTATTATATTTCTTTTGAAACTGAGTAAGTTTGTTAATCTATTTATGAATTTAAGTTTTTACGACATTTATTTTATTAAAGTATATTTTTTTAAGTGAAATATGTTATTAGTACTTATTAGTTTTGTAATATTAGTATTATTAAGTTTACCATATGAACTAAATATTTAAGCTACATTTAGATAATAATACATTGGTTACTAAAATATTATTCTTGAAAGACTATTTGACTTTTAATAATAAGATATTCGAATCAAAATATTTATTAGTTTTCACGATATGTATTATTATTCAATATGCATTTAATTAAGTAGAATAGAATGACATATTTTTCCAGAATAATAGTTGTAATAACTCTTCCTTTTTACATATAATCTTAGGAATATATTCATTTAGAAATTTAATATTTTTATTTAAGGGAATTTTAAGAATTTATGAATTTTTGGAAGATTTAAACTAGAAACATCTTAAGTAGAAAATGAAATATGGGGAATTATGATAAAGAAATTTTTAAATTTTTTTTTTTTAAAAAAAGGTGTAAATTAGAATATTTTAGTTTTCATTTATAGAATAATTATATTAAGGAAATTAAGAGGAAAATTGAGAAAATTGGCAGTGGAGTGGAAAAAACACTTAGATAGCCTAAAAGTGGGTACCCGGATTAGAATGACATGTTTCGGTAAATTGATGATATCTCCCTCATATGACCTCTTATTTAGGTGATTCAAAATCCTATGGATCACTAAGAAGATTATGTAAAACTTTTATGTTTTGAGTTTTCAGAGAATCGAAGTTGATCAATGGATTATTTGGGCTGGAATTGGACTGATCTGTGTTGAGCGTAAACTAAAGCCCGAAAATAAATCAAACCACCGACCTACTTTAGGAGCTTTAATTTAATTGGTTCTCTCAATTTTTATCTTTTAGATATCTGTGAAAATATTTGTACTTGGTGGTGAATTAGTTTCTAGAAGAAAAATTTGTATATAACCATGGGAGAAGTGGGAGCAAATCTGATTGGAAGACCACCAACTAAACTAGCCAAGTTGCCCATCCATTCTCAACCAATAGCCAACCAAGCCTTAAAGGTATTCTTCTAAGATGTTCTAAGAATTTCTAGGAAGGCTGGAACATGTAGCAAAAGGTGGGGGAGATGATCTAAAAACGTGGGAGCCAAATTAAGGCCAAGTGGCCAATTTAAGCATATCCTAGATATGCTGGATTTGTTCCATTTTTTTTTACCTATGTGCTGTAATAATTTAAACCATTAATCTAGATTATTTTAGAGAGGATTAAGCTCAGCCATGGGATGAAAATTTTAGAAAATCAATAGACGTTTAGGGGTGATCATGAGGCCATGCACCTAGGGGGGACAACTCACCCCATTTAGCTAAGGCATTGCTGAAATGCCCTTCCCTCTTCTCAAGCCTCCAACGCCTCCTCATCCCTATAAATAGGTACACAAGCTTCTCCTCACTCCCTTTTAGAGAGATCATTCGGCCACCTTGAGAGAAAGCCAAGAAAAATACCCAAAATTCCACTCACAACACACATACCTCAAAAGCAAGCTAAGTAGGAGCCTTGGAGAGAAAGGAAGTGCAAGATCCATTCAAAACTACTAATTTAGCTTTGGAAAAATTTTTAAGTGCACTAATTAACATAATATTGGTGTGGTATAAGTGTCTTAATTTTTACATTTAGTTTGATGCCTATTTGATGCTTTTTTAAGACCATGTATTTCTTATGAAGTAGCTTGAATGTTCTTGATTTATGGAGTGGTTTTTATTGTGAAAAAATACTAGAAAAAATTTTAGAACCTTATGCATATGTTTTATTATCATATAGTAAGAGGAATATGTGAAAATATGAGGTCATGATTTGGAAAAAAAATGATAGAACAACCCTAGTAACTTTCGAACTACAAAGGAGTTAAGTAGACAGATTTAACATCCTTCAGTAAAATGGTCATAACTTGTTAGTGTGATGTCAAAATTGAGTGATTCAAAAGGCTATGAAAATATAAGACATATATCTACAACTTTTATGTTTTACATTTTAAGAGATAAGAACTTTATGAAGGATGAAACCGGAATTAAGTAACAAAATAGAGTAGGTAACCCTTAAAAATGAGAGTTTTCCTTCATTTCAAAAGTTCTAGTGAATTATTTTAAAAATATTTTAACAAATATTATAATTTTAGGAACCTTAATATATTAGGAATATTTTTTATAATTATTGTCATAAAAAGATAAAATAATAATAAAATTATATATATATATATAAGAATAGTTCTAGAAACACTTAAAAATAATGAAATTATGAAATTATGCAAACTTGTGGACTCGAGTTGAATGAGTTAAAAAGAATAAATAATTAAGAATATTTTTCATGAAAATTTGGCCAGCGCTTAATTAAATAAAAATTTAATATTTTATTTAGTTTCATACGTATTATTTGTTAAGTTTGACGTTATGAATTTAGGCGACGTATGTACATCTAGGTTTTGTGTTATGCTTTTTTATGTCATATGCTTTATAAAATTATAAAACATGCATATCATTAGTCTAAGTTTGTATGTATATTAAATTTCGTTACATATGTGCGTCGTCGTAAGTCATGACATGTATTTTAAGAAAATACGATAAGAAAACGTTAAGAAAAATGACATAAGTTAAGTGCCGTGTCACGACAGGGACTGTGATATGTAACGTCCGAAAGACTAACATGACTAGTAGGGATGGTGATATGTAACGCCCGCTATGCTAAGTAATTCCGTGTCAAGACGGGGACGGCGATACGTGAAGCCCGAAGAATTGACATGAGACTCGTCAGGACAGGGACGGCGATATGTAATCTCGGAAGATTATGAGCTTATGGATGACCAAGCTAATGTGTCATGCTGAGAAAACCCGGCGGGGACGGTGATACGTAACGCCCATCGAGGTTATGAAATAAGTATGATCCTTAGTATTAAGAAAGATAACATAAGAAATAAGAATTTAAACACAATAAGAATGAGTCCATAGGAAATATAAGTTGGTCATTCCTTTGTCATATACATGCATGAACTACATAAGATAATTTATATATTATGCGCTATGATTTTGTCATGTATTTTATGTTTCACTTTATCTATGCCATGTTATGATATATGTGTACTTACTGAGATTTCCAAGGAAATTTCACCTTTGTTTATTTATGTCTTTTTCTGGAAAAATTAAATATTGTACAGGACCTTATGACAGATGGGGGAAAAAGCCCATTTATCTCAGGGAGCTCAGGGGAGCCCTGAGGGGCCCTCTAACTTTTCCCTTTTTGATTTTTTTGACTTTCCTATTATTGATATCTATGATCGACCAATGGGGTTGTGGAGATACGATGCATCCGCCTTCTCAACGCAGAAAAAGTGTACCGAATGTTGTCTGATGTTAAAATTAGATGGTTCATTGTCCATATGTGGCATATACACATCACCATATGGGCAATACCTTCATCGAGATTTTGATATTAGTTTGGATAAGTTTCGTTTTGGCAAGAAGTATCCAGATGAGTGCGAAAAGTAAAGCATCGGGAATCCTTTGTATATAATTGGTATTTTAATTATTTTCGATTCATTAATAACTCAATTGAAAATTCTATGTCCAAATTTTCAATCGGAAAATAAAACATTAATAACCAGATTTAAATCAAATGTAATCTTTCGAAAAATCATTCGTCACAATATAAGAACAGGAATTGTTATCGATATTAAAGAAATTCAACGTCGACAATATACTCGTAGAGCAATATTGCAGCAGAGAATTAAATTAAGATAGATAACCAATTGAACCAAACATAATCAAAGGATTATTGCATTTAATAGAAAAAGCATGACTGAATCTATAAATGAAATAAATTCTAAGATTATTTGGTGACGAAAACATTTATAATAAATTTCGAATGACTAAACAAAAGAGTTTAATATTTGAAGAACACATATATGAATCAAAAACAATTACAAATACCATCATATATACAAATTCATCCCTAGCTCTACTAGAAAATTAGTTACACATATTGAAAATATGCAACAAAAATTCTTCAAGGGATAATATGGAAGAGCCAACCATTATTTTCTTCTCTCTTCTTTGGTTTTTCTTTTCTTTTCTCAAGCTCTCAAAAACAATGTATCTTCCAAGGCATCCAAGCACACTAAGCATGGTCTTAGAACACACACCCCTCCCTTCTATTTATAAGCATCCTTCATGCAAGTTGTCATGACAAAATCATCACAATTTCAACTTGTTTTGCCATGTGCCATTCTTGAATCCAAGTGATTTGTGAGTTGTCATTTTGATCATTTGTTTTCCCACCATGCATGAGCTGGATTTTGCTTGTAGGTTGAGTGTTTCAATTTTGCTTCTCTATCTATTAGTTGTCTTGTATGACTTAATATCTTGTGGTCAAATAATTTGTCTTGAAGAAACTTGAGTGCACTTCATCTTGTATCTGAATTGATCATTGAATTTCCAAGTTGGTGTAGGAGTGCTTGCTAGAAAATATTATGATAACATTTGGATTTGATGCAAGTGGCTGAAAAATATCCAGGAACGTCAAGTGCAGGTGCGTCCACTTGATTGTCGATTTTGTCTTAGATTGAGTGGATATCTCTTCAAACACAAAACATAAAAGTTATAGATATTTCTCTTGCGGTTCTAGATCATCTTGAATCAGCTCAATCGGAGATTGGATGAGAGAGTTATGCCCATTTTACGAAAAGATGTCAGAACTATCTAAAATTCCGCAATTATCTTCATTTGCTCCTAATGTCTCCATTTGTGTCCTAAATCAAAATATAAGAATAATGAGTATATTTAGGCATCAAATAAGAATAAAGTTTTAAACATTAAGAGAGGAAAATATGGCATTTTATATTCTCATCAATATATTAAATCATGCTTATATCTATCTCAAGATAAATGACCATTAATTTTATTAACATGAGTTATATCCATTGTTTTCTCATTTCTTTTAGTATTTAAATAGAGTATTTAGAGTGCATTTTTGTGCACTCATCACACCCCCCAACTTACTCATTGCTAGTCCCTAGCAATTTTCATGCAAAATGATGAGAAAGACCAAAGAAAATCACACATAGGGGCCATCAAGACACATTTTTCAAATTTACATATCAAAACAATCTTAGAAATTCAATAACCCTTTCACAAGTAATTCAAATATAGCAATCCACAGAGTGTGTATGTGTTCCAAACTATTTTTATCAAATCAGAGGTTTCGACACATGCAACATTAGAATATCTTAAGCAAAAAGGTTCAACTCCATAACTCATGGGTATAGAAGTGTTTCATGTATGGGTTCTCTCTATGGAGTTGACAAAGGTGTACATTTACTCTCATGGAAATTTAGCCAATTATATATAAGTAACAAGTAAACATTGATCTTATGATAGGAATACTAACAAATGAGATTTCCACCATTCTTTCCACAAGCATACTTAGGATCGGAAAAATCAACACAAAGGGTTGTAATGTGGTTTAGGGTTGGGGTTTATAAGAAGAAAAGGTGAAGAGATTTCAAAAACTTCCAAGTATACACAAAAGGGAATCTGTTAAATTTTTCTTCTTATAAACCCCAACCCTAAACCACATTACAACCCTTTGTGTTGATTTTTCCGATCCTAAGTATGCTTGTGGAAAGAATGGTGGAAATCTCATTTGTTAGTTTTCCGATCCCGGCAACGGAACCACAAAATTTGATTACGCCCAAAGAATAATGCGGTCGTTTGCAGTATAGCTTTGGGGTGTCGATTCCACAGGGAGATGGATTGAGAAATTGAAGAACAGTAACGAAATTAACAAAAAGATTTAGATGAGTGCGAAAAGTAAAGCATCGGGAATCCTTTGTATATAATTGGTATTTTAATTATTTTCGATTCATTAATAACTCAATTGAAAATTCTATGTCCAAATTTTCAATCGGAAAATAAAACATTAATAACCAGATTTAAATCAAATGTAATCTTTCGAAAAATCATTCGTCACAATATAAGAACAGGAATTGTTATCGATATTAAAGAAATTCAACGTCGACAATATACTCGTAGAGCAATATTGCAGCAGAGAATTAAATTAAGATAGATAACCAATTGAACCAAACATAATCAAAGGATTATTGCATTTAATAGAAAAAGCATGACTGAATCTATAAATGAAATAAATTCTAAGATTATTTGGTGACGAAAACATTTATAATAAATTTCGAATGACTAAACAAAAGAGTTTAATATTTGAAGAACACATATATGAATCAAAAACAATTACAAATACCATCATATATACAAATTCATCCCTAGCTCTACTAGAAAATTAGTTACACATATTGAAAATATGCAACAAAAATTCTTCAAGGGATAATATGGAAGAGCCAACCATTATTTTCTTCTCTCTTCTTTGGTTTTTCTTTTCTTTTCTCAAGCTCTCAAAAACAATGTATCTTCCAAGGCATCCAAGCACACTAAGCATGGTCTTAGAACACACACCCCTCCCTTCTATTTATAAGCATCCTTCATGCAAGTTGTCATGACAAAATCATCACAATTTCAACTTGTTTTGCCATGTGCCATTCTTGAATCCAAGTGATTTGTGAGTTGTCATTTTGATCATTTGTTTTCCCACCATGCATGAGCTGGATTTTGCTTGTAGGTTGAGTGTTTCAATTTTGCTTCTCTATCTATTAGTTGTCTTGTATGACTTAATATCTTGTGGTCAAATAATTTGTCTTGAAGAAACTTGAGTGCACTTCATCTTGTATCTGAATTGATCATTGAATTTCCAAGTTGGTGTAGGAGTGCTTGCTAGAAAATATTATGATAACATTTGGATTTGATGCAAGTGGCTGAAAAATATCCAGGAACGTCAAGTGCAGGTGCGTCCACTTGATTGTCGATTTTGTCTTAGATTGAGTGGATATCTCTTCAAACACAAAACATAAAAGTTATAGATATTTCTCTTGCGGTTCTAGATCATCTTGAATCAGCTCAATCGGAGATTGGATGAGAGAGTTATGCCCATTTTACGAAAAGATGTCAGAACTATCTAAAATTCCGCAATTATCTTCATTTGCTCCTAATGTCTCCATTTGTGTCCTAAATCAAAATATAAGAATAATGAGTATATTTAGGCATCAAATAAGAATAAAGTTTTAAACATTAAGAGAGGAAAATATGGCATTTTATATTCTCATCAATATATTAAATCATGCTTATATCTATCTCAAGATAAATGACCATTAATTTTATTAACATGAGTTATATCCATTGTTTTCTCATTTCTTTTAGTATTTAAATAGAGTATTTAGAGTGCATTTTTGTGCACTCATCACACCCCCCAACTTACTCATTGCTAGTCCCTAGCAATTTTCATGCAAAATGATGAGAAAGACCAAAGAAAATCACACATAGGGGCCATCAAGACACATTTTTCAAATTTACATATCAAAACAATCTTAGAAATTCAATAACCCTTTCACAAGTAATTCAAATATAGCAATCCACAGAGTGTGTATGTGTTCCAAACTATTTTTATCAAATCAGAGGTTTCGACACATGCAACATTAGAATATCTTAAGCAAAAAGGTTCAACTCCATAACTCATGGGTATAGAAGTGTTTCATGTATGGGTTCTCTCTATGGAGTTGACAAAGGTGTACATTTACTCTCATGGAAATTTAGCCAATTATATATAAGTAACAAGTAAACATTGATCTTATGATAGGAATACTAACAAATGAGATTTCCACCATTCTTTCCACAAGCATACTTAGGATCGGAAAAATCAACACAAAGGGTTGTAATGTGGTTTAGGGTTGGGGTTTATAAGAAGAAAAGGTGAAGAGATTTCAAAAACTTCCAAGTATACACAAAAGGGAATCTGTTAAATTTTTCAGTAGACTATACTTTCCTTTTGATGTACTTTTCAATTTTTTAGATTTTTGACTAAGTACACTTTTCCATCTTCTTTTGCCACTGGTGTCTTCGCAATTTGATGAACTCTTTCATGAATAATTTGATGGACACATCTAGCACCATGCCATTTTTGTCATGGTTTTTTTTTTTTTTTATGATAATTTCACACCTAGTACACACTTGGAAGTAAAATGGTAGGAAAATATAGTGTATAAGCTATACTCCAATGTGGAGAGGTATGGATGATGTAGATATGAAAAGAAAAGGCCATATGTGTATATTGGCTCAAAATTGGCTGCTAGGGATCTATGATGAAAAGGCTCAGCTTGAAAGGCTCAAACGTTAATCCTAAGTTGACTTTCGTCATATCCCAAGTATATCCACCATCTTACCACAAACCATGTAATGATATTCTCAAAAGAAGTGTCAAATTCAACAGATCAATGGATACTTATCACAATTTCTGTATTTGTAAGCTCTCAATTCTCACAAAATTCACATGAATACTTGAGCAAAATAATTCTTTAGTTACATGTGTCAAATCACCATATTACCACAAAGTTTGGAGAAGTGCATAAATGGCTCTGTGGATGTTTTAGCAAAATGATTTAAAATGGGTTTGTTGAATTCACCAAGATGGTTATGAATGAGCATGAGTATCATGTGTGAAAAGATGCCTGTGTGAAAAAATTTGGCAATTTTTTATATATTGATTGAAATATGCCACAGAATTTAAATAACAGATTTGTATTCCCACCCCCCAACTTAAATGAAACATTGTCCTCAATGTTTAAGAATCTGAATTGAATAACTAAATAGGGTAGAATACACCTGATGTGGGATGTGGGTGGCTTGCTTGGCATCAAAGATGGTATTTGTCAAAATAAAATTAACCTGTAACAAAATAAAGTAAACAATAAACAAAAATAAAATGAACGAAAATAAAATAAAAGAAAAACATACCTGGAGATGGTCAAGATTGATATACTGGGTCCATAAGTGGAATGTCTTCCACTTCTGGAATTTGTCTATCAATTAAGATTTTGAGGCGTTGACCATTTACTTTGAAGATACATCCATCTTTTAGATTTTCTATTTCTACCGCCCCATTTGTGAAAACGTTTTTTACTATAAAAGGGCCGGTCCATCTAGATCGAAGTTTTCCTGGATGCTTATGGAGTCTTGAATCATATAAAAATACTCGATCATTAGGCTTAAATGTTCTTCTCAAAATATTTTTATCATGAAATACTTTCATTTTAGCCTTATAGATCTTGGAGTTTTCATAAGCATCATTTCTCAATTCTTCTAATTCCGTCAATTGGAATTTTCTAAATTTTCCTGCTTTTTCCAAGTCAAAATTGAAATGTTTAATGGCCCAATATGCTCGATGCTCGAGCTCCACGGGCAAATGACAAGGTTTTCCAAAAACAAGTCTATAAGGTGACATGCCTAAGGGAGTTTTGAAAGCTGTACGGTAAGCCCAAAGCGCATCGATTAGTCTCAAAGACCAATCTTTCCGATCCGGGTTGACCGTTTTTTCTAAAATTTGTTTAATTTCCCTATTCGCAAGTTCAACCTGTCCACTTGTCTGAGGGTGATATGCAGTAGAAAGCTTATGTATCACCCCATATCTTTTCATTAAAGCTTCAAAAGAACGGTTACAAAAATGCGTACCTCGGTCACTAATGATAGCACGTGGGGTACCAAATCGAGATAATACATTTTCTTTGAGAAACTTAATTACCGTCCTGTTATCATTGGTCCTGCAAGGTGCTGCCTCTACCCATTTTGACACATAATCTACTGCCACAATAATATATAAATATCCAAAAGAAGGAGGAAATGGTCCCATAAAATCAATGCCCCAACAGTCAAAAATTTCAATTACCAAAATTGGGTTTAAGGGCATCATATTACGACGGGTCATAGCTCCTAACTTTTGACATCTTTCGCATGAGCGACAATAGATATTTGTATCTTTAAATAAGGTGGGCCAATAAAATCCACACTGCAGGATTTTTGCAGCGGTTTTCTTCATTGAAAAGTGGCCACCACAAGCTTGGGAATGACAAAATTCCAAAACGCTTGCAATCTCTTCATCAGGGATGCAACGCCTTAAAATTTGATCAGGGCAGTATTTGAAAAGGTAAGGGTCATCCCAGTAGAATTTTCGTACCTCAATCATGAATTTCCTTTTGTCTTGGGTGCTAAAATCCTTTGGTATTTCACCTGCAGCTAAATAGTTCACAATATGAGCAAACCATGGTAGAGAAGTAATAGAAAGTAAATGCTCATCGGGAAAATCATCTTTGATTGGTATGTGGTCAGAAGTGTCCTCGAATGTGAGTCTAGAAAGATGGTCTGCCACTACGTTCTCCACTCCTTTCTTGTCTTTGATGGTGATGTCAAATTCCTGCAAAAGCAAAATCCATCGTATTAATCGTGCCTTAGCATCCTTCTTTGTAAAAAGGTACTTAAGGGCTGCATGATCTGTAAAGATAATGATAGGAGAACCAATCAAATAAGCGCGGAATTTATCCAAAGCAAATACTACAGCTAACAACTCTTTTTCAGTGGTGGAGTAATTCATTTGTGCATTATTTAGAGTTCGACTAGCATAGTAAATGACAAAAGGTTTCCCTTCTTTTCGTTGTCCAAGAACAGCACCTACAGCAAAATCACTAGCATCACACATAATTTCAAAAGGTAAATTCCAATCAGGTGGTTGCATTATGGGTGCTGAAGTAAGCTTGCCAATTAATGTTTTGAAAGCCTCTTGACAGGCTTGTGTCCATTCAAATGGGGCATCCTTAGCTAGGAGGTTACATAGTGGTCTAGATATGGCAGAAAAATTCTGTATGAATCTCCTATAAAAACCCGCATGACCAAGAAATGATCTTATATCCTTGATTGTTCTAGGTGTAGGCAATTTAGAGATTAATTCAACTTTTGATTGATCAACCTCCATTCCTTTGGAAGAAATAATATGCCCTAAAACAATACCTGAAGGTACCATAAAGTGACATTTTTCCCAATTTAAAACCAATTCTTTTTCTTCACAACGAGTCAGTACTCTTTCTAAACTCATTAAACATGCATCAAAAGAAGATCCAAAAACAGTCAAGTCATCCATAAAAACTTCCATGCACTTTTCAACCATATCACTAAAAATACTCATCATGCAACGTTGAAAAGTAGCTGGAGCATTACACAGTCCAAATGGCATTCTGCGGAAAGCATAAGTACCGAAAGGACAAGTAAAAGTAGTTTTATCCTGATCTTCTAATGCAATTTCAATTTGATAATAACCAGAATAACCATCCAGAAAGCAATAAAAAGGATGACCAGCCACCCGCTCAAGAATTTGATCAATAAAAGGAAGCGGAAAATGGTCTTTTCGTGTGGCGGCATTTAATTTTCTGTAATCAATGCACATCCGCCAACCAGTCACCAGTTTTGTAGGGACTAACTCTCCAAGGTCATTTTTTATCACAGTTACTCCTGACTTTTTAGGAACAACCTGCGTAGGACTTACCCATTTACTATCAGCAATAGGATATATCATTCCTGCATCTAATAGTTTCAATACTTCATTTTTCACAACTTCTTTCATTGTGGGATTAAGTCTACGCTGGGGGTCTCTTCGAGGATTAGTTCCTTCCTCCAAATTTATTTTATGAGTACAGATTAGGGGACTAATGCCTTTTATATCAGCAATACTCCATCCTAGGGTTGATTTATATTTGCATAAAATCTGAATTAATTTCTCACCTTGGGACTCAGATAATTCAGATGAAATAATAACAGGAAAAGTATCACCTGGACCAAGGAAAACATGCTTTAAACCCTTAGGTAGGGATTTTAATTCAACTTTAGGGGCTTCCCTACTTGAAGGAATCTGTCTTTCTTTTTTTTCAGGCAACTTCTCAAACTTTGGTTGCCATGCCTGTGTGCTATAATCATGAGTTCTGTCAAAAATAGCACAAATGTCAAATACATCAGATGAATCACTTATAGGATTAAATTCAGAATTAACAATAAAGTATTCAAGGGGATCTGAGTCATGAGTTGTAAGAACATCCCTTTCTATAAGTGAGTCAATCATGTATGTCTGATGACACTCGACATCCTCTTCTGGCTGTTTTGCAATATGAAAAATATTTACCTCAAGAGTCATATTGCCAAAAGAGAGTTTCATCAATCCATTTCTGCAATTGATAAGAGCATTAGAAGTAGCAAGAAAAGGTCTACCTAAAATTAATGGAATTTTAGAGGTGGTTTCTACAGCAGAACTAGTGTCTAGAATTAAGAAATCAACAGGATAGTAAAATTTGTCAACTTGAATTAAAACATCCTCTACCACACCCCGTGGTGCTCTAACTGAACGATCAGCCAATTGCAATACCACAGAAGTTGGTTTGATTTCTCCCAATCCTAATTGCAAATAAATAGAATATGGCATCAAATTTACACTAGCCCCTAAATCTAGCAAGGCCTGTCCAAGCTCATGATTGCCAATGTTGCATGTGATGGTTGGACATCCAGGATCCTTGTACTTAGGGGGAATCCGCTGTTCAATTAGAGCACTAACTTGCTCTGTCAAGAATGCAGTCTTCTTCACATAATGCTTCCTCTTAACTGTACACAAATCTTTGAGAATTTTTGCGTAAGTAGGAACTTGTTTAATTACATGCAAAAGAGGAAGATTAATTTTTACCTGTCTAAGATTTTCCAAAATATCATTGTTATGATCTAGAGTTTGTTTGCTTGACTTTAATGCTTGAGGAAAAGGTACCTTACCAGGATTTTTTGTTACCGCAGGTTCCTCAGGTTTTGTTACCTCAAGTTCTTTGGGAAGCTCAGGACTGCTACTATCTTGATCTTTCTCTACATCCTTTTTTTTGTCTATTATTGGATCACGTAGAGACTTACCACTTCGTGTCACAATGGCGTTTACGTCCTTCAGATCTCCTTGTGCCATATGTTGACCATGAGGTACAGATTGAGTTTGGGAAGGAAACTTACCTTTCTCATTCATAGTCAATGAACTCATTATTTTAGACACCTGGCTCTTGATTTCCTTATTTTCTTCGACAACCTGCATAATCAAAGATTCAAATTTTTGATTAGTCTTACCCTGTATTTCAATAAAAGTATGCAAAGTATCTTCTAAAGAATTTCTAGAAGATTGAGGTGCATGGTATGGTGCAGGATATGATCTAGAGAGTTGTGCAGGCTGTTGGTTTTCAGACTTCCAGCTGAAGTTGGGATGATTACGCCATCCTGGGTTGTAGGTTTCAGAGTAAGGTGTGAAGGGCTTTTTGTACATACCTAGAGCATTACTTTGTTCCTCATACATACCATTCATGTTAGTATGTGTAGGACACTCTTGGGAATGATGATCTATCCCACCACAGACAACACATGGCCCAAAAGATTCTGCATGATTAGCCGTGTGTGTTGGTTTTGAGTTTTTAGTTTTCAATAACTCTAATTCTCTGGTGAGCATTTCAACCTTAGCCTTAAGGTTATCCTCCTCCCTTAGATGGTAAATACCACCACTCAAGTTTCCTGTAGGTCGTGACCTGTTTGTGCTATCAGTAGCACTAGGTCCAGTCCAAGTATGAGCTTTTTCAGCAAGCTCATTGAGGTACTCTATGGCCTCATCGGGATTTTTTTGTAAAAATTCTCCATTGCACATCATTTCCACGAATTGACGTTCCCTGGGCGTAAGGCCTTCATAGAAATAACTCACTAAGCGCCAATTCTCATATCCATGGTGGGGACACATACTCAGTAATTCTTTAAATCTTTCCCAAGACTGGTACAAAGTCTCACTATCCTTTTGTGCAAAGGTAGAGATTTGTCTTTTTAAAGCATTAGTCTTATGTTGGGGAAAGTATTTATTGAAAAACACTTGAGTCATCTCACTCCATGTTCCAATAGACCGTGGTCTTAGTGAGTACAACCAACTCTTAGCTTTATCTTTCAAAGAAAAAGGAAAGAACTTTAGCCTTACCGTTTCGTCAGTGGTATTTTGACCGTGAAATGTTGCAACTACTTCCTCAAATTCCCTAATATGAACATAGGGGTTTTCATTTTCTAGACCATGGAAAGTCGGAAGTAATTGTATCATTCCCGTTTTAAAATCTACATGACGAACATTAGGTGAGAACATAATACAGGATGGTGTGGCTGTTCGTGCGGGATGAAGATAATCTTGGAGGGTTCTAACAGGTTGGTCCACGTGTTCACTCATCGCGTCAGAATTGGAAGAATTATCAAACAAGCGATTAGAAAAATTAGATTCTGAATCTGATTCTAGCACGGGTCTACTAGCAAACCGTCCAAAAGCGTCTCTGTACCTGCGCATGCAAAGTAAAGAAAAGCGTAATACTGAAAAAAAAAAAAATAATTACGAAAATAAAACTAAAATAAAATAAAGATGCAGAAAGCTAAAAAGAAAATGAACGAAGCTACCGCTCTCTTTTTTTTTTTTTTTTTTTTTTTAACAAACTACTAAAAAAAACTACAAATTCTTTTACCGTCTCCCCGGCAACGGCGCCAAAATTTGATTACGCCCAAAGAATAATGCGGTCGTTTGCAGTATAGCTTTGGGGTGTCGATTCCACAGGGAGATGGATTGAGAAATTGAAGAACAGTAACGAAATTAACAAAAAGATTTAGATGAGTGCGAAAAGTAAAGCATCGGGAATCCTTTGTATATAATTGGTATTTTAATTATTTTCGATTCATTAATAACTCAATTGAAAATTCTATGTCCAAATTTTCAATCGGAAAATAAAACATTAATAACCAGATTTAAATCAAATGTAATCTTTCGAAAAATCATTCGTCACAATATAAGAACAGGAATTGTTATCGATATTAAAGAAATTCAACGTCGACAATATACTCGTAGAGCAATATTGCAGCAGAGAATTAAATTAAGATAGATAACCAATTGAACCAAACATAATCAAAGGATTATTGCATTTAATAGAAAAAGCATGACTGAATCTATAAATGAAATAAATTCTAAGATTATTTGGTGACGAAAACATTTATAATAAATTTCGAATGACTAAACAAAAGAGTTTAATATTTGAAGAACACATATATGAATCAAAAACAATTACAAATACCATCATATATACAAATTCATCCCTAGCTCTACTAGAAAATTAGTTACACATATTGAAAATATGCAACAAAAATTCTTCAAGGGATAATATGGAAGAGCCAACCATTATTTTCTTCTCTCTTCTTTGGTTTTTCTTTTCTTTTCTCAAGCTCTCAAAAACAATGTATCTTCCAAGGCATCCAAGCACACTAAGCATGGTCTTAGAACACACACCCCTCCCTTCTATTTATAAGCATCCTTCATGCAAGTTGTCATGACAAAATCATCACAATTTCAACTTGTTTTGCCATGTGCCATTCTTGAATCCAAGTGATTTGTGAGTTGTCATTTTGATCATTTGTTTTCCCACCATGCATGAGCTGGATTTTGCTTGTAGGTTGAGTGTTTCAATTTTGCTTCTCTATCTATTAGTTGTCTTGTATGACTTAATATCTTGTGGTCAAATAATTTGTCTTGAAGAAACTTGAGTGCACTTCATCTTGTATCTGAATTGATCATTGAATTTCCAAGTTGGTGTAGGAGTGCTTGCTAGAAAATATTATGATAACATTTGGATTTGATGCAAGTGGCTGAAAAATATCCAGGAACGTCAAGTGCAGGTGCGTCCACTTGATTGTCGATTTTGTCTTAGATTGAGTGGATATCTCTTCAAACACAAAACATAAAAGTTATAGATATTTCTCTTGCGGTTCTAGATCATCTTGAATCAGCTCAATCGGAGATTGGATGAGAGAGTTATGCCCATTTTACGAAAAGATGTCAGAACTATCTAAAATTCCGCAATTATCTTCATTTGCTCCTAATGTCTCCATTTGTGTCCTAAATCAAAATATAAGAATAATGAGTATATTTAGGCATCAAATAAGAATAAAGTTTTAAACATTAAGAGAGGAAAATATGGCATTTTATATTCTCATCAATATATTAAATCATGCTTATATCTATCTCAAGATAAATGACCATTAATTTTATTAACATGAGTTATATCCATTGTTTTCTCATTTCTTTTAGTATTTAAATAGAGTATTTAGAGTGCATTTTTGTGCACTCATCATATCCAAAGGTCAAAAGGGAGCCAAGATGGTGCTAACATAGTAATGGGATATTATTGTATCTTTATATGACTGAGAAAACAAACTGGATTATGTAGTAGTACAATATAATGTTGTAATGTGGATGTGAATATTATGTTTATATATTACCATGTGATCACTAGTTTAGTTGTAAAAGTTTTTATTTAGACCAGTTTCCACTGTGAGTCTCATTACATACAATAGTAAGATTAGATGCATGCATTATAGGATCGATACGTATGGGGTAAGTAGCCCAGTGTTACTTACTTAGACTCTTCAATTTACGTTAAAACCCTTAGCGTAAATTGAGAGCATCACAATAGTGACAATCATACTTCATATAGGTAACGTCGAGCTATAAAGGAGAATTTAAGAAGTATCGCTACAAGGTAAGTGAATTTGATCACAAAATTAGGATCCTCACATTGGCTTATATTAATAGTAAAGCCAGTTATTTGATAACCATTTTCATATACCCCTCATGTCATGCATGCATGTCATTTAGTACAATACAGTACACGATCATGTCATTCAGCATCATGTCTAGATTCAACGAGCATAGTTATTTATAGCAGTATATATGATATGCATCTCATGTTGCATAAGTCTCATAAGTTAAGTTAAATCTAAGTATAAGATTATGTCAGATTAGAAAGTAATTAATCAATTATTCAGTCAAAGGGTTTAGTAAATCAATTATTTTAGATGGTCATTCAGATGCAGGGTACCAATACATATCAGATCAAGGTGGATGTGTAAGCCACGGACCTAAGCGCGGTCTACCATAGTACGCTAGAATACTATCAGCGGCTCCCCTTGCTATAGTGGGATGTAGGACCGGTGCACAACCTTGCACACAGGGTTAAATGTGTTGGCCAATCAGTAAGTTAAAAACAATTCAGCTAGCTTTAATTCAATTAAATCACTTAGTAAGTTAGTCAGATCCATTAGTCCAAACTAATCACTTTAGTTAGTTAGTTAGTTAAGTCAGATAGCTAAATCTTTTATAGCATAGCAATAGCATATACACTCATGTTTCAGATTTCAGCATAAGTTTTATGAAAATTCATATGAATATTATTCTCACATTGTGATGGATTCCTTATTGAGTTATCAACTCATTTTAGTTTATTTCCTATTTTAAAACCACCCAGGTGAGAAAAAGGACCAGTGTAAGCAGGCAAGCCAAGAGTAGATTGAGCAGCTATTTAAATTTTAAGTTTTTCTAAAAATAAGTGTCTTTATGACACAAGTTTAATTTCAGTTGAAGTTTTTGTTTTCTAGGAAATAAGTGTCTTTACGACACAAACTATTTTTAGTTATTTCAGTTAAATTTCTTGTGACAAACATTTTATTAGAATTTTGTTTCTAAGAACTAAATGTTATTTTATTTCTATTAAATCAAGAATCTTGTGCCTGATTAACAGTTTTAGAAAATTTAAGTGACATCTCTTACCCTACGAGAAGGGGGTGTTATAGTTAGTATTAAGTTTGGGTGAGTTTAGAGAGAGATACCATGTTTCGATAGAAAATCGAAATCTTGATGGATAGGTTTAATGTTTTATTTATTGTTTGTTGAAATATTAGCTATTGCATGTCTTGGAAATTCATTATATGATTTGATTATGTGTTAGAATGGTTTTTGAAGGTCTAAATTGAGGTAATTAAAAACATGCCATAATAGCTTTTAATCTCTATTTTGTGTTTATAATCAAAGCATGTATGGTTTGACTTTTAATCATGCTTAATTTGTGAAAATTTATTTTTTTTACTTGGGTTTGAAATGTGAGCATTTGGTTGCGTTTGGACATTGAGCTAAGTTGAATTATTTATGAATAATAGTGAGTTGAGATGGTAGAGTAAGTTTTGTGGAGTCTACCTAAAATGAGTTTAAATGTGTTCAGATGTTAAGGTGAATTTAGATGTACTTATAAGAAGTTGAAAAAGGTTATGAATCCCACGTGTACAGAAGTGTGAACTGAAAAAAGGTCATGGATCCTACATGTAAAGAAATTTTTAATCGATATAAGTTTAGTAATTTGAGAGTTGAGTGTTTAGATGTTAGACTTAGTTTAAAATTAGACTGAACTGAGTTAAACTCAGATGAGTTTAACAACCAAATGCAGCAGAAAAGCCTTCTGATTGGGATAAGAGAAATGCATGATTTAATTCTAGCATGTCATTGATGAAATATTATATCATGCATCAGTTAAGCTTTAGTTAGTGACAATATGAGAATGTTATTAGGCATGATAAGAGTGGGGATGAACTTGCTCAAGGTTAAACTTTTAATATGTATTTGAGGGCTATAATAATTATTTTTTATTAAAGGCATTTATGAAACATGCATTCATAAGGATTAACAGTCAAAATTTCATTTAGACATCAATTAGAGTTAATGCCACGGGTTGAGCGTGATTAGGATAAGTTCATTTTCATTTTTGAAATTTGAAAGGCATAGATAGTTTTAGAATATGAAAAATATGATGTCATGAATTTTGGTTAAATTTGGAGTTCGTTAGCAACTAGTACAAAATATAGGGTCTTATTAGCAATATTTGAAAGTTAGGGGTATATTTGTAATTTCTCGTTATGTTGAAATTTTTCTCCTTTAACTTAGTATAGCTTCTAACTTGGTACGATTTTTATCATAGCCGCTATATCACACCTCCAACTTCAACAGTCTGATATTTGGCCTCTAACTTACACTTTGATGATTATTATGATGAATTTATCAATGTCGCATTCATTTTAAAACTATCATTTTTTAGCATGGTGTCATATCGTATGTTCCATTTTTGCCCTTTTACTTGCAAATATCATTTTTAAAATTTTTCACATATCAAAAGTACTGCATGAAAAATTATTTTATCATGCCCCCAAAGGTTAGGATGAGGAAGTATCCTAGTAAAACTTGTGTGTCCACTCTAGAGTGATTAAATATGGAATGATAATCCCTGAGTTGATGAACAACATTCAACAGGCTTCGAATGAATTCTTTTTAAAAAATATCAAAGCGAAGTCATATGTTATGACACATAATGCAAGTGAGTGTACATAATATAATTTTATGAGGTTATATTATGTTACCAATGCATCGAGAACAAGTTGCAAACAACATAGTTTCAACATTTTTTGTACTACAGTCTCGACATATACTCACAATGCGTGATATTCCATATGATAAGAATAAGGATAAGGATAGGTGGTGTATAAGATCCCACATTACTTGAGAATGAGAAGCTCTTGCTCTTTATAAGGTTCCAATGATGCTTCAATTAGGACTGATCAAAGAAGCTGTATAACCAAACCGATTTTTCCGAATTAACCCAACCCATTCATGGGTAATATTGGAAGTGGGCAGTTTGGCTGACCATTTTTATTTTAATGGGTATTACCCGTTACCTCACTTTAAAAGCTTTCAGAGCCTTGAAGTACACAATCAGTTCTTGTGACGCCCCCAACTTACGTCTGGGATTTAACGTAAATTAAGGTGTCTGGATGAGCAACACTTGGCTACTCACCCTTATACTTAACAAGAATAAAAGCATAACACACTTGATTCGCAGCGGATCAGGTTTTAGATATAAGACTTTCTAAAGATCACATGGAAATATATACAACATTCATTAAAACTTAACATTGTACTTTTTACATATACAAGACCCAAACTGTAGTAAAATATTTTACATTCATCCCAAAGGAACTTTCCTTCACCTCACTCTTTCTCCCTCTTAACCTCGGGGTATTCTCTCCCATAGCGAAACCTATCCATGCTAATACTAAAGTCTCGCTGGAGCTGTTGTCCCTGTGGAGTCACACAAACCCCACACATGGACAATGAGCCGTCTATTCCTAAGGTTATACAGCATCCCGTACGTCGCCTCTCCTCAGCAAAAGTGGATGCGTCAAGACTCCAAGCTCCGGTAGGTCGACTACTGATAGGAGGTCCGAAGGAAACAAAAAAAATGTCCATATAAGGACTATAGTCGGAAAGTCCCTCAGGACTCCCCGAAGTCTCCTGCCTCATCGGGGCTGTCCCCCTGCTGGTCATCGAATCCTGTATAAAGTGATATGCACAAAAATATATGGAGCCACAAAAGAGTGAGATTTCGAATGAAATCTCAGTAAGTACATAAACAGCTTAAAGGAAACAGGGAAAACAACCATAAAGTTATTACCACGAATGACAAGGGAAATTACCCTAATATACCCCTCACAAGACCACTGTCTAACTGACACTTTTCTTAACTCACCCATGATTTTATATTAAATTACACCGTTTTCCCTTAAGATTCTTATTCTTTCTTATCACTGATGGGCGTTACGTCTCGCCGTCCCCATCACATACACTCATCAATCATCCGGGCGTTACGTCTCACCGTCCCCGTTATGATGAGTCTGGTGCCAATCTCACGGGCGTTACGTCTCGCCGTCCCCGTGTTGACACAAAACATATACACATATTACTGCGGGCGTTATGTCTCGCCGTCCCCGCTATTCAGATCAATTTCACAGGCATTACGTCTCGCCGTCCCCGTGAGGATCAATCACACGGGCGTTACGTCTCGCTGTCCCCGTGGAGATCACATATTCTTATATCGCGACAGGCGTTACGTATCGCCGTCCCTGTCGGCACGTCAGTCATCCGGGCATTACGTCTCGCCGTCCCCGTCAGGACGTGACTAACTTAATCTTATAAACATTATTTTCTTTCTTTTTATTCTTCTCTTATTCACATGAGTTATTTCACTTATAACCCTTCCCATTTGAAACCCCCAATTCTATTCTAAGAAAACCCTAAGTCTAAGCAAAACAGGGCATCTCGCTCGAGCGGCTTGTCGAGCGAGTATCGAGCGAAGTCTCGGGTTGGAACTCGCTCGAGTAGGGTATCGAGCGAAACTCTAGCGAGGGTTCAAATTTTGCCTTCGCTCGACTCACATGTCGAGCGAGGGTCGAGCGAACTCCCGGCTCTAAGAGTTTTTCTACTCAAAACATGCCAATCTCTTCCGTACACCCTATTTATCTTCTTAAAAACTTAAATCTAAGTTTCTACAATTTTATTGAACATATTAACAAGACAAATTACAATCAACCCCACTCATGTGTCCATTTCCACTTAATCATGTTCTCAAGTGTTCACTACTAGTAAACATAGCTCAATCATGCCAATAAACCATTTCCATGCTTAAATTAAGCTAGAATATGGACTTACCAACTCTTCCTAGCTCAGGAGAATTGATCCAACCAACTTCTTGCAACTTTTCTCCCACACTCACTCACTTAGCTCACAAATGATCACTTTGAGGGTTTGGGGAGGGTTTTCTGGTATGGCTTCAAAAGGGCAAGTGTTCTCTCCTTCTAAAGGAGCTTAGAAAGCTCTCAAGGCTCTATTTATAGGGTGGTGGTCGACCAACATGAGGGAGAGAAAAGGAAATGCACCTAAGGAGCACTAGTTGCCAGATTTGCACGTGATGAGGTGTCCATCTAAGCAAATCTAATGATGAGGATTAAGCCTCCCAAATCCTAGGCTTTGCAGCTAAATTAGTCATCCAAGGGCTCACATTTGAGGTGTCTTGGCTGTCTACTTTGATCCATGGCTGAGGAGTAAGCTAAAGGGATAAGAGGTGAGGTGGCATTTCACCTAACCATGCATGCATCTCTCATCTCCAGCTCTCCCCTTGTGTCAAACACCCCCTTCCAGATTTTCCTACCCATTTGGTTCCTTCCCAACTCCCTTAGGTCTCCCCTTAACAAGTTCTAGAAGGCCACTTCTTAGTTTAGTTAAGGTAGAGCCAAATTTGATCCACTTAGTCACCAATCAACCAGATTTTGGCTTCCTTTGAGTTCCCATCACACTAACTATTCAATTGACTTCCAAATCAACTTTCCATCCATTTCTAACTATCCCTACACCTGTCCTAATCCCAGAGAATCCTAAAACTAGTTGCCTAATTAGTTACATGCCCCAATCTAGTTCAATTATCCAACTCGGGTTCCATTTAAGCCCATTCCAAAGCTGCCTACTTGATTCCCAAATAAGTTATTGATTCCCTCCGAATCTCAGGAAACTTCAAACATAAAAGTTTTAGATCTATCTCTTAAGGTTCTATACCAATTGTAATAACCTCATTTGGACCCCATATGAATAACTTATGCCCATTTTTCTAAAACTCGACAGATTAATCCGAAAATGCATAATTTCCAATGCTAAGTGTAATCTCACTTTCCTCAAGTAAATCTCCCACTCTAATTTCCTAATAAATAAATGCATCATATAAGTCTCTTTAAAATAATATCCATAAAATAATTTACCTTAGAAAAATTTGGGCTATTACATCCTCCCCCCCTTAAAAAGGATTTCGTCCCCGAAATCGCTAAGATATATATAATTAAGGGTTTAAGGAATCTATACCTCGGTTGCTAGCAGTAGATTCTTCTGAAGAGGTAGGTACTTTTTCCTCATTAAGTAGTGAATCCTGAGAGTGATAAAATATCATATCTACATCGGTATCATAGTACATATTCACACTTATCTCTTGCAACATACGTAATCTCTCTTCCTCGGTCTCTTCTATTATGGGTCCCTCTTCACATTGAGGTTTACGCTCTTCAGATCCATCAGATGACTCTACTATGACAGCTTTTCCTTTGTCCTCTCTTCTCAAAAATCTTTTCTCTGCTTTTAACCATTTTCTAGCGGGTTGTCTTTCCTCACCTGGTAACGCTCTTCTACTTATAGGATTACCTTTTTTATCTATGTCCATAATATGGGTTTTGTGCTTCTCACTCTTATTTAACTAGCTCAATCTCTCAGCTTTCCACTGTTTCAGTTTTTCCCTACGAAATCTCTCTCTAACTCTTTCAGATCTCTTCTTTAACTGATCTACAGGGGTGACTGACATACGTGTGTTTCTTTTTGGAGCCATAATCCTGTATAAGGTTAAATATTAATGAATATAAACATAAAAGAAAACACGAATATCATACAATGTAAGACAGTTGATTCAATTTATAACGTATATTATTACAACTATGTTTCAAACAAGTGGGGATAATTAACTCTCATTACATCCTCACGTTCCCAAGTGGCTTCCTGAAAAACAGGATTGTTCCAAAGTACTTTTACTAACACTATGGTACGATTCCGAAGGGTCTGTTCTTTCTGATCTTCAATTCGTACAGGCCACTCTTCATAAGTTAAATTGGAACGTAAATTACTAGGATGCGGATCCAGTACTGCCACTGATTGATCATTCAAACACTTTTTCAGAGAAGATACATGGAAGACGTTATGAACTTCTTGCAAATCATCAGGTAGGGCTAAGCGGTAAGCCACTGGACCTACTTTTTCCAGAATTTCATAAGGTCCAATATAACGAGGACTCAACTTCCCTTTCTTACCAAATCGCATGACTCCCTTTAGTGGCGAAATCTTCAAGTACACCCAGTCTCCCACCATAAAATCTAAAGTCCTTCTACGATTATCTGCATAACTCTTTTGTCTACTTTGCACTGTCTTTATCTGATTTCTAATCTTTGTGATCTGCTCTTTGACTTCTTGTAAATACTCGGGTCCCAAAACACTACTTTCACCCACTTCATCCCAATAAATAGGAGACCTACATTTCCTCCCATAAAGTGCTTCATATGGTGCCATCTGTATAGTAGCTTGAAAACTGTTATTATATGCAAATTCAATTAATGGTAGTAGACTTTCCCAATCTTTGTCAAAATCTAACACGCAGGCTCGCAACATATCCTCCAGAGTCTGAATAGTTCTTTCTGTTTGCCCGTCCGTTTGAGGATGATATGCGCTGCTGAAATTTAAATTGGTACCCATCATCTTCTGTAAACTTTGCCAAAATCGAGATGTAAATCTAGGGTCTCTGTCTGATACTATAGTCTTGGGTATTCCATGCAAACGAACTATTTCCCTCACATAAATTTTTGCTAACTTTTCCATAGAATCCGTGTTGGAGATAGGTAAAAAGTGAGCACTCTTCGTCAGTCGATCCACTATCACCCAAACCGAATTCTTTCCCGTAGATGTTCTTGGAAATCCTACCACAAAATCCATAGATAGATCCTCCCATTTCCATTCGGGGATTGGTAAAGGTTGTAATTGACCGTCTGGTCTTTGATGTTCAGCTTTTACTAACTGACACACTGGACACTTGGCTACAAAGGTCGCAATATCCTTCTTCATTCCTTCCCACCAAAACTTTTCCTTTAAATCTTGATACATCTTAGTACTTCCAGGATGAGCAGTATATGGTGTACTATGAGCTTCTTTCATCAACCTTTCTTTCAATTCTGGGGCATCCGGAATGATTTTCCTTCTTCCAAAGTATAACATTCCATCGCCGGAAATCATAAAGTGTGGAGACCCTTTTCCTTCCAGTATTTGCTGTTTTATCTTTTCCAGCTTAGCATCCTTTTGTTGTTTTTCCTTAATTTCTTTGTCCGTTAAAGGAACAATTTCTTGAATCTCCATTAACTTGAGGTCTTGTGATAATCTGTTCACCAGAATTTCTCGCATCGCTGCCAGCACTGAAAATTCTTCTGTTTGAACTTTCCTACTCAAGGCATCGGCTACCACATTAGCCTTTCCAGGGTGGTATTTGATTTCACATTGAAAATCACTTATAGTCTCTATCCACCTTTTTTGTCTCATATTCAATGTTTTCTGGCTAAAAAGATACTTGAGACTCTTATGGTCCGTAAATATTTCACACTTTTCTCCATATAAGTAATGCCGCCAAATCTTTAGAGCAAACACTACAGCTGCTAACTCTAAATCATGCGTGGGATAATTCTGTTCATGGTCCTTAAGTTGTCGGGATGCATACGCAACTACTCTTCCTTCCTGCATTAACACACACCCCAATCCCATTTTTGAGGCATCACTATATATTACATAAGGTTTATGAGGTTCTGGCAAGGCTAAAATTGGTGTTGTAGTCAACCTCTTCTTTAACTCTTGGAAACTCTTTTCGCATTGCTCACTCCAAACGTACTTAGCATTCTTTCTAGTCAATGCTGTCAGAGGTGCAGATAGTTTGGAAAATCCTTCCACAAATCTTCTATAGTATCTAGCTAATCCCAAGAAGCTTCGTATTTCATGTGCATTGGTTGGTTGCTGCCACTCCATCACTGCTTCTACCTTTGCTGGATCCACAGAGACTCCTTCACTTGAAATAACATGACCCAAAAATTTAACTTCTTGTAGCCAAAATTCACACTTACTAAGTTTGGCATACAGTTGATGTTTCTGCAAAATTTCCATTACTACTTTCAAATGCTCTTTATGATCTTCGTCAGTCTGAGAGTAGATCAAAATATCATCAATAAAAACCACCACGAACTTGTCCAAATATGGTCTGAATATCCGGTTCATCAAATCCATGAATACTGCTGGTGCATTTGTCACTCCGAATGGCATAACCAAAAATTCAAAGTGCCCATATCGGGTTCGGAAAGCCGTCTTAGGTACATCTTGCTCCCTGATCTTCAACTGATGATAGCCAGACCGAATGTCTATTTTTGAAAACACAGTTGCTCCTCTTAATTGATCCAACAAGTCATCTATCCGTGGCAACGGATATTTATTCTTAATAGTAACTTTATTCAATTCCCGATAGTCTATGCACATTCGCATTGTCCCATCTTTCTTTTTCACAAACAATACTGGTGCTCCCCATGGGGATGAACTAGGCCTGATAAATCCTTTTCTCAAAAGTTCCTCAATCTGCGCTTTCAATTCCTCTAATTCCACTGGTGCCATTCTATACGGAGCCTTATGAACTGGAGTTGTGGCCGGTTCTAATTCAATAACAAATTCTGCTTCTCGATCAGGAGGTAGTCCCGGTAGATCATCAGAAAAGACTTGAGGAAAGTCTTCCACCACAGGAATTCCTTGAATACTTTTAACAACTTCTGAAAAATTTAACATGATTACCCAGTAGCTCTTAGTCTCTTTGTTAATACTTTTCATTATTCGCTTAGCGGTTACTATGGAGGAAACTGCCTTCAACATTTCCCCCTTGTAACAAAATTTCCCTTCCTTGGGTAAGTCAAAAATTATTTCCTTTCTGCGACAGTCCAGTTTAGCATAATACTTGGCCAACCAATCCATACCTAAAATTAAATCAAACTCCATCAAATGGAATAGTATCAGATCAGCGACTAGCTGTGAACCTCCAATCTCCAAGGGGCAACTTTTCACTATCCGATGGCATCCTGCTACCTTTCCATTGGGCATGACTACTATAACTTTTTGGGCCAACAATTCAGTTTCTAAATCACACCTTTGGACACAATCATAGGAAATAAAGGATCTGGTTGCTCCCGAATCAAACAAAGTATAGACCACGCATTGCTTCAGCTTAAGTTTACCTAAGGAAAATTTTATTCTACTATTATTATTATTACCACTCCCAAAGAATCCATTCATTAACTAAAAGAGGAGACTTAGAAATTTACCAGTAATAACGTTAGCATCTATTGTCTCATCTGCCTCCATATCTACTTCTCCAGGCGTGATAGCATAAACTTTAGCTTTCGCAGGAGCTTTGGCTTTTCCTCCGGGTAGAGCTACTCCTTGGGAAGTATTCTGAAGGCAGTCTTTGATCAGATGTCCTGGCCGACCGCATCTATAACAAATTCTAGTATCCACTCGACAATCTCCCTGGTGTCGACGTCCACATTTTGCACATTGCGGAAATAAAATCGGCACATTCGGATTAATTGCTATTCCTTTTCCTCTATTCGTGGATCTGAAATTTGGTTTCCTCCTAGCATCATTTCCCCCAGAAAATTGAAATCTTCTTTTTCCATATGCTTGAGTTTGCGCCATAACACTCCTCTGTTCAGCTTCCGCTATGGCTGCTACATTCACTAGTTCTTGAAAGTTCTCAATTTGCAAACATGCCACCTGCATACGAATTCGTGGCTGCAGTCCTTCTTGAAACTTCTAGGCTCTCATCTTTTCAGTAGCTACCAGATGCGGAGCAAATCTCGCCAATTCCATAAATCGTGCTGAGTACTGTTCCACCGACATACTGCCTTGTATTAATATAGTAAATTCCAAAGCTTTCTGCCGCTTCATAGATTCCGGAAAGAATCGATCGTCGAACTCTTTCTTGAACCTTTCCCATGTAGGCACTACATTTTCTCCCAATTCTAGCTTTAGCAGCTTTCGCTTTATGTCCCACCACAGTCCGGCTTCTCCTTGTAACAGATGTCCTGCATACTGCACTTTCTGAACTTCGGTGCAACTACTAACTTCGAAGGTGCGTTCCAAGTCTACAATCCATTTATCTGCCTTCAATGCTCCTTCCGTTCCGATAAAGGGCGGGTATCGATACGCTAGAAATTTTTCATACGGACACCCTTGAGCTTCTCTTCTATTTTCATTCTGCTGATGATAACGGCTCTGTTCTATTTGGTTTCTCACCACTTCCGTCATTTGCCGAATAGCTTCAGCTATTGCATGGCCTCCTTCTAATGGGGGGTTTTGCGCTACTGATCCCCCCCCTTAAAAGGGTGGATTCCGTGTCCTCTGTTCTTCTCCCGATAATGGGTTCGGTGCCGTCTGCCCTTCCCCCAACGGTGGGTTCGATGGTGTCTGTCCTTCTCTCAACGGTGAGCTTGGTGCCGTTTGCTCTTCAGTACGTGGAGGGGTAACCAGAGAAGGATTCTGGTTTACTACATCTACTCGTTTCAAGGGAGGACGACCTCTTGGCATATTGTTTTCCTGAAATACACCCAACTTCACCATAAGCTATTCTTACTTTAGAAACTTCCAATTTCCAAAAAAAACCAAACATTCACCCATATTACTCCAAACTCCAATCTGATAAAGATTCAAGCCTATACTAGTACCATGTGATCCATTTTTCCTAGGACACGTAGGTTTTACCCAGAGACGTAATTGCTCTGATACCAATCTGTGACGCCCCCAACTTACGTCTGGGATTTAACGTAAATTAAGGTGTCTGGATGAGCAACACTTGGCTACTCACCCTCGTACTTAACAAGAATAAAAGCATAACACACTTGATTCGCAGCGGATCAGGTTTTAGATATAAGACTTTCTAAAGATCACATGGAAATATATACAACATTCATTAAAACTTAACATTGTACTTTTTACATATACAAGACCCAAACTGTAGTAAAATATTTTACATTCATCCCAAAGGAACTTTCCTTCACCTCACTCTTTCTCCCTCTTAACCTCGGGGTATTCTCTCCCATAGCGAAAACTATCCATGCTAATACTAAAGTCTCGCTGGAGCTGTTGTCCCTGTGGAGTCACACAAACCCCACACATGGACAATGAGCCGTCTATTCCTAAGGTTATACAGCATCCCGTACGTCGCCTCTCCTCAGCAAAAGTGGATGCGACAAGACTCCAAGCTCCGGTAGGTCGACTACTGATAGGAGGTCCGAAGGAAACAAAAGAAATGTCCATATAAGGACTATAGTCGGAAAGTCCCTCAGGACTCCCCGAAGTCTCCTGCCTCATCGGGGCTGTCCCCCTGCTGGTCATCGAATCCTGTATAAAGTGATATGCACAAAAATATATGGAGCCACAAAAGAGTAAGATTTCGAATGAAATCTCAGTAAGTACATAAACAGCTTAAAGGAAACAGGGAAAACAACCATAAAGTTATTACCACGAATGACAAGGGAAATTACCCTAATATACCCCTCACAAGACCACTGTCTAACTGACACTTTTCTTAACTCACCCATGATTTTATATTAAATTACACCGTTTTCCCTTAAGATTCTTATTCTTTCTTATCACTGATGGGCGTTACGTCTCGCTGTCCCCATCACATACACTCATCAATCATCCGGGCGTTACGTCTCGCCGTCCCCGTTATGATGAGTCTGGTGTCAATCTCACGGGCGTTACGTCTCGCCGTCCCCGTGTTGACACAAAACATATACACATATTACTACGGGCGTTACGTCTCGCCGTCCCCGCTATTCAGATCAATTTCACAGGCGTTACGTCTCGCCGTCCCCGTGAGGATCAATCACACGGGCGTTACGTCTCGCCGTCCCCGTGGAGATCACATATTCTTATATTGCGACAGGCGTTACGTATCGCCGTCCCTGTCGGCACGTCAGTCATCCGGGCGTTACGTCTCGCCGTCCCCGTCACGACGTGACTAACTTAATCTTATAAACATTATTTTCTTTCTTTTTATTCTTCTCTTATTCACATGAGTTATTTCACTTATAACCCTTCCCATTTGAAACCCCCAATTCTATTCTAAGAAAACCCTAAGTCTAAGCAAAACAGGGCATCTCGCTCGAGCGGCTTGTCGAGCGAGTATCGAGCGAAGTCTCGGGTTGGAACTCGCTCGAGTAGGGTATCGAGCGAAACTCTAGCGAGGGTTCAAATTTTGCCTTCGCTCGACTCACATGTCGAGCGAGGGTCGAGCGAACTCCCGGCTCTAAGAGTTTTTCTACTCAAAACATGCCAATCTCTTCCGTACACCCTATTTATCTTCTTAAAAACTTAAATCTAAGTTTCTACAATTTTATTGAACATATTAACAAGACAAATTACAATCAACCCCACTCATGTGTCCATTTCCACTTAATCATGTTCTCAAGTGTTCACTACTAGTAAACATAGCTCAATCATGCCAATAAACCATTTCCATGCTTAAATTAAGCTAGAATATGGACTTACCAACTCTTCCTAGCTCAGGAGAATTGATCCAACCAACTTCTTGCAACTTTTCTCCCACACTCACTCACTTAGCTCACAAATGATCACTTTGAGGGTTTGGGGAGGGTTTTCTGGTATGGCTTCAAAAGGGCAAGTGTTCTCTCCTTCTAAAGGAGCTTAGAAAGCTCTCAAGGCTCTATTTATAGGGTGGTGGTCGACCAACATGAGGGAGAGAAAAGGAAATGCACCTAAGGTGCACTAGTTGCCAGATTTGCATGTGATGAGGTGTCCATCTAAGCAAATCTAATGATGAGGATTAAGCCTCCCAAATCCTAGGCTTTGCAGCTAAATTAGTCATCCAAGGGCTCACATTTGAGGTGTCTTGGCTGTCTACTTTGATCCATGGCTGAGGAGTAAGCTAAAGGGATAAGAGGTGAGGTGGCATTTCACCTAACCATGCATGCATCTCTCATCTCCGGCTCTACCCTTGTGTCACACGCCCCCTTCCAGATTTTTCTACCCATTTGGTTCCTTCCCAACTCCCTTAGGTCTCCCCTTAACAAGTTCTAGAAGGCCACTTCTTAGTTTAGTTAAGGTAGAGCCAAATTTGATCCACTTAGTCACCAATCAACCAGATTTTGGCTCCCTTTGAGTTCCCATCACACTAACTATTCAATTGACTTCCAAATCAACTTTCCATCCATTTCTAACTATCCCTACACCTGTCCTAATCCTAGAGAATCCTAAAACTAGTTGCCTAATTAGTTACATGCCCCAATCTAGTTCAATTATCCAACTCGGGTTCCATTTAAGCCCATTCCAAAGCTGCCTACTTGATTCCCAAATAAGTTATTGATTCCCTCCGAATATCAGGAAACTTCAAACATAAAAGTTTTATATCTATCTCTTAGGGTTCTATACCAATTGGAATCACCTCATTTGGACCCCATATGAATAACGTACGCCCGTTTTTCTAAAACTCGACAGATTAATCCGAAAATGCATAATTTCCAATACTAAGTGTAATCTCACATTCCTCAACTAAATCTCCCACTCTAATTTCCTAATAAATAAATGCATCATATAAGTCTCTTTAAAATAATATCCATAAAATAATTTACCTTAGAAAAATTTGGGCTATTACAGTTCTTCTCTCTCTCTCTCTCTCTCTCTCTCTCTCTCTCTCTCTCTATGTTCTAAAGTTTCAATATTTTCTCTTCCCAAATGTGACACCCACGAATCCCCCCTGGGATTTAGAAGAACCCGCGACATCAAGACGATCATCTCACGGATCAATCATCCCATCGAATAGTGTTTGAAGAGTGTGTGAAGCATGCACCAAGTGTACAATAAATATTCGCAGCGGAAAAATAAATAAAAGTCAGTCATTCTAGTACCAGAGATTCTTAAAAATTACAAATCAATTTAAAACAATTTCTCCAACAGGAGATTATACAGTCTTTCAAAAGAAAAAAATAAACAACACTATTTTCGAGATCATAATCTCGATCTTCATCCTCTCAACAAATTTCCTTTCCTGTGGAGTCTGTATCTCGGGCCAAATTTCATTTTCTGCAATCACAAACTACGATCCCGTAAAATAGGGACCGTAGGGTGGGCGCGATCCACCAAAGTAAGATGTGAATCCCAGTAAGTAACAGACAACATACAACCAATTCACACAACAGAACATTATCAACATATACAAGTAAGCTCAATGAGTGCATATACCATGAATATGAGACTTGCAACATGACTTATGCACATGCACTTTCATATAAAAACTTCCATAATCCTTGACAGTTTTCAAAACTTTGCTTCATATACGTGCTTAAGTCCTCTTTTCAAAATGTTTTTCATCTTTTCTTATCTTAGGCGCCACTTATCATATCATATCATTTCATATAAGGATCGAAAGCCCTTTTCTTTTCGTCATGATCTCTTATTTTGGATACCTCACGGTTCCCTTATGCACCGTGTGTTCCTGCTAGTTACCGTAGCACCCGGCGACCGTATCAAACCTAAGTAGCTATGTTTCGTGCCCTTTCGCGCTCTTCATCACTTGGCGATTGATCACTCACCGAGCGACTACAAACTTTTCTATATCGATAAGGCCGAAGCCAACACCGTCTTGTATGTACCCACTACCTTTAGGTGCGACCACGCTCCTGACATGTTCTGAAGCCATACATGGTCTGCCGACAGTTCTTTGTCGACCCAGGGGCTTTCACTCGACTTTAATCAATCATGGGTGAATAAGGAGTTCCACTGGGGCACTACCCCGTCCCAGCCTTTGGAATTCTTATAAAACTTTAATTCTTTTCTTTCTTTTAAAAACATGCTTGACTCAAAAACATGCTTTTCGTGCTCATGCATGGAACATGCATGCGACATGTGACTTCTTATGCAAAACATGTAGATTATGAAACATATGAATCATACATTCACAAATCATATCTCATATATATTAACATATGAACAGACTTCCCTTTCCTAGTTTATCTTCTATCCCACACGTCATGCATATTCCAATGAAGAAATAGTCAAAACCTTAAGTTACATCGCATCAAGCCAATATTGTCTTATAGGGGTTAAGGACGCAACTTATAATGGAGTCAAACCTAACTTTTCTTCTCTTTTCTCTTCACCAAAACACGCATATTTCCTTAAGATCTTCTCAAAACTTCATAGCTATATCATAACCAATCATTACTCACCACATTTACATTGCCTGTATAGTTATTCTCTCTTCAACAAATTATCATCATATAATATTTTTTTCCAAACCCAAACATTTCTCAATCTATACATCAAGGGAATCCAACAATGCGCATCGATATTTCATCCAAAGATTCAAGTCATAACCATACATCACATCATGAGTTCAAGCCTAATGTTTTTCCAAAGAAGTATACCAGGATTGAAACTTATGAACTCCCAAAAATAAACTTTTCATTGTCCAACTTATTATGCCATTGTTTCAACCCTCAACTGAATTTTACCTAAATGTACTTATTAAGTTCCCTCCTCAATTTTCACCATATTCATCCAAATATCTGTTCGATTAAAATCCTAGTATATCACCTTATTAAAACATAGTGAAAAAGTAATGGAATCATCCAACCAAACTATTATATCACCGATAATTACTAAAAAGTAACAGAGTCATCCAACCAAATCATTTTACCACCAACAAATACTAAAATACTGGAGTCATCCAACTAAATCATTTTATCGCCAATAATCACTAAAATAATGGAGTTATCCAACCAGATTATTTTATGCCCAATAATTACTAAAATAACAGTCATCCAACCAAAACATTATATCATCAACAATTACCATCCACACAATATTCAACCACAGTAAGATTAACTCGGGGTAATCTCAATCTCTATTAAATGGCCTCAGGCCCAACCAATCTACTTTCGAATTACTTATCATCACTAGATAACACTTCAAGCAAACAAAACAGAGATTAGCACACAATCAAACAAATATCTGTTATTTACAGCACACAAACGAACGCCAATCGAACATCGCGGCGACCCCCGATCCCTAGCGGGTAAGTCGTGCACTATTCATCTCCGGGCACGGCAAGTGACGGGTTGGGCTCACGTATACTCCCTTTGACACCAAATTTTAGAAAAATACTCCTTGGAGGATGAGGAATCTCATGGCGGTGGTGGTGAGGCGGTGCAACCACCTGAAGGCGGCGGATCTAGCTCGAAACGGTGGAAACCCATTTTCGAATTTTTCCTCGTACAAGGGAGGTGCGGCCATGGATGGGAAAACGATTTTAGGGGTGTAACAATATGAGGTAGGGGAAGCTTTTGGCAGTGGAGGTGAGAGTCACGGTGGCCGGACGGCGGCGCGGCAAGGGAAAGTCCATTTTTAGACCCATTTCGGTTTTATGAGAGGAGAGAGAAGGTGAGGGCTCCATTGGGGCTGAAATTTCTGGTGGTGAGTCGCCTATGGGTGGCGGATCAAATGGCAGGGGTGGTGTCATGGTACGGTGGCTGACGGCAGAGCTATGGGAGGAGAAAGGTGCGGCGTAGAGGATTAAACACCTCTCAGGTTTGGGGCTACCGGCAGGACGTGGGGCTGCCGTGGTCGACACCACCAGTGGGGTTGAATTTGCCGGAGGGTGGCGGTTCAGGCGGGGCCAGAGGTGAGGCTTGGTGGCCGGGGGTGGCGCCGCCACGAGACAAAAACCGAACTGCTCTCCCACGGTTACTGTAGCACGTGGGAGAGAAAAGAGAGAGGAGAGAGAGAAAAGAAAAAGGGAGAGGGGAAAATGAGAGGGATTAACCCTTTTCACGCTATTTATAGGCCCGACGATTTTGGGTCTTCAAACGGACAACAGATGAATTTAAAACACTAATTTGAAAGCGTATAACATCAACTTAACTTAAAATTCTCAAACTAATTAAATAAAATATTATTTCGACTTATTTTATTTCTCAACATAATATTTTTCATCAATACTTAAAATGATGAAATTTATTTAATTATTTAAATGGAATAGATCCATATATTTAAATCAAATATTTAAAGCATGTTTAAAATCTCGCAATATTTCAAATAACTATAATTAAGGTAATAAAAGAATCCTGCATGATATAATAATTTTGGAGCTATTCAAAAGCTACCAAACCAAAACAGAATAAACATAATAAGACTTAATAATTTAATAAATTTAAGATCAATAAATCAGATACTGTCAAATAAAATATAACCAATGGCCATTAATAAAAATACGACAAATCAAACCATATATTATAATAATTAAAACCAAAAACACTGAAAATATCATTTCAGATATAAAGACCAGTAGCAACAATTAATCAAAATAATTAGAAACATTATTATTCAAGAATCTCACAAAAGCTTATAACAGCAATAAAATCAAAACCACTAAATCAAAATAATTTTGATAACAATTCAAATGATAAAACTAATAATAATTATTAAACAACTAAGAGTATTAAAATTGTAGATCTCACAAATAACTAACTCTAATCGTAAATAAAAAGTACCCGAAATAAAATTTATGAGATAACAATTTAATTTACTAAAATAAATTAAAATATCTAATGATAAAATATGAGCAAATACAGATATGTAAAAATTCGGAGTCTCACACCAAATGTGCTTTCAAACTACCATTTTCCTAAAACTGAGATGATTGATCAATTTTCTTCCATTTTTCTTAGCCAGCATATTTAGTGTTCTTGACACAAAAAGCACCAAATGGAAGCAAGTGGATGAGTCTCAGGTCCTAAAGTTCTACGAAGCCTAAAGAAAAACCACCGAATGAATGGTCTCCTCCCCCTTTTTCTCCTATCTGCCGCAACCCCAAATTCACCCTTATGCTATTTTCATATGGCCTACATAATTTCTTTTGGTGCCAGCAGAAGTGGCGTGTCTGAAACAGGTAACTTGAGCTGCTGAAAAAGTGAGTTGGTGCAGCGAAATGTTGCATTTTGGAAACACATCTAAAGTGCTGCGTTTTTGGAGTGCAGGGGTTGGACTTACTTGTGAATGGCTTTGAGTTAGTTCAATTAGGCTGGGCCTTTCGCGTGGCTGAATTTAGGCATGCCCTGAGTTTCTTTCAAGTAGGAGCTGGCCTAATTTCGGTGCAGGGAAGCTTTCAGTTGATTTGCTATGCTGATCTAAGGATATGTTTTCATACATGATATAATGCTTGGAGAGTTGAATGCATTGGGTTGGGCCACGGGACAACAACGTTCATTTTCTCTCAACATAAAGACTCATGCGCTGAAGATGATATGCGTGAGGTCCTAGAGTAAGATTTGGTGCAGGCGTTTCAAGGTTTTGGTCTGAAGCTGTGAGTTGGTGGGGTGCCACATGCTGAAATGAATTTTCGTGTGAAGCTGTTGTTTGTATGGTTGGAGAAAAATCATTTCATATGTTGTCCATGAACTTGGCTTGATGCAATCTGGTGCATGACTCGACCTAAAAGTAAATTAAATATATCTCCTCAATTGCAAGTAATAAATCAGAGATTTGAGATAATAAAATTAGGTTTTTATCAATTGAGTTAGAGTTGATTTATTATTGCCTACTTCACTCAATTATTAGTGGGAAAGTGTGATTGACATCAAATTAGAGTGAAAAATAATTACAATATTATGGTTCAATCGGAAAACTCCATAGCATTCGGATTCTTCACTCCAAATTCCAACAACCTTTTAAAGATCAAAACCTTGCTTTTCAATGTGCAATGGTTGTGGCTCTCTTTCTCATCAAAGTTTCATGTTCACTTGCTCAAAGGAAGAGAATGCTTTCGGTCCCTTCTTCCCCTTGAAGAAAAATCCTAGCTTCCCAAGTGAAAGTCTGTATTCGCATGAGAGACCTTGAAACCAAAACTTTTTCATTGTTGCTCTCCTCTTGGTCGTGTGTATGTGCAAGAAATAGTGGAATGGTCCTTACCTTCTTGTGCTTCTTCCCTTCTCAAAAGATGCTGGACAAGTTCTTGGTGATTTTCAAATTAGTAGTTGGAGAATAATTGTGGTGTTTGGTTGGTAAGAAAGTTTGAGAAAATGAAAACTAGAAAGGGCTATGGTGTTAGCCGAATGGTGCTTAGAAACAATTCTAGAATTTTTGTCCAAAAAGACTCCTCACCTTTCGACTCCACCTTCGTATAAGTGTCTCCCTCCTTTCTTAAAATATTGAAAGTCTTGTGCATGGATGCCACTTGGCTCCTTGGCAAAAGAGTCTCTCCCCATGATGGGATTGCATTGGAAAGCCCAAGATTACTTTTTGGCAAGTGGCATACAACCTCCCCAACTAAAACCATCTCTCCTTCTTTGTCCTTCTTCGTGTGTCTAGGTTTAATGCAAGTGGCATACAGGATTACATGTGTACATGGTTACCATGTGGCAGGCGGAGTGTGTGTGCCTTGTGGTTACCAAAAACCCTAGATCTTTTCAAGTGATCTTTTGTCTTCCCTAGGTGGCAGGTGGCATGTCCTTTAGGTTTCTCCTAGTCCAAGCCGTTACCCCCCTCTCTTCTTCCTTCACCAAAATTCGTCTAGAACCTTCACCTTTCTTCTTCCCAAGCAAAATCTCTCTTGGAACTTAAAATTCTTTCTCTATGCATGACAAGAGTCAACCATGGTGGTTGGCCTTTGCATGTGGGCCTGCAACCCAATAGCCGAATCACTCTCTCTTTGTCTTGTCCACTCAATTGCTTCTAAACCTCTATTCATGTTGAAAAAGTTTCAAACATTTCTATTTTCCTAGGTGTCAAATGATGAGCTTCTAGAAAAATAAAAAGATCTTCCCTTACCATGTGGGGCCTCCTCTAATCTTAGAGATGGACTTTTGGGCATTCTAAATCTACTTTTTAGAAGAGGATGATACCCCAAATTTATTGAGTGCCCTCACATGTGGTGGAGGAAAATCGTAGTTATAAACTAAACACTTGGGAGATACAAATAATTCAATAAGACTCAAACCCAGGCATCAAAATACTAAAATCATGAAACCTTAGTACAAAATAATTCAGAATTAGCCAAAAGAAACCCTACAATGATAGCAAAAGAAACACAACCAACATGCAAAACAAAGTTAGCCCAAGCAAGAAATAAAACAATACTAAACAAACCACAAAAACCATAAACATCAAATGAAATCTAAAAATAGAAAAAAGCAAACTAAATTAGCAACAACGTAAAGAAGGAAAACCCACCTTATCCAAGCAGATTAACCTTTCAACAGCCTCGGTACTTCCCCAATCACTTGCCACTCCATGTGATAAACCATCGCACTGTACTCTATTAGCCAATCTACAACTTTATTAATCTTTCTTAAGACATGACATACACAACAAACTAGTGAATCAATGAGGCCAATAATCTCCTCCCAAAAATCTTCCAAATACCTAACCCTAATCCAAGCTTAGTTGGCCAAAATCCTCATGAGCCTTTATTAACTTTTTATCTTCTTTCTCTTGTGGCCTTTCATGCCTAAGATCCCAAAATTGAAATAAATAAAACATGACTCAAGCCATCTTCTAATACTTTAGCACGATCCAATAACTAAGCAATAGCATCCAAATAAAATATGAACGGGGATATGACAAAGTTTGGGATGTCACACCAAATCAAACTCTAAACTAAACCCTAAACCAATTTTAAATTTTAAGTTTTTGCTTTAGTCATAAATTTCTTTATTATGGTTTCTAAAACCATTTCATCACTAAATTAATTGTTCGTAGTGATTTTTAGAAATTACAATTTAACTAATGTCTAATTACATATAATACTATAAATATTAACACATTATAATATTTTATACTAATCTTTAATTCATTCCTATTATTAACTTATACTATTGTGTTAGTTACATGTTATTATATTAGTTTCTAACTTTTTCCTAATTTAATTAGACTTAGTATTAAATGCTATAATATATTAGTTATTATACATTAGTATTACGTATTATATATTAGTGTTTATACATTAGTATTACAGGTTATTAAAAACTTATACATTAGTGTTTATATATTGATATTACATGTATACATTAATGTTACATGGTAATAGTATGGTGTTTATATATACTAAACTATTATTAGTCAACTTAGCCTATTTATATTATAGTATAAATATATTATTTAATAACAATTTGCTCATACTAGTATATTATTGAATTTAACCAACTATATAAGTTATAGTTGTATAAAATATATATGATTAATAGATAAAAAAAAAATACATATATATATATTTGTAAAATATGTACAATATCATCGAAGTTGGAGTAAAGTTGGTGTATTAATGCAACCTTTGACGCTAATCTTTTGGGAAAAGAAAATACTCCAAATCCGATAAGTTAGAGTCAGAGTCGAAGTGGAATCAGAGTCGGAGTTGGATTTTCGGATTTTCGGATTTTTTCTTAGCCTTAATGAATATGAAAGCATGAACATGAGTTTGGCTAAAAACTCACTTCTTTCTTGTACGTATTCCTTTCATAAATCAATTGACGTTGTAATAATGTAATAGAGTAACAAATTAACTATGTGACAAAATATCATAGTTTTGATTCATATAATGCACTTGTAATCATTAAGCCATATAATAATGTTGGCAAACACCTCATAGCTACCTCTAGGAACTGTGCTCTCCCTACTAATTCAATATCAGATTGCCGGCCCTTGATAGGGTGTGAGTATGTCGAAGTTCATATGATATGAGAGTTCACAATCCGCCTTCATCATGTTTATAATGTGTTCCACCCACTAGCTTTAAGTGTGGCTCTTCGCTCTAAAATCTTTCAAAAAAATTCATTTAAAGTCTGTTAACGGTACTTTGTCAATTTAAGGGTAACCATTCTAAGTTAATCACTCGAGAGTAGACAAGTGAGTTCCACTAGGATATTCTCCCATTCTAGCATTAGAGTGACGACAAAGTCATTTTTAATGCACAACCCTAAAACATGCGACATGTAACTTTCGATGTAATAATGTCATGTACTTGTTCCATATGCAAAAAGTACATCACATGTATAGTTTGAAAGAATTAGAACATGCCGAAACATCTACTTTTGCATACAATGCGAAAGTCCAATAAAGCATATACTTCTTCTAAAACCTCCAAACATGTCATTTAAACTAATCCATTCACTAGCAACGTACATTTCAATATAGCGTGCATATGTAAGTTACGAGTCAATGCATGTAACAAGTAGCAAGTTCATTCAATGTGTCCATGTATTGCCCTCAATTTACCCTTGGGTTTTAATGTAAATTGAAAAGTCAGAGTAAGTAACATTAGGCTACTTACCCCATACGTATCGATCTTATAATGCATGCACCTATTCTTACTATCGTGTGCAATGAGACTCACAGCAAAAAATGGTCTAAATAAAAATTTTTACAGAGTAAACTAGTGATTACATGGTAAAATATAACCATAATATCCACATCATCACATTCATAACATAACATTGTACCATTATACATAACTCAATTAGTTTTCTCAGTCATATAACAATACATAATTTATTCAAATACCACTTTAGAGCCACCTCGGCTCCTTAACTTCTGGAAACTCTCTCACATAATGAAACATATCCAGACTAACACAAAAATCTTGATGAAGGTATTGTCCATACGGTGTCGTGTAGACACTGCATATAGACAACGAGCCATCTAAACCTAATGTCAGGCAACATCCAGTATGTCTCTGCTCCTCTAAAAATGCAGATGCACCATGTCTCCATATCCCCATCGGACGATCATAAACATCAAAAATGGGAGAGGCAAAATAGTCAAAAAGTAATAGGTCCAAGGGCCCTTTAGGGCTCTTCTGAGCCTCCTGAGGTATAGTGGCCTTTCCCCTTTTCTTCATATGGTCCTATGAAAATTTTTAATTTTTCAAGAAAAAGACAAAGGCAATAAAAGTGAGATTTTATTAAAAATCTCAGTAAGTACACATTTAACATAACAAGGCATAGATAAAGTACAATATTAAAGCACATGGCAAGACAAAAAGATATATCATATGAATTGACTTATGGAGCTCATGCATATGAGTGACATATGATTGATAGACTTATATTTTCTATGGATCCATTCTTATCATATTTAAACTCTTATTTCTTATATTGTCTTTTGTAACATTGTGGGTCATACTTATTTCATAACCTTGACGGGAGTTGTATATTGCCTTCTCCGTTGGGTTTTCTTAACATGACGCGTCAACTTGGCCATACATAAACTCACCAATCTTCCGGGCGTTATGTATCGGCATCCCCGTCCTAACACGGAAGTACTTATCATAGCAGGCGTTACGTATCGTCGTCCCTGCTAGTCATGTCAGTCTTTCGGGCGTTACGCATCACCATCCCCGTCGTGACACTTAATGTATCAAATCATGTCAGTCGTTCGAGCGTTAAGAATCGTCTTCCCCGTCATGACACGATTATTTGTCTTATTACGTTTTCTTAATGTTTTCATAACGTATTTTCTTATAACAGACGTCATGACTTATGACGATGCACATATGTGACGAAATGCAATATGCGTATAAACTTAAACTTATGGCATGCATGTTTCATGTTTTCATAATTCATATGACATATAAAACATATCACAAGAACATACATGCACATACGTCACATAAATTCGTAACGTCAAAGCTTAATGAATGGTACATAAACAATTAAATTATATATTATAATATTATTAAACTTGGCTGGCCGAATATCATAAGGAACTAAATCTTAATTATTTATTTATTTAGCTTATTCAACTCAAGTCAAAATTTGCATATTCAATCTATCAAGCTTTCCTTAATTTTTAATAATCAATTTAAGCATATTTATTTATTTTCTTGAAATTTTCTTTAATAATTTCTAGCATAATAATTCTTGAAAATCTTCAAAGTAAGTTAGAGTTTCTAAGCTTACCATACTTATTAAAATCTCATTCAACTAATAATAAACAAGTCACTAAGAATTTAGAATAAGAAAAACGCACCATTGAAGTCCATGCCTACCATAATAAACTCTATTCTGCCACTTAAATCCTAATTTCTTCCTCTATCGAGTTCTTATCTCTTAAAACTTAAAACATAAAAGTTGTATATCTTTTTCTTAGCTTTCCATATCCTCTTTAATTATTCAAATCCGACATCACACTAACAAATTATGTCCGATTTACTAAAGGATGTCGAATCTACCAATAATACCCCTATTAAGCCCAAAATTTCCTAGAGTTGGTTTATCATTTTTTTTCCAAATAAAGATATCATATTTTCACATAACTCTCTTAGTATAATATTATAGAATATATTTTTAAGATCCTACAAATTTTCCTAGTATTTTTCCATAACAAAACCCACTCCAAAATTCAATAGCTTTCAATTTAACACATAAACAGCATTTAAGCTCAAACAAGCATCAAATTAAATCTATAAATCAAGCCACTTATATCACATCAATATTATGTTAATTAGTGCACTTACAAATTTTTTCAAAACTAAATTTGATGTCTAGGGTTAATCTTGCACCACTCTTCCTCCAATGCTCTCACTTAGCTCCCTTTTGAGGTTTTAATGTTGTGAGTGGAATTTTGTGTTTTTTTCTTGGCTTCCTCTCAAGGTGACCAACGATCTCTCTCAAAGGAAGTGAGGAGAATATTTTGTACCTATTTATAGGGATGAGGAGGCGTTGGAGGCTTGAGAAGAGGGGAGGGCATTTCGGCAATGACTTAGCCGAGTGGGGTGAGTTGTCCCCCCTAGGTGCATGGCCTCATGATCACCCCAAAACCTCTAGTGATTTTCTAAAATCCTCATCCCATGGCTGAGCTTAATCCTCCTGTAAAATAATCTTGATCAATGGTTCAAAGAATTACAACACATGGATATAAAAATAAAACAAAAGTCTAGAAAATCAAAGGTGAGATTCAACCGGCCACTTGGCCTCTCCTTGCTCCCCACAGCTTCTAGAGCAACTTCCCCCTTATTGCCACATGTTCCAACCCTCATTGGCACACTTGGGACATTTTGGAAGGATTCCCCCAAGGCTTAGTTGGCTATTGGTTGAGAACAAAAGAGTAACTTAATTGATTTGGTTAATTCTAAATCAATCAGATTTGCTCCTAATTCTTTCATGGTTATAGGCTAATTATCCAGAAACTCTTTCACCACAAGACACATACATTTCTACACATGTCTAGAAGATATAAATGAAAAGAACCAATCAAATATAGGCTCCTAAAGTAAGTCTGTGGTGCAATTCATTTTTGGGCTTCAATTTACGCTCAAATCAGGTCAATCTACTTCCAGCCCAAATAACCCATTGATCCACTTCGATTCTTCAGAAATTAAAAAATTAAAGTTTTAGATAATCCTCTTAGTGATCCATATGATTTTGAATAACCTAATTACAAGGTCATATGAGGGAGATAGAACCATTTTACCGAAATATGTTGGATTAAGTATTTTTCCGGCTACTTAAGTGTTTTTCCATTCCACTTCTAATTTTCTCAATTTTCCTCTTAATCTCTTTGATATAATTATTCTATGGGTGTAAAATAAAATGTTCTAATTTACACCTTTCTCAATTTCCAAAAATTTTTATTATAATCCACCATATTTCATATACTACCTTAAGTGTCTCTACTTTAGGCCTTAATTCTAAATGCCATAAATTCTCAAAATTTCCTTAAAATAATAAATCAATTTCTAAATGAATATATAACCTAAGAAAATCTTTAAAAAGGAAGGGTTATTACAGTCCATAAACCAATTAAACAACCAACATGCAAAGTTTACATAAATTATAATGCTCCTAGATTTCGCTTGGGATTGGGTATACATTTGAAGTGTCGATACATACAACACAAGGTTGCCTATCCTCATTCTTGACAATTAAAGATACAATACCCTAGCATGCATCTAATAATATGCAATATTCTCAAAGTGAATTTTTTTTCCTAGAAATACCATGTTCCAAATGAGATATATCCAAAACAATTAACATGCTTTATGAAATTCATAAGAAAATTGGTATACAAAAGGTTAGAATACTTGTTCAATAGGTCTATAAAATAGATAGTACTGGAGATAGAGCTCCTTAAGTAAACACATAATTAAGAACCTACTAGGCTAATCCTTTGAGAAGATCACACAACTCGACTAGGGATGCCAAAATATTATCTATAAATCCGATCATGGAGACTACAAGCTTCATGTTGTGTCTGTGCTGCCTAATCGATCATCTCCAATCGGCCAGCGTCTGCTACATCTCCTGATCCTAGCACATCGTCTACCATTCAATGAGAATTGTAGTTGGAACTACCATAGTGAGATTTGAGTACAAATCTTAGCAAGTTAACAAAAAAATTGAATATATAGTTTAATGATGCATGCATGACAATAAAAATATGAATGCATAATATTATTATAAATAAACTTGATTTGACTTAACATTTAACATAGCATGCACTGACATGACTTGAATTTGAGCATATACCAATTTCAAACTAAATTAATAGTAACTTGACATAACATGAACTTGACCATAAACTTGAAAAAAGAACTTGAACATGAACTTAAACTTAAACTTAAACTTTGACTGATAATTAAATAACATGATGAACGTGAGATTCATGAATTTGGATCATATTAAATAAATAAATAGGATTAAGATGAGTGACCATATTGTTACGACACAATTCTCGTTGAGCCATGTGTCCCTACCCATTACTGCATCATAACGCAAGTACTTAGACAAACATTTTGTGATGGAATATATTAGGTAACAACTAAATATTTCATGATAGAATATTATGTATAACAGAGGTACATGTAGTGACATGATAGAGTGAGATATATATGACATAAGAAATTAGACAATAGTTCCCTTACCAATAAACATACATAGTAATCTAATAGTAAATTAGAAGCTAACTTATTGTGATCTTTGTGTTATAGAGTAAAATACACAAAACACGAGAAACTGTAACTAGAGATTTCTAAATGTTATACCCTCATCACTATAGGTTTAGAAATATGAAATTATTATCTTAATTGTAAAATATTTATAGATTTATTATTTGAAAAAAAAAACAAGATTGAAATAGTAGTTAGAGAAATTATAGTTGAAAATACTTCCAAATGGGGATCCTAACAAGGATTTTGATAGTAATTTTTTTTACTTCGCGAAATTCACCATGTGTTGCTATAGAGCCATTCATTTAATAAATCGATTGGCACTAATTTAGTGTGATGGTAGAGAATGAGAATTGAAGGTACTGATCTATGTAATACTATGGTATACAATTGCAGTGGTAAATAGTTTAGCACAAGCAGTTGCAGTTCAATCAATGGCATGGCCTTTTAGGAGTTTTACAAGTTGAGCACATGCGGTAGCAATGCAATTGCAGTGGTAAATAGGTGACCCTTTTAGGATTTTTTTGGATTGAAAAACACTCTCAACTCACCTTGTTAATGCCCAAAAAAGGCGTGGCCTGGAAGGAAAGAAAGATCTATTCCGAAGGCGCACTAAGGTGGTGCTCGAGGCTCAATAGATGTGGTTTAGTGTGGCTGTACATTGTCTGTGCATACGTCTATAGCGATGAACTATAATTAAATGTAGAAGAAATAATAAATGAGACAGATTTACGTGCTTCGATACTAGGCCTACTTCCATAAGGATTTGGGAGGGGAGTTTTCACGATAATAAGCTTGTTTACAATCTCTCCTACTCTCTTATCCTCACTGTACAATGGAGTGCTCTCTCTAGTTTTCTCTTCTTGTTGGAGTCTTTCTATGGTGAGGTTGAAGAAGATAAAGTCTGGCCAAAAAGGTTCCCCGAAGTCATGTGTGCCTATCCCTTTTATCTCCTGCCCCATTTGCTTTATGTCCCTTCCCTTACTTTATATCGAATTATCTCTTTTCCTCTTATGGCATATTATCTTTTCCATGTCTAATATATTGCGCTTTCCATGCCCTTGTCATCTCTTTTCCTCCTTCTTTCATTTCTCCTCATGGGTCCCTCCAATGTGTTGGGCCTATGAAATGTCATGGGTCGAGAAAAAAACGCCCTCATAGTTACCCCCACCAATTCCTATCAGACTTGTCCGATGGGAATTTTCTCATCCAATTTTCCATTCACCTCATCTCATTCTACTAGGCTGTTAGTTTTTTCCCACTTCAGTCTCTAGGTGGGGTTTTACCTTGTCGAGTCTTTTACCCTTCCTTTCACTCACTTTGTCCTGCGGATTTCTTTTAGCTTTCCTTTCCTTTCTTTAGCTTCCTTTCCTTCCTTATTTCCTTTTGTCTTGCTCCCTTTGGCTTCCTTTTTCATTATCTTTTTTCATTTCCTTCCTTTTCCTTTTCCTTTTCCTTTCTATTTCTATTTCCTTCTCTTCCTTATTACCTTTCCATATTTCCTTTTTTCGCGTTGTATTTCCTTTAGTTGCCTTTTCCTTTTTACCGATCTTCTTTTTACCGATCCTATTTATTTTCCTTTGTCCTGCTGATTTCCTTGAGCTTCATTTCCTTTCTCATCCTATTTCCTTTAAAGTCCTTTCCTTTTCGGCCCTAATTCCTTTAGCTAACCTTTCCTTCCTTCCTATTTCTTTTAGTTGTCATTTCCTTCCTTCCTTTCCTTTCCTATTTCCTTTAACTATCTTTCTTGTCCATTCAGGTTTCCTTTAGCTGCCTTTTCCTTCCTTCCTATTTCCTTTAGCTAGCTTTTCCTTTCCTATTTTCTTTAGCTCTCTTTCCTTCCTTCCTATTTCCTTTAATTGCCTTTCATTTCACTTTGTCTTGCCATTTTCCCTTAGCTCTCCTTTCCATTTGCTTTTTCTTGCACAGTCAAAGTGTTAGTTTCCGTCTATGGAGAATCCATTGGTAAAGATTCCTTTGATGGAGATTTCATTGATGGAGATTCTGCTAATAAAGATTTTGCTAATGGAGATTGCATTGACGTAGATTTCGCTGATGGATATTCTGTTGATGAAGATATACTGAGGAGTCCAAATGATGTTCAAGTAGGACTATACAACTGGTGCTTCGCTTACATAAAATTGATCATGTTAGTAAAAAGAAAATGTATATTTCGATAGAAATAAACTGGGATATTTAGCTGTTGTGACCAATTTTTTCCCATTGTCTTTTAGCCACTACTTGATCGAAATTGCCTGTTATTGTTTGCCATTCCTTCTTTTTCTTGCTCCTCATTTCTATCTCTTTGTTTGTTTGATGAGGTGTATGCCTCTGAGGTTCATGCTTGCCTTTCCTTCTTTTTCTCTTTCTATCTTTTTCTCTTCTTTATTTTTTTTAAGTCAGCTTTTTCATGGTTTAAGTATGGCAACTAGCATATGGTGTTGTTTCCCACTTGCGCTTGGTCGAGGCAATGGCTGTCCAAGGCATGCATGGGACATGCAAGGTGGCCAATGGTGCATGCATGTGGCACACAATATGCAGAGTTGTGCATGTGGTGGCTAGGTATGTGAGTTCAATGAGCACATTGCATGTGAATGCAACATGCCTTGGAGGTTGTCCACAATGGTTGGTCGAAGCTTAAATATTTTTGGGGCATTCATGGTTTCCCACCTACGTCTAAAAGCCTTTAAGGATGCGGGGTCTTGTCTGCGGTCAGGGAGCTCGCTGATTAGGGAGGCTTGTTCATGGTGACTAGTTGACAGGTTGATTTATAGTTTGGGCAAGGAGATGCCACAGATGAGGGGTTGGTCTGATCAATCAGCCCATGAGGCCAACGGCCCAGGAAGCTTAGGCGTAGAGTCCGTGGCCAAGAGGCCAACCAGATAGTTAAGGAGTTTGGTTGTTTGGCTTAGGACAGGTGGCCACAGTGTTATGGGTCAAGGTCGTGGGCGAGTCACTACTGGTTGTGGGGCATGTTGGCTGACGTGTGGAGGTCTGAGATGTCAGCTGAGCAACTTGACCAAGAAGGTGGGGTGGACGAGAGAACCAATTAGTTGTGATGCTTGGCCAATGGGAATCTGGTTGTGAGCTTGTTGCATGCATGCGGTTTGCCTGGCCGAATGTTGTTGATGCTCGCCCTGCATCAAGGTATGCTAGCGAAGTTCAAGTGGGGTCAAAAAACACTAATGGTTCAGGTGCTGATCGCCAATTGGAGAAAGGGGGGCCAATGGCGGCCTATCTTGGGTTTATAAAGGATGTCCCTTATGTGGCCAGTGACCATTTTATGCCAGTCATGCATCTAGGCACTCTGAAATACCTTGTAGAGGATATATGATATCAACGATCCGCATGGGGGCCATTGATGCCTCTACCACACTGCGGTTGGATTGGGTCGAGGAGACCTCAACTTTGTTCGTTCTAGCGCACTTGGCGATGGTGAAGTCTTGGTCAATCGAAGATGGTCTCAATAAGTCAAAAGGCACCAGCGGTGTTGTCATAAAAAATCGCTAGTGGTCTAGGCAGAGGCCATTGGTGGGTGGTGTGGGCTCATGATTAGGTGTCGCGAGCTCCTAGGTGCACGTTGTTGTGCACCCAACACAACACGCACCCAACATGGTACATGCATGGCACTATTCATGACATGCACGACCACCTCCACAATGCATAGTGCACACTTGGCCCGTGGTTCGCATGTGTTCTATGTAACCCATGACTGAGTATTTCACAACTCAAATAGATAGAATATTTGGCTTTGTGTCCCGGCAAAAAATGCCTAGGCCCATTTCCTACTAAATGCTCATAAAGTAAAAAGTTGGAGAGTTGAAAGTATTCATCTGGTAGATTTCCATCTTCCCCTTTGGAGATCATTTAGCGTGCCAGAAAATCGTCTTCCGCTTACAGTACCCAAGAAATCTCAATCCTGTAGACAATGTCAAATATTAATGCCCAAAAATGGTGTAGCCTGAAGGGAAGAAAAATCCATTCCCAGGGCACGCTAAGGTAGCAGTTGAAGCTCGATAAGTATGTTGTAGAACCCCAGTAGTTATCCAGTGCTACTGTACGGTGTCTATGCGTATGTCCATGACGATGAACAGTATTTAAATATAGAAGAAATAATAAAAGAGATACAGGTTTACATGATTCACGGGAGTTTGGAGATGAGAGTTTCCACTATAACAAACTTATTTACAATCTCTCATGTACTCTCACCCTTACTGTACAATGGATATTTGAGTTCTCTATCTCTGATTCTCTTCTCACTGAAGTCTTTCTAAGGTGAGGTTGAAGAAGATGAGGTTTGGCAAAAAATTTGGCAAAAAAAAGCCCCCAAAGTCGTGTGTGCCTGTCTCTTTTATCACTTATCCTCTTGCTTTTTGTCCCTTTGCTTGCTTTATGTGCCTTTCCTTGCTTTATATCAAATCATATCATTTCCTCTCCTAACATATTATCTTTTTCATGTCTATAATATTGTGCTTCTCATGCCTTTGTTCCCCTCTTTTCTTCAATTTCCTTCTTTAGTGGGTTTCCCCAATGGGCTGGGCCTAGGAAATTCCATGGGCTGGGAGAAAAATCTCCTCACACATCTTATATCATCTCACATTATCATTATAATTTTTACAAGTTATCATAAAATACAATAAATAATTCAAACTTTCAAATTCAAAATTAACTTTTTTAAATTTTAAAACAATAATAATATCTAAAAAGTAATATTCTAATAATATTCTATTTAGCTTTCATCTAAAACTATTTCATCTCATCTCACTATCCAAACAATCTCTTACTTTAAACTTAACTCATTGCCTCTATTCCAGACAGACATCCACCAATCATGCATTCTCATCTGTTCCAATAAACTAGCTTTAGAGGGAGCTATAGCACATACATGCCACTACCCAAGTTAAGATGGCAATATTTCTCAGTATTGTAATGCAATACGGCTGTCTTTTTATGACATTAATTAAAAAATTATAAATCAGAGGATGCACATGAAAATTTGCATAAACTGCACAAAAAATAATTGGATTTCATCGCAAAACTTATTGCTTTTATAAACTGAACTCCACATTTATATTATATGTTTATATAAATGTTCATATAAAATGCCATACAAAGTGCTTTTACTTTTTTTTAATTGCAAACAAATTCCATTCAAATAAGAATAAATATTATACGTGAAAAGAGGTGGAGTTCTCCAATAAACACCCTAGTACCATAACTACAATGCAGAAGTGAAGGAAAAATGAAAAAATAGGTCTTAAAACAAATTTCTTGGTCTTCACCCATGTCTTGCAAAGATGTCAACTTAAAAGACGATTTTTTACAGTTCGTATAGCTATGCGAATTGTGGAGCCACCATTGGAGGCATTGGAAGCTAAAAGTACACTACAATTTGTTGTATTGTGATATTTAAAAATATAATAGAAAACATAGCATTGGATGGACTAGAGTGCGACAGACCATATGTCTTCATGCACACCTGTATAGCGCATGAAGATCACGCGCTGATGGTTGTGAGATTGGGTGGGGCAAATCTAAAAGATCTTAACATTGAGAATCACTAGTGCGGCACGTATAGTCAGAGTTTACTCATCAAGGCGTGGTGCATGAAGGCTACCCGTGGAAGCAAACTGCGCATGAGGGTTACGCCCATAGATTTTCGCCATAGTTCCGCTGCACCTCGATAGATCGGCAAGTTGCATGGTAGGGCCCATTTCGATTGGCCGTTATCATAGTATAATAAATCTAACCAATGGTCCAATACCAAATTGGTGGAAAGGAGAAAAAAATACACTATCATAAAAATATGAGAAAATCTATTATCAGTCTGGTTTGGTATCGCACGTCACACGAAATCTGACGTGGCAAGCCGATCTAACAGAAATTCGGTCTAAAACAAAAGAAAAATGCTACAAAGCACGAATTGGAAGCGCACGAAAAGCACGAAAGTAATCCACCTCTTTTTTTTTATTTATTAAAGAAAGTAATCCACCTCATTTCTTAGTTTTCCTCTCTCTCTCGGTATATTCACTCTCTCATCCCAAATTTCTCTCCCTCTTCGGTAAGTCCTCTCCATCTCAAATTGAAGGTATCCAAATCAATTGTAGATAATTTCTCTCCCTCATCATTTTTCGGTAAGTACGCTCACCAAAACAATTGCAAAACACATTTGGAAAAATTTTCAGGAATTCTATAAATGTAAAGAAATTTTCGTGTGTCTTGGTCGTTTTCATTGATGTTTGCTCATATGGCTCGATGAACAAAAGGATCAAAAGTTATTTGCTCTTGCCGCAACTGGTTTTCCAGGAGAGGAAAAAAAAATGACCATTTTTTGGGAGAAATTTTCATGCTTCTTGGTCATTTCTTATTTTTATCCATGTTTCCCTGATCTATTTTTGAAAGAGTTGAGGAAGAAAAATATGGCGTGGCAACTAGTTGAAGTAGTGGAGTCAACTTAATGTGTTATTTTCTCCTGCTGCAACTTAGTGCATATTTGGAGTTGCGGTGAGAAATATTACTTTTAACTTAAAACTTATAACTTAAAGTTTAATGTAATAAGCTCTACTACTAAAAAGCTATTTACTGTTTGGGATCCATATGTCTAAAACACTTTTACAGTTAGTTACGGTAGTTTTTTAAAAATATATAGTTATTTGCATGAACTTTTTAATAAAAGCTCTAATTTTGTGCTTATTGAAAAAGTTGATTTTTAGCTTTTTCAACAGTCTAAAGCGCTTTTAATAAAATTACCCAAACATATCATTTTTCTTTAAAAGAATTTTTAACTGCTTAAAAACACTTTTAAAACCTTGAAATGTAATTCCAAACATGCTCTAGTTTTTCAAGAGAGAAAAAGAAAAAGAAAAAAAGTTGTGTACCCACTCTGAAGCCCCTCGTAGGCCCTCGGTTATATTTAACTTATGCACATCCATCATGTACTAATAGTTTGAATATCATATTAGTTTAACTCTAAAGTTGGATGTGTGCCTGGAGATGAACTAGCAATACCAGCGAGAGGCGAAAGCAACGAGAGAGATGAATGGACAGTGAGAGAAAGAGAGAGGAGGGAGAAAAGCAAAGTGAAGAGAGATGTTTTTATTTTGTACTTATCCATCCACCTAAGCAATTTGTGCCTTTTGTGGTACATAGGGGCTTCTTGTAGCACTGCTCAAAACAAAAAATTGAGTCTCAAACTGTGACGCCCCCAACTTACGTCTGGGATTTAACGTAAATTAAGGTGTCTGGATGAGCAACACTTGGCTACTCACCCTTGTACTTAACAAGAATAAAAAGCATATCACACTTAATTCGCAGCGGATCAGGTTTTAGATATAAGACTTTCTAAAGATCACACGGAAATATATATATACAACATTCATTAAAACTTAACATTGTACTTTATACATATACAAGACCCAAACTGTAGTAAAATATTTTACATTCATCCAACAGAACTTCCCTTCACCTCACTCTTTTTCCCTCTTAACCTCGGGATATTCCCTCCCATAGCGAAACCTATCCATACTAATACTAAAGTTTCGCTGGAGCTATTGTCCTTGTGGAGTCACACAAACCCCACACATAGACAATGAGCCATCTACTCCTAAAGTTATGCAGCATCCCGTACGTCGCCTCTCCTCAACAAAAGTGGATGCGTCAAGACTCCAAGCTCCGGTGGGTCGATTACTGATAGGAGGTCCAAAGGAAACAAAAGAAATGTCCATATAAGGACTATAGTCGGAAAGTCCCTCAGGACTCCCCGAAGTCTCCTACCTCATCGGGGTTGTCCCCCTGCTGGTCATCGAATCCTGTATGAAGTGATATGCACAAAATATATGGAGCCACAAAGGAGTGAGATTTCGAATGAAATCTCAGTAAGTACATAAACAGCTTAAAGGAAACAGGGAAAACAACAATAATGTTATTACCACTGATGACTAGGGAATTATACCCTAATATACCCTCATAAGGCCACTGTCTAACTGATACTTTTCTTAACTCGACCACAATCTTATACTAAAATACACCGTTTTCCCTTAAGATTCTTATTCTTTCTTATCACTGATGGGCGTTACGTATCGCCGTCCCCATCACATACACTCATCCACCATCCGGGCGTTACGTCTCGCCGTCCCCGTTGTGATGAGCCTAGTGTCAATTTCACGGGCGTTACGTACCGCCGTCCCCGTCTTGACACAAAACATATACATATTACTGCGGGCGTTACGTCTCGCCGTCCCCGCTATTCAGGTCAGTCTCACGGGCGTTACGTACCGCCGTCCCCGTGAAGATCAATCTCACGGGCGTTACGTCTCGCCGTCCCCGTGAAGATCAGTCATTCATATAACGCGACAGGCGTTACGTGTCGCCGTCCCTGTCGGCACGTCAGTCATCCGGGCGTTACGTCTCGCCGTCCCCGTCACGACGTGACTAACTTAATCTTACATATATTGTTTTCTTTCTTTTTATTCCTCTCTTATTCACATGAGTTATTTCACTTATAACCCTTCCCATTTGAAACCCCCAATTCTATACTAAGAAAACCCTAAGTCTAAGCAAAACAGGGCATCTCGCTCGAGCGGCTTGTCGAGCGAGTATCGAGCGAAGTCTCGGGTTGGAACTCGCTCGAACAGGGTGTCGAGCGAAACTGTAATAGCCCTAAAAATCTTCATCTTAATTTAATTAACTAATTAAGGATTAATACACAAGATTAGTGGTAATTGGTGAAAGAACAAAATAGGCTTTGAAGAGATGGGCTTAGGAATGAGACCTTTGGAGAATGGATCAAGTGAATGGGCCAAGAGAGCAATGGTGAGTCCAAAAGCCCATAGAATGAGCCCATAGCCCATCAAGCCCATAGTTGAGACACTTGTCAATGGGAGAAAAATCCTAGAAAAATTATCCAAACCCTTGTAGGAAAATATTATTTGGTGAAGGTTGACTAGTAGTTGGATGCATGCCATGTAGGATTGAGTGTAGAATCTAATGGAATGATTTTTCCTACCATGGTATCTTGGAGGTACAAAACACCATCCCTTGACTTGCCAAGTGAGGTCATGAGGTGTAGGGAAGTTACAAGTGGCATGAGGAGAAGCTTGGATGAAGGGAGCTTGGAGTTTCGGTGGAGGCCAATCCGTGGGGTTCCTTGGGGAGTCTCATGGGGTATGGCCATCTACAAGTGATAGGACAAAGAGGAAGAGTGTGTAAGTGGATGAAGTACATGTGTAAGAAAGTATGGTGATGTGAAGAGAGGTATGGTGTATGTGTAGGTGATTGAAATGACAAAAAACTAGGAAGAGAAGCAAAAGGGAGTTTCGGTGGAGCTAGCTTGGCCGGTCATGCCTTGCTCAAATTCCAAAAAGCATGGCTTTGGAATCACTTGGATGGACACATGAGAGGATAGGGGAATGATGATTGAGTGAAAAACAAGAAAATGGAGGCTAGAGGCACCAAGAAGCCGCCGGCCATAGGAAAGAAAGGAGAAAGGAGAATCATCTAGGTATGGCCAAGATTTGATCTTGGAGTGGCCTAGAGTTGTCAATCAACCCATCTATCTTTAGCCATGCCTAAACATGATGAGAAGAGTACCAAGGACCCTAGGGAAGGGAGCTGGCCGTGTGACCCTTAGGCAAAACCTCTTGAGCTCAAATCACTTAGACACATGCAAACACCCTCACTTCCTCTCCACCTCTCGGCCAAACTCACCCTAGCTATTCCTACTTTTGTTTCTTCTCTTTTCACCACCTATTTTGAAGAATCCTATAGTAGGAAAGTCAAAAGCAAGAGTGTGAAGGTGATCAATTCATTGGAGAAGGTTAGTGATTAAATCTATACAAGATTAGGAAGAACACACACACACATGTAACACTTTGTAATGGTTGGAAAGAAATAGAGCTTTCTTTGAGTTTTATGTTCATGACTAGACTAATGGGAGATTGTATATGTGTAATTTCAGATTTAAGCTAAAGCCTAGTAGGAGTGTTGTAAGTATACTCCCACTTTTTCCTTAACAAGTCTTATATATAGTGAAGTGATCATGTTTGTTGGATTAATGGTTGCCATTGCCATGTTTGGATTGGAATGATTTTTCTTGCTTATGATAGGAATATTCTTGGATAAATTTATATGATGGAATAAGATTAGAGTATGAGTAGGAATGATGAATCAAGTGTTAGTTGCAAAAGAAAGGAAAAAGTATGATTATTTGATGAAATGATGAAAATGATGCATGAAGGATTTTAGTGCAAAATGTTAAATTTTGGTGTTGCTAAGGTAAAGTTTATTTGAGGAAACTAGTGATGGAATTGATTTATTCAATGAGCATATTGTGTTGAGAAAATGAAAATGGACATGAGAATAATTTATATGATTGATATGAATGGAAATGGTATACACTTGCATATGGAAGAAACGATCACTTGTGTATGATGTATAGAAATGTTTATTTGGAATTTTATGATATTTAAGGTTGAGATTTGGAGGATTAATATTATATTGTTTTGTGGTGATTTTGTTTAGTTGAACTCATAGAAGAAACTCTTAGGAAAGGAAGTTTGAATAGACTAAGGGGAGGAATTCCCTAAGTTAAAAAGGTGAATGGAGGAAATAGGAATAACTAAGTTTGATGTGAAATGGTTACTTGGGAAACATTAGGGTTTCGGTTACCCCTTGCTAAGGAGGGTACTTGATTCGATTTGATACTTTGAAATTTATTGGAGAAGATTTGAAGTCAAATGATGAAGAAAAACCCTAGAAACTCTCTAGGAGAATTCGGCCATGATGTGTTGGAGATGGGTCCAATACCCCACTTCAATCCTAGGCCCATTTTGGGTATAGAATATGATGACTAAGTAGGAAAATTATGAAATTATCCCAAGAGAGGGAGAAAGAAAATGAAATGTGAATGCACTCGAGCTTGTCTCGGGTTCTTGCATGAAAATAAGTAAGCATGCATGTCCCATGCATAAGTCATGAAAAGAAAGTTTTTAAAGTCAAGCATGTTTTTAAGAAAAAGAAAAGAAAAGAAAAGATGGAATTTTTGAAAGAAAAGAAAGAAGTAAAGTTTTATAAGAACCCCAAAGGCTGGGACGGGGAAGTGCCCCAGTGGAACTCCCTGTCCACTCAGGAGTGTCTAAAGTCGAGTGGTAGCCCCTGGGTCGACGAAGAACAGTCGGCGGACCGTGTATGGCACCAAAAGGTGGCCGGAGCGCGGTAGCACCTAACGCTGGTGGGTGCCCAAGACGGATAAGGTGGAAGGACCTGTCGTTTTAAAGTTATATGACGCTCACTCTAGGGTGATGCGGTAACCAGCAGGGAACACGCGGTGTTAGGGGAACCGTGTTGTGTCTCATACATGTTAAAGAAAAGTCATGACAAGAAGGGCTTTCGAGCCATAAGAAAGATCTGTATATGATAAGTGGCGCCTAAGAAAGAAAGAAAGATACGAAATGTTTTAAAGGAATGTTTTGAAAAGCAACGATAATATGAAAAGAAGTTTGAAAGAAGAAGTCTACATGAAAGTTTATGAAAAGAAGTTTGAAAGAAGTATGTCCGTTTAAAAGTTTTTCATGAGCATGTGCATGAGTCAGTCATTCATTGCATGTGCATTAGTTAAGAATGTTTTGTTCACTTATCTGTATATCTGATATGTTCTGGTTTAAGTGTTAGTGTACTTGCTGAGATTTCTCCCGAAATCTCACCCCCCTTTTTATTATCTTACTATTGCTCCCTTGGGAACAATAGAAGTCATTGCAGGACAGGATGGATCCACGGATTACGACTCTCGAGAAGATGGGTCGGACCCTCATGGGCCCGACTAAGGCTGAGACTGCCGGGCCAGTGACCCTAGACCTGTTGGGTCAGTGGGCGGCAGAGTCGCTTCCTATGGCGACTTACTTTTTTGACGACCTACGCCCTGCGGGGTGTTGTATGGTGCTGGGTGTTGACGGGCTCCTCCACTTGGGACGCCTGTTTACGTCATCCTCTGGGATGATGTGTGACGTAGGTCCGGGGCTGAGTCTGGACAGCCTTCGTTATGGCCCGAACTATAAGAAGATAAAAGAAGAACCCGCCTATTAGTATGGTTGGCGGAGGGAGGAGTGGATCAGCAGCACCTTTATTTTGTATACACCGATGTACTTTTGGAAAAATATTCCCGCTGTTTTGGGAAGTACTTTTGTATAAAACTGTTTACATTGGTGACTTTATTCTGATGTATATATATATGTGCTGGTGATGTTTAATTTGGGTTTTATTTTGTTAACCATGTGACGTGCGACAAGCGTAACGTTTCGTTGTTTATTTATGGCTTGACCTTTTTCCGCTGCGATATATATATAAAAAAAAAAAAAAAATAAGGCTCCCCTAAGTAAAGATGAGGGGCGACTTCCTTGTGACGTTCGTCCCCGGCGTCGCATTTTGCGTACGAACCCAAGCGCAAGTTGGGGCGCCGACAGAAACTCTAGCGAAGGTTCATATTTTGCCTTCGCTCGACTCACATGTCGAGCGAGGGTCGAGCGAAGTCACGGCTCTAAGAGTTTTTCTACTCAAAACATGCCAATCTTTTCAATACACCCTATTTAGTTTCTTAAAAACTTAAATCTAAGTTCTTACCAATTTTATTGAACATATTTATAAGACAAATTATAATCAATCCTACTCATGTGCCACATTGCCACTTAATCATGTACTTAAGTGTTCACTACTAGTAAACATAGCTCAATCATCTCAATAAACCAGTTCCATGCTTAAATTAAGCTAGAATATGGACTTACAATTTCTTCCAAGCTCAAGAGAATTGATCCAACCAACTTCTTACAAGTTTTCTCCCACACACACTCACTTAGCTCACAAGTGTACTCTTTAGGGGTTTGGAAAGGTTTTTCTGGTATGGCTTCCAAAGAGAAAGTGTTCTCTCCTTCTAAAGGAGCTTAGAAAGATCTCAAGGCTCTATTTATAGGGTGGTGGTCGACCAACATGAGGGAGAGAAAAGGAAATGCACCTAAGGTGCACTAGTTGCCAGATTTGCATGGGTGATGAGGTGTCCATCTAAGCAAATCTCATGATGAGGATTAAGCCTCTCAAATCCTAGGCTTTGCAGCTAAATTAGTCATCCAAGGGCTCACATTTGAGATGGTTTGGCTGCCCATTTTGATCTATGGCTGAGAAGTGAGCTAAAGGGATAAGAGGTGAGGTGGCATTTCACCTAACCATGCATGCCTCTCTCATCTCCAGCTCTCCCCTTGTGTCACACGCCCCTTCCAGATTTTCCTACCCATTTGGTTCCTTCCTAACTCCCTTAGGTTTCCCCCTAACAAGTTCTAGAAGGCCACTTCTTGGTTTAGTTAAGGTAGTGCCAAATTTGATCCACTTAGTCACCTATCAACCAGAGTTTGGTTCCCCTTGAGTTCCCATCATACTAACTACTCCATTGGCTTCCAAATCAACTTTCCATCCATTTCTAACTATCCCTACACATGTTCTAATCCCAGAGAATCTTAAAACCAATTGCCTAATTAGTTACATGCCCCAATCTAGTTCAATTATCCAACTCGGGTTCCATTTAAGCCCATTCCCAAGCTGCCTACTTGATTCCCAAATAAGTTATTGATTCCTTCCGAATCTCAGGAAACTTCAAACATAAAAGTTTTAGATATATTTCTTAAGGTTCTATACCAATTTGAATCACCTCATTTGGACCTCATATGAATAACTTATGCCTACTTTTCTAAAACTCGACAGATTAATCCGAAAATGCTTAATTCTCAATACTAAGTGTAATCTCACATTCCTTAATTAAATCTCCCACTCTAATTTCCAAATAACTAAATGCATCAAATAAATCTCCTTAAAATAATATCCATAAAATAATTTACCTTAGAAATTTAGGCTATTACATCCTCCCCCCCTTAAAAAGGATTTCGTCCCCGAAATCGTTAAGATATGTATAATTAAGGGTTTAAGGGATCTATACCTTGGTTGCTAGCAGTAGATTCTTCTGAAGAGGTAGGTACTTTTTCCTCATTAAGTAGTGAATCCTGAGAGTGGTAAAATATCATGTCTACATCCGGATCATAGTACATATTTACACTTATTTCTTGCAACATACGTAATCTCTCTTCCTCTGTCTCTTCTATTATGGGTCCCTCTTCACATTGACGTTTACGTTCTTCAGATCCATCAGATGACTCTACTATGACTGCTTTTCCTTTGTCCTCTCTTCTCAAAAATCTTTTCTCTGCTTTTAACCATTTTCGAGCGGGTTGTCTTTCCTCACCTGGTAACGCTCTTCTACTTATAGGGTTACCTTTTTCGTCTATATCCATAATATGGGTTCTGTGCTTTTCACTTTTATTTAACCAGCTCAATCTCTTAGCTTTCCATTGTTTCAGTTTTTCCTTACGAAACCTCTCTCTAATTCTTTCAGACCTTTTCTTTAACTGATCTACAGAGGTGATTGACATACGTGCGTTTCTTTTTGGAGCCATAAATCCTGTATAAGGTTAAATATTAATGAATATAAACATAAAGAAGACACAAATATCATACAAATATAATACAGCTGATTCAATTTATAACGCATATTATTACAACTATGTTTCAAACAAGTGGGGATAATTAATTCTCATTACATCCTCACGTTCCCAAGTGGCTTCCTGAAAAATAGGATTGTTCCAAAGTACTTTTACTAACACTATGGTACGATTCCGAAGGGTCTGTTCTTTCTGATCTTCAATTCGTATCGGCCACTCTTCATAAGTTAGATTAGAACATAAATTATTAGCGCGGATCCATCACTGCCACTGGTTGATTATTCAAACACTTTTTCAGAGAAGATACATGGAAGACGTTATGAACTCCTTGCAAATCATCAGGTAGGGCTAAACGGTAAGCCACTGGACCAACTTTTTCCAGAATTTCATAAGGTCCAATATAACGAGGACTCAACTTCCCTTTCTTACCAAATCGCATGACTCCCTTTAGTGGCGAAATCTTCAAGTACACCCAGTCTCCCACCATAAAATCTAAAGTCCTTCTACAATTATCTGCATAACTCTTTTGTCTACTTTGCGCTGTCTTTATCTAATTTCTAATCTTTGTGATCTGCTCTTTGACTTCTTGTAAATACTCGGGTCCCAAAACACTACTTTCACCCACTTCATCCCAATAAATAGGAGACCTACATTTCCTCCCGTAAAGTGCTTCATATGGTGCCATCTGTATAGTAGCTTGATAACTGTTATTATATGCAAATTCAATTAACGGTAACAGACTTTCCCAATCTTTGTCAAAATCTAACACGCAGGCTCGCAACATATCCTCCAAAGTCTGAATAGTTCTTTCTGTTTGCCCGTCCGTTTGAGGATGATATGCGCTGCTGAAATTTAAATTGGTACCCATCATTTTCTGTAAACTTTGCCAAAATCGAGATGTAAATCTAGGGTCTCTGTCTGATACTATAGTCTTGGGTATTCCATGTAAGCGAACTATTTCCTTCACATAAATTTTTACTAACTTTTCCATGGAATCCGTGTTGGAGATAGGTAAAAAGTGAGCACTCTTCGTCAATCGATCCACTATCACCCAAATCGAATTTTTTCCCGTAGATGTTCTTGGAAATCCTACCACAAAATCCATAGATAAATCCTCCCATTTCCATTCAGGGATTGGTAGAGGTTGCAACTTACCAGCTGGTCTTTGGTGCTCAGCTTTTACTAACTGACACATTGGACACTTGGCTACAACGGTCGCAATATCCTTCTTCATTCCTTCCCACCAAAACTTTTCTTTTAAATCTTGATACATCTTAGTACTTCCAGGATGAGCAGTATATGGGGTACTATGAGCTTCTTTCATCAACCTTTCTTTCAATTCTGGGGCGTCCGGAATGATTTTCCTTCTTCCAAAGTATAACATTCCATCGCCTGAAATCATATAATGTGAGGACCATTTTCCCTCCAGTATTTGCTGTTTTATCTTTTCCAGCTTAGCATCCTTTTGTTGTTTTTCCTTAATTTCTTTGTCCGTTAAAGGAACAATTTCTTGAATCTCCATTAACTTGAGGTCCGGTGATAATCTGTTCACCAGAATTTCTCGCATCGCTGCCAGCACTGAAAATTCTTCTGTTTGAACTTTCCTACTCAAGGCATCGGCTACCACATTAGCCTTTCCAGGGTGGTATTTGATTTCGCATTGAAAATCACTTATAGTCTCTATCCACCTTCTCTGTCTCATATTCAAGGTTTTCTGGGTAAAAAGATACTTGAGACTCTTATGGTCCGTAAATATTTCACACCTTTCTCCATATAAGTAATGCCGCCAAATCTTTAGAGCAAACACTACAGCTACTAACTCTAAATCATGCGTGGGATAGTTCTGTTCATGATCCTTAAGTTGTCGGGATGCATACGCAACCACTCTTCCTTCTTGCATTAACACACACCCCAACCCCATTTTTGAGGCATCACTATATATCACATAAGGTTTATGAGGTTCCGGCAAAGCTAAAATTGGTGCTGTAGTTAATCTCTTCTTTAGCTCTTGAAAACTCTTTTCACATTGTTCACTCCAAACGTACTTAGCATTCTTCCTAGTCAATGCTGTTAAAGGTGCAGACAGTTTGGAAAATCCTTCCACAAATCTTCTATAATATCCAGCTAATCCCAAGAAGCTTCGTATTTCATGAGCATTGGTTGGTTGCTGCCACTCTATCACTGCTTCTACCTTTGCTGGATCCACGGAGACTCATTCACTTGAAATAACATGACCCAAAAATTTAACTTCTTGTAGCCAAAATTCACACTTACTAAGTTTGGCGTACAGTTGGTGTTTCTGCAAAATTTCCATTACTACTTTTAAATGCTCTTTATGATCTTCATCAGTCTGAGAGTAGATCAAAATATCATCAATAAAAACCACCACAAACTTGTCCAAATATGGTCTGAATATCCGGTTTATCAAGTCCATGAATACTGCTGGTGCATTTGTCACTCCGAATGGCATAACCAAAAATTCAAAGTGCCCATATCGGGTTCGGAACGCCGTCTTATGCACGTCTTGCTCTCTGATTTTCAATTGATGATAACCAGACCGAAGGTCTATTTTTGAAAACACAGTTGCTCCTCTTAATTGATCCAACAGGTCATCTATCCATGGCAACGGATATTTATTCTTAATGGTAACTTTATTCAATTCCCGGTAGTCTATGCACATTCGCATTGTCCCATCTTTCTTTTTCACAAACAGTACTGGTGCTCCCCATGGGGATGAACTAGGCCTGATAAATCCTTTCCTTAAAAGTTCCTCAATCTGAGCTTTCAATTCTTCTAATTCTACCGGTGCCATTCTATACGGAGCCTTATGAACTGGAGTTGTGGCCGGTTCCAATCTAATAACAAAATCTGTTTCTCGATCAGGGGGTAGTCCTGGCAGATCATCAGAAAAGACTTGAGGAAAGTCTTCCACCACAGGAATTCCTCGAATACCTTTAACAACTTCTGAGGAGTTTAACATGATTACCCAGTAGCCCTTAGTCTCCTTGTTAATACTTTTCTTTATTCGCTTAGCAGTTACTATGGAGGAAACTGCCTTTAACATTTCTCCCTTGTAACAAAATTCCCCTTCCTTGGGTAAACTAAAAACTATTTCCTTTCTACGACAGTCCAGTTTAGCATAATACTTGGCCAACCAATCCATGCCTAGAATTAAATCAAACTCCATCAAATGGAATAGTATCAGATCAGCGACTAGCTATGAACCTCCAATCTCCAAGGGGCAACTTTTCACTATCCGATGGCATCCTGCTACCTTTCCATTGGGCATGACTACTATAACTTTTTGGGCCAAAAATTTAGTTTCTAAATCACACCTTTGGACACAATCATAGGAAATGAAGGATCGTGTTGCTCCCGAATCAAACAAGGTATAGACCATGCAATGCTTCAGCTTAAGCTTACCTAAAGAAAATTTTATTCTACTATTATTATCATTACCACTCCCAAAGAATCCATTTATTAACTAAAAGAGGAGACTTAGAAATTTACCAGTAATAACATTAGCATCTATTGCCTCGTCTGCCTCCATATCTACTTCTCCAGGCATGATGGCATAAACTTTAGCTTTCGCTGGAGCTTTGGCTTTTCCTCCGGGTAGAGCTACTCCTTGGGAGGTATTCTGAGGGCAGTCTTTGATCAGATGTCCTGGCCGACCGCAATTAAAACAAACTCTAGTATCCACTCGACAATCTCCCTGGTGTCGACGTCCACATTTTGCACATTGCGGAAATAAAATCGGCACATTTGGATTAATTGCTATTCCTTTTCCTCTATCCGCGGATCTAAAATTTGGTTTCCTCCTAGCATCATTTCCCCCAGAAAATTGAAATCTTCTTTTTCCATATGTTTGAGTTTGCGCCATAACACTCCTCTGTTCAGCTTCCGCTATGGCTGCTACATTCACTAGTTCTTGAAAATTCTCAATTTGCAAACATGCCACCTGCATACGAATTCGTGGTTGCAGTCCTTCTTGAAACTTCTAGGCTCTCATCTTTTCAGTAGCTACCAGATGCGGAGCAAATCTCGCCAATTCCATAAATCGTGCTGAGTACTGTTCCACCGCCATATTACCTTGTATTAACATAGTAAATTCTAAAGCTTTCTGCCGCTTCATAGATTCCGGAAAGAATCGATCGTCGAACTCTTTCTTGAACCTTTCCCATGTAGGCACTACATTTTCTTCCAATTCTAACTTTAGCAGCTTTCGCTTTGCGTCCCACCACAGTCCTGCTTCTCCCTGTAACAGATGTCCTGCATACTGCACTTTCTAAACTTCGGTGCAACTACAAACTTCGAAGGTGCGTTCCAAGTCTACAATCCATTTGTCTGCCTTTAATGCTCCTTCCGTTCCGATAAAGGGCGGGTATCGATACGCTAAAAATTTTTCATATGGACACCCTTGAGCTTCTCTTCTATTTTCATTCTGCTGATGATAACGGCTCTGTTCTATTTGATTTCCCACCACTTCTGTCATTTGCCGAATAGCTTCAGCTATTGCCTGGCCTCCTTCTAACGGGGGGTTTTGTGCTACTGGTCCCCCTTCCAAGGGTGGATTCCGTATCCTCTGCTCTTCTCCCAATAATGGGTTCGGTGCCGTCTGCCCTTCCCCCAACGGTGGGTTCGATGGTGTCTGTCCTTCTCTCAGCGGTGAGCTTGGTGCCGTTTGCTCTTCGGTACGTGGAGGGGTAACCAGAGAAGGATTCTGGTTTACCACGTCTACTCGTTTCTAGGGAGGACGACCTCTTGGCATATTGTTTTCCTGAAATACACCCAACTTCACCATAAGCTATACTTATTTCAGAAACTTCCAAATTCCAAAAATCCAACATCCACCCATATTACTCCAAACTCCAATCTGATAAAGATTCAAGCCTATACCGGTACCATGGGATCCATTTTTCCTAGGACACTGTGGATTTTACCCAAAGACGTAATTGCTCTGATACCACTCTGAGACGCCCCCAACTTACGTCTGGGATTTAACGTAAATTAAGGTGTCTGGATGAGCAACACTTGGCTACTCACCCTCGTACTTAACAAGAATAAAAAGCATATCACACTTGATTCGCAGCGGATCAGGTTTTAGATATAAGACTTTCTAAAGATCACACGGAAATATATATATACAACATTCATTAAAACTTAACATTGTACTTTATACATATACAAGACCCAAACTGTAGTAAAATATTTTACATTCATCCAATAGAACTTCCCTTCACCTCACTCTTTTTCCCTCTTAACCTCGGGATATTTCCTCCCATAGCGAAACCTATCCATACTAATACTAAAGTCTCGCTGGAGTTGTTGTCCCTGTGGAGTCACACAAACCCCACACATAGACAATGAGCCATCTACTCTTAAAGTTATGCAGCATCCCGTACGTCGCCTCTCCTCAACAAAAGTGGATGCGTCAAGACTCCAAGCTCCGATGGGTCGATTACTGATAGGAGGTCCGAAGGAAACAAAAGAAATGTCCATATAAGGACTATAGTCGGAAAGTCCCTCAGGACTCCCTGAAGTCTCCTGCCTCATCAGGGCTGTCCCCCTGCTGGTTATCGAATCCTGTATGAAGTGATATGCACAAAATATATGGAGCCACAAAGGAGTGAGATTTCGAATGAAATCTCAGTAAGTACATAAACAGCTTAAAGGAAACAGGGAAAACAACAATAATGTTATTACCACTGATGACTAGGGAATTATACCCTAATATACCCTCATAAGGCCACTGTCTAACTGATACTTTTCTTAACTCGACCACAATCTTATACTAAAATACACCGTTTTCCCTTAAGATTCTTATTCTTTCTTATCACTGATGGGCGTTACGTATCGCCGTCCCCATCACATACACTCATCCACCATCCGGGCGTTACGTCTCGCCGTCCCCGTTGTGATGAGCCTAGTGTCAATTTCACGGGCGTTACGTACCGCCGTCCCCGTCTTGACACAAAACATATACATATTACTGCGGGCGTTACGTCTCGCCGTCCCCACTATTCAGGTCAGTCTCACGGGCGTTACGTACCGCCGTCCCCGTGAAGATCAATCTCACGGGCGTTACGTCTCGCCGTCCCCGTGAAGATCAGTCATTCATATAACGCGACAGGCGTTACGTGTCGCCGTCCTTGTCGGCACGTCAGTCATCCGGGCGTTACGTCTCGCCGTCCCCGTCACGACGTGACTAACTTAATCTTACATATATTGTTTTCTTTCTTTTTATTCCTCTCTTATTCACATGAGTTATTTCACTTATAACCCTTCCCATTTGAAACCCCCAATTCTATACTAAGAAAACCCTAAGTCTAAGCAAAACAGGGCATCTCGCTCGAGCGGCTTGTCGAGCGAGTATCGAGCGAAGTCTCGGGTTGGAACTCGCTCGAACAGGGTGTCGAGCGAAACTCTAGCGAGGGTTCATATTTTGCCTTCGCTCGACTCACATGTCAAGCGAGGGTCGAGCGAAGTCACGGCTCTAAGAGTTTTTCTACTCAAAACATGCCAATCTTTTCAATACACCCTATTTAGTTTCTTAAAAACTTAAATCTAAGTTCTTACCAATTTTATTGAACATATTTATAAGACAAATTATAATCAATCCTACTCATGTGCCACATTGCCACTTAATCATGTACTTAAGTGTTCACTACTAGTAAACATAGCTCAATCATCTCAATAAACCAGTTCCATGCTTAAATTAAGCTAGAATATGGACTTACAATTTCTTCCAAGCTCAAGAGAATTGATCCAACCAACTTCTTACAAGTTTTCTCCCACACACACTCACTTAGCTCACAAGTGTACTCTTTAGGGGTTTGGAAAGGTTTTTCTGGTATGGCTTCCAAAGAGAAAGTGTTCTCTCCTTCTAAAGGAGCTTAGAAAGATCTCAAGGCTCTATTTATAGGGTGGTGGTCGACCAACATGAGGGAGAGAAAAGGAAATGCACCTAAGGTGCACTAGTTGCCAGATTTGCATGGGTGATGAGGTGTCCATCTAAGCAAATCTCATGATGAGGATTTAGCCTCTCAAATCCTAGGCTTTACAGCTAAATTAGTCATCCAAGGGCTCACATTTGAGATGGTTTGGCTGCCCATTTTGATCTATGGCTGAGAAGTGAGCTAAAGGGATAAGAGGTGAGGTGGCATTTCACCTAACCATGCATGCATCTCTCATCTCCAGCTCTCCCCTTGTGTCACACGCCCCTTCCAGATTTTCCTACCCATTTGGTTCCTTCCTAACTCCCTTAGGTCTCCCCCTAACAAGTTCTAGAAGGCCACTTCTTAGTTTAGTTAAGGTAGAGCCAAATTTGATCCACTTAGTCACCTATCAACCAGATTTTGGTTCCCCTTGAGTTCCTATCATACTAACTACTCCATTGGCTTCCAAATCAACTTTCCATCCATTTCTAACTATCCCTACACATGTTCTAATCCCAGAGAATCTTAAAACCAATTGCCTAATTAGTTACATGCCCCAATCTAGTTCAATTATCCAACTCGGGTTCCATTTAAGCCCATCCCAAGCTGCCTACTTGATTCCCAAATAAGTTATTGATTCCTTCCGAATCTCAAGAAACTTCAAACATAAAAGTTTTATATCTATTTCTTAAGGTTCTATAACAATTTGAATCACCTAATTTGGACCTCATATGAATAACTTATGCCTACTTTTCTAAAACTCGACAAATTAATCCGAAAATGCTTAATTCTCAATACTAAGTGTAATCTCACATTCCTTAATTAAATCTCCCACTCTAATTTCCAAATAACTAAATGCATCAAATAAATCTCCTTAAAAGAATATCCATAAAATAATTTACCTTAGAAATTTGGGCTATTACACAAACTATTCGTGATCTCCCCAAATTAGAGTTGGGGTTAGGGATTTGTGACCAGTCTAGTCTGCATAAACGAAACTCATCAGAGAGACTATTGATTCTGGCCAAGCTTGAGAGAGACAAGCACAAGGAGGCGTTCGACTTAGTCTGCAAGAAATGGTTGTACCCGCAGAGCACGGAGAGGAAGAGGCTCACCCGCTGCACTCATCTCGTCTCTGTGATCTCTGACCTGAGGCAAGAGAAAGCTTTTGGAGATATGCCTCGAGAAAAATGAAGAAGCAGGTGGTCAGTTGTAGTTAATACTTGTTATTCTCGACTAACCTTTCTCCCATTTTTCTGTTTTGTATCAAATGCATACAAAGTTTTATGCTTCCAGGTTTGTCTAAAGCTGGTCGACAAACATCAAAAACAATTCTTGAAACAATTCTTGAACAAAAAAGAGCACTGACGTTGCCCGATTTCTCACTCCAAAGAATCCGTATTGTGTGGTGTCCATTCCTACCCGTAAGCAAAATTTCATTATGAGTTTTCTAGTTTTGTATATTGCGGTGTTTATTTATTATTTTGTGTAACATCTATTGGGGACGTTGGGATTTTGGTATATCGAGGGTAAGGGTTCAGCATGTTGTCCAGATTTGATGGATATATTCTGAGCGCAAGGATTAATAATGGTCTGCAGTGAGATGTATATTTTACTCTCTTTTTTTCTGTTTTAAACTTTTTTTTTTTTATAAGTAAACAATTGTATTGATAGAATAGGCCAAGCCCAAGTACACAAGATGGATACAAGAAGTCAAGACCTAACTAGGTCATAGAATGATTGTTTGCTACAAGGAAAAGTAGGTTATTATTATTATTATTATTATTTGGCAAATAGTAGATGTAAAGGCTTGTTGAACCCAAGGTTTCAAGTCTTGCATCTACGTATAAATTTTGATGATAACAAATAATATTTAAAGCTCAAAGATCAAGTTGTCTACGCATGAAGGGAGCTAAACACATCAAGAAATCAAGCATGAGCAAGAAAGAGATCAAGTCTACAAATTATGCTCATAGAGTAATTTTGTACATCTCTTAAAATTTGAAATTGGATTAAGGCTCAAAAATAATATTTTCTCATAAAACATCAAATTGCATTTTTTACATTTGCAAAACTTTATTAAAATATTAATTTCGAAAATTATTATTTTTTTCACATAGGCATAAAGATTTGAATTTGTAAAATGATTGATTGTCATCTTTAACATGTGCATGTGTTGTTTGAGAATTTTGAAGGGTGGTTGTGTATTTTTTTGACAAATGCAAAAGGTAGATAATTTTGTTTGAAAGTCTTGAAGGGTGGTTGTGTGTTTTTTTGACAAATGCAAAAGGTAAATGATTTTGTTTGAAAATCTTAAAGGGTGGTTGTGTGTTTTTTAGATATATGCAAAAAGAAAATGATTTGGTTTGAAAAATAAATCATGCTCATTTTGTTATGTATGAAAAGCAAAATATTAGATTTGATTTCTTTGAAAAATGAATGGAGTTGTCTTTGACAAATGCAAAAAGGAAATGCTTTTATTTGAATTTTTTGAAAAGTGAATAGTATTCTTACTTGACATGTGAATCTTTTTAAATTTGAAATTGAAGACTCATTTGCCTATAAATAGCTCACTTGAGTTTTACAAAAATCATAACAAGAGCTTACACATCTATTACTAAGTTTTGCATCATTCTTTCAAAACTCTCGTTCTCTCTTTTCTAAAGTTTTGAGCCTTAATTCTTATTCTTTTTTAGAGAGATATAGATTGAGCTGTATTGTTTCTATCTCACTCATTGAGGAGTGTACTTTGATAGTCTACCCACATCAACTCTTGTATTGTAAGAGGGTGCGTATAACCCTTGTGTATGTAGAAGGTGTTCTACACGAGAAATAATTAAATCACCAAGTGTAAGGTGATTGGAAATGTAGAGAGTGTTCTACACGGATTCTTTGGAGCGGTGCTGCTCAAAGGTGTAATAGGTTTCTATCTCCACCTAAAGAAGATTGACTAGTGAATTCGTGATCTTCAAGGGGTAGCTTGAGGCAAGGACGTAGGTAGTGGGGCTGAACCTCGTAAAAATACTGAATTTGCTTTCTCTTACCCTACTATTTACATTTCTTACTGCTTTATATTCTGTTTATATTTTATATTGTGTATTTGATTAATAAGTGTTAATTTTTATAATTTAACCCAATTCACCCTCCCTCTTATGTTAGTCATGTGGGCAATAATTGGTATCAGAGCAAGGGCTCTATTATAAGATTAATTATCTATTGAGTTAAGATTATATGGCTAACATTACAGCTACATTCACTGAAGGTCAATCCAGTAGTCGGCCTCCGCTATTTTGTGGAGACAATTATACTTTCTAGAAAGCTAAAATGAGAATATTCCTTCAGTCTCAAGGTCGTGAAATCTAGAAATGTATTGTAAATGGGCCTTATATTCCAACAAAAACTGTTGATGGAGTAAAGGTCAAAAAGGAAGAGGAAGAGTTTGATCGTGAAGACGATAGACTTTATACTGTGAATGTAATGTGTGACGCCCCCAACTTACGTCTGGGATTTAACGTAAATTAAGGTGTCTGGATGAGCAACACTTGGCTACTCACCCTCGTACTTAATAAGGATAAAAGCATAAATTACTAAATTCGCAGCGGATTAGGTTTTTCAATATAAGACTTTCTAAAGATCACACGGAAATTTTATATACAACATTCATTAAACTTAAACATTGTACTTTATACATATACACAACCCAACTGTAGCAAAACATAATACATTCATCCCAAAAGAAACTTTCCTTCACCTCACTCTTTCTCCCTCTTAACCTCGGGATATTCTCTCCCATAGCGAAACCTATCCATGCTAATACTAAAGTCTCGCTGGAGCTGTTGTCCCTGTGGAGTCACACAAACTCCACTCATGGACAACGAGCCGTCTACTCCTAAGGTTAAGCAGCATCCAGTACGTCGCCTCTCCTCAACGAAAGTGGATGCGTCAAGACTCCCAGCTCCGGTGGGTCTGATAGGAGGTCCGAAGGAAACAAAAGAAATGTCCAAAAAGGGACTGTAATCGGAAAGTCCCTCAGGACTCCCCGAAGTCTCCTGTATCATCGGGGCTGTCCCCCTGCTGGTCATCGAAACCTGTATGAAATAATATGCACAAAATATATGGAGCCACAAAAGAGTGAGATTTCGAATGAAATCTCAGTAAGTACATAAATAGCTTAAAGGAAACAGGGAAAACACCCACAAAGTTATTACCACAACTGACAAGGGAAATTACCCTAACATACCCTTCACAAGACCACTGTCTAACTGACACATTTCTCAACTCACCCATTGTCTTATATTAAATTACATTGTTTTCCCCTTTTAAAAATTCTTATTCTTTCATATCACTGATGGGCGTTACGTATCGCCGTCCCCATCACATACACTCATCAATCATCCGGGCGTTACGTATCGCCGTCCCCGTTATGATGAGTCTGGTGTCAATCATCCGGGCGTTACGTCTCGCCGTCCCCGTTATGACACAAAACATATTCACATAGTACTGCGGGCGTTACGTCTCGCCGTCCCCGCAAGGATCAATCACACGGGCGTTACGTCTCGCCGTCCCCGTGGAGATCACAATTTCATATCACGACAGGCGTTACGTATCGCCGTCCCTGCCGGCACGTCAGTCATACGGGCGTTACGTATCGCCGTCCCCGTCATGACGTGACTAACTTAATCTCGACAGGCGTTACGTATCGCCGTCCCTGCCGGCACGTCAGTCATACGGGCGTTACGTATCGCCGTCCCCGTCATGACGTGACTAACTCATCTTTTATATATTATTTTCTTTCTTTATTTTCTTCTCTTATACACATGAGTCATCTCACTCATAACTCTTCCCATTTGAAACACCACTTCTATTCCAAGAAAACCCTAAGTCTAGGCAAAACAGGGTATCTCGCTCGAGCGGCTTGTCGAGCGAGGGTCGAGCGAAGTCTCGGGTTGGTACTCGCTCGAGCGAGTGTCGAGCGAAACTCTAGCGAGGGTTCAGATTTTGCCTTCGCTCGACTCACATGTCGAGCGAGGGTCGAGCGAAATTACGGGTCTAAGGGTTTTTCCACTCAAAACACACCCATCTTTTTCATACACTCTATTTATCTCCTTAAAAGCCTAAATCTAAGTTTCCACAATTTTATTGAACATAAAAACAAGACAAATACAATTAATCCTACTCATGTGTTCAATTTCCACTTAAACATGTTCTCATGTGTTCACTACTAGGAAACATAACTCAATCATGCCAATAAACCAGTTCCATGCTTAATTTAAGCTAGAATATGGACTTACAAGTTCTTCCAAGCTTTAGGGAATTGATCCAACCCACTTTCTCCAAGTTTGCTCCCACACACACTCACTTCACTCACAAGTGATCACTTTGAGGGTTTGGGGAGGGTTTTCTGATTTGGCTTCACAAGGCAAATGCTCTCTCCTTCTAAAGGAGCTTAGAAAGCTCACAAGGTCCTATATATATGGTGGTGGTCGACCAACATGAGGGAGAGAAAAGGAATTGCACCCAAGGTACCCTAGTTGGCAGATTTGCATGTGATGAGGTGTCCATCTAGGCAAAATCTAATGATGAGGATTAAGCCTCCCAAATCCTAGGCTTTGCAGCTGGATTAGTCATCCAAGGGCTCACAATTGAGGTGGTTTGGCTGCCCATTTTGATCCATGGCTGAGAAGCAAGCTAAAGGGATAAGAGGTGAGGTGGCACTTCACCTAACCATGCATGCATCTCTCATCTCCAGCTCTCCCCTTGTGTCACACGCCCATCATCAGGTTTTCTCCTCCATTTGGTTCCTTCCCAACTCCCTTAGGTCTTCCCTCAACAAGTCCTAGAAGGTCACTTCATGGTTTAGTTAAGGTAGAGTCAAGTTTGATCCAATTAGTCACCAATCAACCAGATTTTGGCTCCCTTGAGTTCCCATCACACTAACCATTCAATTGACTTCCAAATCAACTTTCCATTCATTCCTAACTATCCCTACACATGTCCTAATCCCAGAGAATCCTAAAACCAGTTGCCTATTTGGTTACATGCCCCAATCTAGTTCAATTACCCAACTCGGGTTCCATTTAAGTCCATTCCAAAGCTGCCTATTTGATCTCCAAATAAGTTATTGATTCCTTCCGAATCTCAGGAAACTTCAAACACAAAAGTTTTATATATATCTCTTAGGGTTCTATACCAATTGGAATCACCTCATTTAGACATCATATGGCTGACTTATGATCATTTTCCTAAAACTCGACAGATTGATCCGAAAGTGCATAACTCCCAATACTAAGTAAAATCTCACATTTCCTCAACTAAATCTCCCATTCTAATTTCCTAATAAATGAATGCATTAAATAAATCTCCTAAAAAATAATTTCTATAAAATAATTTACCTTAGAAAATTTGGGCTATTACATCCTCCCCCCCTTAAAAAGGATTTCGTCCTCGAAATCGCTAAGATATAAATAATTAAGGGTTTAAGGAATCTATACCTCGGTTACTAGCAGTAGATTCTTCTGAAGAGGTGGGTACTTTCTCCTCATTAATTAGTGAATCCTGAGAGTGATAAAATATCATGTCAACATCGGGGTCATAGTACATATTCACACTAATCTCTTGCAACATATGGAATCTCTCTTCTTCTGTCCTTTCTATTATAGGTCCCTCTTCACACTGGCGTTTACGCTCTTCAGATCCATCAGATGATTCTATCATGACAGCTTTTCCTTTGTCCTCTCTTCTCAAAAATCTTTTCTCTGCTTTTAACCATTTTCTGGCGGGTTGTCTTTCCTCACCTGGTAACGCTCTTCTACTTATAGGGTTACCTCTTTCATCTATGTCCATAATGTGGGTTCTGTGCTTCTCACTTTTATTTAACCAGTTCAATCTCTCAGCTTTCCACTGTTTCAATTTTTCTCTACGAAATCTCTCTCTAACTCTTTCAGATCTTTTCTTTAACTGATCTACTGGGGTAACCGACATACGTGCGGTTCTTTTAGGAGCCATAATCCTGTATAAGGTTAAATATTAATGAATATACATATAAAAGAAAACACAAATATCATACAAATGCAAGACAGTTAATTCAATTTATAAAGTGTATTATTACAACTATGTTTCAAACAAGTGGGGATAATTATCTCTCATTACATCCTCACGTTCCCAAGTGGCTTCTTGAAAAACAGGATTGTTCCAAAGTACTTTCACTAACATTATGGTACGATTCCGAAGGGTTTGTTCTTTCTGATCTTCAATTCGCACAGGCCACTCTTCATAAGTTAAATTGGAACGTAAATTACTAGGACGCGGATCCATTACCGCCACTGGTTGATCATTCAAACACTTTTTCAAAGAAGATACATGGAAGACGTTATGAACTCCTTGCAAATCATCAGGTAGAGCTAAACGGTAAGCCACTGGACCTACTTTTTCCAGAATTTCATAAGGTCCAATATAACGAGGACTCAATTTCCCCTTCTTACCAAATCGCATGACTCCCTTTAGTGGCGAAATCTTCAAGTATACCCAGTCTCCCACCATAAAATCTAAAGCTCTTCTACGATTATCTGCATAACTCTTTTGTCTACTTTGCGCCGTCTTTATCTGATTTCTAATCTTCGTGATCTGCTCTTTAACTTCTTGTAAATACTCAGGTCCCAAAACACTACTCTCACCCACTTCATCCCAATAAATAGGAGACCTACATTTCCTTCCATAAAGTGCTTCATATGGCGCCATCTGTATAGTAGCTTGAAAGCTGTTATTATATGCAAATTCAATTAATGGTAACAGACTTTCCCAATCTTTGTCAAAATCTAACACACAAGCTCGCAACATATCCTCCAAAGTCTGAATGGTTCTTTCTGTTTGCCCGTCCGTCTGAGGATGGTATGCGCTGCTGAAATTTAAATTGGTACCCATCATCTTCTGTAGACTTTGCCAAAATCGAGACGTGAATCTAGGATCTCTGTCTGATACTATAGTCTTGGGTATTCCATGTAAACGAACTATTTCCTTCACATAAATTCTTGCTAACTTTTCCATGGAATCCGTGTTGGAGATAGGTAAAAAGTGAGCACTCTTCGTCAGTCGATCCACTATCACCCAAACCGAATTCTTTCCCGTAGATGTTCTTGGAAATCCTACCACAAAATCCATAGATAGATCCTCCCATTTCCATTCGGGGATTGGTAAAGGTTGCAATTGACCGGCTGGTCTTTGGTGTTCAGCTTTTACTAACTGACACACTGGACACTTGGCTACAAAGGTCGCAATGTCCTTCTTCATTCCTTCCCACCAAAACTTTTCCTTTAAGTCTTGATACATCTTAGTACTTCCAGGATGAGCAGTATATGGTGTACTATGAGCTTCTTTCATCAACCTTTCTTTCAATTCTGGGGCATCCGAAATGATTTTCCTTCTTCCAAAGTACAACATTCCATCGCCTGAAATCATAAAGTGTGGAGACCCTTTTCCTTCCAGTATTTGCTGTTTTATCTTCTCCAGCTTGGCATCCTTTCGTTGTTCTTCCTTAATTTCTTTGTCTGTTAACGGAATAATTTCTTGAATCTCCATTAACCTGAGGTCCTGCGATAATCGGTTTACCAGAATTTCTCGCATCGCTGCCAGCACTGAAAATTCTTCTGTTTGAACTTTCCTACTCAAGGCATCGGCTACCACATTAGCCTTTCCAGGGTGGTATTTGATTTCGCATTGAAAATCACTTATAGTCTCTATCCACCTTCTCTGTCTCATATTCAAGGTCTTCTGGCTAAAAAGATACTTGAGACTCTTATGGTCCGTAAATATTTCACACCTTTCTCCATACAAGTAATGCCGCCAAATCTTTAGAGCAAACACTACAGCTGCTAGCTCTAAATCATGCGTGGGATAATTCTGTTCATGATCCTTAAGTTGTCGGGATGCATACGCAACTACTCTTCCTTCTTGCATTAGCACACACCCCAATCCCATTTTTGAGGCATCACTATATATCACATAAGGTTTGTGAGGTTCCGGCAAAGCCAAAACCGGTGCTGTAGTCAATCTCTTCTTTAACTCTTGGAAACTCTTTTCGCATTGCTCACTCCAAACGTATTTAGCATTCTTTCTAGTCAATGCTGTCAAAGGTGCGGACAGTTTGGAAAATCCTTCCACAAATCTTCTATAGTATCCAGCTAATCCCAAGAAGCTTTGTATTTCATGTGCATTGGTTGGTTGCTGCCACTCCATCACTGCTTCTACTTTCGCTGGGTCCACAGAGACTCCTTCACTTGAAATAACATGACCCAAAAATTTAACTTCTTGTAGCCAAAATTCACACTTACTAAGTTTGGCATACAATTGGTGTTTCTGCAAAATTTCCATTACTATTTTCAAATGTTCTTTATGATCTTCGTCGGTCTGAGAGTAGATCAAAATATCATCAATAAAAACCACCACAAATTTGTCCAAATATGGTCTGAATATTCGGTTCATCAAATCCATGAATACTGCTGGTGCATTCGTCACTCCGAATGGCATAACCAAAAATTCAAAGTGCCCATAGCGGGTTCGGAAAGCCGTCTTAGGTACATCTTGCTCCCTGATTTTCAACTGATGATAGCCAGACCGAAGGTCTATTTTTGAAAACACAGTTGCTCCTCTTAATTGATCCAACAGATCATCTATCCGTGGCAACGGATATTTATTCTTAATGGTAACTTTATTCAACTCCCGGTAGTCTATGCACATTCGCATTGTTCCGTCCTTCTTCTTCACAAACAATACTGGTGCTCCCCATGGGGATGAACTAGGCCTGATAAATCCTTTTCTCAAAAGTTCCTCAATCTGCACTTTCAATTCCTCTAATTCCACCGGTGCCATCCTATACGGAGCCCTATGAACTGGGGTTGTGGCCGGTTCCAATTCAATAACAAATTCTGCTTCTCGATCAGGAGGTAGTCCCGGTAGATCATCGGAAAAGACTTGAGGAAAGTCTTCCACCACGGGAATTCCTTGAATACCTTTAACAACTTCTGAGGAGTTTAACATGATTACCCAGTAGCCCTTAGTTTCTTTGTTAATACTTTTCATTATTCGCTTAGCAGTTACTATGGAGGAAACTGCCTTCAACATTTCCCCCTTGTAACAAAATTTCCCTTCCTTGGGTAAGTCAAAAATTATTTCTTTTCTGCGACAGTCCAGTTTAGCATAATACTTAGCCAACCAATCCATACCCAAAATTAAATCAAACTCCATCAAATGGAATAGTATCAGATCAGCGACTAGCTGAGAACCTCCAATCTCCAAGGGGCAATTTCTCACCACTCGATGGCATCCTGCTACCTCTCCATTGGGCATGACTACTATAACTTTTTGGGTCAACAATTCCGTTTCTAAATCACACTTTTGGACACAATCATAGGAAATAAAGGATCTGGTTGCTCCCGAATCAAACAAGGTATAGACCATGCATTACTTCAGCTTAAGCTTACCTAAAGAAAATTTTATTCTACTATTATTATATTACCACTCCCAAAGAATCCATTTATTAACTAAAATAGGGGACTTGGAAATTTACCAGTAATGACATTTGCATCTATTGTCTCGTCTGCCTCCATATCTACTTCTCCAGGCGTGATAGCATACACTTTAGCTTTCGCAGGAGCTTTGGCTTTTCCTCCGAGTAGAGCTACTCCTTGAGAGGTATTCTGAGGGCAGTCTCTGATCAGATGTCCCGGCCGACCACATCTATAACAAATCCTATTATCCACTCGACAATCTCCCTGGTGTCGACGTCCACATTTTGCACATTGCGGAAATAAAATCGGTACATTCGGATTAATTGCTACTCCTTTTCCTCTATCCGTGGATCTAAAATTCGGTTTCCTCCTAGCCTCTTTTCCTCCAGAAAATTGAAATCTTCTTTTTCCATATGTTTGAGTTTGCGCCATAACACTCCTCTGTTCAGCTTCCGCTATGGCTGCTACATTCACTAGTTCTTGAAAATTCTCAATTTGCAAACATGCCACCTGCATACGGATTCGTGGCTGCAGTCCTTCCTGAAACTTCTGGGCTCTCATCTTTTCAGTAGCCACCAGATGCGGAGCGAATCTCGCCAGTTCCATAAATCGCGCCGAGTACTGTTCCACCGACATATTGCCTTGTATTAACATAGTAAACTCCAAAGCTTTCTGCCGCTTCATAGATTCCGGAAAGAATCGATCGTCGAACTCTTTCTTGAACCTTTCCCATGTAGGTACTACATTTTCTCCCAGTTCTAACTTTAGCAGCTTCCGCTTTGTGTCCCACCACAGTCCTGCTTCTCCTTGTAACAGATGTCCTGCATACTGCACTTTCTGGACTTCAGTGCAACTACTAATTTCGAAGGTGCGTTCTAGGTCTACAATCCATTTATCTGCCTTTAATGCTCCTTCCGTTCCCATAAAGGGCGGGTATCGATACGCTAGAAACTTCTCATACGAACACCCTTGAATTTCTCTTCTATTTTCATTCTGCTGATGATAACGGCTTTGTTCTATTTGGTTCTTCACCACTTCCGTCATTTGCCGAATAGCTTCAGCTATTGCCTGGCCTCCTTCCAATGGGGGGTTTTGTGCCATCGGTCCCCCTTCCAAGGGTGGATTCTGTGTCCTCTGCTCTTCTCCCGATAATGGGTTCGATGGTGTCTGTACTTCTCTCAACGGTGGGTTCGATGGTGTCTGTACTTCTCTCAATGGTGAGCTTGGTGCCGTTTGCTCTTCAGTACGTGGAGGGGTAACCAGGGAAGGATTCTGGCTTACCACTTCTATTCGTTTCAAGGGAGGACGACCTCTCGGCATATTGTTTTCCTGAAATATACCCAACTTCACCATAAGCCATACTCACTTTAGAAACTTCCAAATTTCTAAAATCCAAACATTCATCCATATTACTCCAAACTCCAATCTGATAAAGATTCAAGCCTATACTAGTACCATGTGATCCATTTTTCCTAGGACACGTAGGTTTTACCCAGAGACGTAATCGCTCTGATACCAATCTGTGACGCCCCCAACTTACGTATGGGATTTAACGTAAATTAAGGTGTCTGGATGAGCAACACTTGGCTACTCACCCTCGTACTTAATAAGGATAAAAGCATAAATTACTAAATTCGCAGCGGATTAGGTTTTTCAATATAAGACTTTCTAAAGATCACACGGAAATTTTATATACAACATTCATTAAACTTAAACATTGTACTTTATACATATACACAACCCAACTGTAGCAAAACATAATACATTCATCCCAAAAGAAACTTTCCTTCACCTCACTCTTTCTCCCTCTTAACCTCGGGATATTCTCTCCCATAGCAAAACCTATCCATGCTAATACTAAAGTCTCGCTGGAGCTGTTGTCCCTGTGGAGTCACACAAACTCCACTCATGGACAACGAGCCGTCTACTCCTAAGGTTAAGCAGCATCCAGTACGTCGCCTCTCCTCAACGAAAGTGGATGCGTCAAGACTCCCAGCTCCGGTGGGTCTGATAGGAGGTCCGAAGGAAACAAAAGAAATGTCCAAAAAGGGACTGTAATCGGAAAGTCCCTCAGGACTCCCCGAAGTCTCCTGTATCATCGGGGCTGTCCCCCTGCTGGTCATCGAAACCTGTATGAAATAATATGCACAAAATATATGGAGCCACAAAAGAGTGAGATTTCGAATGAAATCTCAGTAAGTACATAAATAGCTTAAAGGAAACAGGGAAAACACCCACAAAGTTATTACCACAACTGACAAGGGAAATTACCCTAACATACCCTTCACAAGACCACTGTCTAACTGACACATTTCTCAACTCACCCATTGTCTTATATTAAATTACATTGTTTTCCCCTTTTAAAAATTCTTATTCTTTCATATCACTGATGGGCGTTACGTATCGCCGTCCCCATCACATACACTCATCAATCATCCGGGCGTTACGTATCGCCGTCCCCGTTATGATGAGTCTGGTGTCAATCATCCGGGCGTTACGTCTCGCCGTCCCCGTTATGACACAAAACATATTCACATAGTACTGCGGGCGTTACGTCTCGCCGTCCCCGCAAGGATCAATCACACGGGCGTTACGTCTCGCCGTCCCCGTGGAGATCACAATTTCATATCACGACAGGCGTTACGTATCGCCGTCCCTGCCGGCACGTCAGTCATACGGGCGTTACGTATCGCCGTCCCCGTCATGACGTGACTAACTTAATCTCGACAGGCGTTACGTATCGCCGTCCCTGCCGGCACGTCAGTCATACGGGCGTTACGTATCGCCGTCCCCGTCATGACGTGACTAACTCATCTTTTATATTATTTTCTTTCTTTATTTTCTTCTCTTATACACATGAGTCATCTCACTCATAACTCTTCCCATTTGAAACACCACTTCTATTCCAAGGAAACCCTAAGTCTAGGCAAAACAGGGTATCTCGCTCGAGCGGCTTGTCGAGCGAGGGTCGAGCGAAGTCTCGGGTTGGTACTCGCTCGAGCGAGTGTCGAGCGAAACTCTAGCGAGGGTTCAGATTTTGCCTTCGCTCGACTCACATGTCGAGCGAGGGTCGAGCGAAATTACGGGTCTAAGGGTTTTTCCACTCAAAACACACCCATCTTTTTCATACACTCTATTTATCTCCTTAAAAGCCTAAATCTAAGTTTCCACAATTTTATTGAACATAAAAACAAGACAAATACAATTAATCCTACTCATGTGTTCAATTTCCACTTAAACATGTTCTCATGTGTTCACTACTAGGAAACATAACTCAATCATGCCAATAAACCAGTTCCATGCTTAATTTAAGCTAGAATATGGACTTACAAGTTCTTCCAAGCTTTAGGGAATTGATCCAACCCACTTTCTCCAAGTTTGCTCCCACACACACTCACTTCACTCACAAGTGATCACTTTGAGGGTTTGGGGAGGGTTTTCTGATTTGGCTTCACAAGGCAAATGCTCTCTCCTTCTAAAGGAGCTTAGGAAGCTCACAAGGTCCTATATATATGGTGGTGGTCGACCAACATGAGGGAGAGAAAAGGAATTGCACCCAAGGTACCCTAGTTGGCAGATTTGCATGTGATGAGGTGTCCATCTAGGCAAAATCTAATGATGAGGATTAAGCCTCCCAAATCCTAGGCTTTGCAGCTGGATTAGTCATCCAAGGGCTCACAATTGAGGTGGTTTGGCTGCCCATTTTGATCCATGGCTGAGAAGCAAGCTAAAGGGATAAGAGGTGAGGTGGCACTTCACCTAACCATGCATGCATCTCTCATCTCCAGCTCTCCCCTTGTGTCACACGCCCATCATCAGGTTTTCTCCTCCATTTGGTTCCTTCCCAACTCCCTTAGGTCTTCCCTCAACAAGTCCTAGAAGGTCACTTCATGGTTTAGTTAAGGTAGAGTCAAGTTTGATCCAATTAGTCACCAATCAACCAGATTTTGGCTCCCTTGAGTTCCCATCACACTAACCATTCAATTGACTTCCAAATCAACTTTCCATTCATTCCTAACTATCCCTACACATGTCCTAATCCCAGAGAATCCTAAAACCAGTTGCCTATTTGGTTACATGCCCCAATCTAGTTCAATTACCCAACTCGGGTTCCATTTAAGTCCATTCCAAAGCTGCCTATTTGATCTCCAAATAAGTTATTGATTCCTTCCGAATCTCAGGAAACTTCAAACACAAAAGTTTTAGATCTATCTCTTAGGGTTCTATACCAATTGGAATCACCTCATTTAGACATCATATGGCTGACTTATGATCATTTTCCTAAAACTCGACAGATTGATCCGAAAGTGCATAACTCCCAATACTAAGTAAAATCTCACATTTCCTCAACTAAATCTCCCATTCTAATTTCCTAATAAATGAATGCATTAAATAGATCTCCTAAAAAATAATTTCTATAAAATAATTTACCTTAGAAAATTTGGGCTATTACATAATGGCTATGAATTTTCTATATAATGCTCTCAATGGTAATGAATTTAACAGAATAATGACTTGCAGGACAGCAAAGAAAATTTGGGACAACTTGGAAGTAACCTATGAAGGAACTTCGCAAGTCAAAGGATCAAAAATTTATGTTCTTACGCATGAATATGAAATGTTCAAAATGAATGATGATGAATCTATCTCTTTTATGTATACTCGTTTTACTAATATTATAAATAGTTTGACATCTCTTGGTAAAGTTTATTCCAGCTTAGAGATAGTAAGGAAAATTCTCAACTCCTTGTCAAAACGTTGGGAATCAAAAGTAACGGCAATTTTTGAATCTAGAGATCTTAAAAAACTCGAAGTAAATGAACTCATCGGGTCACTTATTACCCATGAGTACACATTGAAAAGAGGAGAAGAAGAAGGAAAGCAAAAGAAGAGCTTGGCACTCAAAGCCGTTCCTCATGAAAGTGAAAGCGATGAAAATGAAGAAAGCGATGACGAAGAGATTGCAATGATCACTAGAAGATTTAAGAGATTCTTGAAAAATAAAGCTCCTCCAAGGAAACCTTTCAAAAAATCTTCCAACAAAGATACAGGTAAAAATTATTAATTTGTTATAAATGTAAAAAACCTGGACATATCAAAGCAGATTGTCCCCTGCTAAAGAAAGATCGATACAAAGGCAAGAAAGTAATGAAAGCTACATGGGATAATGATTCAAGTAGCTCAGACAGCGACGCAAGTAATGAAGAATCTGCAAATCTTTGTCTTATGGCTAAAGATGATCTTGAGGTAACAAATCTTGAAAATCCCTCTTATGAAGAATTGCAAAATGCTTTGGAAGAGGTATACGAGGAATTTGAAAAATTGGGTATTAAGTATACCGCTTTAAAAAAAAAATTCTTCTTTAATAAATGAAATTGATATTTTAATAAAAGAAAATATAATTTCAAAATATGACAATGATGAACTGAAAAAGAAAGTATCTGATTTAGAAAAGATTGTTGAAAATTTCACAAATGGAAAAAGAAATTTCGAAAAACTTCTTGGTAATCAAATATGTGTTTTTGATAAGGTAAGTTTGGGATATATGCCAAAAGAAAAACTCAAACCCTATAAAAATTTCTTTGATAAACCCATTAAATCAAAACCAGATTTTCAAAATTCTTTTCCTAAAAAGAGATTTGTCAAAGAAAGACATTATTACAATAACTCAAAATTTTCTAGTATGTTACATGTTATTTGTAATTTTTGCAATAGAAATGGTCATAATTATCATGCTTGTCCTATTAGAAGAAAACATACAATGACTATTAGGGCCATATAGGTACCAAAAAATCTTATTTCTTCTAATACTAATAAATCAAGGACCCAAAGAACATGGGTACCAAAAAAAATCATTTTAATTGTTTTTGTAGGTATGCATGAAGTCTTCCTTAAGTAAAACAAGATAGTTTTTAGATAGCGGATGATCAAGACACATGACAGGAGATAAAACTAAGTTCATTGATCTCATTCCTAAAGAAGAAAGACATGTGATATTTGGAGACAATTCAAAAGGGAAGATCGTGGGAATAGGTAAAGTTGGTAATAAGTCTTTTCTCATAATTGAAGATGTTCTACTTGTTGAAGGTCTAAAACATAATCTTTTAAGTATAAGTCAATTATGTGATAAAGGATTTACAGTTACCTTCAAAAAGGATAAGTGCATTATTTTGAATAATCATGATTGTAATGTTTGTTTTATTGCTCTTAGAAACAATAATGTTTATACAATTGAATTTTAAGAAATTACCTCACAAGATACTATTTGTTTATCAGTTCAATATGAAAATAGTTGGTTATGGCATAGAATGTTAGGTCATGCAAACATGGAACTTATTTCCAAACTTTCAAAAAATGATCTTGTGAGAGGTTTGCCAAAAGCAAACTTTTTTAAAGACAAAATCTGTGATGCATGCCAGTTTGGTAAACAAACAAAAACTTCTTTCAAAATCAAGAAACATATTTCCACTACTAGATCTTTGCAACTAATACACATGGACCTTTTTGGACCAAACAGAGTTGCTAGTCTGGGAGGAAAATATTATGCATTTGTTATTGTTGATGATTTCTCTAGATATACTTGGGTCATCTTTCTCGCTCATAAAGATGAGGTACATAATGTCTTTACCAAGTTATGCAAGAGAATTCAAAATGAAAAGGGCTATACTATTTTAAACATCCGAAGTGATAGGGGGAAAGAGTTTGTCAATAAAGATATTGAGTCTTTTTGTGATGAAAATAGTTTTCTGCATAATTTCTCTGCTCCTCGAACTCCTCAACAAAATCGGGTAGTAGAGAGGAAGAATAGATCTCTTCAAGAAATGGCACGAACAATGCTTAATGAAAATAGTTTACCTAGTTATTTTTGGGCTGAAGAGGTAAGTACTGCATGTTTTGTTATAAATAGAGTTACGTTAAGGTCTAAATTAGATAAAACCCCTTATGAGCTTTGGAATGAGAAAAAGCCCAACATTGGTTACTTTCATATATTTGGATGCAAATGTTTTATACTCAATGACAAAGATAATTTAGGAAAGTTTGATGCAAAATCTGATGAAGGTATCTTTCTTGGGTATTCAACAAATAGTAAAGCTTATTAGAGTATTCAATAAAAAGACTTTGACTGTACAAGAATCTATGCATGTAGTATTTGATAAATCTAACCTTCTACTCTCCAAGAAATCTATTGATGAAGAATCAGAACGTACAAATAACACAAATAGTCTCAATCTCGACAAAGAGAATACTATGGAAGAAGTCCAACATGGAGACATCAGGAAAGATCATCAAGATTTAGTACAAGATACAACCAAATAGTGGAAACATGTGAAAGATCATCCAGTGGAACAAATTCTAGGAGAACTTTTACGAGGTGTAAGTACTCGATCATCTCTTAGAAATATTTGTAATCACACTGCTTTTCTATCTCAAATTGAACCCAAAAATATTGATGAAGTACTTATTGATGAATCATGGTGTCTAGCTATGCAAGAAGAGTTAAATCAATTTGAAAGAAATAATGTATAGACACTTATTCCTAGACCCAAAAATCATGCTGTTATTAGAACAAAATGGATTTTTAGAAATAAAAAGGATGAGTCTGGAATCATCACTAGAAACAAGGCTCGACTTGTAGCCCAAGGTTTCAATCAAGAGGAAGGAATCGATTATGATGAAACGTATGCACCTATCGCAAGATTAGAAGCTATTCGAATGTTACTTGCATATGCATGTTATAAAAATTTCAAACTTTTTCAAATGGATGTTAAAAGTACTTTCTTAAATGGTTTTATAAATGAAAAGGTATATGTTAAACAACCTCCAGGTTTTGAAAATCATATTTCTCCTAATCATGTTTTTAAGCTCGCAAAAGCATTATATGGACTCAAACAAGCTCCTAAAGCTTGGTATGAGAGGCTTAGTGGTTTCTTGATTGAAAAAAGTTTTTCAAAAGGAAAGATCGATACAACTCTTTTCATCAAATATGAACAGGATGATATTCTTCTAGTTCAAATTTATGTTGATGATATAATATTTGGTGCTACTAATAAAAATATGTGCCAAGATTTTGCTAAGAGCATGCAGGAAGAATTTGAAATGAGCATGATGGGAGAACTTAATTTCTTTCTTGGATTGCAAATCAAGCAAGCAAAAAGTGAAACATTCATTAATCAGTTAAAATATATCAAAGAGTTACTCAAAAAGTTTGAGATGGAAGGTGTGAAGGTAATTGGAACACCAATGAGTCCAACCACCAAACTTGATAAAGATGAAAGCAGTAAACCTGTTGACTCAAATGTATGTCGAGGTATGATTGGTAGTTTATTATATTTGACAGCTAGTAGACCTGATATTATGTTCAGTGTATGTTTATGTGCACATTTTCAATCATCTCCAAAGCAATCTCATTTGATTGCAGTCAAGCATATTTTTAGATATCTTGCCGGTACCATTGACCTAGGGTTATAGTATCCTAAGCACACTTCTTTCGATCTTATTAGTTATTCAGATGTGGATTATGCTGGTTGCAAAGTTGATCGAAAAAGTACTAGTGGAACATGTCATTTTTTAGGTCATGCACTTGTTTCATGGTTCAGTAAAAAGCAAAATTCTGTTGCATTATCTACTGCTGAGGTAGAATATGTTACTGCAGGCAGTTATTGTGCTCAAGTTCTTTACATGAAGCAAGAACTTGAGGATTTTAAAATTATGTACAATCATATTCCTATTAAATGTGATAATACTAGTGTTGTAAATCTTTCAAAGAATCCAATACAACATTCTAGGACCAAACATATTGAAATTAGATATCATTTTCTTAGAGATCATGTTCAGAAAGGTGATATTGTACTAGAATTCACAAGCACACACGATCAATTAGCAGACATTTTCACAAAACCCCTACCAGTAGACAGATTATGCATGATTAGAAGAGAAATAGGAATGATGCATTCCATGAATATCTGCTAGATATTTTTATTCCATTATCTCGAATGACCTACAGAAACTTGAGACGTTTAGCCTCATCATTCAAATGCATTTGCTCCTCATAAATCATCATGCCATCCTTGTCTAAAGGATTAGGTAATCGAAATGAAGAGGCAAGCAATGATTTTAAATCCTTATTCTGTTACTTTAACTCTACTATTTTTTTGTTTGACTCATAAACAAGTCGTTAAAGTACAGAGACAGTCTCGCTAAACTTCTCAATTTCGCGAGTTTTGGACTGCAACTGAGCAGAAAACGCAACGATGGATGATGAGTATCGAGTTCCGAGACCCACAAGCTCGTAAATGGCATCATGATCTGATTTATTAGCCAAATCAGTCTCTTATTGCTTTATGGCACCCACGACAGATGCAGAAATAGATTGAGACTGAGGTGAAGAATACCTCAAATCTTGATCAAAAGAAGTATTGAAGGAAAATTGACAAGCCATTGAAAATTTGTAGAATGAGAATGGAAGCAATTTGTAAAGATGAGAAGAAAATTTGATGCGAAATAGATAAAGCTAAAGATTGCTCTTATAGAAACGGAAATAAAAACAAGACAAGCTTACAAATCCTGATAATATCTCATTTTTCAGCAACATCAAGCGGATCAAATCTCTGCACCGAATTGCCAGAACTAGGCCTCCAGCCTTTTTAGGTTTTGTCGGGCACGGGTGGTTCCAATTATTCAACTCTTTACAAAATCTCCTTCCGCACCGAATTGCCAGTGCTAGGCCTCCAGTCTTTACAGGTTTTGTCGGGCACGGTTGGTTCCAATTATTCAACTCTCTACAGCTTCTATTAACGCAACGTTTTATTTGGTTATTGCTTATTGCGAAAAAAAAAATCTTACTGAAACCAATTACGGTTCCTTTTTAATAATGCCAAAAGGGGGAGAAGTCTTATACTAGTATTATACTACCCTGTTATATATGCTAGAATCATGTTTATATTTTTCTTGAAATACTAACGCATATTTTCAGGGGGAGCTTAAATATTACTGCAGGTCGCAGATTTCTACTAAGTATTTGTCATCATAAAAAATGGGGAGATTGTTGAACCCAAGGTTTCAAGTCTCGCATCTACGTATAAATTTTGATGATAACAAATAATATTTAAAACTCAAAGATCAAGTTGTATACGTATGAAGGGAGCTAAACACATCAAGAAATCAAGCATGAGCAAGAAAGAGATCAAGTCTACAAATGATGCTCATAGAGTAATTTTGTACATCTCTTAAAATTTGAAATTGGATTAAGGCTCAAAATTAATATTTTTTCATAAAACATCAAATTGCATTTTTTACATTTGCAAAACTTTATTAAAATATTAATTTCAAAAATTTTTTTTTTTCACATTTGCATAAAAATTTGAATTTGTAAGATGATTGATTGTCATCTTTAACATGTACATGCGTTGTTTGAAAATCTTGAAGCGTGGTTGTGTATTTTTTTGACAAATGTAGAAGGTAGATGATTTTGTTTGAAAGTGAATGGTGGTTGTGTGATTTTTTGACAAATGCAAAAGGTAGATGATTTTGTTTGAAAATCTTAAAGGGTGGTTGTGTGTTTTTTTGACATATGCAAAAAGAAGATGATTTGGTTTGAAAAATAAATCATGCTCATTTTGTCATGTATGAAAAGCAAAATATTAGGTTTGATTTCTTTGAAAAATGAATGGAGTTGTCTTTGACAAATGCAAAAAGGAAATGCTTTTATTTGAATTTTTTGAAAACTGAATAGTATTCTTATTTGACATATGAATCTTTTCAAATTTGAAATTGAAGACTCATTTGCCTATAAATAGCTCACTTGAATTTTACAAAAATCATAACAAAAGCTTACACATCTATTGCTAAGTTTTGCATCATTCTTTTAAAGCTCTCATTCTCTCTTTTCTAAAGTTTTGAGTCTTAATTTTTGTTCTTTTTTAAAGAGATATAGATTGAGCTGTATTGTTTCTATCTCACTCATTGAGGAGTGCACTTTGATAGTCTACCCACTATCAACTCTTGTATTTGTAAGAGGGTGCGTATAACTCTTATGTATGTAGAAGGTGTTCTACACGGGGAATAATTAAATCACCAAGTGTGAGGTGATTGGAAGTGTAGAGGGTGTTCTACAAGGATTCTTTGGAGTGATGCTGCTCAAAGGTGTAATAGGTTTCTATCTCCACCTAAAGGAGATTGACTAGTGAATTCGGAATCCTCAAAGAGTAACTTGAGGCGAGGACGTAGGTAGTAGGACTGAAGCTCGTAAAAATACTGAGTTTGCTTTCTCTTACCCTACTCTTTACATTTTTTACTGCTTTATTATCTATTTATATTTTACATTGTGTATTTGATTAATAAGTGTTAATTTTTATAATTTAACCCAATTCACCCCCCTCTTGTGTTAGTCATCTGGGCAACAAGGCTAACTATCTAGGTATATCTTTTTTTTTTTTTTTCCTTTTATTGTAAATGTATTAAGTGTTCTGCCTTCAGGAAACTTCAAGTTTAGGAAAATCTTGAAGTATATCTTGGATGAGAGGAGTAAAAGCCAAGCCGGATAGAAGAATGTCAACACTCACTATTTGTCTATAAGATTCATCTTTTTGAAAAAACACCTACTTTTTTAGAAAGGCTGTCGGGGTGAATCAAAAGTGATTTTAATTGACTGCCCTATATGTTGTTTGTATCAAAATAATTCCCCTCCCATATTTGTGAGTTAGCAGTTATGCCATGTTGTTGCGCTTTTGTAAATGCTAGAAAGAACAAATTTCTCATGATGTTCTTTCTAGTTGCAGTTGCTTCATAAATCGGTGGTGGAGGCATTTAACATCAAACTGAATCAAGACATGGTGATTTGCAGTCCGAATGAACAGAAGTTCCATGTGAAAAATCCTTTTTCGGAAAAGAGGCCGAATCAGTATTGGTAATGGGTGGTCTGCTTTTGCAAGGAAGAATAATGTTCAACTTAAAGACCAATCGTGTGAGTTTGTCGTTGGAAGAGGAAATATATGCAGCAAAAATAGAGGAAATAAGCATCAGTATCAGTTCATCAGGAGAAAGAAGGCATGATTTGCAAATCCCACCCCCCCCCCCCCCAAAAAAAAAAGGAAAAAATAGTGCTTTCTCTCAAGGATCGTTTTAGTCAGGTTATATAGTGTTTCATCCTAGTGTATTTAATTGATACCTTTAGACTGGGAACAAAATCTTGGGTCCTTGAATTCTTTCAGTTTTTTTATGTCTGAGCAAATTTACCTTCTTCAATATAATACCTTATTTTATTTATTTTTTTTTTTTTTTTTTGCATATTACTGTGGAAAAAGGAAAAAGGCATAGAAGTGAAAGATCCGAAGGTGGAAAGTAATTTTTCCCTAAAGAAGAAGTCTTGAAGACACAATATGGATGTGGTTTGTAGTTCAGGATGTGATATGCTTTGGAGTAGTTCTAAATAAGCTTGGAAATGTTGGATGCACATTTTGAACATGGTCAGATTGAAGTTATTGTATATTTTGAACATTTTGGAATGATTTGTTTTTGGCACTTGAAAAGGTTGTATGCAGTTTTGGAGTACTCGTGCCAATAAATTGTGTAAAGCTGGGGATGACATATTTTTATGGCAAGCTTCACTACTACATTTTATTTTTGTAGTTGAAATATTTTGTAAGTTCGGAATTATGGCATCATTGCAAGTATAGATAGCTTTGGGAGTACATTTGACAATGAACTTTTTGTAGTTGCTTGATTTTGCAAGATTATTGTAATGAACAATTGCAAACTGAAAAGAAAACAATTGAACTTTTCCTGTACGTGAATACAAATTTGTAAATGGCTTGGCCATCAAATGGATCCTCACCTTGGGTTAAATTACGCATCTAATAGAAAGGAAACAAACAATAGAGATCACATATATACAATTAATAAAAAAAAAAAAAAAAAACGTAGTACCTGTTTCTAAAAATAAACAATTTGTAAATGGCTTGGCTATCAAATGGATCTTCACCTCAGGTTAAACTTTCTAGTTCTAAAAATAAAGCCTCATGGGCAACATTATTTTAAGGGAAAAGCTTGGAGCCAGATGGGCCCCAATAGATACGCGCTACGTAGGCGTTTCATAGGAAAAAATATTTGGGCGTTAGTGTACCTGATCGACATTTAATCCCTCTCCTCTCTCTCGTCTCCAGTGCAATACTACTTCGCCCCTCTCTTCTCTATCGATTCTCTCTCGCAATGCCCTAATCCATCCGAACGGAACCCCAACTTTAATCTTTCCTCCAGTTCGACGGCCCCCTTGCCTGCAGTCCGATGGCTAGCTCGATAGAACCTTAACCCGAACTCAATGAACCTAGCTCCAACTTCACCTAAGGTAATTCGAAATCTAACCCGATATTTGTTTTGATATTCAAACTAGGTTTCAAAAATCTTCTTCAAAATTGATTTGTGATATTTATTGTGTGATTCTTTGAGTTTCTCAGTAGACAAACAGAACCCAAGTTTTAAATATTAAGAAATTTATCTTACATTTTCTATGTGAATTTGTCTTTCCAAGGCTTAAGATTCGAAGACAAGGTTTAGATAGAAGTGTCTACCTTCCTTCATCAAAGTTTCATTCCAAAGGATGGAATGTCTCGTTTATTAGAAAAAAGGGAAAGAAGTGTCAACCCCATTTGACATGTATGAGCTCTAAAATGTTATTTTATTTTTTTTATGTTTGGATACTTGATAAATTGCACTTATTGTCACTAGTATTTGATTATTTTTTTTTTTTTATGTTTGTAGGGATATGCAATTCCCACAAATGACTGAGAATGAAGAGTATGGAGCATGAATGAATTTTCAATATCCAGATGACCATTAGTTATTGGGAAGCTAACTTTAGTTAGGCATCATTTTTTGCAGCCATGGCTGATATATTTTGGCGTTTTGGGAACAGGATGGGTACAATGAATCAATATTTTAGCATATTTTGGCTGGCTGTAATGAATCAAATGGTTGATGTATAAAATTCATATTTTAGTAGAAGTGCATGTTTTAGTTACTAGACGTGCATTAAGATTTTAGCATTGTTATCCTGATGTGTAAAATTTTGCAGGTTGATGTATAGGGATCCATTTGATAGAATGACTAGTTTGGATGACTATGCAAATAGTCGTAATTTTGGTTTGGATGTATAACGATCCATTTGATTTTAGTAGTGATTAGCTTGGATGAATTTTTTTGGAGGTTTAACTGAAGCGATTGAATGAGTATGTCAACACAAAGGTGATTTTGGTTGATGTATAAAATGGCTCAGGTTGGCAATCCGGATCCATTTGTTTTTAATTGGTTGAGTCTGAACACTAAAAAGTAAGAGGAGTATCATTCCTCTCTCCAAAAACCGCACCATACTTTTGTGTCAGCAAGTCAAAATATCTACTAGAAGTCCTTGTATTTATTGGCCAAATTACTGCAATTACCTTTTAAAATCTATAAAAGACCTGCTTTGATTGGGACCGGCGGAAACTGATACAGAAAGCTGATATAGAAAATAACCACCGAGTCTTGGAAGCTGTTGTTTTACAAAAACTGATATAGAAAATAAACTACTTGTTTCGATAAACCAATTACATCTTATTGTAGCATTAACCGGTTTACCAAGCACGAAGGCTCATTAAATTTAAAACTAAGAAATAATACAACAAATAGCATCCAAGATGCAATCAACAAACTTTTGTAATTCTTCCAAATCTATCTTAATTTGACATCTTCCTTTCTTGCACGTTCAGCTGCTATCCGATCAGTTCTTCGGATTGCTAATTCCAACGTTCGTTTACAACAATCCGGTTGTTCAGCTGCTAGATATGGTATCTCGACTAGTTTTCATATTGCTGAAAAATAAAAGTGTGGCATAATCATTTATTCATTGCCAGAGTTCTATTATTACACTGCACTCAAACAAGGTACCAATTCTTTTACAGATTGTGTTTTTATTGACTATGAATTTAGAGTCTAAACAAAATTTCAGAAACGGACAGCTGCACTCCAAATTTCAGAAATTTAGAGTGTAACAAAATTACAAGCTAAACAAAATTATCAAAGTGAAAATAATTCTCATTAAGGTTTCAGAAATTTCTACTTGCAAGTCCAAGAACCAATATATTACAGCTGACTAACTCAACATATAATCATTTTATACTTTCAATTCAACATATAATAAATTTTGCTTTCCTGATATGAAACAAAGTGTTTTTTTTTTTTCCAAAACCAAGCCCTAAGAAGCAGAAGCAGCAGAGGGTTTTGGTAAGAGCCATGTTTTGTGAGATTTTGTCTCCTACTCTTGATATCATACTCATTAAAGCTATATGTCTTTAGTTATTAACAAGTGAAATGGATACTATCCATATAGTTATTAAAGCTATATGTCTTTAGTTATAACTTGAGTATCAGTACAAACACAAGATTTCTCTTCATTAATTATTTATTGAAAGTATAATTTCGAAACATTAATTACTTATGAATTAATTAGGTTGAGCTAAAGATAAATGAAGACATTGAACATATAGCCTGCAGAAATTTGGCCCAAAAAATCTAAAAAACAGAGAAGGATCTCATGGGAGTTTATATGTGTAGAATCATTCATACGTTGTATATTCTCAAAATGATCCAAACCCAACGTGTATATATATCCAACAACAGCCGAAACCAACAATCAATATTTTTTTTTCTTTTTTCTCGGTTTATAATTTATTTTACCTTGGTTCAACAGTTGTTTATTGATTAAGGGAATAGGGAAAGTAACAAATTTAAATAGAAAATGCATTGGGGATTTCTAGGGAATTGCTTATTTCTAGGGATTTCGCATGCATTATGAATCTTAACATAATCAACCGAAATAACAATCACGAAATAAGAATCACAAACCAACTCTGAAGATGAATTTTGAAAGAATCTCGTATGCCAATTAGAACAAGTTTCGACGTGGAAGAGTTACAAGCAATCTGTTTAGAGTATCTGGATCCTATCACGTGGTGAAGCTATAGCTAGGTTCCGTTGAGTTCGGGTTAGGATTCCGTCGAGATGGGCTTCGGAATGCAGGTGGGGGGGCCGTCGAACTAGAGGAAGTTGGTCTAGTGGGGGTTCCATTTTCCTGGGTTAGGGTTCTACAAGAGAGAATCGAGAGAAAAGAGAGGGACGAAGCAATACCGCATGGGAGACGAGAGAGATGAGAGAAGAGAGGGTGTAAATGTTGATCAGGTGCACTCACGCCCAAATGTTTTTTCCATGAAACACCTACATGGCGTGTATCTATTGGAGGGTGTAAAACTGAGTTTTACACTCATTCGACTCCAAGTATCTCTCTTATTTTTAATAGTCTTTTCACAAAATCTGTACATTTTTACAACCACAACTTACAAAAGAAATACTCCAGATTTTCACAAAATACTTTAAGAAACCCATCAAAAAATAGAATAATGAATTTCATACAAGTAGAACACCCATAAATCTATACATCTTTGTAACCACCACCTTCAAAAGAAAGACACCAGATTTTCAGAACATACTTTTAAGAGAAACACATCAAAAATAGAATAATAATTTTCAATCACAACCTCACATCTCATCATTGCCTAATGGTGTTTGTTGTGTGACAACACCACATTGGATTTCAACAATAACAGCTTCAATGTTAGCACCAACTTGATTGTATGGGATCTCACCAACTTGACTGAATGGGACCTTGTCAACTTGACTTTGTGGGACCTTACCAACTTGTTCGTCATCAAATATTTTCCTGCAAGTCCAATTTTTATAATAAAATTACACATCTAATTTTCCTCTGTATACAACACTTGCAACCATGTGTTATCACCAAGGTCATACTTCTGAATTAGTTCCCCCCACTTGTTCTCAAATTCTGTGCAGGTATGCAAATCATGGACGGAGGCTGTAATGAAACACAATGTTCAAACAAATTCAATGCAGGAAAAAAAAATCTAAAAAAATCTAAAATGAATATGCCTGGCTACCCCAAGCATATGTATATGGACTTGCATATGCATTTTGAGGCATGCTAAATGGTGGGAAGTCAAGGCTTCCTGGACCATAACATCCCTATGATTCGCAAATAAAAATATATTAATTAAATGGAAATATCAGACACAATGACATTTTCGAATGACTAATATGTTCACACCTGACTCTATGAAATCGATGTAGAAGGCATAGGTGGCGTTTCAACTACCTTTTTGTCCATCCTACTCTAACAACTAAGTTATTAAACAAAAAGACACAAATCATTCCACAATTGAGTATGCTAAAAGCATGATGGTTAAACATAAATTTTCAAATTGAATTCAGAAAACAATCCATTGCAATTGAGTACGAACATATTTTTGATGTACTTAATGCACTTGATACCATTTCTTTTGCTATCAAGGGCCACAATTTTATCTGAGATTGAGGTGCATACATGGTTAATTCCCTGATCATATATATATGCATGTTATTTTCAGTTTGGAGAAAAGTAAAAAGACCAAAATGATAGGGATTTAATACGGGGTAATACACTCACAAAGTTCCCATCCACTTTGCTCAAAGCTTGGCTATAGAATCCTCAAAGTTTTTCATTATACTAGCTCGCATGTAAAGTATACAAATCCATGCTTTTGTAGTTAGAAATTAAAAGGTTTTTCTACTTATTCCATCCTCGCTTGTTTCATATTAACTCTCTAGGAAAAATCTATTCTTTATAGTTTTCTCATTCTTTATACGGTTTCCTACCAAATAGACAAAAAATACAAAAGCCAAAAAAGAGAAAAAACTTTCATAGCTGTTTTTTCGGGTGCTTGAAAAAAAAAAACTTTATCCAACAACAAGCACTAATTTGGAGACCTATAACCATTATTTGTCTTCAACCATAAATGCTTGAACGTATATTGCATGGCATAATTAAAATAGAAAAAAAAAAGATTTTTTTAGGAATAAAAAAAAAAAAGATACCTGTGTGAGCCGGTTGTGGGTGGGTTCCGTCCTATGGTCGGAGCTTTCTTCAAAGTCCCAGACGGTGGCCGCGATGAAGGCTGAGGAAGAACGTGGGTTGGGGGAGGGGGGTTGCATCGCGGGAGGGAAACGGCGAAACCAAAATTCTGCTTTGATTTGAAAATGGGCAAAAAGCAAAGCTAAACGTGCGTTTGGCTTTAAAAAAAAAAAAATTAGAGAAATGCTATATTTAAGTCTATACACCACATATTATATTATTCTTTTTATTTTTTTATTTTTTATAAATTTTTTCTGAATATTTTCTTTGTCAATTAATTGAATTTTCTACTTATTATTTATGTATTAAATATTTTATAAAAGAAAAAAAGTTAAAAAATATATAATGTGTAGTGTGTAAATTTATGTGTAGACTTATGGGTAGATTTTTTCAAAAAAATAAAAGCCAGATCAGCAGCTGCTTCGTGTGGTGGATATGAGAGGGGGCAGGTGTATAGAACAATTCTAAAAATATATAAATAAAATGGTAACGAAAATTGGAACGAAAAGGAGGACGGGCTCCTCTCCAACACAAATACTGGAAAAGCTTTAAATTTTTCTAGAGAGAATGAGTAGCTTCTCTTTCTAAAAGCTGGTGCTGGTTTTGAATAAAGCTCTTTTACTTAATATGAATGGTCTCATTCAATATGCTCTCAAATGAAGTCGGGTGCTTGTGACCTAAAACTGTCTGGTCTGGATGAATTAGTTCCATCGGCTCCAATTCCTGAGCAAATTTATCTCTATACTCCCATCATGACGCTGCAGTCAATCTTCAAGCTCTTAATTCTGCAGACAATAAAATGCTCTTAATTCTGCAGACAATAAAATTAAGTTCTATGACTACATAAATTGCAGGGTTTTTTTTAATAGAAGAAAGGAACATATCGCCATGAACACCAAAAGCTTTGATTCTTCATAATTTCAAGCAAGTCTAGATCTTCATGGGTAACATCAAAATTCAAATACGAGGGGGGAGAGTGAAGAATGTTCAAGATCAACCGGTTCCCAGTTGTTGAAGACAATACCAAATCAATTTTATCTTGATTTGGTTTTATATTGGATATTATCTTCAACACCAATAAACCAAACAAGAACGAATGTTACTCTATGAAGCTGATCAATTAGATACACCACCAGCAAAATCCAAGACAAAAATATCGCAATCCATGAAACATAATAATTGGATGTGTAGATAACTATGGAGCTTCAAGAATGACCAAAAAAAAGGGGAAAGGATGAATTTAGGAACATTTTGTGTTTGTATATATATAAATATATATATATATATATATTATATAAATATATATATATTATATTGTAATCATTACCAGGTGTAGAGAAGAACCAGAGAATGATGGCGCAGAGCAGGACCACGAGAGGGATGGCGTGGACGGCGAACTCTGCTGATCTGAGACGGGACCTTTCTTTCTTGGCCGCCTGGGAGAGGGGATTGTACGTTGGTAGTTGTTTGTCGGCGGTGTCGGAGGAAGATTGCACCGAAGTCGACGAGAAGAACTCTACAGAGGAAACTCGGAGTCGGGAAGCGCTTGAAGACCTGTGCATCTTCAATTCTCCCTGGTTTCGCAGAGAATCTGAGAAGGGTTAGATACCCTTTGAAAGATCTTTCGGCTTATGCTTTGGTTGCTCTTTCCTGGATCCAAAACTCAAGCGCAAGGTCGTCCCAGTACTCCCAATCCGCCACTTGCGACGCGGACACGATTTTGTTGATTTGTCAAACCAAATAACAAAATAGTTCAACTGCTTTTTATTATTATTATTATTATTATTATTATTATTATTAAGGCATGTTTCGAATTGCAGCCTTAAAATTGTTTAGATTTATTTAGATTTTTTTAAAAATGAATTGAGATAAATTTAATTTATTTTTTAATATTATTATTATTTTAAAATTTAAAAAATATATATTAAAATTTAAAAAATATGTATAAAGATTTATATTATATATAAAAAATTAAATAAATATAATGATAAAATAAATATAAATTGAGATAAATTAATAAAAGTTTTAAATTCAAACTGGGTCTAATAGTCTTAACAATTTTTAAATAATAAAATTAAGTTGTCTAGTCATTATATATTAAAACATTATTTAATTTTAAATAAGTTGGGATTTATATTTGAGAAAAAGTATTATTTTGATATTTTTCTCAAACTTGCTTTTTCATATAATATGAAACTTAATTAAATTTTTAAGAAATATGTCAATGTATAAAAACACTAGTATAAATTTAAGATAAAATGAGCGAACAGGAACGTTGGATTTAAACATTGCCGACCAAGCTAGCCAAAAACTGTGGGAAACCAATCGATTGGTATTCCAAATTCATAAAATCCAACTTCGATCAGTTTGATTCTCGTTTGAACACAATTCAAATTGATGAGCTGAACCATATAATATATTCAATATTTATTTTTTTCTTATATAAAAAGAAGCGGTTTAACTTAAGTGAGTTAAATAGTCATTTTATAACTTTGTTTTAAAAAAACAATAAAAATAAAAACGATGCATTGTGTCATTTTGGATTAGGGTTGAAAGCCTAACTCGAGCACAACTGCACTTCTTCATTTCTTCTCTCTTATGTCCCTCTCGTCGTTGACTGTCACGTTGTCTCTATCTCATCACTCTGGATTCTCGCAATTGCATGTGACTCTCCCACACTAGCCTTAGTTCGATCCTGTTGTCCCATCTCTCAGATTTGTCACTTCTTGGACCACACATAGCTCTCTCTCTCTCTCTCTCTCTCTCTCTCTCTCTCTATAAAAGGTAGGGTACACCTAGCCTATGCATAAATGCGGGGGGTGAGTCTGGGGTTGGAACCGGTGTTTCTGTAAATTAAAGACCCACGGCTATGTTCATGGGTCTACAAGTTCTATTTGCCATGGCCATGGGCCATAAGATATTCACACAGATGTTTAGATTTATGCACAGACTGAAAGGCCATGGCCGCAAGCATGGGTCTTAAAAATCTATATATGATTTGTAACTTTGTTGAAACTTTTTATTGGATTTGTATAATCTTTTTATGTATATGTGGTTTTGGATTTGTAACTTTGTTGGATTGGTCACAAATATGTGTTGTCTGAAGGGGTGTATGGATGGTGGCGGCATTAATGCCGATGATCAACCCACTTAGGCTAGGATAGGGTTTGAAATTGTAGCAAGTTGTGACGCCTCTAGACCCTACTTAGGATTTAGCGATGACCAAAGTATTAGGATATGCAATATAAGGCTACATACCTCTTATTTATGACAGTTAACATGTAATGCACCTAGGATGATACTAGCAATATGCAACAAGCACATCGTAATAAGTCATTTCATAAAATGTTATACCAAAATAAAACTAATATCCTAACATCATTAATAGCTTTAAATCACGATTTATAGTGATGGATTATCAAACTCCTTGTTACACTTTAACACAATGAGTATTGTCTTCAAAGGCCTTTTTACTAACAAGGAAATCATTAAAGTATATTTCTAATCTCTACTACCTCCAAGTAAATCATGACTAATTCCAGTCCTAGCTCATCATCGGCCTTGATCATCATCCTAACTAACTACTCTCAGTCTTGCTAACAGCTCTACCATTGTAGGGAGAATGGTATTGGAGACTACCATAGTGAAATTTCAAGAAAGTCTCAGAAAGTTAACCAAAAATATACATAGAGATAATATATAAGCATGCAAGAGGCAAACTATGAGAATGAATGCATGAACATATACTTTGACCCAAAACATATTTTTCTCCCATCAGTATCCTTTCTTCAAAAACACTAATCTTGTAACAATGTATCAAAGTAACACTGTAACCATATAACAAAGTACCATTTTTTATTAATGTCTTGGAATATTTTCAATATAACAATGTGGGTGGATAACTCACGGCTCCTTTAAGTACTGTGGGCTTTCTACTAGTTACTGCATCACATTACTTACCCTTTTGACTGGTGTGAATATGTCAAAGTTCACATGATACAACAGTTTGTCATTTGATTTCACCATATATATAATGTGGCATGACAAATAGTAATGTCTTTATTGTGTTTTCTTTGTTTTGCACCTACTAGTGCTAAGTGTCACTTCGCTCCAAAATATTTTAAAAATAACCCATTTGAAATCTGCTGATTGTACCTCGTCAACCCAGGATTTACCATCCTAATTTAAGCAATCCAAAGTAAGCATACAAGGTCCACTAAGATATTCTTCCATCCAAGTATTCTAAATCGTGAGACAAATGATTTCTTTTAATGCACAATCGAAAATGCATGTGACATGTACCTGTGACAATCTTTCTTTTCTTTTAATGCACAACCCAAAATCATGTGACACATGACCATGTAACTTTTATACATCAATGTCATGTACTTATTCCATATACATCACGTGCATAGTTTGAAAGAATTAGCACATGCCAAAATATATACATGCATACAACATATGGAAGCTTAACAAAATATGCACCATTTCTCAAAACTCCAAACATATCATTTGAACCAACAGTTTTATCAAGCAACATTTGAGCATAGCATGAACATATAAGATACAAATCATAGCTGCAACAAGTAGCAATTCCATAATACAATTTGAGTAACCAAAATGAAAAGTTTACATAAAAATGTAAATATATTATCCAAGAGTAAGTTAGAGGCTAACTCACAAATATTCAAAGTAAAGGAATATGAACGCGCGAGCAAGCTGTAAATATATTATGCAAATTATTGGACTTAGAGAAATAATGAAACCCTTATCCAAGAGTGTATGTGAGTGGCGTGCTAGGGTTCTTCCCATTCGGTTATAGGATTATTTTTTCTACTTCATAACATCTTCAAGTGCTTAGGTCTAAAGAGTTCCCTAGGCCAAGAGGTGGTGGTGTTCCTTACTCAAAATTTTGATCTTAGTGTTTTGCTAGTGAGCATGACATGTGTAAATGGTGCATGTTGTGCATGATGAACATCACTCCTATGGCCGAAACTTCATAGAAAAGGAAACCTTAGTTTGAATCTAAGTAGTGGTTTAAGGTATCTCATTGTTTCTAAGGTCCCTCATTATGTCCGAGGTCTCTCTTTCACCTGTGCCTTGCTAGTGGTGGTTTGGTTTTCTTCTTGAAGAAGATCCCAGTCTCTCCTTGTTTTGACAACATTCACCAAAATGGAACCCCAAACAGTCTACCCTTTCCCATAGTTTGGATGTGATGGCGTTCTTTTATTCAAATCTGAGCCACTTCTTACCCCCCAACAACTCTTGTGATCGTGTGTGCAAATGTGAAGAGATTGTAGTGGAAGTTTAATATTTCTCATTGTGCGGTTTTCTTTCAACATTGGCTTCTTGCTCTTCCTTTTAACCGAATGTAGAGTGTGTAAAGTGTCTTTTGTATGTTCAAAAACTCTCATATATCATCTTGTACAATGTTGAACACCCCATGTAAGCTTGCAAAGTGTGATGGCTGAATGTCTTCCCCTTGCACTTCATCATTTCCTCTATTGAAAACTTAAAAAGAATTTGTTGCATGCCGGACATGTGGTGCTCCCCATTAAGGCCAAAACGCTCAGGCTTCATCATTATAAGATCTTTCTAGAAACCCTAATGCATGCTTGCCCAATGGTACGACTGAATTTTTTATCTTCCTTCGTCCATTTTTGGTCTAAATACAATGAACCTAGAGAAGGAAGTGCATGAGTGCCAAATGGCAATCTAGGTGGTGTGTGCCCTCCAAAATCGAAACCTTAATGGTCTTCTTGCATCATGAGACCTTTCTAGAACCCTTAAACTTCCTTGCATGGAAGAGATGTGGCATCCTATTCATTAGCCTAATCCATCTCTTCTTCTTCCATTATTAGATTACTCTAGAAATCTCATATACTTATGCATGTGTGATAAGTGGTCATGCTAAAGTTGGCATGCCCTCTAGATAACTGAGTCCCAAGTCCTTCCTCTTTCTTGTAACTTCTTCTCGAAACTTGATTGCTTGCTGCTCAAGTGGCACATCTGTTGTAAAAAATGAAAGTCTCATTTATTTGATGCCTCATAATTGTAGCTTGGGGAACTCAAGGCTCTCAATCTTGCTTCTCTCCAAGTGACACCTTCCACTTACACACAAAACTCTAAACCCCTCTATGGCCAACATACACTAGACCTTAGGCCTTCTTTTATGCTCAGGGTGCCTATCCAACTAACAAAAGATAGGGTTCACTTCACTCACATAGTTCTAGTATTTATAATCTATGATTAGAATTAAGTCTTATCCTCAAGAGCATAGCTTGGGCTGCAATGTTGCATTGAGCACTCTTGCTCTTCATGTTGCTCGCATAGCGCAAGTACTTTTTCATTCAATCATCCTAACTTGGGGGAGAGCTACACCATCTTTTGTTCTTGAGATATTGCTTGGGTGGCAAGCATTTTGCCTCCCAGTTTGTAAAGTGATCTTCTTTTTTAAAAAATAAAATAAAATAAAAATATTTGAGCAAATCTAGTAACACGGGTTGTAGCAAAACTTTGTTAAATTTTTTTAAAAGGTTATATTATACTAAAACTATCCAAAAAACAATTATTTTAAAAAATTATAATATTGCATGGAACATTAATATTGTACATTATAATAATAAAAATATATCAAAATGTAAAAAACAGCATAAGATATAAACAACTAATTAGCTATTCAACTAAATGCATGTTAAACAAAAGAAAGAAAAAGAGATCTAATATTCATAGTGTAAAATTTATGGAAAACGCAATGCAATCCACTACATGTTACATTGTTTGCTATTTATATATTAGAATATGGAAAATATAAAATTACAAGATGTGAGTTACAACATCGATAAGAAGAGACTACATAAGTGTTGTTGGGTTCTATTGCACTATTGATGCAATTTTGGACCAAATCGTAGCTTCAATGGCATCCTTTGTTTGTGAAACTTCTCTTTTCAATCACCTAATACTCAAGCTTCAATCACAATGGCATATTTTCCACCTGAATTGGTGACCAAGGTGATGTAGCTAACGACTTGAGCAAGAACATTACCTTTTCAAAAACTATAAGAGCAAGGTTAATAAATCATGAAAATACAAAAATGTATGATCAATGGACTATATGTGACATCCCGGACTTTCATGATAAAACCAATTATTCGTGATAGGATTTGGATGAGTAATTCTTTTATTTGTTTTGAGGTATTTAATGCCTTAGAGGAGAGGGAGAGGGAGAGGGAGAGAGAGAGAGAGAGAGAGAGAGAGATGAGAATAGTGAAAGTCCTTTTGAAGAAAATCATAAGTACTGGTGGATTTGGACTCATTTGTCTTGTTTAAAGTGTAGTGGTTTGGCCTAGGAGATTAGAATGAGGCCCAAAGGCCCAAGAGAAGTTTAGATGGCCCGCTATGCAAGGAGGTGGCACTTAAGGACCATTTGTGTCGGCGCCCCAGCTTGCGCTTGGGTTCGTACGCAAAATGCGACGCCGGGGACGAACGTCACAAGGAAGTCATCCCTCATCTTTACTTATGAGAGCCTTATTTATTTATTTATTTTATTTTATTTTTTTTTTATTATCGCAGCGGAAAAAGGTCAAGCCATAATAAACGACAAAACGTTACGCTTGTCGCACATCACATGGTTAACAAAATAAAACCCAAATTAAACATCACAAGCACATATATATACATCAGAATAAAGTCACCAATGTAAACAGTTTTATACAAAAGTACTTCCCAAAACAGCGGGAAGATTTTTCCAAAAGTACATCGGTGTATACAAAATAAAGGTGCTACTGATCCACTCCTCCCTCCGCCAACCATACTAATAGGCGGGTTCTTCTTTTATCTTCTTATAGTCGGGGCCATAACGAAGGCTGTCCAGACTCAGCCCTGGACCTACGTCACACATCATCCCAGAGGATGACGTAAACAGGCGTCCCAAGTGGAGGAGCCCGTCAACTCTCAGCACCATACAGCACCCCGTAGGGCGTAGGTCGTCAAAAAAGTAAGTCGCCATAGGAAGCGACTCTGCCGCCCACTGACCCAACAGGTCTAGGGTCACTGGCCCGGCAGTCTCAGCCTTAGTCGGGCCCATGAGGGTCCGACCCATCTTCTCGAGAGTCGTAATCCGTGGATCCATCCTGTCCTGCAATGACTTCTATTGTTCCCAAGGGAGCAATAGTAAAGATAATAAAAGGGGGTGAGATTTCGGGAGAAATCTCAGCAAGTACACTACACTTAAACCAGAACATATCAGATATACAGATAAGTGAACAAAACATTCTTAACTAATGCACATGCAATGAATGACTAACTCATGCACATGCTCATGAAAACTTTTAAACAGACATACTTCTTTCAGACTTCTTTTCATAAAACTTTCATGCAGACTTCTTCTTTCAAACTTCTTTTCATATCATCGTTGCTTTTCAAAACATTTCTTTAAAACATTTCGTATCTTTCTTTCTTTCTTTCTTAGGCGCCACTTATCATATACAGATCTTTCTTATGGCTCGAAAGCCCTTCTTGTCATGACTTTTCTTTAACATGTATGAGACACAACACGGTTCCCCTAGCACCGCGTGTTCCCTGCTGGTTACCGCATCACCCTAAAGTGAGCGTCATATAACTTTAAAACGGTAGGTCCTTACACCTTATCCGTCTTGGGCACCCACCAGCGTTAGGTGCTACCGCGCTCCGGCCACCTTTTGGTGCCATACACGGTCCGCCGACTGTTCTTCGTCGACCCAGGGGCTACCACTCGACTTTAGACACTCCTGAGTGGACAGGGAGTTCCACTGGGGCACTTCCCCGTCCCAGCCTTTGGGGTTCTTATAAAACTTTACTTCTTTCTTTTCTTTCAAAAATTCCATATTTTCTTTTCTTTTCTTTTTCTTAAAAACATGCTTGACTTTAAAAACTTTCTTTTCATGACTTATGCATGGGACATGCATGCTTACTTATTTTCATGCAAGAACCCGAGACAGACTCGAGTGCATTCACATTTCATTTTCTTTCTCCCTCTCTTGGGATAATTTCATAATTTTCCTACTTAGTCATCATATTCTATACCCAAAATGGGCCTAGGATTGAAGTGGGGTATTGGGCCCATCTCCAACCCATCATGGCCGAATTCTCCTAGAGAGTTTCTAGGGTTTTTCTTCATCATTTGACTTCAAATTTCCTCCAATAAATTTCAAAGTATCAAATCGAATCAAGTACCCTCCTTAGCAAGTGGTAACCGAAACCCTAATGTTTCCCAAGTAACCATTTCACATCAAACTTAGTTATTCCTATTTCCTCCATTCACCTTTTCAACTTAGGGAATTCCTCCCCTTAGTCTATTCAAACTTCCTTTCCTAAAAGTTTCTTCTATGAGTTCAACTAAACAAAATCACCACATCACAATATAATATTAATCTTCCAATCTCAACCTTAAATATTATCAATTTCCAATTAAACATTTCTATACATCATACACAAGTGATCATTCCTTCCATATGCAAATATATATATATATATATATATATATATCATTTCCATCCATATCAATCAAATAATTTATTCTCATGTCCATTTTCATTTTCTTACCACAATATGCTCCTTGAATAAATCAATTCCATCACTAGTTCCTCAAATAAAAATCTTTACCTTAGCAACACCAAAATTTAATATTTAACACTAAAATCCTTCATGCATCATTTTCATCATTCCACCAAATAATCATGCTTTTTCCTTTCTTTTTGCAACTAACACTTAATTCATCATTTCTACTCATATTCTAAGCTTGTTCCATCATATAAATTTATCCAAGAATACTCATATCTCAAGCAAGAAAAAAAATCATTCCAATCCAAACATGGCAATGGCAACCATCAATCCAACAACCATGATCACTTCACTATATACAAGACTTGTTAAGGAAAAAGTGGGAGTATACTTACAACACTCCTACTAGGCTTTAGCTTAAATCTGAAATTACACATATAAAATCTCCCATTAGTCTAGTCATGAACATAAAACTCAAAGAAAACCCTATTTCTTTCCAACCATTACAAAGTGTTACATGTGTGTGTGTGTTCTTCCTAATCTTGTATAGGTTTAATCACTAACCTTCTCCAATGACTTGATCACCTTCACACTCTTGCTTTTGGCTTTCCTACTATAGGATTCTTCAAAATATGTGGTGAAAAGAGAAGAAACAAAAGTAGGAATGGCTAGGGTGAGTTTGGCCGAGAGGTGGAGAGGAAGTGAGAGTGTTTGCATGTGTCTAAGTGATTTGAGCTCAAGGGGTTTTGCCTAAGGGTCACACGGCCAGCTCCCTTCCCTAGGGTCCTTGGTACTCTTCTCATCATGTTTAGGCATGGCTAAAGATAGATGGGTTGATTGACAACTCTAGGCCTCTCCAAGATCAAATCTTGGCCATACCTAGATGATTCTCCTTTCTCCTTTCTATCCTATGGCCGGCGGCTTCTTGGTGCCTCTAGCCTCCATTTTCTTGTTTTTCACTCAATCATCATTCCCCTATCCCCTCATGTGTCCATCCAAGTGACTCCAAAGCCATGCTTTTTGGAATTTGAGCAAGGCATGACCGGCCAAGCTAGCTTCCACCGAAACTCCCTTTTTGCTTCTCTTCCTAGTTTTTGTCATTTCAATCACCTACACATACACCATACCTCTCTTCACATCACCATACTTTCTTACACATGTACTTCATCCACTTACACACTCTTCCTCTTTGTCCTATCACTTGTAGATGGCCATACCCCATGAGACTCCCCAAGGAACCCCACGGATTGGCCTCCACCGAAACTCCAAGCTCCCTTCATCCAAGCTTCTCCTCATGCCACTTGTAACTTCCCTACACATCATGACCTCACTTGGCAAGTCAAGGGATGGTGTTTTGTACCTCCAAGATACCATGGTAGGAAAAATCATTCCATTAGATCCTACACTCAATCCTACATGGCATGCATCCAACTACTAGTCAACCTTCACCAAATAAGATTTTCCTACAAGGGTTTGGATAATTTTTCTAGGATTTTTCTCCCATTGACAAGTGTCTCAACTATGGGCTTGATGGGCTATGGGCTCATTCTATGGGCTTTTGGACTCACCATTGCTCTCTTGGCCCATTCACTTGATCCATTCTCCAAAGGTCTCATTCCTAAGCCCATCTCTTCAAGGCCTATTTGGTTCTTTCACCAATTACCACTAATCTTGTGCATTAATCCTTAATTAGTTAATTAAATCAAGATGGAGATTTTTAGGGCTATTACAATTTGTATTCCCTTTGGACAAGTGGCGAAGCAAGAATACAAATATTTTGCCCTTCCAAGGAAGTTTCTTACATGTGGAAGATCAAAAGTTAGATTTTGTGGGGATCAAGGGCATGCTAAGCATGTAAGAGAGAGTGGTGTGGAGAAGTGGAAAGGTCATCTTGGAATTGACAAGCCACCCTCACTCATTGCATACCAAGTGGCAAGTATAGAAGATAGGTTTTTGTGAGATACCCAAAGAGCCCTTCTTAGGCTTTTGTCTTAAGTAAGGATTGAGGTTAAAATGGAAAATGTGGGTAGAGGAGTTTCAAGTTTGGACAGAGAGGGAGCCGAGATTTGCCTTTTGGAATTCCCAAACAAATCTCATCATTTTGGAAAAAATGGGAAGATTCCGTCATATGTCACATATGCATTAGAGTAAGCTTGGAGAAGGAAGGTTCTATTAAGGGTAGTGCCAAAAAATCATGGAATCTTTTCCCCTTACATTTGGCTCTTCCTTTTCTTAGAGAGTTTTGGCCAAGAGCATTCTTCTATGCTCTCTAATTTTCTTTCATTTTCTCACTAGCCAAACACCTTCATTCGTGATCCTTTTGTTTGATTTTCGACGCCAATCTTTTAGAAACATCATCTATAAGAGGTAAGCAGTCTATGATCTCATTTTTGGAACACTATGCATGTTTTTTAGAGTGTTTCTTCCCTCTAGAGTTTCGGCCTTGAATGTCACATACATACACGTTTTCACGTAAAAAGTAGGGTTCTAATTATCTCTGTAATGGAACCCTAGATTTTTTTGAGTTTTTAAACAAGGAAAAATTGGGTTTTACAAATTAAATTATGTTTGTTTGAAAGGAAAATGAAAACTAGGGTTTATCTCTTGGAAGAGATTCGGCCCTAGGGTCTTTTTGAATGAAAAATGTGATTTTCTTGGAAAACAAACACCCTTTCTTTTCTAGATTTCGAATCTAGGATTTCTTGAGTTTAAGTTTTTATTTTTCTCTTTGATTTGTTTTTAGATTCTTGCTTATATTTTTTAGATATTTTTGTAAGTATGCTCTTAACCTAGCTTTGGTATTGTTTGTATATAATGTGTAAACTTGTTTGATATTTCATTAATCTATTTGTTTGCTTGGTTATTTGTTATATTTTTTCAAGGATATGCTAAGGTTTTGATCTAAGGATTTTTTGATGAATTGATGTTGGTTATTTTAGGAATTATTGAGAGGTATGATTTGTGGAAATTCGGCCTAAGCGAGTGGGTGGAAAAAGGAATGATTTTTTGATGAAAAATGAGAATCTTGAAGACTTATAGGTTCGACTTTGGCCAATTTTTTGGGGTAAAAGTTATGCTTTTGATACATGAATGGAAGTATGATCATTTTACTAATTTCCTTGGATGATTCATAGATTTATTTCATTGATTACCCTAGAGTATGATTCGGGTATATCATATATAAATGGGTTGAGGATAAGTCATGATGATTGATGAAGGAAATCATGTTGTGAGTTACATAGGGTTTTGGCTTAGGCTTCTATTATAGCCTAGGAATGTGTTTTGATGAATGCTTAAAGGATGCATGAAATGGTATGATGTAATGCAAGGGAATGAGGAACGGTAAGGCTTGATAGGTTCAGCCTTGACTCTTTCGAGGGGCTTGGTTGAGCTATTTGGTGTTTTCTTAAGGATTGATTGACTATGTTTCCATGAATTGAATTATGTTTGCATGTTCTAATGTTTTCAAGTTATGATTGGAAGATACATGCTTCACATGTTCATGATTTCATGCTTGCATAAGTGAGTCAAGGATTTGCATGTACACCATGTCATATGTTTTTATGTCTTTGGGTCAAACATTTCAAAAGAAAAGAGTCAAGTGTTTTATAAAAACCCTAAAGGTTAGGACGGGTCAATGCCCTAGTGAAACACTATGTTCACTCAAGAGTGTTTATAGTCGAGTGAAATACCTGGATCGATGAAGAACAGTCGACAGGCCTTGAATGGTTCCTATGGAAAGATTCCAGAGCGAGGCCATACCTAAAACTAGTGGATGCTAAGGTACAATGAATGCGAAATAAGCAAACTGCCGTATAAGTAAAAACCATGACATAGTCACCTCGACTAAATAATTCATAGAATGATGCGATAATTAGCAGGGAATACACGGTGCATAAGGGAGCCATGACGTATCCATATAAGTATATGAAAGTCATGACAAGAAAGGCTATGAGCCTATGAATAATACGAATGATATGAATGTCAAGAAAATCTAAGAATGATATGAACATCATGAAAGATATGAAATATTACGAACACGTGTTAAAGAAAAGTCAAAGAACTGTGAAGGTATTTTACATTAAAAGTGCATGATGCATAAGTCAAATCATAAGTCTTATTGTTCATAATTCATGCATTTGTTTACGTTTACCTTTATATGCCTATAATACTTGTGCTATATTATCTGTGTACTTACTGAGATTTTTCGAAATCTTACTTTAGTAGTTTTAACTACCATTCCTTTTTCGTGATAATAAAAGTGATCGCAGGACTAGATGAGAAAGTGTAAGAGGCAGCCTCCCAAGAAGACTCAAGAGACCCCCGAAGTGCCCTAAGGGCACCTCGGTATGCTCTGCTTATACTAGGTTCGAGAAGGAGGTGGACCAGTTTTTATATGAGAGGTTGCAGGAGATTGTTAGGCAGAACGAGCCCCCACCACTAGAAGCCCCACGATCTTTGGGTCATTGCTTACTTTTACACCCGGATGGTTCTTTGGCCCTTGACAATGTCTATGTTTTGATGGATGGGTCATACCGTCAGAGGGCTCAAAGCTTGAGTTTAATTAGTTTGCTTCTTGGAGAACGGGTTAAGAATGTTAAGATAGAACCCTCGTTTTGAAGGAAGAAGACTAGATTTAAGTTTCTTTTGATAAAAGACAATGATATCTTTTGTTTAAATTTTGAGGATTTTGGTGTTCTTGTGTTTTGGGAATTAAGGATTCATAACTATGATATTTTGAGGTGCAATTGCTTATTAAAGCTTTTGGGATAGTTGAACTAGTGATTACCATGTGATTGATGCATTATATTGTTATTTTGCCTATTTGGTTAGAAATAACTTTTTCGCTGCGATAATTATTGCATATTGATAATAAGTTAGGTGCATGCATTTTATATTGTCCTGAGCAAGGGGTATGTAGCCTTGTGTTACGTGTCTCAGGTGCTTCAAGTTTACGTTAAATTCCAAGAGTAGGCTAGGAGCGTCGACACTATATCAATATAATTGTGACACTCCAACCTCCAATTGTGACTTGATGAAGATTAGGTGTCGACGCCTCCGCCTACAGTTGGAATCGGACGTAAATCGAGACGTCGGTGATAAGTAACACAAGGATACTCACTACTCATTCATGTCATAAGTAAATGCACGTGCCTAACTCACTAGCAGTATGCAAAAAATTTTGCAGCAGAATAAGGTCAAGCTAAGTATTATAGGCAGGAAATATAAACTTGCCACGCATCACATGGTAGAACTAATAATTATCCCAAAAGAAATTTTATACATAACATCATAAGGTATCAAGTTCCACAAAATACTAATATTCCCAATACATGAAAAATATCCAAAGATCTCTGAAATTACCAAATTATAACTTAGAAACAACACTAGAAAATAAATGGTCCCATTACCCCTCCCTAAAACAAGGGTTCCTCTGCATATCTTCAATGAGACGGTCATACCAAAAAGGGGCCACAACATCAAAAGAGTATATTCCGTCAGGCCCTCAAGGGTTCGAAGAGTCTCTAGAGGAGTCTGACTTGTAGAATCCATCGTTGCTTGTAACCATTTCTATCGCCTAAAAATGAACAATAGTTGAAAATAAAAGGATGAGATTTCGAGAAATCTCAGTAAGTACACAATTATTCTAACAAAAGCATTACAGACATATATAAGTGAACACCAAACAAATGCATGTGTCATGAACATGAACTTATGACTTGACTTATGCACATGCACTTTTATAAAAACATTTTCATGTAACTCATCACTTATGCACGTACTTTTTCATAAAAAGGTTTTCATGTAACTTTGACTTCTTTGACACGTATTCAAAACATTTTCATAAACTTTTCATGTCTTTCATCATATTCTTATCCTTCGGCGCCATTAAACATGTTCATATCATTCTTGGGGCTTAAAAGTCGTTCTTGTCATAAATTTCTTGTGGACACCTCACGGTTCCCCTACACACCGTGTGTTCCTTGCTAGTTACCGCATCACTCGACGACCACCCAAGCCCAAACTGACTACGTTACGCGTTACTGCATCACCCAACGACTACTCAAGTCGAGGTGACTACGTTAGCTGCTCTTCATCACCCGATGTCCACTCAAACCGAAGTGACTACATCCTCGATTCTTATAACGGCAAGGCGCAATGCCTTTACCTTCCTTGGGTATCCACTAGCTTTAAGTACGACCACGCTCCGAAATCCTTTTGGAGCCATACATGCTCTGCCGACTGTTCTTCGTCGATCCAAGGGCTTTCACTCGACTTTAATCACTCCTAAATGAACAGAGAGTTCGACTGAGGCAATACCTCGTCCCAGCCTTTGGAGTTCTTATAAAACTCTTTATTCATTTCTTTTGAAAACACATTGACCCAAAAGACATGGAACACTTGACTTGAATGGACATGCATGCAAAAACTTTAACTTTCTTTATGCAAGGCACATAGTTCATGAGACATATAATGCATGCATTCCCAAACCATAGCTTATACATGTTAATATGCGAATATAATTGTTTCCAGATAAACGTATTCAAATAAAAGGAAGGCAACCAAATAATCTTAACTCAAAAGGGTAAGGCCGAACCACCCAAGGGATTCAAACCTAGTTTCCTTTCTCTTTTTCTTCTATCATCTCATGCATTCCTTAGAGAAGTAAATAAATAAACTAATCCACAAACTATAAGGGATCACTGGCTGAAACTTTAGATGCTATAGACTTCAATATTCTTTTATCAAATTCCACAACAAGAGAAAAATATTATTTTATGCATGTACCCGAAATCATATTCACAAGAAAACAATATCATTGAGCTCTTAAGTCACTCAAGGAATTAGATCAAGATCATATCATTATTCAAGAGATGCACACCTAAAGTTCTCTTTCAAAAACTCAATAACATAGTCTATACATGGCATAACCAAAGCCTTAAAAATACCCATACATATTATTTCTTCAATAACTCAATATAACATAACTTCATATTGCGTCTAACACACACCCGAATCCATACATCAAGAAAATCAAATATTCATGCTCTTATAAACCACCCAATGCTTTAAATTTTCATCTTTCACCAACCAAGAGTTAAAACCTAAAGTCTCCCCTCTTTAGATGGCCATAGCCGAAACCCATAAGTTAAAAGAATAGATTTCTAGTTTTCCACACATCGTACCATTACCACAAAAGTACTAGTTGAAAATTTCCTTAGCATACTTCTTTCATTCTTTTAACAAATAATCACTATATTCCAACAATCATGCCTTAGATTAAAAGTCTAAAATATCATCTCAACAATACTTAAAGAAAGTATACTAAACTCACTAAACAAGCAAGTCAAACCAAAGAACAAAGTAACACAACCACAAGTTCACACCATTTTTTCCACGTGCACTAACCAAAATCACCATAGCACATTTCTTTTCATTCTTCCATCAAATTACCACTATATTTTCACAATAATCTTTTAGATTAAAAGCCTAAAATATCATCTTAACAAACATAGAGAAAGTATACTAAGATCTTCAAATAACAAGCCAAATAAGTCAAACCAAACAAAACAACACAATCATGAGTTTACCACACACATACAAGTGATGTTAAGGTTAAGGTAAGAATGTAGTTACAAATATTCTATGTATAGAGTAAGGAAAATTTGAAAATATACAAGGAGAAACATGATTAAACCTAGAGAATATTTTTTCTACATAACCAAAATGGCTTGCTTAGGAAGAAATCCTTTTTGTTTTTCAAAGAATGTTATGTTTCCAAAAACACCCAAGTTTTCATTTTCCTTTAAAAAGAAGAGCCAAAAAGTTTAGATCTTTCATGCAAGTTCAAAAAAAATATTAGGAAACATGGTGATTAAAACTTTAAAAAAAAAAAAAGAGCTCCTTTGATCTTTGTTTGAAAGGAAAGAAAGAGTTTAACAAAAAAATTACTTACTTTCAAAGGTAGATGTTTTGCAAAAGCCTTGAAAACCCTTGAGCTTGCTATAAAATGGTGTTTGGAAGGTGAGAAAGTGTGAGGGAAAGTGGAAAGTGTAGAGAAACTAGTGTGGCCGAGAGTTACAAGGATGGAGTGGGAGAAAAACCAAGTGAGATGAGAAGAAAAGGCCATGGTTGGCCAAGGGTCTTTTCCTAGCCTAGGGTACTCCATTTCCTACTTGATTGACCCCATGGAATGACACTTGAAATAATGACACAAGGCCTTGGTTGACTTCTTGAAAGACACATGCACCTAGGGATGAGATGATGCCTAAAATGCATCCATACCATGATCGGTTGGCCTCCCAAAAATCACCTAGCCAAAACTCACAAGGGTGAGTCACCAAATCTTGTTCACTTGTCACACATCCTTCCCTTGTCAATCACCTCACCAAGACTTCTCTCTTACACCAAATCTCACACCTAAATATAGTGTGATCTCCTTGGGAAAAACAAAGTGAGAGTTGGCTCACTTCTTGCTCCTATCATCCGAAATTCTCGCTTTCTCTCCAAATATATCTTTCTCACTTGTCACCATTACCTCATTATAAGTCAATCACACCCTCACTAGTCTATCATATCCCTAATGATCTTTTTACACAAAATCTACTTTTTGTCATATCAAAAGTGGGGCTTTGCATAGGGAAACGCAAAAAATGGATGGCTTGGCCAGCTCTCTCTCTCTCTTTTCTTCCTCATCCGAAACTCACTCTCTCAATCCCAACAAATCTCCACTTATCTCCATCATTTGCTTTTCCAAGAAGTTTGGTTAGTCACATCTCCTTTTTCTCATGCTCTCTTTTCAAATAAAAACTATCATTCTTATAAGACCAAAACATGCTTCTTAGAAAACCTACCATTCTCCTTGGGCTTTTGGATCTTGTTCTAACATCTTGGGTCTACCACTATATCTTTCCTCCAAGAAAAGGCCTAACGTTGAGTTCACATCTCCTTAATAAAATAATAAAAACATAATATAATAAAATATAATTTTCACTCTAAACATATCCAAGAATCCAAGTAGGGGAATAAAAATCTGGGCCATCACATTTGAAGCATCAAGAGATGCAACAAATGGTTAAATATCTTTGTTCATGATAGATAACATGCAATGCATCTTATGAATAACATAATAGTATGCAACAATCGTAGAAAAATTTTGGCTCATAATAATTTTGTACCAGAATACTGTGACACCCTTCTTAAAAGCCCCTTAGAACTTGACCTTAGTAGTCATAATCCTAGTTAGGAGTTAGGCTATTTGAGAGTAATAAAATTTTGGAGCTTGAGTTGGCAAAGAAGGTCATATGCTTTGGGTTTAGTATAATTTTTAGGAATTTCTAGGGCAATATTGATTTTGAGGAAAAGGGAATTTTTGGAACTCGATTAGTTTAGTAGTAATATTTTGGAGATTTTTAGTTCAATATTATTATGTTGTGATATAAAGCCAAGAGGCCAATAGGAAAAGGACACATGGCATATTGGTGGGGTTAGTGATTTGGATTAGGTACTAAACTGTTTTAGGAAAACCCATTAGATTGGTTTATTAAAAGTCCTTAGGCCCAACTTGATAAAGACTTTAGACTCCACTTGATAGACACAAGACTATGGGCCTAACTTATTAGATCCAAGATATTAGGCCCAACTTAGCAAGGTTTAAAGCTATTGGACCAATTGAGGAAAGACCCAAAGATGGGACCTAACCTATTGGACTTTTGAGCCAAGGAAAGGCCCAATAATTTGGGACATGAGGCCCATAAAGAGGTTCACTTTCAAGCCCTCACATAGAGGAATGAATAGTGGGCCCATTTAGGCCTAATCCATAAAGCCCAAATCTTGTTTTTCATTTCATTCATCCAAATGGGACCTACATACACCATACTATTGATTTCCCTTCTTTCACAACTCAACCACATGCCCCTATGGTTACCCATTCAACCTTGTTTAAGGTTTTAACTTGAGTTAATATCACTATTCATCTCACCCATGAATAGTAACTCTAGCATCATGACTTTGATAGTTTTCTTGAACCCACTTCTTAAATTCCAATCTAAAATATTTTCTTTTATGCACTTTTTTTGCATCACTCTTATATAATTATTAAGGTTAGTATTAACCTAACCCATGCCTCATAAACCAGAGACTTGTCAGTACTACTACAACCCCCCAATCGACTACTTGGTACAAAACCAAGCGACCCCTTCAACATGCCTCCACAACCATGCCCCTTCCATAAGCTTTCTTGAATATTTTCTACACCATTAAAACCTCATCATGTCTCCTAAAATCAGACCTAAGATTTTGCTAAAAACAATTTCACAAGCCAAGCCAAAATCACCACTATTCACTTAGGAAATCAAAGAATAACTCAAATGGTATAACCCTTGTTTTCCAAGAATTTTCTGCACCTATTTTGGTAACCCCCCCCCCTAATGCACCACCCCTTTTTTTGTCCCTTGGAACTGCTTCAAATTGTATAGTCTTTATGCTTGGCCAATCCCCCTTTTTTGGACCTTAAATCGATTGGCAAATGGATAGCTATGGTTGATTGTGTTAACCTGATCGAAACATATTGACATTAAAGCTTCGTTTTTATTTTATGCTCAAGCTTAATAAATTGGCACTCAACCCCACCTCTTTACCCACACAATAAAGCCAATCAATGGTGGTCATTATGCCTTCAAATCAGACCAAGAAGATGGGACAAGAGAGGATGACCCGGATAGTTTGTCGAACTAAAATCTTTGGTGGTGTCTTGCTTCTTTGGGAATTTTTGTTTTTAATTCCTGAACCATTGCAGCCCCCTACACCAATGGACACCTTCTACCACTTGAAAAGGTTCAATCAAGAAGATTTAGGCCACTATTCAACTGATCAGGCCATGACAAATCTTAGACTTGCACTCAATACTCCACCACCCACCTCCACCACTCACAACACTTTCCTTTATCAAAGACCAAAGCCCCTCCTTATCTCTCACCCTCCATTGAGTCCTATAAATACCACATTCACTCCTCATCTCCTCACAAAACTCTCTTTAGCTTTCCTTTGATGTTCTTGAGAGAAAAGCATTCAAAGTGCGAGGAAGAGTTGAAATCGAATAGCTTGAGTGAGGTTTTTGGAGTGAGTTGAGTTTTGAGAGCCCAAGGGCCACGACTTTTGGTAAGTGATCTTGTCTTATATGTTGTTGGCAGTTAGATTAACATGTTAGGCTTTGATTTATGACAAAAGAATGAAGATTTTGATTGAGTTATTTGAGGTTTAACTTGAAGAGATACATTTCGTTTATATTTGGAGTTTTGATTGAGTAAATTGTTTTGGGATGAGATTTTAGCCATGATAGTAACGCCTCTAACCTTCGTTTGGGATGTAACGAAGGCTTGGAGCGTGAAGACATACAACACAAGGTCACATATCCCTATAAATATGCAATGCATCCTAAAAATACAACTAGCAATATGCAATAATCGCATCTAAAAATTAGGTAAAATAACACTTATGCGAAAATAACAAACTCATCCTAAAATATAATATATCAAAAAGCCGTTAGATCGACAAAATTATCATCATCAAGTATCTTAATCTTGAAAAAAAAATTAGTCTCCAAAATAAACAAAACCAACTGCTAATTGCACTCTATGGGACAAAGTGTTGGGCCTAGAAATATCAAGATCAAGTCCAGTCTCTTGTCTACGTATGGTTCATCCTCAACCATCTCAATCCACTGGTCCATGAAGTCCATCTACATCTACAAGTTCTATCATTTCAAAAAATGATAAGGTCCACAAAGGGTGAAATTTACATGAAATCTCAATCAATTCGATAACTAACATGCACAAAAATAGACTAAGCAAGATAAATGATAAACATGTAACAATGTAGAAAATTGCATTAATCTCCCATTTAAATGTTCAAAAAAATGCATTTTGATGCACATTTTGATATAAAGAACATAACTTCTTTTTCGTCTTAAAAACTTAGCTTTTATCATAAAAATTACATGAATCTTGCAATTAAACATAACGAATAGTAACTACGTAGTTCTCCATTTACATTGTGAGTATCTGCCAGTAATTATAGTACAACTTGGATTGAAAACTAAAAACTTATTTTCAATTCATCAGTAATATAATATCGTAAAAATTTATAACATGTACATCCACCAGCATTAGGTGTCATAAATATATGACTTTGCTCAAACGTTAGTTAAAAAGAATGCATTCAAAATCCATGAATGTTCTTCGTCAATTTAGAAGTTACCACTCCATATTTAATCACTCCAGAGTGGACAAATAAGTTCCACTAAAATACTTCCTCATCCTAACTTTTGGGATCATGATAAAATAATTTTCATGCAAAGGCTTTCGAAAATAATGATTTTCATGAAATGCATATGAGTGGCACAAAAATGACATTTTAACGCAAAAATAATATGACAATTCATGCTAAAATGGCAATTATAATATTGACTATTGTAAAAATGACATTTATCAATAAATCATAAATAATCAATCAAGTTGTAGGTTAGAAACCAACTTACAGACTGCTAATGTTGGTAGTGAAGTATAATGGTTGTGAATAAAATTATACTAAGTTGAGAAACTAAATATCTTAAGTAAAAATAATCTCGACATAAAGGGAAATTACAAAAATTCTCTTAGACATCTAAATGTTGCATGATATCTAAACTTTTGATACTTCAATAATTCATAGCCTATTCTTATTTAATACATCGCATTCACTCTAGTTGATGCCCAAATGAAACTCGACTAATGATTCCTTATAAATGCATGCAAGACAAAGTCTTCAAAGGAACATGCTCACTAAAACTCTTAATGACATGCTTAAATCCTAACCTTGAGCAAGTTTATCCTAACACTTAGTCATGCCTAATGAAATTCTCAAATGCTAACTAAATTTTAGTGATGTATGATATGATCTTATCACCAATGACATGCTAATTAATCATACATTCCTTTTATCCCAATCAGAAGGCTTTAAAAATGATCATGATTCAAACCTAGGTCTAATCTCTATAAAGTCAATCCATGCATGCTTGGTGATAAACACAAGATAGAATTCAAAGCCAAGTTATGGCATGTTTCTAATCTTATTCTTAACCTTCATAAATAACCCTATGACATGATCAAACCATACCATGAATAATTAAGACATGCCATAGCTATTTTCCTCAAGAATAAATTTTATCATAACCCTATCTCAACATGCGGATTCAACTAGTATGGATCATCGTGCTCAAATGACTACAAACACCTAAAAAACTAAATTAACATAAAAACTAAGATCTAGAGAGAAATTACTTACAAAGATTGGAACCCTTTGAATCTTTCCCATTCAAACTCCAGAACACTCAAGAACACTTGAGAGAAAAGTGAACAAGTGAAGTGGAGTGAAAAAGAAGTGGGTTATATATAGCCATGAAGATAAGGGTAGCGTTGGGCATAGGTTGCTCCTCATTGGGTTTTTTGGGTGATTGCCCATGATGCTTCTCAAGCTTAGCTTCTTCATAAATGTTAGCATGATAATGTCTTAGGTATAGGGAAAAAATTAACCAAAGGGAAGAGAGAGAGAGAGAAAGAGTTGTCGTGTAAATGGTGGAGAGCGAAAAGATGGTGCATTAAATGGTAGGGTTTCACCCATTGTTGTCGTTGGTCAGGGTTTCTCGACAAGGTACTATTTCGTCTTATTCTCTTAAACTATTCCATTAGCTTATAGTGGCTAAGCAAGGCAAACTTAAGTGCTCTTTACGCTGGCTTATGGTGATGATTGAATGGTGGAGTAGTGGCAAAAAATTAATAAACAATTGGGAGAAAATATAATAAAAGGGTTGGTCAAAATTCACAAGGGCAAAATTGGTATATCTAAAACTATTTAGGATTTTGGCTAGAGTTGAAAATTTATGAATAATTCAAGGGGCTAAAGACAGTAATGCCCTTGATAAAAGAGATGGCACAAAATTTCGAGCTACGGATATATTGTGTGACAACCCGAATTTTCGTTCTCCTACTTGGATTCTTGGGTATGTTTAGAGTGAAAATTATATTATATTTTATTTTATTTTAGTAGAGATGTTTGGATCAACCTAGGCCTTTTCTTGGAGGAAGGACATTGGAGTAGGCCTAAAATATTAGAACAAGACCCAAAAGCCCAAGAAGAATTGTAGGTTTTCTTTGGTCTTCTAAGAATGGTAGGTTTTTCAAAAAGTGATCTTTGGACTTCCAAGAATGGTAGGTTTTTAAGGAAAAGATAAAGCATGGAGTGGAAGATTGTGTGTAAGAATATCTCTTGAAAAATGTTTGACAAGTGACATATGAAGATTTGTTGGGATTTGAGGGAGGAAGGTTTCGGATGGAGAAAAGCAAGAGGAAGCCAACCTTACCTCGCTTTGAGTTTCCCTATGCAAAGCCCTACTCTTTGACATGACAAAAAGAAGATTTTGTGCAAAAAGATCTTTTAGGAATGATAGATTAGTAAGGGTGTGATTGACTTATAAGGATGTGATAGTGACAAGAGAAATATGCTATCTTTGGAGGGAAAGAGTTTCTGATGAGAGAAAGAAAAGGAAGAGCCAACTTATGCATTTTGAGTCTCCTAAAAAATGTTCATATCTTGTTGAATGAGAAGTGGTGGAGTGACTTGCAAGCAAGGTGAAGAGGTCTGTCTTCCTTGTGACTTTCGATCATGCTTATTTTGGGAGGCAAACCAATCTTATGCATGTGTGTGTTAGGCATCATCTTATCCCTAAGTATAGCTATCTTTCAATAGGTCAATCAAAGTCTTGTGTCAACCTTTGAAGTGTCAATCTATGGTGTCAATCAAATAGGGAATGGAATACCCTAAGCCTAGGAAGAAACCCTTGGCCGACCATGGCATTGCTTTTCATCTCTTCACTTGGTTTTTCTCATTTCTCCTTTGTGACATTCGTCAGTCTAGTCTCTCTACACTCTCCACTTCTCTTCACACTTTCTTACCTTCCAAATACCATTTCCTAGCAGGCTCAAGGGTTTTGTGAAAACTACTACTTTAAAGGTAAGAAATCTTTTAAAACTCTTTCTTTCATTTCAAGCAAAGATCAAAAGAACTATTTTTTTAAAAAGTTTTAGTCACCATGTTTCTTATTATTTTCTTGAATCTACATGAAAGATCTAAAATTTTTTGTTCTTTTTAAAAGGAAAATGAAAACTAGAGTATTTTAGAAAATAGCTCTCTTTGAATCTCAAAAAGAATTTCCTACTAAGTAAGCTATTTTTTTGTTATGTAGAGCAAATATTCTCTAGGTTAATCATGTTTCTCCTTGTATATTTTCAAATTTTCTCCTTACTCTATACTTGGAATATTTGTAAGTATATTCTTACCTTAATCTTAGCATCATTTGTATGTGTGAGGTGAACTTATGATTGCGTTGCTTTGTTCTTTGGTTTGATTTGTTTATTTAGTGAGTTTATTATACTCTCTTTGAGTGTTGTTCAGATGATATTTTAGACTTTTAATCTAAGGCATGATTGTTGAAATATAATGATTATTTGTTAAAAGAAGGAAAGGGGTATGCCATAGTAATTTTCAGCTAGAGCATGTGTGGTGAAAGCATGACATGTTGAAGGATCGAAACGTATCTTTTTCAACTTATGAGTTTTGGTTATGGCCATCTAAAAAGGGGAGACTTAGGGTTTTAACTCTTGGTTAATGAAAGATGTAGATTTAAAATATTGGGTAATCAATATGAACATGTGTCTTGATTTTCTTGATGTATGGTTTGGCTGTATGTTAGGTGCAATACGAAGTCATGTTATATTGAGTTATTGGATAAATAATATGTTTAGATATTTTCAAGGTTTTGAGTATGCCATGTATGGGCCATATTATTTGTATTTTGGAGATTCACTAAGGATTACAAGAGTTTATGTGAGGAAAAAAAAGGATAAATTAAGGTTTGAGTCCTAGAGGGTATTCAGCCATACCTATTTTCTAAAGTTAGATTTATTGAATAATTTTCTTGGTATGAATATATGCATATGACATGTTTGGTAGATACTTATATTCACATGTTAGTATGAATAAGCGATGGGTTTGAAAATGCATGCATCATACACTTCATGATCCATGTGTCTTGTAAAAGAAAGCCATGGTATTAGCATGCATGTCCATTCAAGTCAAGGGTTTTATGTCTTTTGGGTCAATGTGTTTTCAAAAGAAATAAATAAAGAATTTTTATAAAAACCTTAAAGGCTGGGACGGGGTATTGCCCCAGTGAAACTCCATGTTCACTCAAGAGTGATTAAAATCGAGTGAAAATCCCTAGGTCGACGAAAAACAATCGACATGCCACGAATGGCTTCAAAAGGATTTCGGAGCGTGATCGCAGTTAAAGCTAGTGGGTGTCCAAGGACGGTAGAGCAAAGTTTTGAATACCGTACCAAAGGTCGTACCGGTCAAGGCACTGGTACAAAATATTTCGGTACCGGTACCATTTCGTGTACTGTTTTGAAATAATATTTCAATACCCATATCGTTTTGATACCGATATTGTTTTATGTACTGTTTCGGAATAGTTTAAATTTGAATAAATTATATATATACAAGCTAAAAATATATGGTTTCAAGTTTCAAGATTTGCTTGAAACTCAAATTGTAATGTGTATATACGTCACCGAAAATTCTAATCTCCCTTTTAGTTTTGGATGCTTCACATTTAAGTACATTACTTCGTATATGAATAAAAAGTATGCAAGACAAAAGTTACAAAACGCCAAGAGAAAATTGAAATTAGGCATACACTCAACTATTTACGTGGGAATATAGTCATATGTACAAGATAAAAATACGAGAACGACATTCATGCTCAAAAATAAGTCCTAATTTTATTAACATTCTACTCGAGAACTTGCACAATTGGGACTCAAGAGAGAACAACAAAATTGACAAATTATAAACAGGAATTTTTTATCATTGCAACTCAAGAAGGCAACCAAAACAATCTACAGCAACATATCTACATTTGAAGGATGAAAAACCAAAACCAGATCTACAGAGGAATAAAAAATGAGCCCATGAGAATCACAGACTACAAACTTACAAAGTCCTTTGATTGACCCTATATCCCTTAGTTTATTTTCGAAGTGTGCTGCTTGACCCCATTTCTAATTTTCAGTCTTAGTTTATTTTCATATTTACATCTAACAATAATGGAGAGATAAGGATCAAGATTCAAGATAATACTTGTGATGTGAGATGGAAACGCTGAGATGTGCAACACTGTGATGGTGACAACAGCCGACGGAGATGCTAGGCAGAGGGAGAACCAAAGTCTAGAGATGAAAATGGCGAAGGGATTTTGAAGGAGAAAGTGAAATCAATTGAGAAGTGAGAAGGATTTTCCAAATGATTGAAATCGACCAAATTAATATTGCAGGTTTACAAAAATAACAAATATTACACTCAGATCTAACTTATCGGGCGACATATATGTACCGGCCGGAATCATAAATACTGGCTAGTACGATCGATATTTTTTCTGAAACGAAACAGAGGTGTTATACGTACTGGTTGCCTGGCTAGTAAGGCATATTTCGGACATATCGGCCAGTACGGTATGAAATCAAAAACAATGCCGTGGAGGCGTTTCACCTGCCGTAAAAATATGATTAAGACGTAATCACCTCGTGTGATGCGGTAACTAGCGGGGAACATACGGTGCATAGGGGAGCCGTGAGGTGTCCAAAATGAACAGTGACGGGTAAGGCGATACGTAACTCCTATATGACTGACGTGATGACGGTGAAGACAATACATGACTGTTATCGAGGTCAAAGAATGATATAAATGTGACAAATGTCGTCTAATGACATAATATGATAAAAGATACGAAAAGTTTATGAAAAATGTTTTGTATACGTGTCAAAGAAGTCAAAGTTATAAGAAAGCCTCTTTATGAAAAAGCACGTACACAAGATATAGGTCTCAAAGAAAGTCAAGTTACATGAAAGTCTTTTTATAAAAGTGCATGTATATAAGTCAAGTCATAAGCTTCATGTTCATGACACATGCATTTGTTTGGCGTTCACTTATATATATCTGTAATACTTTTATTACGATAATTGTGTATTTACTGAGATTTATCAAAATCTCACACCTTTAATTTTCAACTATCATTCATGTCCAGGACAATAGAAGTGGTTGCAAGTAACGATGGATTCTACGAGCCCGATTTTCCGAAAGACTCCTCGGACCCATGAGGGCCCAACTGAGTATTCTCTTTTAATATTGTGGCCCTTTTAGTATGATCGTCTCGTAGAGGATTTGTAGAAGAACCCCTGTTTTAGGGAGGGGTAACGGGCCCAGCTTTTTTCTGATGATGTTTTAAGTTTATACCTTTAGGTATTTTGGAGAACTTGGTATATTTCTCGTATATAGGGAATATTGGTATTTTGTGGAAATTGATACATTATGACATATGTTATGAAGTTTCTTTTGGAGTATTTATTTAGCTCTGCCATGTGATACTTGGCAAGTTTTATACTTCTTGCCTATATTATTCGAATGGACTTTTTTCCGTTGCGATACTTTTTGCATACTGATAGTAAGTTAGGCGCATGCATTTACTTATGACATGAACGAGCCGTGAGTATCCTTGTGTTACTTATCCTCAACATCTCAGTTTACGTCCAATCCCAAACATAAGCGGGGGTATCAACATATTGGTCCAATGTACACAAAGTATACGTGCTTGCCAATCGATACGGTTTTAGGGTTTGACATGTCACCACTCAAAATGACATGTGCTAAGCATTAACAAAAATTCAAGTATGGCTAATGAACGGTAGAAATGGATGACCAAATAAGAAAATTTTAAAATCAGGGCTTGAGAAATGAATAAAATCAAACTAAGTTCACATAGTCAAAATCAGTGTTCCTTCTAAGTGTGTAAGCTAATCTTCTAAGTTCTAGGGTTAACCTAATCGAAGTCCAAACACAAAAAACAAACATGCATTAAACACAGTCAAGCAAGACTCACCAACCGTACTATGATGCGGGGCTAGATGGGGGTCTGTCAAGATCCTCATCAAAAATCTCATCTTGAGAATGATAATAATACTCATTGTCATCAGAATCATAAAAAGCATTTATATGCTCCTCATTAAATCTTAACTACCTAATCTCATCACTCACTAATTAGGGCTCTCCCTCCTCACAAAATCGTATATCACCGAGGAGTTGGAAAGGTTAGAAGAGTCATAAGATGGGAGTTCAGAGATAGGTGGTGATTATGCTCAAAGAATAACGCAGTAGTTGTAGTTCAGCTTTGGGGTGTCAATTTCACAGGGAGATAAGTTAAAAGAATAACAGAATAGTAAAGAAACCAAAAAAATATTCAATGATTAATGAGAAAACAAAAATTGATTTTAAATGCAAATCAAAATTAAACAAATAATTAACGGGAAAAAAAGTATTCAAATTGATGAATAGTAGAGCGTCGAAAATCTCTTGCACATATATGGTATTTTGATTATTCTTAATTCATTGATAACTCAATTGATAATTCAATTCCAAAATTTTCAATCAGAAGATATAGAATTATAAACCAAAATTAAATCAAAGGTAACCTTTAAAAAATCATTCATCACTTTTAAAGCACGCAAATTGTTATCCACATTGAGAAAACCAAACAACGACAATATACTCAGTGAGCAATATTGCAAGAGAAAATTATATCAATATAGACAATCAATTGATCTAAATATAATCAAAGAACTAATTTATTCAATAAAAAAAGTTTGACTGAATCCATAAAGAGAATAAATTATATGATCATTTGGAGAAGAAAACATTAATAATAAATTAAGAATGATAAAACAAATTTTTTTTTAATAAATTAAAACTCAAATATATGAATTAAAAATAAATTAAAAATATCATCTAATATATAAATTTATTCTTAATTCTATTTAAAATTTTAATTATCTATAAATATAATGGATAATAAAAATCTTAAAGAGAAAAATCATTAAGAGCTGGCGGCAGCAATTATTTTCTATGTACGTTCGTCTACTACGTACGTGAAAACTCTCTCAATGCAGCATTTAAGTGTTATGGGTCGGTTTGAAAAGTATTTGAAGTAAAGCCCATGTAGCCTGCTATTGAAATGACAAAGAACCGTATCTTGTATTTGAAAGCAGGTACTGGAGTGCGGCTTACTGAAATAATGAGAGTCCAATCCAATAACATGCTGCCGAGTGCCGTGTCCCCTGTGTAGTGAGTAACGTGCAGCTTAAAATGAGAGTAGAATTGTGGCCCAGTTTAATTCTTTTATTGCCGTGCGGTTCAATTGAACATTGAAGCCCAATGTGCAATCGCGTGGTACCTTTGTGGCATTGTGATCCTATGAGTAATCAAGTGCGTGGGGCCCCATGCATGAAGTCAAAGGTTGCATGTGGATAAATTGAAGAAAGTGGGCCCAGGTAGTTCCATTGCCAAGTTAAACATGAAAGAGTGCACACCAACTTGCGAGTCCAATTTATGAGTACAGCTCATCTAAAGTGTATTGCCGTTTCTCACCTGTCAAAAATGCAATATTTGATATTTAAGATATTATAAAATTAAACTTAAATATATTTCAATATAAATAAAAATTTAATTTAATAATATAAAATATATTCCATTATTTTTATTTACATCTTAATATTTTAATTCAATAATAAGATATTTAGATTAATTTTGCACACTCATCAAGTGACTCCTGCTCAGCTTGATGTTTCTCAGTAGCATGACTTTATTCTAACTGATCAATAACAGTCATAGAGGTAATCCTAGGGTGTCATCTAAACCAAGTTATGGTCGACACATCCATAAATCAAACTAGCATATAAACCACGAAATGCGCGAGTCATTATTTATTCTGGATTTTAGAAATCTAAATAATTCATTATACATAATTATTATTACAATTATTAAATAAATGTATATTAGGATTATTATACATATATAAATTGGAGAATACATATATAAAAGTGTTCAATTTATCAATAAATATTTTATTGTCAATTTACAATTAAAGTTATAATAAATCCAAAACTTAACATAAAAAATCATATAATATGAATTAATATTAGTAAACTCCCAACATTCAAAGCAAGGCAAATATACATGTGAAGCAAGAGATTATGATGGAATACATAGGTTTGAAAGACCTCCTCCACCCCCTCCAAGTTACCGTGAGGGACATGCCTATGATTATGACTCCATGTCAGTCTCAGCCCCTCCACAACCACTTAATAGCCAAAAATTAGTAATCTCACACAACGAATCTAATACTGGACAAAAGAAAAAAAAAAAAAAAAAGATAGCTACTTTAGCGTTATTTGTTTGGAATCTCCCTGAACTTTAGCCACCGTCGAGTATTGGCCCTCCATAGCCTTTCGCCTCCCTCTTTTACAATACACATAATACCCATCCCCCTCTTCCGCCACCACTTCCTTTAAGTGGGTGGACACACCTAAAACTCAATTCCGAACATAAATGTGACAACCACAGAAAAAGAGACAGAAGGAAGATAATTGAACGAACCAAATAAATTACATTACATCAGACAACTGACATATCTTAAAAGCGAAATAAATGTGCAGGAAAAAAAAAAAAGTACCTGAGGGGAATAGAGGGCATAGAGTATCAGAGAGAGAGGGGAGAGAATTGTGAAAGTGATTATGTATAATAAACTATAAAAGTAATTACTTTAGTTAATTACTAATAAACTACGAATTCCAGAAGAAAAAAGTAGTGATGGAAGTGTTATTTTCCAGGCTAAGAAACGGAAGTGAAAAAAGTGATTGGGACACAAGTCGTTGTGGTATGAACTCCAAAATAATTAAAAATGAGATACAAGCCTTGCTGCTATGCATTTCCCGTCAGGTCTTCTTTCTTTCTCTGTCCTTATTGTCTTTTGCATATAACCACAAAAGCTCAAGCGGTGTAATATGAAAATTTTCTAAATAGAAGTCTGCACACCCTGCACACTCGTTAAAAAATGTGATTTTATTTTTTTACCTTCTTTAAGTTTACACATAAAACCTTTGATGTGCATAGTATGCAGGCTTCTATGTAGCATAACTCTAAATTTGAGATCAATACCACTCAAGCAGTGCAAAAATGAGATCCAAGATTGAATAAATATATGCATTCAAGCGGTGCATGTAACGAAATGCCATACCCTCAGGTATACAATTAGTTTGTCATTATATTTCTTTGCCACTTGCCATTACTAAACGGTGTGTTGTTTTGACAATAAATTTAAGGTTTTTTTCACCCTTTTATTTCCTAAGTTTATGGTATGAATGTCAAATCAGCAATTGAAAATTTGGCTTTTATATAATTAAATAGATAGGATCAAGGGGGTGATGCTCCTGGTGGGGTAAGGGTCTCCTCATATGGATTTTACCCCGCCCATCATGATCAAGAATGTGGGTTTTGTGGTACTCCAACCTATCAGTCTCTCTCTCATACGCTCAAGTTGTCTCTACCTCCTCTTGACTTTCGACATCGCCTAAGAGTCGTATATTCATCATGCAAATCTGTCAGGTCCGACCATAGCGTAGTTGAAAAGAATAAGAGAAATAAGAGTCATATGATGAAAATGGAATGGATGCATGCGTGCATAATAGATGCGGATGCCATGATGATATGAAATAGTTCACAAGCCAAACAAATAAGGGTATTTGTTTCTCATTCCTCCCTCCTTTTCCCACATAGCTTATTCAATATCATTGTTTTGTCAAAGGACCTTGACTAAAGGATCTTTCTATTTCGAAGTTCCTTGTCTTTTTAATTGATGATCTAAATTGTAACTTCTTATATGGTTAGGTTAGGTTGTAGCGAAATCTCTATCGTATCCACAATCGCCATCATCTAATTCTTGAAACTAAGAGAATAATCATGAAATACGATATGAATTCCTTTGAATTTTGTGTGAAATGAGAGAGAAAAATTGAATAAAAAAAGTATTATAAACTTAAAATATTGAATATCTTTTATTAATATTATTTTTATTTTGTGATCTGAAAAAATTAAATTTTTTTGTGTTTTGTTTAAAAATTTATGAAGTTATAATGATTAGTTAATGATTAAATTAAAAAATTAAAAATTAAAAAATATTTAGATTTAAATATTGAGATCAGTTGTGTTGAGAAATGTGAAACCAAATAAACGTTAATTCTTTGGGTGATGCTGGTGATATCATTGCAACTTCTTACTATTGTTAATTTTTTTACATTTTATTATTTTATACTATTTATAAAAAATATAAAAAAATTAATACATTAATAATTATTTTTTTAATTATTAAATTAAATAAAATAAATATAAAATACATTAGATATAAAAAAAAAATTGTCAAACTTGAGCATTTTTTTAAGGGTGACGTTGGGGTTAGTCCGGCTGCCCTCAACATCAAATGCAGCCCAACGTCCCTCAGCCGAATAAAACACAATAAACACAATAATTTTTTAAAAAAAATATAATAAAATGAAAAAAATACAATAAAGAATATAATAAAAAAATAAAATAAAGAAAACACAATAAAAAAATAAAAACATAATAAAAAATATAATAAAAAATAAAATGAAAATGATTTTTAGGGAGGATTCAGCCCTCAGCCGAACGGAGCCGCCGCCGGTGGCGGTGGGCGAGACCACCGATACCATCGAGACCAACTCCCTCCGACATGGACCCATTTCGGGTTTAAGGCTGCCAAGGGAAGGTGGGAGGTCGTCGGGAGTCGCCGTCACAGGAATGAGATCGCCGGAGGGAGCCAATCTTGATGACATGAGCGGTATTGATCACTACTATTAGAAGCGGCGAACTACTTTTTATGAGGAGTCCACCCAGAAAAACTCTTTTTCTAATAGGAGGCACTTGGAACAGGATGGATGTAAAAATGACTTTTACACCCATCAATAGAAATTGCCGCGTAGACATTTCGTTAAGAAATACTTTACACTTGATTGCACCGAATCAATACGTTAAGATGAATGTATTTAACTTTATTTGAGATGCTACATTAATCTATTCATTTTTTTTTTTAATCTTGAAATCAACCTATATATATATATATATTTCTTAATCGTGGCTCAAGAAACATCAGTTTTCAAAGAATATTAATATATCCATACATGCTAACCTGTCCACAAGATCAACCTATCTATATAATTTTATTTTATTTTTAATATCAACTCATACACAAAATATACTAAAATATTAAAGATCATTACTGTTGCCCAGATGACTAACCACAAGAGGGGGTGAGTTGGGTTATATTATAAAAATTAACACTTATAAATCAAATACACAATATAAAATATAAACAGAATATAAAGTAGCAAGAAATGTAAAGAGTAAGGTAAGAAAAAGTAAACTCAGTATTTTTACGAGGTTCAGCCCCACTGCCTACGTCCTCGCCTCAAGCTACCCCTTGAAAATCCCAAATTCACTAGTCAATCTCCTTTAAGTGGAGATAGAAACCTATTACACATTTGAGCAGCAACGCTCTAAAGAATCCATGTAGAACACCCTCTACACTTCCAATCACCTCACACTTGGTGATTCAACTATTCCTTGTGTAGAACACCTTCTACACACACAAGAGTTATACTCACCCTCTTACTGATACAAGAGTTAATAGTGGGTAGACTATCAAAATACACTCCTCAATGAGTGAGATAGAAATAATATAGCGCAACCTATATCTCTCTAAAAAAGAACAAGAATTAAGAATCAAAACTTTAGACAAGAGAGAATGAGAGTTTTGAAAGAATGATGCAAAACTTAGCAATAGATGTGTAAGCTCTTGTTGTGATTTTTGCAAAACTCAAGTGAGCTATTTATAGGCAAATGAGTCTTCAATTTCAAATTTGAAAAGATTCACATATCAAATAAGAATACTATTCACTTTTTAAAAAATTCAAATAAAATCATTTCTTTTTTGCATTTGTCAAAAACAACTCCATTCATTTTTCAAAAAAATCAAATCTAATATTTTGTTTTTCATACATGACAAAATGAGAATGATTTGTTTTTCAAATCAAATCATCTTCTTTTTATATATGTCAAAAAAACACACAACCACTATTTAAGATTTTCAAACAAAATCATCTACATTTTGCATTTGTCAAAAAAAACACACAACCACCCTTCAAGACTTTCAAACAAAATATGTAGATGTCAAATATGATAATCAATCATCGTACAAATTTAAATTTTTATATAAAAAAAATATAATTTTCGAAATTATATTGTTTGATGATGTTTATGCACATGTGAAAACATAATTTTCAAAACTAAGACATTTAAAGATATCTTGTATATGTGAAAAAAATAATTTGATATTTTATGAGAAAAAAGAGTAATTTGGAACCTTAATACAATTTCGAATTTTATCAAGAGATGTACAAAAATAATTTATGAGTTTCATTTATAGACTTGTTCTTTTATACTTGATGTGCGCTTCGCTCAATTACGTAAATAATTTGAGCTGGAGATTTGAATTTATTTGTTATTAACAAAATCTACACATAAATACGAAACTTGAAACCTTGGATTCAACAATTTCCCCCTTTTGATGATGACAAATATTTAGTAGAATTTTAAAACTTGCAGTAATGCTTAAGCTCCCTCTGAGAATATGCGTTAATTTTTCAAGCAATAGATAAACATAATTCCAGCATATATAACAGAATTAAAAATTTAAATATTTACGTCATTCTCCCCTTTTTGGCATCATTAAAAATGAATCATAATTAACTCAATAAGACATCTTCCTACAATAACCAATAGACAAATAAAATGGTGCGTTTGTAGAGACTGTAGAGAATTCGGTGCGGAGCCATGCGTGTCTGACAAAACCTGCAAAAGTTGGAGGTCTAGTTCTGGCAATTTGGTGCGGAAGGAGATTTAAATCCGCTTGATATTGTTGATAAATAAGATACGTAGAGATTTGAAAGTTTTCGATTTCTATTTAAATAACCATTTTCACCCACCGAATGCAAAAAAAAAATCTTACATTACTCATTAATCAAATATCTGTTTATCCAAAACGATAGAATAGTGAAGAAAATTTCGTCTAATAATTTTTCGAATTTGAATCAGGAACTATCTCAACCAGTCATTTTATCTCCTGAGGTTATCAACACCATGATAGAAGCAGAGATGAATTTTTCTGGTTGGACTGATTCTGAGATTGTTGCAGCATCAAGAACTCTCAGCGCTCAATATGCTGCATCTGTTACGATCATATCTCGAAAATTACTAGCAAGGGCAAATGAGGTTGATCAACTTAACAATCAAATATATGTTCTATATCAAACGCTTGCAAATAAAGGTAAAAAGAATAAGAGGTTAAAGTAAGAAAATAAAGATTTGACGGAATTAGCTCGTGTTCTGAAACTTCGAATAGAGGAATTGGAACGAGTGAGAGTTCAAGCACAGAGTTAACATCAATAGATAATGGCAACGTTTCACAAGAGAAATAGGGACAATTGTAATTAATATCGCTGGTTTAGTTCGGTAACTTTTGACAATATGCATCCGGCATATCTTGTAAGCTTGACTAAGTAAGATTTGAAGAGATGACAGTTTGTCTTGTACTTATTTCCATCTTTATAAAAGTAATCATTAGCTTTATTTAATTCATATCAAATCTTCTTCTCATCTCTGTAGTTCATCTTCATTCTCACTCTACAAAATTTCAATGGCTCATCAATTTTCCTTCAATGCTTTTCGTGATTAAGATATGAGGTATTCTTCACCTCAAACTATTTCTACATTTGTTGTAGGCGCCATGAAGCAACAAAACACTGATTTGGCTTATAAATCAGATCATGATGCTATTTATGAGCTTGTGGGTCTCGGGACTCGATACTCATCTTCCATTATTACTTTTTCCACTCGGTTGCAGTCCAAAACTCACGAAATTGAGAAGCTTAGCGAAACGGTCTCTGTACTTCAACGACTTGTTTATGAGTCAAACAAAAAGATAGTAGAGTTAAAGCAACATAATAAACATTTAAAATCCTTACTTGCCTCTTTATTTCGATTGCCTAATCCTTTAGATAAGGATGAAATGATGATTTATGAGGAGCAAATGTATTTGAATGATGAGGCTAAACGTCTCAAGTTTCTATAGGTAATTTGAGATAATGGAATAAAAGTATCTAGCAGATATTCATGGCATGCACCATTCTTATTTCTCTTCTAATCATGCATAGTCTAACTTCTGGTAGGGGTTTTGTGAAAATGTCTGCCAATTGATCATATGTGCTAGTGAATTCTAATATAATATCGCCCTTCTGCACATGATCTCTAAGAAAATGATATCTAATTTCAATATACTTGGTCCTAAAATGTTGTATTGAATTCTTTGAAAGATTTATAGTACTAGTATTATCACATTTAATAAGAATATGATTGTACATAAGTTTAAAATTCTCAAGTTGTTGCTTCATGTAAAGAACTTGAGTACAACAACTGCCTGCAGTAACATATTCTGCCTCAGAAGTAGATAATGCAACAGAATTTTGTTTTGTACTAAACCATGAAACAAGTGCATGACCTAAAAAATGACATGTTCCACTAGTACTTTTTCGATCAACTTTGCAACCAGTATAATCTGCATCTGAATAACTAATAAGATCAAAAGAAGTGTGCTTAGGATACCATAACCCTAAATCAATGGTACTGGTAAGATATCTAACAATACACTTGACTACAATCAAATGAGATTGATTTGGAGATGATTGAAAATGTGCACGTAAACATACATTAAACATAATATCAGGTCTACTAGCTGTCAAATATAATAAACTACCAATCATACCTCGATATACCTTTAAGCCAACTGACTTACCGCTTTTATCTTTATCAAGTTTGGACTCATTGGTGTTCCAATTACTTTCGCACCTTCCATCTCAAACTTTTTGAGTAACTCTTTGATATATTTTGATTGATTAATGAATGTTCCACTATTTACTTCCTTGATTTGCAGTTTAAGAAAGAAATTAAGTTCTCCCATCATGCTCATTTCAAATTCTTCCTGCATGCTCTTAGCAAAATCTTGGCACATATTTTCATTAGTAGCACCAAATATTATATGATCAACATATATTTGAATTAGAAGAATATCATCCTATTCATATTTAATGAAAAGAGTTGTATCGATTTTTCCTCTTGAAAAATATTTTTCAATCAAGAAACCACTAAGCCTCTCATACCAAGTTCTAGGAGCTTGTTTGAGTCTATATAATGCTTTTGCGAGTTTAAAAATATGATTAGGAGAAATATGATTTTCAAAACCTAGAGGTTGCTCAACATATACATCTTTATTAATAAAATCATTTAAGAAAGCATTTTTAACATCCATTTGAAAATGTTTGAAATTTTTATAACATGCATATACAAGTAACATTCAGCTTCTAATCTTGCAACAGGTGCATACGTTTCATCATAATCGATTCATTCCTCTTGATTGAAACCTTGGGCTACAAGTCGAGCCTTGTTTCTAGTGATGATTCCAGACTCGTCTTTCTTATTTTTAAAAACTCATTTTGTTCTAATAACAGCATGATTTTTGGGTCTAAGAACAAGTGTCCATACATTATTTTTTTCAAATTGATTTAGCTCTTCTTGCATAGCTAGAATCCATGATTCATCAATAAGTGCTTCATCAATATTTTTGGGTTCAATTTGAGATAAAAAAGCAGTGTAATTACAAATATTTCTAAGAGATAATCGAATACTTACACCTCGTGAATGTTCTCCTAGAATTTATTCCACTGGATGATCTTTCATATATTTCCACTGTTTGGTTGCATCTTGTACTAAATCTTGATGATCTTTCCTGATGTCTCCATGTTGGACTTCTTCCATTGTATTCTCTTTGTCGAGATTGAGACTATTTGTGTTATTTGTACCTTTTGATTCTTCATCAATAGATTTTTTGGAAAGTAGAGGGTTAGATTTATCAAATATTACATGCATAGATTCTTGTTCAGTCAAAGTCTTTTTATTGAATACTCTATAAGTTTTACTATTTGTTGAATATCCAAGAAAGATACCTTCATCAGATTTTGCATGAAACTTTCCTAAATTATCTCTGTCATTGAGTATAAAACATTTGCATCCAAATACATGAAAGTAACCAATGTTGAGCTTTTTCTCATTCCAAAGCTCATAAGGAGTTTTATCTAATTTATACCTTAACATAACTCTATTTATAACATAACATGCAGTACTTACCGCTTCGGTCCAAAAATAACTAGGTAAACTATTTTCATTAAGTATTGTTATCGTCATTTCTTGAAGAGATCTATTCTTCCTCTCTACTACCTCATTTTGTTGAGGAGTTCAAGGAGCAGAGAAATTACGCAGAGAACCATTTTCATCACAAAAAGACTCATTATCTTTATTGACAAACTCTTTCCCTCTGTCACTTCGGATGTTTGAAATAGTATAACCCTTTTCATTTTGAATTCTCTTGCATAACTTGGTAAAGGCATTAGGTACCTTATCTTTATGAGGGAGAAAGATGACCTAAGTATATCTAGAGAAATCATCAATAATAACAAATGCATAATATTTTTCTCTCAAGCTCGCAACTATTTGGTCCAAAAAGGTCTATGTGTAATAGTTACAAAGGTCTAGTAGTGGAAATATGTTTCTTGATTTTGAAAGAAATTTTTGTTTGTTTACCAAACTGGCATACATCACAGATTTTGTCTTTAATAAAGTTTGCTTTTGGCAAACCTCTCACAAGATCATTTTTTGAAAGTTTGAAAATAAGCTCCATATTTGCATGACCTAACCTTCTATACCGTAACCAACTATTTTCATGTTGAGTTGATAAACAAATAGTATTTTGTGAGGCAATTTCTTCAAATTCAATTGTATAAACATTATTGTTTGTAAGAACAATAAAACAAACATTGCAATCATGATTATTCAAAATAATGCACTTATCCTTTTTGAAGGTAACTGTAAATCCTTTATCACATAATTGACTTATATTTAAAAGATTATGTTTTAAACTTTCAACAAGTAGAACATCTTTAATTATGAGAGAAGACTTATTACCAACTTTACCTATTCCCACAATCTTCTCTTTCGAATTGTCTCCAAATGTCACGTATTCTTTTTCTTTATGAGTAAAATCAATGAATTTAGTTTTATCTCCTGTCATGGGTCTTGAGCATCCGCTATCTAAAAACCATCTTATTTTACTTACGAAAGATTTCATGCATACCTACAAAAATAATTAAAATATTTTTTTCTTGGTACCCATGTCATTTGGGTCCTTTATTTATTAGTATTAGAATAAATATAATTTTTTTTGGTACCCATATGACCCTAATAGTCATTATATGTTTTTTTCTAATAGGACAAGCATGATAGTTACGACCATTTCTATTGTAAAAATTACAAATAACATGTGACATATTTGAAGAACTTGAGTGGTTGTAATAATGTCTTTCTTTGACAAATCTATTTTTAAAAAAAGAATTTTGAAAGTCTAGTTTTGATTTAATGGGTTTATCAAATAAATTTTTATAAGGTTTGAGTTTTTCTTTTGATATGTATCCCAAGCCTACCTTATCAAAAACACATATTTGATTACCAAGAAGTTTTTCGAAATTTCTTCTTTCATGTGTGAAATTTTCAACAATCTTTTCTAAATCAGCTACTTTCTTTTTCAGTTCATCATTGTCATCTTTTGAAACTATATTTTTTTTTCTTAAAACATCAATTTCATTTATTAAAGAATAATTTTTCTTTTTCAAAGCGATATACTTAATATCCAATTTTTTTAAATTTCTCATGTACCTCTTCCAAAACATTTTGCAACTCTTCATAAGAAAGATTTTCAATATTTTCAGAATTTGTTACCTTAAGATCATCTTTAGCCATGAGACAAAAATTTGCAGATTCTTCATTACTTGCGTCGCTGTCTGAGCTACTTGAATTACAATCCCATGTAGCTTTCATTGCTTTCTTGCTTTTGTATCGATATTTTTTTAGCAGGGGACAATCCGTTTTGATATGTCTAGACTTTTTACATTTATAACAAATTAATGAATCATTTTTACCTGTATATTTGTTGGAAGATTTTTTGAAAAGTTTCCTTGGAGGAGCTTTACTTTTCAAGAATCTCTTAAATCTTCTTGTGATCATTACAATCTCTTCGTCATCGCTTTTTTCATCTTCATCGCTTTCACTTTCATGAGAAACGGCTTTGAGTGCCAAACTCTTCTTTTGCTTTCCTTCTTCTTCTCCTCTTTTCAATGTGTACTCATGGGTAATAAGTGACTCGATGAGTTCATTTACTTCGAGTTTTTTAAGATCTCTGGTTTCAAGAATCGTCGTTACTTTTTATTCCCAACGTTTTGACAATGAGTTGAAAATTTTCCTTACTATATCCAAACTAGAATAAACTTTACTAAGAGATGTCAAACTATTTATAATATTAGTAAAATGAGTATACATAGAAGAGATAGATTTATCATCATTCATTTTGAACATTTCATATTCATGCGTAAGAACATAAATTTTTGATTCTTTGACTTGCGAAATTCCTTCATAGGTTACTTCCAAATTGTCCCAAATTTTCTTTATTCTTCTGCAAGTCATTATTCTGTTAAATTTATTACCATTGAGAGTATTATATAGAAAATTCATAGCCATTACATTCACAGTATAAAGTCTATCGTCTTTGCGATCAAACTCTTCATCTTCCTTTTTAACCTTTACTCCATCAATAGTTTTTGTTGGAATATAAGGTCCATTTACAATACATTTCGAGATTTATCGACCTTGAGACTGAAGAAATATTCTCATTTTAATTTTCTAGAAAGTATAATTATCTCCACAAAATAGCGAAAGTCGACTACTGGATTGACCTTCAGCGAAAGTAGCTACAATATTAGTCATATAATCTTAACTCAACAGATAGTTAATCTTATAACAGAGTTTTTGCTCTGATACCAATTGTTACCCAAATGACTAACACAAGAGGGGGGTGAATTGGGTTATATTATAAAAATTAACACTTATAAATTAAATACACAATATAAAATATAAACAGAATATAAAACAGCAAGAAATGTAAAGAGTAGGGTAAGAAAAAGCAAACTTAGTATTTTTACGGGGTTTAGCCCCACTGTGTACGTCCTCGCCTCAAGCTACCCCTTAAGGATCCCAAATTCACTAGTCAATCTCCTTTAGGTAGAGATAGAAACCTATTACACTTTTGAGCAGCACCACTCCAAAGAATTCGTGTAGAATACTCTCTACACTTCCAATCACCTCACACTTGGTGATTCAACTATTTCCTATGTAGAATACCTTCTACACACACAAGTGTTATACTCACCCTCTTACTGATACAAGAGTCGATAATGGGTAGATTATTAAAGTACACTCTTCAATGAGTGAGATAGAAACAATACAGCGCAACATATATTTATCTAAAAAAGAATAAGAATTAAGACTCAAAATTTTAGAAAAGAGAGGATAAGAGTTTTGAAAGAATGATGTAAAACTTAACAATAGATGTGTAAGCTCTTATTGTGATTTTTGCAAAACTCAAATGAGTTATTTATAGGCAGATGAGTTTTCAATTTCAAATTTGAAAAGATTCACATGTCAAATAAGAGCACTATTTACTTTTCAAAAAATTCAAATAAAAGTATTTCTTTTTTACATTTGTCAAAGACAACTCCATTTATTTTTCAAAGAAATCAATTTAATCTTTTACTTTTCATACATGACAAAATGAGAATGTTTATTTTTCAAACTAAATCATCTTCTTTTTGCATATGTCAAAAAAACATACAACCACTCTTTAAGATTTTCAAACAAAATCATCTACCTTTTACATTTGTCAAAAAAAAAACACACAGCCACCCTTCAAGACTTTAAAAAAAAATATACACATGTCAAATATGATAATCAAGCATCTTACAAATGCAAATTTTTATATAAAAAAATACAATTTTCGAAATTATATTGTTTGATGATGTTATGTACATGTGAAAAACATAATTTTCAAAATTAAGACATTTAAAAATGTCTTGCATATGTGAAAAAAGTAATTTCATGTTTTATGAGAAAAAAGAATAATTTGAAACTTTAATCCAATATTGAATTTTATCAAGAGATGTACAAAAATAATCTATGAGCTTCATTTGTAGACTTGTCCTTTTATATTTGATGTGCGCTTCGCTCAATTACGTAGATAATTTGAGTTTAAGATTTAAATTTATTTGTTATTATCAAAATCTACACGTAAATACAAAATTTGAAACTTTAAATTTAATAATTACAATTTATCAAAATATATTAAAATATATTAAAATATCAAAGATCATTATATCTTATCAGAATATACTAAAATATAAAAAAAATATTTTCTAATACAATTAAATCTATTATATTTTTTCATAAAATATTTATATGGCACAATTTTATTAATAGGTGCCAAAATTATTTTTATAATCATCCTGTTTTAAATTTTTTCCTTTTTAATTCTTTTAAGGTCGGAATTGTTAAGTGCGTAAACTGTTTCGGCCGTATAACACGTGGCGACATTGCGTTCCTTTTTCTACGTCATCCATAGTCACCCTTTCGGGCCTTTCCGGGTCCTTCTGGGTGTTCAGAATTCGCACCCCATCAATATTCCCTTCTCCATTTCCTCGATTTCTTCCTTTACATTCTCAATCTCTCTTTCTCTGTCTCTCTGAGTCTGGCGATTCGAACTAGTTAAGGTCAAGTTATCGCCTGGAAAAAAGCATTCGACTCCATCATTTCGTTGAGATTCTTGTCATTTAATCGATCCCCATCCTAGCTTAACTATGAATCCCGACTAGTAAGTCTAATTTGTCCTAAACTAGCCTTTTTCCGTTTTTTTTTTTTCGCATGGGGTTCAAATTCTATTCCTTTTCCTATTTGTTGTCAGTTGTTTTTTCTTTCCTGGTGAATTCGTCCAGATCTGTGGTGGTTTATTGCTCAATTGCCGACAAAAATGTTTACTTTCATTTTTATTAATCTATGCTGCCATGTTTGGATCATTAATTTCTCTTGGATGATTTTGTATTTGGATTTAGCTCATGGATTTTAGATCTAGATTTTTTCTGCCAGATCCGCTGTCCCGAAACTGGTCCGGTGAATTTTATTATAGCTTAGGCTTTAGGGAAAGGCATGCAAATTAGGTGGGGAAGTTTGGTTTAACCAACTGAGCCATCGAAAGCGCAATTTGGTCGAGTGGTTATAAGTTCAGGATAAATTCAGGTTGCTTGAACGTGGGCAGTTAGTTGACCATGCCGACAAAATATTTTGAGAAAAAGTCGAATGAAAATTTGCCTATTTATTTATTGTGATATGATTACGGATCTAGCAAATAGAAACCATTTTATGATTGCTGAGCGGTGTTGATTCTCTTCATGATTGGAAGAAACGTATGACAAATCGTGTTGGCATATGTATTTGTATTGAATTTAATTTTGAAAACCTAATTTAAGGCATGGTTTTTGATCAATAACTGTAGACAGAAATGGGGGGCAATCCTGTTTGTTTGAGCTCTTATGGGTTTTATGGATTTCTCTGCGTAGTTGACTATAGTTTGCATATTTATTGGCAAACTGGTGCTTATGAAGTTTCATTTTTGGTTTTGGAGGCATGGTATAGTTCTATATATTCATTTTTCCATTATGAATGGATTTGTGGTTTTTGCATTTTTTTCTTTGAATATGGAAAAAACAAGATAAATATTTTTCCTCTTTTTTTCTTTTTTGCAGCGACTATTTGTTTAAGCTTTTGCTTATTGGGGATTCTGGTGTTGGCAAATCTTGTCTGCTGCTGAGGTTTGCTGTGAGTTTTTAGTGCCCTTTGTTCTTATATTCTATTAGCTGAATACATGTTTTGTTATATTAAGAGAATTCCGATATGGGTGTATGTGTTAGTGAGTGCGTTTCATTGGCTTCAGTCAAAAAACTTACATGGGCTAATGATTGCCGTGGAGTATTTGTCTTTATCATGGAAATCGAAAGTCTTCTGACTCTAGGAATTCAATTTTCATAATGCTATATCCAAATCATTATTGTTGTTATATATATGTGTGTGTGTGTGTGTGTGTGTGTGTGTGTGTGTGTGTGTGTATTAACATCTACCTTGAATGGGATAACCTGTGAACTTTTTCTTTAGAAAAAACATATGTCCATGGTTTCTGTTTCAGCCATTTCTTAAGATGGGAGATTAGATAGTTTTAGATTGTGATCTGGTCCATATGAAACTAAATTCAAGTATAAGCATTTGCTTTTAGTGCGGGATAGCCAAAGGAAAATAATAAAATAATAATAGTGAAATTTTATGGTTTTTCATCCAAATTTATTGGATATATCTTGTAGTTATGTGATCAATATAAAATTTACTCATCAAAACAAGTTATGTGATCAATAAATGTACCTTTTGTGATATCCTTATTATCAAAGTTTACTGGTCCAACTTTTTATGATTCTTTAAAGGAGAATAATTTATATGCTTTATAATTATATTCTATTCTTTGGAAACCAGGATGATTCATATCTTGATAGCTACATCAGCACCATTGGAGTTGACTTTGTAAGTATTCATTTGCCTAACTGTTGGTTTCTATCATAAAAATTTTCAGCGTAAACATACAGCAATAACCTCTTCTATTCTGTTTTGTAGAAAATTCGCACTGTGGAACAAGATGGGAAGACCATTAAACTCCAAATTGTAAGTTTATGAATTGCTCTATTATTTCTTTTTTTGTCGTCTATAAGTTTATGACTCCCCATGCAATTGCTTTTCTTGTCTTGGAAAATTCTAGTCCCATCATTAGTATTGGTGTCTAGTGCAATCAAGTTGAATCCCATGGGTGTAAATTACTCATCTGTTGCGGGACACAGTACATACCAGGCTTTTATATTAATGACGATGTCTATCTGAAAGATTTGTATGATTTTGAAATGTCCAATCCAAAAATTAGGTTTAACTGTTGATATTTGTTGATGAGTTAAATCTTTATACCACAACACTATCAACTCTTATTGTCTTTATATTTTAAGTAGGCCCAGTGACTTAAAAAAAAATGTAAGTTGTTTTTCTGCTCGATCAATCTCTTTTGTGCCATAAAAATTATATAGAGACAAATAATGCTCAACTTCTGCGCAACTCTCTAATAATATTATTATTTCTTGAATTTATTTGAATTTTGCTTTACTTTGATGGGTATTCAAATAATAATAATAATTATTAGAGAGTTGTGTAATAGTTGTGGCCATATCATTTTCCCGCTATAAAAAAATGACCAACTGCTGTTCCTTTCTCGAAAAATTCAGTGGGATACTGCTGGTCAAGAACGTTTCAGGACAATCACTAGCAGCTACTACCGTGGGGCTCATGGGATTATTGTAAGTTCTGAATTTTCTGTTTCATTTACTGCTTGCTTCTTTCATTTCTGATTTGGTGGCGGCCCTTGTAAGAAATTTGTCTCAAGCTGGTGGCTGTTGGACAGGTTGTTTATGATGTCACAGATCAGGAGAGCTTCGACAACGTTAAGCAATGGTTGAATGAAATTGATCGCTATGCGAGTGAAAATGTGAACAAGCTTCTAGTTGGCAACAAATGTGACCTCACAGCAAATAAAGTTGTGTCCTATGAAACAGCCAAGGTAATACTAAATTTTCAGGTTTTCCATTGTCATTTGATGGTACTTGCTTACTCGAAAAGTCTATCGGCAATGTTTACGTATCCTCTTCCCTGTTTAGGCATTTGCGGATGAAATTGGGATCCCTTTTATGGAAACAAGTGCTAAAAATTCAACCAATGTGGAACAAGCTTTCATGGCCATGGCTGCTGAAATCAAGAATAGGTACTGTGTTTATATGCTTTTATGTTGTCATATGGTTTGGCAACATTTTGGTGGTTTGGCATTAGTTTTTTAACAAGTTTCTTTGCCTCTTTTGCTTGGTTTTGTTGTTTTATTTGTTTTGGAATTTTTTTTTTTTTCGGTGTAACAAGCTTTTATTTGCTGTTCTATTCTTTGCATCAAGCTTTTATTTGTTGGTTCTATTCTTTGGCAATAGTTTTTTTTTATCGAAGTGTTGTGGTTTGGAACAAGCTTGCTTCAAGAAAAGGTATAGATACCGTGATTCTCTATGTGAAATCTCCAAGTCCAATTAATTAAAATTATTTATGCATATTGCAAGATGATTGACCGTTTGTCATTTCTGATGCTCTCTCGCTCACTTTCTCTCATGCAGGATGGCAAGCCAACCCATGAACAATGCCAGGCCTCCAACCGTGCAAATTCGGGGACAGCCTGTAAACCAAAAGTCTGGTTGCTGCTCTTCTTAAAGGGAACAAGTATTAGGGGGTTCATGATGTGTCTGTGTTTAGCTGTGGCATGTTAAACTAGTCTTATTAATATTTTGATATGAACAAATATTGTTAATTTGCTTGTCGGTACAGCACTTTGTTAAATTCCATTCTTTTAATATATTTGATTTTAAAAAACGTTTGTACAAATTAGGATATTGGTGAATAGCAGTACTCTGCGAGTTTTGTTTCCCCAAATTTCTTATGGGAAAGCCTCGATGATTGAGAGTGACCAGTTACACTTGGGGGAATCGAGTGTTCACCCTCAGTTCACTCGTATCTCACTATGATGAGGGTTTGTGGCATTTCTAATGTTATTGAGGCTTCATTTTATAAGAAAATTAATAATGCAGGTAATTGTGAATAATATAACAAAATGAACTAAAAGTATATAGAAGGAAGACCAAATATATCTCGCCCCAAACCTCCAAGCAAATGAAATCTAAATGGTTCACAACAAAGTTAACGAGCTCGGACTCCAGGTCTATTCAACGACATGAATATCATCTTATGGTGTTTATTAACATGTGGGACACGGTCTCCCTTTAGAATGGTCATATATACATTATGACTCTATTACAAGCGATGCCTGACTTTGGACCCCGTCCTTGACAACAACGTTCTCTAGCCATTGCTAGCCAAGAGGCCACAACTTTTGACCTGAGAGTATTACTAAGGAGGGAACAAGTTCCCGCTCCTAGCTGCACAGGACTTGCCCGACTCAGAGCCCATTCGGCCCAAAAAAATAGCCCCAAGAAGATGAAAAGAAAAAGGGAGGCTGGGTTTAGCCCAAGGGAGGGCCCGCCTAGCAGAAACGAGGGTCACACCCCGAGCATGGCCTGCAGCCTGCATGGTCAGACAGTGGGCACGAAGAATTAAATGCATAAGAGGAGCTGTCACACAAGGATCGGCATGCCACATTAAATGAATACCACTACTCTTGCCACCAAGATAGTGGGAACATCATACCCTTGGCATTAGGGTAGTGGGAACACCATACAATCGAGAAGAGATAGATTGTGTGCAACACGACAGGGTGATGACAGACATGTCAGAAAGGATTGCGAGTAGAGGGCTCTCTCTCTCTCTGATTTCATATTGCACTTCCACCGGAAACAAGAATTTTGATTTAGGCATCGGAGATATCCCATACCCATTGAGCCCCTCTCATCAAACCATGTAGGGACAAAGCAGCAGAAAGGCCACGTTGTCCAAGGAATGAAACACGACATCAACAATTACCATCTCACCCGAGCTTATTATCGCCCAATCACAACCCCTGAAACGTCACTCAATTCTTAAACATTCTCGAGTAATCAGATAAGCTTTACTGAGAGATAATGCCCTATCTTAACTTAGGGTGTAAATCATAGTGGGATATTATGCGTGCAAAAAAATATAATGAAGACTTAGTAGATCATAGCATAGCATACTCATACTCGTTAACCAACATTGCTAGTATTGTAGTAGAGCTTATCTTTAGCAGTGAATTCTCACCTAGTCAATCAGTGATGGTTTTAGCTTACCTTGGTTCAATCAAGACTCTGATGTTCAAATGCGTGAAAGTACAAGCTTTGCTATGGAGCTCGAGTCTCACATTTTCTTTGGAGATTGGAACATGATCAGAGAGCGAGAGAAAGAGCATGTCTATTGGATTTTGGAGATCTCAAAGTGTGAGAGTGAAACTCAGTGATATGATGCTTTTATAAAGAACAATTGCCCTCTCACAGACCGCATAGTTCTCGACATAGGTTGGTCGGTAAATTGGCGAATATCCAGTGTCCAAGTGTATGTTAGATGGAAGCTGGTTGATAGGGATGGAAATGATGTGTTCTGCATGTCTTAGAAGTTCGGCCAAGGAGCTGAGGATTTCAGCTTGTGAATATCATCCACATGGTCTAACACCTTTCGCATGGTGGGTTGCGTGATGCCTTCAAGTTTGTGATTCTCCTATCCTACGCATGCTTCTTGAAGAAACATCGTCGATTGTGTCCGAAATCTTCGATAAGGTGCATGCTTTTTCTTTGAGCACTCTTGAATTTCCTTCCAGTCACACTTCACTCACTCAAACTTCACATCTTGGCTCGAATTTTTAGCAAAGGCACGTGTCCTGGTGTCTTATGTTCCATTTTATCTAGTTTGTGGTACAAGTTTCGAACACCAGCTCACTCACACTTTGCTTGTTTTCGTACTTGCTCGCCTTGCATATTGTCCGCCTAATCATTACTCGCCCAAAAGTGGCCCTGAACCTGTAACACCCGGGCCTAAGCTCGCTTTCTAAAATCTATTGGAATTTTTTTCTTACGAAAAGCACATGTAAGATTTCGAATTCTTTTTTAGAATAGACTACAGCCCAGATTTTATTTTGGTGGATAACGAATTTTTGTTAGGCTTGCTAATTTAGTTTAAATCATTAATATTTTTCATGAATGTGGGGGAATCCTTTTATGGGACAAGTGTATTTTTTTTAAAAAAATGATGAGTTAAAGCCCACACTCGTTTGCTAATCGAGAGTACAATTATTTTTTCTTAAACTGTCCACCATGCGCGCACCACCCCATGCACATGCACGTTTCCCCTTCCCATCTCTAGGAACTTCAACCACCCCAAAACCGCTAGTCTACTCACACACATATATAAAGATGATCCCTCTGTTACACGCATGCCAACTCCCATTCTCCCTGTCCAGCAACCAGAACTGCATGCTCCTCCCGCATGCGCCAACCCACGATGAAGCCATGCACTAGCTAGCCATAGAACCTCTGTGTTCTCAATGAAAACCAAGCCCACTCATCACAAGCCACCCCTAATTTAGGTGTTACCCTATTACTCAAAAGGAAACCGCCCCCACCTTTGCTTGGAACCAGAAATAGAAACCACCGCACTTGGCCCCAATCCATGCACAGAAGCACCACCCTTGTGAAATACCAAACCGTGAACCCAAAGCCCCACCGTCTGCTACAGCTTTCCACCATCACCTTTCGAGCCTTCTCCACACTGCAACAGCCACGCCTAACCCTTCACTTTGCCCACTGCCTAGCCCCATGAGAAATTATCAACCACCCCCCTCACCCTTAAAGCACATAGTCCCCAGAGGCGGAACTGTGTGTGTCTTAGGGGGGCTACAGCCCCCCAAATTTTTTCAAAAATTTAATATAATATATATATATATATATATATATATATAGACTAGGATATTTTTCTTCTACTTATTAATTTTTTTACTAAATTTAGTCTCCCCACACTAAAATTAGCCCCCACAAAATACGAATTGCTCTAGTAGAAATTCAGGGTACTTGAAATTACCTCGAGGTACTCATATTACCCATTGTACTATTTTCCGTTATCCATAAAAAAAATTATTCATCTTTCTTGTTCCCTCTAATTATTACCTATTTTGCAATGATGTTGGATTTGGTTAATCTTCTTTAATATAATTCACATATAATAGTATTCAGTTTCTCTCATTGAATTAAGATATATTTAACTAGTGCATGGATTATTGATAAAAAAATATTAATTTTGTATAAGATATATAAAAAGACACATTTTTCATATATATATATATATATATATGTATGATTTTGTTTATATTGTATCATCAACAAATTTAAATTTGGATTGGGTTATCGATTGGGTATTGTAGTGTGCAGATTAATTAGAATTTTCTTTAATAGACAAACTATACAAAAAAATCTTACAATTTTATATCATTACTTATTTAGTATTTTTCAGTTGATATTTCATTTTCTTTTCTTTTTGTAATGGTCTCGACTCTCTCTAGCCAACTACAAAAATCTTACAAAAAACTATTTTATAAGATGATTTATGGAAATGTATTTTTTACATATAATTTCATGACATATGATTATTATTTTTATATATAGTCACATGCAAAAAAAATACACATTATTTATACTCACACGTACTACATATTTTATCAATTGCCCCCCCAAATACTAAATCCTAGTTCCGCCCCTGATAGTCCCTGACCAAAAAGGACATAGCCACTGCACCAAGGACCACTAACGTACGAACGGCCACCACGCCAAACCAGTCGCCACTGCATTTCAGAAGCCACCCCACATCTCCAACCCCATGTCCGGCCACCCAAGCACATCCTCAACCTTTCCTCTATTTAACCACCCAAAAGCAAAGCATGGTTTCTCTTCCTCAAAGCACAATAGTTCCTCCCCAAACCATCCGGCCCTTCCCACCTCGCAACCCCATGTTGGAATCACCATGATTAGCCTTCACTACCTAGAGTGGCCATTGTGCATCACAGCCATCAACCCCTCTCGGTTAGGCAGTCACAACTCACTCTCTCTCTCTCTCTCTCTCTCTCTCTCTCTCTCTCTCTCTCTCTCTCTCTCTCTCTCTGTGTGTGTGTGTGTGTGCAGTACCACGACCAACAAGAAGCGGTCACCTCGAGTCCACTAATCTCCTTTCCCTCTATTCGAGTTGCTCTCCCTCTCGGTAAGTTTTACAGCCAATCCTCTTATTTTAGAGGTGACGAGTGACTTTCATTTGGCACGATTATGGAAATATTCAGAAAAGTTAAAGAAGTCTAGGTAAGTAGGGTCCACTAATCTCCTTTCTCTCAATTGCGACTTGCTCTCCCTCTCAGTAAGCTTTACTACCATTATTTTGGGCTTTTTATGAATTGTTTAGACTAAAGTTCACTTTTTAAAAATTTTGCATGTAATGTTATGAAATAAGAACTGGAAAAAAACAATATCGATCATTTATTTACATTACTCATGAAACTTGTATGAAGGAGAAAAAAATGTTTTATGACATGCATAGTATAGACATAAGCTATATTTTGTCATGTTGTCTCTGAAACTTGAATAAGAGCGATATTGAAAATTTGAAAATTTGTACATTGATTTTGAAAGATGCTCTGACGTTTGTTTTCAGTATGTGAGAATGATTTGAATATATTTTGGCACTCAATTTTATTTTGATATGGCATCTGAAAATCTTTGGTATGGTGTACTTGTTTTGTATTTGATTCTGATCCTGCTCTACTCTGCTTTGTTTTGCTTTGCTCTGTTTGGATTGATACCAACTTCTCTATCTCTAAGTGCACTTACTTTAGAAATAAAGTGATTTCTATGTAATCTTTTTTATCTACACACTCAAGGCTCTAAGAATAATAAGAGGAAGATTCACCTCTGTCTTTGTTCAATTTGGCCTTCGGGGACAGTATAACCCTACCACGAAGGTTAAGTATGGTGTTTGTTTTGTGTGCTCTCTTTTGATGTGATGATGATGCTCAGTTTATATTATGCCAAAGTTTCTCTAGCTTTATATGTTTTGAAACCACATGTAGCACCTCATTCTCGTAAGTTAAGGAATGTCACGTAATTTTTTAAAATTTTAATCCGACACGATAATATGATTTTTATAACAAAACTGAATAGCATTTATTTTAGAAAACTGAAGTTCTAATAAAATGTCTTTCTAAACATTAACTGAAAGATTTCTAATTTAATAAAAACTTATTTAATAATTAAATCATAAAAAAAATTAATATCTGAATTTAACTGCTCCATTTAATCCTGGCATACTTGCTCGCACTAATCATCTTTCTCACTTAAGGGGTTTAAAAATAAGAAATAAACTAAAATGAGTCGATAATTTAGTAATAAATCCATCACATCATAAAAATAATACTCATAGGAAATTTTCATAAACTTTCATGCTGAGATCTGAAACATGACTGTTCATACTGATACTTATGCTATGCATGACTGCCATATATGTATTAACTGACTAACTGATTTAAATTGATTAACTGATTTAACTGACTGATTTGAGTTAACTGACTGAACTGAAATTAACTGACTGATTTAACTGATTTGATTTGCCAACACACTTAACTCTGTGTGCAAGATTGTGCACCAGCCATACACCACCTGCAGTAAGGGTAGTCGCTAATAGTATTCTAGTATACTATGGTGGACCACGTTTAGGTCTGTGGCTTGCACATCCACCATGATCTGATACGCATTGGTATCATGTATCTGAATAGCCATTTGAATTAACTTATTAACTTAATTGATTAACTGAATAACTGATTAATTGAATTCTGATCTGATCTAATGTTATACTTAAACTTAACATAACTTATGTGACATAAGATGCATAATATATATACTAATATAAATAATTATAACTCGCTAAATTTGAACATGATCTTGAATGACAAGATCGTGTGCTATGCTGAATGATATGCTTGCATGACATAAGGGGTTCATAAAAAGAGATTATCAAATAACTGGTTCTACTAATAATGTAAGCTAACTGTGATGATCCTAATTTATGATCAAACTCACTTACCTGATAGTGTTACTTCCTAAATTCTTCTTCATAATTCGTTATCTATACGAAATATAAATCGTCACTAATATTTCTAACATAACATGCTTTAATATTCTACTTTTTTTTGGAAAAAAGAGGATAATCACATTTCCAATAGTGGCTTATGCCCAAGTTTATTAAGAGAACCTCACTTCTGGTGGAGAATAAATCGTGGTAATATCAGAAGAGACATGAGGGTTTACAAGATAATAACATATAATACCAAACTTAGGCGACAAAAAAACTTTGAAATACCAAAAAAGAACTCTACAAACATCTCTGCTACATAAAAACAAAATAATCATCTCAATCTAATATAAGGTAAACCCAAATTATCCATGCAAAGAAGTCCTCAAATGTGTCCATGTAAATCCTCAAATCCATAAAATACTGAGTTAATGCCTCGAGCTCCCTCTTTTGCCAAATGATCCGCCACCATGTTTGTTTCCTGAAAAATATGACAAAAGTGAGCATTAATCTCTTGAGCAATCTCTTTGATTTCTTCCCAATAATCCCATAAAAACCAATTGCGACAAATTCCTAAGGCTAACCAACCAATGATAATGACTAAGTCGGATTCCACTAAAACATCTCTCAATCTCAACCTCCGGCATAAGCGAAGACCATCAAGTAGTGTTTTTACATTCTGCAATATTAGTCGTCGCATTTCCATAATGATGTGCAAAACCTGCTATCATTTTTCAGAATGATTTCTTATAATATCTCCCTCTCGTGACTCTCCCGGGTTACCACAAGATCCACCATCAACATTCAATTTCACCCTTCCCCTATTTGGGTTCTTACAAACAATAGGAACAATTGGAATATTGATATCCTCCACACCAACCTATCATTAGTACCCATAGACCGAAAGACATTATGCGTATCGTGGAGAATAATATAATACACATTATGCTTCATACAAAAAACATTAAAGATTAATATCACAAAATAAAACACTTATAAAACAATTTAATTTAACAATATACTTTAGTAAAATAATCAAAGTTATATTAAACAAGTCGGATATTTCTACTTAATTATATTCATATTGTATAAAATAATTAAATGAATATTTTATAAATTAGAAATCAATGAATACTTATATTTTAAAATATTTAAATATCAGCAACACACTAAAACTTAGAAATATACTTTGCACTATATTCAATACTATCAAAATAAGTTGTAAAAATCTAAATCTTTAAAATAGGTTTATATCCTTATTCTTATCATATTATGGTAGTTTTTTTGAAATATTAAAAACCAACTCGATATACCATTTCAGCCGAAAAGAAGATACCAATCTAAAAGCATCCTTTCAAAATAATGCAATCATACTAAAAATAATTCTTGAAGATACATCGCAGAACACTTGACAGCTAGGGAAAAAAAAATATCTAATAGCTTAAATCTGTACACGTTTTTGGAAAATATACACATGCTTTCTTAAAGGCTAAAATAGTATAAAGTGAAAAGAGATAGGATAAAGTTGTCAAGTCACTCAAAATTCTACTAGTATCACATGAGAAAGGAACTCAAAAGCATCATCGTCTTCTTTTAACAGTATACCATCCCTTGGGAGGAAAGGAGTAGCGTAGTGGAGGCTTACCATGCAAGAGAAACAAAGGCTGATGAAAAGGTGGCTGGCTGAAAATCATGGCAGAAAAGCACTGGGAGAGAGAAACAAAGAACTATCTTATCTTGGTGGTGTTTCTCTATGATGCAATGGAGAATAGAGAGTGAGATCGGCGGAGCTTTTCGAGCCAGCAGTTTCTGTGACGGCTAAGCTGTCCACGATGGCAGCGAGTAGAGGTGGCTGCCCATGGCGTCTGCATCACAAGGGCTTTGGTTGCTCTATTTTTTTGTGGTATAAAATAGAGGATACATTGATATCACTCGGGCTAGTTTTTTTGGGCGTGATGAGTGGTGCAAAATATGATTGTCGTGAAGGACCAAGGGGCGTGTAGTGTTTCTCGACAGTTGCATAGTTGTCTAAGCAGCGGAGTCACCATGGTGGTTCCACCTTCGAGTCGCAACGTTCTCAATTTTTGCTATCAGTAATCCGTGCGTTAGGACGTTCGTGAATCTTGTCGTGACCAAGAGGGGGAGCCAATAGTAGATGAGTTATCGTGAGAGTGGTTTGGCAGTTTGGCTGTGGGTTATGGAGTGGAGAGGGCGATGTGCATATTGGGTCTACGACAGTATGGGGTTTTCTTTTCTTCAGAGGAACAAAAGAATGTATATATATGTATATATATAATAGGTGGAAGGAGAACCCTAAGAAGTATAACTGCATAACGTTTGAATATACCCAATGACCAACTCATCTGTGAATGTAAGGATTGTGAAAAAATCTAAATGAAAAGATAAAGTAATGGGCATGGTGTGGGAATTACTGCATGAGATGTGAATGTACGTGCATGGGCTTTGTGGGAAATTTAAAGGGGTTGTGAAGGTTTTGATGTGTGAGTCTATTACCAAAATAAATGTGATAGAATTAAAATCCGAGAGATAGCTAAGTCGATCATTAAAAAAATACGAAGTATTTGGGACTAAGAAATTATCCTAGAGGAAAAATAACGGCATCTCAAAGCTTTCATTTTACATTTTAAAGGATGATGGAATATCTCAAAATATTTAAATGGGATTAGAAAAAATATTGTTAAAATAATTTAAAATAATAGCTATAATAAAAATTGAACATTAAATATATAAATAACTTATTAATACTATACAATCTAATATGACTAAAATACTATTAATAACAACTAGAAAATTATGCAATAATATAAGAATTGAAATAAAATAAATAACAAGATTATTCGCATTTAAACCCTAAATATCTAGGTCAGGTTGTTACACCATCGCTCTATTTTGTTTGAAATTATGTCTTGTTCTACATGCTAACTCTGTAAAATATTTTGTTATGCATAATATACTCTATAAATGGTCATGTTTTCACACTAATATATATCATCTGCTTACTAAGTTGTTGATAGCTAACCTCCTTATTTCTATAAAATTTTCACATGTTTTGGATAAATCAATTGAGGATCAAGAGTAGAAAGCATGTACAAAGCCACATGATCATAGTGGAATAAGTACAGAGGCATACTTTAGTTAAAGTTTATGTTTTGTGTTGGAACTTGTAGAAATGTGACTTGCATTACAAGAGATGGATTGAATTTATAGTTATGGAATATTTAGAAATATCATGTGCTATGAATATATGATTGGGATAAGCTTCAGGCCAGATGGGTTTGAAACCCATTTTCACACTAGCCACTAAAATAGCGACATGTAGACATTTCTAAAGCAAGAGGTGTGCACTCGGTGACAATGAACCATCTCTCTGATTTCTTTCACTCTCTCCCTCTCCTCCCCCATCTGTCCTCAACGAAAATCACAAAGGACCCTCTGTTGTCTCCTTCTCCCTCCCCTATCTAATGTCATTTTGAAGCCTAGCCCTCTCCTTTCTCTCCCTGATGGAAGCCTTGCTTGCACTCGACACCGATGCCAATGTAAGCCCACATGCACTCAATAGTTTTGCTAGTGAACTATCTATGTAGAGGGAATTGCTCAGCGATAGATCGGTAAGAAACTTCTTATTTTTTGTCTTATATATGAGAGAATCATTTATGGTTTTATTATTTATGGGAACTTCTTCTTCTATGGTGTCTTCGTGGGTTTATGGTAGTTTAAAAGGAGTTTTTTGGGGAAGATGGAGCATGGGTCCTTCTCGAACAACACCATATCAACGTTTTCTTTGGTTGATTAGTATCACGTGCTCATGAATGCCATCAAATTCACCTTGAACCAAGAGTTAGTGCTTATCAATTTTTTTGTTTGTTTAACGACTCTGCTCTATGTAGCTTCACTACCGGTTATTGAATTTGAGTCATAATTTTAGGAAAATTAGCAGAAAAAGGATGCTCCCAAATATTTCAGTCGACGTTAGCATCAAGTGTAGTTGGGGCTTCTGTTGGGGAGAGAAAGCTGAGGACTAGGATTCGATATGGCATCAAATGGGGGAAGGAAAGGGAGAAAATGGAGAGGGTCCTTTGTGGTTTTCGTTGAGGCTAGATGGGGAAGGGAGAGGGAGAGAAAGCAAAGAATGGTTCGGTGTTACCAGGTGCACGCCTCTTGCTTTAGAAATGCCTATGTGTCTCTATTTTAGTGGCTTGTGTGAAAATGAGATTCAAACCCATTTGGCCTGAAGCTTTTTCCTAAGCATTTTAGGTGTTAGATGGTAATTGTCCAACCCATTCAGTGCACAGGCCTTTACATAACCTCACTCGCTTGTTACTCCATTTCTAGTCCATTGCCCACCTAAGTCTAGTTTGCTTTAAGCTTTGCTCACCTCAACCATCTGATAGTGCCTTCCATTAGTGCCTAATATTAAATATTTATGCTTAGCTGTGCAGACCCATTCGCAAGGTATTCTTACATTTGAAATGTACGACCCTCACTTCCTTCCCTTAAAAGAGGAATTTCATCCTCAAACTTAGGTGTTCTACCATTATTAGAACTAGAGTCCCGCTAAAGGCAGGTTATTTTGCGCAGGCAAGTTGCGTAAGATGCCATCTTAGCTTATTTAAAAAAAAAAAAAATAGAGAAAGCATAAGAAGTACAGGAAAAGGAAGAAAAATAAACATGAGGGAAAGCGGTTTTCGTTCATCGCATCTAGCATTTTCAACCCCCAATATTTCATCGTCACGGGTCATCATCGGCCTTGCTCAGAGTTGGGGTACTAAATCGTGCATAAAAATCCAGCCTTGCTCAACTATGTTCTCTGATTGTCCTATGGCTTTCAGGATGGGGCCAGAGTATTGGTAAAAAAAGGCGAGGAAGACTGCTCTTTCCAGGTGCAAAATTAGCATGTAATTGTTGGAGTGATAAAAACTCGTCAAAACATGTTGCAACAATTTGTGAATATTGACAAACATTAGGTGTGAAAAAACCAAAATAACTAAATTTTAATCAAAGTAAAAAAAAAAATAAAGAAAGAAAGAAAGGAAATCACCCCATAATCCCATAAGCTAGACCTTGCATTCCAAAACTAGCTATGGAGGCCCCCAACAAGTTCCAAGGTTCCCAAATGGCCAGAGAAAATTAGGGTCACAGAGCTTAGCATGTAATTGTTTCATTGTGTGCCTTCAGGTAATGGTGGACACTGGCATCTTCTTACCGCCAAATTCGAAAGAGAAGGGCGTTTGGCCAATGTTATAGGCTTCAAAGCATTATTGTGGTGAGACTTGTTCGGTAAGAGTATCAAAAGATGGGAAGGGTCACATTTGGAGAGATGGAGGGAGATGGAGGGGGAGAACGATATGGGTCTCACTTTCAGAAATTGGGAAGAAGAAAAAACTCAAACACACTGTTTTGTTCAAATACATTCCTCCGCAAAGTCTCTTGCATTTAGAATTTTCCTTAGAACTATACAAGATTGAAATCATGCCTTAATTACTTCGTCTATTGGCACTAGTTGGTTCTTTGGATGATGGTGGGAATACATTTGGTTTCTGTGAACCCTCAACCCCTGCTTAGAATTGGATGGTGACTGAAGCATCGAGACATGCAACTCAAGGCTACATACCATTGTACATGACAGTTAAGATGCCAACATCTATTGTAATTCTAACAGCATACAATAAATCACAGCAAAACTCATGTAAATAGAAAAATATTTAGAGCAATTTTGCAAAAACATCATGGTGCCATTAGACACTAATACCAAAAGATTTCATAGTTCAAATTTTACCAAAATACAAAGGGTACAAAAAGATAGTTAAAGCTATTTCCATCTTTCTAATCGAAATTTATATTCCAACTCAAAGTCCTATGAGGCCTTCACTACTTCGCTTTGTTCTTGTTGATAATTTATTCAAAATGTCGACAAGTTCCAATACTTCACTTATGAGATGGTCGGCTGCTTTGAGCCTATCTTCTATGGATGGCTCTCCAAGTGCTCAGGGCTCTTTGGGACCTCCTTGACCATCAAGGGCCTATTGCACTTCCCCATATCTGATCTCTTGTCTTGTAACAAATTCTACTATTCTGAATTTGAAATGTTAGTAAAAACTACCATGATGAGATTTCAAGACATCTCAGTAAGTAAATAAGCAATATATTGCAAATAATATAAGTATATAAAGGCAAATCGTAAAATGAATGCATGGACATGTTTTTTATACAAAACTTAGTTAATGCAATTTGACTTTTTTGAAAACATATGACAGATATTATAAATTAATTTTTATACATTAGTATCACATACTATTATATGTTGATTATTTTGCATTGCTAGTACATATTATTATACTTTAATTATTATATATCAGTATTACAAATTATTACAATTTTATATATTTGTGTTTATACATAATACATTAATATTAAATATTATTACACATTAGTTATTATATATTAGTGTTATATGTTATTATAGGTTAGTGCTTATACATTAGTATTACATGTTATTTTACATATTTAAGTTACATTTTTTTTTTCTACATGAAAAGGGGATGTTGGGACGGCCAACATACTTACTCTCTCTGGGCTTATCCGTAGGAATCCTTCCCCATTATGAAATGACCATTTCTAGTCATAACTTACTACTAATAGATGAGCTCGTCACCACAACCTAACTGAGCAGGGGAGGAATCACGTATAAGCTAGGGGCTACTATCCTCCAATTTTTATTTAAAAATTAATATAGCAGGGGAGGAATAACATATATATTTTTATATATGATTGAAATTTGCCCACTCAATTTATCAAAAATAAAAATGAAAAATTGCCCCTCAATACTCAAGACACTAAATTTTTTTATGAAATTTTTCGTCCAAATCCCAATACTCACCTAGCTCTATTCTAACTTTCACTTCACCTGACGACTAACCCTTAAATTGCCCCCCTCTAGTTTGATGTGCTGATGCATTTAAATTTTTAAGATAACTACATTATCTAAACTATGCAAACGACTAGCAATTTCAAAAAAGTTAAAGATTTATAATTTAATTGATTGGTTAATTCCTCTAGTATGAATTCTTCTTATTTCTACTGCTACTACAGAGCAAGCATTTTCTACCATGAAACATATAAAAATTAAATTGCGTACTCGAGCAGAAGATGAGTATCGTGCAGATCATTCTCTAGTTTATATTGAGAAATTTTTTAAAGAACTTCACTTCAGAGATGATAATAGATAAATTTTATTCCATGTAATATCGTCGTCGAGCTTAATTTAAAGATGAAAACCTAAGTTGATATTTTTTTTAATGGTCTCTAACAGACTATAAAAATTTTAAGAAAAATTGTCTTATAAGATAATTTATAGATATATTTTCTTGTATACAATTTTATGACGTATAATTAATATTTTTATATATAGTCACGTACAAAAAATATATATTACTTGTATGCATATATACTACACACTTTACTAATCGCTTACCCAAATACTAAATCCTAAGTCAGTCCCTATCACCAAAATGTCAGTTAGTCTAAAGTTCATCTCATGGCCCAAAAGTCAAGCTTTACTCCCACCATTGGTTTCAACTTATGCTACTCAAATTCTTGATCTCGAAGTCATAGAATACTAATTTGTACCAATTGAGTTACCATCTTGGTGGTATACATTTTTTTACGTTCTTTTTTTATATAGTTGGTATGTATTAATGTTACATAGTAGTAATAGTATGGTATTTACAAATATATAAAATAATTATTAACCAATTTATTCTATTTATATTATAGTATAGGTATATTATTTTATAATAATTTGTTCGTATTAGTCTATTATTGAATTTAATTAACTATAAAAACTATAATTATATAAAAATTATATTATTGATCAATATTCAAATATACATATATTTATAAAATATATACAACAATAGAGTTATGGTAGGCGATTTTTCTCTAGAGACCTGGGCGATTTTTCCATGGTTTCCTAAGGTTGCCGTCATGGCAATCTTGTCATTCCGTTGGCATTTTCGGCGGGACATTCTGGCTAGGGGAATCGACCGCCAAGTCATGAGGGTGCTGGTTCTCTGAAGGATATGGTGGGTCGGAGTTCAGGGAGGGTTTTTGCAGACCTTGTTGTGGGTAGACCACAACCTCTTCCGAAGGTGGAACTGCAGGTGAGGGATCTGAAATTTTCTGATGGAGAGATGTATTTCACGTTCACGAAGGCAAAGATTTAGAAAGCTACCGATCCATTTTGTTTCTCTATGGTGCTTAAATTTTATGAATGAGGCTTCACTCATTCATATCAGAGGCTATATAAAGCACGTTGGAGTTTGAATTCAATGCTGGTTATGGTTCAATTAAAGTATAATCGAAATGTCCTTGTGAGATTGACGAATGAAGAAGATTTTGTGAATACAATGGCACGTGGGAATTCGGATCTGGCCAGTTTTCCATAACAAATTTATCATTGGACATTAGAATTCATGGAAGAGGATTCTCCGCTGGTTCTTGTTTGGATGATTTTACCAGGTTTGCCTATCCATTTATTTCATGAGTCGATCTTGGAAAGTATCGGGGTGGTTTTGGCTGGTACTTGAAATGTGATAATGCTACTGCTTGTGTAACGAGGCCAGAAACAGCACGTATTTGCGTTGAAGTGGATATCTTGGTTCCTTTACGCCATTCATTTTGGGTAGGGCAGCCGGGATCTGATTGCGGTAATTTTCAGGAGGTGTATTATGATTCAAATCTGTTATACTTATTCGATGCCATCGCCAGGGGCATTCACTTTATCATTGTGGTTTGAAAAAAGTACAGCAAATGAGGGAAAGACAAGAGAGACATTAGGAAGGTATTGAGGATGGTGGTAAAGGTAAAAAGAAACAGGTTTGGAAGGAGATAGGCAGGAAGGGAGGAAAATCAAATTCACTTTAGGTAGCTCCAGAGTTGAGAGTTGGACAGGCTTCTTGAAGAGAAGAATTGTTGGAGAAAATTCATCTTAAAAACCTGGCTAGTGTGATGGTTCTGGGGAAATATTGTATGTGAGGAATCAAGGGATAGCCATGTCCCCATACACAGTTTGAAGCTGGTATTGATTTGTCAAAGATGAGAGACCTGTGCAGGATAGATTCTGATGTGGTGGAAGTGTTGGGTCGAACTCAATCTGAGATTCCGGACGAGAAATGTGATGATCGTGAGGAAGAGGCATGTTATTCACAATTAGAGCAAGTGGTGGATCAAGAGGATCATGAGGGGATCTTATCTCCAAGAAGCACCTTACAAATTATAGATGAGGTAATGTAGTGTGAACTTGAGTGCATTGCAGATAGGGTAGTCAATGAAGTGGATGATGTGGAAGTCGCAAAGTCATTTTCGGCTTTTGAAGATGAGAAGCTTACTGCAGAGGCTAAACTTGGGGTGTCTTTGGTGAAATCTGATCTTGAGTTTCACCTTCCTTTGAAACAATTGAGGGGTAACAAGAAGAAGAAGGCATTAGTTGTCCTTGAAAGGATGACACAATCTCAGAAACATTTAAGAGGTATTTGTTCTTCTAGTAGTCGGTTGTGTAGTATTGAAAATAAATATCGGCCTACAGTGGTTGCATTGCTAGAGCCATTTGTGTCAATAAATAAACAAGAATGTTGGGTATGTCGATTGGGTTTGCTGAATTCTTCTTCTAACGTCTCTGCTAGAGGTAAACTTTGGCTTTTTTGGGTAGAAGATTTATCTTCTGACCCAATTTTTATGTCGGATCAAGTGTTTTCTGGATGGTTTTCTCATGGGGAAATGCGAATTTACATCTTTTGTGTATGCAAGTTGTTTTCAAGTGCATACAAGGGAATTATGAAATTATTGTTGTGAAGTTGATTGTGGAGATGCCCCATGGTTTATTGGTGGGGATTTTAACTTTATCAGAACAAATGAAGAGAAGATTGGTGGTTTATTTCGAGCTTCACGGCCTAAGCTAGAATTCAATCAGTGTATACAAGAATGTGGTTTGTTGGAACCTCATTTTGAAGGATCACGACTGTCTTAGTGTAATGGAAGATCTGATAATTCAAGAATTTGGGCTAGGTTGGACAAAGTTTTTATTACTCCTCAATCCCAACAATAGTTTTGTAATGCTCGGATTTTTATCTATCAAGAACATCTTCGGATCATTGTCCAATGCTTTTTTAGTTTGATAATATAGTGTATAATGGACCTAGACCATTCAGATTTCAGCATGTGGTGTCTGCATGATCAATTCTTGCCATTGGTTCGATTAGCCTGGGAGATAAAGGTTGAAAGGTGTCCAACGGTTAGAATAGTACAAAGCTAAAAAGATTGAAGTGCAAGTTGCGTGAATAGAATGGAGAGATTTTTGACATAGTTGACATAGAACTTAAGAAATTGGAAAGTAGGTTAATGGACTTGGAGCACCAGGTTATGGAAAACTTTTCTTTGGAAGCTGGGGCAAGTTTGCTAGATTATAAAAAGTAGCACCTTGAATGGCTACAAAGGGAGGAAATCCTTTGGAGACAAAAATCTAGAGTGCACTGGATTCATGAAGGAGATGCTAATACAAGTTCTTTTCATGCTCATGTTCGTAATAAGAAGAAAAATAAGCAGATTAATTGGATGGAGTTACCGAATGGCCAAAGTTTGAAGTCAGCGGAGGAAGTTCATCTAGGAGCTGTGGATTTTTTGAAGATCTTCTTACAACTACTTCGGTGGATTTTGATGAGCATCATCTTAGTTGAATCTCACCGGTTATCTCGGATCTTGATAATTAAATGTTGTGTAGGCCTCCTACCCTAGAAAATTCAAGAATGCGCTATGATCTATTCTCCAAGACAGTAGTAAGGGACCCGATGCATGGGATATTATTAAATCTGATTTGTTAGCAATGGCTGATGAGATTTTTTAGGGTAAGCCCTTGTTTGCCTTTTTTAGTGCTAATATAGTGTTGATTCCGAAGGAGGAGGTTTCAGATTATTTCACAAAGTTTAGATTGGTCAGTTTATGTTCAGTAGCATATAAGATTATGTCTTAAGATTATTGTGATGAAACTGGCTCCTTCACTTGGGAGACTGATTTCTTCTAAACAATTGGCATTTATTCGGGATAGAAACAACTTTGATAATATTGTTATTGCTCAGGAGATGGTTCATGGTTTGAATAGAAAAACAAGAGGGGGAAATGTTATGCTAAAGATAGATATGGCAAAAGTGTATGATCGAGTGAAAATTGGCCTTTTTTGTTGGAAATGCTTAAAAGGTTTGGATTTTCTAAGAAGTGGAGATCGTTGATCTATAATTGCATTTCTTCTCCATTTTGTTCCATCATGCTGAATGGTGTTACAAAATGCTTTTTTAAACCATCTTGTGATCTTCGTCAAAGAGATCCTTTATCGCCATATCTTTTCTATTATCAGAGGAGTTGCTTTCGTGAATGATTAAGCTTGACTTTGCTTTGGGAAAGATTCAACCTTTATATTCAGGGGGTTCATTTATGATTAGTCATCCTTTTTATGCGAATGATCTTCTCATTTTCTGCAATGGAGTGAAGGTGTCTATCCATAATCTTATGCTTACTCTTAATCGATATGAGAGGATCTCGGGTCCATTGATTAATCCAGATAAATCATCCATTTTCTTCTCAACTGCAATGAATTTTTCCCGATGAATGGCTTTAAGAAGCATGACTGGTTTTGTGGAAGGGAAGTGGCCTTGTACCTATCTTAGAGTTCCTTTGAATGTGGGCAGGATTTCTCTTAGAATGTTTGAGCCATTCGTAATCACCATTATTATCAAAGATTCAAAAGAAACTTGTAGGGTGAAAATCTACATTGTTATCCTTTGGGGGAAAATAGTTTTTATTAAGCATGTTCTTAGTAGCATGCCTATCCATACCTTGTCTGTGATGAGTTTATCGAAAAGTGTTCTGAAGAGGTTGCAAAAACTCTTCTCAGATTTTCTTTGGGGTGCAGGAGAAGAGAAGCGACTGAGGAAATGGGTGGCTTGGAAGTATCATGTTTGTCTTCCTGTGGAGGAATGGGGTTTAGGATTTAGAAACCTCGAGGAGGTACAAACTTCTTTACACAAGAAGTTTGCTTGGAGGTTGATTATTGGTTGTTCCTTATGGTCTGATTTCTTCAAAAATAAATATGTTGGGGAAGAGCATGTTGCTAATATTCCGAACAAGAAAAAAGGCTCTCGATTATGGAATTCAATTTTGCAGGTTATTCCAAAAGTACTTCAACATGCAGCATGTTTGATTCGAAATGGTGAGACTAATTTCTGGTTTGACAACTGGTTGAGTACAGGAACTATTGCTTCCTCAAATCAGGTGTTGGGTGATACCAAGTTGAAAGTGAATCATATTCTTTCTCACATGGGTTAGGATGTCGAAAAGCTGAGGTCGTTGGTTAATCATGATATGGCACAAACAATTTTATCCTCTTCTTTGAAGCTCAAAACAAGGGATGATATATATGTCTGGAAACCATGTGTAGATGGTATTTTCTCTACTAAATCAGCATGGAATATTATTCGAGAGCATGGAGCAATTTGCACATGGAAGAAATGGCTTTGGCATAGAATTGTTCCTAAAAAGATGGCATTTGTTTGCGGGTATGCTAAAAGAAGAGTCTTGGCAACAGATGATAGTGTTAAAGCACTTAGGATTCCACTGCCATCAAGATGTAAATGCTGTTGTGATCCTCAAATGGAGACTTTAGATCATCATGTGTTGTGTGGAGGAGATGTTGCAAAGAAGATTAAGGGTTATTTCTCAAATGTTTTCTCTGTTAGTTTTCCCTTTCTCAAATGTTTTCTCTATTAGTTTTCCCCAAGATTGTACGAGGCAAGGTACTCCTTGTACTGGTGGTGGTGTGCTTCTTGGAGTTCCCAGATTGTTTTGTTGAGGAGTGCCTATAGTTATTACTTGGAAAGTACGGTGTAAGGAAGAGGATGAAAAATAGTTCTAATGGATATTTCGTATTTGATTCAATGGGTTGGATATTTGAATGAGAGGGATAGAAATATTTTGGAGGAGCTTAATATATCAATAGTTCCATTTAAAATGAAAAGTTCCAAGGTCATTACTTGGTCACGACTGGCTAGGGGTAGTTTTAAGCTTAATATTGATGGAGGTTCTTGTGGTAATCCTAGCTCTTCGGGTGGAGGAGGTGTTATTCGTGATGACCAAGGTAAGTTTATTGATGGGTTTGCTCTTTATTATGGTAATGCCACAAATACTATTGCAAAATTTCGAGCTCTTTGTGATGGGTTTTGGGTGTGTGAAAAACTTGGTTTGCATGATGTTTTGATATAATCAGATTCTTTATGGCGATTGATGCTTGTAATCATTGGTACTTGAGAGATTTTTGGTAACAAGTGCGAGATCTTTTTTAGGAAGTTTAAGCTCAGATTAGTCATGTTTTCAAAAAAGCTAACATGGTAGCAGATTTCTTGACCAAAGAAGAGAGTCGGGAGCATTCTTTTCATTTTTTCTTGGGTTAGTACTTTACCTCAGCATCTTATAGTGCTCTTACATACAAATAGATGGGGCCTCCTTATATTCATTGTAAATAAATTTTGACTAATAATTAATAAAGTAGAGTGTCGTTTATGGATGCTGATACATGTGAAGGTTTTATTGAATATATCTGTATATTCATTGTGTCTTAGTTGTTATCACGATTTTATTTTTCTATAAATGAAGGCTTTTGCTAAATTTAAGAAGGGATTATTCATAGACATGTAACTCCAAAATATATATATATATATATATATATATAATATCAAAGTAATTAAAGTTAGAGTTGGATGATAAAAGTATAGTCAAATAATTAGAGTAGGAGTTGAATTAGTAAAAGTCGATACACCTCAAACTCCGATAATGAATGCAAAATTAGAGTCGAAATCAGATTTTGAACTTTTACTCGATACTAATACCAGTTAATGCACAATAAATAATAATAATAATAATAATAATAATAATAATAATAATAATAATGGGCTATAAAAGTATCACTACCCATAAAAAATAGCAGTGCTAGGTATTCTCAAAGAGGAGTGCTGGGCAGCAGCCCGGATGTCGCATTGAACAGTAAAATCACTGTTCACATTAGTGGCTTATGCGACATCCAGCTGTTGCCCAGATTATTTCATTCTCGAATTTTATACTTCTGCGGCTTCGCGGTTGTCACGTCAGCCAATAATATATATAAAAAAAAAAACAAAATAAAATAGAAAGTAGAATGTGAGGGGAGGAAACATAAGCAAATGAAAATAAAAATCAGTCAAGGTAACTTTTTCTTCAATTTTAGCTTTTTGTCCAACAGTCAGATCAATTTTGCAAGAGAATGTGCCGACGACTACTGGATAACTAGAAAATTTAATTAAAAAAAAACCTCCAAAAAAGCACTCACTCGATGCACTGAGATAATTTAGAAAATTCAATAAATTACAAGAGACACTCAGACCACGGCAAAATCACTAGGGGATGCAAATAGTGCCGTCACCATCGTCTTCAAATGAATGGTGATGTTGCTGAGGTTGTGGCGCCTAAAGCTTCTTGGGTTTCATGCTCGATTTGCTTGAATTTGGTGCCCGATGATAGGATCAAATCTATTTGCTGTCTTCTATGCACTTGAGTTTCCCGTAGAATTGAATTAAGGAATTAGTGATAAATGAATCATGATTAGTCATACCCAACTTGTTTAAGCATCCATGAAGTTGCGTTCCTAGATTTAGATCGCATACCTCGAGAACACACAATATAGCTTAAGTAGTGCACGTGCATTGCCACTACTATCTAGTTCTATGAAGTTGCTGGAGAAAGATTCAGAGAGAGATAAAGAGAGAGCATAGTGTGGGAATCGAAGAGAAGAGAAAGTGATTTTGGAGTTTAAGAAAATGATATCATTTTCTAGTTCAACGTGATGTCACGCCAGGATTATTATCCTCTTTTTATATATTTTAAAAAAAATATATAACTTTTTACCCAGTTTCTTATAGCATTTTCATTAAAAAAAATGATAGTAATTCCCCCCATTATAGGCAGTTTCAAAGGCCCTAGACTAACTACCCTATTATTACATATTTATTATTTTTCTTTATATTCAAATTTTTCATTTTTTTTCATTTTTTATTTTTAAATATTTTTTTACATTTTTAATCATTAAGAAAAAACTAAAAAAAATATAATCTTACTAATAATTATTTTCTTAATTATTAAAAAAATAAAAATTTAAAAAAAAAAATCAAATACAAAATAAATAATAAATGATATATATATATACAAAAATGATTGGGAACATCCACACTCATAATATATATATATATATATATATGTGAGAGTGAATATGATGAGTGTGAATGTTCTCCAACTTTACTGATATATATATATTTTATATGACGTTTGCCAAGGCGCTGTCTCCAAACTCCATCGAAATTGCCCGCCGCCAAATGAAATATACGTTTATTCGAACGAAAATAATCGGAGGCTGTCTGCTTTCTTTCGTCTACTCTGGAGGAACCCTAACGCACTCTGACAAGGCCAAGCCACTTTCATCATCTCGACAAGTCCATCAATGGCGGAACCTGGTTACGATGATGATAAAGCGTCTCAGAACAACATTGTGTTCGTGGACACCAGCCTCGATACTCACTTGGCCTTGATGGTCTCGGATCGTGACACTGTTTCCGATCTCAAAAGTAACCTAATTCTGCTATGTAGCCGTAACTTCTTTCGTTTAATTTTTTCTAAGTTTTTATCAGATATTTTTTCAGTGTTTTTTGTAAGTAATAATAAGTTAATAATCCGGCATAGCCAAGAACACAGGAAGATATTTTTCTTTTTCAGGGTTAATGCTCGAGGGTTCTTATTTGAACCTCGAATTTGTGGAGTTGCTTTCGATGCGTTTCATGCATGATTTCATCGTTCATGATTATTTATGATGTGTTCTTAACGAATTTTCAAATTTTATTGGGACTTATATTATTCATTCAAGACCAGGAAAATTCAATGGATTTGAATGCTTTAGCCAGGGTGCATTTAAAAAATGGCAAACTTATAGATCAAAAGATTCTTGAGTTTAAACGTGAGAAGGATAAGTGGTGGAGGATTATTGAGAATAGTTGAAGTGTCACTAAGTTCATCTCTATTAATGTTGTTGCTATGGAGTGGTTGGCATCTGTGGTGGGAGCTTGTGGAGCATCAGTTGGTTCCTAAGTTTTTTAAAACTTGAAGGGGAATTAGGTGTTGGTGGCTTGAAGATGTCACAATAGATTCGGAAGATGTCACAATAGATTCGGTCGGTTTTTGTCTTTGTCGGAGTTTGGACAAGATAAAAGGAGTGGTTTCATCGCTGTACAGAAGGATCAAACAGAGAGGGATGTAGGAGATTTGAAGTATCATTGCAATTGGTGGTTTGTTCTTCCTCTGTTTTGAGCATGAATTACAGAGTACCTGAGAAGGTTGTATCATCTTCTCATGTTGCTGAGGGACGGAGGGAGACCATTGTGGAGGTTTTGACAGGTTGCCGCTTGGTCTCTCGGTGTCTTGGTTATAGTGAATGGGTCAGGCATGGTTAGAAACCCAGACAAAAGGGTAAAAAAGTTTTGGTGTCTCAGGAGTTTTGGTGTCGGTTTCCTCTTCAAACATGCCGGCGCCGGTACTTGCTCCGATGGTCTCGGAAGCGGCAGACTATTTCATTAGTCTCTAGTGACTCCTGTGGTGGTGTGACAGAAATGGTATCGTCGTCGAAAGTAGAAGAGGGTGAAATAGTGCTACGGCACATTGAAAAGGAGGTGCTGAGTGGAGGGGAGTTTAACCCATTCATGTCTTTGTCTCCTCTAGCTAATTGTGTGCACCTATTGGACTCGGTTCTTTTGTCATTAAAACCTATTTTTTCAGTTGAAAATTTGTTGCATACGAAGATGGTCAATAGCTTGGTTTTGGCTGATTCTGGAAAAACTACATACGGAGGATTTAGTTGGGGAGGATTAAGTTGAGCTTAATTTACAATTGGAGATATATGAAGGGGAATGCTTTGATGACGGTAGTCAAACTCCTCTTCGTACCCTCCTGCCTCATACTCCAAGCAGAATTGCCTCGGAATGGGTTTTAAAAAAGGTTGAAGAAGTATAGGCTTGTGTGGGGATATCCTGTGTTGGTTTTGAAAAGCAATTTTAAGGCTCTTTTTGTTTCTATTGAAACTGGTCGTTCCTCGGCTTTGAAGTCAGCTTCTAAGAAGGAAAGGAAGGAAAGGGAGTTAAGAAGATTAGAATGCTCACCTAATTATGATACAAAGGAAGGCAATGTTGGGAGGGATAGATTGAAAGGGAGAGCATCTCATTTTTCCCATGAAGCCTAAGATTCTCTCTTGGAACATAAGGGGGATCAATGATGTTAACAAACATCTTCGTATAAAGTCTCCATTGTAGTTGGAAGATTGATATCATTGTTTTCTAGAAACAAAGCGAGGTTTTATTGATAGAAGTATTATTTGTAGTTGGTGGGGGTGTTCTTTTGTGGATCAGGCTTATTTGGCTTTTTTGGGAGCTTCGTGTGAGGTTCTTTTGATGTGGTTAATAGAGTGGTTGAGTTAATGGAGGAGTCTATTGGACATTTAACTGTAGTATGTTCTTTAAAATATATTGAAGATGGGTGGAAGTGGGCTTTTCGGGAGTTTATGGGCCAGAATTTGGAGAGGGATAGATGTTTCTTGTGGGAGGGTTTGGTAGGTTTGATTATTTGTGGGATTTTCCTTGGTGTATGTGTGGGGATTTCAACATAATTGTCTTCCCTAGTGTGGGTTTAGTATGTCATTAGCTATGGAGGATTTTTTGGGGGTTTATTTTTTATTTAGATCTTTTGGATCTTCCCCTTGTAGGGTGAGCATTCACATGGTCCAACAATAGGGGTTGGTCGAGACTAGATAGATTCCTCGTATCTCCATCTTGGGAGATTCATTTCTCTGAGTTATGTCAGAAGAGACTGTCTCGTGTTTGTTAAGATCACTACCCTATTTACTAGATTGTGGTGGTATGGGTGACAGTATTTTAAGTTTGAAAACATGTGGCTTGGAGCTGGCAGGTCTGTGGATAGGGTTAGGAGTTGGTGGACTTCTTATCAGTTTACGGGAACTCCTAGTTTTATTCTTGCAAGCAAACTTAAGGCCTTGAAGAATGATTTAAAGAAGTGGAACGTTAAAGCTTTTGGGAATATTGATAATCAGAAAAATTCCCTTTTGGAGGAGTTGTATGCTTTGGAGATGGGGAGGAGACTGAGGTTATGAATGAGGAGGCATTGTTGAGGAAAAAAGAGGTGGTGATCGAGCTTGAGAGGATTTTAATGATGGAAGAGATATCTTTGAGGCAAAAGTCGGGGCCCTTTGGTTGAAAGAGGGTGACAATTGTACTAATTCTTTTCACAAAATGGCTAACTCACATAGGCTTGGTAATGCCATTAAGTTTCTTTATTTCAATAATACTGTGCTTTCCACCCCTCTGAGATTTAGGATCATATTGTGTAGCTTTATGAAGTTTTGTTAATCGAGACGTCTGATTGGAGACCTAATCTTGATGGTTTGGGTTTTGATGCATTGGATCCTTGTTTTGCGAGCTGGTTGGAGTGACCGTTTGAGGAAAATGAAGTTTCTTAGGGGTTTTTGGGATGGTCAAAGATAAAAACCCTAGTCCGGATGGTCTTTCTATCAGTTTTTTTTTTTTATTTTAAAGTTTGTTGGGATGTTGAAAAGTAGATGTGAAGTGGGTTTTCCAGGAATGTTCTCCTATCGTAAGTCCTAGAAGTCTCTTAATGTTACTTTATTGCTCTTATTCCTAAGATAGCTGGAGCCTCTGAGTTGAAGGATTTTCGCCCTATTTGCCCTATTATGCCATTGCGTGTGGTGGACTTTTTGGCAAGTTGGAATGGCTCTATGGTTCGAGGAAGTAGTGGAGATTTTTGGAGGGTGGTCCCTTTGTGTTTGTTTTGGTATTTATGGTCTGTGAGAAATTGGAGGTGTTTTGATGATTGTGAAGGTTCCTTGGGGATTTTAGGGGTTTTTTTTTTCCGTAGTTCTCTCAGTTTTTGGGTGCAAAATCTTGTAAGGGATGGAATTTCTTGTAATATGTTGCTTTAGCTTTTTCTAATTAGCATCTGGGTATTTATCTTGTACACTTCCTGTGTACCTGACTTTGCCTATTTACTGGAATAAAGTTTCTTAGTACCTATTAAAAAAAAAGTTCATTTGTATTTATGAACTAGTTGATATTTCATTCTATTTTAGCAATTTGTTTTATTTATGGACTAGTTGAGAGTTAATTCTAAAGAATGATCAAAACTTCCATTTGATCCAGTGCTTAAAATGAGTCTACTAGTCTAAGAAAGAAGTAATGGTTTGTCACTTTCTACTTCTAATGATCTATTTATGTTGACGAAGTGCAGAGAAAATTATATATGAACACCCACTGTGCTTCCCTAACATTGGGCTGATACAAATTCATGCTTTAAAGGTATATTCTTTAACATTCCGAACAAGACTGTTGAATGTCTAGCTTGTTGAATACATATTCATGTCATTCCTGCTAACAAAGCATAATAAACTTGGCAGGTTAAGTGCAAAGGATACTTTTATCACTTATCAGATTCCATGTTTGTAAAAAGTGCTTTTGCTGGGGTCAAGAAGAATTGGTTTCTTGGTGTTGATGCTTCTCGTTTGGCAGAGCATGGTGAAAATCAACATTCCCTTGTTCCTGCCATTGAAAACAATCTATTAGGCTGTTTTGGCATCAAGAACGGTACTTCTTTTGATGGGATTGATCTTCCTCATGATGGTCCACTGAAAAGGCAATCCAATTATGATGATTCATCACTGCCGCTAGTTGAGAGCAACCATAATGCGAAAGAGAATGTTCCTAATGCTGATCAGGATGGTTCCAGTGAATCGAGTAGAGGAGTTTTAAAAGAAAAGGATGCTTCATTTACTGGAGTTGACAAATATACATCATGGCAGGATGTTATTATTCCAGAGAAGTCTTTAATTGATGCAGGTAGAGAAGTTTCATGCGATATGAGGATGGGAATAAAAGACATTGCTGATGAACCTTGCAGGAGTTCGTCTTCTAATACAAGTAGGAGGTTGGTTTCGAAAATAAGGAAGGCTGACTATCCGATCAAGGAGACTGAAGTTACAGAAAAACATGGAGATTGCATAACTGGAAATTTCGATAATGATGTTGATTTGAAATGCAAGAAGTATTTGGAGGAAGCTTCACAAGTGAGACTTCATGTAAAGAGAAAGCGTAAGATTGAAAAGAAAGACGAAGATGAAGATTTGTTGAAAGGAAAGACAGCTTTGACTTGCAATTCTAGTAAAAAAAACTCCAAGGCAGTGGGTACGTCTCAGCACTCCATGGGGGACAGACAGAAGACCAATGCCACCTTAGACACTATATTTACTGAACCAGTTGAGGATGTCCATTTGTCGGAAACTGGTTCAAAAAGTGGGAAGAGTAAGAAAAGGCAAAAGAAATCTTCAAATTCTATTAATCAAGTGCTGGCTGAAGTTCCTTCCGCTGGCAAAGATGCTGGAGAAAGTTTTAGTGCTGCTGTGGTAATTAAAGGCAAGCTTTTAGGTGAAGAACCTGGTGCAACATCAGTTCCTAGACAAAGTGTCCAGGAGGCTGCAACTTCTGAACTTTGTGGAATCTCTATAATGGAAAAGCAGGTTGATCCAATCCATAAAGTGGAAGAAATAAATAAATTACCCCTTTCAATAGTGCACAAACAGAAGGCAAATGCCACCCTTGAACATTTAGCTTCTGAACCTTTCAAGAATGTACATTTGGTAGGAGGAACTGACTCAGGCAGTGGGAAAAAGAGAAGGAAAAAGAAATGTTCAAGTCCCTCTTGTGAGAAAGTTGTTGGGGAAGAGAGTTCTAGGGTCACTGTGGGAATTAATCTGGAGGATTCAAGTAATGAACCGCATTTAGATGGAGACATTGTTCAGGATGCAATGACTTATGAACACTGTGGGCTCTCTCCAAAGGAAAAGCAGTGTGATCCCTTCCCTGAAATTGGGGAACATGATAAAATGCCAGGTGACTTGCACCTGTTGCATTGAATATGATTTAATTTAGTCTTCCTTTCATCAAATTGTATCTTAAATTTAAAGAATGCATCCCATTGTTTTACAGGAAAATTATGAAATCTTTGCATGCTTAAAAATATTTTGCATTAGAAAAAACATATGTTCATGAGCCTTAAAAATAAATGTGCATTACAGCAAGGATGCTATCAGTTTTAGCAAGAATCTCTCAAATTGATATTATATTCTTATTTTTTAAAATTATAATTTTCAAAATGCAAACCATCATTAATAAATATATTTGTTTGTGGGGGTAAAACTTCACTATATATTTACCACCTGCACTTCATTGATGCATTGCAGTTATGTTGATGTCCTGGAATCATAGCCTGCTGATTGTAGTGTTACTGTTTGTTTGTAGATAGCAACATATGTGACACTAGTGCTGGGAATGTCAATAGAAATGGCAATGCATCTGATGAAGAAACAGCAGTCGGAGTTGGAAAAATGAAAAATTTGAAGAATAGTTGTATTGTTGAGTTGAAAGGATTTAAAGAGCCTAGTAGTCTCCGAAAGGACATTGAGCTTTCCAGGTCCGAGAATAGTGTCTCTAATGATGAGGATGATTGTGAAATTGCTTTGACTGATAGAGTTTATGTGGAAAGAGAATCATCACATAATAGTGTCTCAAAAGGAATGCTGTCCGAAAAGTTCAAACCACCCAGTCAGAATGAAACAGACATGAATGCTAAAGAAGTGATTGCCACTTGTGAATCGTTAAATGGGACTAGAATCCTAAAGGTTAAGAAATCAGTTAAGAAAGGAAGGAAGAAGAGGAAAATTGAGGATTCAGTTGAAGGAACACTAATGAAATCTCATCTTGAGCATGTTAAATGTTCCGAACATGACATATCCTCAACTGAGCCTCATAAAACTATAAATGGTGATGATTACAGTTACAAAGATAAGCAAGAAGAAAGGGATTTTTCTCCAGTAAAGGGGAAAGAAGTATCAAAAATAAAAACAGTTGCTATGGATGAGGTGGAGTCCTTGCAGCATATCAGCAAAGCCCAAGCAAATTCAGAGAGTACGGATGAAAAAATGAGAAAGAAATCATCAAAATCAAAGACTGTAAAGGCTTCTCTTTTTTCTACAGGGAGGGAAACCTGTAATGCCCATGAAGATGAGATAGATTCCTTCCAGAAAATTGGCAAAACTCAAGCAAATGCAGAGAATGTGGATGAGAAAATGAAAAGGAAATTTAAGAAGAAAAAGAATTCTGCTGCTCAAGACACTGGTCATCACAGTTCAACGCCTTTAGCTGATAATCAAATGAAGGCAGAAGCTTCATCTAAAATGAGAAATGAGAATCAAGGAAGTGAAGGAAAGTTCCTTGCCAGCTACACTATCACCATGCAATTACACGGATCAGTACCAGAGGATGAATGTCACCTTGGAAAGAAAGAGATTTTAAAATTTTCCAAAAGCGAGGATTCAGTTGGAGGAAAACCGATTAAATCTGGTGTAGGGCACGTCAAAACTTCTGAACATGACATATCTTCATCACACTTTTGTGAAACTATAATTGGTGACCATTCCAGTGTGAATGCTAAAAAAGAAGGCAATTTTTCTCGAACAAAGGGAAAGGCATCAAAAGCAAAAACATTAAGTACTTCCCTTTTTGGTGCTGGTCAGGAAACCAGTGATGTCAATCGAGATGGGGTGGAGTCCTCGCTGCATAACAGTGAAACACAGGCAGATGCAGAGAATGGTAATGAAAAAATGAAAAAGAAATCTAAGAAGAAACAAAATTCTGCTTCAAAGAGCCTTCCAGTTCGAGACAATGGTCATAAGGATCCAATACCTTCAACCAATAATCAAAGTGAGGTGGAAGCATCAACTAAAATGACAAACGGGAAGGAAAGGAATGGAGGTAAATCAGAAGCTGGCAAATCTAGCACCTCCATCCAACTGCAAGGCTCACTGTCAAAGGATGAAAGAGCAGGGCACACGCTTCAATCTGAAAATAAGGTTCTAAAAGTTTCTACGAGAAGTGGGACAATAGCCCCACTAATCAGTAAGTCTGAGAAGCTCACTTCACTTCCTGAAAATGCAAGAACGCTCAGTATTGCTCATGCTGAGCTGACCAGCATTAATTCAGAGAAGAAAAATGAAGCTTTCGCTATATCGAAGTCTAGCTTGGGGAATTCTAAGAAGACAGTTGATCAAAACAAATTAGGTAACAAGAGTCAATCAGGTGTTGGCCTGGCTGTTAGAGAAGCTTCTCTTAATGATGCCGGGGAAGTTGTAAATAGATCCGAACATGACAAGAGCTTGTTAGCCAAATCGGGATCTATTTTCAACGATTATACTAGTGGGAGTTCTGAAGATGATGATGGAGTAAAAAATTTGGATTCCAGCACCAGAACACCATCAGCTATTTCATTTTCATCTGACTATTCTGATGGAGAAAGCAATGCAAATCTGAACTCACCGCAGCATGGTAATTCAAATTCTATCTGGTTTTTCCAGTGCCTAATATTGGTACTATGAGTTTATAAATCTTTTAAGTAGCATATGTGCTTTTGAATTTCTTAAGTATAATTTGACCTTATCTTTTCTTTATACTTCTCAATGCTCTTAATTACCAAGTTTGTCGAACTGTTGCGACTATAGCTTATCTAATGAGTCGTATGGATCAAGAAGGCCACTTCTTATCCTGCAAATTCATTGCTATTTCTTTTATTTTCTAAAGCTTAGTCTTTTAGAATGTATTTGTTGTGGCTTTAATTATCTCATGGTAAGTCACATAAATTACCTATATTGTCCTTGTTCATATCTCTCCCTTATATGAGAAGGTGAAGTAACACTGATTAGGTCAGTACTTTTCTCTTGACTTCCAAATGGTCCTTTTAACGTCTATGAATGAGGCTGCATCTGTGTCTTCAATACCTTAGTTCAGTAAATAGGTTGCCCGTTGTTTCATTTACTTCTCATGATGAGTTTTGGTTTAATTTTAAGGCTTGCAAAAGTTAGAAGCTGAACACAATCATTATTTGTATATAATTGGATTTGGACCTTCCTTTACATCGTGCTTATATGATGTAAAATGTTTCTTTAGATGCCAGAATATGAACAATTGATGCCAACTATTGTCCGCAAGTCAGTGCATTGCAGTAACTTCATTGTTCCTTTTGCCGTTTACCATATTTCTTCAAATTGTATGTACTGAGGGCTGGGCATATTGTACATCAAAGCTATTATAGGAAGTTCAAGACATTGGCATTCAAGAGATTTGATTGGATAACTTGTTAAGCCTCTGCTATTTATAGTTTGTAAAATTTACTCTGAACTTAAAGCAGCTAATTTTTTCATTTGAATCAAAATTGTTTCAGGATCTTATGACTCAAAAAGAGAGAACAGTGTTGGAAGAAGCATCAGAAAAGCAAGGTAAGTGTGCGAGAATATATTTGTGCATGTATATGAAAGTGGCGTCTGTATCATACTGAAAAAGTATTTGTGCATCTCTGTGTGATGCTACTAGAAGCTAATTTGTCTTAACAATCGTCACTTAAAGGTTACATACTCGAATATGTATGCTGATTTTTTTGTTTCTCGTTATAAACAATAATCATATTCTTTCTCTTATGCATGTAATTAATCTATCAGAAGCTCCTCAAGGGCCAAGAGTTTGACCTTAGATACAATCCTCAGAAGTTCGAGCAGATACAAGAAAGCTAAGCAAACAGCCGTTCAATCAGAGCTGGAGGACACCGAAAGTCAGCCTGTTGATTATGTCCCAGACAGTCTGGTTGATATGTAGTTCGTCTGTTGCTTGGATTTAATTGTTGTCAGTCTCTTGGAGCACAAAATGTTTCGGTTATTCTTCACTTCCGGCTGTGCAGGCCAAGGAGAAACAACCGCTCACAGTTTGGTTGAAACAGATCTGCTGGTTATATAATTATCATCTTCTAGTTTTACCCCAAAAGATGCTCAGTTTTATCTCTCCATCAAATGGAATTTTGCCTAAAGAGATTCTCAAAGTTAAAATTGTCGTATTGAGAGCCGATTGACAATGCCGTAGACATAATTTCCTTGCCTAAAGAGATGCTCAGTTTGTAGGGTCCGATGCCTTGCAGGTTGCGTATGTTTGCCCATGCCATGTGATTTTGCATATGATGCATTATTCAAGAATTTCTGGCTTCAATTCGATTCGATATTTTTGCTTTACAGTAAAATATCTCTCGACTTGTTTAATTTTTGAAAATGAAAAATAAGGCAAGTTTGCTGGTAATATTTCTTTCATTGGCTGGCATTTGAAAATGGCAATTTATGAATAAAATTTAGGTATATTTTTGGAGATGATGATAAAAAGATATATGAATTTAATCTCTTTAAAAATAATTAGGAAGAAAGAGAGTAAACTACATTACCATGCTACCTTTGTGCACTTAATTAAGTAAATAATTAGTTACGGTAGTATCTTCATGTATTAACAAAATGTGAAAAAACAGAGTTAAAATGGACTAAACTTACTAAAAAAAAAAATAGTCAAAATGGACTGTCACATCATTCATCTTTGTTATTTTTTATAGGTAATTTCTTCTCACACTCTTGTTCGTATTTTTATCATCAATTTCTTCCTCTGTTTCGTTTTTGTTCAGTAGACTTTCCATTTCCTATCCTTCTTTTATTTGTTCCCCCCAAAAATTAGAGTGTTTGTACTACGAACAGCGACAACCAACAATTCCTCTACCACCCGGTTCATTTTCTGTCTTCATGAGAGTTCGTTGTCCTCGCTTTGAGTTTTGCTTATTGTCATTCGTACAATGACTGGCCTAATTACGTGTGCTCAATTTTATTCCCGTCATTTTATTACTGTTGAGGATATTTCCGATAATGCAGCTCTCTTGAGCCAATAAAAATTCACATGACAGAGGACATGACTCACACGCATAAGGCTATATTAGATATCACAAGTCCATTTCGGGTAACACATGTCTAAATATAACCAAACTCCATCTCTATATTACTTTGTTCAGATTAGACTAAGAAGATGTGCCACCAACATAGAATAACATCTGTCACATACGAATTTGTGGCTAGTAGTAAAAAGAGAAAAATAATCGTAGAACACAAGACACGCCCTTATGGCATGTCACTCTAAGCCATATTATGTTAAAGCAGTCAGAATAAGACTCCACCTTTATCCCTACAAAATGCGAGCAAGGACACATTTCTACCCTCTCTACATACGGTTCAGCTCCACAAAAATACATACAATAGGTATGCATTGCAGACGTGCAGAGGAGCTTATCTGTCATGTTTTGTTGGAGCTTTAATACGACGTATTTCTTTTATTTGTTTCATTTTTTCTTTATCTTCTTACTTGTCTATAAATATATTGATTGCATACATGCAATCATGAGCCAGATTAATATACATAATTTTCTTTCTAAGGCTTTTCTCTCTATTTTCTATCTTTGTTGTGCTAGTTTCATCATGGTACCAAAGCCATGAATATCAACTAAACCTCTCATTTCCAAACCTTCAAATCATACCCAACCTGGCCAATACCAACCCACAAAATCTCGATGACAACCCTCACCACCCTGCAAGTCTATTCTTCATTCAACCCGACGAAGGGGCTTCTTCTCTGTTAGTTCCAGAGTTGCTAACGACGGAAAACTATGTTACATAGGCAAGAACGATGCGTGGAGCTCTCAACATCAAAACAAACTTGGTTTTGTCGATGGTACCATTTCTAAACCCACTGATGCATCTAATCCTTGTTTATCCAATGGGAACATTGCAATGATATAATAATATCTTGATTCAACATTCAGTTAGCATTGAACATAGATCCACCATTGCACACGCTGATAATGCTGCTAGTGTATGGCATGATCTTTGTGAACGTTTTTCCATTCAGAACATCCCACGAATCTTCCAGCTTTGAAAAGCAGTTTGATCTCTACTCCAAGATGATGATTCCATGAGCACCTATTACAACAAACTCAAAAGTTAATGGGACGAACTAGACATTTATGAACCAATGCCCCTATGTACTTATGGTTCAGTCAAAATATTGGAAGATTATTACCATTAGAAGAAATTCATGCAGTTCTTAATAGGCATCAACGATTCATACTACAGAATTTGAGCCTAGATCCTTCTTTATGATCCTTTACTACCATTTAACCGTGTTCTTTCTCTAGTCTAGCAGGAAGAAAGGCATCGACAATTATATTCCACTCCCATTTCCACACCTATTACCATGTTTTCAGAAGGACCAGACCAATGCCAAAATACACTTGGACGCAAAGACAAGCTTTTTTGCTCTCATTGCATTATCTCTAGGCACTCTTTGGAATGTTGCTTCAAAGCCAATCCTAGTCTTCCAGTTTTCTTCCATTGTCACATCCCGGGTCACTTCAAAGACAAATGCTAGAAGCTACACGGCTTCCCTCTTACACACAAAAATGCCTCAAAATTTAGACACTCTGCTAACAACATTTCTTTTGAATAGGACACGGCCAACAACACTCTAGTCATTACTCAAGAACAATATGCTCGGTTGCTTGCCTTACTTCAAACTCAATCGTATGATGCACCCACCCCTGCTGCAAATCAAGTCTAGCTAGTTTCCTCTACTCACGATGTCACCCCCATGTCTGGTAAAAGCCTTTGTTTTCTGCACACACAAACACAGCCACACAACCTGCACATCCACTATGGATCGTTGACACTGGCGCGACAAATCATATGATTTGTAGCCCCCATTTTTTCACTCACATCATTGCCGAATTTTTGAATGTCGTCAGATTACCAAATGGTAATTCTGCCTCAGCTACTCACATTGGAGACGTTTGGTTTTCCGACACTTTACTCTCAATGATGTGCTTTATGTTTGTACCTTCTCCTTCAACCTCATCTCTGCCAAGTTCTTGGCCATATTTTGAATTGTTGTCTAATTTTCTTCTCTGATTTATGCTATATTAAGGACCATACCTCTTGGAGGACAACTAGACAAGATAAAGTGAAGGACGGCCTCTACCATTTTCAACATCTACCAAGTTTTCTCACTGCCTTAGCTTCTCATCTTCAAACCTTGCCTCCTTTTATTTCTATTAGATTTTGCTGCTATTCTCAAGTTTGATGGCTTTACTTTATGGCACTATTGGTTAGGACATAGCTTAATGACTGCACATGTTTTAAATGAAGTTTACAGTGCTTGTGAGAAACCCAAATTTCATGCAAGATTTCCTTATGATATCTGTCCATTTGCAAAGCAACATAAATTACCCTTTTCTACACTTTCATGTTTTTAGTTTTAAGAGATATTAACTGGATTAAGGACTAAATCGGGTGTGAAGTGAATGTACCTGAAATAGATCTATCTGGAAATTACCTTAGACATTGGTAACTGACTTTATGCCTTATCCTCTTCAGATTTTGCTAAGTGTGGGGACAAGTGACTCTATTAGTTTAAGACAACTTTAGACACTTTGCTTGCCAACCAAGTCTATTAGTAAGGGAAATGATGGCCTAAAATCAAGAGTGCACAAGTGGCACATGACAATGGATCCATATGGCTTTCTATAGATTTTTCTATTCCAATATATAAAGGATGGTCGATCAAGGTATTAGAGTTTCCCTCCCTTCTCCTACTCCAAAATACACAGCCATATTAAAAGGAAAAATCTCCTATTTACACTCTCATACCTCACTTAGTATAACAACTCAATTTCAAGGTCTTAGGTCAGAATCAAGGAACTTTAAGGCAAAAGCAAGATCTTTTCTTAAGTTGGAGATTTTGGAGGAAATTGGTAAGTGCATCTTTAACATGATTTTAGCAACTATTTATGTATTTGATGTAGTATGAAATAAATTGATTTATTGAATGAATATCTAGCCTATTGTGAGGTTAGTCTAGTGAAATAAGTCACACTATATGAAGATATTGCAATACTTAGAAGGAATCTTTAGTTAAGCTTGATCCAATTCTTGAGAATTTGAGCAAAGTATCAACTAGAGAATTTTAGACTTAGGAAGATATGATTTTTGAAAATTCAAAGAGATACTTTAGAGAAATTGTAGTTAGAAGAGTTGAACATATGGTGTGCTCGAATTGGCTACTCTCGGGCAATTTCATCGTATTTTAGTAAATTAGGCATAACTTTCTCATATGATCTCGAAATAAGGTGATTAAAATTATATAGAACACCAAGAGAAGGATATAGAAGTTTTATGTTTTGAGTGTTTAGAGATAAAGGCTGGATCAAGGATTTAATTGGGTGTAAAATGGACGAGCATAAAAGGATCTAAGGGAAACCGACTTGAGCTCTAGCACCGACTTAGGCATAGGATAAAAATTCGATATGTTTTCACAAGCATATTGACATCATGACATGTGTATATGGACATGTAGCAAAAAGGGAGGAATTCATCTAAAAGGTTTTAGTTAGCAATTATTGGGAGGAATCGGAAAGATTGATTTGAATAAGATATGAAGTTAAAACTTAAATAGTTGGTTGTTGAGTTTCAGTTAGGGCTATTTTTCCTTAGCTCTAATTTTCAAGGTATAATAATAATAAAGTAATAGAATTTTAAGGAATTGAAGGAAAATTTGTGTGCATTATATAAAAGTATTCGGCCCCATGTATAAGTTGAGGTGAAGGTTGTTTAATTTCTTGAAACTCATTTGCTTTGATTTAATAAGAAAGAATTGAAGAAAGATAAGTTAAGAGAAAAATGTGTGGCCTGGATATGGCTTGTTTACCCTATGTATGAAATTTCCATGAGTTGTTAAAGAGAAAATAAGTTGATTTTAAGAAAAGGTAGATAAGAAATTAAAATGAGTATGTAAGGTGATATTTGGTCCTATACTATTTTGAGTTAAGGATAAATGTTTTTTTTAGAAAAATATATACATGATTCAAGTGATTAAGTTGAGATGTTTATAAGCTATTATATGCACAACCTATATGATTAAGACATGTTGGTATGTCGTATGGCTCATAGATTCATATATCGGGTATGAAATGTCTAATGGTTCATGCGTGTTTAAGTTACGTCATAAGATCTTATGCCTTGAGTCATACTGAGTTTTTAAGAAATAAGATTACTAAAGTCACGTCATAATGAGGAAGGCGATACGTAACTTCCTTATGACTGACGTATCAATCGTGAAAGTGATACGTAACTACCGTCGAATAATAAGAAGTTGTGTCATTACAGGGAAGGTGATACGTAACTCCCGTATGACTAACGTGTTGACGGCAAAGGCGATACGTAACTGTCGTCAAACGATAAGAAATGGTTTCGTAATGGCGAAGGCGAAACGTAACTGCCGTACGACTAATATGACTGGCTGTGAAGGCGAAACGTAACTACCACCATAATATGATAAGTTTTGTTACGACAGTGAAGGCGACTCGATCTGCCGTCGTGCTAAGAAATACAGCAGTGAAGGCGATTCAATCTGCCATCATGAATTTAAGAAACCCGACGATGAAGGCGACGCGATCTATCGTCGAGGTTAATGCTAAGATCTATATCAATAAAGACTAAATCCTCTTTCGAAAAAATGCAAGTTTTATAAGGAGGTGCCTAAGTAGTTTATAAGTTGTGTATAAGTCATGAACAGTAGGTCTTATGATCAGATTATATGCATTTACGTGTTATGTGTATTTATTATTTTGGTTTTAGTTATGTTAATAATGCACTTACTGAGATTTCTTGAAATCTCATTTTTTGATTTTATCTATCGTTCTTTTCAAAACGATAAACCTTGTTGTAGGTAGATATGACAGATCAGGAGACTCAGACTCATCGAGAGATTTCGGTGAACCTTGAGGGGCCCACCGAATACTCTCCTCTTGATGAACCGCATTTTGATAGCTATGTCTTTTTAGTTGTTTGACCACATGTTGGAGGAAAGAATACTTAAATATAAGTATTTCGGGATTTCTAGTTTATGTATGACTTGATACTTGATGTTATTTTAAATATTAATCTATGGGCATGTTTAAAGTTTACCATGTGATCGTTGTGCAAAGTTAGTTTTCCTTTACATACTTTGGAGTTTAACTATATTCCGTTGCGCTTCCTAGTGCATTTTGCTAGTAAGTTTAGGTGCATGCATGTTATTAATTATATGTACGAAAGGTAACCTTGTGTTACTTATCCCAACTCTTTAGTTTACATTAAATTCCAGACGTAAATTGGGGACGTCACACTTCTAGATAGAAATCCCTCATTTGCCACATATCCACACACATGTCAAGATACTAGGATGATTGTGTAGATATTTCAAAAAAAATCCTACACTAAGTTGGTCATCTATGCCAAAGTTGGTGCTTCCATGATATTTCATCCAATTTTCGGCTACTCTTGTTTTATAATGACTAAGTCTTTTGATCCACTTACCCATTAGTTCTAAGCATAGTTTATCACATGCCAAGTGTCTGCTTTTGGTTTGGAACCAACTACATTTTTCTTTAAATCTTACCATAGCCAAATTTCATCCAAAGGATTGTCTAGTTGTTTTAGTCTTTTATTCTCTTTCAATCACTCATTGACACCATCCTAAATCTCCCCATGATTAAGTCCCTAAGGTTCCATGTGTCCACACACATGTTAAGGTGATAGATTGCTTAAAATCTCAAAGCCAAAGGGTGGAAGAAAATCCAAACACATTTGGATATGCTAAGCCGTGCCATATATTCCTCCCTTAGGTCTTAAGACACTCATTTCCTTTCTTCTAGGCTTGGTTAGCAAGTAACATGACTTAAGGATTGTCTTGGTGCTATTTGTCCCTATACTTGGCAAATTGTCATAGGTATTACAAAAATATAACAAGAGGACAAACTCAAAATCGGTTTCTTCCTAAGCCTAAGTCGGTGCTCCTTTATTTCCCGGTTTCGTTCTCGATTAAGTCAATGTCTCTTAAAGCTCAAAACATGAAAGTTGTATATCTTTATCCTGGTGTTTCATAGTATCTTGGATCATCTCATTCGAAGATCGGGTGAGAGAGTTATGGATTACCGAGAGACGTCAAAATTGTCAAAAATTACTCAATCTGATTTTCTCCATGGAATATACTTTGCTTGATTCCTTGAAACTCTATGCAAGTCTTACCTAACTCTTCTTTTCACACTACGTTTTCTTGTAATTTCAAATAGACAAATGTTCTTTTGGTGTCAAATGTCTCAAATAATTGTTCAATCACTTAGATATTTTTCAAATATTCTTTCTTCACCTCATTTGTGTTTTATTCTAAGTTTTGCTCTATTACACACATGCTTAATACCAATAAAGGATTTATAGAAAATATATTTCCAAAAAATTTCAAAGATTAATTAAAATAAACCTAAAGAAATTACAATCATTCCAAGTATAAAAAATCCAGTAGAAAAAAAATCGAGTTATCACAATAAATCTCCTATTGAAATGTTGTACCAAGTCAAACCCACATACTCTCTCACCTTTGGGTCTTTGGTAGCTTGTATTTTGCTTCTACACTTAGTCATGCTTGGACTAAGTTCAAACCCAAGACCAAAAAATATATATTTTTAGGCTATCCATATGGTATAAAAAGATACAAGCTACTTGACTTAACCACCAACCAGATCTTCATCTCTCGAGACGTGGTGTTCCATGAGGACCACTTTCCATAAGGACCAACTCCCATTAGGACCTCCTTCCTACTGACTTTGCTCATCCTTAGAACCAATCTACAAATTCTAATAACCTTGACCCTTTCATACCATCCACCGACTACACTGCACCCATCGATTCCCCAACCGAAACCTCCATTTCACCTCACAACCTTAAAGCGTAAAATTACACCATCAATAATACTCCCTTCTCTCCTAATATTCCTCATTCTTAAACCACCCTACACAGGTCCAATAGAACTCAAAATGCACCAGCATACTTGGAAGATTTCCATTGCCAACAAGTAGCCACACTTTACCCTTCCAAGTCTAAATCTGAGACTCCAGGTTTACTCACTTGTAATGCTACAACTTCAAAGGTACTTTTTCCTTTATGTGATTCACTTTCCTATAATTCTCTTTCACATTTTTTTAAGACCTTTACAACTTCCATTTCCTTACATACTAAACCCAATTCCTATGATCAAGCCATTCAAGAACCTATTTGGTGTGAAGCAATGAGACAAGAACTTAGTGCTTTTGAGGACAATGAAACTTGGAGTGTCATTGAGCTATCTCTTGGCAAGAAACCAATTGATTGCAAGTGGGTCTACAATTATAAATTTAAGGATGATGGGACCATAGAAAGAGATAAAGTGTGCTTGGTTGCAAAAATATTTACGCAATGAGAGGAAATTGATTTCCATGACACCTTCTCACCCATTGCTAAATTGACCTCTATATGTTATCTTATTGCAATGGCAGCCATCAAAGGATGGGGCCTTCAACAATTAGATGTGACCAACACTTTCTTTATGGAGAACTCAATAAATATTTATACATGTGTTTGCCTCCCGATCACCCTTCTTCAAAATCCAACAAAGTGTGCCAATTATAGAAGAGCATATGTGATCTAAGACAAGCTTCGAGGCAATGTAATGCCAAGCTCTCATCTTCCTTAATTGAGTTCACATTCACCCAATCTAAATCAAATTACTGCTTATACACCAAAGCCACAAGTACATCATTTGTAGCTCTCCTTGTTTATATGGATGAGAGAGTCTTAGTAAGTTCCGAGCCTCACACTACCACTGTTGTCAAGAGTTTTTTAGAAACAAAGTTCAAGATTAAGGACCTTGAAACCCTTAAGTACTTCCTTAGCATTGAGGTGGCATGAACAAAGGAAGGAATTCAACTTTCTCAAAGGAAGTATGCATTAGACATACTTTCCGACACAGGGTTTTTGGTAGCAAAACCTTCCACCTTGCCCATGAAACCTAATGTGAAACTTAGCAAGGATGAAGGTGAGCTATTCCAAGACCCTTCTCCCTATCGAAGGCTGGTTGGGAAGTTGTTATACCTTACAAATACAAAGTTAGATTTAAGTCAAAGTGTACATCTCCTAAGTCAGTTCATGGAAATCTCGTGTATCCCTCATTTTAATGCAATGCATAAAGTAATCAGATATGTGAAAGGGACACTCATACAAGGCCTTTTCTTTCCCACCAATTGAAGCTAGAGATTGTTGCCTATTCGGATGCAAGTTGGGCCAATTATCCTGATACAAGGCATTCCACAACTGATTTTTGTGTCTTCATTGGTAGCTCGCTCGTGTTTTGGAAGTCCAAAAAACAAACAACCGTGTCGAGATCATTAGCAAAATCGGAGTATAGAGCCATCGCCTCAGTTGTTTGTGAGCTCACATGAGTTAGATACCTTCTTTCCTATCTGAAGACATCAATTTCAAGCCCGACAACCCGATATTGTGACAACATTGCAGCAAACCCCGTGTCTCATGAACGATCCAAACACATCGAATTAGATTGCTATCTGATTCATGACAAAATCGCAGAGGGAAAAGTTGTTACAATACATATTTTTTCTCAGTACCAGTTGGCTAACTTACTTACCAAACCCTTTTCACACAACATCTATCCAAGATGAGAGTTATCAATGTATACTTTCCATCTTGTGGGGGGATGTTAAAGTAGCTAGAAAAAGACTCCACCTCCATTGTCCCTACAGGATGCGAGTGAGGACACATTCCCACCACCTCTACATAGGGTTCAGCTCCACAAAAAGACATACAACAGGCATGCATTGTAGATGTGTAGAGGAGCTTATCTGTCATGTTTTGTTGCAGCTGTAATGAGATTTATTTCTTTTATTTGTTTCATTTTTCTTTGTCTTCTTGCTTGTCTATATATATACCAATTGTATACATGCAAGAATGAGACAAATTAATATACATAATTTTCTTTCCAAGCCTTTTCTCTCTATTTTCTATCTTTATATCCAGAGTTTGTTTGCAAATAATACAAAATTTAGGGCCTTAGTAACAATGTGACAACCCGGATTTTTCCTCTATTGGATTTTCCTCATGATAAGAATAGATACTTTTATTTAGTTATTCTTCGGAACTTTTTAAAAATATATTTATTATTTATTTTGGACCTTCTCTTATAAGAAATATTGATAAGTTAGGTTCAAAGTGGTAAAATGATGCAAATAGAGGAGTTTAGTGCAAATCAAGGCTATTGGATAATTTTTGGCAGATTTGATGTCTCTTGGTAATATGAGCATAAATTTTTCATTTGATTTTGGATTTGGATGATTCAAGATGATATGGAAAGCCAAGCGAAAGATATACAACTTTCATGTTTTGAGTTTTAGGAGATATGGACTCAATTAAGGGAGAAATCAGAATTGAAGTTGACATAATTAACTTAGGCGTAGAAGAGCATAGACTTTGACTTTGACTTTGATAACCGACTTAGCATGGATTTTATTTTGAAATATCTTTATAAATCACATGATAATTGGCCAAGTGTAGGGACAAGTGGCACAATTAGCCCTCGATTATTTGCTTGCCAACCAAGTGAAATGATAATCTTAAACCTAGGGGGGGACAAGTGACTCTTAACAATGAAGACTTGTGTAGATGTTCTAGAAGTTTTTCCTACTCCTTCTACATAAGATGGTCGACCAAGCTAGTAGGGAGCCCCCTCTCTTTTTTTTTTTTCTAAAGAGAAGCACACGGCAAAGCCAAGAGAAAAATCCTCCTCACTTCCTTATATACTCACTTACATCACTAATCTATATTCAAGGCTTTTAGGATGGTTTCAAAGGGATTTTTAAAGGCTAAGCTCTTTTACAAGTAGAATTTCTTGGAGAAATTGGTAAGTACACTTATACCTTTACCTTATTTATAGAATTTTATTTGTATAGGTATAGAATTAATATTTGATGATTACTTCATTTGATTACTTAATATGTTTATAAAAAATGTTATATGGTGCTAAGTGAGTTTTATAGGAAAAATAGTGTAATAAAGGATGGAAGAATATTTTTGGAAATTGTGGATTGAGGTTGAAATGATGGTATATGAGATTAAATTAACAAGAGAGCCAAGTTGAGGGCATAGGAGGTTTCGGCCTTGATGAAATTTCTTAAGGTGTTATTAGTTTATTTTCCTAAATTAATGATATGATGATTCATTTAAAAAATAAGTAAGTGATTGAGGGAAGGCATATCATTCAATTTTTTAAAGAATAGTGGTGGTGGAATGATTATTTGTTAAGGGAATAGTGGAAGAAATGGTATATTAATTGAGTAAGGCTTTTGGTAATGGGTTGGTTTGGTTTAGGGTTGAAGTTTCCAAGATATGCTAAGAGAATAGTAGTGTGATAAATGGATGGAAATACTTGAAGAAGTAAGGATTTATGTTAGTGAACTATGAATTGAAGACTAGATGATAATATGTGGTGTAAGGATGACAAAAAAACCAAGTTAAGAAAGTTGAAAGGTTTTGGCAAGGATACCTTAGGGTATTATGAATTTTAAGTTTACCTATGAAGGATATGATGATTAAATTAAGTTAATGAGTTATTGAAAAATATTTTATGGATTAATCCTCTTGAAGAGTAGGGGAAGAATTAGGATTATTTAGTGGTAGAATGATTATTTTGGATAAGGAGAGAATTAAAAAAAATAAAATAAAATATGAGACGAAGGGTGGTTCGGCTATGGCCTAATTAGTTTATGTATGAAATTCTCATGACATGTTTAGAAAAAATTGAATTGATTTTAAGGGGAGGAAGAAAAGAAATTGAAGTTAATGTGTATCATAGAACTCGACTTTACACCTATTAAGGCTAAAGTTAGATGTTCTCTTTTAAGAAAATACGTTTATAGTGTTAAGTAATGTTTTTATATGCATGATCTATGTTGATGAAGCATCTTATATGTCGTGTGACTTATGAATACATGTACCATGAATGAGAGGTCTAGTGGTTCATGCATGTTTATGTTACGTCACAAGATTTCATGTTTTAAGTTATGAACCATGCATAAGTAAGGTTAAGTGGGCATGCATTGATTAAGTATGTTTCATGACCCATGTAAGCATGAAGTATGCATGCAAAAGTCTAAAAGTACATGCATGTTCCATTTCATCACAAGTTTTTACGTCAAAAGACATGACATGCATTTTTAAGAAAATAAGAAAATTTATAAGAATAAAAAAGGACAACTAAGAATAAGAAAATTTAAAAAGTCACATTATGACGGGAAAAGCGATACGTAACTCCCACATGACTGACGTATCGACGAGGAAGGCGATACGTAACTCTCGTTGAATGATAAGAAGTCGTGCCATGATAGGGAAGGCGATACATAACTCCTGTATGATTGACATGACTGGCGGTGAAGGCAATATGTAACTTCCGCCATAATAAATATTTTCATGTCATAATGGGGAAGATAATACGTAACTCCCGTATGACTAACGCTAACAAAAACCTAACAAGGAAGACAATACGTAACTCTCGTTGAATGATAAGAAGTCGTGTCATGACGGGGAAGACAATACGTAACTCTTGTATGACTGACATGACTAACGGTGGAGACGATACGTAACTGCCGCCATAATATGATAAGGCTCGTCACAACGGTAAAGGCGATACGTAATTGCCGGATGACTGACGAGAATATGAAAGCTGACGGCCGTCATGCTAAGAAAGTTAATGGTGAAGGCGATACATAATTACCGTCATGGTCAAGACTAAGACTTACATGAACCAGAATGAAAATATGAATGTCAAGAAAAATGTTTTCATATGCTACGAAAAGTTTAACACCCGTTTTCATGAAAAGATTTTATGAGAGTATGCAAGTTTTGAAAAATAGTGCATAAGTCAAGAGTAAGTCATGACATAAGTCTCACGCATAAGTTAAGCATAAGTCATGACATAAGTTTTAAGCATAAGTCAAATATAAGTCATATCATAAGTCATATGTTCATGCAAACAAATGTTATATGTAAATATTGGCTATGCTTTTATTATGTTATAAGTGTACTTACTGAGAATTCTCAAAAATCTCACTCTCTTGATTTTATCTATCATTTCTTATAGAATAATAGACGCTATTGTAGGAATAGATGATTCATCACGAGACTCATACGTCATGGAAAGTTCTGAGGTACCCTGAGGGTCCTACAGAATATTTCTTGGTCAATGAAGTGATCAATTGTTGATGGCAAGATTATAGAGACGGCGGAAAAGAATCCCCTAAGGGTAACAGAGGGTAGTTGAATATTTGTTCTGAAAATATCAGATATTGATATGTATTAAGAAAAAATTTAGTACAGTATGCTTGCTATTTTATAAGAATATGGGTTTTAATGTAGCATACCATGTAATATTCTCAAAGAGTTAGATGTCTTTGCTGACTTTTAGAATTTGACCTCATTCCGCTGCAATATATTTTGCACACTGCTAATAAGTTAGATGCATGCACATATTTTCTGACGCGAATTAAGAGACTTGTAACCAAATTTCACAAGTTTTAACGCCTCCATTTACATTAAATCCCTTATGTAAATTGGGAATGTTACAAGCAACATTTGAAAGTCTAGTGATATTTTTATAAATACCCATTGTTTTAAAATTTTTATCTCCCTGAATTAGTAAAGATCCTAACTTAATACAATTTTTATCATAGCCGCTACCACATTTTGATGCTATTTATGATTTGTCAATAAATGTCATTTTCATATTATAATTGTCATTCTAGAGCATGAAATATCATATCATATCAAATGTTCCATCGAGTACATTTTGTCATTCTTAGCATTTTTTGCATACAATTATCATATAACTATTATTATCTAAACTTGCCACTTACGTGCATATCATGAAAATTGAAATTTCTATTTTTAACATAGCGTGAAAAATATTTTTATCACAATCCCAAATGTTAGGATGGGGAAGAATCCTACTGGAACTACTCAGTCCACCCTGAAGTGATTAAATATGAGGTGGTAACCTTTGAGTGTAACCCTTGAATTGACGAAGAATAAGTAACATACTTCAATTGGGTTCTTTTTAAAGAACATTGGAGCGAAGTTACTTGTTACAACACCTAAACTTGGTGGGTGTACATGTTATTATGTTATGATGTTATGTTACTTCAAAAGAATTGAGAATGAGTCTACAAACAACATAATTTTAACGTGAGTTGTGCTACAGTCACCAGCAAGTACTCAATATGCAGAACTGTGATGATGTCATATGTTATGATTTTAATTTTATGATTTCATGTTTCTTATGATAAAAATCTATGTTTTTTATGCTAAAAGTGAAAACTTGTTCTCTGGAAGAAAATGTACATCAAAGTTTTTTGAAAGAAAAATGTTAAATATATTTAAGGAAAACTTACAAAAAAAAAAGAAAAAAAACCTTATTTTTCCACATTTTGATTAGTGATATGTTGAAAGTCATGAAATTCAAAATTCAATATTCAAATTTCAAAATAGAACTAACAAAATAAGTCTTGTAAGTAAAAATGTAAATAAAACTGTAAGAACATGTAGTACTATTTTTTTTTTAAAGTTGAAAATCTGAATGGGAGAAAAATACTGCTTTTTTTTATCATATGCATTTCATATTTATCATTTATCATTCATCATGCATAATTTATCTTTTTGTATGTTGATTGTGTAACTTATTGATATTTCAAGTAAATCTTATCTCTTATAAACCCAATATCATTCCATCCAAAATGATAGAAGTTGTGCCAAGAATTAATGAAGATGGATCCGATGGACCAATGGATCCATATCATTGAAGAGGAATTAGATGTTGATAGGAGACTCGATCTCATTTTAATATTTTTAGGCCTAACCCTCCGTGCATTAGAGCACATGAAGCATCTGGTTTAGGCATGGAGACTTTGATATTTTGTGTACTGAGATTAAGATACTTGATAATTTGAATTCATGGTTTTATGTATAATATTGGGATGATTTTATTTTATTCTAGCATAAGTTTTACTTCGCCCTGATTCCGCTACGTTTATTGCATACTAGTAAATGCACTTACAAGATTTATTGCATATTAACTATCATGAACAAGGGCATATAATTGTGTGTTGTATGTTCCGATGCTCTAAATCTATGTTACATTCCAAGCAGAAGTTTGAGGCATCATAGGATAGTATCAGAGCAATTATGCTTCTAGGTAAACTCACATGTCCTTAGGTATATGCTAGAGGTTAGGCTTTTAGTCTTTAGATCAGATAGATTTGAATGATGTAGAAGGGATTGGATTTGAGCCACATACTTGACATAATTGCACGTAAAAGAAGGGAAAGGAATCCCAAGGATTCCTTGCTCATCAAGAGCAGGATCATTGTCTAAATGGAGGACACGATTTGGCGAACGCAATTTGCCAAGTGATGGAGACTATGAAGTTGCAACAAGAGTTCATCCTAAGGCAAAACCAACAACACTCGCATGTTAAGAGGCAGGAAAACCAAGGCTGCTTATTTGAATTTTTTTTATTTATAGATACCCTAGTTTCATGGGAGTCAAGAGATCCCTGAATGCCAACAGGTGGCTATTGGATCTCGATAATACCTTCAAGATTAGTTGTTGTATAGGAGAACAAAAAGTATAGTACGCATGGCATCTGCTTTAAGGAGAAGCTGGCCTCTGATAAGATTCCAAAAGGCAACTGCTGGTGAGGGGAATTGGGCCATATCACTACTTTAACATGGGATAGGTTTGAAGAGGAGTTTGACAACTGGTTTTCTTCGAATTGATGAACACACAAAAGGCCCAAGAGTTTGCAACTTTAGTAAGGCATTCTCACCATTGAACAGTATGCTCTGCAAAAGTTATGGAGCGAGGAAGGTTCACTCCACACTTGATTGCCACGAAAAGGATGCAGGCCAAAGAACCAACAAGGGCAAAGGCATTATGACAACCCCACTTACTACTCGTAAGAAATGTGAAATGTGTCAAGTGGAGAATGTCGAGCAAGTTTAGGAGTGTGTTATCAATGTGGTCAATCCGGACATATGATACGAGAGTGCTATAATAGCCCACTAGAAATTCAATGGTAAAATTTGTATAGGCTTTACGAACCTCGTGAAAATCCCATAAGTTTTCATGAATTGGCTAATCACATAAGTATATTCTGTCAGCATAATATCACTCATTATGGTGTCAAAAGGGCAATTTTATTTATTTGAAGTAGTTAGAAGTGTTAGAATGTGATATGGTCTGCACCTTTAGTCTCGGATGATTATTTAAGATTTATGGCACAATAATCTCATTTTCAGTTTTCAAACGATACGCTTGTTCAAAAAGGCGTTTTAAGTGCAATGTTTTTCGAGACACTTCGGAGTTGAATTTCAATAAATAAATTACACTTTTAATTTAGTGTTATTATTTAGGATTTTTAAGTGCAAAGTTTATTTTTCACTTTCTCGAAATGAATAGTAACCTCTATAGTAGCACCTAGTGTAGTGTTTTTAGAATCACAATATGAGATGTCCAAATTAAGTTAGAGAAGTTCTATTTGAATACTTGGTAAAATCTTAACCATATTTAGTGAATAGTATTAGACACTTGACACCAAGAGGAACCATGAGATGGGTTGTGAATGAATTAAGGTGTGAGATCATGTCACCTAAGCAAAATCCTATTTTTCATTTGACCATCCAAATTGTGCTAAACCAAAGAGAGTTTCAACCCTATCAAGACCCTAAATGGTTGGAGTCCAATTAAAACCCCAAAAGATTGGTTGAAACTGAAACTCTTAATAGTTCTCTCAAACCCTAAAGTTGGCCTCCAAACCCTTTTTGATCTGATTTCTAGCATTGTATTTAATCACTTGATTAAATCACTTTCACATGCTATTAATTCTATAAATTTATGTTATGACATCATTATCTAACTTTTTAAACCTTGGAAACCTGATTGTACCAAGAAAAATTGGATTTGAACTTGATAACATCTCAAACTCTAACCAGACCCCATTTAAACCTCAAGTTGAAACCCACTTGGTTGAGGTCCACGAATTTGGCCACCTTGGCAAGGTTTCTTGAGAAAGCTTCCTCCCCCACATGACAGGCCATCCACTGCCCTTGGCTTCACCTAGTAGTCTCTTGATGTGAATGAGAAATCTATCCCATCATCCTCCATACCCCACGACAACCATAGCAGTCCTTGCCCCTCATTATTCTTCAATTTATGTAACTTAAACACCTTTAATCAAGGTTCGTTCAAGATGTTACCTTACCCCTCCAAAGGTTTAAAGTCATGCAAGACACCTTTCACTTAATATCATCACTTCATCGCTCCATTCTTAGAAAGAGACTCGAAAGAGCTCTCTCGAGCATATTTCTAAGTCCGTTTGCGTGGTTGTTTTTTACCCTTTGTAAGTATTTTCATGCTATGACTCCTTTATGAAATATGTTCTTCTTTGAGTCTTGTTTCCGTGTAAATCTTATTCGTTTCATTTCATGGTCATTTTATTGGTAAAAAGTAATTTTAAGCATGGAAATATCATTCTTAGTGTTAAATTGAAGAGTGTGATATATTTTAGAGTTTTTGACCAAGCTAATAGACATATCTTGATCCAACAATTTTATGGAGTATTGTTAACATGTGTTTATGAATGATCACTGAGATTTTGTTGCATTAGTGCAACTTTTTATGAAGTTTTTCTTGGATCTAGAAACTTAAAAACTGAAAGTGAAAAACAGTTTTTATTTTGAGAAAATTTGAATATTTCGTAGTTTAATATTGTTCCAATGGCTTTGCTAATTTTATTGGATAATCCTAAACCTCTTATATATATTTTAGAATATTATTTTGAAAATATTTGATGTTAGCTTTAAAGATATAAAATTTTATACAAAAAGATATTCGGTTAAACCAAAGTGTTAATGTTGTTGGCTAAATTTATATTTTATTGGTTTTTAGCCATGTGATTTTAACTTGGATGGTTAGATCTTCTTAGAACATATTTTGAAACCATGAAAAGTTTTGGTTGGAAGATCTCGTCTTTTTAAGCCATGGATCAACTGATCGATCAAACTTAGTTAAGAAAAAGTTTTTGTTTTTGGACTCAGTGTAGAGCTGAAAACTCTTAGTATTGTTTTGATATTTTGATGACATTTGTTTAATGATTCAAAGTATGATTGTTCCTAGTCATGTTATCAATATGTTAGAAGTAAGATTTAGATTTTTAAAATTCTTAAAAATATTTTAAAATAAATTAAATCATATGATTCAAAAATTTGCCTTTTTAATTAAAAAGTTTCCCCAAGCAAGAAATTTATACATTAAAATACGTGCAGTTTAGAACCCCTTTCATCTTTGAATTTTCCATCAACACGATCGCTTATTGGCTGTGTACGTTGCATTTGCATCGATCTACTACTCTTACCAGACGTACAAAGTAACAACGGAAGTTATGACAGATGCAATCACAACATTTAGCAAGAGACCAACCAAATAAAAAGCGATCGAGTTGCGTAATTAAAAAAATAAAAAATAAAAAGATGAAACAAAGAGACAAAAAAGTTCATTTAACAAAAGGGACAATTACAAGTTATTTGCACCATTTACTACCCACAAAATTATTATAATAATCAATCAGACCTCATTTTGTTGAGCTGGTTTAAGGCTGGTTGAAGAATATTGTAGATGACCCAGAGAATAGCCGGAGCAACAACGATCAGAAGAAGCTGTCCTCTGCTGTCGTTCGTGGGAGCTGCCTCAGCAATCATAGCAAATTCACTGGCCGATGCATGGGGTGTTGACATGAACCCAGATGCGGCCAACCCTCCGAGCCCGAGCCCGAGCCCGACGATCAGCCCCTGGTTGCTGCGCATACGGTTGATTTGGTTAAGCGCTGGTTGTAGGATGTTGAAGAGCACCCACGCCACCGCTGGAACAATGGGCAGCAACAGTGCTAGCCCACGGTTGTCGCCCTCGGCTATCTCAGCAATTTGTTGGGCAGCCATGGCTGTGTCACAAGAGCTTAGGGTTGAAAAGATGGCTCCAGCAATGGCAGAACTTGTTAGAGAAGTTGACAAGTTGATACTTTCCACAGATTTAGAGGAGGCGAGGCCCTTTGGGAGGTTTTGAATGGAAAGGAGGGTGTTGGGTTTTGTGAAGGAGGCTGGTTTGGTTGTGTTGGGAGCCATTTTGTTGGAGCTGGTGATCAAGCACTTGGCATTCAGCATGGCCATTGTTGCTGCCATTGATGTTTGATCTGGTTGGCTTTAGTTTCCCTGATCTTGAGGAAGTAAATGGAGAGGACTGGGATGACTGAGAAAAGCTCAAAGTTCAGAAGAAAGAGAGAAGGGATTCCAACGGTTGGCTGTAAGGAGAAAGTACTGGAATATAGATGTGGAACCCAGTTTAGGATGTGAGCTCCAATAGAATTGTGGTTTACAGATTTGCTTCTTATCCAAAGAGTGTGATCGAGAGTTATGGACCTTTCGTTTCATACCCACCCAATTTTCTTATCACTTTCATGTGACCAAAATACTACCTTTCCCAAAAAAATGGTCTTTTCAGATAATTTTATGGGTGGCAAGACCACCGTTTAAGTTATAGAAAGTGGAGTCTAAATCTAAAGTAAAAAAATCCTTTTGAAGCTAAATAAATTTGGGTGTGATCGGCATCCTCTTGATTTATAAGGATAATAATTTTTTAGATGTATTGCTTTCAATCTCAATCGTTAGCTTTCAAATCTAATAAACGTCCTTGACATTAATATTTATCACTTTGAAATTTAAAACGTTATTACTAGTATAAAAAGATCAAAATTTTATAAAAAAAAACACAATGGGTCCAGCCCCAATTAACACTTTGATGTGTTTCAAATCAAATTATCTTTATTAGAGGGTGCTACCGCCGCCTGCCCCTCATGAGTGGGGGGCTGCAACAAACCCAAACAACAAAATAAATTACAAGTCAAGATCCAGAGAGATTCATCTACCTCTCTATCGATGTCTTTGTCGATGGCAGCAAGTTACAAGTCGAGATGAGAGATCGAGAGAGCTTGGGACAAAAGTGATCTAAAGAGTTCAAGAGAAATCGGAAATCGGGAAACTGGGTTTGGAGGGACTTGAAGCTGCTTAGTGCTCAATACAGAATTGGTTATTCTTTCCGAAGCCCAAGCCTAGGCCCATAGAAACCCATTCCTTGCAGTAGTCACTTCCTTTATCTAAGCCTCACTTTCTCCCACATGCCCTATTTCTCTCATCTCTCTAACTCTCTCGACTCCACAATCATGCTCGCAACCACCTCAGACTGTCAAGGCCTCTTTCAGACGAAACCAAAATATTGCATTGCAACCAGTTGGATTGGCCTTAACATGTAGCGGCGGGACGAGGTTTTTACAGAGCGAGGCTGAGCCCCCTCTGTCCCCTGCCTCCACAACACCCCTTTTATGCAGAAGGGAGGGGGGTGCCCCATGACCTAGGCGGGGGTGGGGCAGTGAGTGGTAGGCACCTGCTGCCCACTCCTAACATTTACAAATTCTTCCAATTAGGTAAAATAATATTAAGCACTCATAGTCAACAAAAAATAGTCTAAACCATCAAATTAGAAAAAACCTAATCACATTCTAGAAAAAACTTTCAAAAAGTTATACAAGATTTCTAATTCAAATTAACAAAGTAAGATCTTAATTTTTTTAAAAACTAAATAAATAAATAAAAATTACTGTAAATTAGTTAAAATACATATAAGTTAAAGAAATGCTTGGATCTTGTACTATGTAATTAGATTGATCGATTATAAATTTGTATAGCTGTCTTTTGTGGTTTCTTTGTCAAGATTTTAATACTGCTACTTTTACGCCTATAGTAATTTCTTAGGGGTTCTTTTAATGCTATTATTACCCAATGTTATATCTTGGGGGTCCTTTTAAAAAAAATCTACTCAACCTCTTACTATTTGTATAACTTCCATACATCACACTTTATTTTATTTTATTTTTAATTAAATATTTAATATATAAATAATGAATAAAAATATAAATTAGTTTAAAAAGAAAAAATTTAATATTAAAATATTAAAATATTAAAAAAATTAAAAATAAATAATAAATAATAATATATAAAGATTAAGAAGTTGTTTAGAAGTTCTCGTCCCTTTAATACTATGATTCGGTAGGAGGTTTTTATAGTTAGAGATCTCGTCTTAACGAAAACTTTTCCAAGTTATGCGTAAGCCCAAAGCCCAATTCATTTAGAAGACCAAAGCCCTGCCCGTATTTTCTCCCCCTCTTACTCTATTTCTTTCTTATGCCTCAATCACACTTAACCACCGTGACCTGGAAGCCATTCCGCTCAGGACGGCTCAACATATTTTATGATCTTAGACAATCATTAAGTATATTATATTTTTATTTAAAAATAATAATAATAATAATAATTAAATATTAAATAATAAAATTCTATTAGAAGATTTTGAGATGGAAATATAATATACTTTTCTATAACTTAAATACTTACTTTTATTTTAAGTAATATATTTTTATTTTAATACTTAGTTTTAAAAATAAATAAGGCCATCAACATCAAAATATGCATTATTTTGCTACTTTTATTCTAATTTTGCTATTGTTTAAAAACTTTATACATTTTGAATAAAATCTTTTTAAATAAAAATTTTTTATTTTTTATTTTTTATCAAAATTTCCATCTTTTAGGCAAAATTGGAGGCCTACTCAAGATAGAGGGTCGGCCTAGTTAGCTACCCCTTTAAGCCAACCCTAATTCTGCTGTGCTATATATTGCAACATCACCATCCCTCTCAACTTGATCAAGAACCATTAACAATTAATGGAATAAACCCGAGCTGATGCCTAATGTATATTCATTGATCTGAATAGATAATGCTTGTGAATTGGGTTTGTATAATAAAAGCATAGTCTCAGTTTGTATGATGGATTTATGTGATGATCCCCACAACAATACAGTCAGGACTCACAAGAACTCAATCCAGAACACAGAATCAAAAAACAAGAAAATGATCTAAGAGTTCCTTGCATTAATTCTTGGAAAAGGTTTTCGACCAACCCTCAACCTCCAAGTAAAATCAATCCTCAACAATTCTGAACAAAGACCAATATCATAAGTCCATTCCTTTTCCACAAGACTAAATAATAAAAGTAAAAACAACATCGTAATGAAAGTAAGAATACAGCCATCAAGCCTTCTATCCCTACTCATTTCAACTTCAATACGTACCATTTCACTAAACGACCAATACCCCGCATTGAACTTCCACTTCTATTAATATTGTTGCCCATATAAACTGCAAAGCTTCATGTAATAAAACTCGTCAATATGGTAATACTGCTGGCTGCATATCGAACTTCCCTTACAATATTCCTTCACTTCGCCAACCCAGAATAGCAACCCTCTTCTCAAATCCTCTTACAGTTTGATGGTTAATAGAGGTTTATTTGGAGCTTTCTTTTGCGTAAATTTAGTAACTGCTCATAGTTGTGTTCGATTAAAATTAGATTTTGGGCGGATTACTAATTGAGATCGACTGGGTCATTTTAGGGAGGAAATTTTAGGTGGATAATTTGTTTTTAGTTAAAAAAAAGTGGGTTTTGAGTTTTGAATGTCTCAACAGTTAACGTCTAATTATATTATGGAGATGTTGAAATGAGGGTTGTTTGGCAAATTGGTATATTATATATAAATGGAATTGAGGTGTAGAATGAGGTGAGTTCAGTAAAAAGTAGATTTTAGGTGAAACTCTATTGGAGTTGTTTTGGTTGTCTGAGTTGGGACACAATAGAAAATTGGATAAAGAGAGGAAATTGGGTTGTGTGGGCTATTTTTAGTTGTGGAAAATAGAGGTTTTTAACTCTATCATGTTTTGGGAAATTAGATGATGGGTTGATATTATGGGGAAGTTTATCATAATTGATTTTTTTTTTTTTTGATCTAAAGATATTAGCTAGTTATTATAGAGGTTGAGTTCAGCTATAATGGAGTATAGCGAATAGGCTCTTGCTTGCAATTTGAGGATATAAGGCGTATGCAACGGCTCAGCCCCCATTTAGAATTTAATGGTAATTAAATGCGTCAGGACATGTAATACAATGCTATATGATAGTTAAAATGCAATATACCAAATGTTCTAGCATCAGACAATAAAAATCGTAGTGAAAAAATACTTTTTTATCTACTTAAGTATAGTGGCAAAAATAAATAAGAATGGTACCAATTAATGCAAACATCCCAAAAGCTTTATAAGCCATAAGCACTATCAAAATAGTTATATTTTCAAAATACTTCCCAAAACGAGGGACCATATCCGAAAGGTCCATTAAACCACAAAAGAGATCTCCTAAGTCACCATATGATCGTTCCTATTTAGCCTTTCCTTGACTCAAAATCCTCCTGAATTTCTCAAACAACTTCATGATCTCAGCTAAGAATTGGTCCGCCGCCTCCAATTTATCTATGGTGAATGACTCCGAATGACCCTCGGGGCTCTTCAGGGCCTCCTTGACTACCCAGGAGTCGGTCTCCTGCATTTTTTCATCAAGATTGCTTACACCAGTTACAACTTTTACCATTTCGAGAAGGGAATGGTAACTAAAACTACTACAATGAAATGTAAAGAAATCTCAACAAGTAAACAGTCAACATACCATAAATATCAAAAACATATAATAACAAACTACAAATGAATGTATGGACATGTACATTGACTTAAAACTTTGACATATGCAACATAGACTTTTTCATAAAATATATTTTCATCTTTTGAACTCTTATCACATGTTCATATCATTTGAGCTCGGGTTCTCATTCTTATTATAATACTATAATCATATCAGCTTATATCATAACATAATATAACATAGCATGGTATAACATTTCATATCATCGCACAGCATAACATATCATATCATGAAGTTCAAATGCCTTGATTATATCAATAATTCACATGGTTGGATGCCTCGCAGTTTTTCTAAGTACTATGTGTTCTCCACTAGATACCACATCAACCTACGATCCACTTAATCGAGGTGATAAACATAAATATAAGCATATTCTTTACAGTAGTTTGCTTATTTCATCTTACCGTATGACACCCACTACTTTTAGTGCAACCTCACTCGGGTATCTTTTCATTGGAACCATTTAAGATCCGTCGACTGTACTTCGTCGACTCAGAGGTCTCCACTCGATTTTAGACACTTTAGAGTAGACAAGGAGTTCTACTAGCATTTGGGATCATGATAAAAAAATACGTTGACTCTTTCTTTCAAAAACATAGACCCAAATGTATGAGATATGGACATATGATGAAGCACTTATCGTACTCATGCAACATGCAAAAGTCAAACCATATAACTCTAATAACAACATGCATCTTGCAATATGGCTTGAAAATATTAGAACATGCAATCAGTGACAAATACATGTAAACATATGCAATTCACACTTGCCAACATCAAAACAGATTTTTAAAACCCTAAATGGGTCTTGGACGATTCATCTTAGCCTTCCAAAATATGGAATTTCATCATCACAACTCATAAACTCATGCTTCACACAATCTTATATCAAAACAGACATTCTTAGCACATATACGACGTAAAACCAAAACCTCTATATGGCATACTCGAAATCTTCTTCAACCAAAGCATCAAAATAACATGGCATTTCATCACTTAACCAAAAGTGAATATATGTACAATAAGATAACAAGAGTCAAGCAACGGAATACAAACAAGAGTTTACACAACGTATAAATCGAGTATATACTTGCAATAAGATGGCAAGATTCAAACAATAAAATACAAGTAAGAGTTTACACAATATATACAAATGTTATTAAGAATAAGTTGGGAGTTTACTTACAAATGTCCAATATATAAAATAGCAAGAATCTGAAAATATAATATGACAACGAACGTAACCCTAATGTCAAAATAAGAGTGAGTGTACATGTCTAGGATTTTTGAAAACGTTTTCTCATGCCAAAAATTCTAGAGCCAAAACCCTTGAGGAAAAAAAATCCTAGTTCTCTTCCAAGCAAATGTCTTACCCTTGCCATATCCTAGATCACCTGTTCATGTGTTCAAAACACTAAGAACATTTCGGGTTCCCTCTTCCTTACAAGAAAAATCCTAGTTTCTAAAGTGAAAATGTGTGCTTGTGCAAGAAAAACTCAAATTCGAAAGTGAAGTGTGCGTTCTTTCTTTTGGCAATGTGTGTTCATCAAGAAATGGTGAAAAGATGCTTACCTTCATTTACTTCTCCCTAGTTGAAATGTTGAAGATGGTTTCTTGGTAATTTTCAAAAATGGTGACAGGAATGGTGGCGTATGGTTGGTGAGAAAATGTGAGAAAAAATGAGATTAGAGAGAAAAGTGGTATGGCCAAATGTCTTGGGGAATATGGAAACTGTTTTAGCCAAAAGGCCTCTATATTTTCAGCTTCTCTCTTTTATAGAGCCTTCCCTCTAATTTCACTAGCAATTGCATGCATGACACTTGGCAAAAACTTTCTCCCCTTTCTCTCATGATGGGATTGCATGAAAAAGACTAAAAGTTACTTGTGTATGTGGGTGGCATGTGGCTTTTTCTCTTCTCATCATAAACCCTCTTTTGCTTCTCTTCCCAATATGTCATTCTTCACTTGTTTAGGTTCATTACACTTCGTCGCCAAAAGGTAATTCTCTACAAAAACCCTAATATTCTATGACACTCTACTAGTGTACATGGTTGTCATGTGGCATTAAGGGTGTATGGGTCTTGGATTTGCTGAGCCATTTTATCTTTTTTTGCTATCGGCTACATCCCTCTCTTGATCTCTCACAAAATTTTCTAAAACAGGTTTTTTTATATTCTCAAGTATGACATATCTTGGAACTCGAACAATCTCTTTTGCTCTAGACTTGACAAGTGTCCATTTTAAGGGAATTAAGTCATGCATGTGGAATCCAAAGGGGGATTGAGCCATTTTATATCTCTCTTTGCTTCTTCTACTTTTTATTCTAGAAATCTAATGCACACTTGACAAGTGTTACCATTGCTTCTTTCAAGGTTCCAAGATAATCTTTTAAAAAGACCAAAAAAATCCTTCTTATGCCAAGTGGTGCCAAATTCTAATCCTCAAAGGGCCAAATTCCTATGGCCTTTTTGGGCCTTTTCTTCTATTTTCCTTTTGTGGAATCTTTAAGTTAGAACTCCAAGCCAATGTTTTAAATTTTGTACCGTACCGGCCGGTACGGCCGGTACATACCGTACCGGAGCAGTGACCGGTACAGAAATGGGGTCTGTTTCGTACCGGCCAAGATTTCGGCCGTACCGGCCTGTACCGGCCGGTATCAGATTTGAGATTTTTTTTTTTTTTTTTTTCATTTCTTCCTATTTTTTTATCCTAATTTAGATTAGATTATTTACATATATATTAATATATATAATTGATTCATATATTGACTATTATTTTGAAATATAATTTATACATATTTTTATATATATAATTTTTTTTTATGTATATACTATTCCGAAACGGTACCGGTACCGAAATATTTCGTTCCAGTGCCTTGACCGGTATGCTCACCGGTACGGTATTCAAAACATTGCTCCAAGCTCTAAACCACAAATAAAATAGAAATGGCTTAAAGAAATCCTCCAACACTTAGCCAAATAATTCATAAACAAATAATATCTAAGAGAAATACGAACTGTGTCTCTTATCAAAAATCTAGGATGGCACAGTGTAGGACGCATATGTGTAGACAAAAGTTACTTTTACATATTTATAATTAACTTGCATGTCCAGTAAGATACTTACAAAGAAAAATAGCATAGCATCTGATTCGACTTCAACTCTGGCTTGTCAAAGTAGAGTCGGATTTGGATTTGAGATTTTTTAGTGGATTCTTTTAGTCCATTTGAAATTTCAATTTGACAAATTTCAATTCTTACAAATCAAATTTGAGCTTCTAGATTTCACTTATTCTAAAAAAAAAAATCAGTTTTAATTTTATTAAAACATAATCAAAATTGAAAAATATATCACTATACGAATTAATGTTTTTATACAATTATATTATATGTTATAACATGTTAATTGACGCTGACTTATGACTCCAACTAAAACTGTTTTTTTTTAATTAAAAAAGCTCTACTCCAACTCCAACTTAAAGAAATCAGAGCGGAGCCGAAACGAAATCAATGAAGTCAAAAGCAGTCAGATTTTCCAATTTTGCACAGCAAACATACGGAAGCAAAACTAGGAGAGGTGCAGGCAAAATCTAACCTGTGACATCCAAAGACTCAAATGTCATTTAAGATCGTGTCATTTATATATTTATTTATTTAAATCTCACCGAAAGCTTCAATTAAGATGGCAGGCGTCTCAAATTTAAACCTCTTGAGCAAAGCCTATACAGTCCACAATGCAAGTGCCCAACAATGCCTTAGACCGATTCTAAAAGGACTTTAGTAATTAGTAAATTAAAATCTCAAGAACTTTACATTTCATGGTAAAGGCAAAAACAACCCAGGGTGACAAGGCTAATCACCCAGGCTCCCCAGTCTCACCACATGTGCGGCAAACAGCATAACCTAAACACTACTATCAAAGGGCCATACCCAGTCTTATCAAAACAAGGTCAGCTATATTTGCACAGCTCAAAATCCAGGTTTGTTTAGCAAAATCTAGCCATTCAGCGAGAAATTGCCGTTGCCATAGGTTGGACAATGGCATTATGGTTGGGCCTACGGCGAGCTCTGGGAGGGCTGTTCTTACACGGGGCCGATACCATTGTTTTCCTCTTGTTTAGAGAGCCTTCACTCTGGTTTCCAGTAATAGCAGCAATAAGTTTATTGCGCCTCTCAGGTTGCCTACACTTCGAAAGGTATCTCAAAGCTTCCTTGCTCTTTGAATCTTCTAGTTCTTTTTCCTTGTTCAGCTGTTTTTTACCACAAACTCGCTTCTCCAATATAAGATGATTGCGAGGAATCTGATACCTCCCCTCTGCAAAATCCACACCACCTCATTAATTAGTTCAAATGAACAATTTAATGGGAAAAGATGCATAAGTTCTTTAAGGACCTAATCTGCTTTACCTGAAGATTCGAAGGAAACTTTATCCAGACTTGGAGATCCAGGTGGCGTTAGAGGATGAAAGCCATCCTCTTTAATTTCATCAGTCCTGCAGTTATTTACCCCAAAAGTGGATGTGGTGCTCAGTTTCTCATTGTATGAAGTCACGTCACAAAATTTACAGTCCCCAAGTGTTGAAGAGTTATGCATGAGTCTATCATCTTTAGAATCTTTGGACCCAAGTTCATCTTGGTTTAACCTGTGTAACAATTGTTCAGTATTCCCAGTAGCTGCATCTCTAGCTCCATTGACCCCAACCCCTTCATCTCTTTTTTTACAGGAGACACTGGTATCACAATTATCGATGCAAGCCACCCTAGGATATGAAGCACTAACACCTTCCACAGTGTCTAGAACTGACTTAGGAGATGTATTCAATATGTTTGGATCCAGGCATGGGTTATGTGCATATATTACACTCGAAAACCAGGATGTACCCTGCCTTGCATAAAACAGAATGTAGGCCTCCTGAGATAGTACAAGCTCTTCTTGTACACAAGTGACCTACAACACATCCATCAAAAGATAAGTTTTTCAAATTTATTAGCTCTTATAATGTCTGAACTTGCAGAGACCAAAAAATAGAAAAAAAGAACAATACTAGATATAGTCCTATAGTGTAAAAGCCCCAAGAACTCACTCCCTTTGGAGAAGAAAAAAAAAGTATGAAAAAGCAGATTTTTTTATCGGTGAAAAAGTGTTCTCATGTGGGCCCCAAATTTGCCGTTTTATTCAAAGTGCATAAAAAAGTACAAATCATCCCATAAACATTTTATCAAAGCCTCAACAAACAATGGCACGTGTTGTAAATGTAAACACATTGCACATTTTTAACATCGATATAGACAAAATAAGATATAAATAGAGCATAAATAATCCAACCACAAGGACATTAAGAATAAATCTTCTAAATGAGGCTGTTCAGCTAATTTTATAATCTTAAGAACCAGAAAAGTTAACACCTCCAATTATTATTATTTTTTTTTTGGGGGGGGGGGGGGGGGGGGTGGAGATCCATATCACAAACATCACAAAAACTCATTAGCATACTCTATGTTTACAGAAAAAAAAACCCTACAACAATTCACAAAACAAAGAACATTATCCAAAATATTGACTTTCACATTGTAAGATCATTCCCCTACTCTGCCTTTGTCCACCAAAATAGGTCAACTGCATAATCTTGGCAAAATATTCATGCCTATCAGCTATTTAAAGGGCTAGATTAGAATTACTACCTTTGAGTCATCCAAGCAGTACCATGTCTCTGGAGAGGACCGAATAAAGCAGAAGTAATGCCCAGAAGTAGATGAGAAGCCAGTACGTACAATAATTGCATACAGGTTATATTTCAGTTCCACCTATAAAAAAAAAAAATGTTAAACTTCAATTCCACCAGTCTGGAAGGAAACAAAGGCAAATTAAGCACTTCAGCAGTCCCTTAATGCAGATGTAACAAAAAAACAGCCAACCAAATCCTTGTATATAAATACAGCTCTTACATGAGCCATAAACGGACCCAAAATTTTCAAACCAAATTTGAATATACTTCAAAAACTTTTTTCCAAACCATTCAGTTCATAAACTATAACCAGCCTATCTCCAAATTAGGTGACAAGATATTCCTTCTTTATTCTTTCATATCAACGATGAGTGTCTACTCTCAACTTCATAAAATTATGTAAAACCCATTATCATATGTTAACAAATCTGGCTGCCTTCAGAGAGCATATTTTAATCAAAATTGACAAATAATCTGCAACTCACACTGTTGTTTTGGCTTCCAGTGCTGTATGGCTGCAAATCCAACTCCAAAGGGAACTCCACATGCTTGTCAACTTTCTCAACAAATGGTCCATCAGTCTTGAATCTTTTCAAGTGGAATGCAGCAACTGAAGGAGCCTGGTCCAGCATAAACTGCTTCTCCACCTGCACTTCTTCCTTGCACTTCTCACACATAAACTTTGCCCCTGAATCTTCAATCCTTTCCACCTTGGTAAAAGACTCAAGAGCACTTGGAAGGGTGTCCACATCTTCAATCTCCAAACTCAAGTCTATCAGAGGTTCATATGTGTCAGAAGAGTGTCCACAATTACAGCATCGAAGCTGAAATTCAAACAATGACATTATTTTATTAACCCAACCAAAACAAGCAAAAAAGGTCACCATGAATTCAGAAAAATATTTAATGGTAGAAACTAACAAAGCTATGCTCATACCTTGCTAACAAGACGGCCACCAAAAACCTTCTCAACAAGGTTATTACCTTGAGATGATAGATCCTTTCCCTTCAAATCCAAGCAACATCTTTCAAGTTTATCTAAAAAGCACTGCAGAAACTCATGAGCATCTTCCTGCTGATATCTGCGGAAACAAGATGAAAAATCTGATTGTTCACAGGTCAAGATCACAAGCTTCCCAAAAATTCCCTTTCGATAGACCAGTTGATAAACAGAAGAATAACCATACACAATGATCCAAACCATCTGGAGACCCATAAATCGTTAAACCTTACAATTCCAAACTATGCTCAAATTCAGTGTTATCAAACAGAGATTTGGATATCAAAATCATCTCAATTCATCACATATAATCATCACAACTTTCCCAAATTTCTAAATAAAATTACAATAAACAATTTAACTTTTCTAAATCACAAACAAAAATAATATTTAAATAATATTTTATTCAATTTTCACCTCATCTCAACTCACTAAACAAACTTCTCCAATTGGCCATCATTTTACAAATAAGAAATTCTTAAGAAACCATTCCACCCAAATAAGGGATATATTTGAAATATCTGTAAACAGAGATTCAAAAGGATACAGTTCAAATTCTCAACAAGTTCCAAAGGAGTAAGAATCCCTCCGGAAGAAGCTAATGAACGTTCAACATGGAAACGTAGAGAATACAGAGCACAGAACCCATCACTCCCACCTGAGATTTCCAAACACAAAGATTTGAACAAAAGATACAAACCATAGGAGTAAATCACATTGGAAAACACACAGATAAATTAAAAATTGAAAAATCAATGAAAGCCATGATCTTACAGACACAGGTCATGGTATGATCGTAAGAACGAAGAGCCTGGACAAGTGGCACCGTATGCGTAAAGCATTGCAGCACCGCATTGATAAAGCATGTGTTGCCCAAATTTGCAAGCCCCGCCCCCTATAAAATAAGCAACTTCTTTTAGACAAAATTCAAAAACCCAAATAACCTATAAATAAACAGTACACAACAAAGAAAAAATTCGTTAAAAACAAACAAGAAAACATATATGCAAATCTTAGCAGGCATTAAAGGGAATAAAACCTACCACCATGAAAGGCTTGGTTTCTTCCGAAGAAGGCCATGTAGACCAGATGTCTCTAGAAGATGAAGACGAGGAAGACCAAGGGGCAGATGAAGGCCAAGGATTTGTTGAGGGCGAGGAACTATATGAAGAAGACCAACGTGATGAAGAATAATCCAATAAATTATTACCCAATAAGCGATTCGGGGAAGCGGGAAATGGGTCAACTGCTAGGGCATCTTCATCTCCACGAATAAAGAAATTGGGATAATCATTAGGGATTTCTGCTTGCATAGGCATAGAAGAAGACCCATCGAGAGCATTCAGTTCATTCGCCAGTGAAGACCCATCTAGGGTTTCATTAATAGGAGTCAACATTGTAGAAGTCCCAGAAGGAATTCTTGGCGAAAGGACCAAAGACGAGTCGTCTTGGGCTTTCTTACCTATATTTGGAGAAGATCTATTTTGATCTGCTGCAGGGGCCAAAGAATGGTCACGTGGGCTTTCAGAAAGCACAGATGGCGAAGTCTCGTCAAGGGCTTCTTCAGAAACAAGCATTTCAGGAGGAAACGGTGAAGACCCATTAAAGATTTCTGGGGAAGCAACAGACTCCGAAGGAGCAGGGTTGATTTCTAGGATTCTTGCGACATCGGTTTCCATGGAAGATTTAATTCAGAAGCTGTCTTGCGTGAGGGATATCTGTGAAGAAATATGAACAATGAAAACCAGGGTTTCGAGGAGATTGAATTCGGGGTCCAAATTTTGGTAGAAATTGTTTGGCTCCAAAATTTTGGGTTTTCCAAAACTGTTTCTAGGGTTTCTGTATTCAGAAGCAATGAAGCAGAGAGAGGGAAGGGAGAAATTTGGATTTGAAATATGGTTTGGTGGCGGATTATCTTCTCGACTCGAGGACTTTTTGAAAAAGGAGGGAAATCTGAGCTCGCTATTCTTTTTGGTATTTCTAGCTTCCCACCAAATTTTTGGGACTTATTTTGGACCTTTGGTTGGTACTGAAGTGACCGAGATAAATTGAATTTTAAGGCCGGTTTGTTTTGGAAAGAAATTAAAAATCTCAAATTTATTTTAGATTTATTATTATATTTTTTAAAAGTTTTATATAAATATAATAAAAAATTTAATTTTTTCAAATTTTAAATCTATTTTTTTAAGTTTCTATACAAAATTAATATTAAGAAAATATTTTATAATAATATTTTATTATTTTTTTAATTTTTATCTCATCTCATTTTTAAAAACAAATAAGACCTTAATATTTTGTAGCCATATATATTGTTAACAATATTTATTCAAGTAATTATAAATTTATAGAGTTAACTTTGCAATGCATCTTCATATTCTGGATATATATGGTAAAACTGGACTAGCCAAACTAATAAAGTTGAACATACGAGCTCCAATAATTTAGTCTCAATTTGGATTTGAAGTTGACATAAGTTCATCACATCCTATCTTAAATTCATCATAATATTTTTTTAAATTTTTACACAAAATATAATAAATAATTCAAAATTTTTAAATTCTTATTCAACATTTTCAAATTTTAAAATAATAATAATATTAAAAAAATAATATTTTAAAAATATTTTACTCAATTTTTTAATTTAATTTCAATTTATCTCATTTTATCTCTCAATTCAAACGAGATTCCTAGTCATGTTTAACTCGACATTGTTCAAGGACTAGACTTATTTATTTTTATGTTTTTGCCTTCTAATGATAAGTCGTTAGTTAACAACTAACAAATCCTTGACTTTCTAATTTTCACTACTAGAACAATTGAACAAGCACAAAAATCACAAGCTTGCAAACCCCAAAATCATGAAGGTTTCCAAATACGTCTAAACAAAACTCTACTCAAAGTATATGTAAAGATTGAGGAAGAAAATAATTGGAAAATAAAAATTTTAAATAAAAATTAAATTATTAATTAAAATAAATATATTATATTATTATTTTGATTTTAGAATAGTTAGTTCAATATGGATTAACCTCTCAAAGGTTTTGGCTATAGCAAAACCTCAAGTTCTAGCACAGTTTTAAATACCGTGCCGTACCAGCCGGTACGGCTGGAATTTTCCGTACCGGCCGGTTCAAAAAAATTACAATTTCGTTTCGGCCGATTTTTCGGCCGTACCGGCCGGTATGGCCGAAAAATGGCCAGTACGGCTGGTACTGGCCGTACCGGATTTCGGCCTTTGAGATTTTTTTTTTTTAATTTTTTACTATGTTTTAACCTCAATTTAGACTAAATTAATTACATATATATATTTATCTATATAATTTATTTATATATTGACTATTATTTTGAAATATAATTTATAATTGTATTTATATATATAATTTATTTATGTATAAATTATTCCGAAACGGTACACGAAACGGTACCGGTACCGAAATATTTCGTTTCAGTGACTTGACCGGTATCGGTACCGGTACGGTATTCAAAACATTGAGTTCTAGTCCAAATTTCATCTCAAAGGTTTTGGCAATAATAATCCTATTTTGATAGTAAAGTCCTCTCAGATCATTTCATCTCAATATCCAAACATCACAAATATAAGTACTTTTTAATATCACATTTTTAATTTTTTTTTCATCTAATCATTACCATTTTTTCAAGTTTTTAAATAAAATACAAAAAATAATTTAGTATTTTTAAATCACAAAAGAAAATTTATATTAAAAAGACTATATTTTAATAACATTTTAACATTCTAATTTTTTTATGCAAATGGCTCATTTGGATAGGGATAATCTTCCATCTCATCTTATCATATAACTTAATCAAATTATCACACAAAATATAATAAACAATTCAAGTTTTCAAAATCCAGAAACAATAATAATATTAAGAAATAATATTAAAATAATATTTTATTCACCTTTTTAACTTTCGTCTAAAATATCCCATTTCATCTCATTATCCAAACTACAACTTAAGTTTTCTCTCTTTTTTCAAAACTTTATAAAACATATTAACTCAAATTATTTAATTACTATTTATAAACAATTTTACTACTATTTACAGATCATCTCATTTTACTATCTAATCATGAACTTAATTAGCTTTTCAAGTTTGGACAATAAATCTTGATAGCATTGGCAATAGATTCGCTAAATTTGTACTTCAAATTTAGTTAGATGTGACGATCCGAAATTTTCATTTTCTATCATTTGGATTAAGGAATTTATTTAATTTAAATAATGATAATATTGAGTAGTGAAGGTAAATGCTTGAGCTTAAGATTTAAGCCTTGAACGCTTAAAGTAAGTTATTGGGTCAAGAAAGGGATAATAAGCCCACACGCACATGAAATTGGCCCATGATTCATCAAACCCACACACGAGACACTTGTCACATCTAGAGAAATCTTAGTAAGTCAACCTAAACTAGTAGATGGAAGTGAAAAATTGCTAGTAGTTGGGAGTTGACTAGTGGATTGTTAGTATGATAGATTGTGAAATCTCATGATGAGATTTTCCTATCAATGGGATATCTTGAGAAAAATAAAGATATTGTCTATTTTAGTCTTTTTAGAATATATCATATCTAGATAGGTGACACTTGTAGATGAAATAGGAAGTGGAAGAGAAGAGAATGAAGGATTCGGTGGAGGCTTATAGCCGAAACCCTTGGGGCCTTTTCTAAGCAATCTTTCACAATTCAAGCCAATGATAAAAAAAAAAGATCATATGAGAATGAGTTGACAAGATGATTGACAAGTGAGGAGTGGTATCATGAGAAAGAGGAAAGGAAAAGGAAGAGAAAACCAAGAAAGGATCTGAGTAAGCATTGCCGTGAGCCTTGCTTGGGGTTCTCTAAGGGTTCTCTAAGGGAACACACTCTTCGGACAAAGTTTTCAAGAGACTCACTCTACAGATTAAAGGTCCTAGTGAAGATGCATTTTTTGTTTTGTTTTTTTTTTTTACTAAAAAAAATACAAAACAGAAAGTAAAAACATGGAAAAATTGAAATACATCTTAGAAAGATAGAGATCCAATTTTTAACATTGGAGAAAACTTAAAAACACCAAATACTTTGGTTGTAAAAGGCGTGTGAGGAACATGTGCTACCCTTAGAGAATGACGGATGGTCAGGATCGAAGCGGCCCGCGGTCTTGATCCCTGAGGAGCCTCGCGTGGCAGCAAAAAAACACAATAGGAGGTGGCACGTGAAAAACAACCTCCCGCTTCAAATCGCATGTGTGGCTCACATGTGTCGCTTTATTCGGCAAAATTCATCTCCCAACTAAGAGATAGACGCCTTGGGAGGCCTGCAGTGGGGCATGTTAGGGGCCCTGGACGCCCAAGGACTACGGATCTACCATTCACCATTTAAAACCAAGAGATCAAAAAGTCACCGTCGATGTTTCTAAAAAGCTGAAGCAGAGAGAAAACAACAAGAAGAAAAAGAGGAGGGCGGAGCGAAGGCGAAAGGAGAGAGAAAAGAGAAAGGGGAGGGATGAGCCGAAACTCCTTTCCCTAGAATTCAACCTCTTTAGTTTTAGGGAGCTTGGAGATTAGAGAGGAAGGAGAGCTTCTCTTCCTAAAACCTTCAAGTCCTTTTATCGATCAACTTTTTAAACGAATGCCTGTTAACAAATTAAAAAGAGTAGATGAAGCCTATGAATGTGTTGTCTTGTGAGTGGCCCACCCTATACGTGGAATTAAAAGTAACAATAGTTGACCTTCAACTTATAGCTAAGTTACTAAAAAAAAAAAAAAAAAACTTATAGCTAAGTTACATTTTATGTTCATACGAGCATGACATTGAAATAGATGCAAAAAAATATGCCTAATTGTTTTTATTAAATTATGAATTATAATAAATTCAAACCTTTCTTCATCTTTAACTAGAAACAGTTCATAGCCAAAACACATATTTTATTTTGAAATATTGTTATTTCCAATTATTAATTAACATTGTCAATAATAATATTTATTAACTGATTTTCTTATATAGTTATTAATATTGTTATTTACAATTATTAACTAACATATGGTTGCTTTAATTGCAAAATATGAAAAAAAAATTAAAAATAATATTGGATTATTTGTTAAATGGCTTTGGCTTTAGGCAAAACATGTAGTTTAGACAAATGTTGACTTTGGCTTTGGCTAAACCATTGCCAATACTCTAATTATTTTTCAAATGGTTTTGAGCTTGTTAGCAAACTATTTAATTTTATAAAATAAATTATTTATATTATATCTTATAGCTTTATTTAATTTCAACAAGCAAAGTTTGGCATTTTGTAAATTAGAAACATGATTTGTTTTCCATATTTGTTTATTTACTATTATACTTAACATAAAAAAATGATATTTGCAGTCATAAAATGTACAACTGCACACAATCTCTTAAAAAAAAGAGTTAATATGGAACCTATATGAAAAAAAAAACCTCATTTTTTTAATAATTAACTCTACTCTTTTTTAAAACAATTATTTGGCGCTTGCATGTTCCACGATTACATGTAGCCTCATTAACATATTGTCTCTACAAAATTGTTAATAATATTAGAAAACAAAAATAAAAAAGTTAGTAATTTTATATGAACTCATACAGTTAACCCGAACCTGATACCAATTGTATGGTTTAAAAATCAATCAATATTCTGTAGTGATAAATGATTCATTAAATAAACATTTCGAGTTGAACTTGAGTTTTAACTGGATTATTTCAAACTGTTAATTGAATAATTTTGTTTGTTTACATTATTACTTGTGATGTACTTTGAATAGTGGGTGTCAAATTGTGTTATTTGGTCGTGTTTATGTTGTATCAAGGTATATATATTATACTATAGGGGTTAATCCTAACCTGACTTTTTAAGTTTATTGTGTCAAAATCTTAAATCCTAACATAATTTATTAAGATAACATGTCATGTCATATCAATCACATTACCATAACGTATCATGTCATGTCAATCTCATTAACATAATTTATTAAGATAACATGTCATATCATATCAACCCATTTTGACTTATTAATGAATATTATGAAATATGTTGACACAACACAAGACGACCCATTTCAATCTGTTTATGTAAATGATTTGAATAAGCTCAAAATTAACCTATTTGACCTGATTAAATTTAGCATAATTTCATATAAAAGTTAAAATCACAATATTTATAAAAAAAATTATAAAACTAACTATAAATTTAAAATTACAATCTAAACAATAAAATATCAAAACTAAAATTCTAAAAATCTTACTTTTATGAATAAGGATATAACTTTAACTTTAACTTTTTTAACATGTCATAACGGGTTGATTCGTTATTCACCTATTAAACAATCGTGTCTTAATGAATCAATCCATTTTAAACTGAATCCATTAAAAATAAATAAATCTTAATCCACTATTATCGTGTTGTGTTCGTGTTGAGTTAACGAGTAGTCCAATATTGCCACCCCTACTGAATACCCACTTTGTGAGAACGAGAAGGGTTTGCTCATAAGCTATTAGGGACCATTTGAGCTTCTCAGCTGCTACAGATCGTTAATAACTACAACCTCGATCCCAATTTGAGGGTTCAGAGCAAGGTGTACTAAACTCTATAGGGTGGTTCCCATTAGAAGGCTCCCATCCTGAACTTCCAGTTCAATCGATTTTATGGATTTCAGTGCGTTTCAAACTCCCAATCTTTCCAAACTAGTGACAAATTAGACGTGTAAAATTTATTTATTTTCCTTAAACAAAGACTGCATAAGAGAAGTAAAGCAAAAAGATCATACATTTTTTAACATACCAAATAGGGACAAGCACAAACATAAATTGTTCGAGTAAAATGTTCTAAATTTTCCAACTTCAATATCTGAAGAAAAGGATGATATATAAGGCCTCTTATATACCTCAAAATAGGATCCTATATTGTCTCGACTCAAAAACACTAGGCAAGACTTGTAAGTCAATTTTTAATTGAGTTTTGTAAAACTTCTTATGCAGAGTGCAGGAAAGTTAAGTGAGGTTTACATACAAGATTGGAAAACAAAAGCTTAGACAGTCTCAAAATAGATGCACCAACAATATAAAAGCACCGGCACGTCACAAGCCTGGAGACTCCTAACATCTTATTGTCTTCTGAAAATTTTTACAATGAATGCGTTTTACATTTACATTCACTACACATTTGGTTGGTACGGTAAGAAACTCAATTTTTTTTTTTGTTTCCACCATAAAAATATTAGTATCATAGGATTCTGTCTTGAAGATCCGTTAGTAAATTGGATGCCAATGAACTGAGTTTCTTCCCGGTCTCTCCTGCAATGTTTTTAATGTTGGAAATATCCTGTTGTGCCTGGAGGGAGGGAGGGAGGGAGGGAGGGAGGGAGGGAGAGAGAGAAGGGGACGAGCCACATCAGTGTCATTCAAAAAGTAGCACAGCAATCCAAGATTAAAAGAGAAAGCCTAAATGTAAAGGATGACATCGTGACGACGTGAATGTTCCGGTGAATCTCTCAAACTGATCAAGAATAATGCAAATAAACTGTTAAATGCAGTGAGTTTTGCAAGGCCTACCTGGAAAGAGAGTCGATTGATGAGGTCATTAGTAAGATCCATGGAATCATCTGTGCTATCACCGAAAAGATCAGAACTGGAAATGGCAGTTGAACCCTGCAATTAACAAGAAAACAGTTTATACAAAATCCAGAATCCCTCTATATCTTCTTAGTGGGGCTAAACCCAATTTCATAGGAAAAAATTCTAATTACATATTCTCAACCATTTTCATAACAAAAAGTTCCATGCATTAAATCAATTACGTACCAGGAAATTTCATCAAAGCCAGGTTAAAATGGTAAAGCAAATTAATTTATCATCAGTAGTTTATTCTTTCCCAGAGTCATGTTATTATGCAGCAATTTCTTTGCATAACCACGAAAAGTTAGCTTCATCAAAGCTAAGAAATATATTTCTCTATTTTTTTTTTATTCATAATTCCCTTGATATGGGAACAGAGACAGGACATATAAGCATATAATGCAAAAACCCAAAACACGATTAAACATTAAAAAACCTAAAAGATTCCCCTAATTCAGAAACTAATATTTAAGTATGTCTTGGTAAGGACACGCACTGAGAACTTCTGCAAAGATGCTTGAGCATCTACATCAGTAGCTTTGTTCTGATCCCCAAAGAATTGGGCAGACGAAATAGATTTTGCATTTGAGAACTTCTTCCTTGCTTCATCAGTTTCCTGAATCTAAGGACAATAGTAGTGTAAGAGAATAAATAATTAAGAAGGTATAAACGAGGATATATGCATGCCTCAATTAATGGAGAGGATTAAATTGATACTATCCAATTCAAGTGAAATGAAGATGCTGCCCAAAGAGTTGCACACAGCAATAGTAGTGATGTTATTTCAATGAAGAAGTGAGTAAATCTGCAACCAAATACAAATAACATCAAGAAACTAGATGTCTTGATGCTGGACTGAGTTTTTAGTTTCTGTTTTATTAAAGTAACGCTGCACTGAGTTTTATTTAGACTTTACAACTTTTATCAAATGAGCGAAACATCCAATATAACAAACTGACTTAACTAAGGACTCTTTCCCATAGAAATTGTTGAGCTGACACCAATAATGTGGGCATTGGACATTCATAAAAACAATAACTGGACATCTTTTGGTCTATTTAGTTTCAGACACTCGTTCAGGGACATGGATCTTACTGTGGATACATTCATGTAAAAGCAAAATTGACCACATTTATGAACATAAAAAATTAATAAGTAATGATGAAGTAGATAGTCAGGAACATATAATGTAGATATGTGCTTCTTTATCTCTGGGCTTGAGGGAAAGAAAGGGAGGCAGCCTGCATGCGTTAAAAGTATAGGGCCAGTCTTTGTAACTTTAGTGTCTAAGACCTTTGGCACTGGTCTGAATCTTTGCATCATAACCTAGCTAAAAACTGGGCCTAGAAACCCTTCTTCATTGCTACTGTTCCCGACTTCTTGATTAAACTTATGTCAAGCAGATAAGCATGATCCACACAAGTGATGATAACACAGAAAAGTTTCAGATATAGCATGCATATGTAGCATACTTGCACTTTTGAGGAATTTGAGCCAGCTTTCTTCAGAAAACCGCTGTCCATTCCAAAATCTGTAAAGAAGTTTGAAGACTTTGGTGGAGATACATGGCTGATCATGTGTGGCCCACTGGAGCTATTCTCAGCAGATTGGACATTTTCAAGATATTCAAAGCGTGATGCAAAAGATGAGCCAGCTGTTGGAGTGCTATTTGTGGAGGAAACTGGAATAGCTGGTTCCTCAGGCTTCTGATCATAAAGACTTTCACTTGACTGCATTTGAAAGAGAATATTTTGTTAACAGAAAAGCAGAAGAAACTAAACCACAAAATACTTATAAGGCTGTTCACAGAGGCACATCAATACATCTACCTTCGTGGTAAGCTTTCTAGCACCAAGCCCAGTCTTCCCAATTTTCTTTGCACCGAGAGGCTTCTTAACAGTACTGGTAATAACTGCATGAGGAGCTTTAGGCAAGGCAGATGTATCAGGTACACCTTGCCTTGATAAAGTGTTCTCTTTCGGAGCTTCACTTGTCTTGACATCGGGAAGTTCATAAGCAGCTTGTGTTGACTGAGAAGAAATGGGTGATGATGGTAAACCTGTCTCTTCTGCCAAACTTTTAGCAACTTCCTTTGAAAGGATTTGCCTGTATAAGTCGGCAGCTCTTGATGTATACTTAGCTTCAATTTTGCTGCCATCAGTCCATCCATGCTGCTTAAAGAATACCTGTGCACGATTATTTCCCCCATAAGTCATCATTTTCAGCTGCTCAGGAGTCCACGAGTCTAGGTTTGTAGACCTTCATAACAAAACAAACAATTTCATTAAGTCTTAACTAAATTTTCATATTTCTAGAGAAAAAATAAGCCAAAGAAAAAGGGTGCACGAGAAAGAATATGCCCTAGTGACAAGCCAGCTCCCACAAAATGTTCCATTCAACTCTCTAGTAGAAATGGTCTGCAAGTGTACATGTAAAATTAACAAGGACCACCTAGAAATTGACAAACTTGCTTTCAAGCCAGAGTAAAGTACCCCTAATAGTACAAATGCAACAAAATTACCACAAGTACACTGTGCATACAAGAGACATATAATTAGAAACATAACCAAAAACAACCAAATCATGAAAACTCAGCCCATTAAAATCTATTGGTGTTCCCAAAGAAATTGAAGAAGGTTTTAAATTTTTCCATCGTTAGGTTAAGAACCTTAAAATTTTTACCATTTATTTCCCTTCAAATATATCACCAGACAGATAGGGAGTCATCTTCCACACTGCTATAATTTGAGAGCGCTTCCCTATAACCCTCTCCAGTTTGCAAAGAGATCTACTATCCTTCTAAGTATATTTTTAAATTTTGTACCCTACAGGCCGGTATGGCCAAAATATGCCGTACTAGCCAGTTGTCCTATACAGAAAAATAATAGTTTCGTACTGGCAAATATTTCAGCCGTACCGGATTTCAGCCTTTTGACTCTTTTTTTTTTCTTTTTTTCCATTTTTGCTATTTTTTGTACCTTAATTCAGACTTAACTAATTACATATATATATAATTTATTTATATATTGATTATTATTTTGAAATATAATTTATATATTATTTATATATTATTTATTTATATATAGACTATTCCGAACGGTACATGAAACATATTTCATTCTAGTACCTTGACCTGTAAGTCTATCGGTATGGTATTCAAAACTGAACTTCTATGCATAATTGAAGGCGTTCCACAGGCGCTAACAACCTTACAATATAGTAAAAAGTGGTATATAGATTCCTCAATTTACTTCCGGATACAGTGATTGTCCAAATAAAAAAACACTACTCTTATAGGTGCTTTAGCCTGCCAAATATATGACTTAAAAATATATACCGATAAAAAATATGACCTGAAATGAATATTCATAGCCTCATAATTCAAACCAGACTAAGCTACCACAGGAGCTCTATCTTCACAAGCCCACCCTAAGGAAATGAGTCCGAGACATTTAAAAGAGAGAAAAATAAGCATGAACGATGTGGACCAAAAAGTCTGCATGACAAGAAGGAAATATAAAGGAAAAACTCTAATTATTCCCCATTTCTTCTATAGGCATATACAAAATCCAAAAGATTACAAGAAAATATTCCAAGAATCCTGTCTCTAAATACAAACTTACACCAAAGATCCTGATACTTTCGATCACAAAATTTCGGCACTCCAATGTACATCCATTGAGAAGGGTTAAACTTCCTATCAAAAAAGAAAAAAAGAAGGGTCAAACTTTATTGTCTTAATAGCGAATTTTAGTTTAGGAAATTCAGAGCTTTCCAAGTGTGAAGCCAACATGAGACACCCTATCAAAACAAAAATGGTTTCAAAGATCTTATAAGAAATCTAGGGTTAAAATTTATTTTCTCGTACCTATTTAAGTAAAAGGGACTTAATTAATTTTTCTTTATATAAGTAAGAAGAAGGGACTTAAGTTCTACAAAGAAATTCATATTTATGTCAGGATCCAGTGTTTCTAGAGTTTTCTACAAGCTTTAGGATTGCTTCCTTTAAGTACTAAATCAGTCGTAAACTTAAATAAAGAATTTTTCATGTTGAAAAGGTTTAGTCCTTATAGGAAGAAGCAAAGTGCAAGAATCTTATAGATCTACATTAATGTAGTAAAAAAAATAAGATTTGATAAATTTGTTTTTACAAGTAAAGACATTGCATTTTACTAATGCCTCGTTTAAATAGTCAGATAATATAAGATAAAAAATAGTGAGATGGTTTGTAAATAGCAGTAACATAGTTTGAGTTTAGATTTTCATTGAGTTTTGGGAAATGACAGAAAAAGTTGAATAAAAATATTATAAAATTAAAATATGATTAGAATATAATTTTTTCATATTATTTTTGTTTTGTGATTTGAAAATATTGAATTGGTTTTTGTGTTTTATATGAAAGTTTGTAAAAGTTGTAATGATTAGTGATGTTTAGATGAAAAAGTTTGAAAGAGAAATTGAAAGTGTGTGTTTTAATAGTATTTGGATATTGAGATGAGATGCAATGCGACGAGATCAATTGCTTATCCAAATGGGGTCTAAAGAGCACTAGGGGATGTACAACACAAAGGGAATACACGGGAGGAATATCTTATTCAAGGGAAGAACAAAAATTTCAGAAAACCTTTTTTTTTTTTATTGGTACTTGGTGTCCGGAACAACATCCCGACTAATCTCGGGGGTGCACAAGCCCTTAGCAAGGAGTTCCCTGCAAGTGCATCTCGGTTAATTCAAGGAAAAAATCTCTCAGTTCGATAACCCTAAAAATTGTTTGCACTCAAGGGGATTTGAACCTTAGACCTAGAGAGAGCATACTCCTAAGCACAAGGTTTGTACCAAGTGAACCCCTAGGGGTTAATTTCGAAAACCTATAACAGAACACTTTTTTTTGTTTTGAAAAGTTAGAAGAATTAATTAATTCACATGGCCAAGGTACACATGAACCTAATTTCAAGCTAAATGTTAGGGGTGTAAGAAATCCGATCCGAACCAGACCGGCCATTTTGGACTAGACCGGACAAAGACTGAATGGGATATGGTCTGGTTTGGTCCAAAAAAATTAGGACTAAATAATATTTGGTCCGGTCCAGGTCCATGGAATTTCTTCTCCTGGACCAAACCAAACGAATTCCTTAATAAAATATATATATTGTTTATATAAATAATTATTAATATTTCACACTATTACATAAGTATTATATTCTTTTGTGTATAGCTATAAAATATAGTACTAGTATATTAATATATTAATATATTATAAGAGTTTTAGTATAAATTATAGGATATGTATAAATCTATAATATTATATAAATTAATAATATAATTTTCATCTAATTTATTATCATTGACTATATAAAATATTTTTTTATTGAGCTAGTTACATGATCCACATTTCTAAGTCACTTAATTTTGATTTAGTATTTTGAATACATTTTTTTATTAATTTATTTATTTTTTTAAAAAGAAGAAAAAAACAAAAATTATATTGTTGGACTGAATGGAACCCCCTAGACCGGACCAGACCGAATCGGACTGGACCGAATTGAACTTGTAATGAATTCGGTCCAATCCAGGGTGAAAAAAATGATGGACCGAATAGGACCGGTCCATCATCCCTCCCGTACCAGACCATTTACACCCATACTAAGCGTTGTGACACGTCAAGTATACAAGAGAAGAATACTTGGTTTAATCCTCCATAGTGGATTGCCATTTATAACCCATTAATATTCAAAACCATTAATGCCTCCATGCAAGAAGACATTCTAAATTAGAATTCCTCCAATCAGTTTTCAACCTTTTTTTTTTATAAGTAAACAAGTATTATCAATCAAAGAATGGGCATGAATGCCAATTACAAAAAAATGTACCCTATCTAAAGAGGCACATTAGAAATAAGAAAATCATGTAAGTTCATGCCATTAAAATTTACGGCAATAGTCCAAGTACAATGAATTCTAAAAAAGAAAACTTTTAGCTCTGCCAAAGATCTTTTTTTGTCTACAAACATCCGCTTATTGCGCACCTGCCACAGGCACCAAATGATGCAGATAGGGATTATTTTCCAAACCATTTTGATCTGTTACAGGCCACGAATAGAAGTCTAGCTTGCCAAAGTTGCCACCATGGTTTCCAACATCACCCATGCTAGGTCCAGTCTACTGAACACCTCATTCCAAAATACTCTAGCTGTGTCACAATGTAAAAGCAGATGATTCACCGACTCACCCTCGTCTACGCATGAAACACCAATCGGCAATAATTACCCCCATTTTCCTCAAGTTATCCGTGGTGAGAATCTTGCCTAAGCCGTCCACACAAAAAATGAAACTTTAGGGGATGCCTTGTGTCGCCAAAGCCGTTTCTAAGGAAGCTGTGTATCAGGTTCTTGTGTGAGGGCTATATAAAAAGAACAGACAGTAAAAACCCCTCTCTGCAGGCGTCCGCCACAAACCATCTTCATGCTGAGTGTTGGAGCGGACGGAATATATTAGACTGTAAAAGCTTGCTAAACTATTTATCTCCCAATCTTGAGCCGCCCGAATGAAAGTTATATTCCAATGAACCCGACCTCCTCAGTGGCATCTTTAACACTTGTAAGCTGAAAGAGACGGGACTAAATCTTGTAGAGCTCTATTACGCCACCAAGCATCCTTCCAGAATCTGATCTTGGATCCTATACCCACTTGAATCCTAGTGTGACAATGGAATGTCCCCCCACCCTTTTCTAATGTGATTCCATAACCCCACTCTATAAGGTCCACTAACCTCTAATACACCATCTACCCCCTAGACCACCATATTTGTTTTCAATCACCATTTCCAAAGGGTTTCAGCTCCTTGTTATATCTTCACAACCATTTGCCAAATAGCACCCGGTTGAATAGTCTCAAATTTCCGCCACACTTGCCGATACAGGAAAAAGAGATAAGTAAGTTGGCAAGTTAGAAAGTGTACTCTTAATCAAAGTAATCCGAGCTCCTTTTGACAAGTACGTTCTCTTCCACCTTACCAGTTTTCTTTCTATTTTTTTTTTATCACCATATCCCAAATCGAGTATGTCCTCATTGCAATCCCCAAGTGAAGCCCCAGATATGTCATGGGCAACGAAGCTATTTTGCAACCCAAAAGTCCAGCTAACTCCCGCATATTTTGTACACCCTCTACTGGCACCATCTCAAATTTGTCATAGTTCACTTTCAATCCCAAGACTGCTTCAAAACATAGAAGCAAAGCCTTCAAAGCATACACCTAGTCTTGATCGGCCTCGCACATAATGAGCGTGTCATCTGCAAACAAATGAGAAACATTAGTAATACCCTTAACCTGAGTCCCAACTGGGAATCCACTTACAAAGCCATTATCGACCAAAGTCGAGAGCATCCTACTTAGTGCCTCTATAACAATAACAAAAAACAGGAGATAACGAGTCTCCTTGTCGCAATCCGCGTGAACTTGAGAAGAAACCCACTAGACAACCATTAATCAATATGGAGAACCTTGTCGTGGAGATGCACGAACCAATCCAAGTCCTCCATCTCTCCCCAAAACCACATCTACTAAGTAGGTACAGGAGAAAATCCCAATCAAGTGATCATATGCCTTCTCCATATCTAGCTTGCACAAGATTCCCATGTTTCCAGCCTTCAATCAACTATCTAGATATTCATTAGCAATGAGAACCGCATCGAGAATCTGCTTACCTTTAACAAAAGCATTTTGAGGCTTTGTGACAATCTTTTCTAACACCTCACTTAGGCAATTTGCAAGCACCTTTAAGATAATCTTGTACACACCATTTACTAGGCTAATAGGCCAAAAATCTGAGATCTCTATTGCCCCCACTTTTTTGGGTATTAAAGCGAGAAAAGTTGTGTTGAGACTCTTCTCAAATTTTCTAGCTGTGAACTCATGAAACACCTTCATTACATCTTCCTTAATCACATCCCAACACTCTTGGAAGAAACCCATAGAAAAACCATCAGGTTCAGAGCCTTATCTTTAATCATTATACACCTCTTCTTCCTCGAAAGCCCGCTCCAAATGAACTACATCACTAGGCCCTTTGGTTTCAAAAGCAAGGCCATAAAGGGTCGGCCTCCACCTTACCCGCTTAGTAAGGAGCTTCTCAAAGAAGTCAATGACACGATTTTGAATAATCCCTTCTTCTCTACACTCTACCCCATCAATTTTCAGTACTTCAATGTTGTTGTTTCTTTGATGAGAGTTTGCCATTTGATGGAAGAATTTCGTACTTCAGTCCCCTTCTCTTAACCAAAGTGATGTTGACTTTTGTCGCCATGACATTTCTTTTATTAGTATCATCCTCTCAAGATTTGCAACCAACCAGGTCTTTTGCTATTGTTCCTCCTCAATGAGTGGCCGCCTCTCTTGGATGCTCCCAATCTCCTGAATTTTCATCTTCTTAAGATTCTTATTCTCCCCTATATTTACAAAAGATTGAATATTCCATAGCTTCAAGTCCCTTTTAAATGCGTTTAGCTTGTTCGCAAAAATGAAACTAGGGGTCCCATTGAACTGGTAAGAGGTCTACCACTGTTTAACCCAATCCACAAAGCCTTCAGATTTCAACCACATTCTTGAACTTAAAATATCTACGATGACTATGAAGGCCACCATAGTCGAACAGGATAGACCAATGATCTAAAGATAAGCGTTCCAAACACTTTTGCCATTTATCTGGAAAATGGCTTTCCAACTCTAAAGATATTAAAAAATGGTCCAAATGAGACCAAATCTAGTTATTTGACCAAGTGGCAGGGCCCCCTGCGAGTGGTAAATCCACTAGAATCAAATAAAAAATACATTCTGAGAATTCCAAACTTGCAGTCTCACTTGTCTGCTTCCAAAACTCACTTGAGAATCTGACAAATTGAAGTTCTAATACACCATGGAAGGTCCCACCAACTATGCGCCCTTGCTAGTTCTTCCCACAATAATCTTCTATCGACATCAACATTTGGTTTATAAACTCCTGCACAAGCCCATAAAAAATTATCACACACATTTGAAATAACATGGTACCATATATCTTCTGATATAGTCCTCCATTTTCTCCACCACCCACCTATCCCACATCACCACAACTCCTCCCGAAGCCCCTACCTAAGCCATGAACACCCAATCCACATGATTGTCGGTCCATAAACTACGCACGATTTTCCTATCTACCATCTTCAACTTTGTCTTCTGTAAACACACAATGTCCGCTTTCCACTCATGAAGTAAATATCAAATATGAAGACACTTATTGGCCTTGTTAAGTCTGCGAACATTCCAAGACACAATCTTCGGTTTCATTGGAAAGCAGCACACCCCTTCCCTTTTGCCCTTTCCTTATTGGGGTACCTTCGGGATTCATCGACCGTGTCAGATGTTTAAGCTCCCTCATTTGCTTTGATTCCCCTTTCCTCTTTTGCTTGTCCCTCTACAATGGCAGTTAACAAAGCCATAAACCACTCTTCATACCCTTCACACTCGATCCCCACTAAATGTTGTAACTCCTTCGCCTTATGAATCACCCAATCTGAGGTTTGGCCTAGAAAAAATATATTCAATGGAGTGGGATTCCCAAAGTCTTGAAACTCCTCACACATTGAAATGTCATCTAATCCCTTCTGTCCACATACCTTAGGGATGAATAATTCATCCTCCACAGACTGCATAAGATCATCCGAGTCACTACCCACTTATGCCAACACGAAATTGTCTAAATGTTGTGTGGTGATGTTCGCCAGCAGCAAAACATGTCCCCATGTCCCCACCCCTCATCAGAGATATCTATGCACCCTTCATCGGAGCAAAGTGAGTTTCGAACCGCACATGTGCTTTCTGAGCATACTGCACTCGAAGAATTCTGTCGAAAGTCCCGTCAAAGTTCCCCATCCCCACCGTCGACACTGTCTAAGCACCCCCCTCCGGTGATTCCCCTGTTGGCACGCTGTCCGGCACGAAACCGAGTTCAACCAACTCATCGCAGGACAAGGTAGAGCACTTGTCACTACGCGAGAGCATCCTGGGTTGGGTCATACCATACCCAGACGACCCACAGGGTGCTCGCGTCCTCTTGTGAAGGGGCCTTGGACTTAGACGGCCCAACACTAGACCCATGGCCTCCCTTTGAGGCAGTTAAATATGCTGCCCCTTGAGGTTGGGCCCTGGGCCAAGAAGGCCCAACCCCATCCCTAGAGGATTCCTTTGTTTTTTGCTGCATCATGGGCTGCGGGTTGGGCTGGGCCTCAGACCCACCCACTTTACGCCAAACTGCCCCCCTTTTCCCCAAACTTTCATATTTCTTTTGGGCCCCTACCTAGGCTTTGCTAAACCCATCACCGACTGGCCCCTCACCTTTTCGTCTGCCCTTTGCTTCCCTTTCTTTAAACAACGAGACCACCCTGACTACTTCGGCCATATCCCTCTGCAGGTACTATACCTGCCCTTGCAACTCCAACAGTAACCTGCGAATTTCCCACATCTCCTGACTCGCCACCAATATTGAGTGACTCGATGCGTACGACTACTGCTGCCTCTCCTCTCGTTGTTTGTTACTGTTGCTACTTTCCTACCCTTGTTTCAACCTTGCCTCAGCAAGGACATCCTTGTAGGATTTGAAGGAAGACCTTGCATGTGACAACCCGCTTTCTTTTATTAATTTTACTACATAATAGAATGATACTATTCATTTTGGGGATTATTTTAGTTTAATTGTGAGTTTCTTAGAAATATATTTGATATGTATATTGGGATTTTCTTTAGTATTAAAAAGGAGCAACAAAAACTATAAAAAATTATTTTATGATATTATTGTTATTAATTTATTTTATTAAATAAAATAAGATATTTAGATGATTTGGTCTTTGAAAAATCAAGGAAATTTGAAACGGAGGAATGGAGGAAGAAGTCAAATGGCACCACTTGGTAAAACCGGATTGGTCAGTTTTAGGCAGTTCTAACATCTTTCGGTAAATTAGTCATAACTCCTTCATTTGATCTCCAAATAAGGTTATTCCAATTCCTATAGAACACTAAGAGATAGATCTACAACTTTTATATTTTGAGTTTTCAGAGATAATGACAAGATCTAGGAGAAAATCTGGTTGGGAGTTGACAGAACAATTGAAGTGCGAGAAAAACACTAGCACCGACTTTGACCATGAGGAGACCAATTGAGAAATGTGGCCACCGACTTTGCCATGTCTTAGAACCATTCCTAAGCTACTTAGGTGTCATTCTATGAAGGAAAACAAGTGGCCAAATGGGTACTTGCCTCTAGAAGATTTTTAGATGTTCCTAAGGTGCAAGAAACCTAGTACATGTGTCACTTGAGTGTAGAATGCTTGTAGGTGAAGAGATCTTGTTAAGCCTGATATTTGATTATCTTTTAGGTGGATGAAGCTAAGCCCTTAGATTAATTTCTTGCCCACCAGGCCTATAAGCTAAGGCCAATGATGCCCTAACTCCTAAGACCCTAAATGTGGCAAAAAATTGGAGGAGACACTTGGACCATTTAAAGATGAATCCCTCTATCACTAAATATATGAATGACACCTTAAGGGGAAAGGTTCTTCACCCTTTCCTCTCCTCTAACTCACGGCCCTTTAAAGAGAAAAGACTCTCAAACCTTGCTTAAATCATACACTCCTCAAAACACCCACACAAAGAACATTTTGGAAACAGAAAAGAGAAGTTTATCAAAAGCTAAGCTCACTCTCTAGCAAGAAGCTTTGGAGAACTTGGTAAGTGTACAAATACCTTAAGTTTGATGTCAAATTGCTTGGATGATAGCTTTGTACTCATAGATATTATATTCCTCTACAAAGTGACAAATGATTGTAGTTTAAGTAAGCTTGAGCTATGAATTGTTGTAAGACAAGGGAGAGTGATTTTATTAAGAATAAAGACCTTGTTTTGGATGGCTATGATGGAAAGAAGAGACAAAAATATGTAGAGCTTGAATGACAAAAAGATATGGGAAATTGAAACTAAAGGGTTAGGCCTTGATATGGTATATATGATTGAAAGTGTTTACTTGAGCTATGGTTTTGTTAGTGTTATGAAAGATTAAATATTGGTATGAACCCTAGTAGAGATAAGGACCTAGTCATGAATAAGGTTATGAGGAATAAGACTTGAATATAGAAAACAAATTGAAATCTTGGAAAGGAAATAGGTATACTTATGTATTGATTTGGAGGATTGAAAATTAATGTATGATCTTGGAAATTGACCAAAAAGAAATAAGTATGACTAAGAAGAGAAAATAACTTATAAGTGTATGTTAGAAGGTTAGGAATAGGGTTGGGTACAAAAGTGACTTGTTTTATGTTGAAAAGCCTAATCCAAGACCTCGCTTCACTCTCGCTTGACTTCTGGCTCGAGCCAGATATAAGCGGAGGTCCAACATGTTTTGGTAAACTGGGCATAACTTGTTCATTTGATGTCGGATTGGAATGATTCAAGAGGCTATGAAAAGTTAAGAGAAAGATCTATAACTTTTATGTTTAAAGCTTTAGGAGATAAGAACTCAATAAAAAATGAAATTGGGATTGAATTAGCAGAGTGAGATTTAGGCAGAAATCTAGCTCGACCATTGCTCGACTTTTGGCTCGAGCGAGATTCCCCTATTATCTAAATCCGAGATTTTCTTGTGTCCAATGCATGTGATATAATATAAGGATTATATGTTGAATGCAAATGTATGATTTATATGTTATGAATCCCATGAAATATGTAACATATATGAAAAGAGTCTAAGAATACATGCATGTTCCAATATGTCACTAGTTTTACATCGAAGGGAAGGGACATGACATGCAGTTTAGGAAAGATGAGAAATATTTATAAGAATAAGAAAGAAATAACTAAGAATAAGATAGTTAAGTCATGACAGGGACGGCGATATGTAACGCCTGTTGTATGATAAGAATGTTTATGTCATCACGGGGACGGCGATACGTAACGCCTATGAGACTAACTTGACTAGAGGGGATGGCGATACGTAACGCCCGCTATAATAAGAATGTTTACGTCATAACGAGGATGGCGGTATGTAATGCCTGCTACGATAAGTATGTTTATGTCATAATAGGGATGGCGGTACGTAACGCCCACTATGATAAGTATGTTTATGTCATAATGGGGATGGCGATACATAACGCCCATATAACGAATATGAATGGTGGTGAAGGCGATACGTAACTGCCGTCATGATATGATAAGTTATATCAAGACGGTGAAGGCGATACGTAACTGCCGTCATATTAAGGCACCCGACGGTGAAGGCGAATCGATCTGCTGTTGAGGATAAGACTAAGGCTTATAAGATCAAGAATAATAACATGAAATAATACTATTTACGAAACGCTACGCTACGACACGAAAGGTGTGCACCATTGTTCACTAAGTCTTTTCTTAGAAAGTGCATAATTCGAAAGTAACTTGTATATAAGGCATGCATGAGTCATGATTAATAGGTGTTATGGGCATATGCTGTGCATATGCAGGTTATTTGTGAATATTGTTATTATTTTATTATGTTCTTTGTGCACTTACTGAGATTTTTTTGAATATTTCCTATCATTCCTCTCAGAATGATAGATTTAGTTGCAGGTAGGTATGATCCACCGAGAGGATCAGACTCTCTGAGAGATTCTGGTGAGCCTTGAGAGGCCTACCGAATTCTCTCCCTGTGTTGACTCACTTTTGATAGTTATGCCTCTTCTATTTTGAGCATGTGATGAAGGACATCAGACAATACAATAGAAAGAAGTTAAGAAAGAGTCTGCTTGGTGAAGAGACCTAAAGAAGATATGAGAAGCTATATTTATGTATTTTGAATCTCTAACTTATGAACAATGGAGATGTGATGTTGATATATATATATATCTACAAGTTTTAGTTATGTCGTGTCATGTGATCTAAATGCAAAGTTAGATTTCTTTTGCATTTTTTGGAAATTAACATTTTTCCGTTGTAGTACTCATGACGCATGATTAGTAAGTTACATGCATGCAAATTACACAAGATAAGCATGAAGGGTAGATAACCTTGTGTTACCTATCCTGACCCTTCAGTTTATATTATATCTCGGACGTAAATCGGGGACATCACATTGCAGCACCCTACCCTTGCTCGACTAAGCTCTTTCCCGAGAATTGACCTCTGGAGGGTCCTCCTTAATTCGGTCCGCCATCACCTCTCGGAGTTTCCTCCATCCCCAACCCTTTTCTCCTTCAGGAATGCAGACACTTTTTCTACACCTTGGTTATACTCGGCATTCTCAAGAAATCTCCCTTTGTTATTCGCACGTCGTTGAGCAATGAAACTCCAATAGCCTTCTCTAGTCGCTGAATATACCTCCTCCTTCCCCCTTTCAAACAATCCTCTAGCATTTTCCCAAACCATTTCACTGTCAATGGTCCCAGTAGCACAAAGTGCACTACCTTCCATCCCTTTTCAATCACAAGCAGCAAGCCCCCCTCCTTTGACAGTATAAATAGCTTCAATTCAATTGCTATTTCAGTAGGCGACCCATTCAACCACCACACAAACTTAACCCATTAACGTAATAGCATTAACACAGAGAAAAACACAATTGAAATGAATGAGAAGAAGTTCAGGAAAGTGTTTGCATGTGTACTAAGAGAAAACATTTAGGAGAGAGAAACTCGAAATAGTTTTCAACCCTTATCGACCAAAGAAACGAGCCATCAACTAACCGATTAACACTTGTGATCAACCACTAAACCAAATTGAACCGTCCCCTTGGACTAGATTGACGATCGGGTAACCAATATCCCAAACCCACTATATGAGGAAGCCACTTGTGTGAAGGTGGTGGAAGGAGCAAATCTGCAAGGCAATGAAGGCAGTGTACTTGGTTACTCCTATTGATATATATATATATATAATATTTTTACTCACTAGAGATGAAGGGACTTGTTGCCAATCTAGGATCTACAATGAAGAGTACCATAGAGTTGTTGAGGAGGCTTGGGATTTGACTAAGGGTTTGTCATTGGTGCCTTGTGAAGATAAAGGCTTAGGACCCCGTGTTTCGGGAGAAGACGTTGTCCCCTTGGTATCTCTTCCTTCCTTAAATAATATAGTTGGATCATCATCAGATTGGGTTTTGCCAGAGGTTAATGAGATTCAGCTTGTCATGGGAATCTCACATAGAGGATGTGAAGACCAATTTATAGCACTACTCATTACAATTGAGGCGAGTCACTTACGTGACTCCAAATCAAAGTTTAAGAAAAGTAAGGAGTTGGAGCGTCTTTATTGGGGAATCAACTACGACGTTTTGGGCGATAACTCAAGTTAAGAGAAGACTAAAGGGAGGGAATTATGAAGATTGGGTTGGGGTTGGGGTTTTAGTCTATGGGAAACATTGGGTTGGAGTTGGGGTTGGGGAGGTGTATTTTATTCTTACTCGGGTTTGATGTATTTTGGGTAGTTTTTCACGGGCTTTTTTGGGTCATTAGGAGCTCTCTAGTATCGGATAGGTATTTTATTGTATACATCCAGTGTACTTGGTTACTCCTATTGATATATATATATATAATATTTTTACTTATAAAAAAAACTATTATAATTAGATCCCATTGGCACATCATAAATGGTAAGAAATTTTCCATCACGAGTAATGTGAGATCTCATTCACCACCCTCCTATGCTCAATCTGGGATAATAGAAAAATGAAGAGGATTCTTGTCAATTTAGAATTTAAAATTTCTTGTGTTTCTCATTTTATATATTACTCATCAAAAAATTACTTATAAAAAAATCTTTCGTATTATAACGAGTAACGAATCCAAACTAATGCTTCTTCAACCTCCTTTTTGTAACATGGTTTGAAAAAAAAAAAAGAGGTCTTCCAACACCAACCATTGATACAAAGACACATTTTCCCAAACCAAAACATAAAAACACTCCTATTATTTGGTGAACAACAATAGTCTTGTCCATGAGCTCTAACGGAAATGTTTTAAAAAAAGGAGATTTAGTAAAGACAATTTGGCATTTCAACAAAAGACATGATTCCATGTTTAATTCATGATTAAAAAGTATGTTGTGTTAGACTAAAAATGGCCTTGTAAACGTGTCAGCTATGTTCTTTTTCAGAGTTCTATTTCCTGAAGAATGTCTTGCAAGACATCACTGTAGGAAGGGATATATAGAATTACAATTCAAATAGTCACCACTAATGTTTTCAGAAACACGATCTGGACAAATAAAGATGTCTGGAAAATTCTCATAATTTAATCTTCAAAATCTAAGGCAATTCTGTCTTAGTTGGGGCATACTTTTGTTTTCTTCTTGAGTATTGTTCTGGGTTATGCCCATTCATTGATCAATAAAATTTGTTTACTTACAAAAAAAAAAAAAAAAAAGAATCTAGGGCAATTCTGTTAGGCCACAAAAAAAAGTACTTGGTTACACCCTCGGATTAAGGCAATAAAAAAAAAAGTAAGGCCACAAAAAAAGACCCCAATAATTTTTTATTTTTATTTTGAGCTAACGTCTAAGGAGTATACAACCTCAACTTCTTGATCTGACATTTCCAATGGCCACACAAACCTTTTTTTTTTTATAAGTCAAACCTTTTTCTTTCTCCCTTTACTCTTCCCCTTTAAGAGGGGGGTGGAGGGGTAGGGAGTTGTTCACCATCACAAAACTTAAAGGCATAAATTATCCCGTTCCTTTCTTGTAACCGTTAAGTCTTATACCATCCTTTTACATTCTAGATCCAATTTTTCTACCATGTCCTTGCATAAAATTTCACACACCATCCAAATAGTCACAAAATCTGATCAGAAAAACTTCTTCAATATGTTGATTGCACTCCAAACATGTTCTGAATCCACAGACAGAACCAGCCACGCAAATGTGCATAAGCATCGAAGAATATGAGGCACACTGAGTTATCAACATAAATGTTTGTTTCTTGCTATTTAACAGCGAATTAAGATATAACCATGGCTAATCCCATGAATGGAAAAGTGCCTACTCCATAATTTACAGACAAAAAAGGCACCATCTATGACTTCATGGGCATAATTATCCACAATTACACAAAGAACAGAAAAGAATGCAAGGTAATTCATAGCTGAATCAAGTTAAAAAGCTCACCCCACGAACCCAATGAGCACGTCGCACACCAAAAACAAAAGATCTCCAAAGAATAGATAAACTCAATTAGAACCGATACCTGACGAAGCTAATGTGGACTCCGAGGCTTCGATGCACGGCCGAACAATCGATGCAGAGGAAGATCCCGTACGTCACAGACGCCCAAGTAGGGTTCTTTGCATTACAATCGAAACACATCTGAATCCACAAGAAAAACACAAACGAGAAAATTCAAAACCAAACATCCCATTACAGAGCCCCTCAGATCTAATTCAGATCCAACCAAAAGAAACCTAAAAGAGAATAAGTTAGAAAGGGAAAAACAAAAGCACAGACCTTGTTTTCCGACTTTGCTTTCAGTTTTCTGAAAATAGCGTTCTTGTCAGGGAGGCCATCCGATGCCATGGCAGAGGGACAGAGACTCATGACCCAGGGGGTGTACGAATGTACAAATCGAACACCTAGGGAGAAGGAGAGAAATATAAGTGAAGCCGCAGATAAATTTTTTCTTTTACTTTTTTATTTGCTTCCGTTTTTTCGTCCCATCCAAAACGGAGAAATTTACAAAACGACGAAAATAACCTTCTTTCGGGCAGTCACGATTTGAACGAGGAGATTAGGTAAATTGAAATAAACTTATTTTATTTTTTAATATTATTATTATTTTAAATTTAAAAAAATTATATTAAAATTTAAAAAATATATATTAAAATTTAAAAAAAATATAATAAAAATTATATTTTATATAAAAATTTAAAAAAATATAATAATAAATTTAAAATGAGTTAAAATGAACTCATCTCAATTATAAATCCAAACCAACCCACAAAGTTACCTTTCGGGATCCGTACCAACGGACATCTTCAGTTTTAGAATCGATGGATTCGTGGTGGCTGTTGTTTCAGTTAACGCTAACGGTCTTCTGTTAAAAGTAATAAAGCCCAAAATATCTATTACAAAAGAAAATTTCTACTTTATCATCTATTCTATTAATTATATAGAAGTATGGTTTGGCATACCATCTGTACTAATCGGTGTTAAAATGTATGTTTAAAAATAAAAAAATGATTACTTCAAAAAATAAAAAGGCCACACACAATTGGTTCTTTAAGTGGTACAATTCTACAAAAGAGATTACCGCTTAATAAATACTTTCCTTTTATTTTAGAAGATGAAGAGAACTTGTCATCAATCAAGTTCTCTGATTTAGCAAAATTGACGATCAGAATGTCGAAGGCTTCGCAATTAACTGGCACGGTGTTTCAATCCATAATCATCAGTGATGGTTTTATGTTTCCTGCACCTTCGTTCCAATTCTACGGACATGAGTGATAGTTTCAAAACTCGAAACATTGTTGTAGCCAGCACTTCTATCCAACAATCACGATGAACAGGAGTCAATGAAATCATGGTGACCTGCATCCACTTTGAACAATTCGCCGTAAACAACCAACTCACAAAGCTTTTATTTTTACTCACTTTTTCTTCTTGGTAGTTTCGCACTCCCCTCCTCGAGTCACATTTATGTAGCATACCACTGCTACAGCTGGCCTTGATGGATGAGGGCCAGTAAAGCCTCACTCACTCACTACCTCTCATTTGTTTCTTTCCTCTATGAGGAAGTTGTGTGATTGTGAGATTTTGATATGTAATAGTTTGTGGGTTTCGAGTCCATCTCACTAGGGGTATTGAATAGTGGTGAGTCTTCTCTCACCCACTCTTTGTTTTTCCACTCATGCACATGCTCAAATCCCCCCCAATAGCTCATTATGCAAATCTCTCTCCTTTCCACTAATTTTCAATGAGTTTTGGACAAAACTTTATGGGTTCTTTGAATTGGTGCTGCCATCAAGCATTTCCATCTTTTGACACACTGTAAGCCTACCCTTCATACTTTCTCTTAAAACTTTCCCATCGAGACCTTGAAAACTATTGGTAACCTAAAAGAATAAGCAAGAGAGGATATAGAGAAATAGAGAGGGTAGAGAGGTGATGACGGTTGGGGATAGAGCAGGGGAGAAGGAGAGAAATTGGGGTTAAAATTTTTCTAGCATTTTTTTGGAGCAAGAAATAATAATAAAGCTGTCTTTCCTTCAAGAGGTGAAATCAGCTAAACAACCAAATGCTTTGCATTCAATATTTCTACAACGGGGTTAGCGCTTTTGTTCTTTATAATTATAATCTTCAATATGCATGTTTTGATAATTTTGCTAAATCTTTAATAGGCTTATACAATCAATAGTGCCAAAGTTATGTTTATCAAGAAGAGACATCAAAACAAGCAATTAAGGGATCCAGAAAATATTGCAATTCTTGCAGAAGAAGCCTCCAAGAACCCTTCATTCAATGCTCTCTAGGGTGCAAAGTAATCTTTCTAGGTCAACTTATTTTAGTTCAAATGTATCCAACATTTACAAGACGAACAGGTCAAGCACTGACACTCAGATTAATTGGTCATGCACCGATTCTTCGATCCATCTTAGACCGAGACGTTATATAAACAACATTTTGCGCATTGCTGAGATTATAGGCTCGTTTCTTAATTACACACCATGTCAATATATATATTTAGATAAAAAAATAAAAAAATAAATCATATATTAGTATGTGGTATGAGGTGATAAATCACATTTCTCATTACAAAAACCTTTAAAAATTAAAATAATTTTTGTATTTTTCTCTTTTGGAAATATTTGATTACTATATTTTTAATTTAAAAACCTTTATACTATATATTTTCTATTTTGATCAATTGATTCTTCTATTTGCCTTTAAATGCACAAACTTAGTTCACAGAAAAAATATGAACTAATTGCAATACTTTTATCATTTTGTTACGTTGGTTTATGGTGATGCATTGATGGTGGTGACTTATGACTCAAATTTGATAATTGAACATTAGAGAGCAAGGAGAGTATTTAATAAAACAAAAAAATATATATATATTTTAAGTAGAAGTTTTCATAACCCTTTTTTTTTTTCGAAATCCAAGCTCAAGCCCTTTCCAAGCCCACCCTTGAATAAGGCCTAAAGCCCAGCTTGCATATTCCAAAAACCTCGAAACATTTTTCCTATCATCTCTACTCTGACGCCCCCAAATACATCTCTCTCTCTCTCTCTCTCTCTCTCTCTCTATGAATTTCTACCACTGGGCCAACGTCGTGGCCCCATTATGCTTCTCGTCCACCTCTCTTTCTCCATTTCTAACCATCTCTCTTCCCTCCCTCGACTTTTATCTCTCTTGGTGTTGTCCTCTCTTCTACAATTTCTTTACTTCAACTGGACGCATCATGCTGCCATCCTCCATCTTGGGTTTCTATCTTTGCTTGTTGGTAAGCTATCTTTCCTCTACCATTTGTCTCTGTTTAGTTCACTCTTATTCACTCTGTCTTTCCCCTTTGTATTTTCTCTCTTCTCCCTTTGTTATTTTTTTGTTATTGATGAGAATGCAAAATATCATATTTTTCTCTTTTAATGTTTAATATTTTATACTTATTTGATACTAAATGTACTCATTATTCTTATATTTTGATTTAGGATGCAAATAGAGGTGCTAAGTGCAAACGAAGCTAATTGGGCGATTTTAGACAATTTCGATATTGTTTCGTAATCTGGGTATAACTCTCTCATCAGAGCTTAGATTGAGATTATTCAACTCCAAGACAAAGTTCTACAACTTTTATGTTTTAAGTTTTGAAAGATACTGGCTACATCAAGGTCAAAATCGGGATCAAACTTAATGTATCTGCACTACTAATATTCCGTTTTAATGCTGCTGGGAATTAAATTGAAGAAAACCACATATATTTATTCTAATTCACATGGGCCCGCAATTCCCACTAGCGCCAAACACCTGGGATGGAAACTCACGGCATCTCAACACATAAAGAATAGCTCAGCCTCTACTTCAATGGGCCCACAACATCAATTCAAAACGCACATGTTGTTTGATTTCACTTGGGCTGTACTATTGGACTTCAATACGGCAGACTTACATTTAGACTCATGGGCCACATTGCATAGTTTCAGTTCTACAAGGGCATGACACTTTACGTTGGTCTGGGGAGCATCACATAAATACATAAATGTTTGCACTTAGCGCTAGAGGGAAGGAACAAACACACAAACCTCTCTTTTTTCAACTTTTCCTTTGAATTTTCATCATGGCCCTCATGGCTAAACTTTTATACTTGGTCTAAGGAAATGGAAACCTCGAAATCAATAAAATTATAAGATCTAATTTGTTTTTATTATTTAATTTATGCTTTGAGTATTAGATGTTGCCTATTTTCATGATTATCTCGTTTAATTACTAGGAAGCTTACTAGTTTATAATTTATTACAATCTACTGCTAGGTTAGATATCAAATCCGTAATTGTTTGATCCATCTAATCTGTGAAACAATTAAGATTTAATGATATGCTGCATCAGAAATTATTAGATCATAAGAAGAACGCTCGACTAAATTAAATATAGTCGCTTGTGCTTGTATTATTTAGTTTCATTAATCTCTCAAACTCTTAAGGCTCATACTAGATTAAATCCTTTAGCGCTTGTTTTAAGTTGTTTAGTAGTTAGGATTGATTAGATCGTTTGTTTTCTAATTAATTATGACTAAGGAGAGAGAGAAAAATAGTCTCAATGGTGAATATTCAAAGTATTAATTGATATATATTTGTATCGATAATCAGTTATAAAACTCCGATTGTGGATGTTGACTTTGACCAAGGTTTGTTCTTTTGATTGATTTCGGTACTTTAATTTGAATTGTTCTTTAGTTGTTTTTTATTTTTCTTGAAATTATTTTTGTTATACTCAAACCCCTCATCCTTGTTCAAGTAGCATAAAACTAGGCTAGATACTCTCCGTGGGAACAATCCTTACTCACACTACTATATATAATTTTTTTAGGAGTATAGGTTTTATTTTTAGTTGTCTGCGACAGTACACCAGTTACCATCACTGATTATCATCTGCCATATGTCGTTTGACGAAGACCACCAGTAAGCTTCACTAGTCTCCTTTCGCTCTCGGCTCCAAGGCCCAAGCCCATTTAGAGTTTGAAAACTCCAACCTCAGTTGCACTTTGTTCCCATCCGATTATCCTTATCATCAACTTTTCGTACCATCCCTACATTGGTGAATGTGATCTCCTCCATCTATTGGTCTCTCTATCTATCTCAGTCTCTCAACCCCTATCGCAAGTGCTTGGGGCAGGGTCTTAAAGAGGAGAGATGGTTGTGATGTTGTGGGGTAGTAAAGTATGCAGAGTCTATGGGTGTTGCTATGAAGGTAAAGATGGGAATGAATAATAATGATTTTAATAGTTAAGGAATTCAATTAATGAAACAAAGAGTTTTGGAGTGTTGTCAAATGTTAGTATTTGAGTGGTTGTGACGCCCACGAATCCCCCCTGGGATTTAGAAGGACTCGCGACATCAAGACGATCATCTCATGGATCAATCATCCCATCGAATAGTGTTTGAAGAGTGTGTGAAGTATGCACCAAGTGTACAATAAAATATTCGCAGCGGAAAAATAAATAAAAGTCAGTTGTTCTAGTACCAGAGATTCTTAAAAATTACAAATCAATTTAAGGACAATTTCTCCAACAGAAAATTATACAATCTATCAAAAGAAAAAGATAAGTAACACGGCTTTCGAGATCACAATTTCGATCTTCATCCTCTCAACAAGTTTTCTTTCCTGTGGAGTCTGTAGCTCGGGCCAAATTTCATTTTTGCAATCACAAACTACGATCCCGTAAAATGGGGACCGTAGGGTGGAAGCGATCCACCGAAGTGAGATGTGAATCCCAGTAAGCAATAGACAACATACAACCAATTCACACAACAGAACATCATCAGTATTTACAAGTAAACTCAATGAGTGCATGTACCATGAATATGAGACTTGCAACATGACTTATGCACATGCACTTTCATATAAAAACTTTCATAATCCTTGACAGTTTTTGAAACTTTGCTTCATATACATGCTTTTCATAAAAATGCTTTCATATAACTTTGACTTCTTTCATATGGACAGTTTGAACTTCTTTTCAAGAGTCCTCTTTTCAAAATGCTTTTCGTCTTTTCTTATCTTAGGTGCCACTTATCATATCATATCATATCATATCATATACAGCTCGAAAGTCATTTTCTTTTCGTCATGACTCTTATTTTGGACACCTCACGGTTCCTCTATGCACCGTATGTTCCCGCTAGTTACCATAGCACCCGACGACTGTATCAAACCTAAGTAGCTACGTTTCGCGTTCTTCGTCACTTGATGATTGATCACTCACCGAGCGACTACAAACTTTTCTGTATTGGTAAGGCCGAAGCCAACACCGTTCTATATGCACCCACTAGCTTTAGGTGTAACCACGCTCTAGACACCTTCTGGAGCCATACATGGTCTGCCGACGGTTCTTTGTCGATCTAGGGGCTTTCACTCGACTTTAATCACTCCTAAGTGAACAGGGAGTTCCACTGGGGCACTACCCCGTCCCAGCCTTTGGGGTTCTTATAAAACTTTAATTCTTTTCTTTATTTTAAAAACATGCTTGACTCAAAAACATGCTTTTCGTGCTTCATGCATGGGACATGCATGCGAAATGTGACTTCTTATGCAAAACATGTAGATCATGAAACATATGAATCATGCATTCACAAATCATATCTCATACAAATTAACATATGAACAGACTCCCCTTTTTAATTTATTTTCTATCCAACGCGTCATGCATATTCCAATGAAGAGACAGTCAAAACCTTAAGTCACATCGCATCAAACCAACACTGTCTTATAGGAGTTAAGGATGCAACTTATAATGGAGTCAAACCTAACTTTTCTTCTCTTTTCTCTTTACCAACACTCATATTTCCTCAAGATCTTCTCAAAACTTAATAGTTATATCATAACCAATCATTAATCACCACATTTACATTGCATGTATAGTTATTTTGTTCAACAGATAATCATCATATAATATTTTCTCTAACCCCAAACATTTCTCAATCTATACATCAAGGGAATTTAAGAATACACATCGATAGTTACTAAAAAGTAACAGAGTCATCCAACCAAATCATTCTATCACCAACAAATAATAAAATACTAGAGTCATTCTACCAGATCATTTTATTACCAATAATTATTAAAATAACCGAATTATCCAACCAGATCATTTTATCACTAATAATCATTAAAATAATCAAATTATCCAACCAAATCATTTTATCATTCATAATCACTAAAATAATCGAGTTATCCAACCAGATCATTTTATCACTAATAATCACTAAAATAATTGAGTCGTCCAACCAGATTATTTTATGCCCAATAATTATTAAAATAACAGCCATCCAACCAAAACATTATATCATCAACAATTACCATCTACACAATATTCAACCATAGTAAGATTAACTTGGAGTAATCTCAATTTCCATTAAATGGCCTCAGGCCCAACTAATCTATTCTCGAATTACTCAATATCACTAGATAACACTTTAAGCAAACAAAACAGAGATTAGTACACAATCAAACAATCAAACAAGTATCTATTACTTACAGCGTACAAACGAACGCCAATCGAACATCATGGTGATCTCCGATCTCTAACAGGTAAGTCGTACACTATTCATCTCCGGGCACGGCAAGTGACGAGTTGGGCTTGGGTACTCCGTTTGACACCAAACTTTAGGGGAATACTCCTTGAAGGATGAGAAATCTCATGGAGGTGGTGGTGAGGCGGTGAAACCACCGAAAAGTGGCGGATCTAGCTCGAAATGGTGAAAATCCATTTTCAGATTTTCCCTTGTACAAGGGAGGTGCGTCTATGGATGAGAAAACTGTTTTAGGGGTGTAACAATATGAGGTCGGGGAAGCTTTTGGCGGTGGAGGTGAGAGTCACAGCGGCCGGACGGCGGCGCGGCAAGGGAAAGTCCATTTTTAGACCCATTTTGGTTTTATGGGAGGAGAGAGAAGGTGAGGGCTCTATTGAGGCTGAAATTTCTGGTGGTGAGTCGCCTACGAGTGGCGGATCAAATGGCGGGGGTAGTGTCATGGTACAGTGGCTGATGGTGGAGCTATGGGCGGAGAAATGTGCGGCATAGAGGATTAAACACCTTTTGGGTTTGGGGCTGCCGGCAGGACGTGGGGCTGCCGTCGTCGACACCATCGATGGAGTTGGACTCGCCGGAGGGCGGCGGTTCAGGCGGGGCGTGAGGTGAGACTTGGTGGCCGGGGGTGGCGTCGCCACAAGCCAGAAACCGAACTGCCCCCACGGTTACTGTAGCACGTGTGAGAGAAAAGAGAGAGGAGAGAGAGAAAAGGAAAAGGGAGAGGGGAAAAATGAGGGATTTGACTTTTTTCGCGCTATTTAGATGTCCAACGCTTTTGGGTCTTCAAACTGACAAACAATGTGTTTAAAACACTGATATAAAAATACATAAAGTTAATTAAGCTTAAAAACATTCAAGAAAATAAAATAAAATATCATTTCAACTTAACTCTAATTTTATAATACAATATTTTCCATCCTCAATTAAAATAATGAAGCTTCTAATTATTTAAAAGAATAAAGCCTTATATTTAGATTAGATGCTTAAAATACATTTAAGATCTTGCAATATTTTAAACAACTAAAACCAAGGCAATAAAATGAATGTATATTATGTAATATTAAGGAGCTCTTCAAAAGCTACCAAATAAAATAGAATAAACATAACATGACTTAATAATTTAATAAGTTTAAGATCAACGAATCAGATGATATCAAAATAAGATAAAATGCTCATCAAAAGAAATACAACAAATCAAACTATATATTATGATGATTAAAATCATAATAATGAAAATAACATTTCAAATGAAAAGACCAATAGTATCAATTAATTAAAATAACTAAAAATACTGTTATCAATAAATCTCTCAAAAGCTTGCAATAATAATAGAACTAAAACCACTAAACCGAGATAACATTGATAACAACTAAAATGACAAAAACGATAATAATCATTAAATAACTAAAAATATCGAAATCGTAAATTTCACAAATAACCAAACACAATCATAAATAAAGCGTACCCCAAAATAAAATGAGTGAGGTAGAAATCTAATTTATTAAAATAAATTAAAACATCCTATGATAAAATATAAGCAAATAGAGATATGTAAAGATCTGGGATGTCACTGGTAGTTTTTAATAAAATAGTATGCTTTAGATATAATTTGGGTGATGTATATCGTTTGGGAATATAAGTGTAAAATGGACATTTTAGTTAAACATGGAGTTTTGATGTTAAGAAGGTATAAGGCACATTTCATGTTTAGTTGTTTGTGACAGTAGTGTTTTTTAGATCAAGAATGTTAAAAGTGGTATCAGTAGCGGGCGATCCTAACATAGTAGAAGGCACAAGAAGAGCTATAAAGGGACATCAAGAAGGATCACATAAGCATCAAGAGATTTTGCAAAGACAGTTGAATAGTCATAAGTAAGCAATTACTGGAATTTCAGAAAGATTGGATCAAGTAACTGACATGTTTTGTCCTTTAGGAGAATCTTCTTATGTGAATGTGCACCATGGTGAGTCTGTCGAGCTTAGAAATGTTGTTGAGCATGAAGAGAAAACCATGTGCAGAGAGGTTTTCGATTGAAATTTCCACATTTTAGTGGTAGTGACCCTACTAGTTGGGTCTCTAAGGCCAATCAGTATTTTGATTATGTTAAACTCATTTTCATCAAAAGCTATTGATGGCTTCATATAATACAGAAGGGGAATAATTGGTTTGGCATCAAGATGCTTTAGATAGTGGCCAATTTAATTGTTGGAAAACCTTGGTGTTAACTATACAAGTTAGATGTGGACCATCAACTTATGATGATCCAATGGAAGTTCTAATTATATTAAAACAAACCACTTCTAGACTTTGTATAAAGCATAGTTTGAAGCATTGTCTAATAGGTTGAAAGGGCTATCTGAAAGGTTTAAGTTGAGTTGCTTCTTGAGTGGATTAAAAGATGTGACCATGTTATATGTCAAGATGTTTAATCCAATGAATCTTGGAACTGCTTTTGGTCTTGTTAAGATTCAAGAGAAATATGTTCTTTCCTCGAGAAAACCTTGAAGACAAAATGGAGGTTTTGTAAATAGAAGTATTGCTGACAATAGAGGTAGTGGTGGGTAGAGAGAAGTGGTGCTCCAATGAGGAAGCTGTCCTCTTTTCAGATAGGTGAAAAAAGGAAGAAATGACTGTATTTTCATTGTGATGAAAAGTGAAATCCCAGTCATGTTTGTAAAATTCCTAAGATCTACAATTTGCAAGGGATAATGAGGGCTATGATGAATAAAGTTCTGAGGAAATGGAAGACTTAGTAATAGCAGCTCAAGAAGGGGTTTGACAAGAATCTGAGATTCTTGAGGTCTCAATACATGTAATTTCTGACTATATCGATAGTAATGTAATGAAACTGTTGGCAAGAATTGAGTCTTTTACTTTAAAGATTCTCGTGGATTCAAGAAGCACTCATAACTTCCTGGATCCATTGGTAGTTGAGGTAGCCAATCTAAATGTGGAAAAGGATGTAGGTTTGCAAGTCAAAGTAGAAAATGGGACAAAAATTATAAGTCAAGGCAAATGTGAAGAAACTGTTAAAATCCAAGGGTCTAAGTTCTTAGTTCCATGTGACATTGATCTTAGGGTCCAATGGTTCAAAACATTGGGTCCCATTCATTGTCTATGCCATTGGAGGTGAGTGGCAATAAGCTATTATTGCAAGGCCTTTTCTTTAAAAAGGTAGAAATGGATGCTAGGATGAATCTGTTAAAGTCCTCTTTTATTAGGAGGCCTGGTTGGCTTTTGCAACTAGTAGTAGTATATGACAAGAAAAAAAATGTGGGGGTCTAACCAGAAGTTTAGGAGGTGTTGCAATGGTTCAAAATTGTTTTTGAGGAACGAGTGAGGTTACCCCCACCTCGAGCCTTTGATCATCAAATTGTGCCTAGGGACGGCATTGCCTTAGTTTAGTAGGCCCTATAGGTATTATCATTATCAAAAATTAGAAATTGAAAAGACTGTGAAGATTTATTGAGCAATGAAGTGATTAGACCTAGTTAAAGTCCATTCTCCTTACCTATTCTCCTTATTAAGAAATCTGATGGAACATAGAGGATGTATATTAATTATAGAGACCTCAATCAAGAAACTATCAGAGACAAATTTCTAATTTCTGTTATTGATGAATTCCTTGATGAGTTGAATAGGGCAAAGTATTTTTTTAAACTTGATTTAAAGTTAGGTTACCATCAAATAAGGTTAGGGAGGAAGACATTTCTAAAATAACATTTACAACTCATGAGAGCTACTATAAGTTCTTGGTAATGTTATTTGGGTTTAATGCATCTACCACTTTCCAATGTTAATAAATCATGTTTTAAAACCTTTTCTTAGAAAATTTGTATTAGTCCTCTTTGATAATATCTTAGTCTATAGCCAAGATTTGAGTGAGCATCTTGCACATTTGAGAATAGCTATATATGTTTTACAACATTATACCTTATTTGCCAAGAGGTCTAAGTGTAGATTTGGTGTTACTGAAGTAGACTATCTAGGCCACATTATATCTGGGGAGGGAATTAAGGTAGACACCACTAAAATATTTGTTATGCTTGATTGGCCAATACCTAAAATAATGAATGCATTTAGGGGTTTTTTAGGCCTTACTAGATACTACAAAAAATTTATAAGGAATTATGTTTCTTTAACTACTCCATTAAATTGTTGTTGAAAAAGAACTATTTTCTCTAGTTTAATGAAGCTGGAGAACCTTTTAAATATTTGAAGAATGTTGTAGCTCATTCTACAATATTAAAGCTGCCAGAATTTTCTAAGAAGTTTACCATTGAGTGTAATGCATCAAGAGTAAGGTTAGCGGTTGTGTTAATGTAAGATAGTCAACCCATAGCCTTCTTTAGCAAGGCTCTTAAGGGTAAATAATTGCTTTTATCCGCTTATGATAATGAATATTTGGCACTTGTGTGTGTAGTAGGGGAAACCATTCTTGCTTGGTTAGACCATTAAGACCAAAACTGACCAACAAGTTTTGAAGCACTTGTTAAAGTAGAAAGTGGCTAGTGAGGCTCAGCAAAGGTGGATTTCAAATCTCATGGGGTATGACTTTAAAGTTGAGTATAAAAGGGTCAGAGATAATAAAGTGGCATATACACCATCTAGGAAGATGGAAGAAGATTCAGCTACCTTGGCCCTTATTTCATTTTCTACTCTTGTATGGTTACGTGATTTGAAGCAAAGTTATTCAAATTCTACTGAAATCGCTAACTTGGTTGATGCATTGCAGCATGGAAGGCAGGCCTTAAGGAATTCTCTTTACAAAGGACCATTTTTTTTAGAAAAGGGAAGGTAGTAATAGTCTCTAGTTTCCCATTTCAGAATAAGGTGTTACAATATATTCATCACAGTCCAAAGGCAAGTCATGTAGGCTACCACAAGACTCTATGAAAAGCTAAGCTTTTATTGGCCAAATGTGAGAAAAGATGTCGGGAAGTTGGTGAAAGAATGTCAAACCTTCCAGGTGAATAAAAATGAGAATGTGCTTCCATCAAGGTTACTTCAATCCTTTCTCACTCCTCAAAGTCCTTAACTTGACATTGCCATGTATTTCATTCTAGGGCTTCCTAATTCTAATGGTATGATTGTAATTGTGGTGGAAAAATTGACCTATGACTCATCCTTACACAGCATGCAAGGTGGTAGAAATATTTTTTCCTGGGGTATTCATGCTCATGACTTGCCTAAGACCATCGTGTCTGCTCGGGATGTGGTGTTTACCAGTTTATTTTGGAAAGAGCTGTTCAAGATGCAAGGGACTACTTTGACCTTTAGCTCAACTTACCATCGTCAAGCTAATGGTCAAGTTGAGGTCTTAAATAAAACTGCTGAAGCATACCTAAGAGCATATCGTGGGTGCAAATAAAAAAGCTTGAGTAATTGGTTGCCTATGGCTGAGTGGTGTTATAACACTATAGTACACTCATCCACTATAATCTCACCATTCCAAGCCTTGTTTGGAATTCCACCACAAGGTTGCTATCTTATGTGCTATGAACTACTGCCAATGTTGCAGTTGACCAACACTTGAAGACAAGGGAATAGATTTTGTGCTTTTTGAAGGAGAACTTGAGACAAAATAGGATGAAGGCATTATCTCAATGGAGCTCTTCTAGTCACTCAGGACACATTATATTGAGTGGTGTACCTTGGGTTGTCATTAGACGACAATAGACTCAAGTGAGATGGTCATATTCTTGAGTCAAAGTCGTGACCTCTCTAATGATGGAGGCTAGATGAGGTTTTGGTCAAAGATGAGGCACGAAGCCATGCTTCGCTCATAACAAAGTAACATACATTGTCATTATTTATGGTTTGGTGAACAAAGCTAGGGTGTGTTGATGGTCTATTTAAAGAAAACTATGATGCATACATTAATAAAATGGATGTTTTGCACCCATCAGGTTACTTGAAAAACTTATATGATCCTAGTATGACTTACTTTCCCTTTTGATTCCCATGCAAACCAGAAATTTGATTGATACGCATAATTACTCGATGAGGTGCGTGCAGTTTTGCTAAAAATGCAGTCCCGTGTGGTTGTTCTTGTTAATTCCTCTCTCAAGGCGGTGAAAATAAAAATGAAGGGTGCCACACGAGGACTTCTAGGTTACTCACCCTAGTACTACTATCACCCAAGCATGCTTAATTGCATAATTTTGATGTGATCTGATGTGTTAATGCTCGTATGATCGCACCCATCAAACTACTTGCAAACAATTTATGTAATCCTTGAACGATCTACTTGTGCCCTTCCAATTCCCATGCGAATTGGCAATCTGATCGATACCCATGTACTCGAAACACATCACAAGTTTTGTAAAGTCCCACCAAATTGGACCCAGTGCGTGTATCCATTGTGTGCCGAGTACCACATCACACCCTTCAATTGCCAACAATAAAAATCGATAGAGAATTGGGTACCTCGAAACAACTTGGAACAATACACTCACTCTATTGCGTCGTCCTTTGCAATCTAGCTTTTCCTCACTTGCAGCCATCACCTTCATACCTTGTGTTTGCTAGGATGTCAACTCCATTTTTTTGGCCAATGAAGCATTTAGAAAATTATGAGAGCTTTGGGAGTCTAGAAGTATTATGATGCCATATCCCATAATGACTCCTTGAATCTTCTTGGTTTGTGGTGACATTGTCCCTACCATTACATGTATTAAGATCGTCGCCTCCACATGAAACTTGGCTTGCTCCTCTTTTTCGCCTTCGCTATCAATTTCTTCATCATGCACATATACCCACTTCAATTAGGAATAGCGTCTTACAATGATGGCTAGACACAAAATGCTCATCACAATTAAAGCAAAAACCTTTTTTCCTCAATTCTTGTAACTCATTGGGATTGAGGCATCGAATGGTTGGTATTTTTGTTCTTTATAGGGGTGGCATTGGTTCCATAGGTATTTGCCGCTTGGCCTGTATCTACACAAGCTTTTTAAAATTCTTTGCTTCATCTAATCGGGATAATCTAATTGCGTTTGTAATGGACGTGGGACGTGCTGCCTGTAGATTTGTGTGTATTGATCCCTTGAGTCCACTAATAAAGCATCCCAGTTGATGGTTGGGTGCTAGTCTACCCATTCGGCTTAGAAGCTATTGCAAGTGATACCAACAAACCCTGTTTGCATTATCTTGCTTAACGAACCAAAGTGATCTTCGAACATGGTTGGACCATATCGAGTTTGTAGGCCTCTCTTTAGAGCTTTCCAGGTCATGATTTCTTCACTATCTTTAAAAGCTGCTACCACATTTGCACCTCCGTTTCTAGATGATATGCAACTAGAGGCAGATTCTCTACTTCCTCGATTTGTAGATACTCAAAGAATTGTTTCATCCTGTAGATCCAACTTGTTGGATCGTCCATACTATTGTATTTTGGAAAGTCTATTTTAGCAAGCTTCGGCCCTATCGAATTGTGCCTTCCACCATGATTCCTTCTGTTCCTATTTCTCAACTCCATTCCTTCTCCATCGTCCATACTCCTGCTAGGTAGAGAGTCCACCTTTGCATTAGTCTCTTCAAATGTTTTCGGCGTTCCATGATGCTTTCATACTTTGCTGTTTGTTGTTCGAAGCATTCTAATTCAAGGGTCCGCAATACCAGCTCTTATGCCAAAATGTTACATGCTCTAGCAACCGAACGCATTACTAGTGGATCAATCGGAAAGGACACCAGATCATTCTTTCATGTCTTATCTATGATGAACAAATATTAGAATTAATAGTGGGTTTCCCCACCTCTACAAGCTGAAGTTTGAGAATAATTTTTAGAATGGTTTATTGATAGCATTATTGATAGCATTCTTACATTCTTGTAGCCCTTTCTTTACTCAACTAACCAAAAATTTGGACGGCAACAATATATGTAAAGTAAATGCTAACTGATATGTTTCCAAAATAAGGCAGATTCTTACATTACTAGTGGATCAATCGAAAAGGACACCAGATCATTCTTTCATGTCTTATCTATGATGAACAAATATTAGAACCAATAGTGGGTTTCCCCACCTCTACAAGCTGAAGTTTGAGAATAATTTTTAGAATGGTTTATTGATAGCATTATTGATAGCATTCTTACATTCTTGTAGCCCTTTCTTTACTCAACTAACCAAAAATATGGAGGGTAACAATATATGTAAAGTAAATGCTAATTGATATGTTTCCAAAATAAGGCAGATCGTTTGTTCAAAATAATTATTCTCTAGTTATAATCGCCCAGTGTGCTCCTTCCTTATTAAGCTCCTATAACATATACATTTCGATTTACTTGAGATGCAAGAGACACTTTCCTATGGATGTAACGAGTCCGGTTTGGTTCAATTTGGACAAAAATAGAACCGAAATAGAAACACCGGCTTGCATTTTTTAAAATCGATTACGCACTGGTTAACCCCCTAAACTGGTACTTCCAATTTTACCAATTCCAGTCCAGTTTGGTCTGATTTTTCGATTTTAATATTACTAATGTATTTATCAAAATATTTATTGGGCAATAAAATATATTTAATATTTAAAACATATAATCAAATAAATATTCATGTTTAAGATTAAAATATTATGTTATAAGTTAAAATATATTATTTCATACATAATTATATATATAATATATAAAAAATTATATATTATATAAAATATATTATATATAATATTAAAAACTAATGAAATATATTTATATATATAATATGTGAATCGGTTTGGTCCGATGTTGGATAAAATCAATTTCAGACTAGATTTGATCTATTTTTAAAATGACGATTACAGACTAAACCAGTCGAAAACCAAACTGCACCAACCAATTTGATCCAATCCAGACTGATTTTTCAATTTACTTTTACACCCATACAATTTTCCTTCTGACTAATTTACAACCAACCAGCAAATCAACTACTCAAGCATAAATGGCACCACTTGCACTTTGGGTTATTGGGCTTTAATAACGCCTTCCTCAAATTGGGTTGGTGTTGCATCCATCCATTATATGCTATCTAGGCCAGTGACTTGTTGCTCTTAATGTTTTTGGTATCGTATCGTATCAGTCGGTACATGTTGTACCCATCACTTGGACAGTACAGATACACTGCCTATACCGTATCGGGCTAAATACCGACTATACCGGCCTGTACTGGTTGTATTGGCCGGTATTTCGATCGTACCGGCCATACCAGCCTGTACCGGCCGTACCAGATTTTAAATTTTTCTTTTAAATTTTTTGCTTTCCCCCCTCTCAATTTAGACTAGATTATTTATATATATGTATTTATATATATAATTTATTTATATATTAACTATTTTTTTGAAATATAATTTATATATATATTTATATATAGAATTTTTTTTATAAATAGACTATTCTGAAATGGTATACAAAATATTACTGGTATCGAAATATTTTGTTCTAATGCCTTAACTGGTATCAGCACTGGTACGATATTTAAAACTTTGGTTGCTCTTCCTTTGCCAAATTATATGATTGTCATTTCAATTAAGGAAGCTAATTTGTAAGCTTGTGATTTTAGGATTGATCTTGCAAGAAATCTTTCATGACTTTTCTAAAAGAAGAAAACTTAAAAAGATTTTAGAATTTAAAAACATGTTAAAAATCAAATAAATAATAATTTTAAGTCACGCTATTTTAGAATTTAAAAACTCTGAACATTTATAAAATAATTTTTTAAAGAAGGGGCCTTATAGTCTAGAACCTAGCTGAAAAATGGAGATCTAGACGCGATCAGGCGAAGATAGCGTGACTTCGTTAGGAGACCACCGCAGCACAAACTTCCTCAAGCCCACATCGGTTACTCAATTTTAGTAGGGGTGTTAGAAAAAATAGAAAAATTAGTTTGGATAGGTCCGAGCTGATAAAATCGGTTTGGTTGTAGACTGGTCCAATCTGAAATAGGTTTCGTAATGTTAAAATTGACTAGTACTAGTCCAGTTCCATTTTTTAATTTTTTTAATATCGGATTGGATCGGTTAGATATAATATATATTTTAAATAATTTTTTAAATATTATATATAATTTTTTTATATTATATAATTATTATATATAATATATATAATAATAAATTATAATTATATATAAGATAATGTTATTATGATTTATAATGTAAAAATTTAATCTTAAACATGAAAACTTAATTAGTCTTATGCTTTAAACATAATATTAATAACATTTTATGAATCACTTAAATTGAGAAAAAAATACTTAATAGTAAAAACGAAATAGCGAATCAAAACTAATAAAAATAGAAAATATCAATTTAGGAGGATAACTAATGCATAATCAATTTTTAAAAATGTAAAATTGATACATATTCAATCCTAAATTTTGTCTAAAACCATACCAAATTGGATAAGTTACACCCATAATTCCAGGCCATCAATTTGTTTTTTTTAGTACTCAAAATGTATATATATTTATTTATTTTTAATCTTCGTAAGGAATATCACTTCCGTTGTTCGATTATAAAGGTTTCTGGAAACCGAACCATAAGGTAACAGAAGAAACATGCTACCTCGAGTGAAGAAGGCAAACAATGAATGATGTCAATCCCATACGTATATTTAACGCTAAAAGACACTTGAAAATGTGGGGCATTTTCAAGTTGGACAACTCCCATGTGGGCATGCATATGAAATCACCCATGAGGCTTTATGACTTGCCTTTTAATTTAAGATGAGAAGGAATGTCAGTTACAATTTTAAGATGATATAAAAAGTCAAAATCCAGAACGAAGAAGTTAGTTTTTTCATATGAATTCTAAGAGGTTGCTCAAAACTTACATACTATAAGATTAAATTATTTTAAAAAATGCTAAATGTACTTAAAAAAAATTACTTTTTCAGAGTCAATTATTAATAATTTAAAAAATTATAAAAATCAAAACTCGTAATTTAAATTAAAAAAAAAAACCTAACAAAATAAGTCATAAGTAAAACCGTAAATACATATAAAACATTATTCATTAATTTACAAAGACAAAAGTGGTTGCCAGTAGCTCGTCCTCTTGCGCAAGGGTCCCATAAGAAAGAAATGGCAATAAATCTCTCTCAAGATGGTCAAAACTGAATGTAGCATCCAAAGACAATGAGTTCCCCACGTATCTCATCAAAACTAGGTTTCTGATGAGATGTTACAAAAGCTGAACGATGCATGGACAGAATGTAGTTCAGATTCAAACTAGCCTCGCATTAACCATGAACACATCCGACTGACCTTGGTGAGTCAAAGTCCATAAGTTGCATCTTTTAGGATGTATTACTAGTGAAGTCCCTAACAAATTATAAATCCTCTAAAAAAGTGCTAGAGAATGAAAGATCTCGGTCACACATGCTGGAAAGAGTACAACATCATAAATGCTGCCCATAACTCGATTAATCAACAAAATGGGCGTTGTAGAGCGCAAACAACCTTAAATACTAGCATTACACTTCGAGAAATTCCTTTCCTTGAAAGCACCCACAACTTTACTCGCATTCAGTACAAGGAAAAGGCAGAAGATGAGAAAATGTGGGAGGGTAAGTTGGGAACTAAAATAATTTAGAGCAAGTTGGGCCAGTACACGTTACTCTTCTCCTGAGCAAGAAGGCAAATCAATACTCTGGTCAAATATATCATAAATTCCATCCCAGTTCTTTTTTTCTCTTGCTTCCCAGTATCCACCCTTATAACAGTAGCAACCATCCTCATCCTTCTGAAACCATCTTGGCTGCCACCCTCTCTCCTGCAACTTCCTTGCCTGTGTCACAAAGTAAACAGGAGCTGCTCAATGTGCTTATTAAAAGATAAAGTAATGGAAGGAGACTTAAATAGATTTCACTTATCAGCAAAAACTTAAGAACTTCATTCCCTGATAACCATGACTCCAGTATATAGTGGCTTCCAACCCAAATGCGCTCCAAAAGTGGAGTCCCAAAATCCTGACTCTAGGTACAAATTGTTTTATTTCTTACAATTTATATTTGCTACTGCAAAATAAGTTATCATAAGGAGTGATCAAAGTATGTTGAACCAAGTTCACTCGAGTAAGCAATTATTATAAAAATGATGCTAGCTGACGCATTTTGAAAAATAGCTGAATGTGGTGAAAGGCTAAAAGAAGTTCACATAAGACATACCCCAGACCTGAGGCTAACTAAACACAATCCTTCGTCACTCAGCTTATTACAAATTTCATCAGCTAAAACTTGAATACATGAATGGATACGTAGAAAAAGAAAGGGGGAGGGGGGAGGCAAATACCTGTCTCTGTAACTGTTCAAGTCTTAGTTTCTCTGCATTTGCCAATTCATATTCTCCATTCTCTAGATGCCTTTGATCTGGCCTCAGCCTCGAGTCAGTCGGAGGCAATCTCTCCAACAAGCCAGTTGTCAGTTCATTTAAGGATATTGCAAAAGGGGAGAGATTGTATCTTGTCTTTGTAACATATTTATCTCTTTCCCACAGCAATACAGCTTCTGTCATTGGGTCATAACCCTTAGGCTTTGTAGTTGGATCTCCCAGCACATAGTACATGGCCTCATCCCACTTCCCAACCAACATAGCTACCTTCTCTCCAGTTCTATTGTCTTGAACAAATCCATGGACCTGAGATTTTATAAAATCTAACTTATTGATGCTTACCAGTAATCAGCAGTGAAATTGTGCAGCATGGCCACGATAACTGTCAATTATGCTTTCCCATCAATGACTTTGAAATTTTGTTGGCATATAGAACAGATATCTAAATTAGCATTTTCTTTCCAGCCAAGGAGGGGGCTTGAAAACGTAGAATGATAATTGTTGTTATGTTATGATGGCTATGATACAACATGGATCAGAGCAGAAATGGATTATCACCAATTCCTATATCTCTCTTCCATGTGGCACATTGATAAAAGTGGAAACCTCATTACAAAGAAAAGAACCATGAAATGGACAAAACCAAAGTGCTGTGAATCAAGAAAAGGAACAAGTTTGGCATATGAGTAACCCTGCTGACCAGCTGGGTTGGTTTTGGGCGAAAAACAGCCATCGAACCAGGTTTTGACATGTAAGAAAAGTATGGATTTTCAAAATAAACATGTTGCAGCTGATTCTTCCAAAATATATTATTACTGCACATTGTTTTCTTTTACACACCGCTTCTTCCAAAGTATGGACCTTGCACTTGGTTCTAGTCTTTTTCATCATTTTTTTTTTCTCGGCCGATCAGTTTCTCGGAGTTTCTAGCTGGTTTCCCTTCCACCCAAATGTTCCCCTCACGCTTTCTTTGCCGCCTTTTAGTCCCTCAGATCTCCAAAGGCAAAGATTCACTCACCACAGAGGCTAGACTATAATTTTGGAGATCTGCCGTCTTCCTTTGGGTTTTGATATGATTATCTCTCTGTCCCATAAAACTCAAATTCTCGTTGGTGTTTCAGGAATTTTTGGCATTATGACCATATCAATTTCCATTGCCATCAATTTCCTGCTTTGTATGTGAGATGTATGCCAACTACCTTCATTTTTCATTACCATCCATTTATATTATATTATTGGTTAATTACTCTTTATCCAATCTCTCAGACTTCTCTGCCTCTGATTTGTCACTCAATAGTTATTGGGGAAGACAAACTGCAGCAGGAGGGTTGGGTAAGGGCTAAACCAGCGGGAGGGTCGGGTAAAGGCTTACTAATAGGGTGTAGACAAGTCCATGTTTAATAACATAATAAGATGACGTGGCGGCATTATATTGGAGGGCTGGTTTTTGGGGGAGACCAGCTGGGTTGGTCTCCAGGTTTTCTCTTGGTATATGTATTACTGCTTGTAAGATCATTTATCAACTTTCATCGCATAGGAAATAATTTTTCTAACCTGTCAATCATATGGAAACTGTGAAGAGTGTTGTTGTGTCTTATATCATTTCATTCCAAAGTATAATGTGTACCTGATGTGGATTTCGGTCAATGATAGACTGCTCCTTGAACTTTAGCTTGCAGGAGTATTTGCCACTGCCCTTAATGCGCATGGTTCCATAATGGTCACAATAGATTTTACCCAGTATGATGTTATATATTGACGTTGTAACCTTGCTCCACTGGAACGTCTCACCATCCTCAAACTGAAGAGTGAGGACACCTACAGGATCAAGCTGAATAGAACGCCCCCAAAACTTACCTTTGAGATTGGAATCAGCCCAGAATTTCCATCCTTTTCCTTCACAGTGACAAGCGACAATCATTGGGTGGTGACTTACCTGAGCAGGAGCTACTTATTAGACAACAATTATCACTTTTAACACACAGAGCCTCCACCCCAAAACTCAAACTTCAATGTGTTGGAATGACAAGGCAAGACATGATTTCACAGAGGTCGAAACTTTGAAGAAAAAACATGCTTAACTAGAAGGGAGAAACATTACTTTCTCAGAGAAAAAACGAAGCCCTTTATCTGGGTAGTCAGCCTCATATGTCTCCCCAAGGAGAGGATTGAAAGGTTTGCACTGCCGACCTTCCGTTGACGAATAACCAGATACAGCAAAAGCTGCAATTTTTAAAATTCTCAACAACTCATTCCCCTGCACCCCATTAAATCCAAACTTTTAAGTCTCAATTCTCATACATATGTCAACCCGGTCATAACATAAGGAGCACAAGAACAAGTACAAAACCATTGTGTAAACACTCAAGATTAATTCCAGAGCACAATTTTAAACAACAGAATGAAGCATGAAGAAAAAAAAAGGTTTTCTGACTACATTTACAGATGGTTAAATCTCAACTCGTTTCCTCTCTTATTTCCTTAACACAGCATTATTCATTGAATCAAATATTCTTGAAAAATATGGGCAACACTTGAAAAAACCAAAACCAAGGTATGAGTTCTAAAAAAGGTCACTTAAATGATGGCTTAGAGTTGGTGAGGGATTTTTTTTTTTTTGGTTGGGGGGGGGTTTCACACACAATGACACACTGGAGAAAACAGCTCACTATGTCAAACCACGCACAGTCAACTACATTTGAATGTGGTCGTCCCTCTGCTACATTGCAACATGCATTCAACTTGAAATGTTCTCTGTATCTTCTCTTCAAAACTACAACAAAGGCTGGATAGTGATTATGACCCTAATCCAAGAACTAGCATAAAAAGACAGAACTCCTCAACAACCCCGGCCTCCCGAGAAAAAAAAAATGCATATTGAAGATCTTATGGCTTATAATTGTACACTAGCTTCCAAGTTCTTTCTTCATTTATAAGTAAAAAATATTTCATCATTACAAAAATAAAACTAAGGTCGGGATATCAACTACCTGAAATACAGATATAACTAGGACATCATGCGTTAAATCTGCTTGTGACAAAAGAAAGCACGGGATATAACCTTACCTGCTTTCCCCATTCTAGTGCTTGATCAACCAAATACGAATACTCCAAATCTTCGAAGCACTTTTGCAAAGAAGACAGTGGCTCATTAAAATAAACAGGAAGACAAACTCCAGAGAGGTCCTTTCCAATATTGTCCTTAATAATTGACCACAAGCCAACAGGCTTCTCTTTCTCTTTGGGTTCTGGCAAATTTTCCCTTCTTTTGACATAAGGATATTCAACTAGCCTGATCTCTTTCTCAATTCCATGTAAGCGATCAGAAGAAAAAGAATCTCTACCATATATAAAAGCATTTCCCAGAGCTTCCCTACTCCTATATGAAGCACTTCTTAAAGCGTCTGCATATAAAAAATCATTTGTATCAAAATACGTTCCATCATCTTCATCTGTTTCAACATCTACTCCATCGTTACTCTCATTATCAGCACATGAGTCAGTTGCACTGCCCTCTGACATGACAGAATAGAAATCTGCAAGCAAGAGGAATAGAAAATGAGTAGCTTGGTAAAATCTGGGTGTGCTCACCTCATGCGCCTATTCATGTATATATAGGTTGTATGTTACTATGCATACAGAAAACTTGGGGGAAGGAAACTTTTTGAGCAACCTCACTGAGTTCCTGAAAAGTTCAATATGAAAGCTGCTTTGTCGGGCTTAGGATATATAAGTAATCACCACAAAAAAAAAAAACTCCAAGCATGCAATGTAATGTTTTAATGTAAGAACAACATAACTAACCACTAAATCTTCTATTCCCTTGCAAACAACATGAATCACGTTCTTTTGTTTCATCAACTACAGTAGTTTCCAGCTCTATTTTATCCGTCTGCAAAACAAATTTTAGAAGGGAGAAATTATTCCTCAAACGAAGTACCTTATAACAAAATATTCACACAGAAACTTGACCAACAGGGGGATGTTTCTTTACCCTATTGTATAGCCCTACCATCTTGTAAGACAATTATCAACAGACGCCATTTACCCCAAGCCCCAACGGGACAGCATAACTCTATCTCATAGACCCATACTGCAGGTAAGGAAGTCAAACTAATACCCTGTCAAAAAATACGCCTTGACACTCTGCACTAGTGCACTGCCTTGCCTTCTGTTAAGATATTACCAACAGATTCTACAGCTATTTGGTCACCACCATCTAACAAACTTGCATATACTGAGCATGGCTGTGGTTAAAAAGAAAAAACAGCAAGTAAATAAAGTGGAGAATGCTAAAAAGGTTTTGAAGTTCTGCATCAACTATCATGTATTTACATCAAATTCCAAAACCTGCTTCAGTGTGAGTTGCACACAATCCACCAAAATCTCTCGATGCAATGTCTTAAGCCCAAAACACGAAAAGATAGAACACCATGACAACATTTGAAAAATGAACAAAAGCTGTCCAGCTTAATTCCCAGAACTACTGCAAGATTCTAATCCCTACATTTTAAAGCTTCTTTTAGCACATAATAATGAGCCAGGATGGAGAAATGGAAGGATAAAAAAATACCTCCAGCTGCCTCAATGAGTCTAGCAACATAATGTGTTTATACTGAAGAGCCTTCAGTTGGTTTTGCAACTCAGAGAGTTCTAAGAGCATGATTGATTCACAATCTTTGATGACGGCCTCACCAATGCCTTCCTGCAATAATCGTATTCGGAGTTTCTCTGTTGAAACAACTATATCTTCAGTAGATGCAAAATCACTGCTAGCCAACGTTCTAGGGAATAGATCTTTAGCAGCCAGCAGTGCCTCAATCCAAGCAGATCTGTCCTCCTTAGATACAGAGCGCAGGTGAAGAGTTTTTGTTCCGGTAAATATGGAAAGCCTTTTATCATCTGATTTGCTAGCACGGATTGAAGAAACCTGTAAAGCAAACTTAAAGAATCTCAGCAACCACTAAAACAAAAGGAAAATATGGAAGACTGAGGTCACAAGCACGAAAACTGCAAATCAAAAGTGAGAAAATACGAAAAGCAGTTGTATCATTAGGGTAAGCTAACTATGCACAAGTTGTTTTAGGGTTATAAGTAAGCAATATTTATAAAAAGGGTAAATTTATTTTGGACAAGTTACCTCCAAAACTGGTATGAGAATTGCATCAGCAGCATAAGAGAGGATCAAGATGCTTACAGGGCTTCGACCTGTTCACTCTCCTCCAGACCAAGCCTTTCTTGCGCCTAACCTGAATGGGCTTTAGGCCCCTAGTCTCTTTTTTGGGCCTAGGCCTGCGGACCCTCTTATTTCCCCTCAACAGTAACTTTCTTTCACCTCCTACGTCAGCCTTTCCTTCCTTAAATAGGCTCACAAAACCCAACAATTCTGCCATGTCCCTCTGTAGCATCTTTAATTTTCCTTGCAAGTCTTCAAGCACTTTACGCATGTCCCATGAATCTTGCTTCGTCGCTGCTTCTCTAACAAGTGAGAGGCTCGATGCTTCGTGTTGTGACTGAGAGGTGCTGCGGCTTGACTCAGCTGCCAAGACAACCTCCCAGTATGAACGTCTGGCCACCCCTTTTCCTATGCACACCTGCGTATTGACAACCCCTGATTTCCCCTCCAGCAGTTCTGTCTGAGCTCGAGCCGGGAAACTTCCTCTGTTATTCGAGACAGCTCCTAGCAGCAATTCCCTTATTTTCCTCCAACCCCATCCCCCTTCTCCTTCTGGGAAGCACAGAAAAGATCGCCTCCCTCCCTGGTTGTATTCGGACAAGGCTACGAAGCGACCCTGTCGATTCCAACAACCCTGAGCGATAAAACTTAGATAGCCCTCCGGCTGCTTCCCTACTCCCAGACATTCCTCCAAGACCCCCACAAGCCATAGGACCGATGAAGGGCCAAGAACAATAGCCTATTCGAATTTCCCTCTCCTCTCGATGATGCTAAGCAAATAGCCGTCCTTTACAAACGTGAAGAACTTGGATTGTATAGCCACTTGCACCGTTACAACCATCGGAGTACCAAGATTAGAAAACGCAGCTCACCTCGAGTCGAGAACCACGCGGGAACCAATAAAGGATCACATATGAACACCGGTCGGCGTTGGAAGACCCTTGCTAAGGCTGCCGGTCTTGTCTGTGTCGGTGTATGAGACGGCGACATAGATTTGACGTCGACGGAAGAAAACGCTCCAGATCCCCAAGATATTTTGCTAAAATGACCGGTCGCCGGAGAGCTGATCACTGCCAGAAGACCCTTGAAGAAGTCACCGGGGACCACTGGCTTTGTCTGTGCTGGCGGTGAGAGGCTACTCGCCGGTTAGGGGAGGGTGATGTCGATCTCTCCAATTTGGGTCTTCCCAGCACGTGGCCCTAAAGGAGGCCAGTTTCAAGACTGGTTTAGGGCTTGGGCCTAGGTCCTCCCAACCCGAATCGGTAGCTGGTCAGGGAGATTGTGTACCGAATGACAGCAGTGCAAGGCATGCCGATGTTTGTGTGCCAATGAAGAAAGGGCATATTTGTTGGGATATCCAACCTTTTTCTGATAAGGTTTCTAATGAGGTAGTGTCGGCAGATATGTTGCTGACGGGGGATGAGGAGGTAAAAGTAGGCCAGACAGGTTCCTTAGGCGAGAAGGTAGAGCTACCAAAGGAACCTTTGGCAAAACCCACTCAGAAACTTGGGCAGGAAAGAAACAATATAGTTGGATCATCATCGGACTGGATTTTGCCAAAGGTTAACGAGATCCAGCATATCGTGGGAATCTCACGTGGGGGATGTGAAGACCAATTTAACGCACTACTCTCTAAGATTGTGGCGAGTCATTCGCGTGAGTCCAAATCAAAATTTAAGCAAAGCAGGGAGTTTGAGCGTCTTTCCTGGGGAATCAATTACGAAGCTTTTGACAGTAACTCAAGTCGAGGGAAGGCTAAAGGGAGAGCTTTATGATATTTGGGTCGAGGTTAGGTTGAGGTTGGGTTTTTAGTCTAGGGGAATTTTGGGCAGGGGTTGGGAGTTGGGGTTGGGAGGTGTGGTTCATTGTTATTCGGGCTTGATGTAGTGTGGCTAGTTTTTTCACGAGGTTGGTTGAGAGGTGTGGTTCATTCTTACTTGGGCTTGATGTAGTAGGGGTAGTTTTCTTTTTTGGGGACAGGATTTCTTGTATACTTCTAGTGTACTTGATTATTCCTTTTGATATTAATAATATTATTACTTATCAAAAAAAGAAAAAAAGAACCAACAACTACCTTTTGGTTATTGGAAACTGATTGTAGGTTTTAATGGCATTCCAGACACTCGTAAAGCTTAGGCTACAACAACTTAAACAGAACAAGAGGTTGTTGGAGATGGGGGTAAGAACATCCAACTTTAATTTTCAAGTGCAGGTTGGGAGAACATATGGTTAAGAGTCTACTTCTCTTAGGTACACTGAGCACTTACACAAACGGTAACAATATGAGTGAGCCTGTATGCATAAATAGATCTGATCTCTTAGGAGTTCCTTGGAGATGATACCATAATCTCCCAAACTCACATACATCATATATATTGTGATACCCCTATTTTGATAAGTGATAAGGGTAAGTAGTGTATGGACTCCCACATTGTTTGGAAAATAGAATTTCTTACTCATTATAATGATCTAATGGAAATCTAATTTTATCATTGAGAAGTTTTTTTTGGAGAATAGGTCATGTAACTTGGCCTTCCATTAGGCCACTACAAATGGTATTAGAGTCTATCCTAATCAGAAATGTAGAACTTGAGTCTTACCATCTACGACGGATGGACCAGACTAGCCAAAGGATGTTGGAAATATAAGGAGGGGATATTGTGACACCCCATTCTAATAAGGATAAATGGTGTATAGGATCCCACGTTACTTGAGAATGAGAATTTCTTGATCTTTATAATGTTTTAATGAAATTCTAATTGAATCATTCGCTAGTCCTTTTCAAGTATACACCATGTGGTTTGGGCCTGTTTTTTTTCTCAATAAACAATTTTTTATTGATAAAAAAGAGTACACAAGAGCTCAAGTATATAGGACATATACAAAAGCAACACTTAAGCGTACTAGTTTAGTGATACAAGGAATTCATGAAAAGTCATGCCATGAAAGTCTATTACAATCGATCAATGAAGTAAAGTATTAAAGAATAAGTTTCTAAAAGTCCAAGAGCAATGCCATGTGGCTTGAACCTTTCATTGAGACGTTATATATTTTAACCGATAGTCATAATTGAAGTTCACATAAGCAACTTCATAGTCAATTTGCAAGTAGAAGTTGTTTTATTGAGAGATATTTACAGAACATATAGAGTCCTCCAGGATGAGGGGTATTTCATCGACATACTAGACTACAATTGAGTGTAGGTATCAAGATTAGATTCTGGAAGGACGTTTGTTGTGAGAACGGTCCTCTACAAGATTTATTTCCTTTACTCTTCCAGATTGCAAGCAACAAAGATACTACGGTGGCAGAAGTTATGGGGTTCATGGGCAAGTGGCTCAGGATTGGGAATTAAGTAGTTTTGTTGAATTCTATAGCCTCGTATACTCCCTTAGACCAAACTTGTAGCATGGCGATGGTATGTGGTGGACACTTGCAGGGAAAGGTGTTTTCAGTGTGCGTTCCTTTTGTAAGGCTCTCATTTAAGGACCCAATATTTAGTTTCCTTGAAGAAAACTTTGATGACATAAGACACTCCCAAAGCTACAATTTTTTATATGGACAACTGCTTTAGGCAAGATCCTCACCACATATATTTGAGGAAAAGACGGATTATAATAACTGATTAGTGTTGCATGTGTCAAAGAGGGGGGCGAGACAGTAAATCATTTACTTCTACACTATGAGACAGCTAGGACTCTCTGGAATGGGGTATTTAGCATACTGGACATAGAATGGGTAATGCAAGAGACTGTGATGGCAGCATTGGCGTATTGGATGTCGATCTGAGGCATGAGATAGATCAAAGTGGTTTGAAAGATGATCTCTATCTGTATCATGTGGTGTCTGTGACAGGAGCGCAACAAGCAGAATTTTGAGGACAAAGAGAGATTGTTGGGGGAGGTTAAAGTTTTATTTTTTAGAACTTTATGTGCTTGGGCCATTGTTGTGGATTTTAATGGCATGAAGATGCATTATTTCCTTGTTTCTAATGCTCCTACTTGTTAGGGCATAAAAGTCTTTGTAATTGGCATTTTGCTCATTCGCATCAATAATACATGTTTACTTACAAAAAAAAAAAATATAGATTCCCCCTCTCCCCGGGTTTATTGCATTCCATAAAGTAGAATTATAGTATGCAGCAAGGGGAGTGCATGTAAAAGCTGTTATAGTGTGAGATAAATCATCGAAACATCTTTCCTCCAATTTTCTTGCTTTCAATTGGAAAATATTTGATAATTAGTCATAAATCTTTAATTTCTAGACCAGAAGGTTGAATATGGAAAAGCAATTTTAGTCAGTCACATGCACATGCTTTATAAGAGTTGCTCCCATATTTCATTACTTTTCTTTTCAGTTGTCAATTTTCTTGATTGCTTCAGGAAATAATACCCTAGTCTCTGTGTGTGCAGTGAAAGAAGGGGGGGGGGGGGGGTCTCCTGCCTTCCTGGTTTACCTTATGTGCCAATTTGTTTACAAACCACTCTTCTGGGCCCATGTATCGTGAAGTGCATGTCATCTAACAACCCGGTCCAGAATTTTGGAGCTCTGCTGCAATATGTAGCTCTAGAATATATGAAATTTAAACTTTATTCATCTCCATTACCTTTAAACTAAATTATTCATCACCTATGTCCAACTGAAAACTGAGGAAAACTAACCGGAGACTCTTCCAACTTTGATTTACGTTTACCTTCTTTTCCCCTAGGCAATGGCAAGGACTACAATACGTAAGAAAAAAATGAAACCCAAACAAATATTACTTTCTTTTACTTAAGATAAGATCAACATCTTATAGTGAACTGAAATCTCACATTGAAACTAAACTAATAAATCAAATAACCAGAAACCTATCAAATCGAATCAGAAAATAAACGAAATTAAATGCGCATTTTGTAGTGGATCAAACTAAAGGCAAGAACCTTCAAATGAACTTCGCCAAAAGGCTTGCACTGCTTGGTCGACACGCCGAGACGGTTGCTACTCCAATTAGCCTTCCTCATATACCTCAGAGAGTCCTCGCCGATCACCCTACCGCCTTGCTCTCTAGCAGGGCTCATCAGAATCTTGTCGGGGCCGTGAATCTTGTAGTACGAGAGCACACCGTCTTCGAGCACGAACCACCTCGACTTCCACCCCCTGCCATAGTTCACCCACTTGTACAAGATCCCGGCAACACTGCCACCAAAGCCCCCATACACTTTCGAATCGCTGGATTCGACGACGGCATCTTCGACATCCTGGTTCGCGGCCGAGACTTTGTCAGAATCGATACCGGTCGACGATACCCGAGCCGAGAGACCCGGTTTGTGATAATTCACGGTCGAGGCATCAAGCCCCAAGTGGCACTGACCGGGGGATTTGGCTACGGCCGGGTTGGCCCGATCCCGATCGATCGAAACCGGAGCAATGCAGCACAGTGGATTCATGTCGAGCACTCAAGAACATTCAGAGAGACCCACAACATGCCATTGTCAATCAAGGAGTTACATAAACAAGTAGGGATCAACTCCAAAAGCGGGTCCTAGAAATGAAAAGCTCCGATTTGAGGTGGTTCAAGCAATGCAGGACCCGATCGGAACCGAAAGGGGACTGAGAAACGAAACGTTTGGGCGATGACATAAAGATCAAGACGAGTTACAAAACGGAGCCTGAAATCACAGAGAGAGAGAGAGAGAGAGAGAGAGAGAGAGAGGATGGGTGTTAACAAAAGAAGTGGGAAGTCTGAGAGTAGTGTAGGGTGCATACATGCATTTAAGGCAATGGCCCTAGTAAATTCAGTAGCCAGCAGAGAGCACTGCAGCGTCTGTGGCTTCTTTGCCTCCCACCTCCGCGCCTACTCCAATTAATTGTTAAAATTAGGAACAGTCAAGATTTATATATATATATATATATATTTTTTAATTTTTTTTTAAATATATAAAAATAACGTGCAGAACATGTTTATCTAGGTTAATTTTTAAAAAAAATTAAAAAATTATTCATAATTAAATAGATGATAAATAATTACACGTTTTCATATATTATAAAAAAGAAATATTAATAAAAATAATAAGATAGTCTCATAAATAAACATAACCTATAGTTTTATCAAATTTGTTTGAGATAATTTTGATTGAAACTTTAATAAAAGATTCGTTCAAAATATTATATTTTTAAAATTCTAAAACGATAATATAATATTTGCGTCATTTTGTACAGCCTCAAAAGAGAAGACATTAAAATACCTATGTTTTTAATCTTTGAGTTTTTCTAGATCTACATAAACTTGAATCATCCACAGTTTTTTTAGTTATGTGATTATTTTTAAAAAATAATATAATTTAAAAAAAAAATTATGTAATTTATAATTTATATAAAAGAATGTTATATTATAATTTATAACATGAAATTTTAATCTTAAATATGTAAATTTATTAGATCATATATATTTCAATTAAATATCAAATATATATAATATATTAATTACATTTATTGTCTATTATTACCAATTTAATATAATTATAGTTAATTGTATATACCGTATATTTATCATCTCAAAAAATAAATAAATAATACATTTATTTTAAAATTATAAAATAATTTTTAAAAAATGAAATTATTAATCATATAATAAGAATAAATTTTCATGAATAAAATTAAATTATCTAACGTATAAATTAATATCTCTAAGTGAGGATTGCATTGTTATATTGTTATGACTGATTTATTTATATATATTGTTATATATTCTATATTATTATTATGTCATTCTATACTATTATTATTATTCTATATTTATTTTACATAAAAAAAGGTTTTAAATGAAAAGTTTATCGTTATAAAAAATTGAAGTGGTGTAATTAAATTTAATATCAAGAACATTATTTCGGTGATTAATGGAATTAATGGATTGTATTTAAAATAATATTTCTTATTAAATGCAGTATTTATTTTAACAAAAATGGATGGAAAGTGTTAACTTTAACAGAAAAATAAAATTTTCCGTTAAAACAAGATTTTCCGTTAGATAGCCACTTTATATATATAAAGATATAAAAGAGGGGGTTTCGAACCTAAATTTTTTATTTAAAAAATCGAATCATATATCATCATGTGTTGATCAGGAATTGGGAGACTATTCTTGTGTCAATAGTTGTAATTTCGAGTCCCACCACATACTCACTTTTTTTATTAGTAAGTGTTTGGCTTACTGGAACTTTTGCTCCTCATACATTTGTTGATGTCAAAAGTTCTCTTTAAATCGATGAAACACTTATTAGCTCAAGCTCCTTCCGTACTCATAAAGTTTGGGAATCTATACACGGGGAACTTCTCAAACAAACATCCTCGATTTTCTCCTTTAAATGGTTCTTGCCTAATATTTTTTCATTGCACAATCTGATTGGGTACTACTTCCTTTATTTGATGAATAGCTTCTAGTATCGCTTGTCCTCCTTCCAATAAAGAGTTCCTAGGCTCCGATCTTTTGATTTGGAAGAGGTTTCTTCATGTTGACACACACCATAGTTTCTTTTTCCTCTTAAAACACACAAAACCAATGCTTGTTAGCCTCGTTTTCACAAGAAAACTAAATTCCTTCAACTTACATTCTATAATTGCTACTTTCCTTTGATTTTGAAAGGTAGTCCATATTGTTTACTTTTCCTTCTGGCCTACTAACACAAATAAAGGCTATTGGTATAAATTAAAGCTTATAACTATAAGATCTCAAACCTAGTAATTGGTACATGTGTCCCTAGAACAACTTGTGAGTTTTTCCTAGTAATTGGTAACTAGTAGTGGACATAGTGTATAAGGGAGCCGTAAGGTATCCATCGATATATTATAAAAAATGAATAAGGCAATAAGCTTAGTAATGTGATACATGTTTAATGATCAACATGAGAAGATGATAAATATGTTCACTGAAAAATTTAAAAGATCTCCATTCTATGTTTTGAAAACTGTCAAATTGCATAAGTCATGTTCTACTTCAAATACATGTCTATACATTCCTTTCATGGTTTGCCCTTATATGCCCAAATTATTTATTGTATATTGCATGTTTAGTTGCTGAAATTTCTCAAACTCTTATTGTGATAGTTTCCAATCCCAACCTAGAATAGTAGAAATTGTGACAGTATACGAAGAAATCCTATATGGAGAAACGCAAGAGGCCGACACTTTTGATAGTCAAGGAGGCACTGAAGAATATTGAGTGCTCGTCAAAGCCCTCAATATTAGATATATTAGAAGCCACTGACCAATTTATCAAGGAGGTCTTGCAACTCTTTGAGGAGCTAAGAAGGTTGCTTAATCATGATAAGGCAAATTAAATGAAAAAAAAGATAAAAAATGGCCTTGTAGTTTTTGGAAGGGGACTGTGGAACTTATAGTTAGAAATTAAACTAAAAGGAATATAAGGTTTATTTCGGAAGGTCCATTGATTTTGGGTGATATTCAAACAATTATCTGCTTTTGAGAATTTTGTCAACAAAAATGACAATTTTTGGGTATGATTAGTTTTATGGTACCATATTCTAATGCAATTGTTTTAAGAACTACTTAGTTATACATGAATTTTAATTCTTTTTGGCTACAATTTATTGCATACTACTAGTATAAATAGGTGCATTGCATCATAACTTGCATGAACGAGATATGTAGTCTTGAGTTACATATTCTGAGATTTCAGTCTCCGTCAAATCTCAAGCGAGGACGAGGGTGAGGTCATCACAAAAGTGGTGGTATAAGAGTAATTATATCTCTGGGTAAACCCACAAGTTATTCTAGGGATACATGGTACCAATTACTAGGTTTGAGATCTTATGGTTATAGGCTTTAATTTATACCAATAGCCTTGGATTGTTGTGTTAGGTAAGTTGATGGTCCACTTACAAATAAGATATTACGAACAAGCAAGCTGAAATAAGGTTTGTGTAACTCATAAGAAACAAGGAACAAAACCCTAATATGATGTTTGTGTGTGGAGTTGTTAGGGTTCTTTGTTTGTTCAGGGAGGTACTTTAAGCATTCAGTCTAGAGGCTCTTGAAAAGAAAAATGATCGTGTTTCTTTGACCTTAGTTAGGTCTTGGCCGAGGTTTTTTGAAGATGGGATGAGGATTTTGGATCCTCAAACTTTCGGCCTCCCCCATTGGGAAAACCTTAGCTTTTTTCAAGAGATTTCCAAAGGTTGAAACAAGCCCTTGTGCGTGTGTGTGAGTGTTCCTTTTGATCTTAAACCCCTCGATATCCTATCACCCTTGAGTTAGGCATGTGTGTGTAATGGTGTAACATCCCGACCTGAAAATATAATTTATTTGAATTTTATTATTATTATTATTAAGTCATGTTTTTTTTTTGATAAGTTTTATAATAGTGTTTGAATTTGTTCTAATTTCCTTATAGCCGTATTTCCACCTTTGAGATTGTTTTTTCTTAAATCATCATCATCTTAAAATCATTATCCTAATTTCAAACCATCTCCAATTTCAATTTAGTTTCATGATCAAACTCCAATGCAAACACTTTAAATTCAATGCTCCCGAATCATTACCAAACCCACCTCTGATTCAATTTTTTTTATAAAACCCCAACCCTCAGACCAAGTAATTCATGATTAAAAACCAACCCTAACTCATAATTTCTCTCCATGAAAACTCGACTCAAAACTCTTATCCCTGAACTAATATTCGAAGTAGGTCGCAACTCAAACACCTCGTTAAATCCTATCCTTTCAGAGATTCCAAATTCGAATTCATGATTTAATTTCTGATGAGTGCACAAAAATGCACTCTAAATACTCTATTTAAATGCTAAAAGAAATGAGAAAATAATGGATATAACTCATGTTATTAAAATTAATGGTTATTTATCTTGAGATAGATATAAGTATGATTTAATATATTGATGATAATATAAAATGTCATATTTTTCTCTCTTAATATTTAATATTTTATTCTTATTTGATGCCTAAATTTACTCATTATTCTTATGATTTGATTTAGGATACAAATAGAGGTATTAGGAGCAAATGAAGATAATTGTGGAATTTTAGACAGTTTTAACGTCTTTTCATAATATGGGCATAACTCTTTCATCCAATCCCCGATTGAGCTGATTCAAGATGATATAAAACCGTAAGAGAAATATCTATAACTTTTATGTTTTATGTTTTAAGAAATATCCGCTCTATCCAAGACAAAATCAACCATCAAGTGGACGTATCTGCACTTGACGTTCCTAAATATTCTTCAGCCACTTGCATCAAATCCAAATGTCATCACAATATTTTCTAGCACGCACTCCGACACCAACTTGGAAATTCAATAATCAACTCACATGCAAGATGAAGTGCACTCAAGTTTCTTTAAGACAAATTATTTGACCACAAGATATAAAGTCATACAAGACAACTAATGGATGAAGAAACAAAATTGAAACACTCAACCTACAAGCAAAATTCAGCTCATGCATAGTGGAAAAATAAATGATCAAAATGACAACTCACAAATCACTTGGATTCAAGAATGACATATGGCAAAGCAAGTTGAAATTGTGATGATTTTGTCATGACAACTTGCATAAAGGATGCTTATAAATAGAAGGGAGGGGTGTGTGTTCTAAGACCATGCTTAGTGTTAGGGGATGCTTTGGAAGAGCTATTTTGAGAGCTTGAGAAAAGAAAAAAAAAACCAAAGAAGAGAGAAAACAATGGCCGGTTCTTCCATATTTTTCTTTAGAGAATTTTCGTTGCATATTTTCAATATGTGTAACTAATTTTCTAGTAGAGTTAGGGATGAATTTGTATATATGATGATATTTGTAATTGTTTTTGATTCATATATGTGTTCTTCAAATATTAAACTCTTTTGTTTAGTCATTTGAAATTTATTATAAATGTTTTCATCACCAAATAATTTTAGAATTTATTTCATTTATAGATTCAGTCATGCTTTTTCTATTGAATGGAATAATCCTTTGATTATGTTTGGTTTAATTGGTTATCTATATTAATTTAATTCTCTGCTACAATATTACTCTACGAGTATATTGTCGATGTTGAATTTCTTTGATATCGATAACAATTCCCGTTCTTATATTGCGACGAATGATTTTTCTAAAGATTACATTTGATTTAAATCCGATTATTAATGTTTTATTTTTCGATTGAAAATTTGGACATAGAATTTTCAATTGAGTTATTAATGAATCGAAAATAATTAAAATACCAATTATATACAAAGGATTCCTGATGCTCTACTTTTCGTCTCATTTTTATACTTTTCAAATTACTTATTTAGTTTTAATTTATGGTACACTCTAAAATTTACTTTTCGCACTCGTCTAAATCTTTTTGTTAATTTCGTTACTATTCTTAAATTTCTCAATCCATCTCCCTGTGGAATCGACACCCCAAAGCTATACTACAAACGACTGTGTTATTCTTTGGGCGTAATCAAATTTTGGCGCTGTTGCCGGGGAGATGGTAAAAGAATTTGTAGTTTTTTTTTTAGTAGTTTGTAAAAAAAAAAAAAAAGAGCGGTAACTTCGTTCATTTTCTTTTTAGCTTTCTGCATCTTTATTTTATTTTACTTTTTCTTTTCGTAATTATTTTTTTTTCAGTACTACGCTTTTCTTTATTTTGCATGCGCAGGTATAGAGACGCTTTTGGACTGTTTGCTAGTAGACCCGTGCTAGAATCAGATTCAGAATCTAATTTTTCTAATTGAATGTTTGATAGTTCTTCCAATTCTGACGCGATGAGTGAACATGCGGACCAACCTATTAGAACCCTCCAAGATTATCTTCATCCCGCACGAACAGCCACAGCATCCTGTATTATGTTCTCACCTAATATTCGTCATGTAGATTTCAAAACAGGAATGATACAATTACTTCCGACTTTCCATGGTCTAGAAAATGAAAACCCCTATGTTCATATTAGGGAATTTAAGGAAGTAGTTGCAACATTACACAGTCAAAAATACCACTGACGACACGGTAAGGCTAAAATTCTTTCCTTTTTCTTTGAAAGATAAAGCTAAGAGTTGGTTGTACTTACTAAGACCACGGTCTATTGGAACATGGAGTGAGATGACTCAAGTGTTTTTCAATAAATACTTTCCCTAACATAAAACTAATGCTTTTAAAAAGACAAATCTCCACCTTTGCACAAAAGGATAGTGAAACTTTGTACTAGTCTTGGGAAAGATTTAAAGAATTACTGAGTATGTGTCCCCACCATGGATATGAGAATTGGCGCTTAGTGAGTTATTTCTATGAAGGGCTTACGCCAGGGAACGTCAATTCGTGGAAATGATGTGCAATGGAGAATTTTTATAGAAAAATCCTGATGAAGCCATAAAGTATCTCAATGAGCTTGCTGAAAAAGCTCATACTTGGACTGGACCTAGTGCTACTGATAGCACAAACAGGTCACGACCTACAGGAAACCCGAGTGGTGGTATTTATCATCTAAGGGAGGAGGATAACCTTAAGGCTAAGGTTAAAATGCTCACCAGAGAATTAGAGTTATTGAAAACCAAAAACTCAAAACCAACACACATGGCTAATCATGTAGAATCTTTTGGGCCATGTGCTGTCTGTGGTGGGATAGATCATCATGCCCAAGAGTGTCCAACACATACTAACATGAATGATATGTATGAGGAACAAAGTAATGCTCTGGGTATGTACAAAAAGCCCTTTACACCTTACTTTGAAACCTACAACCCAGGATGGCGTAATCATCCTAACTTCAGTTGGAAGTCTGAAAACCAGCAGCCTGCACAACCCTCTAGATCATAGCCTGCACCATACCATGCACCTCAATCTTCTAGAAATTCTTTAGAAGATACTTTGCATACTTTTATTGAAATATAGGATAAGACTAATCAGAAATTTGAATATTTGATTACGCAGGTTGTTGAAGAAAATAAGGAAATAAAGAGCCAGGTGTCTAAAATAATGAGTTCTTTGATTGTGAATGAGAAATGTAAGTTTCCTTCTTAAACTTAGTTTGTACCTCATGGTCAACATATGGCATAAGGAGATCTGAAGGACGTAAACGTCATTGTGACACGAAGTGGTAAGTCTCTACGTGATCCAATAATAGACAAAATAAAGGATGCAGAGAAAGATCAAGATAGCAGTAGTCTTGAGCTTTCCAAAGAACTTAAGGTAACAAAACCTAAGGAACCTGAGGTAACAAAAAATCCTGTTAAGGTACCTTTTCCTCAAGCATTAAAGTCAAACAAACAAACTCTGGATCATAACAATGATATTTTGGAAAATCTTAGATAGGTAAAAGTTAATCTTCCTCTTTTGCATGTAATTAAATAAGTTCCTACTTATGCAAAAATTCTCAAAGATTTGTGTACAGTTAAGAGGAAGCATCATGTGAAGAAGACAACATTCTTGACAGAGCAAGTTAGTGCTCTTATTGAACAGCGGACTCCCCCTAAGTACAAGGATCCTGGATGTCCGACCATCACATGTAATATTGGCAATCATGAGCTTGGACAGGCTTTGCTAGATTTAGGGGCTAGTGTAAATTTGATGCCATATTCTATTTATTTTTAATTGGGATTGAGAGAAATCAAACCAACTTCTGTGGTATTGCAATTGGCTGATCGTTCAGTCAGAGCACCACGGGGTATGGTAGATGATGTTTTAATTCAAGTTGATAAATTTTATTATCTTATTGATTTCTTAATTCTAGACACTAGTTCTGCTGTAAAAATCACTTCTAAAATTCCATTAATTTTAGGTAGACATTTTCTTGCTACTTCTAATGCGCTTACTAATTGCAGAAATGGATTGATGAAACTCTCTTTTGGCAATATGACTCTTGAGGTAAATATTTTTCATATTGCAAAACAGCCAGAAGAGGATGTCGAGTGTCATCAGACATACATGATTGACTCACTCATAGAAAGGGAAGTTCTTACAACTCATGATTCAGATCCCCTTGAATACTTTATTGTTAATTCTGAATTTAATCCTATAAGTGATTCATCTGATGTAGTTGACATTTGTGCTATTTTTGACAAAGCTCATGATTATAGTACACAGGCATGGCAACCAAAGTTTGAGAAGTTGCCTGAAAAAAGAGAAAGACAGATTCCTTCAAGTAGGGAAGCCCCTAAAGTTGAATTAAAATCCCTACTTAAGGGTTTAAAGCATGTTTTCCTTGGTCTAGGTAGTACTTTTCTTATTATTATTTCATCTGAATTATCTGAGTCCCAAGGTGAGAAATTAATTCAGATTTTATGCAAGTATAAATCAGCCCTAGGATGGAGTATTACTGATATAAAAGGCATTAGTCCCCTGGTCTATATTCATAAAATAAATTTAGAGGAAGAAACTAATCCTCGAAGAGACCCCCAGCGTAGACTTAATTCCACAATGAAAGAAGTTGTGAAAAATGAAGTATTGAAACTATTAGATGCAGAAATGATATATCCTATTGCTGATAGTAAATGGGTAAGTCCTACGCAGATTGTTTCTAAAAAGTCAGGGGTAACTGTGATAAAAAATGACCTCGGAGAGTTAGTCCCTACAAAACTGGTGACTGGTTGGCGGATGTGCATTGATTATAGAAAATTAAATGCCGCCACACGAAAAGACCATTTTTCGCTTCCTTTTATTGATCAAATTCTTGAGAGAGTAGCTGGTCATCCTTTTTATTACTTTTTGGGTGGTTATTCTGGTTATTATCAAATTGAAATTGCATTAGAAGATCAGGATAAAACCACTTTTACTTGTCCTTTTAATACTTATGCTTTCCGCAGAATGCCATTTGGATTGTGTAATGCTCCAGCTACTTTTCAACGTTGCATGATGAGTATTTTTAGTGATATGGTTGAAAAGTGCATGAAAGTTTTTATGGATGACTTGATTGTTTTTAGATCTTGTTTTGATGCATGCTTAATGAGTTTAGAAAGAGTACTGACTCGTTGTGAAGAAAAAGAATTGGTTTTAAATTGGAAAAAATGTCACTTTATAGTACCTTCAAGTATTGTTTTAGGGCATATTATTTCTTCCAAGGGAATGGAAGTGGATCAATCAAAAGTTGAATTAATCTCTAAATTGCCTACACCAAGGACAGTCAAGGATATAAGATCATTTCTTGGTCATGCAAGTTTTTATAGGAGATTCATACAGAATTTTTCTGCAATAGCTAGACCACTATGTAACCTCCTAGCTAAGGATGCCTCATTTGAATGGACACAAGCCTGTCAAGAGGCTTTCAAAACATTAATTGGCAAGCTTACTTCAGCACCCATAATACAACCACCTGATTGGAATTTACCTTTTGAAATTATGTATAATGCCAGTGATTTTGCTGTAGGTGTTGTTCTTGGACAACGAAGAGAAAGGAAACCTTTTGTCATTTACTATGCTAGTCGAACTTTAAATAGTGCCCAAATGAATTACTTCACCACTGAAAAGAGTTGTTAGCTGTAGTATTTGCTTTGAATAAATTCTGCGCTTATTTGATTGGTTCTCCTATTATTATCTTTACAGATCATGTAGCCCTTAAGTACCTTCTTACAAAGAATGATGCTAAGGCATGATTAATACGATAGATTTTGCTTTTGTAGGAATTTGACATCACCATCAAGGACAAGAAAGGAGTGGAGAACGTAGTGGCAGACTATCTCTCTAGACTCACATTCGAGGACACTTGTGACCACATGTCAATCAAAGATGATTTTCCCGATGAGCATTTACTTTCTGTTACTTCTCTACCATGTTTTGCTCATATTGTGAACTATTTAGCTGCAGGTGAAATACCAAGGATTTTAGCACCCAAGACAAAAGGAAATTCATGATTGAGGTACAAAAATTCTACTGGGATGACCCTTACCTTTTCAAATACTGCCCTGATCAAATTTTAAGGCTTTGCATCCCTGATGAAGGATTGCAAGCGTTTTGAAATTTTGTCATTCCCAAGCTTGTGGCGGCCACTTTTCAATGAAGAAAACCGCTGCAAAAATCCTGCAGTGTGGATTTTATTGGCCCACATTGTTTAAAGATACAAATATCTATTGTCGCTCATGTGAAAGATGTCAAAAGTTAGGAGTTATGACTCGTCGTAATATGATGCCCTTAAACCAAATTTTGGTAATTGAAATTTTTAACTGTTGGGGCATTGATTTTATGAGACCATTTCCTCATTCTTTTGGATATTTATATATTATTGTGGCAGTAGATTATGTGTCAAAATGGATAAAGGCAGCACCTTGCAGGACCAATGATAACAGGACGGTAATTAAGTTTCTCAAAGAAAATGTATTATCTCGATTTGGTACCCCACGTGCTATCATTAGTGACCGAGGTACGCATTTTTGCAACCGTTCTTTTGAAGCTTTAATGAAAAGATATGGGATGACACATAAACTTTCTACTGCATACCACCCTCAGACAAGTGGATAGGTTGAACTTGCGAATAGGAAAATTAAACAAATTTTAGAAAAAGGATCAACCCGATCGGAAAGATTGGTCTTTAAGACTGACTGATCCGCTTTGGGCTTACCGTACAACTCTCAAAACTTCCTTAGGCATGTCACCTTATAGATTTGTTTTTAGAAATCCTTGTCACTTGCCTGTGGTGCTCGAGCATCGAGCATATTGGGCCATTAAACATTTTAATTTTGACTTGGAAAAAGCAAAAAAACTTAGAAAATTCCAATTGACAGAATTAGAAGAATTGAGAAATGATGCTTATGAAAACTCTAAGATTTATAAGGCTAAAATGAAAGCATTTCATGATAAAATTATTTTGAGAAAAACATTTAAGTCTAATGATCGAGTATTTTTATATGATTCAAGACTCCATAAGCATCTATGAAAACTTCGATCTAGATAGACCGACCCTTTTATAGTAAAAAACGTTTTCACAAATGGGGCGGTAGAAATAGAAAATCCAAAAGATGGATGTATCTTCAAAGTAAATGGTCAGCGCCTCAAAATCTTAATTGATAGACAAATTTCGGAATTGGAAGACATTCCACTTATGGACCCAGTATATCAATCTTGACCATCTCCAGGTATGTTTTTCTTTCATTTTCTCTTCGTTCATTTTCTTTTTGTTTATTGTTTACTTTATTTCGTTATAGGTTAATTTTATTTTGACAAATACCATCTTTGATGCCAAGCAAGCCACCTACATCCCACATCAGGTGTATTCTACCCTGTTTAGTTATTCAATTCTGATTCTTAAACATTGAGGACAGTGTTTCATTTAAGTTGGGGGTGGGAATACAAATTTGTTGTTTAACTCTGTGGCATATTTCAATCAAAATATAAAAAAATGCAATTTTTTTTAAAATTTACATCACACAGGCATCTTTTCACACATGATATTCATAACGATCTTGGTGAATTTAATAAACCCATCTTATATATTTTGCTCAGGCATCAATAGAATCTTTTATGCACTTATCCAAAATTTGTGGTAATATGGTGATTTGACACATTTAACGAGAGAATTATTTTACTTAAGTATTCATGTGAATTTTGGTGTGAACTGAGAGCTTACAAATATAGAAACTGTGATAAGTATTCATTGATATGTTAAATTTGACACTTCTTTTGAGAATATCATTACATGGTTTGTGGTAAGATAGTGGATATACTTGGGATATGGCGAAAGTCAACTTAGGATTAACGTTTGAGCCTTTCAAGCTAACCTTTTTCATCATAGACCCCTAGCAGCCAATTTTGAGCCAATATACACATATGGCATTTTCTTTTCATACTTACATCATCCATACCTCTCCACATTGGAGTATAGCTTATACACTAATTTTTCCTACCATTTTACTTCCAAGTGTGTACTAGGTGGGAAATTATCATTTCAAAAAAAAAAAAAAAAGAAAAAAAAAGAAAAGAAAACCATGACAAAAATGGCATGGTGCTAGATGTGTCCATCAAATTATTCATGAAAGAGTTCATCAAATTGTAAAGACACCAGTGGCAAAAGAAGATGGAAAAGTATATTTAGTCAAACATCTGAAAAGTTGAAAAGTACATCAAAAGGAAAATATAGTCTACTGGAAAATTTAACAGATTCTCTTTTATGTATTCTTGAAAGTTTTTGAATATCCTTCACCCTTTTCTTCTTATGAGCCCCAAAACCTAACCCACATTATAACCTCTTGTGTTGATTATTCTGATCCTAAGTATGTTTGTGGAAAGAATGGTGGAAATCTCATTTGTTAGTATTCCTATCATAAGATCTATATTTGTTTGTTACTTATATATAATTGCCTAAATTCCCATGAGAGTAAGTGTACACTTTTGTCAACTCCATAGAGAGAATCCTTACATGAAACACTTCTATACCCGTAAGTTATGAAGTTAAACCTTTTTGCTTAAGATATTCTAATGTTGCATGTGTCAAAACTTCTGATTTGATAAAAATAGTTTGGAACACATACACACTCTGTGGATTGCTATATTTGAATTACTTGTGAAAGGGTTATTGAATTCCTAAGATTGCTTTGATATGTAAATTTGAAAAATGTGTCTTGATGGCCCCTATGTGTGATTTTCTTTGGTCTTTCTCATCATTTTGTATGAAAATTGCTAGGGACTAGCAATGAGTAAGTTGGGGAGTGTGATGAGTGCACAAAAATGCACTCTAAATACTCTATTTAAATGCTAAAAGAAATGAGAAAATAATGAATATAACTCATGTTATTAAAATTAATGGTCATTTATCTTGATATAGATATAAGTATGATTTAATATATTGATGAGAATATAAAATGCTATATTTTTCTCTCTTAATATTTAATATTTTATTCTTATTTGATGCTTAAATATACTCATTATTCTTATATTTTGATTTAGGACACAAATAGAGGCATTTGGAGCAAATGAAAACAATTGTGGAATTTTAGACAATTTTGATGTCTTTTCGTAATATGGGCATAAATCTCTCATCTAATCTCCGATTGAGCTGATTCAAGATGATATAGAACCGCGAGAGAAATATCTATAACTTTTATGTTTTATGTTTTAAGAGATATCCGCTCTATCCAAGACAAAATTGACCATCAAATCCAAATGTCATCACAATATTTTCCAGCAAGCACTCCTACACCAACTTGGAAATTCAATGATCAACTCACATGCAAGATGAAGTGCACTCAAGTTTCTTTAAAACAAATTATTTGACCACAAGATATAAAGTCATACAAGACAACTAATGGATAAAGAAGCAAAATTGAAACACTCAACCTACAAGCAAAATTCAGCTCATGCATAGTGAGAAAACAAATGATCAAAATGACAACTCACAAATCACTTGGATTCAAGAATGGCACATGGCAAAGCAAGTTGAAATTGTGATGATTTTGTCATGACAACTTGCATGAAGGATGCTTATAAATAGAAGGGGGGGTGTGTGTTCTAAGACCATGCTTAGTGTGAGGGAATGCTTTGCAGAGCTATTTTGAGAGTTTGTGGAAAGAAAAGAAAAATCAAAGAAGAGAGAAAACAATGGCCGGTTCTTCCATATTTTTCTTTAGAGAATTTTCGTTGCATATTTTCAATATGTGTAACTAATTTTTTAGTAGAGGTAGGGATGAATTTGTATATATGATGGTATTTGTAATTGTTTTTGATTCATATATGTGTTCTTCAAATATTAAACTCTTTTGTTTAGTCATTCGAAATTTATTATAAATGTTTTCGTCACCAAATAATCTTAGATTTTATTTCATTTATAGATTCAGTCATGTTTTTTCTATTGAATGGAATAATCCTTTGATTATGTTTGGTTCAATTGGTTATCTATATTAATTTAATTCTCTGCTGCAATATTACTCTACGAGTATATTGTCGACGTTGAATTTCTTTAATATCGATAACAATTCCCATTTCTATATTGCGACGAATGATTTTTCGAAAGATTACATTTGATTTAAATCTGATTATTAATGTTTTATTTTCCGTTTGAAAATTTGGATATAAAATTTTCAATTGAGTTATTAATGAATCGAAAATAATTAAAATACCAATTATATACAAAGGATTCCGGATGCTTTACTTTTCATCTCATTTTTATACTTTTCAAATTACTCATTTAGTTTTAATTTACGTCACATTCTAAAATTTACTTTTTGTACTCATCTAAATCTTTTTGTTAATTGCGTTACTATTCTTCAATTTCTCAATCCACCTCCCTGTGGAATTGACACCCCAAAGCTATACTGCAAACGACTACGTTATTCTTTGGGTGTAATCAATTTCAAATTGAAACAAACTCTCACCTCTATTTTAGTCTCCTAAGTGAGTATAAATACTCAAACTCTATCTCCAGATCATTCACGTTTCCTCTCCCCCACCTATAAAACTATCCCTCGTGCATGAAATCATAGAAGCCGCCAGCCTCCATAGTAGATCAAGCCGCAGCAAATCTAGAAGAGAAAACACCACCGTCGCCCAGTAGCCCAGCCACGATCAACCACCTCCCTTCACGCTGCTTAGACCCTCCTTTTAGCAAACCTCCCACTTTCATTCAAGCACGACATAAGCAAACTCCCACGAAGTGCACCCTTCATAGCCAACAATGCACCACCAATACCTCCCTTCACCTATATATATATATATATATATATATATATATATATATATATTCTGCTTTTAATTTCCTTGCATGAAACAAACCGAACCTCAACTAGCCATAGCCTTCTCTTAGTCACAGACCAGAACCCTTACATTTAGCCCATTGCTTAGAGCCGAACCACTGATATTCATCAAATATATCTCTATTTTCGGCCTCGAAAAATAGAGCATTTTCGCCCCATTGTCATGCCACGGAAACCCATAATCCAGGCACGTTAAGCTCGCCGAAAATGACCCATAAAATGCAATAGGAATCGATGAGAAGCTCAGCAAATCACCCTGGTCCTCTATCGCAGTGGGTCATCCCCTAGACCTCTCGGTAAGCTTTCGCATAGCCCTCTATTTTCGGATTCGCAGCTTTTCCTCATTACACAAAGAGCCAGATTTTTCGGTCACCGTAAACCACGCTGAGACCGTCGGAGGACTTTTTCGACCACCCAAAAACTACCTAGTTGCCGCCGCACCTCAGTCTTGATATGCATCACGCGACCCTCCCTCTCGAGCTCCTCTGTTTTATGTTGTCTTCCTCATGATTTTGGTCTTCCGTAAGCTACAACGCCAATAACTCATTTTGTTTCCTTTATATTGCCTTTAGTTTGGATCTGTGTTTTTAGATTGGGCTTATTTTATTTCAATTGGACATGTCTTAATTAGTATAAGCCCAAAAGATTTGTTTCTTCAAGTATTAAGGTTTTTAAAGTGCTTTTAAAATATATTTAATTTTTTTTATAAATTATTTATTTATGATTTTATAAAATCAGAAGGTTACGATACATTTTTCTAGGAATTTAGTAACGTTTAGTGTCTTGTATAGGTTACGATCTACGACATATTTTTTTTGGAAGCAACGCTAAGAGGTAAGTAGCATGATCATACTTTTCACGCATATACGGTAAACATGTTTCAAAAAATTATTATATATGTATGGCCATTATTTGAAAATCTTTTTTTATGTATCCAGTTATGATACAAAAATTAGGAAAATTTATGTATGATTTATGAGATGGTTTATGCATTAAAAACATTTATGAAATGTCATGATTTTATAAGAGAGTTACGCATCAAGATATTTATGAAATATCATGATTTTATGCATTAAAGTTATTTATGAAAATTCATGGTTTTATGTGAAAGTGCATAAAATTATTTATGAAGGATCATGGATTCATGTGAGAAATCATGCATTACGACATGTTATGAAAATATGCGATTTCTTTTGAAATCTATGTTATGATAAGTATGCAATTATGATAAGATATGTAAGCGGCCTATGTATGATATGAAGTCGGTACCTATGTATGGACATATTGCATTGCCAGGTCGTATATGCTGGTAGTGCACTCAGTATGTCTTCCTTATGTATGGATTCCACAACCTGCGGCCACGGGCGGAGTCGGAATCTTTTTATATTCACTAACCCTAACTCACGAGGGTCAATAGTGGGTAACGGCCTATGATACGAAACAATATGATATGATAAGATAAGTTTAAGTTCAAGTTCATATTTTTATGAAAAGCTCATGATTTATGAAAAGCTCATATTTTCAGCATTTAAGAAAAAGTCACATTTAGCATTTATAAAAAATCCATGTTTATGTTATTACGTATGTATCTATGAGTATGCATGTCTTAAGAGAACCGATGAGTATTATTTTTACCGTATGATGTGTTACTTATTGAGTATTCAACTCATTTTGTTTTTATTTCTATATTTTTATATTTTCCTTTTAAAAACCATCACAAACGATGAGGATACATAATTGGCAGGATTTGACTTAGGAAGGCAATGCAAAGGCCTAGATAGTGTATTAGTTTTATTTTGTAGTTTCTAGTGAATGAAATATTTTTGTAAATACGAGTGATTTCAACACTTTATTTTAAGCAAATGCTTCTGCTGACTCTTTTTAGTTTTATAAAGACTGTTTCATTTATTTAAAAATGTTTGTATCTGGTGCGTTTTTATAAAGAAAAGTTTTAGTAGCATACTAGCTCCCTAAAATATTTTCAAAATGCTATATTCGAGAGCGGGGTGTTACAAATGGATAGTGAAAGTTTGGAGTATATCATGTGACTTCCCTTCCTTGAAGACGTGAGTCCTTACTTGTACTTTGAGAGAAATGAAGAATAATGTTTACTTGTAGAGAAAGTTGAGAAAAAATGGTTTAGGAACTTGAAGAGACAAGTTCACTAAGTGTGTAACGTCCCCAATTCATGTATGAAATTTAACGTAAATTGAAGCGTCGTGACTTGTAACGTTAGGATACAAATCTCATTGCTCATGCCAGAAATTTTATGCATGCGCCTAACTTACTAACAGTATGTAAAATATATTGTAGCGGAATAAGATTAATTATAGAAATCAGCAAAGAAATCTAATTCCTTGTGATAATCACATGGTAAGCTATAGTAAAAAATCTATATCCTTATAAAACACCAAGCATACTGTACCAAATTTATTCTTTAACACGTATCAATATCTTATATTTCTAGAAAAAATATTCAACTATCCTTTGTTACTCTTAGGGGACTCTTTTCCGCCTTCTCTATAATCTTGTCATCAATAGATGAGTATTCTGTAGAACCCTCAGGGTACTTTAGAACCTCCCGTGCCGTTTGGGTCTTGTGATGAATCATTTATTCTTGTAATAATGTTTATCATCTTGTAAAGAATGATTAATAAAATCAAAAGAGTAAGAAATCTAAGTCAGTACACAAACAACATAACAAAGGCAATATCATTACATATCATGGATATGAAATAGCAGGTATCATGAATGATTAACATATTACATGATTAATGAATGAATTATGCATGTCTTATGCATGACTTATGTACCATTTTCACATAGACTTATATGTTTCCATGAGAAATTTGTATAAACATGGGTATAAAACCTTTTCACGACATATGATGACTTTTTTTGAAATTCTAATCTTATTCTTAGCTTATTCGTATGTTTTTCTTAAGTCTTATTTTTATTCATAGTATGACAGTAGTTACGTATCACCTTCACTGTCACACTATTTGTGAATCTCGACGGGAGTTACTTATCGCCTTCCCTGTCACGTTCTTGCTCATGTCAGTTATACGGGAGTTACGTATCGCCTTCCCCGCCATGACACGAAAATACTTATTATGGTGGCAATTACGTATTGCCTTCACCGCATGTCATGTCAGTCATACGGGAGTTACGTATCGCCTTCCCCCTGCCGTGACACTACTTCTTATCATTCGACAGAAGTTACGTATTGTCTTCTCCGTCAGTACGTCAATCATATGGGAGTTACGTATTGCCTTTCCAGTCATGACGATTCTTATCATATTATGTCAGCAGTTACGTATTGCCTTTACCGCCAGTCATGTCAGTTATACTGGAGTTACGTATCGCCTTCTCTATCGTGACACGACTTCTTATCATTCGACGGGAGTTACGTATCGCCTTCACCACCAATTATGTCAGTTATATGAGAGTTACGTATCGCCTTCACTGCCAGTCATGTTAGTCATACGGGAGTTATGTATCGCTTTTTCCGTCATGACACGACTTTTATTTTACAACGGCAGTTACGTATCGCCTTCACCGTCGGCACATCAATCATCCGGCAGTTATGTATCGCCTTCACCATCGTGATGTGACTTTTCATAATCTTATTCTTTTCTTACTCTTGTCTTATTCTTGTTCTCTTTTGAAAACCATGATGTCTTAAAACACGTGGTTTGTTCCATAAATGATCATGCATGCTGTGATGACCCAGAATTTCGTGCTTTATTTTATTTAAATTAATTAATTATTATAAGGGTGATGGAGGTATTTTATTTATTTAAACACTTGAAGTTGGGCTTAAAATTGAGCCTTGGAAGCATGACTTAGGATATTGGCCCAAATTAGTGTATCAAAGCCCATAGGCCCATGAAAATGATTCATAAGTCAACCAAGCCCATGCATGAAGACACATGTCATCCTAGGAAAGTTTTAGTAAGTCTCCAAAGACTAGTAGGTATGAGAAAAAAAATACTAGTAGTTGGAGGGTTTGACTAGTTGTTTATAGGAGGAAGAAGTGTGAAAATCCAAGATGAGATTTTCTCATCATTGGCCACTAGGTAGGCTTGTAAGGCAAGGAGGAGTCTTCCAATTGAGTTTCCCTAGATGGATATCAAATCTAGGAGGTTGACTTGTACTAAATCTTGTAAGAGTAGAAGATTTGTGTGTAGGGAGATCACTTGGAAGATGTGTGTGACAAGTGACAAGTGGAGTGGTTGTGTCATTGGGAAGAGAAACCTTGGTTGGAGAACAAGGAGTCTACGTGTGAAGTGGAGAAGGGAAGCCAACCTTGCTTCACTTTGAGTTTCTCAATGTGAAACCCATCCTTGACATGACAAAAAGATAGATTTTGTGTAAGAAAATCCTTAGAGATATGTGTTGACTTGTAAGGGTGAGATGGTGACAAGGAGGTGACTATTTTTGGAGAGGAAGAAGTCTTTCAATTTAGTCTCCCTAGGAGCATACCAAATCTAGTTGAGTGACATATGCTAGATTTGGTGGAAGAGGAAGTTGTTGATAGGAAAATGTGAGGAAGAAAGGTTTCGGGTGATTTGGAAATGGGAGTGCCGAATCCCATTGGGTTTCCCTAGGTGACCAAATCTAGAAGGAAGATCTTGAAGTGACTTAAAAAAGTGTGTAGATGATTGATTGAGTGATGTGTCAAAAGGAAGCATCATTGGAGAGAAGAAAGAAAGGCTTGTGGAAGAAAATGGTTTCGGGTAGGGAGTGTAGCCACCCATGCTATTTTAGTTTTCCTAAGTCTTTCCCAAATCTAGATGATTTTGACACTTGAGATTATGTAAGAGTGTGCAAGGCATGTGTGTAAGAGGGGATGATTGATAGAAATCATAAGAAGAAAATAAGACCATGGATGAGATGAGAAGATTCGGATGACACAAGGAAAATGGTGTAGCCGAATTGGTGCAAGTCCATTTCCCCAAAATTGATCTTGAGATCTTGGTAAGGGACATATGAGATGATGGATGAGTGTGGAAGAGATGATGCGAAAGAAATTGAGGGGCTAAGCCCATGTGAGGCGCCGGACATGGATGAAAAAGTGAGGAAGAACCCAACCTAAGTGTAAGCTAGACTAGGCATGATGTGATCTAGTGATGGAAGTCACTCAAGTGTCTTTCAAACCCATCAAATGTCAACCCTAAAAAGTAAGGAATGAGTGGCCTAAGAGCCTAGAGTCTCACTTGGCCGAATGGCCTTATGCCCTTGTTCTTTCCCACTTGTTTGTTTCACTTGTTCACCCACACACCTCCACCCTACACACGGTAACAAGTTCTCCCATCTCACTCTCACTTTGCTTCTTATTTTTCTATCTTCTAAGCACCAAAATACCCTAAGTTCAATAGAATCAAGCAAACATTCTTGAGTGGAAGACTACTTGAAAAGGTAATGCAAAAGCCTAAGCCATTTCAAGAATAGAAAGTTAGGTTAAATCACATGCACACACCAAGGTCTATATCCTTAATATTTTCTTTTGAACTATATGCTTATAAACTATTTTAATGGATTATTTTTATATATTTTCAGAGCAAATCTTTGCTACTTGGAGTATAGTAAGTGCACTTTTATCTTGATCTTACCATTTCTTGTATATATATTGAGTGAATGTATTTGTATTGGTTGTTGGATGTATGGAAATGCTAGATTAGGTTTTTCTAAAGGAAATACTTTGTTGCTATAGTAGAAAACCCATGCTTGATCCATATGATTCTTTAGGCTTGAAATTTGAATATGTTGGTGGATCTAGCTAAGTTGTTGCAAAGGAAATGAAGCATGATGATATGATACATGATGATGGTAGAAATGCATGCATGACTAAGATTAAGTTTGTTAAGTGCTTGGAGATGCAAGGCTAGGTTCTCTTGAAAGAAATGTTTTGTTTATTTAGTTAAAAATCTATGCTTAGTCCATATATTATTGTAGGCTTGAATCCATATTATGTTGATGGTTTTAGCTAAGTTGATGCAAAGGAAAAAGAAGCATATTGATATGGTATATAGTGATAAGAAAATGCATGTGTGACTAAGATAATATTTGTTGGATGATTGGGATGCTAGGATGAATGCTTAAAGAAATGTATTGTATGCTTAGTGATAAATCCATGCTTAGCAAGGTGTATGATTCTAGGCTTGAGATTTACATTTTTATTGGTGGATTTGGTTACTTTGGTATAAAGGAAAAAGAGAGCATGATTAGTATGAAAAATGGTGACAAAATGCATGCATGTTAAAATGATGTTTGGAGTTGAAAAGAATTTAGATTGGTGCATATATGAGTTTCGGTTTTAAAGGTTTTAGGGTTAAGTTTTTAATTGATTAACTATTCTTTCATATGATGATTGAGCCTTGAATACTTGGAGAGAGTTAGAAGCATGAAAAATTTGAAGGATTCCATAGCATGATGTTTCGGTTTTACATGTATGATTTAGTGTGCTATTTTGGTGGAAGGAAAAGTGATGAAAATACTAATCCTAAGGACAATAGGGTTTGGTCAACCTCTCTTAGTGAGGCTAAAATGGTTTAGTTAATTTTACTAAGATTTAGTGAGTATGTGGAAGGAAATAGAAGGAAGAAACCCTAGGTAGTAACCAAAGAGGGTCTCGGCCCAACCATAGGGGTGGAGGCCGAGCACCCAACTCAACTCATTAAGCCCAATTTATGTGCTTATATATGAATGGTGAGTTGAATGATGTGATGTTTGACTTATGAAAGAAGATGGCTAAGTGTGCACTCGGGTTCGTCTTGGGTTTTTGCATGATTAGCGTTAAAGGTTTGCATGCCACATGCATAAAGCACGAAAATCATGTTTTTGGAGTCAAACCTGTTTTCAAAGGAAAAGAAAAGAATTAAAGTTTTTATAAGAACTCCAAAGGCTGGGATGGGGTAGTGCCTCAGTGGAACTCCTTGTTCACTAAGGAGTGATTAAAGTTGAGTGAAAGCCCCTAGGTCGACGAAGAACAGTCGGCGGACCATGCATGGCTCCAAAAGGTGTCCAGAGCGTAGTTGCACCTAATGCTAGTGGGTGCCATAAAAGCGGTGTTGGTCTTGGCTCCACCATATGAAAAGTTTGTAGTTGCTCGGAGAGAAATCCCCGAGTGACGAAAAGCGCGAGAGGGCGCAAAATGTATTCACCTAGGTTGACATGGTCGTCGGGTGTGATGGTAACTAGCGGGGAGCACACAGTGCATAGGGGAACCGTGAGGCGTCCAAAATGAACAGTGACGGGGAAGGAGATACGTAACTCCCGTATGACTAACGTGACGACGGTGAAGGCGATACGTAACTACCGTCGAGGTCAAAGAATAATATGAATATGATAAGTGGCGCGCTAAGATAAGAAATGATTAAAGAAACGAAAAGTTTTTACGAAAAAGGGTTTGTAGAGCATGAGTCAAAAGAATTTCGTGTATGATGAACCCTTTTTATGAAAAGCAAGTATATGAACCAAGATTGAAAGAAAGTCAAGTTTTTATGAAAGTCTTCATGAGCATATGCATTTGTTAAGTCATTAGTCGCATATGCATGACACATGTTCTATTTGTTATTCACTGATATGTATGCTTGAAATGATTTTGTTGAGATAGTTGTGTACTTACTGAGATTTCTCGAAATCTCACCCCTTTATTTTTCTACTATCGTTCCTTGTGGGGACGATAGAAGTTGTTACAGGAAAAGATGACGTCGACGACTATGAGACTTGGAGAGACTCTCTAGACCACTAATGGTTTGGTGATCTCCCCACCTGTTGACGTGGTCGTGGGGTCAGCATTTGAATGAGGACGTTTACTTACGTTTTATTTAGATCTTAGAGGTTCCCGATGTTTTGGGAGAGTATATATATTTTTGGAGATTGATGCACTTAATGATATTTAGTAATATAAAGTTTATTTTGGGATCTTAAATTTTTTATACCATGTGACGTAAGGCAAAATTTTAAGTTCTTGCCTGATTATAGAATGACTTGACTTTTTTCGCTGCAAAAATTTCCTATTCACTACGTTTAGTTTTAAATGCATACTCGAACGTAAATAAGAACGAGGGGTGAACTTCCTTGTGTTATTTATCCCCAACGTCTTGGTTTGCGTCCGATCCCAAGCGTGGACGGGATCGTCGACACATGCCCACTCGACCTTAGTTGTGCATGGTTCATGACTTAAAATATATGATCTTGTGACGTAATTGTACATGCATGTACTCTTAGACTTTTTCATGCATGCTACTTGTTTTCATGGGCATACGAGACTTTCATGCAAATTGCATGTATTCATGGGTTATATGATATATGACATATAAGACATACCTTATCAATACATGCCATACATATGTTAACTTATAAAAACCATTCATTCTTAATCAAAACATAAGTAATTCACTTGAAAATAAATCATACAACCTTAACTCTATGGAGTGTAGGGCCGAATATCATTATGTAATAAACTCCTAATTTCTCTTCATTTCCTTAGAATCAACTTATTCTATTATTATCATACTTTGACAATTTCCAAACTAAGTAAAATAGGGCATAACCGAAACTCACATTCTCATGATAGACTTATTTTTCTTCAATTTCTTCCTTATCTAAAATAGTCATTCTACCACCAAATAATCTTAATTCTTTTACTACTTTTCAAGAGGATTAGTCTATAAGATTTTCCTCAATCACTTACTAACTTAATTTAATTATCATATCCTTCATAGAAAAATTAAAATTCATAATACCCTAAGGTATCCCGACCAAAATTGAAACCATCTAATTTCATTAACTTGGTTCTTTTGTCATTCCTACATCACATATTATCATTCAGCCTTTAATCCATAGTTTACTGACATAAATTCTTGCTTCTTAGAATATTTGTGATAATCTGGGTTTTTTTAAGTATCCATTTAATTTTCATATTTGGTATGATTATGTTTCTTTAAGATTATTTTAGGGAACCCTTGGAATTTTGGATATATGTATATAGTTTTTATGAGTCTTTTATTGGTATTGGAGAAAAATTAGAGGAGACACTAAATAAGATAAGAAGATATGTTTTTTTGAATATTCAAAGTAATATTGTATAGAAATTGAAGGAAATTTATAAAAGAAGTCAAGTGGTATGAGTAAGGAATATACCTTATGATATTTTCGAATTAAGCTAATTTAGACAGTTTCAATGTCTTTTAGTAATATGGATATAAATTATTCATTTTATATCAGATTGAGATGATTCAAGATAATCTGGAAAGCTAAAAGGAATATCTACAATTATTATGTTTTGAGTTTTAAGAGATATGAATTTAATCAAATACGAAATTGAGATTGAGGTGGCAATCTAAATTGGATATATAGGCATTGACTTGGAGTTAACTAGTGACTTTGATTAAGATTAAGCTTTTGATATATTTTCTTAATTATCCTAAGATCTTGACAAGTGTGTAGAAATATTTCAAATGAGAAGATTTTATTTAGTAATTTTTGTGTGAAACAAGAGGGATCATTTATCAAACACTTGGTGTGCCTGGATTGGTAGTCTCGAGCTTATCTGTCGACTTTCGGTAGAAAAATCATAAATTGGTTATATGAGCTTCAAATGAAGTGATTTCAGTTCTTATAGAACCTTAAGAAGTAGATCCTATAACTTTTATGTTTTAGGTTTTTGAAGATAAATAATGGATCAAGGATGAAATCTGGTATGAAGTGGACGAACAGGAATATGTGTCAACTAGTAACCGACTTAGATGAGTTGCCTTATGTTTGGCCATGTGACAAAAATTGTGATTGGATACCAAATTTTTTGAGGTCTTGACATGTGTGGCCAATTTTCCTAGTAGAATATGTCCAGAAGAGGATTGAGGAAAAGAGGACAGTAGTTAGTTAGCTGAGACCACTGGTAATCGTCTTTTGATGCTTTAAGAGAGGACTTGAAGGAAGGAAGGGACTAGGAGGGAGAGGACAAGGTTTCCGTTAGAGACGCTAGGAAAGGATTGGAAGGAAGTCATTTAGCAATTGATTTAGCGACGAACTCTTCTTCAACCCCAAAGTTAGTGAGTGGGCTAGTAGAAGTAAGGTTTAGGCTTTCTAGTGTCAGGTTAGGTTTAGTGGACAAATAGTTGAAAGCTAACGGAATGCTTACCCGGTGTTCTTAGAATATCCGTTGTTTGCCTTTCCGCTCTTTAATTAGATGCTACGTGTGAGAGACTTTTATGCTAGCCAGGAATAAAACATGAACGGTGCACGAACGATGCTTTGAGTTAGCCTCAGTTTTAGAGAAGATATTTGTTTCCATGAAATCCCATGCTTCCTATGGTCATCGGTTTTATCAGCCCAGAGAAAGTTGGACATCAAAGAGTTTCTAGTCTTCATGACTTCCTTTGGAAGAGAACAAGCTGCCAATATGTGAACAGGAATAGAAGATCAAACATGTTTAACAAGTATCAATCTTTCTGTAGGTGTGAGTAATTGAATTAGCAAAAGCAATGTCTCCTTGCATAATATGGATTCCAAACATTCATGATCTAGATGTGAATGAGTCGAATTACTTATCCTTCGTACTTGTCAACGGTATTTGGTAACAAGTTGACTTATAACAAGCTCAAAGGGACTTTTGTTAGTTGAAGAGCTCTTCTAGGAACATAATTTTGCTACATCAAGTAGTTGCACCCGGTTGGCATTAACGAAATGTCGCAAAGACTCTTCAAGGAGAACATTAAACTGCTCTATCTTGGCCATCAGTTTGTGGGCTAGAGGAGATCTTTCATTTAGATTCCAGAAGGTTCTTGTGAATCTTGAGTCCTGTTAGAATATCCGTTATGGATGCACTAATGGATGAGGGGTCGTGTGGGCAATTCCTGAATATCGATAGAATGTTGATCAATATTCAGGAAGAGATCGAGGATCACAGCAAGATCCTATTTGATCTTTGTCAACACAGGACTTGGAGCCCCCTGCTCAAACAAAAGGGTAATCCTTCGGAATTGAAAATTCCTTTCGGATTTCTTATAGTGGAGGGGAGAAGACTCATTTTTCATTCTATATAGGGGGGCTATTGTGAAGCCTAGAGAGGTGGAAGCGGCAAATCGCTTCTATCGAGTTCCCCAACAGCAGCTTAGCTTAGTAGCTTAACTCTTTCTACTGGCGTGGCACTACTGGAAAGCCATGTAGTGATCATCTGCTCTCTCTCACTAGCTGGCACTGCGTTTCAGTTTCCTTCTTTCATCCACCTTAACTTGAACTCTCTCTCATTTAATTGCGCTCTGTAGGGGCCATATGAACTATACCTTCTCTTATCCTTCTTTGTTCGTCCATTAAGCCAAGCGGGAGAAGTCATGCTTTTAGGTGGCTGACTTGCTTGATGTGAGGAGTCTTCTCCATCTCATCTTTGGCTAGTTGAGTGGGAGTTGCATTCCACTACTATGACAGCAACAGCCGGAACTCTTCCCCTTTCAATCGAAGGTGCTGGCTACTCAATCAATTGCATATAGAAAGCCCTTGCTTGGGCATAGCCAGACTTTGAGTTTGATTCCTTAGCAAAAAAACAATCTGAAGCCAATGGATGGTCGAGCTTTTGCCCTGCTTCTCTTCGCCTCAGTCTTTGGAAGAGTGGGAGGGGAGCTCTGATCCTTAGAAAGTCCACCCAGTGTTTCATGTCAGTTTTCTCAAGCCATATCATGCTGATCCAGAAGATGCAGAGCGTAATCGACCAACCATCAACAGCAAGCAACAATCGAGCAAAGAAGCGAAAGTGAGAACATGTGGTAAGTTGATAAGAATATATCTAGAAGCCTTGGTGGGTAAGAAAACAAAGGAAAATAAATGGAGAACTCGGATTGGGTGTTCTCGGATGGTTTTGACGTGTTTTGGTAAATTAATCATATCTTTCTCATATGATCTTGGAATAAGGTGATTCGAAATCTTATAGATCACGAAGAGGATGATATAAAACATTTATGCTTTGTGTTTTTGGATAATCGAAGTGGATCAATGGGTTATTTGGGTTTTAAGTGGACTGACCTGAATTGAGCGTAAACTGAAGCCCGAAAATGAATTGCACCACCGACTTACCTTAGGAGCTTAAATCTGATTGGTTCTCTTCATTTCTATCTTCTAGACATGTGTGGAGAGGTAGTTGTCATGTGGAAAAGTTTTTGGAAGGATAATTTTTCTATAACCAGGGAGGAACCAAATAGCCAAATGATAACTCATAGATGATATTTTGAGATTTTGCTACTTTTTCCTTTCATGTGCTGGAATGATTATGGCCATTGATCACGATATGCATATAAGTGGTACAACCATGACCCTTGGATGCGAATATCACCAATTAAGCCTAAGCTTTAGAGGTGATGATGAGCCAAAGGTAACAAAACACACACACATGGCACCAAGAGAGAACTGGACATGTCTTGCAAATGTTATTTCTTCTTTTTGCCTAAAGTATCGCCTCTCTCCCTATAAATAAGTGCATAATATTTTTAAGGCCCTTTTAGGAGGATGAAACACACATCCTAGCTTGAGAAAATACAAAGAAAAACCCTCCCCAAACCTTTAACCTCAACATAATACCTAAGAAAGCTAATTGAGTGATTTTGAGGGAATCCTTGCAAGGGCTTGATTCTCTCATCAATTCAAGCTTGGAAAAGATTTGTAAGTGCACTACTTAACATAATCTTGGTGTAGTATAAGTGACTTGATTTATAGATTTAATTTGATGCTTGTTTGATGCTTGCTTGAGCTTATGTATTGCTTATGTAGTAGATCGAAAGCTATTGACTTATGTAGTGATTTTTGTTATGGAAAAATCCTAAGAAAAATTTTAGAATCTTAAGAATATATTTTATGATTATATATTAAAAGGATTATATGAAAATATGAGGTCTTAATTTGGAAAAAAAAAAATGATAAAGCAACCTTAGCAAATTTCGTTTTTAAAAGGGGTAATGTTGACAGATTTAACATCCTTTGGTAAATTGATCATACCATGTAAGTGGGATGTCGGAATTGAATGATTTAAAAGGCTATGTAAATCTAAGACAAAGATCTACAATTTTTGTGTTTTAAAATTTAAGAGATAAGAACTTTATTAAGGGCGAAATTGGGATTAAGTAGCAGAACATAGTAGATATGGACTTCAAATGGTGTATTTCTTTTATTCTAAACTTTTAGTGAATTATTTGAATGTGATTTTTTTTAACAAGTATGGTAAGCTTAGAAAGTTTAATTTACTCGAAAGATTTTTGAGAATTATTATGCTAATAATAATAATAATAATGAAGAAATAATAAAATTATATATAAGAGAAATATTCAAGTAAACTTATAAATATGCTTAAGTTGTGTAATTATGTAAATCTTGGTTTAAGTTAAATAATTTAAATAAATAAATAATTAAGATTAAGTTTCCCATGCAATTCGGCTAGCCTAGTTTAATAAGATTATAATATTTTATTTAATTGTGTATGTATCAGTTGTTAAGCTTTGACTTACGAATTTAAGTGACGTATGTGCATGTAGGTTCTTGTGATATATTTTTATATGTCATATGATTTATGAAAATATGAAACATGCATGTCATAAGTCTAAATTTATGCGTATGTTGCATTTTGTCACATGTATGTGTCGTCCTAAGTCATAAAGTCTGTTTTAAGAAAATACGTTAAGAAAACTTTAAGAAAACATGATAAGACTAAGTCATGTCATGACGGAGATGATGATACGTGGGTCTCAGAAGATTGACGTGATTTGATAAGTTAAGAATCTTGTCACGATGGGGACGGCGATACGTAACGCTCAGACGACTGACATGACTTATGGGGACGGTGATACGTAACGCCCGCTATGTTAAGTATTTTCCATGTCATGACGGGGACAGTGATACGTAACGCCTATCGAGAATAAAAGATAAGTAAGACCCGACAGGGATGGCGATACGTAATGCCTATCGAGGATAAGCATTAAGTAAGATCCACAAGATCAAGAAATAAGATGGAAAGTATAAGTTTTAAGTATAAAATGGTGGGTCCAAGTAAGGTCTAAGTTTGTATGGAAAAAGTGGTCATTGACATGCATAAGTCTCATAAAGCATTTTCCTAAGCTATAGGTCTGTGATAATTGCTATGTATGATAATTTCTGATGTTATCTATACCTTATTTTGTTAACTGTGTACTTACTGATTTTTTTTGAAAATGTCACTCTTTTAAGTTTTATCTATCATTCCTTATGGAATGATAGATGTTGTTGCAGGATTAGATAAATTGCAATGAGACTCAAACAACACAGGAGATTCTGAAGTATCTTGAGGGTCTTACAGAATACTCCTCTCCGGTTGGAATGATCTTTCTTGTACGTGATCAAGTGGAATAATAAGATTAATGGATGATGGTGGGATATGATATTTGTTTTAAGAAACTAACTGAGTTATGTAAGTTTTGGATACAATATGTTTGTGTAAATATGAAGTTTTGAAGGTTATAGTTTTAGGATGCCATGTGATCTATTTGTGCAGGAGTTAGATATCTTGCATATATTAGAGATTTACTTCTTTCTGCTGCGATTTACATTGCATTTAATTAGTAAGCTTAGATGCATGCATGCTATTCTTTACGTTTATGTAGGATAAGTAGTCTTGTGTTACTTGTCTGAATGCTTCGATTTATGTCTTAATCGAAGAAAAAAAAAAATCAGAGTGTTACAATATTTCCCTCCATTTATCACACTACTCTCCACTTAAGATATCTTAGAAACTTCATCACTAAACCAAACAAACCCATTGTCGAAAGCCTTACTCAATTAGTATACCTTTTTCTTCAACTATTCTTTTATCAAATAACCATTCCACCACCACTAGTTTTTAAGAAATTCAATGATATAATTTCTTCAATCACTTAGGAATTCCAAATAAATCACTATACCAATTATCTTAAAATTTAAAACTTAAAAACACTTCTAGGTATTCTACCAAGGTCGAACCCTTGCAAGTCTCAAAACTCAATTCTTTTATTACCCAAACTTCTCATAGCATTCCTTCTAACTTCCATCCATAGTTTCATAAAATAAATCCTTGCTTTACAAAAGACTTCCTCCATATACTTCCTTATTTCTCTATAGAATAACTTATCATAATCATACATGTATTCAATCATTCAATCAACATAATACTTATTCAAAAGAACAAACAATATCATGTTAATTCTATATATAGAAGTAAATGCTAAGATTAGGTTATATGTGTAATAGCCCAAAATTTCTTAAGATGAAGCTTTACTTGAATTTCTTTTTAAAAGAAATTTATTGGATATATATTTTCTAGAAAAATAGAGTTGGAGACTTAAATGAGAATTTTGAGTTAATAATAAGTGAAATAATGTATTATAGAAAATATTATTGAAGAATCTTTGAGATTTGGAACAAGGTATCAACTAGAGAAATTCAATTTGAACTTAGAAGGAGTTGAATTCTCAAAAATTAGGGTGTAAAGGCAAGAAGAAGTGATAGAACCAAAGATTAAACACTTGGTGCCCGGAATATGCATTCTCGGATTAGTCTGTCGGGTTTTAGTATAATGAGCATAAGTTACCCATATGAGGTCCAAATAAAGTGATTCTAATTCTTATAGAATCCTAAGAGATAGATCTAAAATTTTATGTTTTGGGTTTTTGAAGATTTGGACGGGATCGATGACTTATTTGGGGAATAAGTAAACTATTTTGGATTGAGCTCAAGTGGAACTTGAGTAAGATGAAATAGACCAATTTGGGGCATGTGACAAAATATGCATTTAGTTTTAAAGCTTTCAGATATCTTGACATGTGTAAGAATAGTTGGCAAGTGATGAGGAGTTGATTTAGAAGTCTACTTAGCTTATTTGGTGATGGAGCATAGGGGAACTCAAATCTGCTAACTAGAAACTAAGTGAGTCAAAATTTGATTTAATTCTAACTAAACCAAGAAGTGGCCTTCTAGAACATGTAAAATGGAGTTTTAGGAGGCTTGACAAGTAACCAAAGGGGTTAAGAGAAGGCCGAGGGCATTGCACACCAGAAGAAGGCTGGAAAGGATAGGTTCATGCATGGTTAGGTGAAGTGCCACCTCATCTCTTATCTAATTAGCTTCCTTTTCAACCATTGATCTAATTGGCTGCAAAAATATCTCAAATTTTAGCCATTGGATGATCATTTTAGCTGCAATGAGATTTTGGAGGATGGACACCTCATGCACCCAATAGGTAGCCGGTTACACCCCTTTCCCCTTCACCTCTTCTTTCCTTCATGTTGGTCGACCATTTCACTATAAATAGGCATTGGTGAGTCTTCTAACTCTCTTTGGAAGCATAGCACACGTTCCCTTTGAAAGAAGACTAAGAAAAACCCTTCTCAAATCCCTATACCTTCACACATACTCTAAGTAAGCTAAGTGAGCTAAGTGAGTGATTTTAAAGATAAAGCTTGCAAGGAGTGGTTTGATCATTTCCAACAAGTTTTAGAGAACTTCTAATTCTACATTCTAGCTTAACTTTAGCATGAAGATGACTTATTTAAATGATTGAACTATGCATGCTAATATTGAACCATTAAATTCTTGTTTAAGTGATAAAATGTAATTTAAGTATTGTTTGAATTGGTTGTGTCATGGAAATGTGTTATATAAAGTTAGAAAAATCTAAAATCATGTTTTAATAAGTAAAAATAAGGTTTATGTGAAAATATTGCATGTTTTAGGTTGAAAAACCATCGAATCCGAGATTTCGCTCGATTCTCGCTTGACGTTTGGCTCGAGCGAGATACATGGAGAGATTTGACGTCTTTTGGTAAAATAGTCATAATTTGCTCATTTGATATCGGATTTGAGTGATTCAAGAGCCTATGGAAAGATAAGAGAAATATATACAACTTTTATGTTATAGGTTTTGAGTTATAAGGACTCAATGATGGATAAAATTGGTATTGAAGTGGTAGACCTGGGTTTTAGGTAAAAATCAAGCTCGACTCTTGCTCGACGTTTGGCTCGAGTGAGATTTAGGCATAGATTTCGCTCGACCCTTGCTTAATGTCTGGCTCGAGTGAGATTCCCCTATTACCTAAATCTGAGACTTTCTTGTATCCAATGCATGTATTTTAATATATAAAGATTATGTGGTAGGTTTTTAAGAAAAATGGGCATAGCATGTTTTCAAGAAAATAAAAAACATTCATAAGAATAAGAAAAGAATAACTAAGCATAAGAACTATAAATAAGTTAGTTACGTTGTGACGGGGACGGTGAGATGTAATGCCCAGATGATTGACGTGTCGATAGGGACGGCGATATGTAACGCTTGTCGTATGATACGAATGTTTATTGCCATCACGGGAACGGTGATACGTAACACCCGTGAGAATAACATGATTAGCGGGGACGGCGATACGTAACGCTTGCTATGCTAAGTATGTTCCGTGTCAAGACAGGGATGGCTAGACGTAACACCCGGAAGACTGACACGAGACTCATCACAACAAGGATGGCGATACGTAACGCCCGGAGGACTGATGAGTTATATGTGATGGGGACGCCGATACTTAACGCTCATCGAAGATAAGAAATAAATAAGTTTTAAGAAGTGAAGACTTTTGAGAAAAATGTGATAAGTTATCATAAGAGTGTATACCTGTTTAATTTAATGCATAAGTCACATGAAATATATATATATTTTAAAATTAAGTCTTCTTTTAGATTTTTTTAAAATGTTAGTGGTTGCCTTGTCTATGCTTTATTAAGCTAATTGTGTACTTACTGAAATTTCTAAGGAAATCTCACTCTTTCGTGATTTTATTTTTCTTTCCTGTACATATAAACTATACATAGGGTTGGATGACCGACAAGGGGAAAGCTTCAATAATGCAGGAGACTCTGAAGAGTCTTAAGGGACCCTCTAGTTATAATCCCTATGTAGGCTTTTGCTTCCTTGGGACCTCCTATCTATGACTAGCCGATGAGATTTTGGAAGGATGACGCATCTATTTTTTCTGAAGAAGAGAGACGTACGGGATGCTGCTTAACTTTAGGATTAGACTGTTCCTTGTCTATATGTGGGGTTTACACGACACCACATGGACAATATCTCCAGCGAGACTTTTGTCTTAGTTTACATATGTTTCGCTATGGGAGAAAATTTCCTGAAGTTAAGAAGGAACCCAAGTGGCTATAAGGATGTTCTTCTGAATGTTATAAGTATTTTTGTTAACCCTGATAACTATTTGGGCTTTGCATATATATGACAGTACAATATGAAGTTTATGAATGAATGGTGTGATGTTATAAGTATATTTTTTCCATGTGATCTTTAGAATTTTTTTTATAATTGAGACCTCATCTGCTGTGAATATTATATCTTATGTAATATATTCACTAAGTTCTTGATACGTACGAGGGTGAGTAGCCTCGTGTTACTTATCCTGATATCTTGATTTACGTTAAATCCCAGACGTAAATTGGGGGCGTCACAATATGTGCACTTACGAATTTCTCCAAGAGTTTAGAATGGTTTGTCTTGAAGATTCCTTTGAAAGATCACTCAAAACTCCTTGAGAAGTGATTGTAGGGTTTGGTTGATAAAAACTAAGATGAAGATTTTTCTAAATATAATTGGCTGTGTGTTTCCAAATGGAAAATGGAGGAGGAACATCCTAACATATAGTGGTCAACTTTCCTAAGCTAAAAGGATGGAAGAAATGTAACGCCCCAGTCCCCCAGGGGTTCGAGAGTTACTACCTATCACAACACTCGCATTCAATACCATAATTAAATACTCCAAATTTCCAAATATCATATAGAGTTTGGTCTTAAAACTCATTTCCTCAATATTATCAATACAAAAAAAAAAAAATGCTAACTCGCCAGAATATAATAATATTTTCTTACTAAACCTTATCAATATTCATATAAATTCTCTATGCTTGATCAATCATTCTTAAGTCATCTCACCTAATGCTTCATAATCCTATCCTTGGCTGAAATATCCAAATTTATTTGAAAAATATTTAGAGATAAGGGGTGAGTTTAACCACAACTCAGTAAATGAATGACATATACAAGAGTACAAACATGAGCATTTTCAAAAGAAACTTCATATGCATGAACCAGAAACCTTTTATTTCCATATACAGATTTCCAAAATATATTATCAATAAAATAGAGTGACTTTTCAATCCTTTTACATTTAGAAAAAAAATACTATTTATTATCAAAAATGTTTTGGCATAAGTAACTGTACAATCTCATCTTATCATCATATCAGAACATGTACCATGTTCAACCCCTGTGGTAGAGCTGTGTTATCCTCGATGGCCAAACCAGGCAGTATCATATTGTGAAACTTTCCCTTATTCGTTATCGAAGCCCCGAGTGTGCACACAGGAAAGAACACATAAAGGACCACTTTGTTTCCAAAGTAGTTGCACTCCTATTATATCATGGTGGTACCAACCATATCACGTGAATCCATATCATCATATTAGAATCATTTTTCAAAGCAGATCAAATATATAAGAATGCCAAAGGTTTTCATATCCATATCATATCATGTCATGTCATATCAAATCATGTACCAAACTTCTTCATATCATTTTTTTGATAACCAACAACTCTAAAACATTTCACATCACATAAATAAAATATTAATTTTCATACTCGTTCTTTTATGCATTTCAGAAAAACATGTCAACATTGCTCATGTCTACACTATGCATGACAAATATATTTTTCTCCTTATCACATAAATTTCATGAGTAATGCAAATAACTGACCGATGTTGTTTTTTCCAAGTTCTCATTTGTAATAAAAATATGCAAAATTTTCAGAAAGTCAACCTTGGTCTCAGAGTTGATGTAAAGCCAAGTATAGTAATCCCGCTTACCTGGACCTCTTAGCCTTTCAAGAATTTTCTTAACCATGCCGAACAAATATGAATCATCACCTATAAAACAGTCATGTAACTCCATAAATCTTCAAACGAATACATATCTCAATAATTAACACCTGAGATGCTAAAAAAAACACCCTATTTTAATTCCTCCAAATCCTTAAAAATTCTCATAACTCTAACATATCACATTTCTCCAATGAATGCTTGATTTAAAAAACCAAGTGCATCATAAATTCTGAAACGGGTCTTAAAACATTAACCATGCAAATACGTGATCTTTCACTCGGAAATAACCCATGGCCTAATACTCCAAACAACATACTCTAACTCAAGAAGATATGCACGGCTCCACCCCAACATAAAACCTTCCACTGAAAAGAACTTCATGCTTTGTCTTAAAAACTAAGGGCAATAAAGTAATTTTTGGAAACTCATCTTCCATTCATGCATTTCATGTTAGTCAGGGAAAACACAATATAAGAGGTTGCAGAAGAAGACATGTGCCGACTCAACTAAACGAGGGATGGAGACTCACCGAGAGGAAGAGCCACGACCAAGCTGGAGGGCCGCAATGGTTGCCGAAAAAAGTACGACTGGGCATTGATGAGAGAGGACGAGAGAGATACACGGTGATAAATGGAAGAGTAAGCCGATATAGAACAAAATGGAGAGGTTGCCATGGTGGCTTACCGTAAAGTGCTAAACGAGCGACCTGGGTGGAATGATCGGCATTTTCTATGGTTGACGGGTGGTTCCTGGCGTACAACGTGGCTGAGACACCGAGATGCACGGAGAGCATTCCTTGCTCTATTTTGGGGTGGTGAAAACAAGGGTTGGTTGTGTGCATGGGCTGAACGTGGGTGGTGGCTTGCAACTGTGTGGATGGTGCACGGGGCACCAACAAGTGAGGCTTGACTTTGGGGGTGCTAATGCTCGGTAAGAGTGATTTAGTGGCTGGCTATGGTGGTGCTCTGAGGGAGTATTGGCATTGGAACTTCCCTACGATGGTGATGGTGTAGGGGTGATACGGTGCAGCGATGCTGCGGTTTGCCGTCGGTGGATCGCACGTGAAGGGGGCAAGGTGGTCTGCTAGCTTTCATGGTTGACCAGGCCTACAACTATTGAAAGGATGGCTACGACTTTGTGTGGCCTGGGTAGTGGCTTAAAAGCAGTGGTTATTTGAGTCCAAATGCTTTGTTTTTGGAGCAATAAAACAAAGGCCTCTCATTTACATGATGGACAACATGGTTCCATGTGAGGTGGAGGTGATGGTGCATGGGAAGGTGATGAAATGATCATTGGTGATTTACATAAGGTGGTGGCTGTGTTCTTGTGTCGATGTGCTATAGAAAATTCTCTATGGCTATTAAAGGTCTGAATATATGTATATATGGATGAATGAGAACAAAACATGAGAGGGAGAGTTGAGTATCTAATCGGTTGAGGGTAAGATTTTGAGAAACAATATAAATAACCGCATAGTCGTGGGAAGTTAAAATTAAAAGAAGGAGAGTACGGCGAAAGTTCCCGAGCGATTGGTAACATGCAAACAAAAGAGTTGGGTAGTTTCGGTGATGCTGAGATTCAAGGTGGCAAGTGAACGTGATGCGTGTGAATAAAAAAAAAAATAATGAAAGGAAGTTTGAAAACCAAAAGATGAGTAGGAGCTGGAGTAATCTGTTTAAAAAATTAAAAAAAATAAAAAACTAAATAAACTCAACCCGAAATCTAAATATTCGAAAACCTCAAATGGACTATAAATGCATTTAAAACCAATAATTTTATAAGTAAATTTGGCGCCGGAGTGGGATGTTACAAGAAAAGTCCAAAAACCACCTGTATGCTCCCTTGCCGTGCCACATACCCTCCTATAGGCCTTAGTGTAATCATTTTTCTTTCTTTAGGCTTGGTTGGCAAGCAAAGGATCAAAGGCTTTTTGTGCCACTTATCCTTATTCTTGGCAAGTTGTCATGTGAGCTTCAAAGATATTTCAAGAGAAAAACCCATGCTAAGTCGGTTACCAAGTCAAAGTCGGTGCTCACTACGCTTAAGTTGATTCGGTCAACTTCAAGCCTGATTTCGTCCTTGATTCAGTCAATATCTCTTAAAACTCAAAACATGAAAGTTGAGATCTTTTTCTTGGTGTTCCATATCATCTTTAATAATCTTAATCCAAAATCAAATGAGAAAGTTATGCCCAGATTACCTAGAGATGTCGAAACTGTTAAAATTATCCAATCCGATTTCCTCCATAGAATATACTTTGCTTGATTTCTTGAAACTCTATGCAAGTCTAACTCTTTTTGTCACACTATAATTTCTTGTAACTCTAAACTGACAAGTGGCATGTGAGTGTGAGTGTTGATTACGCCCAAACTACTATATGGTGGTATAGTATAGTTCAAAGTGTCGATCCACAGAGAGTTGGAGGAAACACTACAAGACTCAACCTTAATGGAAAAAATTAAATGACAATATAACAAGAATCTGAAAGTTCTACTAAAAGCACATGATTAAAATGAGATTAGGGTATTAATAAAAAGGCAAGTAAAGTTTCGAGCTTCCATTAATCAGATCCAATACTCTAACTTTTTCAATTTGAACTATTTACACAATTAAGAATTATAGTGGCAAATTCCTAATTGGAAGATATGACATTATGTTCATCTACTTCAAATTTAATTCTAGAATCTATTCTCCCTTAATAAAGCATGGTTTTCTTGTGTAAAAAGAAATATTAGATCTAAAGACAACCATATGTTCACAAACAATAGTGCAACAGAAGATCACATCAATGACATGAAAAACGTGTTTAAGCCACAATCATATATTCATAATCCTATAGCTCAACAAAATCAAACCATAGTAAGATTTAATATATTTGTCTCAAACTTAATATCCAAAATAAATGGAGAATTGAATTGTAGAATCTTAAACAATAAAGCTTAATCTATGAATTGACATAAAGTCAAAGTATTTTCACCAATCAATTCCCACCCTAAGCTTTACCCAAGATTTAGTTCTCTATGAAAGAAATAAAAAATAAATGTGATAACCCGAATTTTTTTTTCTCTTTGGATTTTCTTATGCTTGAAATAGTTATATTTTCTTTCGTATTATTTTAATTATTCTTTGGAACTTTTTGAAAATAAATTTATTATTTATTTTTGGGTATTGATAAGTTAGGCTCAAAATAGTGAAAGGATTTAAGTGAAACCATAGGAAGACTTAAGGGAGGTGCCTAAGGCTTTGTGGAATTTTGGGACACTTGGCACAAAAAGAATTCATACCTTTTTGAAATACAAGAAACCCTTACATAAAAATATGAGTAGATAAGCCAACTGCATAAGAGTTTAAGTGGAACAAGTAAGGAATATTCTTCTTTTTTGGTAGGCAGCAGATTGGATAATTTTGGGGAAAGAATTGATTTATATTAGCATGCTATCTCTTGTGAGGTGATGGAACAAGTGGCATAAGCTGATATGAAAGTAAGTCACGAAATTTTCTCCATTTCAAATTTCAGATTGGCTATGTAATGGGAAAAGCTGAATCTTCTTGCTTTACCTCCTCCATGTTTGTTTCAATCTTATATTAGATAAGAACTAAATCTTGTCAATTTGGCTACAATGGGAATGAGTGCTCTAACTCTAGGGTGACATTTGCCATGTTAAAAATATGTGGCTTTTGAAAATTCAAAGAGACATTTGTTAGAAATTTGAGTGGATGAGATGGTATAGAAACTTGGAGAGAGCTTTTGACGCCCCCAATTTACGTCTGAGATTTAACGTAAATTAAGGTGTCTGGATAAGTAACACTTGGCTACTTACTCTCGTACTTAACAAGAATAAAATGCATATATCATGTAATTCGCAGCGGATCTGGTTTTAGAAATAAAATTTTCTAAAGATCACATGGAAAATATACTCACAACATTCACGTCATTCATTAATAGCTTAACATTGTACCTTTTTACATATACAAGGCCCAAATAGTAGCAAGTTAGCTAAAAATATATTACATTCTTCCAAAAAACTCTCATTCACCTCACTCATTTTCTTTCTTGACCTCGGGGAATTCTCTCCCATAGCGAAACCTATCCATACTAACACTAAAGTCTTGCTAGAGCTGTTGTCCTTGTGGAGTCACGTAAACCCCACACATAGACAACGAGCCATCTAATTCTAATGTTAAACAGCATCCATCCTGTGCGTCGCCTCTCCTCAGCAAAAGTGGATGCGTCAAGGCTCCAAACTCATGTAGGTTGATTACTGATAGGAGGTCCGAAGGAAATAAAAGAAATGTCCATATAAGGACTATAGTCGGAGAGTCCCTCAGGACTCCCCAAAGTCTCCTGCTTCATCGGGGCTTTCCTCTTGCTGGTCATTGAATCCTGTATATAGTTGATATGCACCAAAAAAATATAGAACCACAAAAGAGTGAGATTTCCTTTGAAATCTCAATAAGTACATAAGCAGCTTAAAAGAAACAGGGAAAAAGCAACCATGATATTTTCACCACTGAATGACTAGAGAAATTTACCTTAAGTTATACATCATAAGACCACTGTCTAACTGGTACTTTTCTTGGATCAACCGAATATGTAATCTTATATGGAATTACACTGTTTCCTTATAAGTTCTTATTCTTTCTTATCACTGATGGGCGTTACGTCTCGCCGTCTCCATCACATATACTCATCAATCATCCGAGCGTTACGTCTCGCCGTCCCTGTTGTGATGAGTCTCGTGTCAACCTTCCGGGCGTTACGTCTCGTCGTCCCTGTCTTGACACAAAACATATCCATATATCACTGCGGGCGTTACGTATCGCCGTCCCCGCTATTTAGATCAGTCTCACGGGCGTTACGTATCGCCGTCCCTGTCGGTACGTTAGTCATCCGGGCGTTACGTCTCCCCGTCCCCGTCACGACGTGACTAACTTATTCTTATACATCAATTTCTTTTTAGTAGTTCCTTTCTTATTCATACTTATAACCCTTTCCATTTGGAACACCGATTTTATTTCAGAAAAATCCTGAGTCTAAGCAAAACAGGGCATCTCGCTCGAGGGGGTGTCGAGCGATCATCAAGCGAAGTCACGGGTTAGAACTCGCTCGAGCGGGTGTCGAGCGAATATTGAGCAAAGTCACGGGTTCGAACTCGCTCGAGTGGAGTATCAAGCGATACTCTAGCGAGGGGTCATATTTTGCCTTCGCTCGACCCACAGGTCGAGCGATGGTCGAGCGAGATCACGGCTCTAGGAGTTTTTCTACTCAAAACATGCCAATCTTTTTACTATACTTTATTTGGCTTCTTAAAAACTTAAATCTAAGTTATTAAAATTTTATTGAACATTTTTTTTCAAGACAATTTAAATCCAACCTTACTCATATGTCACTTTGTCACTTAATCATGTTCTTAAAAGTTCAATACTAGTAAACATAGTTCAATCACTTCAATAAATAATTTCCATGCTTAAGTTAAGCTAGAATATGGACTTACAAATTCTTCAAAGTTCAAGAGAATGGATCCAACTAACTTCTTGCAAGCTTTTCCCCAAACTCAATCACTTAGCTCACAAAGGAAATCTTTAAGGGTTTTGGGAGGGTTTTTCTGGAGTTATCTTCCAAAGGGAATGTGTTCTCTCCTTCTAAAGGAGTTTAGAAAGCTCTCAAGGGTCTATTTATAGGATGGTGGTCGACCAATATGAGGGGGAGAAGAGGGAAAAACCCTAAGGTGCACTAGCTGTCTATTTGCATGGGCGATGAGGTGTCCACCTAAGCATATCTTATGATGAGGCTTAAGCCTCCCAAATCCTAGGCTTTGCAGCTGGATTAGTCATCCAAGGGCTCACATTTGAGATATTTTTGTTGCCAATTTTGATCCATGGTTGAGGAGTGAGCTAAAGGGATAAGAGGTGAGGTGGCATTTCACCTAACCATGCATGCACCTCCCATCTCCAGCCCTCTTCTTGTGTCACACGCCCCTCTCCAGATTTTCCCACTCATTTGGTTACTTCCTAACTCCCTTAAGTCTCCATTTAACAAGTTCTAGAAGGCCACTTCTTAGTTTAGTTAGGGTAGAGCCAAATCTGACCCACTTAGTCACCTATCAACTAGATTTTGGCTCCCCTTGTGTTTCCATCACACTAACTAAACAATTAGCTTCCAAATCAACTTTCCATCCATTTCCAACTATCCATACACATGTCCTAATCCCAGAAAATCTCAAAACCAATTGCCTAATTAGTTACATGCCTCAAATTAGTTCACTTCATCCAACTTGAGTTCCATTTAAGCCTATTCCAGAGTTGCCCAATTTCTTCCCAAATAAGTTATTGATACCTTCCGAATCTCGGAAAACTTAAAACATATAAGTTTTAGATCTATCTCTCAAGGTTATATAACAATTAGAATCACCTCATTTGGACCTCATATGAATAACTTATGCCCATTTCACTAAAACTCGACAGATTAATCTGAGAATACATAATTCCCAATACCAAGTGTTATCTCATATTCCTCAATTAAATCTCCCACTCTATTTTCCTAAAAAATAAATACATCAAATAAATTTCCTTAAAGTAATTTCCATAAAATAATTTACCTTAGAAAATTTGGGCTATTACAGAGCTCGCATGGAAAATGGAGCTAGGTAAAAAGAACTTTGTCTTATTGCTAATGAGGGCTATGGTCTGGATGTTTTGGAGGGGGAGAACCCAATTCCATGCATAGCTCATTTTACTTGGGAAATAAGGAACAAAAAAGGGATGTGGCAAAGAGGATTTTATCCATACCTAACTTTGTCTTTTTTCTCATATAAGATTTTATTTTGAGAAATGGTGACACATGGCAAATGAGGAAGAAGATAAGCAAAACTTAGACTCTTCTCCTTGTAAATTTCAAATAAGATGAAGTTGGAAAAATGGATGGCCGAATTTCATACTTATTTTATCATGTATGTATAGTATTTCAAGAAATGGATAAGTATTTGATGTTTGCCTAATTTTGTCTTTTTCTATACAAAGGAAATATATGACTTGTATATTTTCAAGAAACTCAAGCATAGAAGGTTGAGTTAGAAAGCTAAGAGCATGGAGTTTTACTCAAACTAGCAATGAATTTTGAGAGAATATTTTGACCCCATTTGCAAGCAACAGATTGGAGGATTGAAAGGTGTAAATCGACTTAGCTTTTGTCTTGTATTCTTCCATGTTTATCTAATTCTTTTGAAGAAATTTGGGACATATGGTGAGTGGTAATTGGAAGAAAATTTACAGACGTTTTCTTGTTGAGTTTCGGCTGAAATAGAATAGGATGGGAGAATGAGTTAGCAGAATGAAATTTTTGTTTTTATCTTCTAGGATTTTCTAGGATTTTCTAAAATTTTGGGATTAGCATTTGGTCATGTCATGCCACCTAAGTCTAAAGAATGACATGAGTGCTCTAAAAGCCTGAGTGGACACTTGGCATAGTTTAGATAAATTTTCAAATTTTAGTCACTTTTTATCCTAATGTGTTAATCAACGTAGATAGCACATACCCTCACTCCTTTCTCTTGTAGCTCTCAGCTAAGACTCTTCCCTAATCTCTCCATCTCTTTTCTTTCTTTTCCCTCACCTTCCAAACATTTCTCCCTAGCATACTTGAGTGAGTTCTTTTCAAGAATCTAGTGAAAGCCTTCTCCCTCACAAGATTTCTTAAGTTGAGCTTTTGGAAAGTTGTAAGTACTTTTAGAACTTTTTTTAGCATTTTGTTTATATACATAGTGAACTTGTTATTTAGTGTTCTACTTTGTTATTTGTTTGCTTGAAGAATACTTTTATCATTAGTGATTGATAAGTAGTCAATGAATCTTTTATTTTACTATTTGATTGATAATTTTTAGGTTATAAGTTCTCTATGTTTATCTAAGGAGATATTTTAAAATCTGGATCTAAGAGATAATTGTGGAGAGATATATAGTGAAAGTATGAGAAAAGAAATCAAGGAATAAAGTGGAGAATTTTAGAATAGGGATTCAATCCATAGCATGATATGTTTGAAGAATAGGAAGTGTAATTTTGAGATATATGGCTCTCAGCCATAGAGAAATCTTTTGGAAAAATTTTAAGTTTTGTTTCCTCATGGATGATATGGTTAAAAATAGGAAAAATATACTCTTGAATTTGAGGAATAGTTAAAGATATGTGATTGGTTTGGAAGGAAGATGATGTGATGAAGAGAAATTGAAGAAAATAATTTTATAAACCATGTTAGTGCTTTCGGCCTAGACAATCTTAAGGTTAGGATTTATTTATTTTATCTTCCTCTTTAATGGAATATTCATGATTTCTTTGAAAAGATTTATAAGCACATGTTTAACATGTATATGTCATGATTTGGTAAATACATGCTTCATACGTGGCATGAATCATGTACCATGCCTAAGAAAGTCCAAATTTGCATGCATTTTTATGAAAGGTCCCATGATTTGAGTTATCATGATTTTTTAAAGAAAAGAAGAACAAGAATAAGAAAATAATAAGAAAGATGAAGTGTCATGTCATGACGGTGAAGGTGATTCAATCTGCCGTCAAAAAATGAAAAGTTATGTCATGATGGTGAAGGCGTTTCGATTTGCCGTATGATTGACCTGACCAAAAAAGCTGATGGTGAAGGCGTTTGGATCTGCCGTCATGCTAAGAAATTGATGGTGAAGGTGTTTCGATCTGCCGTCAAATAAAGAAATGTCGTGTCATGATGGTGAAGGCGATTCAATCTGCCGTATGACTGACATGACCAAGAAAACCAACGGTGAAGGCGATTCGATCTGTTGTTGGAAATAAGAATGACAATGAAAGCAATTCGATCTGCTGTCATAACAAGAATAATAAGAATTACAAGAAAAAGACATGACAAAGTCACAAAAAGTTTTGCACCTGTGTGACGAAAATTGTGACGCCCACGAATCCCCCTTGGGATTTGAAGGACTCGCGCCATCAAGACGATCATCTCATGGATCAATCATCCCATCGAATAATATTTAAAGAGTGTGTGAAACATACACCAAGTGTACAATAAATATTCGCAGCGGAAAAATAAATAAAAGTCAGTCGTTCTAGTACCAGAGATTCTTAAAAATTACAAATCAATTTAAAACAATTTCTTCAATAGGAGATTATACAGTCTTTCAAAAGAAAAAAAAAAGATAAGCAACACTGCTTTCGAGATCATAATCTCGATCTTCATCCTCTCAACAAATTTCCTTTCCTGTGAAGTCGGTATCTCGGGCTAAATTTTATTTTCTGCAATCACAAACTATGATCCCGTAAAATTGGGACCGTAGGTGGGCGTGATCCACCGAAGTGAGATGTGAATCCCAATAAGCAACAGACAACATACAACCAATTCATATAACAGAACATCATCAACATATACAAGTAAATTCAATGAGTGCATGTACCATGAATATGATACTTGCAACATGACTTATGCACATGCACTTTCATATAAAAACTTCCATAATCCTTGACAGTTTTTGAAACTTTGCTTCATGTACGTGCTTTTCATAAAAATGCTTTCATATAACTTTGACTTCTTTCATATGTACTGTTTGAACTTCTTTTTAAAAGTCATCTTTTCAAAATGCTTTCCGTCTTTTCTTATTTTAGGCGCCACTTATCATATCATATCATATATGGCTCAAAAGCCCATATTTTCGTCATGACATCTGTTGGACACCTCACGGTTCTCCTATGCACCATGTGTTCCTGCTAGTTACTGTAGCACCTGACGACCGTATCAAACCTAAGTAGCTACATTTCGCGCCCTTTCGCGCTCTTCATTACTCGGCGATTGATCACTCACCGAGCAACTACAAACTTTTCTGTATCGGTAAGGCCGAAGCTAATACCGCTTTTTGGGCACCCACTAGCTTTAGGTGTGACCATGCTCCGGACACCTTTTGGAGTCATACATGGTCCGCCGACTGTTCTTCGTCGACCCAAGGGCTTTCACTTGACTTTGATCACTTCTGAGTGAACAGGGAGTTCCACTGGGGCACTACCCCGTCCCAGCCTTTGGGGTTCTTAATTAAACTTGAATTCTTTTCTTTCTTTTCAAAACATGCTTGACTTAAAAATATGCTTTTCGTGCTTCATGAATGGGACATGCACGCAACATGAGAATTCTTATGCAAAACATGTAGATCATAAAACATATGAATCATACATTCACAAATCATATCTCATACATATTAGCACATGAACAGACTTCCCTTTCTAATTTATCTTCTATCCAACACGTCGTGCATAATCCAATGAAGAGACAGTCAAAACCTTAAGTCATATCGAATCAAACCAATACTGTCTTATAGGGGTTAATGACGCAACTTATGATAGAGTCAAACCTAACTTTTCTTCTCTTTTTTCTTTCCCAAAACACCCATGTTTCCTTAAGATCTTCTCAAAACTTAACAGCTATATCACAACCGATCATTAATCACCACATTTACATTGCCTGTATAGTTATTCTCTTCAACTTTTCATCATCCAACATATTATGCCATTGTTTCAACACTTAACTGAATTTTATCTAACTGTACTTATTAAGTTCCCTCCTCAAATTTTCACCATATTCTTCTAAATATCTCTTCGATTAAAATCCTAATGTATCACGTTATTGAAATATGGTAAAAAAGTAATGGAATCATCCAACCAAACCATTATATTACCGATAATTACAAAAGAGTAACAGAGTCATCCAACCAAATCATTTTATTACCAACAAATACTAAAATAATGGAGTCATCCAACCAAATCAATTTATCACCAATAATCACTAGAATAACTGAATTATCCAACCAGATCATTTTATCACTAATAATTATTAAAATAACTGAATTATCCAACCAGATCATTTTATGCCCAATAATTACTAAAATAACAGTCATCCAACCAAAACATTATATCATCAACAATTACCATCCACACAATATTCAACCACAGTAAAATTAACTCGGGATAATCTCAATCTCTGTTAAATGGCCTCAAGCCTAACCAATCTACTTTCGAATTACTTATCATCACTAGATAACACTTCAAGCAAACAAAATAGAGATTAGCACACAATCAAACAGTCAATCAAACAATCAAACAAATATCTATTACTTACAGCGCACAAAAGAACGTCAAGCAAGCATCGCGCCGATCCACGATCCCTAGCGGGTAAGTTGTGCACTATTCATCTCTAGGCATGGCAAGTGACGGGTTGTGTTCGGGTACTCTGTTTGACACCAAAATTTAGGGGAATACTCCTTGGAGGATGGGAAATCTCATGGTGGTGGTAGTGAGGCGGTGCAACAACCGGAGGCGGCAGATCTGGCTCGAAAGGGTGGAAACCCATTTTCAGATTTTCTCTTGTACACGTGAGGTGGGGCCATGGATGGGGAAACTGTTTTAGGGGTGTCATAAACTAAGGTAGAGGAAACTTTTGGAAGTGGAGGTGAGAGTCATGGTGTCTGGACGGCGGCGCGGCAAAGGGAGTTTCCTTTTGAGACCTATTTCGATTTTATGGGAGGAGAGAGAAGGTGAGGGCTCTGTTGGGGCTGAAATTTCTGGTGGTAAGTCGCCAATGGGTGGCGGATCAAATGGCGGGGGTGGTGTCATGGTACGGTGGATCACAGCGGAGATATGGGTGGAGCAAGGTGGGTCGTAGAGGATTAAACACCTCTCGGGTTTGGGGCTGCCGACGGGACGTGGGGCCGCCGTGGTCGACACCTTCGGTGGGGTTGGACTCGCAGGAGGGTGGCAGTTTAGGCGGGGTCAGAGGTGAGGCTTGGCGGGCAGGGGTGGCGTCACCACGGGCTGAAAACCAAACTACCTCCCCGTAGTTACTGTAGCACGTGGGAGAGAAAAGAGAGAGGAGAGAGAGAAAAGGAAAATGGAGAGGGAAAAATGAGGGATTTGACCCTTTTCGCACTATTTATAGGCATGACGCTTTGAGGTCTTCAAACGGATAACAGATGAACTTAAAATACTGATCTGAAAGCACATAACGTCAATTTAACTTCAAACGCTCAAGTTAATTAAATAAAATATTATTTCAACTTACTTTACTTCTCAACATAATATTTTTCATCAATACTTAAAATGATGAAATTTATTTAATTATTTAAAAGGAATAGATCCAAGCACGTTTAAAATCTCACAATATTTCAAATAACTAAAATCAAGGTAACAAAAGAATCCTGTATAATATAATATTTTTGGAGCTATTCAAAAGCTACCAAACCAAAATAGAATAAACATAATAAGACTTAATGATTTAATAAATTTAAGATCAATAAATCAGATAATGTCAAATAAAATAGAATGAATGCTCATTAATAAAAAAACGACAAATCAAACCATATATTATGATAATTAAAACAAAAAACAATGAAGATAGCATTTCAAATGGAAAGATCAGTAGTAACGATGAATTAAAATAATTAAAAACACTATTATTCAAGAAACTCACAAAACTTGTATAAATCAATAAAATCAAAACACTAAATCAAAATAACGTTGATAACAGTTCAAATGATGAAACTGATAATAATCTTTAAATAACTATAAATATTAAAATCATAGATTTCACAAATAATTAACCCCAGTCATAAATAAAGCGTACCTGAAATAAAATAAGTGAGATATCATTTTAATTTATGAAAACAAATTAAAATATCCAATGATAAAATATGAGTAAATAAATGTATGTAAAAATTCGAGGTCTCACAAAAATCTTTTATGAAAATATAAAAGTCTATGTAAAAAGGTGCATAGTACATAAGTCACGCATAAGTCATGTCACAAGTCTCATGATCGTGATACATGCATATATGTCACTTCTTGTATATGCTAACAATGCTTTCATTACGTTATCTGGTTACTTACTGAGATTTTCTGGAAATCTTACTCTTTTAATTTTACGGAATAATAGACGTTAGTATATGAATAAATGACTCAATACAAGACCCAATCTACTCGGGAAATTCTGAGGGGCCCCTGAAGGTTAAAAGGGGTAGTTGTGTATTTATTCTTTTGGGTTATAGAATAATGATATGTACTGTTAAGAATCTAGTATATTATGCTTTATGTTTTATAAAGTTATGGATTTTAATATAGCTTACCATGTGATATTTGCAAAAATTTAGATTTCTTTACAAATTATTCGAAATTTACTGTATTCCGCAGCAATATACATTTCACACTGCTAGTAAGTTAGGCGCATACATATTATTTTCGTCTTGAACAAGAGGTATGTAGCCTATCATTACCTATCCCGACGCTTCAGTCTATGTTAAATCCTAAACGTAAATTGGGGGCGTTACAAAGGTGGTATCAGAGCATTACGACTCTGGGTAAACCACAAGTGTTCTAAGAAGAGAATCACATGGTATTAGAATATGCCTAAATCTTGAAAAAGATGGGGTCAAGATGGTTTTCATGTGGAATTGGAATTGTAGACGTCTTGGATTTCAGAACTTGGAGTGGTTAAGGTAGGAGTAATTTACGTCGAATTTGGAGTGTTTCATATGGTTAAGATGGCAAGGCACCGTCATGGCACCACTCCTCCTAGACACAAAGAGTGTGTAGTAGCGAACCATCCTCTGGAAGGAGGACAAATGATAGTGGAAGGTATTTGCCAGACAATGAAGTTTGTAAGAAATTAGATAGAGCAAAGTCAAGGTCATAGTTCTGAGGAAGCTAGAGTTGAAACGCATGTTGTTTTTTCGAAAGATTTTTAAGTCTATTGTTATCTACATTTCATAGGAACGAAAGGAACTTTGAAAGCCGATAAGTGGATGGTGCAGAAGGTTTAGTATGCAGAGTATTTGCTTCACAGAGAAGCTAGTTTATAATGGGTTAAAGGTTAAGCTATGGCAGGAAGATGTTACGACCGAGAATGCCATTATTAGGTATAAATTTTTAGTGTGGTAGGCTTAAATTTTTATTGACTTGGGTTGCTTTTATAATATTAAGGCTTGAAGGGAGCGTCATGATCTGGATGATCTCTTTGAGGAGTAGGATAACTGAGGTCTTAGATTTCGTAAAGCTTACGGAATAGTTTATAGAGTAAGAGGTTGTAAATTCAAGGATAGATTTATGAGGATTTGATCAAAGACTTAAGGTTTTGCAGATTTTAGGAAATGATTTGTTATCATTTAATGTTTTAAATATTGAAAGTTTTGGAAATCGATTGTTTTGTTATTGAATATAAGTTCATTGGTTTTACAGGTTTTGGAAAATGATTCTTATATAAATTAAGGTTTTAGAATTGCAGATTTGAAGACCTGATTCGTAATAAGATTTGAATTTTAGTGCTGCAAACTTGGTGTGTTAGCTTAATTTATTCTGGGGATTGGTTAGTTTGTAACCATTTAAATGGGGTTGAGCAGAGTCGAATGATTGATATAGGAATTTTCAAGGAAAATATCTCTTTTGGGATTGAGATTTAGTTCGTGTATTTCTCTAAGGATTGAAAATTTAGATCAAATTCGGGAAAATAATTGGAATTAGTTCGAGATTATTGCAACTGGTCTTAGGATTGGTCTATGGTCCATTACAAGTTTAAGGATAATAGATGGTGCGGATTTAAGAGATGATTCTTGTTGATTTTGAGAATATAGGATCGGATGATGAAATGGTAGGAATGGATCACTTGTATGTTGGAGAAGTATTGGTATTGATTAAGGACGTATAATAGTTGAGCGTATGGGCTTGGAGAGTACAGGTCTTTATTCCGTTTTGGTTTGGAAGAAGTGCTTTCGGTATGTGTTAATTTTAATTTTATGCAAGTGGTGAATTATAAGAGTGCACAGTGTAAGCGTGATAATTGTGATAGTTAGAGGGTTCAAATTTGTGCTTATTTTAAGGAATTAGTGGTGACTTGGAGTTTTAGTAGAAGATTAATCATTTAATTGTGCTAATTTAGTTGATGGTTAACTTGAGAAGTGGCTTTTAAGTTACCAAAGGTAGAACAGAGTGAGTGATGAGTGCACAAAAATGCACTCTAAATACTCTATTTAAATGCTAAAAGAAATGAGAAAATAATGGATATAACTCATGTTATTAAAATTAATGGTCATTTATCTTGAGATAGATAAAAACATGATTTAATATATTGATGAAAATATAAAATGCCATATTTTTTTTCTCTAAATATTTAATATTTTATTCTTATTTGATGCCTAAATATACTCGTTATTCTTATATTTTGATTTAGGACACAAATAGAGACATTAGGAGCAAATGAAGATAATTGTGGAATTTTAGATAGTTTTGACATCTTTTTGTAATATAGGCATAACTCTCTCATCCAATCTCCGATTGAGCTGATTTAAAATGATATAGAACCCCAAGAGAAATATCTATAACTTTTATGTTTTATGTTTTAAGAGATATCCGCTCAATCCAAGACAAAATCGACAATCAAGTGGACACACCTGCATTTGACGTTCCTGAATATTCTTCAGCCACTTGCATCAAATCCAAATGTCATCACAATATTTTCCAGCAAGCACTCCTACACCAACTTGGAAATTCAATGATCAACTCATATGCAAGATGAAGTGCACTCAAGTTTCTTCAAGACAAATTATTTGACTACAAGATATAAAGTCATACAAGGCAACTAATGGATAAAGAAGCAAAATTGAACACTCAACCTACAAGCAAAATTCAGCTCATGCATAGTGGGAAAACAAATGATCAAAAAATGACAACTCACAAATCACTTGGATTCGAGAATAGCACATGGCAAAACAAGTTGAAATTGTGATGATTTTGTCATGACAACTTGCATGAAGGATGCTTATAAATAGAAGGGAGGGGTGTGTGTTCTAAGACCATGCTTGGTGCTTGGATGTCTTGGAAGAGCTATTTTGAGAGTTTGAGAAAAGAAAACAAATATCAAAGAAGAGAGAAAACAATGGCCGGTTCTTCTATATTTTTCCTTAGAGAATTTTCGTTGCATATTTTCAATATGTGTAACTAATTTTCTAGTAGAGCTAGGGATGATTTTGTATATGATGGTATTTGTAATTGTTTTTTATTGATATATGTGAGCTTCAAATATTAAACTCTTTTGTTTAGTCATTCGAAATTTATTATAAATGTTTTCGTCACCAAATAATCTTAGAATTTATTTCATTTATAGATTCAGTCATATTTTTTCTATTGAATGGAATAATCCTTTGATTATGTTTGGTTAAATTGGTTATCTATATTAATTTAATTCTCTGCTGCAATATTGCTTTACGAGTATATTGTTAAAGTTGAATTTCCTTAATATCGATAAAAATTCCCGTTCTTATATTGCAACGAATGATTTTTCGAAAGATTACATTCGATTTAAATCTGGTTAATGTTTTATCTTCCGATTGAAAATTTGGACATAGAATTTTCAATTGAGTTATTAATGAATCGAAAATAATTAAAATATCGATTATATACAAAGGATTCCCAATGCTCTACTTTTCGTCTCATTTTTATACTTTTCAAATTACTCATTTAGTTTTAATTTACATCATACTACAAAAATCACTTTTCACAATCTTCTAAATCTTTTTGTTAATTTCGTTACTATTTTTCAATTTCTCAATCCATCTCCTTGTGGAATCGACACCCCAAAACTATACTGCAAACGATCGCATTATTCTTTGGGCGTAACCAAATTTTGACGCCGTTGCCGGGGAGACGGTAGAAGAATTTGTAGTTTCTTTAGCAGTTTGTTAAAAAAAAAAAAAGAGAGAGGTAATTTTGTTCATTTTCTTTTTAGCTTTTTGCATCTTTATTTTATTTTATTTTTTCTTTTCGTAATATTTATTTTTTCTCTTTCTTCAGTATTACACTTTTCATTACTTTGCATGCGCAGGTACATAGACGCTTTTGGATGGTTTGCTAGTAGACCTGTGCTAGAATCAGATTCAGAATCTAATTTTTCTAATCGCTTGTTTGATAATTCTTCCAATTCTGACGCGATGAGTGAACACGTGGACCAACCTATTAGAACCCTCCAAGATTATCTTCATCCCGCACGAACAGCCACACCATCCTGTATTATGTTCTCACCTAGCTCGTCATAGAGATTTCAAAACAGGAATAATACAATTACTTCTAACTTTTCATGGTTTTGAAAATGAAAACCATTATGTTCATATTAGGGAATTTGAGGAAGTAGTTGGAACATTTCATAGCCAAAATACTACTGACGACACGGTAAGGCTAAAGTTCTTTCCTTTTTCTTTGAAAGATAAAGCTAAGAGTTGGTTGTACTCACTAAGACCGCTGTCTATTGAATATGGAGTGAGATGACTCAAGTGTTTTTCAATAAATACTTTCTCCAACATAAGACCAATGCTTTAAAAAGACAAATCTCCACCTTTGCACAAAAGGATAGTGAGACTTTGTACCAGTCTTGGGAAAGATTTAAAGAATTACTGAGTATGTGTCCCCACCATAGATATGAGAATTGGCACTTAGTGAGTTATTTCTATGAAGGGCTTATGCCCAGGAAACGCCAATTCGTGAAAATGATGTGCAATGGAGAATTTTTACAGAAAAATCCTGATGACGTAATCATTCCAACTTCAGCTGGAAGTCTGCAAACCAGCAGCCTGCACAATCCTCTAGATCATTAACTGCACCATACCAGGCACCTCAATCTTCTAGAAATTCTTTAGAAGATACTTTGCATACTTTTATTGAAATACAGGATAAAACTAATCAGAAATTTGAATTTTTGATTACGCAGGTTGTTGAAGAAAATAAGGAAATAAAGAGCCAGGTGTCTAAAATAATGAGTTCTTTGACTGTGAATGAGAAATGTAAGTTTCATTTTCAAGCTCAGTCTATACCTCATGGTCAACCTATGACACAAGGAGATCTGAAGGACGTAAACGCCAATGTGACACGAAGTGGTAAGTCTCTACGTGATCCAATAATAGACAAAACAAAGGATGTAGAGAAAGATCAAGATAGCAGCAGTCCTAAGCTTCCAAAAGAATTTGAGGTAACAAAACCCGAGGAACTTGAGGTAACAAAAAATCCTATTAAGGTACATTTTCCTCAAGCATTAAAGTCAAGCAAACAAACTCTGGATCATAACAATGATATTTTGGAAAATCTTAGACAGGTAAAAAATTAATCTTCCTCTTTTGCATGTAATTAAACAAGTTTCTACTTACACAAAAATTCTCAAAGATTTGTGTACAGTTAAGAGGAAGCATCATGTGAAGAAGATGGCATTCTTGACAGAGTAAGTTAGTGCTCTAATTGAAAAGCGGATTCCCCCTAAGTACAAGGATCCTGGATGTCCAACCATCACATGCAACATTGGCAATCATGACCTTGGACAGGCCTTGCTAGATTTATGGGCTAGTGTAAATTTGATGCCATATTCTATTTATTTGCAATTGGGATTGGGAGAAATCAAACCAACTTCTGTGGTATTGCAATTGGCTAATTGTTCAGTCAGAGCACCATGAGGTGTGGTAGAGGATATTTTAATTCAAGTTGACAAATTTTATTATCCTGTTGATTTCTTAATTCTAGACACTAGTTCTGCTGTAGAAACCACCTCTAAAATTCCATTAATTTTAGGTAGACCTTTTCTTGATACTTCTAATGTGCTTGTCAATTGCAGAAATAGATTGATGAAAGTCTGTCTTTTGGCAATATGACTCTTGAGGTAAATATTTTTCATATTGCAAAACAACCAGAAGAGGATGTCGAGTGTTATCAGACATACATGATTAACTCACTCATAGAAAAGGAAGTTCTTACAACTCATGATTCAGATCCCCTTGAATACTTTATTGTTAATTCTGAATTTAATGTTATAAGTGATTCATTTGATGTAGTTGACATTTGTGCTATTTTTGACAGAACTCATGATTATAGCACACAGACATGGCAACCAAAGTTTGAGAAGTAGCCTGAAAAAAGAGAAAGACAGATTTCTTCAAGTAGGGAAGTCCCTAAAGTTGAATTAAAATCCCTACCTGAGGGTTTAAAGCATGTTTTCCTTGATCGAGGTGATACTTTTCCTGTTATTATTTCATCTGAGTTATTTGAGTCCCAAGGTGAGAAATTAATTCGGATTTTATGCAAGTATAAATCAGCCCTAGGATGGAGTATTACTGATATAAAAGGCATTAGTCCCCTTGTCTGTACTCATAAAATAAATTTAGAGGAAAGAACTAATCCTTGAAGCGACCCTAGCGTAGACTTAATCCCACTATAAAAGAAGTTGTGAAAAATGAAGTATTGAAACTATTAGATGTAAGAATGATATATTCTATTGTTGATAGTAAATGGGTAAGTCCTACGCAGGTTGTTCCTAAAAAGTCAGGTGTAACTGTGATAAAAAATGACCTTGGAGAGTTAGTCCCTACAAAACTGGTGACTGGTTAGCGGATGTGCATTGATTACAGAAAATTAAATGCCACAACACGAAAAGACCATTTTCCACTTCCTTTTATTGATCAAATTCTTGAGTGGGTGGCTGGTCATCTTTTTTATTGCTTTCTGGATGGTTATTCTAGTTATTATCAAATTGAAATTGCATTAGAAGACCAGGATAAAGCCACTTTTACTTGTCCTTTTGGTACTTATGCTTTCTGCAGAATGCCATTTAGACTGTGTAATGCTCCAGCTATTTTTCAACGTTGCATGATGAGTATTTTTAGTGATATGATTGAAAAGTGCATGGAAGTTTTTATGGATGACTTGACTATTTTTGGATCTTCTTTTGATGCATGCTTAATGAGTTTAGAAAGAGTACTGACTCGTTGTTAAGAAAAAAATTGGTTTTAAATTGGGAAAAATGTCACTTTATGGTACCTTCAGGTATTGTTTTAGGGCATATTATTTCTTCCAAAGGAATGGAGGTTGATCAATCAAAAGTTGAATTAATCTCTAAATTGCCTACACCTAGGACAGTTAAAGATATAAGGTCATTTCTTGGTCATGCGGGTTTTTATAGGAGATTCATACAGAATTTTTCCGCCATATCTAGACCACTATATAACCTCCTAGCTAAGGATGCCCCATTTGAATGGACACAAACCCGTCAAGAGCCTTTCAAAACATTAATTGGCAAGCTTACTTCAGCACCCATAATGCAACCACCTGATTGGAATTTAACTTTTAAAATTATGTGTGATGCTAGTGATTTTGCTGTAGGTGCTGTTCTTGGACAACGGAGAGAAGGGAAACCTTTTGTCATTTACTATGCTAGTAGAACTCTGAATAGTGCTCAAATGAATTACTCCACCATTGAAAAAGAGTTGCTAGCTGTAGTATTTGCTTTGGATAGACTTCGCGCTTATTTGATTAGTTCTCTTAATATTATCTTTACAGATCATGCAACCCTTAAGTACCTTCTTACAAAGAAGGATGCTAATGCACGATTAATACGATGGATTTTGCTTTTGCAGGAATTTGATATCACCATCAAGGATAAGAAAGGAGTGGAGAACGTAGTGGCAGACCATCTCTCTAGACTCACATTCGAGGACACTTCTGACCACATGCCAATCAAAGATGATTTTCTCGATGAGCATTTACTTTCTATTACTTCTCTACCATGGTTTGCTCATATTGTGAACTATTTAGCTGCAGTTGAAATACCAAAGGATTTTAGCACCCAAGATGAAAGGAAATTCATGATTGAGGTACGAAAATTCTACTGGGATGACCCTTACCTTTTCAAATACTACCCTGATCAAATTTTAAGGCGTTGCATCCCTGATGAAGAGATTGCAAACGTTTTAGAATTTTGTCATTACCAAGCTTGTGGTGGCCACTTTTCAATGAAAAAAACTGCTGTAAAAATCCTGCAGTGTGGATTTTATTGGCCCACCTTGTTTAAAGATACAAATATCTATTGTTGCTCATGCAAAAGATGTCAAAAGTTAGGAGTTATGACCCGTCGTAATATGATGCCCTTAAACCCCATTTTGGTAATTAAAATTTTTGACTGTTGGGGCATTGATTTTATGGGATCATTTCCTTCTTCTTTTGGATATTTATATATTATTCTGGCAGTAGATTATGTGTCAAAATGGGTAGAGGCAGCACCTTGCAGGACCAATGATAACAGGACAGTAATTAAGTTTCTCAAAGAAAATGTATTATCTCGATTTGGTACCCCACGTGCTATCATTAATGACCAAGGTACGCACTTTTGCAACCGTTCTTTTGAAGCTTTAATGAAAAGATATGGGGTGATACATAAGCTTTCTACGGCATACCATCCTCAGACAAGTGGACAGGTTGAACTTGCGAATAGGGAAATTAAACAAATTTTAGAAAAAAGGGTCAACCCGGATCGGAAAGATTGGTCTTTAAGACTGACTGATGCGCTTTGGGCTTACCGTACAGCTTTCAAAATTCCTTTAGGCATGTCACCTTATAGACTTGTTTTTGAAAAACCTTGTCACTTGCCCGTGGAGCTCGAGCATCGAGCATATTGGGCCATTAAACATTTTAATTTTGACTTGGAAAAAGCAGGAAAACTTAGAAAATTCCAATTGACGGAATTAGAAGAATTGAGAAATGATGCTTATGAAAACTCCAAGATTTATAAAGCTAAAATGAAAGCATTTCATGATAAAAATATTTTGAGAAAAACATTTAAGCCTAATGATCGAGTATTTTTATATGATTTAAGACTCCATAAGCATTCAGGAAAACTTTGATCTAGATGGACCAGCCTTTTTATAGTAAAAAACGTTTTCACAAATAAGGCGGTAAAAATAGAAAATCCAAAAGATGGATGTATCTTTAAAGTAAATGGTTAGCGCCTCAAAATCTTAATTGATAGACAAATTCCAGAAGTGGAAGACATTCCATTTATGGACCCAGTATATCAATCTCGACCATCTCCAGGTATGTTTTTCTTACATTTTCTTTTTGTTCATTTTCTTTTTGTTTATTGTTTACTTTATTTTGTTATAGGTTAATTTTATTTTGACAAATACCATCTTTGATGCAAAGCAAGCCACCCACATCCCACATCAGGTGTATTCTACCCTATTTAGTTATTCAATTCTGATTCTTAAACATTGAGGACAATATTTCATTTAAGTTGGGGGGTGCGAATACAAATCTGTTATTTAAATTCTGTGGCATATTTCAATCAAAATATAAAAATTTGCCAAATTTTTAAAAATTTACATCACACAAGCATCTTTTCACACGTGATACTCATGCTCATTCATAACCATCTTGGTGAATTCAATAAACCCATCTTAAATCATTTTACTAAGGTGTCCACAGAACCATTTATGCACTTATCCAAACTTTGTGGTAATATGGTGATTTGACACATGTAACTAGAGAATTATTTTGCTTAAGTATTCATGTGAATTTTGGTGAGAATTGAGAGCTTACAAATACATAAATTGTGATAAGTATCCATTGATCTATTGAATTGGACACTTCTTTTGAGAATATCATGATATGGTTTGTGGTAAGATGGTGGATATACTTGGGATACGACGAAAGTCAACTTAGGATTAACGTTTGAGCCTTTCAAGCTGATTCTTTTCATCATAGACCCCTAGCAGCCAATTTTGAGCCAATATACACATATGGCCTTTTCTTTTCATATCTACATCATCCATACCTCTCTATATTAGAGCATAGCTTATGCATTATTTTTTCCTACCATTTTACTTCCAAGTGTGTACTAGGCGTGAAATTATCATTTCAATAATAATAAAAAAAAAACCATGACAAAAATGACATGGTGCTAGATGTGTCCATCAAATTATTCATGAAAGAGTTTATCAAATTGCGAAGACACCAGTGGCAAAAGAAGATGGAAAAGTATTATTAGTGAAAAATTTGAAAAGTCGAAAAGTACAGCAAAAGGAAAGTATAGTCTACTGAGAAATTGGACAGATTCCCTTTTATGTATACTTGAAAGTTTTTGAATATCCTTCACCCTTTTCTTCTTATGAGCCCCAAAACCTAACCCACATTACAACCCTTTATGTTGATTATTCCGATCCTAAGTATGCTTGTGGAAAGAATGGCAGAATTCTCAATTGTTAGTATTCCTATCATAAGATAAATGTTTGCTTATTGCTTATACATAATTGCTTAATTCCCCATGAGAGTATGTGTACACTTTTGTCAACTCTATAGCAAAAACCCTTACATGAAACACTTCTATACTCGTGAGTTATGAAGTTGAACCTTTTGCTTAAGATATTCTAATGTTGCATGTGTCGAAACCTCTGATTTGATAAAAATAGTTTGAAACACATACACACTCTATGGATTGCTATTTTTGAATTACTTGTTAAAGAGTTATTGAATTCCTACGATTGTTTTGATATGTAAATTTGAAAAATGTGTCTTGATGGTCCCTATGTGTGATTTTCTTTGGTCTTTCTCATCATTTTGCATGAAAATTGCTAGGAACTAGCAATGAGTAAGTTGGGGGGTGTGATGAGTGAACAAAAATGCACTCTAAATACTCTATTTAAATGCTAAAAGAAATGAGAAAATAATGGATATAACTCATGTTATTAAAATTAATTGTCATTTATCTTGAGATAGATATAAGCATGATTTAATATATTAATGAGAATACAAAATGCCATGTTTCTCTCTCTTAATGTTTAATATTTTATTCTTATTTGATGCCTAAATATACTCATTATTCTTATATTTTGATTTAGGACACAAATAGAGGCATTAGGAGCAAATGAAGATAATTGCAGAATTTTAGATAGTTTTGATGTCTTTTCGTAATATGGGCATAACTCTCTCATCCAATTTTCAATTGAGCTGATTCAAGATGATATAGAACCACAAGAGAAATATCTATAACTTTTATGTTTTATGTTTTAAGAGATATCTGCTCGATCCAAGACAAAATCGACCATCAAGTGGACGCACCTGCACTTGACGTTCCTAAATATTCTTCAGCCACTTGCATCAAATCCAAATGTCATCACAATATTTTCCAGCAAGCACTCCTACACCAACTTGGAAATTCAATGATCAATTCACATGCAAGATGAAGTGCACTCAAGTTTCTTCAAGACAAATTATTTGACTACAAGATATAAAGTCATACAAGGCAACTAATGGATAAAGAAGCAAAATTGAACACTCAACTTACAAGCAAAATTTAGCTCATGCATAGTGGGAAAATAAATGATCAAAATGAAAACTCACAAATCACTTCGATTCAAGAATGGCACATGGCAAAGCAAGTTGAAATTGTGATGATTTTGTCATGATAACTTGCATGAAGGATACTTATAAATAGAAGGGAGGGGTGTGTGTTCTAAGACCATGCTTGGTGGTTAGATGCCTTGGAAGAGCTATTTTGAGAGCTTGAGAAAAGAAAAGAAAAACCAAAGAAGAGAGAAAACAATGGCCGGCTCTTCCTTACTTTTTCTTAGAGAATTTTCGTCGCTTATTTTCAATATGTGTAACTAATTTTCTAGTAGAGCTAGGGATGATTCTGTATATGATGGTATTTGTAATTATTTTTTATTCATATATGTGAGTTTCAAATATTAAACTCTTTTGTTTAGCCATTCGAAATTTATTATCAATGTTTTCGTCACCAAATAATCTTAGAATTTATTTCATTTATAGATTCAGTCATACTTTTTCTATTGAATGAAATAATCATTTGATTATGTTTGGTTCAATTGGTTATCTATATTAATTTAATTCTCTGCTGCAATATTGCTTTACGAGTATATTGTCGACGTTGAATTTCCTTAATATCGATAAAAATTCCCGTTCTTATATTGGGACGAATGATTTTTCGAAAGATTACATTTGATTTAAATCTGGTTATTAATGTTTTATCTTCCGATTGAGAATTTGGACATAGAATTTTCAATTGAGTTATTACTGAATCCAAAATAATTAAAATATCGATTATATACAAAGGATTCCCAATGCTCTACTTTTCGTCTCATTTTTATACTTTTCAAATTACTTATTTAGTTTTAATTTACGTCATACTTCAAAAATCACTTTTCACACTCTTCTAAATCTTTTTGCTATTTCGTTACTATTTTTCAATTTCTCAATCCATCTTCCTGTGGAATCGACACCCCAAATCTATACTGCAAACGATCGCGTTATTCTTTGGGTGTAATCAGTGAGCATTGGGAAGATAGTATAGAAGTTGATCTAAGTTAGCACAGTTTATTGTAGGAAGATAAAGATCATTGGAATTTATTGAGAGTTGTATTAAGGTTCTTGGGAAAGTGGAGATTTTGAATTACATCCACCCTAAGAGTTCTAGATGTGATGTACCACTAAGAGACTAATGCGAGCATGATGAAACCGCCTATGGGAGTAGACTTGAGAGAGCAGTAGCCATATCCGTTTGGGCATTGATGGTTGTATGATTTTCCTAAGCAGGTTCTGGGTTATATCTTGTATTCTACTTGGTGTTGATGTTTGGCCTCATAAATTTCGAGGACGAAAATTATTTTAAGGGGGGGGGGGGAGGATGTGATAACCCGAAATTCTTTTCTCTTTGGATTTTTTCTTTATGCTTGAAATGGTTATATTTTCTTTGGTATTATTTTAATTATTTTAATTATTCTTTGGAACTTAAGGGAGGTGCCTAAAGCTTTGTGGAATTTTAGGACACTTGACACAAAAAGAATTTATATCTTTTTGAAATACAAGAAACCCTTACATAAAAATATGAGTAGGTAAGCCAATTGCATAAGAGTTTGAGTGGAACAAGTAAGAAATATTCTCTTCCTTTGGTAGGCAATGGATGTGATGATTTTGGGGAAAAAATTGACTTATATTAGCATGCTATCTCTTGTGAGATGATGGAACAAGTGCCATAAGGTGACATGAAAGTAAGTCATGAAATTTTCTCTATTTCAAATTTCGGATTGGCTATGTAATAGGAAAAGCCGAATCTTCTTGCTTTACCTCCTCCATGTTTGTTTCAATCTTAGATTAGATAGAACTAAATCTTGTTAATTTGACTAAAATGGGAATGAGTGCTCTAAGTCTAGGGTGACATTTGGCATGTTAAAAACATGTGAATCTATACCCTCTCAAGTCTACTCAAACAGTTACAGGAACTGCTCTCTCTAAAGTCTACTCCAATAGGTGGTTTCATCATGCTTGCATTAGTCTCCCAGTAGCACATCACATTTAGAACGCTTAGGGCAGTCATAAAATTCAAAACTCCATTTCCCCAAGAACTTTAATACAACACCCTTAAAATTCCAATATTTATTATCTTCCTACAATAATCTGTATTAACCTCAATCGGCTCCTATACTTTTATCTTCAAAATGATCATTGTATTCTACCTTTGGTATCTTAAAAGCCACTTCTCAAGTTGACCATCAATAAACATAATTAGCACAACCACATGATTAATCTCCCACTAAAACTCTAAGTCACCACTAATTCCTCAAAATCAGCACAAAGTTGAATCTCTATTTATCACAAATATCATGCCTACGCTGCACACTCTTATAATTTGCCTCATGCATAAAGTTAAAATTAACACATACCAAAATCACTTCTTCCAAACCATAATGGAACAAAGAACTCTACTCTCCAAGTCCATATGCTCACAATTATTATGCGTCCTTAGTCAAAACTAATACTTTTCCAATGTATAGGTGTTCCATTGATACCATTTTCCTTATCCGAACCTATACCCTCAAAATCAACGAGAATCATTTCCTAAATCCGCACTATCTATTATCCTTAAACTTGATGTGAACCAATTAGAGGACCAACCACTATAATCTCGAACTAATACCAATTATTTTCCCAAATTTGATCTAAATCTTTAATCCTTAGAGAAATACTTGAACTAAATCAATACCTTGAATTCCCAAAAATTATTCTCCTTGAAAATTCCTATGTCAATCATTCAACTCTGCTCAATCCCATTTTAATGATTATAAACTAACCAATCTCCAAAATGAATCAAGCTAACACACCAAATTTGTGGCACTAAAGTTCAGATTTTATTACAAATCAGGTCTTCAAATCTGCAATTCTAAAACCTTAATAAGAATCATTTTCTGAAATTTGTAAGATCGATGAAGTTATGTCCAATAACAAAACAATCGACTCCTGAAACTTTTAAAATCTAAAAATATTAGATGATAACAAATCATTTCCTAAAGTTGGCAAAACCTTAAACCTTTAGTCAAATCCTCACAAATCTATTCTTGAAGTTTATTAAACTTACAACCTCTTACTCCATAGATTATTTTGTAAACTCCACGGAACATAGAACTTCAGTTATCCTTCTTCCCAAAGTGATCACCTAAACCATGACGTTCCCTTCAAACCTCGGTATTATGAAAGCAATTCCAGTCTATAAAAGTTCAAGCCTATCACACTAAACATTTATACCTAATAATGTCATTCTTGGTCGTAGTATCTTCCTATCATAACTTAACCTTTAACTCACTATAATTCAACTTCCATAGAAAGCAAAAGTTTTGCGTACTAAACCTTATGCACCTTTATATAGCTTCAAATCTAAAAAGAAATGCGTTACGGATACACTATCAACTTATTGACTTTCAAAGCTCCTTTTGTTCCTATGAAATGCAGATAACTATAGACTTAGAAATCTTTCGAAAACACAACCATGAACTTCATTTCTAATTTCTTTAGGACTATGACCCTAACTTTGCTCTAACTGATTCCTTAGCCTTTGTCATTCAGCGAATAACTTCCGTTATGCTTGTCCTCCTTCCTGATCCACTTTATACAAACGCTCTTGTTCTATCTTTAGCTATTCAAAGGGTGGCTACCTCTCTTTTTGTGATATAACATGTTAAAAAAATAATATTTTCTTTGCTATCCAAGTCCATAATATGAGTACGGTACCATTCATACTTATCTAGTCTTTCAAGTCTTTCTATTCTTAAACATCTTTGCCTTCTAAAACAGATTTAACGCCTAAATTCAATTCTTTCTCTCAATTGAGCTACTGTTGAAACTGACATTTAGAGGGTTTCTTCTAGGTCAAGTCATTTCCTGATGAAGGTTAAGTAGCATATAGCTACGGATTTCGAAGGTCAAAATAGAAGCTATGAAAAGAGTGATAATCTCAATCAACAACTTATACATACCTTTTATCAGAACAAAGTTCAAATTAGAAAAGCATTGTACAACTAGTTTTCATACAAGGGGGACATCCTAGTAAATCATTCGAAAAGACTAGAGAAAATTCTTCCACTATTGGAATTCCTTTACTACCTTTACTCCTTCAAGTGAATTTAGTACTATAGGCAAAAATGCCATCACTTCTTTTAACAGTCAATCTTAGTATAGTGCCCAGATAGCCTATCCATACCCAAGATCAAATCAATCCCCATAAAAGGGAAAGCTCTTAGATCAACGGTTAACTTCAATCACACAACCTTTAAAGAGCAATTCTTTATTACCCGATGACATCCAACTATTTTCTCATCAGGTATTACTTCCTTTCTCAATATCATCAATTCCAAAAATTCTAAGTTATAATAAAACAATAGTATTTTCCTACTAAACCTTATCCATACTCATATACTGTCGGCGCCCCAGCTTGCGCTTGGGTTCGCACGCAAATTGCGACGCTGGGGACGAACGTCACAAGGAAGTCATCCCTCATCTTTATGTGTGAGAGCATTATTTTATGTTATATTTTTTTTTTATCTTGCAGCGGAAAAAGGTCAAGCCAGAAATATTTGACAAAACGTTTACGCTTGTCGCACATCACATGGTTAACGAAATAAACCCAAATTAAGCATCATATATATATATATATCAAAGTTAAGGTCACCAATGTAAATAGTTTTATACAAAAGCACTTCCCAAAACAACGGGAAGATTTTTCCTCAAAATACATCGATGATACAAAATAAAGATAATAACGATCCCCTCCCCCTTCCGCCAAACCTACTAATAGGCGGGTTCTTCTTTTATCTTCTTAAAGTCCGGACCGTAACGAAGACTATCCAAACTCAGTCCTGGGCCTACATCGCACATCATCCCAGAGGATGACGTAAACAGGCATCCCATGTGGAGGAGCCCATCCACTCCTAGCACCAAACAACACCCTGTAGGGCGGAGGTCGTCAAAAAAATACATCGCCATAGGAAGCGACTCTGCCGCCCACTGACCCAACAGGTCTAGGGTCACTGGCCCAGCAGTATCGGTCTTAGTCGGGCCCATGAGGGTCCGACCCATCTTCTCGAGAGTCGTAATCCGGGGATCCATCATGTCCTGCAATAACTTCTATCGTTCCCAAGGGAGCGATAGTAGAGATAATAAAAAGGGGGTGAGATTTCGGGAGAAATCTCAGCAAGTATACTAGCACTTAAACCAAAACATTTCGAATATACAGATAAGTGAACAAAACATTCGTAACTAATGCATATGCAATGAATGACTGACTCATGCACATGCTCATGAAAACTTTCAAACAGACTTGCTTCTTTCAGACTTCTTTTCATAAAAACTTTCATACGGACTTGCTTCTTTCAGACTTCTTTTCATATCATTGCTTTCCAAATCATTTCTTTAAAACATTTCGTATCTTTTATTCTTTTTTAGGCGCCACTTATCATAGACAGATCTTTTCTTATGGATCGAAAGCCCATCTTGTCATGACTTATCACTTAACATATATGAGACACAACACGGTTCCCCCAAGCACCACGTGTTCCCTGCTGGTTACCGCATCACCTTAAAGTGAGTGCGTCATATAACTTATAAAACGGCAGGTCCTTACACCTTATCCGTCCTTGGCACCCACCAACGTTAGGTGCTACCGCGCTCCGGACACCTTTTGGAGCCATACACGGTCCACCGACTGTTCTTCGTCGACCCAGGGGTTTCCACTCGACTTTAAACACTCCTGAGTGGACAGGGAGTTCCACTGGGGCACTTCCCCGTCCCAGCCTTTGGGGTTCTTATAAAACTTTACTTCTTTTCTTTTCTTTCAAAAACTCAATCTTTTCTTTTCTTTTTCTTAAAAACATCTTGGACTTTAAAAACATGCTTTTCATGACTTATGCATGAGACATGCAACACTTACTTATTTTCATGCAAAACCCGAGACGAGCTCGAGTGCATTCATATTTCATTTTCTTTTCTTCCTTATTGGGATAACTTTACAACTTCCTACTTAGTCATCATGCTCTACATCCAAAATTTGGGCCTAGGATTGAAGTGGGGTACTTGGCCCATCCCCAACCCATCATGGCCGAACCTTCCTAGGGAAATTCCTAGGGTTTTCCTTCATCACTTGACTCCAATTATCCTCCCACAATTTAAAAGTGTTAAATTAAAACATCTACCATCCTTAGAAAAGGGGTAACCGAAACCCTATAATCCACCAAGTAGACATTTTCATCTCCAAACTTAATTTATTCCAACTTCCTTCCTTCACCTTTCAACTTGGGGAAAATTCCTTCCATTAATTTATTCAAAGTTTCCTTTTCCATAAGTTTCTTCTATAAGCTTAAACTAAATAATTCCACCATAAAGCAATATAATTCAATCTTCTAATCTCAACCTCAAATATCATAAAATTCCAATTAAACATTACTAGTCATCATACACAAGTGATTACTTCTTTCCATATGCAAGTATACACCATTTCAATTCATATCAATCATGTATTTTATTCCCATGTCCATTTTCATTTCCTCAAGACAATATTTACCTTGAATAAATCAATTTCATTACTAATTTCCTCAAATAAATTCTATCTTAGCAACACCAAATTTATAAACTTAACACTAAAATCCATCATGCATCAACTTCATCATTTCATATAAAAAATCATGCTTTTCATTTCTTTTTGCAACTAATACTTGATCCATCATCTATACTCACATTCTACGCTTATTTCATCATAGAGATTTACACAAGAGTATTCATATCAAAGACAAGTATAATCAATTTAATCCAAACATGGCAATCAATCATTAATCCAACAAGTATGATCACCTCACTATATACAAGAATTGTTAAGGAAAAGGTGAAAGTATACTTACAATATTCCTATTAGATTTTTGATTAAAATCTGAAAATACACATAGGGAATCTCTTATTAGACTAGCTATAAACACAAAGATTTAAAGGAAACCTTATTTCCTTTTAACCAAAACAAAAGTGTTACATGTGTGTGTGTGTTCTTCCTAAGCTTGCATGAATTTAGGCACTAACCTTCTCCAATGTATTGTTCACCTCAACACTCTTGATTTTGGCTTCACTAATTTAGGATTCTTCAAATTATGTGGTGAAAGAAGAAGAAACAAAGGTAGAGGTGGCTTAAGTGGTTTTGGCCGAGAGGTGAAGAGAGAATGAGATAGGAAGATGCTTGCATGTGTCCAAGTGAAATGAGCTAAGGGAAATGGATATGGGGTCACATGGCCAAACCCTTTCCCTAGGGTCTTTGGTACACTTTTTACCATACTTAGGTATGGACAATGATAGATTGAGTGATTATAAACTCTAGGCCATTCCAAGATCAAATCTTGGCCATGCCTTGGAGGATTTTCTTTTCTCCCTTCTCACTTGCTATGGCCGGCGGCTCTTTTGAGTGTTTAGCACTCATTTTCTTGCTTTTCACTCAATCATCATTCCTCCATCATCTCATGTGTTGATCTCAAAGCCATGCTTTTTGGAAATTGAGCAAAGCATGATCCGACCAAGCTATGCCTCCACCGAAACCCACTTTGCTCATTGTCCTTGCTTTTGTCATTTCCATCACCTACACCCTCACCATACCTCTCTTCACATCACCATGCTCTCTTACACATTGTACCTTATTCACTTACACACTCCTCCCTTGTCCTATCAACTTGTTGGTGGCCATACCCCATGAAATTCTCCGAAGATACCCCACGGATTGCTCCCACCGAATCCCTCCTTGCTCCTTCCTTCCATACTTCTCTTCATGCCATTTGTCACATTCCTACACACTATGATCTCTAATGGAAAGTCAAGGGATGGTGTCTTGTACCTCCAAGATTCCATGGTAGGAAAATCACTCCATTAGATTCTACACTCAATCCTACATGGCATATGTTCACCTACTAGTCAATCTCCACCAACTAGGATTTTCCTACAAGCATTTGGATAATTTTCTAGGGTTTTTCTCCAAGTGACATGTGTCTCTACTATGAGCTTGATGGGCCATGGGCTCACTCTATGGGCTTATGGGCTCACCACTACTCTCTTGGCCCATTCACTTGATCCATTCCTCAAAAGTCTCATTCCCAAGCCCATCTCTTTAAAGCTTATTTTTACAAATTACCACTAATCTTGTATATTAGCATTTAATTAAATAATTAAATTAGGATGAAGATTTTTAGGGCTATTACATCCTCCTCCCCCACTAATAAAAGATTTCGTCCTCGAAATCAATGCATGCGATGACATGGAGAATAATAATAAAATATAGCATACCTCGAGGACTATTAGTAGTGGACTCTTCTGACGATGAATAGGTGGGTACTCCTTCTTCCTCGGTTACAGAGTCTTGAGAAAAATAAAATATAGCATCCACGTCTGAGTCGTAATACATATTTGTCCTTAATTCATTCAATTTGTGCATTATTTCTTCTTCTGTTTCCACTCGTGGTATTCCTTCTATTCTTTGTCTTATGCGATCGTTAGAGGTATCAGAATTTTCCAGGGGTTCCACATTCGGTTCACTCGCTTCTCCCCGCACTATTCTACGCAAATGTTCTCTCTCTCCCTTCGTCCACGGGTTAGGGGGTTGTCGCTCTTCGTTTGGTGTAGCTCTACGGAACACGAGGTTTCCTCTAGGCCCTATGTCCATCCAATGGGTACGGTGTCTCTCATATCGTTCCAGGTGCCTAAGCCTCTGCACTCTCTTTCTTTCACGCCTTCTACGCAAGATTCTCTGTCTGATTTCTCTCCTTTCTCTTAATTGGGCTATAGTGGCTACTGACATGCGTGGGGTTCTTCTAGTTCGAGCCATAACCTGGTAAATTTTTATTAAGAAATTACTTATGGTTTTCGTGACATAATTCAAGGAATATACACTCAAAACTTCAATCAATCGTTCATACATTCATACAAAGCATTCATTCACAACAAAATTCAGTCAAACAAAAATCAGATACACTAGAAATTTTCAAACAAATGAGGGTAGTTAGCCCTCATAACATCTTCGCATTCCCACGTTGCTTCTTGAAATGCTGGGTTGTTCCATAACACTTTCACTAAGGAGATTTTTCGATTCCTCAGTTCTTGTTCCTTGCGATCGGTAATTTGTGTCAGCCACTCTTCATAAGTTAGATTTGGGCGCAGTTGGATAGTACTCGGATCCATCACCGTCGCCGGTTTGTCGCTGAAACTCCTATTCAAGGATGACACATGAAATACATTATGGACTCCTCGTAGATTCACTGGCAGATTCAATCGATAAGCTACTGGTCTGACTTTTTCCAAAATTTCATACGGTCTGATGTATCGGGGACTCAATTTTCCTTTCTTGCCAAAGCGGGCCACTCCCTTCATTGGCGAAATCTTAATATACACCCAGTCGCCAACTACAAACTCTAAGGGTCTTCTCCTTTGATCTGCGTAGCTCTTTTGCCTGCTTTGGGCAGTTTTCATCCTTTCCCGTATCAGCTCTACTTGAGTCTTAACTTCTTGCAAATACTCAGGCCCTAACACTTTGCTTTCACCGACTTCTTCCCAATATAAAGGAGATCTGCATTTTCTTCCATATAAGGCTTCGTACGGTGCCATCTGGATAGTAGCTTGAAAGCTGTTGTTATAGGCGAATTCAATTAAAGGCAAAAGACTCTCCCAATCGCCCCTAGAGTCTAGCACACACGCCCGTAACATGTCTTCTAAAGTCTGAATAGTCCGTTCTGTCTGACCATCAGTTTGCGGATGATAGGCGCTGCTAAACTTCAAGTTGGATCCCATCCTCTTTTGTAGACTTTGCCAAAAGTGAGAGGTAAATCTCGGATCCCTATATGAGACAATCGTTTTAGGCACTCCATGCAGACGAACTATTTCTTTCACATAAATTCGAGACAATTTCTCCATTGAATCAGTATTTGCAATCGGTAGGAAGTGAGCACTCTTTGTTAATCTATCCACTATCACCCAAATTGTGTTCTTTCCCGCCGAGGTTCTTGGAAACCCTATTACAAAATCCATAGAAATATCTTCCCATTTCCATTCAGAAATTGGAAGAGGTTGCAACATTCTTGCGGGACGTTGATGCTCTGCTTTAACCATTTGACATACAGATCATTTTGCCACAAAAGCAGCTACATCTTTCTTTATACCTTCCCACCAAAATCTTTCCTTCAGATCTCGATACATTTTGGTACTTCCGGGATGAGCTGTATATGGGGTGCAGTGTGCCTCCCTCATAAGCCTTTCCTTTAATTCTGAGTTATCTGGTATCACTGTACTCTTCCCAAAGTATAACGTCCCATCATCAGACATGGTAAAATGGGGCGATCCTTTTCCCTCGAGTAAATTCGTTCGGATCTTTTCCAATTTGGTATCTTGCCATTGTCCTTCCCGGATTTCATCTTCAGTTAGAGAAATTATCTCTTAAACTGTTGCCAACATCGTTTCTCTAGGTTGATTCTTAACCAACATACTTTGCATGACTGTCAACACTGGTGGTTCCTTCACTTGAGATTTTCGGCTTAAAGCATCTGCCACCACGTTAGCTTTTCCCGAGTGGTACTTGATCTCACACCAGAAATCGCTTATGGTCTCGATCCACCTTCTCTGTCTCATATTTAGATTTTTCTGACTAAACAGATACTTCAAACTCTTATGGTCGGTGTATATCTCACATTCTTCCCCATACAAGTAGTGCCTCCAAATTTTCAACACAAACACTACTGCTGCCAATTCCAGGTCATGGGTGGGGTAATTTCGCTCATGATCTTTAAGCTGTCGGGACGCGTAGGCGACTACTCATCCTTCCTGCATTAGTACACATCCCAAACCCAACTTTAAGGCATCACTATATACTACATATGGTTTGTGGGGCTTTGGTAATGCCAACACTGGGGCAGAAGTCAATCTCCTTTTAAGCTCTTGAAAACTCTGCTCACACTGGTCATTCCAGACGTATTTGGCATTCTTCTTGGTCAAAGCCGTTAGAGGACCAGATAACTTGAAAAACCCTTCGACGAATCTTCTATAGTATCCTGCTAAGCCAAGAAAATTACGTATTTCATGAACGGACGTTGGTTGTGGCCATTCAGTTACTGCCTCAATTTTTGCCGGGTCTACGGAAACTCCGTTACTTGAAATTACATGGCCCAAAAATTTAACTTCGTGGAGCCAAAACTCGCACTTACTAAGTTTGGCATACAACTGGTGTTCTTGTAAAATTTTCAGCACTGTGTCTAAATGCTCCTTGTGTTCCTCATCATTCCGAGAGTATACCAGAATATCGTCGATGAATACCACGACGAAACTGTCTAGATAAGATCAAAAAATTCTATTCATCAGATCCATAAAGGCTGCTGGGGCATTTGTCAGTCCAAAAGGCATGACTAAGAACTCGAAATGTCTATAGCGAGTTCGAAAAGCAGTCTTGGGTACGTCTTGCTCCTTAATCCTTAGCTGATGGTACCCTGATCTGAGGTCTATCTTAGAGAATACTGTGGCTCCTTGCAGTTGGTCCAGCAAATTGTCTATCCGGGATATCGGATATTTATTCTTAATAGTGACCTTATTGAGTCCTCGGTAATCGATGCACATCCGCATTGTTCCATCTTTCTTCTTTACAAACAGGACTGGGGCTCCCCACGGCGATGAACTAGGCCGTATAAATCCCTTTTACAAACAGGACTTGATGCACATCCGCATTGTTCCATCTTTCTCTGGTGTAATCGCATAACTTACTTTGATAACTCCAATTTCTGAAAACCAAAGCGTCCATAATTCCAATTTTACTTGAAAACCAACTTGACTCAATCCTTCTCAAATTTTAAGCTTATCATATTACCATGTGATTTTTTTTCCTAGGACATCTGTGGATTTACATAGAGTCGTATTGCTCTGATACCACTTTGTGATGTCTCCAATTTATGTATGAGATTTAATGTAAACTAAAGCGTCATGACTTGAAAGTTAGGCTACATTTTACTTTGCTCATGCTAGAAAATATGTGCATGCGCCTAACTTATTAGCAGTATGCAGAATTTATAATAGCGGTATAAGGTTAATTCCAAAATTCAGCAAAGAAATCTAATCCTTTGCGATTATCACATAGTAAGCTATAGTAAAACTCATAATCTTATCAAACATAAAGCATGCTATACTAGTTCTTCATTAGTACATATCATTGTTCGATATTTCCAAGAACAAATATACAGCTATTCTTTCTCACCCATAACGGTTCGTTCCTAACTTAGCAAAATATTACATACAGGAGGGATCATCCCATCAAAAGAGAAGTATTCTGTAAGACCCTTAGGGCACCTTAGAATCTCTTGTGATGTCTGGATCTCGCGATGGTTCATCTATTCCTGCAATAACACCTATTATTCCATAAGAAATGATAGATAAAAATAAAAGAGTGAGATTTCAAAAAATCTCAATAAGTGCATAAATAACATAACAAAAACATCAATAGTACATACAGATAACATGTAAATGCACATGATATGATCATGGAACTTATTAAACATGACTTAGGTATGCCTTATGCATGACTTACGTATGACTTGTGCACCTCTTTACAAAAACTTTCATTTTTCCAAAAAAAAGACTGAATTGACACAAGTGCATAACCTTTCGTAACAGGACATATATTTTTTGTGGAAATCTTAATTTCGTATTTTCATTCTTGTTCATATAAGTCTTCATCTTAACCACGATGGAAAATTGAATTGTCTTCACCATTGGGTTTTTTTAACATGACGAAAGATCGAATCGCATTCACCGTCAGCTTTCATATTCATGTCAGTCATATGGCAGATCGAATCGCCTTCACCATCATGACGTGATTTTTCTTATCATGATAGCAGATCGAATCGCCTTCACCGCTAACTCATGTCAGTCATACGGTAGATCGAATTGCCTTCATCATCATAACACGACTTTCACATCACGACGATAGATCGAATCGCCTTCATCGTCGGCATGTCAGTCATCTGGCAAATCAAATCACCTTTACATTCATGACGTGACTTTTCATAATCTTATTCTTTTCTTGTTCTTATCAAATTTCATGTTTGTAATTTTTTTAAAAATGTTGTGACCCATAACATAAAAATCTTGTGACGTACTTAGATATGTATGTACTCTTAAACTTTTTCATGCTTACTACATGCTTTCATGGGTCACATGATATATAAGTTATGCACTTGCAAATCACATATAATTCTTGCATCCAAAATTCTTTTTTAGTTAAACCATAGATAATTTCACTTGAAAACAAAATAAAATAATTTCACCTTAATTTTAAAAGCATAGGGCCGAACCCTAAGGTAAGGTTAACTCCAAGAATTCCTTCTTCTTTCCTTGAAATCAACTTACTCTCCACTTAAAATATTTTGAAAACTCCATAACTAAGCCAATAAAGCCCATGGTCAAAAACCCTCATACACTTAGTAATTTATATTCTTCAACTATTCTTTCATCAACTAATCATTCCACCACCCCTATATCTTACACTATTTTTCAATGAATTTAATAGTAATTTTCCTCAATCACTCAAGAATTTATATAAATTACCATATAAATCACATATAAACTTAAAACTCAAAACACATCTAGGTATCCCACCAAGGCCGTACCCTTGCAAGTCTCAAAATTCAACTTCTCTTGTTAACAAACTTCACTTATCAATTCTCCAAAACTTCCGTCTATAATCTACTAAAATAAATTCTTGCTTTCATTAGGTTTTCTCCAAATATTTCCTTACTCTTCCATAAAATCACTTCACACAAGCATATATGGATCTAATCATTTGGTAGACATGATATTCACTCAAAGAGAGCTATCAATAACATATTACATCTATATATACAATTAAATTCTAAAATTAGATTATGTGTGCACTTACCAAATTTTCCAAGATATTCAACTTATGAAAGAGCTTTGCCTTTGAAAATCCCTTGAAACTACACCTAAAAGTCTTGAAGTTGATTTGGTAAGGTAAGTGAGTGTATAAGAGAGTGGAAAGGGTTTCAAACTTGTCTTGGCCAAAAGTTTCAAGTGAGAAATAGAGGGAGTGTTTCCTTTTATAGCTTAGTCGACCCCTTAAGTAAAAATGGGTGGAAGAAAATCTAAAAACCTTACACGAGTCCATCCTTGCCGTGAGCCTTGTTTCCTATTTAGGTTTAGGGTAATCATCTCACCTTATCTTAGACTTGGCTGTCAAGAAACAAGATCTAAGGCTTATAAGGGTGACACCTAATAGAAAATTCCAAATTTAGATATGCATGTCTCTTCCACTTTGAGCACATATCCAAGATAAGACAAATATGAGAATTCGGCTATTCAATTCCCTTTGAAGCTAATCCCAAAGCCTCCCATAGATGTAAGTCCCTTGACTGCCACTTGTCCCCACACTTGTCAAGCTCACATCTTCATTATATAGATATTTCAAAAAGACACATCACTAAGTCGGTAGCACACGTGCTTAAGTCAGTTGCCTCCTAGTTTCCATCCTATTTGTTCTAGGCTAGTTTATCTCAAGCCAAGTGTCCTCCCTTGACTTTGAACCAATTGGAAATTCCATTTGAAATCACCATAGCCGAAATTCATCCAAAGTGATGTCTAGTGTTTTGGTTTTCCATTTTCTTCCAATCACCACTTGCTATCTATGGATTCTTGTCTTCCAATCAACACTTTCCACTTGCCTAGATTCTTGCTTAAGAAGTAAACTAAAATATAGTAGGAAAAGACAACATAGAAAGTCAGTTTATGCATCTCCAATTGTCCAATCCGATTGCTTCTTTTGACTTAGGATATTCACTTTAACAAGTAATCCACCTTTAGGTGACTTGTTCAACTTTGCTTCCTATTTTTCAAACTTGTGGGTCCCTTGTTGATGTGTAATCTTCATTGAGTGAAGAGTTTGGAGTGATTTGGCACAAGTGGACAAGAAATAATTCGGCCATGCTATGTGAAGCATGCATTCTGACCACCACTTGAATCAATTTCAGATATGTCAGCTTCAAGCCCAATTTTGTCCTTGATTAAGCTAGTATCTCTAAAAACTCAAAACATGAAAGTTGTAGATCTTTCTCCTGATTGTTCCATAGCATCTTGAATTATGTCATTTAGAGATCATATGAGAGAGTTATGCCCAGATTACAAAAAGATGTCAAAACTATCGAGAATTACCAATTATCTTGGTTTGCACTAAACACCTTTATGTGCATCCTATCATCACTTGTCACTTGTTCCTTATCTCTTAAGAAAAGTAATCTTTGTATAGACAACCTAAAATAATAGGCAGAAATTGTTTCCCCTACTAAAATTCATCCAATGGCCAACACTTCTTAAGAGAATATACCTTACTTGATTGTTTTAAATTCCTTTGTTAAAACTTTCCTAACTCAACTTTTCAAACATTTGACTCTTTGAAATTCCAAATGGTGACATATCCTTAGCTTGCCAAGTGTCCCAAAATCCTCCAATTTGCATCTAATTTCGTTGCTCTCATTAAGAAATAAAACAAAGGTATAACTCAAACCCTTTTTGCCACATGTCACTTGTTAATCCTTGTCTCTAAAGCAAAGTTAAATATAGATAAAATTAGAATTTTCTTCTAAATGAATCCAAACCGTGGCCTCCAAAAATTTCTTATAGGTCTCATTTGAATCCTTACCTTACTTAGGCCTCAATTATCACTATCTAAAACAAGAGAAAGCCTAACAAAACATATATAGCAATATATTTTTAAAAAGTTTCAAAGATTGACTAAAATAATTCTAAAGAAATTATAATCATTCCTAGCATGAAAAGTCCAATAGGGAAAAATATCGAGTTATCACAAATACACTTAGGTATCAACTAGAATACATGCCACGAGTTGAGTGTGTCTAGGCTAACTCCACTTTCATTTTTAGAATTCGAACTTCTAAGCGCATAGATGGTTTTAGTATATGAAAAATAGGGAGTCTATGAAGTTTTATTAAATTTGGAGTTCGTCTATTGTTAGTGAAAAATTAGAGCCTTAGTAGCAATATTTGAAAGTCTAGTGATATTTTCGTAAAAACCTGTCATTTTGAAAATTTTTACTAAACATCTTCCTTATATAGTATAGATCCTAACTTACTACTACTTTTATTACAGCCGCATCATATTCTCAAATTCAGGAAGTTTGTAAGTTGACTTCTAATTTACACTTTGATAAGTTATTTATTATTTATTGATAAATGCTACATTCATATTATAATTGTTATTTTAAGCATAAAATATCATACATATGATATATTGAGTACATGAAAAACTGCATACATGATATGTGACATTTTTGTCATTTTAGCACTATTGCATATAATTGTCATTTTCACATGGAAGCCTACTACATATGCACATGTCATGAATTATAAAAATTTTAAGCATATCATGAAATGATTTTTAACAAGATCCCAAAGGCTAGAATGAGAAAATATCTTAGTAGAACTCTTTTGTTCATTCAGGAGTAATTAAATATGGAGTGGTAACTCCTTAGTTGATGAAGAATAGTAAATGAGTTTCGAATGAGTTCTTTTAAAGAAAATTGGAACAAAGTTACATGTTACAACACCTAAGGCTGGTGAGTGTACATGTCATGATGGATGTTATGTTATTACCAATACATTGAGAACGAGTATGCAGACACCGTAGTTCAACATGGGTTGTACTAGCCACTAGAAGGTACTCACAATGTATATGGGAAACTATTACGATTCTATATGTGTTAATAACATTATGATATTATGTGACATATTATAAAATTTATGTTTTTGACATTGAAAAATAAAAATGTTTTCTATAAGAAAGTGTGCATCAAAGTTTTTTTGAAATTGTTAAGGAATTTGAATGGGAGATATATGGATTTTTCTGCATCGCATGCATATCATATTTATCATTATCATGCATAATCTAAATTTGTGCACATTGGTTGTCTAAGTTACTGAGATTTCAAGTAAATCTCACCCCTTGTGCTCCCATTATCATTACACTAGGAATGATCAAAGTTGTGTTAGGATTCAATGAAGACGGATCTAATAAACTAGTGGATCCAGATGATTGAATAGGAATTGAGTGTCGATAAGAGATTTTGATCTCATTTTGATGTTTATAGGCCTAACTCTTCATGTAATAACCCTTTCTTTTTAGATATTTTCTTAGGTTATATATTCATTTAGAAATTGATTAATTATTTTAAGGAACTTTTTGGAAATTTATGACATTTAGATTTAAAGTCTAAATTAGAGACACTTAAGGTATTAGACGAAATATGGTGAATTTTGATCAAATTTTTGGAAATTTAGTAAGGTGTAAATTAGAACATTTTAGTTTGAATTTGGAGGATAATTATATCAAGGAGAATAAAAGGAAAATTGAGAAAATTAGAAGTGGAGTGGAAAAACACACATGAAGCTCGGAATTGAGTTCTCGGGTTAATCCAACGTGTTTTGGTAAAATGGTTATATCTCTCTCATATGACCTTGTAATTAGGTGATTTGGAATTCTATAGATCACTAAGAGGATTATCTAAGACTTTCATGTTTTGAGTTTTCAGATAATTGAAGTGGATCAAGGGATTATTTGGGCTGGAAGTGGACTGACCTGAATTGGACGAAAACTAAAATCCGAAAATAAAGTGTGCCACTGCCTTACCTTAGGAGCTTGAATTTGATTGGTTATTTCCATTTATATCTTCTAGACATATGTTGGGAGGTAGGTGTCATGTGGAGGAATAATTTTTAGAAGGATAATTAGCCTATAACCATGAAAATTAAGAGCAAATCTGATTGATGAGGAACTAGCTAAATTAGCCAAACCATCTCTTTGTTCCTAACCAATGGCAAACTTAATCTTGGAAATATCTTTCCAGCCATCCCAAGTGTGCCAATGAGGGCTGAAACATGTGGCAAGAGGGGAAAAATATTCTAGAAGCCGTGGGATACAAGAATGGCCAAGTGGCCGGATACCTATCACCAAGAATTCTTATGTTTTTATTTTTAATTTTATCTCCATGTGTTGTAAGCATAGTTTTCACTTTCGTACTGTACCGGCTAGTACGGCCAGTAAAGCCGTACCTGAATAGTGGCCGGTACAGAAATTGAGTATGTTTCGTACCGGCCCAAATTTCGGCCGTACCGGCTTATACTGGCCAGTATTTCGACCGTACCAGCTATGTGTACTGGCCTGTACCAGATTTTGAGATTTAACCTTTTTTTTTTTTTTCATTTTTTGCTATTTTTTTATCCTAATTTAGACTAAATTATATAGATATATATATATAATTTATTCATATATTGACTATTATTTTGAAATATAATTTATTTATGTATTTATATATATATATATATTTATGTATAGACTATTCCGAAATGGTACATGAAATGGTATCGGTATCGAAATATTTCGTTCTAGTACCTTGACCAGTACGCTCACCAGTACGGTATTCAAAATATTGGTTGTAATTATTTGAGCCATTGATAAAAAAGAGTTTATAGGTGGAGTAAACAAGATCCTTGGATGAAGATTAGAATCAAACAAATTTAGAACTAGGGGTATGATTAGGCCTAAGTGAGGTAGACACCTCACATGGCCGACCAAGAAACAAACCAAAGGCCTTGGGGTATTCTCACCCTTAAGCCCTTATGCATGGCACCACTCACCTATATATATATGTGAAAATTGTTTCAAGCCTTCCTTTAGTCCATTCCCACGGTCACACAAGAAAAAAAAAAGAAGAAAACTCACCAAATACACACTCACACCACTAGAACACCAAAAGAGAGCTAGTTAAGGATGTTGGAGAATAAATTGTTCAAACCCTACCACAAGCATCAAATCAAACTTTGGAAAAATTTGTAAGTACACTACTTAACTTAATCTTGGCATAGGATAAGTGGTTTGATGTTTGGATTCTGTTAAATACTTAATTGAGCTTAAACTTTGTTTATGTGTTAAATTGAAACCTATTAAGTTTTCAAGTAGTTTTTGCTATGGGAAAATTCTAGGAAAATTTGTAAGACTCTAGAAATACATTCTATGTTGATATATGAAGAAGATTAAGTAAAAATATGCGGTCTTGGTTTGAAAAAAATTTGAGAAAAGCTCCTTAGGGTAATTCGGCTTTAATAGGGTTTTGGTGGAATTTTAGTTCTAAATTTTATCTATTGGTTTTTAAGTATTTGCATAATATTTTAGTGATTATAATGAGTTTAGAAACTCTAAGTTACTTAGAAAATTTTCAAGAATCATTTTGCTAAGAATTATAGAAGAAATACTAAGAAAAACAATTTAATATACATAAATTGATTAAGGGAAATTTGATACACTAAATATGTGAATTTTTGACTTGAGTTAATAAAGTAAATAAATAAATAAATAAGATTGAGTCCCCATGAATTTCGGCCAGCCTTGGTTTTGATAATATTTTAATAATTTATTTAATTGTTTAAGCATTATTCATTAAGTTTTGATGTTACAAATTTGTGTGACGTAAGTGCATGTATATATGATATATATTCTTGTGATATATTTTTATATGTCACATGAATTATGAAGACATGAAACATGCATGTCATAAGTCTAAGTTCATGTGTATATTGCATTTCGTCACATATATGTATCGTCATAAGTCATGACATCTGTTTTAAGAAAATACGTTAAGAAAATATAATAAAATAAATAATCGTGTCACGATGGGGATGGCGATACATAACGCCTAGACGACTGACATGATTTGATACGTTAAGTCTCGTGTCATGACAGGGACGGCGATATGTAATGCCCGGAAGACTAATATGACCAGCGGGGACGACGATACGTAACGCTCACTATGATAAATATTTCTATGTCATGATGGAGATGGCGATACGTAACGCCCGAAAGATTGACACGAGACTCGTCAGGACGAGGATGTTGATACGTAATGCCCGGAAGATTAACGAGTTTATGTATGGCTAAGCTGGCGCGTTATGCTAAATAAACTCGATGGGGACAGCGATACATAACGCCCATCGAGGTTATGAAATTAGTAAGACTCATGATATTACGAAAGCCAATAAAAGAAATAAAAGTTTAAGTATAATAAGAGTGGGTCCATGAAAAATATAAGTCTGTCATTCATATGTCACTTATATGCATGAGCTCAATAAGTCATTTCATATGTTATATGACCTCGTCTTGCCATGTGCTTTAATATTGTGTTTTATCTATGCCTTATTATGTTGAATATGTACTTACTGAAAATTTTGACGAAATCTCACTTTTATATGTTTTTGTAATAAAATGTCCTTTGCGCAAGTTTTTTTGCTTCCTGCGCCCTTACTAGTAAAGGGGCTCTTCGACCAAGGAGGCATTCTGGTAGGAAGGCCGACCACTACATAAGCCGCCATCCGTCCTGGAGAGAAGCAAGCTACCTTTCTTTGATCCACCTTCCCGGGCAGGGAAGAGAACGAAAATAGGCCGCGGACGGTGGTCGTGGTAGGTTCGAGGATCTTACGCGGCGGAGCGAACTCCTTTTTCTGAAAAATTAAATATTATCACAGGTTCGTATGGTGGAAATGCCAAAGGCCCCTATGACAACATAGAGACTTCAGCAGGGCCTTGAAGGAATCTCTGATTTCCCACTTTTTGATAATTTTGACGCTCCTCCCGTACATAACTACATATCGGCGGTTTTGAGCTAGTATGCATCCATCTCATCCACGGAGCGGGTCAAGTGCTACTTGGTGGTGGATTCAAGGGGTTTGTTGTCCATATGTGGTGTCTATAAAACCCCGTATGGACAAACCCTTCTGAAGGATGTAGATATTAGTATAGATTGGTTGCAGTATGGGAGAGAGACTATCTGGAGGTCAAGAAAGAGCCGAGGTGGCCCTGATATTATGTTGATAATCTTATATATGTATATGATAGTCAAAATTAACTAGGTCATCTTATGAACTGAGACAATGCGGAGATGTAATATTAGGTTATATTTGTGGTTTTATTTCTACCATGTGCTGACAAGCTTGTTATGCTAAAGTTTTTACTTACATTTTTTTTTTCCACTGCGAGTATCATTGCACTCAATAGTAAGAATATGTGCATGCATTATAAGTTCGATACGTATGGGATAAGTAACCTAGTGTTACTTACTCTGACTCTTCAATTTACGTTTAGTCACAAAGAGTAGATTAAGGATGTCACACTTTATGCATTAGAACGCATGGAGTAACTGGTTTAAACATAGAGACTTTTGTTCTTAAGTACTTTGTGTATCAAAATTAAGCTATTTCATAATTTGAACTCATGACTATTATGAATAATATTGGGATGCTTTAGTTTATTGTTGCACAAGTTTTTATTTCACCCTTATTCCACTGTGATTATTATATACTACTAAATTATTTATAGAATACATTGCATGTTAACTATCATGAAAGGTGGTAAATAACCTTGTATTTCATGTATCGATACTCTGAGTCTCCATTCGATCCCAATTAGAGGTTGAGGCATCACACCTATGGGCTTTGGAAGTTATAATATTGGGACTGTAATTTAATAAATTTAAAAGCCCAGTGAGTAAAATCCTTAGGCATAGTCCAAGATGACATAAGATGGGCAGAGACTCGGCTAAGTTTGGGTTATGACATCCTCTCCCCCTTAAAAAAATATTTTATCATCGAAATCGGCATTGTAACCATCAACTGAAAATAACTTGCAACAAGTATTATCGAGGTTCTTACCTCTATTACTTGCAACCATGGAATCTTCGAATGACGATGATGTGTGGTACTTCATTTTCTTCTTCCATCATTGAATCTTGTGATAAATAAAATATCGGGTCCAAATCATAGTCGTAGTACATATTCACCCGCATTTCACTCAACTTATGCTCCATCTCAGGCTCAGTGTCTTCAATGGGTTGACCTTCCTCAACGAAAGGAATATGGTCTGTAGAGGTATCCGATGTCTTGAATGGGGTATACCTACTGGCACGAGCTTCTGTTATGCGGCTTGTGTCTACTTCCTAGTTGAGTACGAGCAAATGTATTCTCTCAACGTCCTTCCACACCAACAGGTCATGTGGGGTTATCGCTTTCCATTCGATAATGCACGTGTCAGGGAATATCTCCTAAAAAATTTGCATCCATCACATGGGTGCGATGAAGCTCAAACTTCTCCATTTATTGCTAGTGGGCAACCATCATTCGACCCCCCTCCTCTCGCATCAGTTTCTATGATTACGTTCTCGTCTTTCTCTTATTTGAGCTACTGACGAGACATACATATATGAGGTGTTTCTAGGTTGTGCCATGTCTTGTTTCAAGGGTATGGTAGGCACATAAAATGTTACTACAATTAAATTAGACAAAAATAAAAAAAAAAGAATTCATATAAACAAGCCAAACATATAACAAGTCGAACACAAATTCTCATCAAATGTCTAGATCTAAGATACAAACAAGTAAGGGTTTTTATTCCTCATCGAATCTTCTCTCTTCTGGGTTGCTTCTAAGAAATCTAGATTGTTCCAAAGTACTTTCATTAAAGGTATCTTTTGATTCCTTAATTCCTGCTCTTACTATCCATAATCTGTACTGACCATTGAATGAAAAAGGCCCCTAGGTAGTTGAAACACATCATGTACTCATTTCATTTTAGCTGGAAAATGCAACTGATATGCTACAAACCCAACTCTTTCTACCACTTCATATGGTCCTATGTACAGGATATTCAGTTTCCTTTCTTACCAAGTTGTATAACTCCTTTCATGGATGAAATCTTAATGTACACCCAGCTCCAATTGCAACTCTAGACTCTTTTGCCGGTTATTGGCATAAATTTTATGTCGACTCTAGGCCGCTCTCATTCTATCTTGGATTAATGCTACTTACTTCTAAAGTTGTTGTAAGTATTGGGGCACGCTAAAATATTCCTTTTTTCAAGTTCGTCACAATACAATTGGGATCTACAGTTCCTTCCATACAGTGTCTTATATGGTGATGTCTATATTGTGGTGCAGAAATTGTAGGCAAATTCTTGCAGTGGTAAGTGACTTTTCCAATCACCACTCAATTTGAACACACATACTTACATCATATCTTCCAACGTTTGGATCATACGTTTGGTCTATTCGTTCGTCTGTGGATGGTATGCACTACTAAACTTCAAACTAGTATCCAACATCTTTTGTAAACTCTATCAGAAACGTGAAGTGGAATGTGTAACTCGGTTCGACACTATGGTTTTAGGGTCTCCAAGCAATCAAACTATCTCCTTAACATAAATTCAAGAAATTTTTCCAAAGAGTCTGCATTAGCTATGGGTAGAAAATGTGAGCTCTTCATTAGCATGCTGACTATAACCCATATGTCCTTGGTAGACCTATTACAAACTCTGCGAACACATTTTTTCATTTTCACTCTAGGATCAGCAATGGCTGCAATTTACCAACCAGCCTTTGGTGTTTAACCTTCACCAACTGCAAAATAAAGCATTTTGCCATGAATTCTTCTAGATCCTTCTTGGTTCTATCCCAACAGAATTAACCTTCAAATCCCGATAAATCTTAGTGCTACCTGGATGAGCCATATAAGGGTATAATGAGCTTCCCTTAAAATCTTTTCCTTCAGCTCTTAGATTGCAGGAATTACCTTACTTTCTTTATAATTCAACATTCCATTTCCATCGATAGTAAAATGCTGTAGTCTTTCAGACTTCACAACCTTTTGTTGAAGCGTTCCAATTTCTCATCCTTGCGTTGCCCTTCTATGATCTCTCCCATAGTTAATGGTATCATCTCTTCCATTGCTACTATCATGGCATCTCTAGGCGGGTTTTCGATTAACAAACTCCTCTTCTTGCCAATAGAGATGGAAAATCGATTTGAGCCTTTCAACTTAGGGGATATGCTAATATATTGGCCTTCCCGAGATGATACTTTAGCTTACATTGGTAGTCGCTAATAGTCTCATAGCATCTTCTCTACCTCATATTCCAATTCTTTTAACTAAATAAATACCTAAGGATATTATGATCCCTAAATAATTTGCATTGTTTTCCTTACAAATAATATCTCCAAATATTTAGTGCGAAGACTGCAGCCAACTCTAAGTTGTGAGTAGGATAGTTTTGTTCATGATCTTTGAGTTATCGCGAAGCATAAGCAACGACTCATCCTTCTTGCTTTAGAACACATCTTAATCCCATCTTGGAGGCTGTGACATCCCCAATTTTCGTTCATAATTCAATGCAAATTGAAGTGTTAAAGTAAGTAACGCTAGGTTACTCACCCTCGTACTTATCGTAAATCAATGCATGCACCTAGACTTACTAGCACATGCAACGCAAATCGCAGTGGAAAAGTTCTGAATAAATTTAAATTCTAGAGATTACATGGTGATACAAAACCTTAATATCCATATCGTCTATTCATAAAATAACATTGTATCCTTACATGCTTAATCCAGTTAGTTTTCTCAGTTCTCAAATTATATACAAACTTATCAAAAAATCACCTTAGGGCCGCCTAGGCTTTTTCTTCACTTCGGAAAACTCGCTGCCATGACGATATCTGTCTCTACTACTTTTAACCGAGTCAAAATTTCTATGGAGAGAGAGTACTCCGGGGATCCCCTCAGGGTTTCTCTGAGTCTCTCGAGCAACTAGGACCTAGCTCATGGTCGTCATCACACCTTGCAGCGAAATTTAAATTCCAAAAAGAAAAGAAACATACAAGAATGAGATTTTCTTGGAAATCTCAATAAGTACGCACTTAACTTAATAAAAGCATAGGCATCGTAAAATAATCACAAACAATCCAAATAGCCAGAGTATGCATTTATGGGATGTTTCACGTGATTTATGCATGACTTAGACTTATTCCTTATACAGATGTATATTGATGTCCCTCTTTCTGGACAATCTTATACTATGCATGAACTTCTTATTCTTTCCTTATAACTATTATTCTTATAAGTCTTACTTATAGGGGCCCTTTTTATCTTAACCTCGACGGACGTTATGTATCGCCATCCTTGCCGGATTTCTTAGCATGACGTGTCAGCTTATCCACAAATATAACTCGTCAGTTGTCCAAGCGTTACATATCGTCGTCCCCGTCGTGGTGAGCCTCATGTCAATCTTTCGAGTATTACATATCGCCATCCCCGTTATGACATGACACTTATCTTATGAAATCATGTCAGTCGTCCGGGCGTTACGTATCGCCATTCTCGTCGTGACAAGATTCTTATTTTACTACAGGCGTTACGTATTGCCGTCCCTGTTGGCACGTCAGTCATACGAGCGTTATGTATTGCCATCCCCATCATAACGTGACTAACTTCTTGATCTTTTCACTTGTAAAGTTTTCTTAGCGTATTTTCTTATAATGGACGTCATGACTTATAACGACACTTATATGTGACGAAATGCAATGTAACATAACCTTAAACTTATGACATGCATATTTCATGTCCTTATAAACCTTATAACATATGAGAATATTTCATAATAGCATACATCACATGTACATGCATTTACGTCACAACAATTCATGTGACGACCCCAAAATTATCGTATTTTATTTAAATATACTTATATGGCTTAGTGACTTAGGCAAATTGGTGGCTAAAGCCTTAAGAAGATGGACTTAAGAGTTTGAGGGCCTTCAGGCCATGGCAAGAGCTTTGGGCCTAAGTGGGGGAGAGACAAGCCCATTGGTCCTTGAAAGGAAGCCCACTAGTCAACCCAAGCCCATGCTTGGTGACACATGTCAAGTTAGGAAAAGTTTAGTAATTTGAGTCAAGACTAGTAGTTGAGAGAAGAAAATGCTAGTAGGTGAGCTAGTTGACTAGTTGTTTTGTTGAAGGAAGAAAAGAGAAGACAAGAGTGGAATCTTCCATCTTTTCCTACCTAGATAAGTGTGTGAGGTGTAGGATTTTGCCAAATAAGATCAACATAGGATCCTACCATATCTAGTAAAATGATGTAAAAAGGACTTGAGAAGATTTGGAGATGAGAAAGGAGGGAAGGGTTTCGGTGGGGAGGCTTGGCCGAATAGCCTTAGGGCTTTTTCACCTAAACTTTTCTAGATCTAGAGGAAAGGACATGTAGGATTTGTGTAGGACTTGTGTAAGAATGGATGAGACATGGTGTGTAAGAGGGTGTAAGAGGAAGTGACATGAGATGAGAGATGATAGAACAAAAAGTGGAAGGGAAGGGATGAGGGTTTCGGACATGCCTTCGCCGACTCCCCCTCCCCCTTGTTTGACTTTCTTTTGCCACCAAATCTATGAGAGGATTTGTGTAAGAGTGACTTGACAAGCTTGTGTGAGATGTGAGGTGATTGGTTGATGGAAGAAGCACGTGACAAAATAGAAAGGAGAGTGAGATGAAGAGAGGGTTCAGGTGGAGCCATGGAATCCGAAACCCCCTTGGGTGTTTTCCCAAAAAAGGATTCTCAAAGCCATTTGAATGACATGTGAGTGGATTGTTGGGGAGACAAGAGAGGATGTGAGATGATGGAGAGGGGTTAGAATCCTAGGATGAGTGGCCGGCCATGAGGAAAGAAAAGGGGAGCAAATCTCCAAACTTAGGATGGGATAGATTAGGGTTGATGTGATCAAGTGATGGGAGTCACTCAAGGGTCTTTCAAGCCCATCACAAGTCACCTAAACCTAGGGTAATGAGTGGCCTAGGAGCTAGCAAAGTGCCTTGGCCGAATGGCCTAGTTTCCTCACCCTTTTGGCTTGCACATTTCGGACACACGCACACATCTCTCACTTTGCACCTCACGGCAACACTCTTCATTTCTCTCCACTTTGCTTCACTTCTTTTCACCACTTAGACATCTAAACACTCCAAGCTAAGAAGGAGAAGAGGATAGTGTTTGTGGAAGGAGGAGAAATCTAGAAGAGGTAAGTAACTTAGTCACTTTGAATTGAAACCTAGAAGCATAAGGAAGAACCCTATGTTCATACCTTTCAAAGAGAAAACCTTTCTTTTGAAAAGGGTAAAATTTTAGCATGTTCTAACTAAGCATTTCTTTTATCTTCAGAAGTTATATAAGCTAGCTAGGAAGATTTGCCTCCTACATATACATTTGTATGCATGTATGTATGTATATCTTAAATTGTCCATATATATTACAACATTACACAAAAGATGCACCCATTTGCCTCTCAAAAAACTTTCACGAAAGAGATGACCAGTATGGAAATGAACCTCATTGAGTCTCTTGATGAGACACAATGGGGGATGGGTCACGTGATAGTAACTCCCTCAACAAACGGTCAGTAGCCTCCTATTTCTCTTCAAGTGTAGTTTCCTTGGTCTTCCATGCCTCAATCTCACGATGGGCGGCTTCAATCTCATTCTTATGTTTTTCAACTAAAGCCAAGTACTCTTTCTCCCATGCCACATCTCGTTGTCTTCTTGACTCTGGGATCACCTTGGTGAAGGGTCACCTTGGTGTTGTACTGTACGAGTTTCTGGGAGAGGAGTATCCCAATGTATTGGGATCTATCCTACCCGTTGTCAAGGCAATTGTCAATGTTATTGGTATGACAAAGATGACCCCTCCTATAAAGGATTTGATTCATAGACTCACACCAATTTTGAAGAACAGGCACGAGAAAGTAGAGGAGAACCGTGTGTGCACAACTGTGGCGATTGCTATAGTTGCAGAAACATGTCTGAGTTTCTTTACAGTTCTTCCAACTTTAATGAATGAGTATCGGGTATATTGGGGAAATGGGAAAAGACAACATATATGTTGTGACCCATTACTTGAGGATGCATGCATATAATTAGGGATTTGGTTTTAATGCAGATTGCGGCATCTGTATTAAAGCACACAAAGTTGGGGGTTGCTGGTTTGGGTTGCGAGGATGCCTTAGTCCAGTTGCTCAACTATGTGTGGCCATAAATATATGTTGACATCCCTACACGTGATAAATGCTGTAATGGAAGCCTGGAATAAAATGAGGGTGGCATTGGGTTCTGTTTTTGTGCTAATCTACTGCCTTCAGGGGATGTTTCATCCTGCTCATAAGGTTAGGGAGGTGTACTGGTTTAGATTTATAATTGGCTTTATAAGGAGCACAAGATGCTCTTGTTGCGGCTTTTCCTGTGTTGGAGGACGAGCACAACAACATATACAGTAGGCCTGAGTTGATGATGTTTGTTTGAAATGTTGTTTACATTGTTATTATATGAGGTAGTAGGTAGAAATATATGCGACTATATATATGGACTGATGTGTAGTGATGTTAGGACTTGTTCTAGCTGATGTATTATTTTTCCAAGCCTGTACTTATATTGAACCATAATGATTATCTATACTTGAAATAAAAACACAATAATGAGTCTGTTATCTTCGGTTACCTAATAAAAAAAAATTAGTCTAGATGTTTATTTTGAAGGAGATATTTGGTGTGGACCATGGTTGCTTATAATAAATTGAATTCATGGTACAGAATGAAGAAGAAAAAAAATAAAATAAAATGTGGACTGGACTTAAAATGATCATGATAACATGATGAGTGTTTAGATGTGGTTTCATGATTCTATATTCTCTTATAAAGTGAAGCACATGAAAGTTCTTTTTTTTTTAAACAGAACAATAATTTTTTTCACCACCTTTCTTCTCTCATAATATAGGGCTCATGATCTTTAGTTCTTTCATCTTTTCATGAATGGGTTTCTCATGAGCATCCTTTGTTGCCAACTTCTGCTCCCTATTATTGGGGTAAAACTGATCATCAAGATCATGATATATATTGATAAAACAATTTTTTTTTACATAATGATTAAGAAAATAATGTTTCATAATATTGTGATTTTTTTTCTTTGAATAATAATATTTAAGAGTTTAAAAAATGATGTAAAAATAAATAAAAAATTAAAAGCAAAAAAATGAACTAAGTGGCACAAGAAGTGGAAAAACAATGCACTAAGTGGGCCCAAGAAGCAGACCCTTCATTGGGCTCCATAGCATCTCCCTCTAATATATGTTTATTTGGCTAAGGATTGGCAATGCTAACTCTGTTTTGTAGTGATCATTGACAGAGAGTATTCTTGAAAGTTGAAAGAGTGGTTTGTCTCGAGATTCAGATTTATTTTTTAATAACTTTTGATGGAGTAGGACTAATTATGTGTGTTTGATTGTGGATGTAGATGGAGTAGGATCTAGGTTTGCTTTTTTAGTTTGTTCAAAGGTGAAAAAGAATTGTGTTGAAGATTGGTAAAGTAAGAGAAGGTAAACACCTTAAAAAAATTATAATTTTTTAATGATATCAAATTAAGAAAAAGTTATATTGATAACAACATTGATTCTTTTTTGCTCCAACATCTTAATAACTGCTACTTGTCAACATTAGTTGGAACATATTTATAATATTATCTCTTGTACATTTTTCTACCTTTAGGCCTACATTATCAACATAGTTTACCAAACTGGAATATTATGATTAAAGACAACTAATATTCTAATAGCAACAGTACATGGGATCAACTTTTAAAGCAAACATGGGATGCATAGTAGTTTAATAGCAGTAGTACTTTTCCACCAAGATATACTACTATTTTTAAATGAATGGGATGCATAGTATTTTATTACATTCAGTACATTGGAAGACTTTTCATTTAAAAACAAGTCTGCATAACATGACCTTAAATATAGGCACACAAAAATTATTCAAGCATAGTTAATCCATGCTTCAAACATGACCTTAGATAGGAAAATCGAGTTACTTTATTTATTTTTTTCGGTCCCTTCTAGTCAAACTGAAACAATCAACATGGGAGCTTCCTTCTACACAACTTCCAAACCATAATAAATCATTGCAGCAACCAATATCCACGAACTGATATGCATACAGATTTATTTGAAGAAAATGATATGCATACCCAAAATATATAGGCATTCAACCTGGATGCCCATGATTTATTTATGGAATAAAACGGCCAAAATTAAAATATTAGAACAGACCTCAACAAACCAACCAAACATCTCAAAAAAAAAAAAACCCACTTACAATGACCAACCCCCAAAACCAACAGCAGCCTATCTTATCTCAAAAAACCAAACAAAATCAGCAAACCACATATATGTAATCATTTCAAAAAATTAAATCCTTTATTCAGCCAACCACAAATGACAAACTAGGTTACAAGAGTAGTACTCAAGATGCACATATGTTGAGAATAAATTGAAGACTCATGGGAAAATGCCACTCAATCGGATTGAAGGCACACAACGGAGGGCAGTTCAAGGCATCCAAGTGGCCTAAAAGAAACGGAGAATCCTGATGAGCCTGCATCAAGACAGAGCATTAGACAAACAGAAATGCTAAGAATTGAACCACAGATGAAATTAGTCGTATAAAAACAAAGGAAGCTAGACAAATACCTAGACCATTTCGAGAAATGCGGAGTCTCACGGCGTTGGAAAATATCGCAGGTGATGGCTGGAGCTCTTGGCTGATGTCGACGGAGCAGGTGGTTCGTGGGTGAGGTCGCTGAGGTCGGCGAAGGGGAAGGGGAAGGGGAAGGGGAAGGGGAAGGGTGTGGGCCCACTACAACACTTATAGGCATCTACCGAGTTTTATTTTATGGCGAGCGTAGTTGCAGCTCTTTTTCGTTTTATTCTTTGGGTTCGCACATTTCACTACGGGCAAGTCCATCGCAGATATTTAAGCACTTTCTACCGTGTTTCCAATTCGCACCAAATGGTATGCGTCAAATTTTACACTTTTTAGAAATTGTTTGCCTAGGTCGCCGTTGGTTTTATTGTTTGCTAAGATCACTTTTCGTCGTTGGTTGCAAATTGCTTAGTAATCACGATGAAAGGTAGATATCAACGACTTCTGTCTCGGCATCGCAAGCTCGTCGTATGGGTTTGGCAATTAATTAGTGCCTGAACGTTCGTGATTTGCTACTGACGAATCGATGCCCACAATAGTTACCTTAAGGGGAGACAAGGCAATTTCCGTATGGCGTCGATGCTGATGTCGCCACAATATTAGGAGAATATAAAGGCTGTGCTTTTGGGTTTCCCTTTGCGTGCGTTTTGGCAGTAGCTGCCTCGATTGAGAGATGATTTCTGGTCCCTTTTCGTGCATTTTGTCAGCAGCTGCCCCGATCAGAATCCCGACCTGATTAAAGGACCCTATTTTGCGATCGGCAACAAACAATCTTCCGATCTACAAATTGGAGTTGGTAGATAAGAAATTGAACAATCGTACTCGTCGTTTATCAGGTGAATCACAAATCCTCAATTTTTGGTTTTCTATTATCTGTACGATCTATCCACCCCCCTTCAAGTTGGTTAATTTGGCTCATTCGGGCATCATGTTTTGATTTTTATCTCAAATTTGGCTTCAAATTATGGGAAAAACTATGAGGGTATTGAATGAATAAAGGCTGTTCTATATAATTGCTTCATTTAGGCATCATTTTTGGTCAAAATAAAGGGGCCAAAGAGCTGAATTTTTGCCAAAAAGTATCTGGGGTTCCTAATGCACTTAGTTTTGGCAAAGATTCATCATGTTTTTTTTTTCCGTAGTACTTATATATAAAGTTTTCCAATTACATTTTAGAGAGAAAATGTTTGTTTATATTCTTTATATATTGTTATTAATTTCACAATCACTAGTCTATATATACACTTTGAAATTCATACAAGTTATGATTTGACTACTGCAAGTGGTAACATATGATTAATTTGTGTTTAAGAAAAAGAAAATTATGCAAATTATATATTTTCCTGCATATAGAGATCATGCTTGCTAGCTGCATGGTTTGAGATGAAACTCCTGATATTTGTCTCACATTTTATATATATATATATAATATATGATGGAGATAATATTTCTCTGCCTCATGAGCTGGATGCTATTTCACTTAAAAGTTATAAAGAGCAACTGGCATAACAACAAACCTCATTGAAAAGTACTCTTATTTTCACGTCTTTGTCCTGCTCATCACTGATCATGATATGCATTGTAGGCTGGTAGGGATTAGCAATCATATTTCTCAAGAATACTTGTATATATTCTATACTACTACTGATGATCGACACCATGATACAGTTGACTTGAACTGTTTGTATGCAAGATTTTTTATATACAAGTGTTTCATATCTTTTTGAGTTTGATGAAAGTGGTTTAAAAGAGTAATTTTAGTGAGGATTTGGATACCAGATTTTAGTAAATAAAAAACAACCCAGCTTTGGCATGATTTATATGTGTATATATATATATATATATATATGGCCCCATGACTATACAAGGACTTTATGCATAGAATTCCTAGTTGGGAAGTTCCTCCAGGATATATATAAAACAAATTGCCTGAAATTTGTGGATGACATCAACTGAAGATAACTGCGCAAAACAAATTTCCTCTGTTTTGACCTGATAGGGGAAGATCAGAAGGATAGAATTATTGCCTGTGATTATCATAGATTTGATTGAACAGCTAGTTGCTCTGTTTTACTATGTATATACTTTATTATAAGTGGATGTCAATTTCTCATATGATTTAAAGGTTTAACCTTCTTAATGAGATAGCAATTTGTGTATTTTTTTTTTATTTTTGTTGGAAAGGGTGTTTATTGCACATTAATTGTCAAGTCATCAATAGTTTTAAATTAAGGAGATTTTTAAAATGACAAACATTTTCTAAATGACCTTTTTTTCTTTCAAATCATCATACATATATTGCATGATCTTTTCCAAATTATATATTAGATCAATCTCCCTTTAGATCATCATGTCCAGTATTTAAGCCTGATTTATACTCTACATTACATACTATAACACTTTCTGAAGCTAGTTGTTTTACATCTTTAATTTAAGGGGCCGATTAATTAAATATCCAAGTCTTTATATGTGTGTCATGGGAAACATTAATATTCTACAGTAATCTAAATTTTCTATTTTCACTAGAAATTAAATCATATCTGTTTAGATGTATATAATTAAAGTTTTAAAGTGAGACAGACAACGTCTTTTGTTTTTCTCTCCCCTTCAACAAAAATAATTACAATTAGTGTGCCTGAATACGTGTCATTTGTATTCCTGCACTGAGATTTGAAAAAGTGATCTGTGTAGCACTTTTTAAATGCCTTTTGTTACAACCAAGCCTCTTACTATTAATTCTTGAGTAGGAAGGGTTTTATAAAGTTTTTGATGTACACATCTATGGCCTGGACTACCTTCATTTCCCTTCCAGGAAGCTGAATTTTTTTTTTTTGTTAAGATCAAATGACATGTACATATGTATTAACTGAGTTTTTCCTTAAAAAACTCTACTATTTTTTATGATTAAGCACCCTTGTATATATGGACCATGTTAATATTCATATTGAAACTTGGTTTCCCACCTTTTTAGCTTCTTATAAAACCTTGTTCGAACCTGATTATAATGGTTTAGGTCTACTGATGTGAGTTGCATTAATGCAATGTTGGGGACACTATTGCAATCTTTAGCTTGTGAGAGTCCATAGAAATTTTGTTCCTCAACATAAACTATTATTGCCACTTTCATAAGGGTAATTGCAAGACGTTGATACATACTGATTAGTAAATTTGTTGCTCAGTTTAATACCTTGTATTAATTTTGCTTTTCAAGGTTTTATTGGCTACCCATTACCACATACATAAGGTTCAAATGGAAAGAAACTGGATGCACGTGGCAAATAGGTTTACCTCACCTGAATATAATAAAGGGATTAATAGACTCCTTGTTATGGCAAAAGCGCATGCACCTGGTAGTACTACCTCTAAGTGTCCATGTAGGAGATGTCGTAATAACCTCTTCCTACCAATCAATGAAGTCGAGGAACATCTCTTCATGAATGGAATTGATCCAACTTATACACGTTGGATATTTCATGGGGAGGGTGAAAGCCAAATTCTGAATTCATCAGACAGTGATGAGGTTGCATATGATGAGGGTCATGACTTTGTTGATGACATGGAAGAGATGATAGAGGACACACGGGCTGCAACATACATGGAACATGCATGTGGTGATGATGAACATGCTACTACTACCCTACCAACTGTTAACGAAGGGCAATCAAAAACATTTGATCAACTGTTTGAGGATGCAAGACGTCCACTTTATCCAGGTTGCCAGAAGTTCTCCAAGCTATCATTTATAGTCAAGCTACTTCACATAAAAACTGTTGGTGGATGGACTATAAAGTCATTTAATATGGTTTTAGATTTGTTAAAGACAGCGTTTTCAGAAATAGAGATATCTTCGACCTATCACGAGGCCCACGCTTAGAGCGTGGCTTGGGTTTTAGTTATGTGAAGATACATGCCTGCCCAAATGATTGTATTCTATTTTGGAAACTTGACGCAGATAAAGAAGCTTGCCCTAAATGCAAGCAGTCAAGGTGGGAGTCAACAAGTGGAAAAAGGGGAAAGATTCCACAAAAGGTTCTCCGATACTTTCCCCTGATCCCAAGGTTACAACGACTATTTATGTCGAAGAACATCGCAAAATCAATGAAATGGCATAGCGAGGATCGAGTCCATGATCATAGTACTTGAAGACATCCAGCTAATTCTAAGTTGTGGAGACAGTTCAAATAAAGACCATAGTTGGTTTGCGCAAGATGCTCGCAATATCAGACTTGGGCTAGCAAGTGATGGGTTTAATCCGTACAATAATTTAGCTAAACCCTATAGCATTTGGCTAGTGATCCTCGTGCCATACAACTTGCCCCCTTGGTTAAGCATGAAAGATCCATATTTAATGTTATCATTGCTCATCCTAGGACCAAAAGCACCGGGCAATGATATCGATGTTTATTTACAGTTTTTGGTCAATGAGCTAAAAAAATTATGGGAGGAAGGTGTTGAAACCTACGATGCATCAACGTCTGGACGGTTTCCTTTACATGCTGCGCTTTTGTGGACCATCAACGATTTTCCTGCATATGCCAATCTTTCACGGTGGAGCACAAAGGGGAAGTTAGCTTGCCAGTATGCAACAAGAATACAGATTCTACATGGGCCATCGCCGCTTCTTGCCATTAGGCCACACTTGGAGAAAGAAAAAAGCTGCATTCAATGGAAATGCGGATCATCGGTTGCCTCCACCAGAACTCACAGGGGGTGATGTACTCCAGCAACTAGTTCAAGTTGGGCATGTAAAATTTGGCAAAGGGTCGAGGAAAAGGAAACGCACCCCAGAAGATTTGAACTGGACTAAACATAGTATATTCTTCCAACTACCTTACTGGTCGACATTGCCTTTACGACAAAATCTTGATGTCGTGCACATCGAAAAAATATATGCGAGAGTATCTTAGGGACGTTGATGGATATTGAAGGAAAAACCAAAGACACTGTTAACGCACGCAAGGACTTGATGGAGCTTGGTTTAAGGAAGGATTTACATCTGCAAGCCACACCTAGTGGATTCTCTATGTCGCTTGGGTCGTACACGCTCGACAAACACCAGAGGATACGTTTTTGTGAATGGCTTGCAGCTGTTAAATTTCCTAATGGATTTGTCTCAAACATTTCTAGATGTGTTTCAGTTGTTAATGGCAAAATATCAGGAATGAAAAGCCCTGATTGTCACGTGTCACGTGTTCATGCAGAGACTACTCCCAGTTGCAATTGATGGGTTTTTTCGACCAGATATACAACTTGCATTGACTGAGCTTAGCTCCTTCTTTAAGGCTTTGTGCGCACGAACTTTGACTTTGGAAGTACTAAAGCAACTACAGTCAGACATTGCAATCATCCTCTACAAGTTCAAGATGATTTTTCCACCTGCCTTCTTTGATATCATGGTACATCTTGCCATTCATTTACCCTGTGAGGCTTTCCTTACCGGCCCAGTTCAATATAGATGGATGTACCCATTTGAAAGATATCTGGGAAAATTCAAGCGATATGTCAGGAACAAAGCTCGTCTCGAAGGCTCCATTGCTGAAGCCTATATTCATGTTGAATGCTTGACTTTTTGTTCTTTGTATATCCATGATATCGAGACTGCACATCATTGGGCGGAATGAAATAAAGATATGGATCACAACACAGAATTTGGGAGCTTTTCTATTTTCTCTCAGATGATACGTCCCTGTAGCTCCCCTACCCCCATCCGGTTAGAACAAAATTTAATTGCAAAGGCAAGGTGGTACGTGCTTAATAATTGTGTAGAGATCAGTCAGTACATAAAGTAAGTATTTGGCTATTACCTTATGAGCAGCCTTTGTTCTGAAATGTACTCTTATATCTACACAGTGTAATGCCATTATTTTAGTAACACTTATTTTTTAAATTGTAGTGAGCACTATACGCAGATGAAAGATATTTGCCCAGAAAGTATAGATTTTAGCCATCAAAGCGAGTTCCCCCGATGATTTCACAGACGAGTATGTTCCCTCTATTTTCATAGGCAAGACGTCTGCTTACATGTGTATTTAGTTCTTACTTTAGTAATTCCAACCCCTGTACCTTAATGTGAACAGATCCAAGACTTGCGCTCAACAAATCCTGGGGACGTCTCCGATGACTTATTCACTTACTTGTGGACCAGACCCATGGGTTGCTTCATACTCAACATGCATCATGAATGGCACCAGATTTCACACAGTTGCTCGTTGTCAACATCGTCGAACCCAAAACTGTGGGGTGGTTGTTAAAAAGGAACACCGATCAAAGGATATCGATTTCTACGGCGTGTTAATTGACATTTTGCAGTTACGATACATGGGCTGGCGCCATGTGTATTTGTTTAAATGTGACTGGTTTGATGTAGGTAATGCAAAGAGAGGGATACATGTTGGGGATCATATAACTAGTCTCAACACTTCTCGAAAATGGTATAAAAATGATCCATTCGTTCTTGCCTGTCAGGTGGCCCAAGTGTTTTACCTTGTAGACAATAGCAAACGTGGCAATTGGTGCATGGTGCAAAGGGTGGCTAGTATAAACATGTACGATATTCCAGTTATATCTTTGGAGCAGGTCAATGAGGACGATGAGCGTGATCTGAATTTTGTTGCATTTCAAGAGAACGACCCATCGTATGTGGTGGTAGGACCTGATGACGCAGATAATGGCATTAGTTCTCCCTTGCATAGGACTGATGTAGAAGCAATTGATGTTGTTGTGGACACTGGTGTCCACGCTGCTACATCCGACAGCGATGATGAAGACTTCAATGATGACGAACAAGATGATAACGATGATTACCAAAGTGGAAGTAATGAAGAGTCTTTGACAGATAGTTGTACTTCATCTAGCAATGGTAAGTTCTTGTGGTCCAAATGCTAGTTTTCCGTGTCCCTATCTACAAGTAGAAACAAACAGCTATCTGTCAATTGTTATATGAAAATGTGCATTTAGATTTCACAATGTCTTAATTAACCATATTTTCTCATATCATATTCCAGGTGACTAAGTCTGATGAATTGTGTATCTGTACATAAGGTTCAACATTTGCTGTTCAAACATAGGCGTCTTGGTTTGGAAGGTAAAAGCATGCTTGTCTTAACATGATTCATAGCCATGTAGATCGCTATCATCATTTTCTCAATTTTACTTGGGACATCTCTAATAAACCTTTAACATTGACATTCATTCAACCACCAGCTTGGTGGCCTGCCAGTTCCTGCATGTATAGGAGTTTCCTCTGTTTTAAACATAGTAGATTAAATAGTACTAAAAGGTAGATGTCTAGATGAAATAGAGGGACCTTATAATTTCCATCTGACCAAGAAGCAACTGAACCCACAGATAAAGTGAGGGAGACTATATAAGGTTTACAAGATAATTAGGTTTTTCTTTTATAGTGGAATTGAGATAAATTGGAATCTTTCAGGTACAAACCGTTTCATCCAAGAGCTTCACCATGAGGTGCTAGTTTAGATTTAGCACAATTGTTGGCAACATTCTAATGCCTGTTATTTTTATTTTTATTTACTTAGGTTTGTGCATATGGTTGGTTTGAATGTATTGTATCTGGCTATAAAGCCTGCAAACGCTGAAGCTTTTATTTGCATCTTAGATTTTTTTCTTTCTTTGTTTGCTATTGTCTTTTATTTCTTTGTGCTGCATTCTTTCCTGATATTCAATTTATATGTTGTTTCAAAAATTATAACACCGAAGTTCTTGCATGATTGAAATTTACGCAATACATGTAAAATGATAAGTTCTGTTTTAATGGATTTGGGAGATTATTGCATGATCTTTCCTTTTGTAGTAACAGATAGGCCCTGTTGGAAACTTAAATCTGAAGTTGCTTGCAAACTCCTAACCTCAAATATACAGCAAATTATTATAAATGGCAATTCTGAGGATGAGTGCAGAAATCTTTTGGCTGATGCCAAATCCAAATATGGTGTGAAATCATCGTATAGAAGAAATCAGAATTTGAAATGTAACAAGAACGCTGAAAGAGGGAATCTTAAGGTACCAGTCAATACAAAATCATCCAATGTGCCACAAAGGTATGCAGGGAAGGAAGATGGAGGCCCAAGCGTGCCACTAGCACTCATATAAAGATGGAAACAGTTTGGTTTATATCTTGGGAAAGGATCTGGAATCTGAGGTAAAAACATTTTAATTCCCCCTTCATAAAGGGTTGTGCAGCCTCATGATATGTATTTTTAGCTATTTCTGCTTGTCCTTATCATTTGGATACAACTTTACTTTCAGATAAAAATTTCTTTTAGTGCGCAAATCTTGTTTGCTTGCATCTATGAGTTTTGCTATAAATTGCTTCCATTTCTCTACAGCGTTTCGACCTTGCTACTTCATGTAGGGTTGTGCTATGCTGTCGTGTTACACCCTTGCAAAAAGCTGGAATAGTTGATATGATTAAGAGTCGCACTGATGATATGACAATGGCTATTGGTGATGGTTAGTTGTTATAACAATAATTTCTCATTTATTTTTTTCAATTGAGTAATTAAGTTTCTTCTGCATGCTCTCTTCAACAAGTTCTTGTGGCTACTATGTATTGGGTGTAAAATCAATAATTTTGAAGTTTGTGTTATTCTTCTATGATTTTTCTGACTGATGACATTTGGTAGGGGCCAATGATGTATTGATGCTCTTCTGGTATGGATGGTTTCTTTTTGGTACGAGTGGATTGCTTTGTATACTTCATACTTGGGGGGAAAACCATTTATTTGCCAAATCTTATGAGTTTGGATCTCTGTCCCCCTTTCCCCAGACATAACATTGAATGAAAAATAAAGAAATAAAATATCCAGTTAATATTTTCCAACATCCAAGTGATTTGGCAAAGTTAGGTAAAACCATCTTTCCATGCCCCACTATAATATAGAATAAAGATTCCTTTTAAAAAAAATGACTTGAGCATTTCAATGAGGGCTTTGGTTCCTTGGCTACTGAAAGCCTTTGATTATAATAAAGGATAGATCTAGATTTCTGTGTTTTTTTACTTTGGAAAGCATGGAACATAGAAAATACTGAATGTAGATTTTAAAAACCTCTGCAACTTATTTATCACTTTGTTGTTTAACAAAAATCAAAGATAAAACTGAATCAAATATGGAAGGGTTTTGTAAATAATCAAAATTGGATGATATGGGGATTCATCTATTTTTGCCCAATTTGGTTAAAAGGAAAGGTTTAGTAATCTGAAATAGCTACTTCTTCTCCAAAATGGTCGTTATACTCTTAAGGTTCCATGTTAGGGGTTGGTCGTAGGGGTAGAACTCCAATTTTGCCAAATGATTAGATTCCGCTTCTCTTGAAATTAATATGATTTTCTTTTGCATTTGTAGGTATATACTGTGTACAACTTTTTCAACAACTTCTGCATTAACAAATTGGAGCAGTGTATTTTATTCGGTTATTTACACTTTTGTTCCTACTATTGTTGGCATTCTGGACAAAGACTTAAGCCATAAGACACTATTCGGTATCTAAAACTCTATGGGGTTAAAGCGAGATCACAGTTCTACTTAAAGGCTTCGAACATCAAACTGACTTTGGCTCATTTTGGAGGGTTTCCATTGGGGTGATCCATCAAATGGCTTTCTCGCAAAGATTGGTTGTAAAATTTAACAGTAATGTGTTTTAACTTTTCTGATCATAGTCCATGCAATTGCTTATGGTTGTAAATCCCAACTGAACCATTTGACTGGGGCATAACTAGTTTTAATAGTACGTAAAATCCCAATTGATTAAATAATCTCAATTGTAAAATCCCAATTGATGTCTATACATTTAATCATTCTATCATACATAGGCCGAATATCTTGTTCTATAAACATTCTTAGTCGAAATCAATTACCTGGCTTACAAAAAGAAAAAAAAAACTTGGTCAAAAAAAATTTTGAAGTTATCGATTAAATAATTCGAATAAATAAAAAATATTACAATTCCATTCAGGAGGCACATTAGCTTTTATTTAACACCATTTGCCTATAAGCGTAGTTGTAATAAATTGGTTGATCGGCAATTGATATATATCATTTTCAACACATATATTACAAGTGTCCATGTAAATTGGTGGGTTCACCACACAGTAGAATTCACGTGTATTGAACAAATCTGTGCTTAGTCATTGTTACATGCACAATGCTTACCAACTAGCTAATATTAAAAACAATCATTTATGCATATACAACCATGGCTTTTTGTACTTTGGCCATGCTACTAGGTACACAACTTCTGAGAGATTTTACCCCTCATTACACAGAAGTAGGTAGGCAGGCATCATCACCAAATGCAGCAGAAGAAATCCAGCCTGTACCTGCGCGGGATACAATCAAAATAAGCGGGAAAAATGATTAGCTATCTATCTCAAATATAATCACTCAAGACCCTCAAATGTACGTTCTAGTTGCTAGGTATCAGACATTGGCTTTCTTGCAACACAAAGTTTCTGCTCATCCATCATCTAGTTTTTCTACCCAGCAATTCTAGAACACAAGTTCAAGTTGAGTATGCCTTTAAATTCTAAGCTGGTTGTCTGCAAGGAATTTCCAACAACTTAGTCATTGCTACTTTTAATTTGATTTTTTTTTTAGTTGTTATTCTAGATGAAAATCTTCTCTTCCTACTATGTACCTTTTTTTTAGTACATCTCGAGAATAAAAATAGGCTTTCCTATTGATTTTGTTTTTAGTTGTTATTCTAGCATGAAAATTTTCTCTTCCAGCTATGTACCTTTTTTTTAGTACATTTCCAGCATAAATACAGGCTTTCCTACTATGAACTCCTTTTTGTTTTAGTACATTTTCCAGCATGAAAGTTTTCTCTTCCTACTAGAGGGAACCTTGTAGCAAAATGATAAGTTCACTGCATTTCTTCGTTAAGGATATTGTAATTAAACTATGCTACCCATACATCTTAGAACACTACTATTTCTAGCAGTGATAAAAGCTTAAACTAGCAACTTGTACAACTTTCGTACTGAAGCAACTTGTTAGGGATATGTTAGTAGGTTTGACTAGAACATGTTTTGCTGAACCGGGTACCAGTATTTAAGTTCAATCTTTGCAAAATTGTAAAATGAGATATAATATTATGATATCTACAGTCTAACGATGATCGCATACTCATGTGCAAAGGTTGTTACCATATCTTGTTAAACATGTTCAAGCATTTAGCTACCTTATATTACAAACAATCAATTTTATAATTTTATAGAGATGCATCACTCAAAGAGGGGGAGAGGAAGAGGAATACATACTTCCACAGGGAGGCGGGTCTTGCCTCCAACCTTAGGACATCCTCTTTTTGAACCACCGGCATGGACATCACGATATGAAGCTGGAGTGGGTTCTGATGACTCCACTGAAGGTCCAGATGATATTCCTTCATCACTTATTCCTCTCTGTCCTCCTGCATATGAGACCATAAGATCTGAGGGTAAGCATAAGCTTTTATAATGTGGTTGTCCATATAACTTTCCCAAAAGTATTGCATGCTATTTTCTGATGATGAATCTATACAATTCCCTGCATATGCTTATTTAGGTTTAACCACTTTCTAGATACAAGTCAAATGATACATACACAATTTCCATGCACTGGTGCTTAAAAATATCGTGCTTAAACTAGCAATTTGTTTTTTTTTTTCTGGCTAACCTACTGCTGGTCAATTTTTATTTTTATTTTATAATGAAAATTGTTAAATATGCTTCATACATCAACTATTCAAGAGTAATGTTGTTGTTCAACCTGATGAGCTCCTCTAGTGTGGATTCTAATGTATATATTAGCTACATACTACAAATATAAAGTTAAGTTAGATAGTTCTATACACATTAGCATGAAATTTCCTACATGTTCCAGCAATAGCATGTAGCATTCAGCCTTTTAAAGGCAAGTGGCTTTCTAAAAAGGTAGATTTCCCTCCATTTCTTTCCTAGGTAGTGTTGTGATGAAAATGATGCTATTCAACCAGAAAATTGTGGGACTGCTATTTTACAAGCGGAAATCTGGGGAAACTATGACCTACTGCCTTCTTGTGGCTGGCAATTTTTTTTCTTTTTAATAAGCTTGAAACATCAACACAATATTTCTCAGGAATCAACAACCATTTCATGTAGTGGATTGCATGCATACATTAGCAGTGAATAGTAGGATAGTGAGTTGTAAATTTCTATGAATAAAAAGTTAGGATTTAAAATTCTACCTTACTGTTCCATACCACTGCAGATTTTTTAAATAAAACTGAGTAAATATCACATTCCAGAAGGTCACTGCAATTAGTTACAAAAATAACAATGTGAGTACTTATGGACTCACATCTGGTACGACATGTAAAGATTAACTACCTTATTGTGCAAACAATCAATTATGTGTATGCTACAGAGATGCATCAGTCAAATAGAGGGAGTGGTAGAGGAATACCAACTGGAATAGGAAGGCGGATCTTGCCTCCAATCTTAGGAAAGCCTCTTTTTGATCCACCGGCATGGACATCAAGATATGAAATTGGAGTGGGTTCTGATGACTCCACTCAAGGTCTAGATGACATTCCTTCATCACTACTTCCACCCTGTCCTCCTGCATATGAGTCCATACATGATGATGGTAAGCATTTATAGCATTCTAAAAGCTGGTTGTCGAGTTAACAATAGTCCAGCAAATCATTGCATGCAATTTTCTAATTATAAATCTAAAAATTGGTTAAATGCTAATTAGTCTAAATGATTCTGGACTATTGTTAACTAATCTTGCAAAGCATGTTAAAGATTAGCCACCTTATTATTTAAAATGACCAATTATGTACAATAATAGAGACACTATTGTCAAATCGAGGGGGAGGTGGAGGAATGCCTACTGGAACAAGGAAAAGCATGATGCCTCCAAGATTAGGACAACCTCTTTTTGAACCACCAATATGGACAGCAAGGGATGAAGCTAGAGTAGATTCTGATGACTCAACTCAAGGTCCAGATGTGACGCCCACGAATCCCTCCTGGGATTTAGAAGGACTTGCGACATCAAGACGATCATCTCTTAGATCAATCATCCCATCGGATAGTGTTTGAAGAGTGTGTGAAGCATGCACCAAGTGTACAATAAATATTCGCAGCGGAAAAATAAATAAAAGTCAGTCGTTCTAGTACCAGAGATTCTTAAAAATTACAAATCAATTTAAAACAATTCTCCAACAGGAGATTGTACAGTCTTTCAAAAGAAAAAGATAAGCAACATTGCTTTCGAGATCATAATCTCGATCATCATCCTCTCGACAAATCTCTTTTCCTGTGGAGTTTGTATCTCGGGCCAATTTCATTTTCTGCAATCACAAACTACGATCCCGTAAAATGGGGACCATAGGGTGGGCACGATCCACCGACGTGAGATGTGAATCCTAGTAAGTAACAGACACAAACAACATACAACCAATTCACATAGCAGAATATCATCAACATATACAAGTAAACTCAATGGGTGTATGTACCATGAATATACGACTTGCAGCATGACTTATGCATATGCACTTTCATATAAAAACTTTCATAATCCTTGACAGTTTTTGAAACTCTGTTTCATGTACGTACTTTTCATAAAATTGCTTTCATATAACTTTGACTTCTTTCATATGGACTGTTTGAACTTCTTTTCAAAATCCTCTTTTCAAAATGCTTTTCATCTTTTCTTATCTTAGACGTCACTTATCATATCATATCATATCATGTCATATCATATCATTTCATATACGGCTCGAAAGCCCTTTTCTTTTCGTCATGACCTCTTATTTTGGACACCTCACGGTTCCCCTATGCACCTTGTGTTCCTGCTAGTTACCGTAGCAGCCGGCAAACGTATCAAACCTAAGTGCTACGTTTCGCGCCCTTTCGCGCACTTCATCACTCGGATATTGATTACTCACCGAGCGACTACAAACTTTTCTGCATCGGTAAGTCTGAAGCCAACACCGTCTTGTAGGCACCCACTAGCTTTAGGTGCGATCACGCTCCGGACATCTTCTAGAGCCATACATGGTCTGCCGACGGTTCTTTATCGATCTAGGGGCTTTCACTCGACTTTAATCACTCCTGAGTGAACAGGGAGTTCCACTGGGGCACTACCCTGTCCCAGCCTGTGACGCCCCCAACTTACGTCTGGGATTTAACGTAAATTAAGGTGTCTGGATGAGCAACACTCGGCTACTCACCCTCGTACTTAACAAGACTAAAAGGTATAAATCACTTAAATCGCAGCGGATCAGGTTATAGATATGAAATTTTCTAAAGATCACACGGAAAAACATATACAACATTCATTAATAACTTAACATTGTACTTTATACATATACATAACCCAACTGTAGCAAAATATATTACATTCATCCCAAAAGAACTCTCCTCACCAAAAGTGGATGCATCAAGACTCCCAGATCCGGTGGGTCGACTACTGGTAGGAGGTCCGAAGGAAACAAAAGAAATATCCAAAAAGGGACTATAATCGGAAAGTCCCTCAGGACTCCCCGAAGTCTCCTGCCTCATCGGGGCTGTCCCCCGGCTGATCATCGAATCCTGTATGAAATAATATGCACAAAATATATGGAGCCACAAAAGAGTGAGATTTCGAATGAAATCTCAGTAAGTACATAAACAGCTTAAAGGAAACAGGGAAAACAACCATAAAGTTATACCACAACTGACAAGGGAAATTACCCTAACATACCCCTCACAAGACCACTGTCTAACTGACACTTTTTTCTTAACTCACCCATGATCTTATATTAAATTACCCCGTTTTCCCTTAAGATTTTTATATTCTTTCATATCACGACAGGCGTTACGTATCGCCGTCCCTGCCGGCACGTCAGTCATACGGGCGTTACGTATCGCCGTCCCCGTCATGACGTGACTAACTTATCAATCATATACTCATCAATCATCCGGGCGTTACGTATCGCCGTCCCCGTTATGATGAGTCTGGTGTCAATCATCCGGGCGTTACGTATCGCCGTCCCCGTTATGACACGAAATATATACACATAGTACTGCGGGCGTTACGTCTCGCCGTCCCCGCGAGGATCAATCACACGGGCGTTACGTCTCGCCGTCCCCGTGGAGATCACAATTTCATATATCACGACAGGCGTTACGTATCGCCGTCCCTGCCGGCACGTCAGTCATACGGGCGTTACGTATCGCCGTCCCCGTCATGACGTGACTAACTTAATCTTTTATACATTGTTCTCTTTCTTTATATTCTTCTCTTATACACATGAGTTATCTCACTTATAACCCTTCCCATTTGGAACACCACTTCTATTCCAAGAAAACCCTAAACCTAAGCAAAACAGGGCATCTCGCTCGAGCGGCCTGTCGAGCGAGTATCGAACGAAGTCTCGGGTTGGGACTCGCTCGAGTGGGGTATCGAGCGACAGTCAAGCGAGGGTTCAGATTTTGCCTTCGCTCGACCACCTGTCGAGCGAGAGTCGAGCGAACTCACGGCTCTAAGGGTTTTTCTACTCAAAACATGCCAATCTTTTCCATACACTCCATTTATCTTCCTAAAAACCTAAATCTAAGTTTCCACAATTTTATTGAACATAAAAACAAGACAAATACAATCAACCCTACTCATATGTCCATTTCCACTCAAACATGTTCTCAAGTGTTCACTACTATGAAACATAACTCAATCATGCTAAAAAACCAGTTCCATGCTTAATTTAAGCTAGAATGTGGACTTACAATTTCTTCCAAGCTCTAGGGAATTGATCCAACCCACTTCCTCCAAGTTATCTCCCACACACACTCACTTCACTCACAAGTGATCACTTTGAGGGTTTGGGGAGGGATTTCTGGTATGGCTTCACAAGGCAAGTGCTCTCTCCTTCTAAAGGAGCTTAGGAAGCTCTCAAGGCTCTATTTATAGGGTGGTGGTCGACCAACATGAGGGAGAGAAAAGGAATTGCACCCAAGGTGCCCTAGTTGGCAGATTTGCATGTGATGAGGTGTCCATCTAGGCAAAATCTAATGATGAGGATTAAGCCTCCCAAATCCTAGGCTTTGCAGCTGGATTAGTCATCCAAGGGCTCACAATTGAGGTGGTTTGGCTGCCCATTTTGATCCATGGCTGAGAAGCAAGCTAAAGGGATAAGAGGTGAGGTGGCAATTCACCTAACCATGCATGCATCTCTCATCTCCAGCTCTCCCCCTTGTGTCACACACCCCTTCCAGATTTTCCTACCCATTTGGTTCCTTCCCAACTCCCTTAGGTCTTCTCTCAACAAGTTCTAGAAGGTCACTTCATAGTTTAGTTAAGGTAGAGCCAAATTTGATCCAATTAGTCACCAATCAACCAGATTTTGGCTCCCTTGAGTTTCCATCACCCCAACTATTCAATTGACTTCCAAATCAACTTTCCATTCATTCCTAACTATCCCTACACATGTCCTAATCCCAGAGAATCCTAAAACCAGTTGCCTATTTGGTTACATGCTCCAATCTAGTTCAATTATCCAATTCGGGTTCCAGTTAAGCCCATTCCAAAGCTGCCTACTTGATTCCCAAATAAGTTATTGATTCCTTCCGAATCTCAGAAAACTTCAAACATAAAAGTTTTAGATATATCTCTTAGGGTTCTATACCAATTTGAATCACCTCATTTGGACATTATATGGATGACTTATGATCATTTTCCTAAAACTCGACAGATTAATCCGAAAGTGCAAAATTCCCAATACTAAGTGTAATCTCACATTTCTCTCTTAAATCTCCCACTCTAATTTCCTAATAAATAAATGCATCAAATAAATATCCTTAAAATAATATCCATAAAATAATTTACCTTAGAAAATTTGGGCTATTACATCCTCCCCCCCTTAAAAAGGATTTCGTCCCCGAAATCGCTAAGATATAAATAATTAAGGGTTAAGGAGTTTATACCTCGGTTGCTAGCGGTAGATTCTTCTGAAGAGGTAGGTACTTTTTCCTCACCTGGTAACGCTTTTCTATTTAACCAGCTCAATCTCTCAGTTTTCCACTGTTTCAGTTTTTCTCTACGAAATCTCTCTCTAACTCTTTCAGATCTTTTCTTTAACTGATCTACTGGGGTGACTGACATACGTGCGGTTCTTTTTGGAGCCATAATCCTGTGTAAGGTTAAATATTAATGAATATAAATATAAAAGGAACACAAATATCATACAAATGCAAGACAGTTAATTCAGTTTATAATGTATATTATTACAACTATGTTTCAAACAAGTGGGGATAATTAACTCTCATTACATCCTCACGTTCCCAAGTGGCTTCCTGAAAAACAGGATTATTCCAAAGTACTTTTACTAATACTATGGTACGATTCCGAAGGGTCTGCTCTTTCTGATCTTCAATTCGTACAAGCCATTCTTCGTAAGTTAAATTGGAACGTAAATTATTAGGGCGCGGATCCATTACTGCCACTGGTTGATCATTCAAACACCTTTTCAGAGAAGATACATGGAAGACGTTATGAACTCCTTGCAAATCATCAGGTAGGGCTAAACGATAAGCCACTGGACCTACTTTTTCCAGAATTTCATAAGGTCCAATATAACGAGGACTCAACTTCCCTTTCTTACCAAATCGCATGACTCCCTTTAGTGGCGAAATCTTCAAATATACCCAATCTCCCACCATAAAATCTAAAGCCCTTCTACGATTATCTGCATAACTCTTCTGTCTACTTTGTGCTGTCTTTATCTGATTTCTAATCTTTGTGATCTGCTCTTTGACTTCTTGTAAATACTCGGGTCCCAAAACACTACTCTCACCCACTTCATCCCAATAAATAGGGGACCTACATTTCCTCCCATAGAGTGCTTCATATGGTGCCATCTGTATAGTAGCTTGAAAACTGTTATTATATGCAAATTCAATTAATGGTAACAGACTTTCCCAATCTTTGTCAAAGTCTAACACGCAGGCTCGCAACATATCCTCCAAAGTCTGAATAGTTCTTTCTGTTTGCCCGTCCGTTTGAGGGTGATATGCGCTGCTGAAATTTAAATTGGTACCCATCATCTTCTGTAAACTTTGCCAAAATCGAGATGTAAATCTAGGGTCTCTGTATGATACTATAGTCTTGGGTATTCCATGTAAGCGAACTATTTCCTTCACATAGATTTTTGCTAACTTTTCCATGGAATCTGTGTTGGAGATAGGTAAAAAGTGAGCACTCTTTGTCAATCGATCCACTATCACCCAAATCGAATTCTTTCCCGTAGATGTTCTCGGAAATCCTATCACAAAATCCATAGATAGATCCTCCCATTTCCATTCGGGGATTGGTAGGGGTTGCAACTGACCGGCTGGTCTTTGGTGTTCAGCTTTTACTAATTGACACACTGGACACCTGGCGACAAAGGTCGCAATATCCTTCTTCATTCCTTCCCACCAAAACTTTTCTTTTAAATATTGATACATCTTAGTACTTCCAGGATGAGCAGTATATGGTGTACTATGAGCTTCTTTCATCAACCTTTCTTTCAATTCTGGGGCATCCGGAATGATTTTCCTTCTTCCAAAGTATAACATTCCATCGCCTGAAATCATAAAGTGTGGAGACCCTTTCCCTTCCAGTACTTGCTGTTTTATCTTCTCCAGCTTAGCATCCTCTTGTTGTTTTTCCTTAATTTCTTTGTCCGCTAAAGGAACAATTTCTTGAATTTCCATTAGCTTGAGGTCCTGTGATAATCTGTTCACTAGAATTTCTCGCATCGCTGCCAGCACTGAAAGTTCTTCTGTTTGAACTTTCCTACTCAAGGCATCGGCTACCACATTAGCTTTTCCAGGGTGGTATTTGATTTCGCATTGAAAATCACTTATAGTCTCTATCCACCTTCTCTGTCTCATATTCAAGGTTTTCTGGCTAAAAAGATACTTGAGACTCTTATGGTCCGTAAATATTTCACACTTTTCTCCATATAAGTAATGCCGCCAAATCTTTAGAGCAAACACTACAGCTGCTAACTCTAAATCATGCGTGGGATAATTCTGTTCATGATCCTTAAGTTGTCGGGATGCATACGCCACTACTCTTCCTTCTTGCATTAACACACACCCCAATCCCATTTTTGAGGCATCACTATATATCACATAAGGTTTATGAGGTTCTGGCAAGGCTAAAATTGGTGCTGTAGTCAATCTCTTCTTTAGCTCTTGAAAACTCTTTTCACATTGTTCACTCCAAATGTACTTAGCATTCTTTCTAGTCAATGCTGTCAGAGGTGCAGACAGTTTGGAAAATCCCTCCACAAATCTTCTATAGTATCCAGCTAATCCCAAGAAACTTCGTATTTCATGTGCATTGGTTGGTTGCTGCCATTCCATCACTGCTTCTACCTTGGCCGGATCCACTGAGACTCCTTCACTTGAAATAACATGACCCAAAAATTTAACTTCTTGTAGCCAAAATTCACACTTGCTAAGTTTGGCGTACAGTTGATGTTTCTGTAAAATTTCCATTACTACTCTCAAATGTTCTTTATGATCTTCGTCAGTCTGAGAGTAGATCAGAATATCATCAATAAAAACCACCACAAACTTGTCCAAATATGGTCTAAATATCCGGTTCATCAAGTCCATGAATACTGCTGGTGCATTTGTCACTCCGAATGGCATAACCAAAAATTCGAAGTGCCCATATCGGGTTCGGAAAGCCGTCTTAGGTACATCTTGCTCCCTGATTTTCAACTGATGATAGCCAGACCGAAGGTCTATTTTTGAAAACACAGTTGCTCCTCTTAATTGATCCAACAGGTCATCTATCCGTGGCAACGGGTATTTATTCTTAATGGTAACTTTATTCAATTCCCGGTAGTCTATGCACATCCGCATCGTCCCATCTTTCTTCTTTACAAACAACACTGGCGCTCCCCATGGGGATGAACTAGGCCTGATGAATCATTTTCTCAAAAGTTCTTCAATTTGAGCTTTCAATTCTTCTAATTCCACCGGTGCCATCCTATACGGAGCCCTATGAACTGGAGTTGTGGCTGGTTCCAATTCAATAACAAATTCTGCTTCTCTATCAGGAGGTAGTCCCGGTAGATCATCCGAAAAGACTCGAGGAAAGTCTTCCACCACAGGAATTCCTTGAATACCTTTAACAATTTCTGAAGAATTTAACATGATTACCCAGTAGCCCTTAGTCTCCTTATTAATACTTTTCTTTATTCGCTTAGCGGTTACTATGGAGGAAACTGCCTTCAACATTTCCCCCTTGTAACAAAATTTCCCTTCCTTGGGTAAGTCAAAAATTATTTCCTTTCTGCGACAGTCCAGTTTAGCATAATACTTGGCCAACCAATCCATACCTAAAATTAAATCAAACTCCATCAAATGGAATAGTATCAGATCAGCGACCAGTTGTGAACCTCCAATCTCCAAGGGGCAATTTCTCACCATCCGGTGGCATCCTGCTACCTTTCCATTAGGCATGACCACTATAACTTTTTGGGTCAACAATTCAGTTTCTAATTCACACCTTTGGACACAATCATAGGAAATAAAGGATCTGGTTGCTCCCGAATCAAATAAGGTATAAACCACGCATTGCTTCAGCTTAAGCTTACCTAAAGAAAATTTTATTCTACTATCATTATTATTACCACTCCCAAAGAATCCATTCATTAACTAAAAGAGGAGACTTGGAAATTTACCAGTAATGACGTTAGCATCTATTGTCTCGTCTGCCTCCATATCCACTTCTCCAGGCGTGATAGCATACACTTTAGCTTTCGCAGGAGCTTTGGCTTTTCCTCCGGGTAGAGCTATTCCTTGAGAGGTATTCTGAGGGCAGTCACTGATCAGATGTCCTGGCCGACCGCATTTATAACAAATTCTATTATCCACTCGACAATCTCCCTGGTGTCGACGTCCACATTTTGCACATTGCGGAAATAAAATCGGCATGTTCGGATTAATTGCTACTCCTTTTCCTCTATCCGTGGATCTAAAATTTGGTTTCCTCCTAGCATCATTTCCTCCAGAAAATTGAAATCTTCTTTTTCCATAGGCTTGAGTTTGCGCCATAACACTCCTCTGTTCAGCTTCCGCTATGGCCGCTACATTCACTAGTTCTTGAAAATTCTCAATTTGCAAACATGCCACCTGCATACGAATTCGTGGCTGCAGTCCTTCTTGAAACTTCTGGGCTCTCATATTTTCAGTAGCTACCAGATGCGGAGCAAATCTCGCCAATTCCATAAATCGCGCCGAGTACTATTCCACCGACATACTGCCTTGTATTAACATAGTAAACTCCAAAGCTTTCTGCCGCTTCATCGATTCCGGGAAGAATCGATCGTCGAACTCTTTCTTGAACCTTTCCCATGTGGGCACTACATTTTCTCCCAGTTCTAACTTTAACAGCTTTCGCTTTGTGTCCCACCACAGTCCTGCTTCTCCTTGTAACAGATGTCCTGCATACTGCACTTTCTGAACTTCAGTGCAACTACTAATTTCGAAGGTGCGTTCCAAGTCTACGATCCATTTGTCCGCCTTTAATGCTCCTTCCGTTCCGATAAAGGGCGGGTATCGATATGCTAGAAACTTTTCATACGGACACCCTTGAGTCTCTCTCCTATTTTCATTCTGCTGAGAATAACGGCTCTGTTCTATTTGGTTTTTCACCACTTCCGCCATTTGCCAAATAGCTTCAGCTATTGCCTGGCCTCCTTCCAATGGGGAATTTTGCGCCACTGATCCCCCTTCCAAGGGTGGGTTCCGTGTCCTCTGGTCTTCTCCCAATAATGGGTTCGGTGCCGTCTGCCCTTCCCCCAACGGTGGGTTCGATGGCGTCTGTCCTTCTCTCAACGGTGAGCTTGGTGCCGTTTGCTCTTCAGTACGTGGAGGGGTAACCAGAGAAGGATTCTCGTTCACCATGTCTACTCGTTTCAAGGGAGGACGACCTCTTGGCATATTGTTTTCCTGAAATACACCCAACTTTACCATAAGCTAAACTTACTTTAGAAACTTCCAAATTTCTAAAATCCAAACATTCATCCATATTACTCCAAACTCCATTCTGATAAAGATTCAAGCCTATACTAGTACCATGTGATCCATTTTTTCCTAGGACACGTAGGTTTTACCCAGAGACGTAATCGCTCTGATACCAATCTGTGACGCCCCCAACTTACGTCTGGGATTTAACATAAATTAAGGTGTCTGGATGAGCAACACTCGGCTACTCACCCTCGTACTTAACAAGACTAAAAGGTATAAATCACTTAAATCGCAGCGGATCAGGTTATAGATATGAAATTTTCTAAAGATCACACGGAAAAACATATACAACATTCATTAATAACTTAACATTGTACTTTATACATATACATAACCCAACTGGAGCAAAATATATTACATTCATCCCAAAAGAACTCTCCTCACCAAAAGTGGATGCATCAAGACTCCCAGATCCGGTGGGTCGACTACTGGTAGGAGGTCCGAAGGAAACAAAAGAAATATCCAAAAAGGGACTATAATCGGAAAGTCCCTCAGGACTCCCCGAAGTCTCCTGCCTCATCGGGGCTGTCCCCCGGCTGATCATCGAATCCTGTATGAAATAATATGCACAAAATATATGGAGTCACAAAAGAGTGAGATTTCGAATGAAATCTCAGTAAGTACATAAACAGCTTAAAGGAAACAGGGAAAACAACCATAAAGTTATACCACAACTGACAAGGGAAATTACCCTAACATACCCCTCACAAGACCACTGTCTAACTGACACTTTTTTTCTTAACTCACCCATGATCTTATATTAAATTACCCCGTTTTCCCTTAAGATTTTTATATTCTTTCATATCACGACAGGCGTTACGTATCGCCGTCCCTGCCGGCACGTCAGTCATACGGGCGTTACGTATCGCCGTCCCCGTCATGACGTGACTAACTTATCAATCATATACTCATCAATCATCCGGGCGTTACGTATCGCCGTCCCCGTTATGATGAGTCTGGTGTCAATCATCCGGGCGTTACGTATCGCCGTCCCCGTTATGACACGAAATATATACACATAGTACTGCGGGCGTTACGTCTCGCCGTCCCCGCGAGGATCAATCACACGGGCGTTACGTCTCGCCGTCCCCGTGGAGATCACAATTTCATATATCACGACAGGCGTTACGTATCGCCGTCCCTGCCGGCACGTCAGTCATACGGGCGTTACGTATCACCGTCCCCGTCATGACGTGACTAACTTAATCTTTTATACATTGTTCTCTTTCTTTATATTCTTCTCTTATACACATGAGTTATCTCACTTATAACCCTTCCCATTTGGAACACCACTTCTATTCCAAGAAAACCCTAAACCTAAGCAAAACAGGGCATCTCGCTCGAGCGGCCTGTCGAGCGAGTATCGAGCGAAGTCTCGGGTTGGGACTCGCTCGAGTGGGGTATCGAGCGACAGTCAAGCGAGGGTTCAGATTTTGCCTTCGCTCGACCACCTGTCGAGCGAGAGTCGAGCGAACTCACGGCTCTAAGGGTTTTTCTACTCAAAACATGCCAATCTTTTCCATACACTCCATTTATCTTCCTAAAAACCTAAATCTAAGTTTCCACAATTTTATTGAACATAAAAACAAGACAAATACAATCAACCCTACTCATATGTCCATTTCCACTCAAACATGTTCTCAAGTGTTCACTACTATGAAACATAACTCAATCATGCTAAAAAACCAGTTCCATGCTTAATTTAAGCTAGAATGTGGACTTACAATTTCTTCCAAGCTCTAGGGAATTGATCCAACCCACTTCCTCCAAGTTATCTCCCACACACACTCACTTCACTCACAAGTGATCACTTTGAGGGTTTGGGGAGGGATTTCTGGTATGGCTTCACAAGGCAAGTGCTCTCTCCTTCTAAAGGAGCTTAGGAAGCTCTCAAGGCTCTATTTATAGGGTGGTGGTCGACCAACATGAGGGAGAGAAAAGGAATTGCACCCAAGGTGCCCTAGTTGGCAGATTTGCATGTGATGAGGTGTCCATCTAGGCAAAATCTAATGATGAGGATTAAGCCTCCCAAATCCTAGGCTTTGCAGCTGGATTAGTCATCCAAGGGCTCACAATTGAGGTGGTTTGGCTGCCCATTTTGATCCATGGCTGAGAAGCAAGCTGAAGGGATAAGAGGTGAGGTGGCAATTCACCTAACCATGCATGCATCTCTCATCTCCAGCTCTCCCCCTTGTGTCACACGCCCCTTCCAGATTTTCCTACCCATTTGGTTCCTTCCCAACTCCCTTAGGTCTTCTCTCAACAAGTTCTAGAATGTCACTTCATAGTTTAGTTAAGGTAGAGCCAAATTTGATCCAATTAGTCACCAATCAACCAGATTTTGGCTCCCTTGAGTTTCCATCACCCCAACTATTCAATTGACTTCCAAATCAACTTTCCATTCATTCCTAACTATCCCTACACATGTCCTAATCCCAGAGAATCCTAAAACCAGTTGCCTATTTGGTTACATGCTCCAATCTAGTTCAATTATCCAATTCGGGTTCCAGTTAAGCCCATTCCAAAGCTGCCTACTTGATTCCCAAATAAGTTATTGATTCCTTCCGAATCGCAGAAAACTTCAAACATAAAAGTTTTAGAGCTATCTCTTAGGGTTCTATACCAATTGGAATCACCTCATTTAGACATCATATGGCTGACTTATGATCATTTTCCTAAAACTCGACAGATTAATCCGAAAGTGCAAAATTCCCAATACTAAGTGTAATCTCACATTTCTCTCTTAAATCTCCCACTCTAATTTCCTAATAAATAAATGCATCAAATAAATCTCCTTAAAATAATATCCATAAAATAATTTACCTTAGAAAATTTGGGCTATTACACAGCCTTTGGAGTTCTTATAAAACTTTAATTATTTTCTTTCTTTTAAAACATGCTTGACTCAAAACATGCTTTTCGTGCTCATGCATAAGACATGCATGTGACATGTGACTTCTTATGCAAAACATGTAGATCATGAAACATATGTATCATGCATTCACAAATCATATCTCATACAAATTAACATATGAACAGACATCCATTCTTAATTTATCTTCTATCCAACACGTCATGCATATTCCAATGAAGAGATAGTCAAAACCTTAAGTTACACTGCATCAAACCAACATTGTCTTATAGGGGTTAAGGACGCAACTTATGATAGAGTCAAACCTAACTTTTCTTCTCTTTTCTCTTTACCAAAACACGCATATTTCCTTAAGATCTTTTCAAAACTTAATAGCTATATCATAACCAATCATTACTCACCACATTTACATTGCTTGTATAGTTATTCTCTTCAACAAATTATCATCATATAATATTTTCTCTAAACCCAAACATCTCTCAATTTATACATCAAGGAAATCTAAGAATACACATCACTATTTCATCCAAAAATTCAAGTCATAACCATACATCATATCATGAGTTAAAATCTATTATTTTTCCAAAGAAGTATACCAGGATTGAAACTTATGAACTCCCAAAAATAAACTTCTCATCGTCCAACATATTATGCCATTATTTCAACCCTTAACTGAATTTTACTTAACTATATTTATTAAGTTCCCTCCTCAGATTTTTCACCATATTCTTCCAAATATCTCTTCGATTAAAATCCTAATGTATCACCTTATTAAAACATAGTGAAAAAAGCAATGGAATCATCCAACCAAACCATCATATCACCAACAATTACTAAAAAGTAACGGAGTTATCCAACCAAATCATTCTATCACCAACAAATAATAAAATACTAGAGTCATCCCACCAAATCATTTTATCACCAATAATCACTAAAATAATCGAATTATCTAACCAGATCATTTTATCACTCATAATCACTAAAATAATCGAATTATCCAACCAGATTATTTTATCGTTAATAATCTCTAAAATAATCGAGTCGTCCAACCAGATCATTTTATCGCTAATAATCACTAAAATACCAGAGTTATCCAACCAAAACATTTTATCGCCAATAATCATTAAAATAATCGAGTCGTCCAACCAGATCATTTTATCGCCAATAATCACTAAAATAACCGTCATCCAACCAAAATATTATATCATCAACAATTAATGTTTACACAATAATCAATCACAATCATATTAATTCGGGTATTCCTATTTTCCATTAAAAGACTTCAAACTCAGTCAACATACTTCCGAATTATTTATCACAGCCAGCTAACACATCAACAGTCAAAACAGAGGTTAGCACACAATCAAACAGTCAACCAAATATCAAACACATATCTATTACTTACACCACATAAACGAACGCCAATTGAACATAGCGGCGATCCCCGATCCCCAGCGGGTAAGTCGTGCACTATTCATCTACGGGCACGGCAAAGTGACGGGTTGGGTTTGGATACTCCGTTTGACACCAAAATTTAGGGGAATACTCCTTGGAGGATGGGGAATCTCATGGCGGTGGCGGTGAGGTGGTGCAACCACTAGAAGGCGGCGGATCTACCTCGAAATGGTGGAAACCCACTTTCGAATTTTCCCTCGTACAAGAGAGGTGCGGTCATGGATGGGAAAACTGTTTTAGGGGTGTAACAATATGAGGTAGGGGAAGCTTTTGGCGGTGGAGGTGAGAGCCACAGTGGCCGGACGGCAGCTCGGCGACGGAAAGTTCACTTGGAGACCCATTTCAGTTTTATGGGAGGAGAGAGAAGGTGAGGGCTCCATTGGGGCTGAAATTTCTGGCGGTGAGTCGGCTATGGGTGGCGGATCAAATGGCGGGGGTAGTGTCATGGTATGGTGGCTGATGACAGAGCTATGGGCGGTGAAAGGTGCGACGTAAAGGATTAAACACCTCTCTGGTTTGCGGCTGTCGGCGCGACGTGGGGCTGCGGTGGTCGACACCACTGGTGGGGTTGGACTCGCCGGAAGGTGGCGGTTTAGGTGGGGCCGGAGGTGAGGCTTGCCGGGCAAGGGTGGCGCCTCCATGGGCTAAAAATCGAATTGCCCCTCCCACAGTTACTGTAGCACGTGGGAGAGAAAAGAGAGAGGAGAGAGAAAAGGAAAAGGGAGAACGGATAAATGAGGACTTGACCCATTTCCGTGCTATTTATAGGCCCGACACTTTTGGGTCTTCAAACGGACAACAGATGAATTTAAAATACTGATTTGAAAGCGTATAACATCAATTTAACTTAAAATTATCAAATTATCAAATTAATAAATAAAATCTTATTTCAACTTATTTTATTTCCCAACATAATATTTTTCATCAATACTTAAAATAATGAAATTTATTTAATTATTTAAAAGAAATAGTTGCATATATTTAAATAAGATATTTAAAACACGTTTAAAATCTCGCAATATTTCAAATAACTAAAATCGAGGTAACAAAAGAATCTTGCATTATATAATATTTTTGGAGCTATTCAAAAGCTACCAAACCAAAATAGAATAAATATAATAAGACTTAATGATTTAATAAATTTAAGATCAATAAATCAGATAATTTCAAATAAAATAGAATCAATACTCCTTAATAAAAAATATGGCAAATCAAACCATATATTATAATAATTAAAACCAAAAACAATGAATATATCATTTCAGATGGAATGACCAGTAGTAACAATTAATTAAAATAATTAAAAGCACTATTATTCAAGAATCTCACAAAAGCTTATAACCATAATAAAATCAAAACCACAAATCAAAATAATATCGATAACAATCCAAATGATAAAACCAATAAAAATCTTTAAACAACTACAAATATTTACAATCGTAGATCTCACAAATAACTAACTCTAATTATGAATAAAATGTACCCGAAATAAAATTTGTGAGATAACAATTTAATTTATTAAAAGAAATTAAAATATCCAATGATAAAATATGAGCAAATACAAATATGTAAAAATTCGGAGTGTTACACCAGATGACATCCCTTCATAATTTCTAAGGCCTCTCTGTCCTACTGGAAATGAGATGTCAAGAGTTAATGGTAAGTATAAATTGTTATATGTACATTGTCGACAAGGCAGAGGGCATGTTAATACAACAATGTTTATTAGGGAGAGGTGTATTTTTATATAAGTACAATTAGAGAAAGATTTTCGTGCAATCTTTGTTGAAGTTTGATGCTTAATATACCTGAATTTGTTTTGTCTAACGTACCACCTACCAATAGCAGGGCTTTGTAAATGCCTTTTTTTTTTATAGGAATGAAAATTAAACACAGTAGTGGGCTGCTGTACAACCTTAGTTCCTCTAGTGTTCTTGCATGTGTATATTAGCAGTGCCTTTTTTAAAAAGTTGTTAGATAGTTGTATACACCAGCACTGAAAATTCCTGCACTTTCCATCCAAGTGATTTGCTAAACTATTGAGCAAATAATAGCCAACCTAATAGAAACAAATTGCAATCATCCTCTGGAATGAGAGTACTGTTGTCCTAATATGTTGTCAAGCATGTAATAGATTATTTTCCCACCATATTGTTCAAACTCAAAATTTACTTCCATTTATAGAGATGAATCCCTCAAATAAAGGGAGAGGCAGAGGAATACCTATTGGGGTCGATGGAAGGCGGGCTTTGTATACAAAATTAGGACAACACTTGTTTGAACCATCAGCATAGACATTGAGAGTTGAAGCTGATGTGGATTATGATACCACAGATCAAGATCAGAATGCTGGTCCTTCATCACTTCAGCCTCATATCCTCCTACAAATGAGACAACGAGAGTTGAGGGTAAGTATAATCTTTTCCCTTGCCTATTTTCTATTCAAAAACCAATTAGGGTGAGGTGCATAAATATTTCCCAACGTGCTCTTACTGTTTGTGTATATAACACTTAGCTGCTGCCACACTGTAGCTAAGGGAACAGAGTTTGACAGGATCCGTAAGTATGGCAAGATACCACTTGAGATAAAGGAGGGCAAGATAGGACCATCGTGCAATAATAGAACAATGTACACTACGAGAGTCACATGGATTGTGAAGCACTATGTAGAGATGAGGCATGTTAGTTGGAATGCTGTGGACGAAAAAGAGAAAGAGGAGCTTATGTTCTGTATTCGAGTATGGCCTTCCAACTTGACTTGTAGATATAATATCAGTAGAAACAATGTATAAGGTGTCCTCAAGTTTGTTAAATTTTTTTTTATCAAACACCAATAGTATGGATAGAGGTTGCACCTTAATATTAACGTCGTGGGATTGCATGCTACGGTGGGTTGTAGCTGCGGGGTATGGGTTAGATTTTTTAACACAATCTTTAATTAGCTATCTTAGGGACGAATGATGGTATGCTTCCAACTAAAATTGTTCACACAATTGATGGACACGAATAGTAATTCCATACAAATCTCAGTATTATCTTATAATACTAAGCAACTAAGCTGGTTGTCCAAACACATATGAATAACAGTGCCAAATAAAGTTTTTGATGTAGGATCTCAGGAATAGGCTTCATGGTACAGTAAGTATGAAAAAAATCTGCAACCTATCTCCAAAAGTCATTAATGTAAGTTTAGGTACCTAGTAGGGATATTTCCAAGGGGTAATAAGTTGACAAACAAAGCTGGTGGATTTTACCGGCATAGTAAGCTTACATAGATTAAATTTTTGTAATTTGTTTTTTAGGTAATCAAATGTTCCAGTTATAATGTACTGCACTTATATATATATATATATGCAAATACATCTTGAGATCTACTTTGCCTTTAATATCATTTAGAAAACCGACCATTCAAATTTTTCATATGATTTGGAAGTTTTAAATGAGGGGAATTGTAATCTTGAATAGAAACCAGAGTTTGAAAAATTTAAACATGCCGGACTTCTAAATAATGGAAATCTATAGTAATTTATTGTTTTAACACAATGGCATATACAGGCTGATTTTGAGCTGGATTGGACCAAGCAAAACCATTGCCGGACTATCACAAGTTAGCTATCTAGGGCATACAACGCTTTTCATTACAAGTTACATAAGAGGTATTTGAGTTATACATCACATGAGGAGGCTGTAGCTAGTAATCAATGTGCATTGGTAGGGAAGGGAGTTTGGGAGTGGTTATGCAATAGATGGGCCAGTGATGAGTTCAAGGTAAGACAATGATGTAGCTATTTTTGTTATATGAATGGTAAAATATGTGGCGGAAAAGTAAGAAAGATCCTGATCAACATGACTTCTTTCTATATTATATGCTATCTCTATGTCATGTGTACGTAACAGTTGGACCAGACCTTGTGACAGATAGAAAGCAACTATTTTTTATGCAATTAGGAAGCTAGACCAGACCCGAAATATAATAATCCAGCTGACACTTTTTTATTGCAGAAAATGTCCAGCCAAAACAGGGAAAATAGGCGTAAACAAATAGTAAACCACACAAGCGGAAGGACCCCGTTTGTTGTATTAATAGAAAGAAAGGTACTTGACGCAATTAGATTGTTTTACATCTTGTGATTCACGCTGCTCCCTATTTACTAGTTATTAAACTATGCTAACGTAATTGGTATGCATGTATGGTATAGAAGGACAAAAATAGTATCGATTTTTACAAGGATACGCATTGGTTGACTAAAAAGGGGAGATTTATAACACCACAGACATAAGCAAATTATGTGAGCATATTCCTTGTTTCATTTACATATATATATATATATATATTAGCTATTTATGAATACATGGCAAAGCATTTTCATCCGGTTACTTCACTGTCAGTTAGAAGATTTGTAATGTCAAGACTTAATGATTACCTACTGTTTCATGAATTTTGGTTTGACAATTTTAATTGATGGTACCTAGTTTACCCTATTTTTGGCCACAGAATCAAATGGTTCAACTGTATAATGCCTTAGAGCCTGAAGCTCGAACATATGACGTAGCTGCAAGCATATTCAGGGAGGTGTTGGGCCATAGGTCGGGGTACTCCAGGGGACTGGGACACTCTGTCTTGCCTGAAACAACTAAAGTGGTTGGCCATGGTGTATCAAATGAGGAGTATGAACAGCTTGCTGTGGAGAATGAAGTAAATAGGACTAATGCAGAAAACTATCGCAAACAGATAATGGAGATTGAGGGTGCTTTCTTAACAGTGGGGACCCATATGCGGCAGTACGAAGAGCGGGTCAATTTCAGAATGTCTGAAATGGAGACGAGGTTGGAGTCTCGGATGGAGACTCTAAATGTAGTTCCATAGCCACTTGTGCATGCCATCAGGTCTGAATTTTGTTATTATTGTCCAGAGACGTATGAAGTACAATTTTGAGGAAGGAGTATTGGGGACACTTCTCACAAGTAATACTTTTGAAGAGGACCTAAGCAAATATTCTAATTTTGCCAAACTGGTTGAAAATTGCATCGATAAGTAGATATCCTTGCTTTATATTTGAGTACATGTAGCAAACCTGTGTAAATTATTTGCTGTTTGGATATAACAAGTTTTAAATTTTCAAGTTTCTTCTCTCTCTCTATATAATGACAATTTTAGATTTGTGGTTGGTTGCTATATAAAGGCTGCATTTCTGGGGGTTTAATATCTCCATGATCAAAGAATAATGCATGGAAGAATAATTAACGAACCAGCAATGGTGTTGTGAATTGGCATGTTACATCTTTTTGGTATTCAATTCCATTTATGAATACATGGCTACATTTGCTATCTCGCATTTTAGTATACACTATATTCTACAAATGTTAATTCTGAAATAGAGTTAGGTTAAGATTTTTGCATTTCAGGACTGATTTGATGTGAATACATGGAACATAAGATTAGTCACTGTGATCTAGGCCATCTGTGATCGAGTCATGAATTATAGCTACAACAATGTCAGGAAAAAGGAGAGTTTATAGATTGATTATAATAGATATTTTCATAGAAATCCCAACGAATCAGTTCTAGGAATTTAAATATATTTGTGGCTCATTTATTAAAATTGTGATAAGAATACTTTAGGTGATTGTATAACATTTTAGGTAAATTACAATAATTAAGTTACTTCTAAACTTGCTGGAATAAACTAATTGGACATCAAAGTAGTGAATTTGGCATTTAATCTGATCATGGAGTACTCCATGTCAAGTAAATTGGATTCTGATGTTTATCATAAACAGTACTTGTCGGAACTTGAAGCTTTGTGGGCTTTAGGCATACTCGAGTATGGGTCACTAACAATTTCTATGGTGCTCTGTCAACTCAGTGAATTATAGCTACAACTGATATAATCTTCATGGTACAACGCTTTTATATAGTGTTTTAGGCTGCCCATTTGAAAAATTTATGATAGTTGTTTGCATGATTTGTTTGGGATTAGTTTTGGCAAGTACTAAAGTAAGAAGCAACTATAATTATTTGATTGCCTAACCACGATCAATGCATTTTTTGAACTGGTTTTATGCCATTACATGCAAGTCACTACTTACTTAAGCTTAGATGTGTTACCAAGACCCCATGACTAATAGACTGCTGGCACACAAGGAAATAACAAGTATGGATATAGAGTTTTGTGGAATAGTGCTAAACTAAGTCATGGATGAAGTTGAATGACCATGTGTACACATGGGCACTCAACTTTGTAATATGAACATGCAATTTTTGAGATACTGCTTTCAGCAAGAATGTAAAAAACTTAAGTATTCAATTGTGTCAAGAGGTATTCAGCACAGTTGCATATATATTAGAACATGTTATTTTGCTATCTGTGCCTCGTTCACAAACTTATATATAACATCCCCTGCATATATATAATATTATACATATTTAATTTTTTCTTTGTGCCTGGTTTAAAAACCAGATGCATGCTGGGTTATACACAAACGAATTTGTTCTATGTGCCTAGGACAATGATTTAAACAGATCATGAAAGAAATAATAGACTAAATTTAAAATTAGATAAGTTAACTTTAGGGGTCAATATTATATAATATATGACTGCAATCATGTATTAAATTGCATTAAATCATATGATTAATTACTATGGTTAAAATACTGATTGAAAAAAAAATTAGGGTTCAGGTTTCAATTTGGGGAAAATTTGATGGTTCGAAAATTTTGAGGAAAAATTATGGCAAAAAAAAACTATTTTACCTAAATCGCCCAAAATGCGAATTCCACCACGATTTTCTCCACCGACGTTAGGGTACGCTGTGACGACCCCGAATTTCTCTACTATATCTTTATCTAATTAAATAAATAGAGCATTGGTGACTTAGGTAATTTAGTGGATAAAGCCTTGAAGGGTGGGCGTAAAAGTAGAAGGCCTTCAGACTATAACCAAGACTTTGGGCCCAAGCAGAGATGACAAGCCCATAGATCCATGAAATGAAATCTAATAGTCAACCCAAGCCCATGCATGAGGACACATGTCAAGTTAGGGAAAGTTTTGTAAGTAAACCAAGACTAGTAGGTGATAGAGGGAGAATGCTAGTAGGTGAGGAGGTTGACTAGTTGTTTTGGTTGGAGGAAGGAAAGAGAAGATCAAAGATGAGATCTTCTCATCTTTTCTACCTAGGTAGGCGTGTGAGACAAGGGCTTTTTTCCAAAGAAGATCATCATAGGATTTGCCATATCTAGCCAAATGATTATACAAGATTTGGTGGGATTTGAAAATGAGAAAAAAAAAAAAAGGATTCGGTGGGCTATAACCGAATGCCCTTAGGGTTTTCTCACAAGCTTTTCCCAAATCTTGAGGAATGATTGCTAGAGGATCTTGAGAAGACAAGTGAGGGCTTGATTGGTTGATTGAGTGAGTGATGGAACAAGTGAGGAAGAAAAGAAAACCAATGGAGAGGAATGGAGGGCTATGGGTGAAGCATGTAGCCGACCACTCCCTCCTTGTGTGCTCTCTTTTTGCCCCCAAATCTAGATAAATTGGACTTATGAGATTGTGTAAGAGTAGACAAGACATGAGTGTCAGAGTATGGAAGGGAATGATGACTTGAGATGTTGATTGATGGATGCAAAAAGTGGGAAGAAGAGAATGAGGATTCGAGTGAGGTGAGTAGCCGACTCCCCTCCCTCTTTGGTATTCTTCTTGCCACCAAATCTAGTCTATAAGATTGTGTAAGAGTGATAGGACAAGTGAGTATAAGAATTAAGGGGAATAATTGATTGATTAAGCACATGAAAAGAAGGAAAGGAGATTTGGAAAAAGGAGAGAGTTTCGGATGGAGCAAAAGGGCAAGGGATCCGAACCCCACTCTTGCCTTCTCCCAAGATTTAGATTTTCAAATCTCTTGGATTGACATGTGAGATGATGATTAGGAGACAAGGAGGTGATGTGAGGTGATGGGAGGGCTTAGAACCCTTTGAGAGAGGCCGGCTATATGGGGAGAGAAAGGAAACCATTTTCCAACCTAGGATGATCTAGATTAGGTATGATGTGATCAAGTGATGGGGGTCACTCAAGGGTCTTTCAAACCCATCAAGTGCCACTCCAAGTTTAGGGGAAATGAGTGGCCTAGAGCCTAAGGAAGTCCCATGGCCGAATGGCCTTGTTCCCTTACCTTTTGGTTGCCTTATTCGGTCACCACACACACACACATCTCTCATTCTACCTCATGGCAACTCACCCTCCCACTCCACTCTCTTTGCTTCATTTCACTCCACCACCTAAACATCTAAACACTCTAAGCCTTGAGGAAGAAGAAGCAAGTGGTCTTGAAAGGAGGAATCCTAGAAGAGTTTAGTGATTTTGTTAAGTTAAGACAAACCTAGAAGTGTAGGAAAGAACACTTTCTATGTTCATGTTTTTCTAAAAGAAATCTCCTCTTTGAGAATGATGTGTTCTTAGCCTAATCTAATAAAATATTTCTCATGTTTTCAGAACTCATCTAAGCCAGCTAGGAGAATTGTAAGTGTATCTTTATTTTGCCTCTAGCATCTCTAGTATATTTTTGTGTGAATATGCTTGTATTGCTTGATTTTCTTGCTTGGTATGCTATGATGAAGCTTTTGGTGAGAATGTTATTTTTAGTTAGATGCAAACCCATGCTTAGAACCTATATTTCCTTTAAGTGGAGGGTTATATTATGTTGATGATTTTAGTGGATTTTGTTGAGGAAAAATTTCTATGATACATGTAAGCATGACTAAGTTTAAACTTGATGAATGTTGGGTGATGTGGGATAGATCATTTGAAGAAGCATCTTGATTTTTAGTAGCAAATATCTTGTTTGTTGAAATGCCATGCTAGGATGAATATTTATAAAATATTGATGGAATCTAGTGATATTGTTCTTGGATGATGTTATTACTATTATTGATATGATGGTTGGTGAAGAAATGCATGCTTGGTAAAATAAAAATTTGAAGCTTGAAGAGAAAAAAAAAAAAAGAGAGGGAACATGCTTATGGAGTTTTCAGTTTGGAGGGTTTCTTGGAGTGGAAATCTTTAGAATTTATTTTCCTTTTATGAAATACTTAAATTTGGAAATTTTGGAGAAGCTTAGAACATAAAGAGTAGGAGAATATCATATATATTTTCGGTTTCCCCATGAGTATTCAAGTAGGATACTTGTTTTGATGAAATAAGGTATGGAACATAAAATCTAAGGGCTATAGGGTTTCGGATTGCCCTTTTGTAAGGCTAGAAAATTGTTTCAATCATTGAACTAGGGCTTGAGAGTGAAAGGAAGATGAGTGAAGAAAGAAAATACCAAGTGGTGACAAGGAGGGTTTCGGCTCTAACCCTAGGTGTAATAGCCCTAAAAATCTTTATCTTAATTTAATTAGTTAATTAAAGGTTAATACACAAGATTAGTGGTAATTGGTGAAAGAACAAATTAGGCTTTGAAAAGATGGGCTTAGGAATGCGACTTTTGAGGAATGGATCAAGCAAGTGGGCCAAGGGAGCAATGGTGAGTCCAAAAGCCCATAGAATGAGCCCATGGCCCATCAAGCCCATAGTAGAGACACTTGTCAATTGAAGAAAAATCCTAGAAAATTATCCAAACACTTATAGGAAAATCCTAGTTGGTGGAGGTTGACTAGTAGTTGGATACATGCCATGTAGGATTGAGTGTAGGATCTAATGGAATGATTTTTCCTACCATGGAATCTTGGAGGTACAAGACACCATCCCTTGACTTGCCAATTGAGATCATGGTGTGTAGGGAAGTGACAAATGGCATGAGGAGAAGCATGGATGAAAGGGAGCTAGGTGGTTTCGGTGGAAGGCCATCCGTGGGGTGCATTGGAGAATCTCATGGGGTATGGCCACCAACAAGTGATAGGACAAAGGGGAAGAGTGTGTAAGTGAATAAAGTACATGTGTAAGAGAGTATGGTGATGTGAAGAGAGGTATGGTGTGGGTGTAGGTGATTGAAAAGACAAAAACTAGGAAAATGAACAAAGGGGATTTTCGGTGGGGCTTGGCTTGGCCGGTCATGCCTTGCTCAAATTCCAAAAAGCATGGCTTTGGAATCACTTGGATGGACATATGAGAGGATAGGGGAATGATGATTGAGTGAAAAGCAAGAAAATGGATGCTAGAAGCACCAAGGAGTCGCCGGCCATAGGATGGGAGAAGGAGAAAGGAAAATCACCAAAGCATGGCCAAGATTTGATCTTGGAGTGGCCTAGAGTTGTCAATCACTCCATCTATCATTAGCCATACCTAAATATGATGAGAAGTGTACCCAAGACCCTAGGGAAGAGAGCTGGCCGTGTGACCCCTTATGCAATTCCCTTAAGCTCATTTCACTTGGACACATGCAAACACTCTCATTTCCTCTCCACCTCTCGGCCAAACTCACTCAAGTCACTTCTACTTTTGCTTCCTCTCCTTTCACCACATAATTTGAAGAACCCTATAGTAGTGAAGCCAAAACTTTGAGTTTCCTTTGAGTTTTATGTTCATGGCTAGCCTAATGGGAGATTTTATATGTGTAATTTCAGATTTTAAGCTAAAGTCTAATAGGAGTGTGGTAAGTATACTCCCACCTTTTCCTTAACAATTCTTATATATAGTGAGGTGATCATGCTTGTTGGATTAATGGTTGCCATTGCCATGTTTGGATTGGATTGATTTTACTTGTTTGTGATATGAATATTTTTGTGAAAATTTATATGATGACATAAGCTTAGAATGTGAGTAGAAATGATGAATCAAGTGTTAGTTGCAAAAAGAAAGGAAAAGCATGATTATTTGATGAAATGATGAAATTGATGCATGAAGGATTTTAGTGTTAAATGTTGAATTTGGTGTTGCTAAGGTAAAGATTTATTTGAGGAAACTAGTGATGAAATTGATTTATTCAAGGAGCATATTGTTTTGAGAAAATGAAAATGGACATGAGGATAAATTATATGATTGATATGAATGGAAATGGTATATACTTGCATATGGAAGAAGTAACTACTTGTGTATGATGTATAGAAATGTTTAATTGGAAACTTATGATATTTAAGGTTGAAATTTGGAAGATTAAAATTATATTGCTTTGTGGTGATTTTGTTTAGTTAAGCTCATAGAAGAAACTATTAGAAAAGGAAGTTTGAATAGACTAATGGGAGGAGTTCCCTAAGTTAAAAAGGTGAATGGAGGAAATAGAAGTAACTAAGTTTGGGAGTGAAAATGGTTACTTGGGGAAACACTAAGGTTTCGGTTACCCCTTGCTAAGGAGGGTACATGATTTAATTTGACACTTTAAAATTAATTGGAGGATAATTGGAGTCAAATGATGAAGGAAAGCCCTAGGAACTCCCTAGGAAGATTCGGCCATGATGGGTTGGAGATGGGCCCAATACCCCACTTCAATCCTAGGCCCAAATTTGAGTATAGAACATGATGACTAAGTAGGAAAATTATGAAGTTATTCCAAAAGAGGGAGAAAAGAAAATGAAATGTGAATGCACTCGAGTTTGTCTCGGGTTCTGCATGAAATTAAGTGAGTATTGCATGTCCCATGCATAAGTCATGAAAAGAAGGTTTTTAAAGTCAAGCATGTTTTTAAGAAAAAAAAAAGAGAAGAAAAGAAAAGATTGAATTTTTGAAAGAAAAGAAAAGAAGTAAAGTTTTATAAGAACCCCAAAGGCTGGGATGGGGTAGTGCCCCAGTGGAACTCCCTGTCCACTCAGGAGTGTCTAAAGTCGAGTGGTAGCCCCTGGGTAGACGAAGAACAGTCGACGGACTGTGTATGGCACCAAAAGGTGTCCGGAGCGCGGTAGCACCTAACGCTGGTGGGTGCCAAGGATGGATATGGTGTAAGGACCTGCCGTTTTAAAGTTATAAGACACACTCATAATAAGGTGATGCGGTAACCAGCAGGGAACACGCGATGCTAGGGGAACCGTGTTGTGTCTCATACACGTTAAGTGAAAAGTCATGACAAGAAGGGCTTTCAAGCCATAAGAAAGATCTGTTCAAGATAAGTGGTGCCTAAGAAAGAATGAAAGATACGAAATGTTTTAAAGAAATGCTTTGAAAAGTAATGATGATATGAAAAGAAGTTTGAAAGAAGAAATCTGCATAAAAGTTTTATGAAAAGAAGTCTGAAGGAAGCAAGTCTGTTTAAAAGTTTTCATGAGCATGTGCATGAGTCAGTCATTCATTGCATGTGCATTAGTTAAGAATGTTTTGTTCACTTATCTGTATATTTGAAATGTTCTGGTTTAAGTGCTAGTGTACTTGCTGAGATTTCTCCCGAAATTTCACCCCCCATTTTATTATCTCTACTATCGCTCCCTTGGGAACGATAGAAGTCATTGCAGGACATGATGGATCCCCGGATTACGACTCTCGAGAAGATGGGTCGGACCCTCATGGGCCCGACTAAGGTTGAGGCTGCCGGGCCAGTGACCCTAGACCTGTTGGGTCAGTGGGCAGCAGAGTCGCTTTCTATGGCGACGTATTTTTTTGACGACCTACGCCCTACGGGGTGCTGTTTGGTGCTAGGAGTTGACGGGCTCCTCCACATGGGACACCTGTTTACGTCATCCTCTGGGATGATGTGTGACATAGGTCCAGGACTGAGTCTGGACAGCCTTCGTTATGGCCCGAACTTTAAGAAGATAAAAGAAGAACCCGCCTATTAGTATGGTTGGCGGAGGGAGGAGTGGATCGGCAGCACCTTTATTTTATATTCACTGATGTATTTTGTAGAAAATCTTCCCGTTGTTTTGGGAAGTACTTTTGTATAAAACTGTTTACATTGGTGACCTTAACCTGATATATATATGCATGTGATGTTTAATTTGGGTTTAATTTCGTTAACCATGTGATGTGCGACAAGCGTAACGTTTTGTCGTTTATTTATGGCTTGACCTTTTTCCGCTGCGATATATTGAAAAAAAATATATATATATATCTGTGTATGAAATAAAATAAGGCTCTCACACGTAAAGATGAGGGATGACTTCCTTGTGACGTTCGTCCCCGGCGTCGCAATTTGCGTACGAACCCAAGCGCAAGCTGGGGCGCCGACACTAGGGATGGAAGCCGAGCACCCTATTTAATCCATTAGAACCAACTAAGTGTTTTTGCAAGAACGATGAATCGAATGATGTGGGGTTTGTGTGAAAAATAACCAAATGTGTGCTCGGGTTTGTCTCGAGTTTTGCACAATAAACGTTAGAAGTTGCATGTCCCATGCATAAAGCACGAAAACTGGGTTTTTGAGTCAAACACATTTTCAAAAGAAAAGAAAAAAAACTAAAGTTTTAGAAGAACCCCAAAGGCTCGGAAGCGGCAGTATTCCAGTGGAACTCCCTGTTCACTCAAGAGTGGCTAAATTGAGTGAAAACTCCTAGGTCGACGAAGAACAGTCGGCAGACCATGTATGGCTCCAAAAGCTGTCCGGAGCATGGTCGCACCTAATGCTAGTTGGTGCCCTAAAAGCGGTGTTGGTCTCGGCCTCACCGTATAAGAAGTTTGTAGTTATTCTGGGAGGAATCTCCGAGTGACAAAGAGCGCGAAAGGGCGCGAAACGTATTCACCTAGGTTTGACATGGTTGCCGGGTGTGACGGTAACTAGCGGAGAGTACACAGTGCATAAGGGAACCGTGAGGTGTCCAAATAAGAAAGTCATGACGAAAAGAAAAGGACTTTCGAGCCGTATATGATATGATCTGATAAGTGGCGCCTAAGATAAGAAAAGACGAAAAGTTTTTGAACAAAATGTCTCTTTGGAGAATATGAGTCAAGAAAATTTTGCTATATGGTTTTATGAACAAGTATACATCGGAAATTGAGAAAAGACAAGAAAGATGAATTTTGTCACGACCATGTGCATCAGTCCCATCATGAGTCCCATCTTACTCTATATGTATGTATTTGCTTGTTATTCGCTTAAAAGTATGTTTGAAATGCTTTTGTTGAAATACTGATGTACTTGCTGAGATTTTCCCCAAAATCTCACCCCTCTCTATGTCCTTACTATCTTTCTCCTTTGGGAATGATAGAAGTTGTTGCAGGTGACGATGGATCAATAGAGTATGACTCCCGGGACGATACCTCAGACCTCCAGGGGCCTGATTTAGTCCACCCTTATGGGGCCGATGATTCTGGATCTTCTGGGCCAACTGGCGAAGGAGTCACTGAAGATGGCGATGTACCGTCTTGCTGGTTTACGCCCTATGGGGTGTTGTTTTGTGTTAAAAGTAGATGAGTCCCTTCACTTGGGACGTGTTTTTAAGTCACCCACAAGGGTGATTTGTGAAGTAGGGCTTAGCTTGAACCTGGATCGTCTTCGCTAGGGACTAGGCCTTAAGGAGATAAAGAAAAAGCCTGTATGTTGAACTTAATGGGCAATGGGAATGTCCTCTTTATTTTGGAAAGCCTTCCCGCTTGTTGGAAATGCTCTTTTGTGAACTTGGACATGTTAAGAAATATTTTCTTTGGATATATATCATGTTTAATTTGGGATTAGTAGCGAAACCATGTGATGTATAATGTAGAAGGCTTGACTTTTTTCGTTGCGAAAATCTTTCCTTGACATTTAAAAAAAAAATACGTACCCACACGATATGACGAGGGGTGAACTTCCTTGTGTCGCTCATCCTCGACGTTTCTATTCACGTGCGATTCAAGCGTGGATTGGGACGTCGACGTACGCGATGATGTGAGAATAGTTCATGGTCATGCCCGCGAGCTTACCAATACACGACGAGCACAAACCTGTAGCAAGATATTGTTGGGCCCAGTTAGAGAGAATAGCCAGGAGTTAGCACAACATCGAAAAAACCAATTCACAAAAAAATATAACTGAAAAATCTCGCCGGCGACACAGGGAGTGCCGCGAACCATGCTAACGGCAGTTTGAAAGTCGCCGAAGTTGAACCCTAGTGTCGACGGCTCAACGTTCGCAGACTCTTATCCCTCTTCATTATCGGCGCTGAGATCGACTTCAGAGGCAAACATTTGAGGCGGTTACCCATAGGGCTTTAACGGTGTCGAATTCACAGACTAAACGCTCGAAACACCGGCTGGGAGATTGCAGGGAAAAAGAACATATATGTCACCCTCAAAACGCGGCGTTTAGTTTGCGTGCTAATAAACGCAGCTTCAGGCTCTTTACCGCAATTTTCCCACGTTTTGTGGCAAACTAACCTCGCGGCAAAAAATAATTAATGTTGTAGTGGCCGGGGGTTTTTCGAGTCTGGGGAAGGGGAAGTTTGGGGGGAAATTGTTTAGGGGGAAATAAAATAAAAGGGAAGGACAACAGGCGCGCATATTAAATCGGCATCCGGCGAAATAAATTCGCCGCAACAACTTAATTTTAAGTCGTAGGAGATTAAAAATATATACTACGGCAAATTATGTCACTGTAATAAAATTTGTACCAATTTCAATGATTTATTTTGCCGCTAAAATAAAATAAAACGATGAAAAATGTAAGACAAGAAATTAATTGCAAAACAATACAGCGAATACTAAATCGCTGGAAATAGTCATTTTTTACAGCGAATTTTATTCCAGCGAAGTTCAAATTGCCGAGAAAAGCCTCTTTTCTTGTAGTCTCTGAACCTCCGAATTCGGGGCATTACAATGTCTAGAGAAACAAATATTTATAAACGGTTCAGTATAATACGGGTTAACTATAGTCTTTGAGTTACGTAACCAAGTCAATGATTTTTATATGCCAGTAGATACTTGATGTCTACAAGTCATGTTCTCTGAATCTCTTTTCCATGGATCTGGGAGCTCCCGTTAATATATTTATTATAATTATTATTATTATTATTATTATTTTATTTATTTTTTTAACATCTTTAAATATATATTTTTTTAAATTATAACATTACTAAAAAATACTTAATCATAAGGTAAAAGAAAAAAAAAACTAAAAAGTAAATAAATAATTTCAGCGAGAGACCCCAACAGGGCATCTAGTGTTTTCCTTTTTTGAAAGAGAATTAATTCTTTTTTTCCAAATATTCAAAAAGTTTAGAATTTGGTATTCTAATAAAGAAAAATGCTATTATGCCACTCCAATTATATCACTCACTTTGCTTCATTAATATGGCATCACCAGACGGTGCTAATAAGTGTGGCTTATTAAAAATATAAAAATACAAACATAAAAATGATAGAGGGAATTTGAGATTTCGCTTTTTATCATTTCGTATTTTTGGACACCATTTTAGTTTTAAATATATATATATATATATATATATATTGAATTTTTAATAAGCTCCATGGCACCACGTGCGCCCTAGTCAAGATCAGGAGGCATTGAGCATCTTATTCTCCAGGGATGCAGATTGAGACATTGGCGTTGGAGCACATAACAAAACCAACCTTGGAATTCTTGTTGTCCAGGGAAAATATTGAGCAATTAAGAGCATGGGAACATGGTGGTAGGCTCGCTCGACCAACGTTGGAGTTGTTGTCCTGGACTCATCATGTTGTGGAGTCTTTTAATTAGAAACATACACGAATAATGCTTATCAATTTGTAAGTAAAAGGAGTTTGTTTGGGCCTGAGTTTGTAAGAAGTTTAGTTTGGTTTTGTATTGGTTCATTTCTTCGAGAATAAGGTCTTTTTTGGTCTCTTGGTTTTGGTTTTTCATGCTATAATCCAAAAAAAAAAATGTAGGTAAAAGGAGTATTTTGGGTTGTATTCCGTGAAAAAATCACTGAATATATTACAAAAAAGGACAAGATTTTGTATGTAACGCACACACACACACAACGGATCTTGATGATCTTTTCCTTCTTAAGAGCATCGATATAACAGCTAGCTTTAAAACGGAGAGGAATTGATCAGTTTGATGATATTAATGAAGATCAATATATATATATATATATGTATATTAGTATGTTATATATGAGTTTCGTTAGATGTGAAGGTGAGCTAGTTATAAAGCAAAAAATAACAGTATTGTAACACCCGCCTCCGTAACTTGCATATTCGAATGCTGTATCTATGTTTGTATTTCTGCCTGCCAACCTTCGTTTTTGCCAAAGTTACATAAAGTTCCGTAATAGGAAGATAGATCCAAGTTTGCAACTTTGCCCTCTTAGTCTTAAAATAAAGCATGTGTTTTTATATTTCAGTGGACTTGAACTATACTCGATTGTTGTTTATTCGGGAGTCTTTTGCTGAGTTATTTAAAAGCATTACCTCTTTGGGTTAGACTTGGCTCTATATTATTTTGGGTAAGGTTATCCAATGTTTTTGGGTCGGACTCGGTTTCCAAATTACTTTGGGTTCAAGTTCTAATTTATTTTAGGCTTGCGTATTAAATCCTTCCGGGTTTGCTTTCTGAATTATTTTAGATTTGGATTAAAAATCATTTTGGTTCAAATCTTAGGTGTTGCAATATTTCAATGCGTTGAATTGGTGATTTTCTAAAGAAGACTTGGTTTGGGTTGTAAGATTTGGTTAAGTGATCATTAAGCGAGGATTTGGAGAATTTATAATATTTTAGAGTGTTGGGAGATTTCGATTTATTTTAGTACCTTGAGGAGAATTGTTATTTAAGTTTTGAGGATTTTTTTTTTGATGTTACGAGAAGTATTGAATTTTATAACTCAAGTTCTATTTTTGAGGTTTGTGAATATTTAGAAATTTATGATTTACATGATTATTTATAGATGTCGATTATTATTTGTTCAGAATTGTTTTGGAGAATTTTTGAAAAACTAAGAAATCCAGGTAAGCGGGGTTCCTATGCTTGGCTTTACAATTACTCTGAAACTGAGGTGGAATTCCTGAAAACTTTGCATGATTTTGTTATAAATGAGAACTTGGGAAAAACAACTTCGGTTAATTATTTGCATTATTCATGAAATCTATATGAAAAAGAGAAAAATGTTTATATCATGTATAGTGTAGATATGAGCAATATTGACATGTTTCTAAAATGCATAAAAGAGCGAGTATGAAAAATGATATTTTATTTATGTGATGTGAAATGTTTAAAGTATTTAAAAATGATATGAACAAATTTGGTACATGATTTGATATGACATGACATGATATGATATGAATATAAAAACCTTTAACATTCTTATCTGTTTGATCTACTTTGGAATATGGTTCTGATATGATGATATGGATTCACGTGATATGGTTGGTACCACCATGATATGATATGATAGGAGTACAACCACTTTGGAAACAAAGTAATCCTGTATGTGTTTCTTTCCTATGTGCACACTCGGGGCTTCGAGAACGAATAAGAGAAAGTCTCACAATATGATACTGCCTGGTTTGGCTATCGAGGATAGCACAACCCTACCACGGGGGTTAAACATGGTACATGTTCGGATATGAGGATAAGATGAGATTGTACAATTTCCTATGCCAAAGCGTTTTTGATAATAAATAGTATTTTTTTTTCTAAATATAAAAGAATTAAAAAGTCGCTCTATTTTATTGATAATATATTTTGGAAATCTGTATATATAAATAAAAGGATCTCTAGTTCATGCATATAAAGTTTCTTTTGAAAATGCTCATGTTTGCACTCTTGTATATATCATCTGCTTACTGAGTTGTGGTTAAACTCACCCTTAGCTCTGAATATTTTTTCAGATGAGTTTGGATATTTCAGTCAAAGATCGAATTATGAAGCATTGGGTGAGATGATTTCAGGAATGATAGATTAAGCATAGGGAGTTTATATGAGTATTGACAAGTATTAGTAAAGAAACGTTATTATATTATTGTGATATAGTATTTCTGGAATTGATGATATTGAGGAAAGTGATTTTGGAACCAAGTTCATATATTATTGGATAATTTTAAGTCTTTAATTATTTTGTTAAAATGTGAATTTTATAATAGGAAGTAACTCTCGGACCCATACGGGACTGGGGCGTTATAGATGGTATCAGAGCAAAGGTTTAAGGTTCTGCAGACTTTATGCAGTAATGTCTTAGAAACTTGAGGTTTTAGATTTAAGTATTTTATTCTGTTGGGATGAGTTGGACATGATTTAAGGTTTAGAATTTAAAGTTGTCATAAGTTTGAAAGAAAGCCAGGTTTGAGGTTCTGCAGACTATAATATTTGAGGTTGATTAATTGTTTGTGGGCTTGAGAAAATAATTTTCGGATTAGAGGTGTAGACATTTGTGGATTATGTATAAAAGCCGATTATTTGCATTCAAGGTTGTAGAATCCGATTGGCTTTTGGGAATATATTCTAGGAAAGTTCAGGTTTAAGGGTCTACAAACTTTATGCAGTAAGATTTTAGGAATTTGAGATTTTAGATTCAATTGGTGCATTCTATTGGCATGAGTTAAATATGATTTTAGATTTAGGATTTAAAATGGTCATAAGTTTGCAAGAAAGCCATGTTTGAGATTCTACGTATTATATGAGAAGTTTCATTTGACTTGAGGCTTCAAAATTCTATAGGCCCAAGATATGATTTTTAATGAGATGTAACGCTATCACGTTTACATACTCAAAGAAGGTCGATAACGAAATTTGAGGTTTGAGATTCTGAAAACTTTATAGATTGGAGTTTTGGAAATTTGAGGATTAGATTTGATTCGCTTATTTTGTTTGCAATAGGAAATGACTTGGATATAAGTTTGATTGAAAGCTGTGTTTGAGATTTTGCAGACTTTATGGATTGAGGTTCTGAAAATTCAATGATATTATTTAATTGGCTCTTCTGAGAACTCTAGAACATGACTTGGATATTATTTAAGGTCTAGATGTTGAAGTAGACAAAAGCCAATTTTTTTTTTCAGTTCTACAAACTATATATATATATATATATATATATATATACGAAGTTTTGGACATCTGTGAGTTAAGAAGTGACTTAGGATTTGAGATTTGAAAATCTCAGCACTAAGAGAGGACTATTGCGACTTCAAGTTTGAGGTTCTACATATTTTATGGTTTGAGCTCTTGGAACTTCGGTGTTTAGAGATGCTACATGTTTGTAAAAGTGATTTGATGAGATTGAAGGTCATATAATTTTTGTGGGCTCTAGGATATGATTTTTTTTTTATTTTTAAAAAGATTTTGTAAGGCTTTGGCACTTGCAGAATGTGTCTGGTGGATGTGAGGTTGTAGATCTTTTGCAATTGTTAAGCAAGCGATTTATAATAATTGGGTAATTATGTATTTGAGACTACAAATAGATAAGAGCGCGCAGCGGAAGTGTGGTTTTGGCATTTTGATCATTTGAAAGTTTTTGTTGCTACTTGTTTGAGGTTCATAGATTATGCGGAGAATTCAGTCATTATTAGGTTCAACCTTATAATCAAAGTTGGATTCGGTGTGGAATGGTTGTGGCTGATAAAATTTTTAGGTTTATCTTGTGGTGCTAGCAAATTTTGAGAACGAAATTTTTTTAAGAGGGGGAGAATGTAACACCTAACTCCAGCGCCACCTTTCTTTCTAAAATTTTTTCTTTAACTAATTTTTTTAAGTAAAAGACCTGTTTCCGATATTTAAAAATTTGTTTTTAAAATTGACCACGGTGCAAAATTAATGTTTTAGTAAATTTTGTCTTTTTTTTTTCTCATTTGATTTGATGATTATTAAAAAAATATTTTTATGGGTAGAGAAATTCTTTTTAAACATTGATTTTATTATTATTATTATTATTATTTTATTTATTCGTGTGCATATATATATGTTTATAAATATATATGAATTTAAATATTTTATTCCGAGTCACATATCACGCATATTTATGTTCTATTTTATTTTTCTTATAAGTTGCAGTTTTCCTCTATTACTTCATCTATCTCTAAGATTTTGTTCCTATAAATATGCATGTTTCCACATCCTGCATGCATGTTACTTCTTCCACATTCACGACCACAACCACATTTGTTCGCTACTTTCACGTATATGCAAGCTCATTATCTTTTCCCATTAGAGTTTCTCAACTGCGGCTATATCTATCACTATTTTAATCAAATAACTATATATCTTTTAACCAGATTTTTTTTCTTCATTTGAATCTACCTTCCCCACAACTTTTGCAGTTCACCATTTTAATTCTCGCAAAATCTTGCTCACAACAACTTTGAATACTCACGTCTTTACACCTTTTCACGTCTCCTTATTTTTAGGGTTTCAATCATCCATGTTCATCTTTTCACGCCCGTCTCTTAATAATTTGGATTTTCATCAATGGCTGTACATACCAAAACTACCTCACGTTGCTGTATTTTCCATGCACGTATGTCCTCCCTCTATTCTCACGGCAATCGAATATCTTAACTGATTATTAATTGGGCATTATTTCCTTTTCAAAACTAATTTGACTCGATTCCTTCCCGCTTTTACGTTTCCTTTAGGGTTCCAGTATCACTATATATATATGCGAAGAAAGACTCACTGTCACAACCTCTTACGCACGTTGCCTCTCCCTAAGCCTTTAGTCCCACACTCGAGTCATCCAGTGTAGCCACCATGTGAAGCATCCTGCCTCCGCGCTTGATGGTCCCATCGCTGCACCTTGAGCCACCGTCCCCAACTCGTGATGAGCCACATAGCTGCAACCTAGTTTTTCCCGCATCCAAGGCCACGACAATCACCAAACTTACCCCGCAGCCTCGCCACTCCAAAGCCAAGCCACCCTACGTTGTAGCCTCTTCCCTCAGAGTACCACCGTAGACCTCCAGTAATCTCCTAGAACCTCCCCCGTGACCACCGCCAAAACTCATATATATGCCCCTGTTTTAAACAACCCGAAACAGAGCATAGTCAAGGGAAGAATGTGATTCCACGTTTCCCTATTTTCCACCACTCCTTCACGCCGGAAACCACCAGAACACCCCAAAAGAGACCGATCCTGTCCCCTGGTCTGTCGTCCAGCAGGTCACGGTGAAGCACTAACGACCTCTCCGTGTTTCTCTCCCTCGGCTTTTTCTCTCGTATCGTAGGTCTCCCTTTAGGTGTTGCATCCATCTGCCGCCTCCACGAACCACCAACGTAATCAAGCCCCACCGTGTACCTCGCTGTCTCCTAGCAGAAATTGCACTGAAACCGTAGCCCTGTTTTTATGTATCAAAACAGAGCAATATCCGAGGGGTCCAACACTTGACTGAAACCATTCAACCGTGAGCCACTTAGCCGGAAACCGCTCAAGAGGTCACAAAAACGCCGAAAGTTCCAACCAGGCCGCCATATTTTCACCCCACGGTAAGCCACCACGCCAACCTCTTTGTTTTGCTCTCTCTCGGCATACTCCCTATGTGTCTCATCACTCACTCTCTCTCTCTCTCAGTCATTCGCCTAGCTCCGCCCGTGACTCTGCCAGTTCACAGACTTCTCTCGGTGAGCCTCCGTAACTCGCATATTCGAATGCTGTATCTATGTTTATATTTCTGCTTGCCAACCTTCGTTTTTGCCAAAGTTACGTAAAGTTCCGTAATAGGAAGATAGATCCAAGTTTGCAACTTCGCCCTCTTAGTCTTAAAATAAAGCATGTGTTTTTATATTTTAGTGGACTTGAACTATACTCGATTGCTTTTTATTCGGGAGTCTTTTGCTGAGTTATTTAAAAGCATTACCTCTTTGGGTTAGACTTGGTTCTATATTATTTTGGGTAAGGTTATCCAATGTTTTTGGGTCGGACTTGGTTTCCAAATTACTTTGGGTTCAAGTTCTAATTTATTTTAGGCTTGCGTTTTAAATCCTTCTAGGTTTGCTTTCTAAATTATTTTAGATTTCGATTAAAAATCATTTTGGTTCGAATCTTAGGTGTTGCAATATTTCAGTGCATTAAATTGGTGATTTCCTAAAGGAGACTTGGTTTGGGTTGTAAGATTTGGTTAAGTGATCATTAAGCGAGGATTTGGAGAATTTATAATCTTTTAGAGTGATGGAAGAATTCGATTTATTCTAGTACCTTGAGGAGAATTGTTATTTAAGTTTTGAGGATTTTTTTTTTGATGTTACAAGAAGTATTGAACTTTATAACTCAAGTTCTATTTTTGAGGTTTGTGAATATTTAGAAATTTATGATTTACATGATTATTTTATAGGTGTCGATTATTATTTGTTCAGAACTGTTTTGGAGAATTTTTGAAAAGCTAAGAAGCCCAGGTAAACGGAGTTCCTATGCTTGGCTTTACACAAACTCTGAAATCGATGTGGACTTTCTGAAAACTTTGCATGATTTTGTTATAAATGAGAACTTGGGAAAAACAACCTCGGTCAATTATTTGCATTATTCATGAAATCTATATGAAAAAGATAAAAATGTTTATATCATGCATAGTATAGACATGAGCAATATTGACATGTTTCTAAAATGCATAAAAGAGCGAGTATGAAAATGATGTTTTATTTATGTGATGTGAAATGTTTAAAATATATAAAAATGATATGAACAAATTTGGTACATGATTTGATATGACATGACATGATATGATATGAATATAAAAACCTTTGGCATTTTATCTGTTTGATCTGCTTTGGAATATGGTTCTGATATGATGATATGGATTCACGTGATATGGTTGGTACCACTATGATATGATATGATAGGAGTGCAACCACTTTGGAAACAAAGTAGTCCTGTATGTGTTTTTTTCCTATGTGCATACTTGGGGTTCCGAGAACGAATAAGGGAAAGTCTCACAATATGATACTGCCTGGTTTGGCCACCGGGGATAGCACAACCCTACCACGGGGGTTAAGCATAGTACATGTTCGGATATGAGGATAAGATGAGATTGTACAGTTGCCTATGCCAAAACATTGAAAAGTCGCTCTATTTTATTGGTGATATATTTTGGAAATCTGTATATATAAATAAAAGGATCTCTGGTTCATGCATATAAAGTTTCTTTTGAAAATACTCATGTTTGCACTCTTGTATATGTCCCTTACTGAGTTGTGGTTAAACTCATCTCTTATTTCTGAATATTTTTTAGATGAGTTTGGAATCTTTGGATATTTCAGTTAAGGATCGGATTATGAAGCATTGGGTGAGATGAATTTAGAAATGATAGATTAAGCATAGGGAGTTTATATGAGTATTGACAAGTATTAGTAAAGAAATGTTATTGTATTATTGTGATGTAGTATTTCTAAAATTGATGATATTGAGGAAAATGATTTTGAAACCAAGTTCATATATTATTGGATAATTTTAAGTATTTAATTATTTTGTTAAAATGTGAATTTTGTAATAGGAAGTAACTCTCGGACCCTATGGGACCGGGGCGTTACAAGTATATATTCGATGCAGAAAGCTGCATACAATATATAGGCCGGGCAATATATATAAATATTCCAAGATGCCATATTATATATTGTTTTATTACAAAGCCATTCTAATCGATCTCTTATCGTATCATTGTGTAAGCATTTTAATTTTATTATAATACTTTCTCCATGCATATGCATTGATCAAATCTCCAGCCCGGCACTACAAGATATAAGATTTTTTGTGGCGACAAGTAACTACCTCTAGCGACAAATAATTTCGTAGGAAATAACTACCTCCGGCATATTGGCTCGCGCTAGAGGCGCACCGCTATAATCGAGCGGCTACAGGTCTCTCCCTGCCATTCAAGGATGTTCTTAGATTTTTTGCAGCGAATTTTGGTCGCTGCAAAAAGTCAAAAATTGCAGCAAATAACTTGTTAACCCTAGTGAGACTCTCGGGATAAGACTATTTGCCGCGAGTTTCTACTCTTTTTGCGGCGAGTTTAAGTCGCCGCAAATAATATTTTACAAAAAAAATAAAAATATATAGAAATACTAATGAGTCAGTTTCACACATCTCACTAGTATTTTGTTAAAATATATTATCATAAATAAAAGGAATAAGAAAAAAGAGGCGATTATTGACTGTTTAATTAAACAACAAAAGAGTTGAAGAATGAAAACTAAAATTTATCCAACTAAAAATCCAAAAACATCATGTAAGGCAATTGGAAATCCTTAGCATACAATGTCCTTTCACTACACAAAAATAAGAAGTATTTCAATCCAACAGTCCTTGACCAAAAGAGATATACAGACTTGTAACTAAACTGAAATGCCAATAACCAATATGAATTTTACTCAGTTTCCAATGTTTAGCCTTTTTTTGGGACCTAAAAATTTATCAACTGTAACCATAAACGTCAAGCAAGAACTACGAAAACATGCATGCAAAGAAGAAGAAAAAAGGCTAAGCTATGTTAAAAAATTCTGGAAAGTAGTCGGCAAAACCATTGACATTTTCAACAATCATCTTTCCCATGAGATCTAGCAAAAGTGATCACTAGAGAAAGAAATTTGGATGCATGCTTTCCCATAGTTGAATTCTTCCTGGTACATATTGTGCAAAAAATTGCATGCCTACTTTTGTACTATGAAGAATATGTTTAAGTTCCTACAGGATATCAACATAGTTAGTAATCTCTTGGGTTTCATACAGTTTCTTAAGTTCTTCATTTGTCCATTCATTTTTTGTGTTGTCATGATTCCATATTTTTCTGTTTTTCAACCAAGGAATTTGGATGGGTTAAAAAAAGAAATATATTTTTCAACTACAGCAAAATAAAGTCGTAGAAGCCATTCTCAATATTTTACCATAGATATACAAGCTTGCTGGCACTACAACACTCATCATAGAAGCCATTCTCAATATTTTCATGACTATTTAATGTAATGTAAAGAGATAACTACCAATAGAATGGATATGGCTATTTAATGCAATGTAAAGAGACTATGAACATGAGAATACCTGCCAAAACTTTTCAATATCTGCATGCTTATATTGCCTCGAGTTCACATTCAAACACAAGAATCCTGCTATGTCCACATTCAAACACAAGATTCAAAGACATTATGAATGCATCACCGAGTCCAATTATAGCAAGTATCACATTGATAGTTCATGTTCTATAACTCTAACTTGATTCACAACAAATTATAGGAACTCATTAGAAAATGATAAATAACAATTAATTGATGGGGCAGTACCTTATGGATAGATCATGCCAATTCTTCTTGTTATTGAGAACAATGGCCCTGTAATTAATAGTGTAAAAAAATGTAACAGTTTAAGTTTCATATCTCCAAGACTAGTTAACCTAACCGATGTCTCTATATACTTGCAAGCAACCATGTAAAGGTAATACTTCAAGACAGTTACTAAAAATGTAACCAAAAAATGTTTATGTGGACTGGAATTCTCTAGGATGCATGTCAAGTACCTACATAAAAATAGGACCTGCACATGTTTATGGTAATATTAGAATTTAATGTAGTACCTCATCAGCAATAAAGAGAATGTCATATTTAAAACAAGAAAAACCTTAAAGAGGATGTATATGGTAATATTAGAATTTAACCAAAAGATAGTTGATGGGGAGGGGGAGGAGAGGATTCAAAACCTTAGAGAATACAATGACTAGCAGTTCAAAATATGCTTATACTCAGATGAATATATATGAAGTAATTATTTCTGTATAATCTTAATCTCTTTTGTTATTTAAATATAATGAGAAAACTAAACGAATTAAGAGAACTCTATTTTAAACAAAATGTCAATGCTGCAAACTAAACATATTAAGATATCAAACAGAGCTCCACATGACATTTATATAAACAATATAACAATATCATTCTATAACAATAAGCAGGGCAAAACTTGTGCACAACATGCAAAGATTACTCAAACTATAGTAAATAAATAGTAATTCAACAACATCATTCTCTAGCTTGCTTAAACTAAAATAAAAACTCTCTAAAAACATTCATTTAAATGTAAAGCTATTGAGCAATAGTTTCTCCACTATCCTAAGATCAGTTCATAGTTATGTTTGCTTAAGGTATTTTGAAGGGAAAAATACTCATAATCTGTGTTTGAAACCAAACTAGATCTAACTAAGATCAGCATCGTCCCTGAGATCAACATCGTCCCTGAGTTAAATAAATAACAAAAACCTGGAAACCAACCAAAATAAGCATGATTTTTTATATAATCTCGTGTACTAATTTGGCATCAGATCAGAAAGCAAGCAAATAATAATTTGAGCATTCTATAATAAGTAGGGCAAGCAAATGAAACAGTCACCAAAGAGAAAATGCAAAAGCAAAATCCTAATACAAATAATATTAAGTTAATGGAAAAGTCTTCAAGAAGGTAAAAAGTTAATACAAGAAGAAATAATATAAGAAATTTCAAAAATATGCTTATTTTTTTGTAGACCATAAACTAACACTACAAAAAATAAGGCACACATATTTCTGTAAAGAACCTTAATTGATACCCAATAAAATTATCAACAAGCACAATTTTCTCCAAACATACCACTGTAGTTTGGAGAGTATTCAACTATGTTTCCAATATTAAAACATTAACAGAAACCAAGAAATCTTCTAACAGGGCAGAAAAAAATGTAAAAAGTCCTATACAATTTGACAACCAACTAATCACTTAATTCAATTTGCGCCCCCTGCCCTTCTCTTCCTCATAGTATATATGGTGTTCTAATTAGTGCAACCCATGGTTTTTCAGTCCCCAACATTGTCTAGCCATTAATAAATACTAATATAAACTAGATGCATTGCCAAGATAAATATCATTATAATAAATAATGTTAATATGCTTGAAGAATCAATCCAAGAAATGACAAAGTTTAATCAAACAACCAAAATGAGAACCTGGGTTGCCAAGAGCTCGAACTCCCCACTGCCAACAACATAAAAGCAGTCACATTCACTACCTTGTAAAATGTAAGAATCAAAAGGAATACATTTGGAAGCCAACAAAAAAAAAAAATGGAGAACAAAAACCCAATAAGCAAAAATCATCCATACTAACGAACGAAAATCAGTAAACCCTAGATTCAAATGTTTAAAAAATTAAAGCATACACAGGATGACAAAACGCTCCCATCTGGCGTGCTCCGCGGCCTCAAATAGTGGCAATGACCATGAGGTGGAAAGATAGAAAAAATAAACGAAAAATAGAGAAATGAAATCAGTACACCCAGTCGAATAGGGCAACCATCGACACCCCAAAAAACCAAAACATCAATAGACCTAAACCCTAGATTCATATGTCTAAAAAATAAAGTAAATATAGGATGACAAATCCTCATATCCAGCATACTCCGTGGCTACAAACGGCGACAAGGGCCGTGAGGTGGAAAAAGAGAGAAGAGAGAGGAGTCCAAATTGAAAGAGAGAACTCAAGAGGGAGGGAGAGTTGAAAACCAGAGAGAGAGAGAGGATTTGTGTGGTCTAAACGAGAGAACTCGAGAGGGAGAGCAGAGAGACAAAGAGAGCAAGGCAAAGGTGGGGGAAGAGAGATTAGAGATTTTTATCGAGGGAGAAAAGATTTTGGGGGTGGGGGTGGGGGTGCGGGTGCACTGGGACGTGTTGGTTTAAATTTTTAAAAACTTATTTCCGGCGCTATGTTATCGCCGCAAATGACTAAAAACTCGCCGCAAATGAACTTTCCACAGCAATCGCCAATTTTGAGCCTGAAATTTAGTGTGGCCATGGAAAATGCCTCAATTACAGATCGTTTGCGGCTAAAATTTTTGCGTCAAAATTAAAAATGCTGCTATAAGCTTATAATCTTGTAGTGCGGCCTTGGTCTCTCAAAGCATTGTCTTCAACAAAAAAACTTCCCCTCAAATTTTTATCATGATATTCATGAGCTCGTTCCTCGAGAAATTCATCCAACTCCATGGACACGATAACTTTTGGAGTGGGTACTGATGATGGTGATTCCATTGGAGTGTTCTCTCCGCTCCTAATCATCGGCAGGCCTCTAATAATGTCGGCCCCTCCTTCATCGTTCATGATCACCATGTTGCATGGGATTTTTTTAGCATAAAATTCTCTATTCTTTCTTTGATGTCTGAAACCAAATAGGTCAAAAACAAATAAATAAACCCAACACCTAATATTATTCACGTCATGACTTAAAATTGAAAGAAAATCGATAACTTAAAATCAACTAGCTAGCTAATGTTATAATAATAATAATAATAATAATAATAATAATAATAATATAATTAAAAAAACTAGCTAGTTTGACGTTCATGTCTTCGTCGATCTATGAACTGTTGATCTAGCTAATTAACCTACCTATCTAGCACCACCCATACCGCACTAAGGCTCGTAATTTGCTCAACTGCCAACAGTCGTGAGGGATGACCCATTGCAACCCTTTTTTGTGCCACAACCTACGTCATTCAACGTACAAAATTAAAATTGAGTAAATAGTTCGTAACTCTAATCTTTCAAATGTGGGGGTACCAGTTGGAAGTATTAACAACATCAAATATAATATATCATGAATGACCATTAAAATTCAAAAAATAAAAATTTACGGGAGTTTAATTAAGATGATCAGTTGAATGGACGTCCATATTCCCTGCAAAGTTCATCGACTGCTTGAAGTTTTAGATTTCTGGCATCACTTCCCAACTCTCTTTTCTCGTTCATATTAGGCGGCTTCAGAACATCAAGCCATGCTGTCTTGAAATAAACTAGAGAAAGCCCAGTAATTGTCCATGTTAGGATGGAATACAAGAAAAATAATTAATTTATTTAGTAGATTATAAGCAAATATATATGCAGCGTTTACGTGGAATGTTAAGCCATGGCATTACACCGACGAGAGTGAGAACAGAACGTCCAGGCACAATAATATTCTCGAGAGCCCATTTCAGGGGCTCCATTGTGAATTGTTGCATCCCATCCATCACTATGACCACATTTTGTGGATAGTTTTCTGAGCTTGATGATTCGCGCAATAATCTAAGATTTCCGAGTGAACTCTTTCTAAAAGGCCAAGACCTCTCATGATGATTACCGCCATGTCCAGAAGAAGAAATCATATTGCTGAGATCTATTTCGATCGGGGAATTAATCATGTAGTGCTTTTCCAAATCTCCAATACAAAAGGAAGAGAGTACAAGGAAAGGGAAGTGGAAGAGCGTCTTTCCAGTCCTTAAGTATAGGTCCAGATCCTGTTTTGAGGGAAAGAATCAAAATAGCAATCGATAATAAACAAGACTGTGCATGATACATGCATTGACACGAACGAGGCTTTCCAGCTAGCAAATTATGGTAAGGCCGAGGTACGCAGACGGATACCTCCAAGGTCCATAATGAAATATGTTTATGATCTATAGGTGTTGTCTTCAACGTATCGCGAAGAGCCTAGGCTCTATACGAACGCTGGAGATAAAGCATATCACTGGATTTCAAAGTAGGACATATGAATGGCATCGCCATACATACATCACCAGTCTGTCCCATATTATAATTACGGGGGAAGAAACTAAGATCAAATGTTATAGTTTTTTTTTTTTTTTTGAAACATTGAATATGTATTGATAAATTAATCCATTAAAGAAAAGCGAGAATACAAGATGGTCGACATTCCTCCCCTGTATAGAGTCCTCTTCTAACTCTAGTGCACTTTTGTCTAAACAATGAGTCATCATTAAGAGCACTCTCAATGAATTAGTTAAAGCTAAAGGCCAGTACTTTTAACTAATATGAGATGATTTTGGTTTTGGCTATGAAGAGCCTATATTAGAATAATATTTTTTTTTATCATATAACAATAAAATAATATGAGATGAATTTAACTTTAATTATTCCATTCACATCAAATTTCCATTTTAGATTATCCATTTATTGATTATATAGTAATAAAATAATATTAATTTAAAAAATATTTTATTTTTTTAATTATTAATTTATTTAATTTTATCATATTTTACTATTCTATCTACTATTAATTATTATTTAATTATTAATTTCAAAAGACAATCTGCATCTTGGATTACATAAAATATCCTAGTAACTAATGTGTAGTTTGGCCATATATTTTTGCTATAAAATATCCTAATAACAATGAGCATGAGAAGAAGAAACAGGAAAAATAATAAAATATCAATTTAATGATCTATATATGTACAGTAACCATCAACTTTAAAATTATTTTAGAAGTTATTGTAACTAAAACCCAAAATTTTGAACTTTAACTACTCCAATACACTCAATTTTTGTTGCCTAATAGCTAAATACTCAATAAATTTAACTTTTAACTAATCTATTTTGGATGCTGATCTTCCCTTCAACCATGCTTAACATCCCATCTCTAGAAAAATATATGATAGTTTTTTACATCTAGTATGATCATCCCTGTATATTTCCAAGTTGAATCATTCTAGCATGTGATACTGCATGTTAATAATCACTTAAAGAGAGTTCCCTTCCAACAAAATTCTTCTCAGACCCAATTCGCTGAAAAAATATAAGATATTTTTTCGCCATTAGCACTAGATTCACTTACACTAGACTGACCTTGTGGCTTTAGTTGTTCTTGAGCAAGAAATTTTTCTTTTTCTTAATTGCTTAAAGAAGTGGTCAACATAGTAAATGTGTTCCTAATATTGTTGATGGCTTGGAAATTTTTATTATTATTGGTTGTTGCTCGCTTGTAAACTTGTGAAAACTTGGTGCAATGCATCCTCGAGATTTTTCTTTGGTGGTGGAGCATTGTAAGGCATAAAACTGAAGGACCTTGAGTAGGAGCTATAGCCAAATTATCATTTCTCCAACTATAGTATGGATGATTTCTCTATCCAAGATTGAGTATTTGAATAGGAGGAAAAATATGACATTTCAACCATGTTTATTGCATTTGCTTGATCATGCAATACCTCTTTAAAACCTGGAATCCCAATTTGGCAAATCCGATCATCAACAGAGAGACAATTGTGTAATCCTTTCTACATAGTCACTAACATCTTCTTTTGTAAGGTATTATTCCACACCCACTCCGACCACCTAACTTTTGTAGACTTTATATGAACACAATCTCATGCACTACTTGAAGAAAATTTCCCATTATTGCTAGGTGTCCATATGAGAGCATCAGCTTTTTTATGCCATTTAACTTCTATGCATTAAAACTACTACTAATATAAGATAGGAATGATGATCGACCCAAGATAGTGCATATTGTAACTAAACCTTATTTGGTATATCACAATAACTATTATTGAATCCTATAACCAAACATGCATTCTTTGATCTTGAAATTGACAAGAATCAATTCTTACTCAACACCTTACGCATGAATTTATCAAGACATGAGGGTAGACTACTCACCAACATTGGAGGGATCGTACAAGTACTCGGTTAGGGCTCTTCCTCACTCTCTTTGAAACTCTTTCTAGCTATCTGATCAGTCAATATCTCTTACAAGTGATGTGAGGTGAAGTGAGGTAGGATGGGTTGTATTTAAAGGCTTTTTAAGGAGTGGATGATCACTCAAAAGGCATCCTTTACCATGGTTCACCTAACTATTTACCCTTGCTTTTGCCATGGTGGTTTCAACTAGGTTATCATGAAGCTTCGTCATTGGTTTCTTGTGTGCAGCTAGGGAATCTTAGGATCTATGATTTCCGAACTTATGAGGGCATGGGATGCAAAAAATTCTCAAAAAAATAGTTCCCATGGCTTGGTTGGACTATGATTGGATTCTCCCTTTTCTTTCAAAATCGTAGTCTTCCACTGGTAGCTTCTTCCAACTAGGTCGGTTTCTGTGACGCCCCTAACTTACGTCTGGGATTTAACGTAAATTAAGGTGTCTGGATGAGCAACACTCGGCTACTCACCCTCGTACTTAACAAGACTAAAAGGTATAAAATCACTTAAATTCGCAGCGGATCAGGTTATAGATATGAAATTTTCTAAAGATCACACGGAAAAAACATATACAACATTCATTAAAAACTTAAACATTGTACTTTATACATATACACATCCCAACTGTAGCAAAATATATTACATTCATCCCGAAAGAACTTTCCTTCACCTCACTCTTTCTCCCTCTTAACCTCAGGGTATTCTCTCCCATAGCGAAAACCTATCCATACTAATACTAAAGTCTCGCTGGAGCTGTTTGTCCCTGTGGAGTCACACAAACTCCACACATGGACAAGGAGCCGTCTGCTCCTAAGGTTAAGCAGCACATCCCGTACGTCGCCTCTCCTCAACAAAAGTGGATGCATCAAGACTCCAAGATCCGGTGGGTCGACTACTGGTAGGAGGTCCGAAGGAAACAAAAGAAATATCCAAAAAGGGACTATAATCGGAAAGTCCCTCAGGACTCCCCGAAGTCTCCTGCCTCATCGGGGCTGTCCCCCGGCTGATCATCGAATCCTGTATGAAATAATATGCACAAAAATATATGGAGCTACAAAAGAGTGAGATTTCGAATGAAATCTCAGTAAGTACATAAACAGCTTAAAGGAAACAGGGAAAACAACATAAAAGTTATACCACAACTGACAAGGAAATTACCCTAACATACCCCTCACAAGACCACTGTCTAACTGACACTTTTTTTCTTAACTCACACCCATGATCTTATATTAAATTACCACCCCGTTTTCCCTTAAGAATTTTTATATTCTTTCATATCACGACAGGCGTTACGTATATCGCCGTCCCTGCCGGCACATCAGTCATACGGGCGTTACATATCGCCGTCCCCGTCATGACGTGACTAACTTATCAATCATATACTCATCAATCATCCGGGCGTTACGTATCGCCGTCCCCGTTATGATGAGTCTGGTGTCAATCATCCGGGCGTTACGTATCACCGTCCCCGGTATGACACGAAATATATACACATAGTACTGCGGGCGTTACGTCTCGCCGTCCCCGCGAGGATCAATCACACGGGCGTTACGTCTCGCCGTCCCCGTGGAGATCACACAATTTCATATATCACGACAGGCGTTACGTATCGCCGTCCCTGCCGGCACGTCAGTTCCATACGGGGAGGCGTTACGTATCGCCGTCCCCGTCATGACGTGACTAACTTAATCTTTTATACATTGTTCTCTTTCTTTATATTCTTCTCTTATACACATGAGTTATCTCACTTATAACCCTTCCCATTTGGAAACACCACTTCTATTCCAAGAAAACCCTAAACCTAAGCAAAACAGGGCATCTCGCTCGAGCGGCCTGTCGAGCGAGTAAGTATCGAGCGAAGTCTCGGGTTGGGACTCGCTCGAGTGGGGTATCGAGCGACAGTCAAGCGAGGGGTTCAGATTTTGCCTTCGCTCGACCACCTGTCGAGCGAGAGTCGAGCGAACTCACGGCTCTAAGGGTTTTTTCTACTCAAAACATGCCAATCTTTTCCATACACTCCATTTATCTTCTTACAAGCTTAAATCCAAGTTTCTACAATTTTATTAAACACATAAACAAGACAAATATACTCAACCCTACTCATGTGTCCATTTCCACTTAAACATGTTCTTAAATGTACACTACTATTAAACATAATTCAATCATGCTAATAAACCAACTTCCATGCTTAAATTAAGCTAGAATATGGACTTACAATTTCTTCCGAGCTCTAGGGAATTGATCCAACCCACTTCCTCCAATTGTTATCTCCCACACACACTCACTTCACTCACAAGGCATCACTTGAGGGTTTGGGGAGGGATTTCTGGTTTGGCTTCACAAGGCAAGTGCTCTCTCCTTCTAAAGGAGCTTAGGAAGCTCTCAAGGCTCTATTTATAGGGTGGTGGTCGACCAACATGAGGGAGAGAAAGGAATTGCACCTAAGGTGCCCTAGTTGGCAGATTTGCATGTGATGAGGTGTCCATCTAGGGGAAATCTAATGATGAGGATTAAGCCTCCCAAATCCCTAGGCTTTGCAGCTGGATTAGTCATCCAAGGGCTCACAATTGAGGTGGTTTGGTTGCCCATTTTGATCCATGGCTGAGAAGCAAGCTAAAGGGATAAGAGGTGAGGTGGCAATTCACCTAACCATGCATGCATCTCTCATCTCCAGCTCTCCCCCCTTGTGTCACACGCCCCTTCCAGATTTTCCTACCCATTTGGTTCCTTCCCAACTCCCTTAGGTCTTCTCTCAACAAGTTCTAGAAGGTCACTTCATAGTTTAGTTAAGGTAGAGCCAAGTTTGATCCACTTAGTCACCAATCAACCAGATTTTGGCTCCCTTGAGTTTCCATCACCCCAACTATTCAATTGACTTCCAAATCAACTTTCCATTCATTCCTAACTATCCCTACACATGTCCTAATCCCAGAGAATCCTAAAACCAGTTGTCTATTTGGTTACATGCTCCAATCTAGTTCAATTATCCAATTCGGGTTCCAGTTAAGCCCATTCCAAAGCTGCCTACTTGATTCCCAAATAAGTTATTGATTCCTTCTGAATCTCAGGAAACTTCGAACATAAAAGTTTTAGATCTATCTTTTAGGGTTCTATACCACTTGGAATCACCTCATTTGGACATCATATGGCTGACTTATGATCATTTTCCTAAAACTAGACAGATTAATCCGAAAGTGCATAATTCCCAATACTAAGTGTAATCTCACATTTCTCTCTTAAATCTCCCACTCTAATTTCCTAATAAATAAATGCATCAAATAAATCTCCTTAAAATAATATCCATAAAATAATTTACCTTAGAAAATTTGGGCTATTACAGTTTCACTACAACATATTGTGGCTTTTGTCACGAGTTTTTTTTTCATGGTGTTCTGTCATGGAAAAATATGACTTTTTACCACTAAATTAGGTGGTGGAAATAAACACTGACATTTTACCACGAAATGCCTGTGGTCAATAATGTTTAATGGCAAAAAACTTTTTTCTATGACGTTTGTAATTCTTGCGACCAATCCATTTCATGGAAAATAAATATGGGCAGCCAATGAGCCTTTAGTGAAAAAATACTTATTGTGACAAGTTAAATTGCCTTTTTATTGCAGAATAAAGTCGCCGCAAAAAGTATTTAATCTCTTTGAGAGATCTGCGTGGCTTATTTGTTTTTGCCGCGAATAAATAACTAATTCCCACGAATTGTACTCGCCGCAAAAGAATCAAGCCCCCCATGCATTATTTCCCTCTGCTCCTTCTCCCAAATTAAAGCCCCAAGAATTCTTCGAGAAACCAACCCCCCACCCACGACCCCTTACCACCTCCTCCCCCTCGCCCTTAGCCAGCGGCTCAAATTCCCAACCCCCTACCCCTAACCGCTGCCCGCCCCCCTCACGGCGGCTGCTACTTCTACGACTCTATCTAAACCTGTTGGGAACCCTAGGTTGAATTACAAATGGGGTCTAGGGCAGCTCTCGTCATGCGACTGCTAGCCCAGCATATCCCCCTCACGGTGTCGATTCTGGCGTCCCCCTCTCCCCTAGCACGAGTTGTTCCACAAATACCCTAATCTGGCCATTACTGTTCACATCTGCTTGTCGTTCTCTCTCCTTGATTGTAACACGGTATTTCTTCTCCCTTGGTTTGATCTCTCCATTGGTAATTATTCTTCTCTCTTTCTGAGTTTATTCCTCTATTATTTTCTTGTGGAAATTTCGAATGTAGCTTAGTCGTTCTGTACAATTTTTGTGACCATATTAAACTGTAAAATCGTTTTGAATTTTTTCTAGGTTTTGTGACCATATATTTCTCCATATTTTTATGATTTAGAAGGGTCTTGTTGAAATTAACAATGAGGAAATTTGAGAAAGGTGAAATTTGTTGTTTTAGGGTTTTGCGATTATAGTTGGCAAGGTGCCTTTCTCTCGCTCTGTTTTGCGATTATAATTTATTTTATTTCAAGTTGATTTAATTTTTTTCTTGATTTGTTTTACCACTGTGTTCTGTTTCACAGCAGATGAAATGTATATAGATGAAAATATTATGTTTGGATTCTGATGAAATGTTGGAGGCTAAAATTATAGGTTTGTTTTAGAGATAGAAACGATAATGAATTGTGTCTCAGCTTATTGAAACCTTTTTGTTGAGTAATGGTTTGGTTAGGATTTATGTTTTTTAATTGATAACCAGAATTACAACATATTTTAATCACCCATCGGAAGATTTTCAATTTATAGCTACTTTAGCAAGTTTATGAGCAATTGAATTGCCCTCCCTATTAATGTGACTCTCTATACATGCTTCCAATCTTGACATTGTAGATTGAATTTGTGATGAGCATTCCATAGTGGCTTCCATTCTGTTTGTTGGAATTCAGATCATTAACCACTATTTTTGAGTCTCCTTCAAGTATTACTTTCCTCATACCTAGATCTAGAGCAAAATTTGCAGCTGTGCAAGATGCTATAGTCTTTGCTATAACAATGAATTTTTTTTTTTTATCGATAAAAATGAATTATATTAACAAAATTGGGAAAAAAGCCAATTACACAAGAGATGCCCTAGCTAGATAGAGACATTGATATAACACAGTGATTATGCTTTGATTTGATTACATAATCAGTTTTAACTAGATGACAATGACATTTTTTTTTTTCGGTAGGTATTAAGAGATATTTTACTCCAAGATGACATATTGTAATAGGATGAAAATACCATTTTATCTGTATTTCGAAAATATCTGAGATTTTATTATACTCCTTGGAGTTGAATAATGGAGTCTGGAGATATATCATACCTGGTTCAAAGACAGGGCCTTTGGCCCAACCCTTTGGTCTAAAGTAGCCAGATGTAGAGTAGGTCTGGGAACAAGGACTTCACTTTTGTTTTATCTTTTGAAAGAAACAGAACTTCTCTTGCTTGAAAGACTAAAAATAGAACTTCATTGCTAATCAATAGTTTATTTAATATTGGGGTTTTTCATTTTCCTTTTTGGGTTCATCTTTTTTCTTAATTTTTGTTTATGTTTCTTTGATTACAAAGTATGGAAGAAACTGGGTACCACTGCAAACGTTACAGATTTCAATTCACAAACTATTGTTCCTCTCCTATTATGAGCGTTCCTATATCTAAAAGCATCATTTATCTCAAAATGTGAAATATATAATTAAATCAATATAATATAGAGTTAAAGTTTGAATTAGAGACCTTTGAAGCATATTTTGTGAAATCATCACTTGTTCTAAATTTTTGCTTTGATTATACTGATGCTCTGTTTAAATTTTTGTAACCTTGTTATGATATAATGGATGCTAAAATGCCAAAATTGTTCACATGTATGGTTCGGCCTTTTGTTGTAACCTTGTTCACATGTATGCTAAAATGTCAATATTATTTGATCCATACTGCCTTATGGTATTTATTTTCTATTGTCATTTATTTTCATTTGTACCTTGCTTTTCTAAATATATGGTGTGCTTCTTGATGCTTCCAATTATAGTCCTAAAAAGCTTGTTTTTGATAGTTAAGTTTCAGATGCTCTGCCAACTCTTATTTTCGTTTTCCCCTACTATCTTAAGAATATTCTTTTACAATTATATATGGATATTGGTTGTATCTTTTGCTTCTTACTACCTAATTGAATGCCTGTGCCTTATCTTAAAAGGGACTCCTTCTAGAAGGCTTCTTCTGGATACCCTCTCTGGGTGGTCCAACCACCACTGCTGCTTGAAAATGGCAGTGGCATCTCTTGGCATTTCCCTTTTGTAGTGTCTAGTTTCAAATATGAAACCTCTTGCTCTCTTATTCAAGAACTATATATTTTAAACAATTTGAAAGGAATTGAGTCTTATACAATCCTTGTGAACTTTCTGCTGAAACCATGTTATATATGTTTTTCATTTTCCTCAATTTCCAATCTTCTATGGTCAGTTCAGTTTGGAACTTTTTCTCATTTTGTGGACTAGCTGGTAGTTCTAAGGTTTCTTGCATTAGGTATTAGTTGCATCTTAGTTTTTATATGATCAATGATTAATGATTAATTTCCATTGGTCACTTCATATTTTCTCAGGATGGTCATCCACCCCTTGGATGGTTGGATACCTTGGCATATCTTGTTTTGCATGTGCTGTTGGTTCTCTCACAGTACATCTCTGTCCAAATTATGCAGTCATCACAGGTCAGTTATTACTAGATAATTATACTAGATAATTATAATTATCTATGGAATATTTATTGTACTTGATAATTGTATGTGTGATCTGATTACATATTTATTCTGTGCAAGTTCTACAAATGGATGAGCTCTTTTCCATACTTGGTGTACACCATTGTGTACACAGAATGATTTGATAACACTAGCATATGCATGTAGAAAGTAACAGAATGGTTCCAGCAAAGTAGTTACTGATAACTAATAGAGTAAATTACCAACTTTGCTATAGTTACTTAGTTTTTCATCTCTAGAGACTTTATGGAGATCTGAAATGCATTATAGACTTTTATCATGTATCAGGATAGCTGGCTGCTAGATATGAGGGGTAAATATTAATTGGTTTGGTCATTATATACATAACTATATATACTTGGATTGAATTTGGGTTAGCCAAAGGATTTTTATGAATAATATTCACTAGTATTTCATTACATTTTGGGTTATATAATTAATGAAAATGATAAAAGAGCATGCTATGCCTTTATACATGCTTGTATGGAAAAATTCAGCTGGTCAAAAAAAGGATAAATGCAAGGAAAATGTATAGCAGAAAATAGTACTTTAAAGTCTGTGTGGGTGGGTTTCTCTAAAAAATCTGGTTATTATTTCCTCCTCCTGATTATTGGTTATTATATATATATATCAAATAGTGGTTGGAGTATTTTTCACAAAATTATGTACTTGATGGTAGGCCTTTAATAGATTTAAAAGATGGTGGTATTTTGGATTCTGGGATTAGCCTCTTATGGAGTTTAGTAACAGTTTGAATGACACAGATACAGTAATGTTCCTAATTTTGCTTAATGTAGTTGTATGTTATATTGACAAATTCCACTACAGTTATTAGTATTTATAAAAAACAATTGCACTAGAGTAATGATATCATGGTTTCTAGTGTACTTGTGGCACAATAGCTCCTAAGGTGATGTTATAAACCACACCTTAGGACCAGAATAAAAAAAAGTATTATTATATATTGAACATGTAAATTTCATCTCCTTATTTTGGTAGAATATTAAACTGTTATTTTATATGGTTTTCAGGTACTTAACAGCAAGTTGTATGAATGAAGAACTTTGTTTGCCCAAAATTTTTCTTGTTCAATCCCGCTAGAACTAGATCTTGTGAATCTCTCATGTGTGTAGAACCCAAAATATTATGTATACGTGGATTCAAACCAGCATTTTGGGTTCCATTAGTTGATTAGGCTGGTTTGACTTGGGAAAATGTATGATTCCCTCCCTACTTTGCAAACATGGATGTATCTCTATGCATGGCTTGATGTATTTCATTATTGGAATGATGTTTTTCAAAGTGTTATATATATATATATATATATATATATATATATGCAACCAGGAAATTTGGACCAAGTGTTTCAAGAGCTATAAAATATATTTTAATGTGATGATAGATTCAATAATAGCATATATATAGCATTTTGATAGAAGAATAATATTGTGAGAAAAAGACCATTTTAGAAGAGGGAGAAATGGTAAAAAAATTCAGAAATTGATATAGTTTTTTCCACTAATAAACAGGTGACCAAAACTCTATCCCGACTAAGCCATACACTGAGAGATTCTATTCCGATTAAGCTACCAAATGCGGGCGTGGGAAAATATCAATGTCCACATAAATGTTCCTAGGGGAAATAAAAGTTTTTCCCACAAACTGAATTCTACAAATTTGTAGTGGGAAAATATGTTATCCCACCAAATGCTTTGGTGAATAATAGTAATATCTACCAGCACATGTCGTTGGTAAAAGCGTAATTCCCACCAGCACAAAAGGATTTCATCAACTATTTTTGACGAAATTCAATAGATTTTTCCACGAGCTAATTAGTGGGGAAATGGTATTATTTTTCACGAGTTTGTGAATTGGTGGGGAAAAACACTTAATGTCACTAGCTTTAAGTCACTAGTCTCCCACTGATAGATTTGGTGGAAAAGTTTCTTTTCCCACCAAGACAATAGCTTTTCTGACCACATGTGTTCGCGGAAAAAACTAACAAATGTTGTAGTTTTTCTGGGGTTTGATGGATGGAGAACTAATCTCTGCATTAAGTAAGAAAGAGAAGAGAGTGGGACACTTTTCTTGATCTGGACGTGGTAGAAGAGGAATATATGGTTGTGTTGGTGTTTGCCAAGCTGAACCACATGGCTTCATCAATGATCTACTTGATCTTTCTTCAATTCTTTGGTGTCAAACCAAAGTGTACGTGTCATGATATAGCTGAACACCATGGTTTCTTCATTCATGCTTGGAGATCATGAAGGTAGCGTGGGAATAGTTAGTGGTTTGAAAGGAGATTCATCATTGTAAATCGGCTAGGGGCTAGGCTATAGTTCCCTTTTTGTTTGTGGTTTAGCAGATGCTTCATGCGACTCCTTTTGCGGATTCGATTACCTCTCCAATGCTCTCTAGTGTGAAGTTTCAGAAAATCTTTCCAATTATTTACTCAATTCGTTTGTGTCATCTTAGGGTACCTGATTACACTATATTTTAGGATTGGTGTGGGGTGTCGATTGTATTACATGATGCTAGGAGGTTTAACTTGAGTTGGCTTTTCCCATACAATTAATGCAACATGTCTAGAGCCTACTTTGAAAGGGAGAGGCATTGGTGAAAAGTAGAATATAGGCAAAACCAGATTTGATTCTAAGGGTGTCTGCTTCGCAATATAGTGTCTTCTAGTCTTTGTTTCTTCTAACTAAGGACCAATGACTTTGCCGCACCATAGGAAATCTGAATAATTGAAATTTTATCTTAACTTGATTGGGCTTAAAGGTTATTTATTTGGAGAGAGGTATTGTAACATCCAGCCCAACACCAACCCGCTTTTTAAAAAATTTTGAATTTTTACATATGAAAAGCCTGTTTGATGAGTATCTTCTAAAAAGGTATTTCTATGGAGCTCATTAGTCTGCCCCCTTCAAATGTCCCGTTGGTGTTATTATTATTTTTTTTTACATCATTTTTTAGATAATCTTAAGTATTTTTAAAAAATATCATAATATTATTAAACTATATTTTCTTAATCATTAAATAAAAAACAATAAGAAAAAAAAAAAGCAAGAACGGAGCACAAAAGTACAACCTCCATCGCTCACTATCATTTTCCGTTTTTAAAAATAGATTATGGGCCCAAATATTTCTTTTGGAAGATTATAGATTTTTATTGCGGGTCATATTTTAAGTTAATTGTTTTTAAAGGACCAAGTGGCAATTGACTAGAAAAATTGTTTCACAAGTTGGATTATTATTTTGAAGTTTGTGCCGCCCAACACTTGGGGAAAAAGCCTGTTTTTTTAAATTCCTTACAATACCCAGGACGTGAGAAAATATTTTTTGCAATGGTCTAAAGAGTCCAAGACCATAAGAATCCAGATTAGCCCCACCCATGCACGTCTTCTAAGCAGTTTCTTCCTCTTTAAAGTGGGAAAGAGGTTGGAACAACTTAAGAACTTTCAACAAGTGTAGGACTCTTGATATAAGGATAATGATAGGATTTTAGAGTAATTTGAATCAAGAAATAAAAAAAGAAATTACAAAACGAAACTACAAAAAGTCCAAGTTCGAAATGTTCCAAGAGACGGCCTGGAAATAATTTAGTATTTTCATCATAACTTTCCACGTATATATATGATTGATGTGATTTTTAAGGAGTTCAAAAGCTATCTCAAATGACTATAAATTGATCCCTAATAAGTATTTCTAAATTTGGCCTCTTGAAGCACATATGTGGCTGTCAAGCTTAATACTAAAACTTAGGCCTTTTTTTTTGTGTGAGAATCATGAAGGCATGTTCCTTTTTACCCTATATAAGCATATCATTAGCACAAAATTGAGGGGTAGGAAAGAATAGATAGCTTAGTTTTGAAGACAACCAAAAATACTCTTATTTTCTTAGTTCTTTCATGAAGAACTAAATATTGGATAAAGCCTAAGGTGGAAATTGATTGATAAAAATACTTTGATTTTATTTCAATTCATAGATTATGATTCATTGTTTAAAATTCTAAGATTCAAATCTCTATTTGTTTTGGGTATTATAAGTTTGAGACAATTATATTAAATTTTGCTATAGTTTGATTTTGTTGAACTATAAGATTATGAATATATGGTTGTGACTTAAATATGTTTTTCATGCCATTAATATTGTAATAGCCCTAAAAATCTTCATCTTAATCTAATTAGTTAATTAAAGGTTAATACACAAGATTAGTGGTAATTGGTGAAAGAACAAAATAGGCTTTGAAGAGATGGGCTTAGGAATGAAACTTTTGAGGAATGGATCAAGTAAATGGGCCAAGAGAGCAATGGTGAGTCCAAAAGCCCATAGAATGAGCCCATGACCCATCAAGCCCATAGTAGAGACACTTGTCAATTGAAGAAAAATCCTAGAAAATTATCCAAACACCTATGGGAAAATTCAAGTTGGTGGAGGTTGACTAGTAGTTGGATACATGCCATGTAGGATTGAGTGTAGGATCTAATGGAATGATTTTCCTACCATGGAATCTTGGAGGTACAAGACACCATCCCTTGACTTGCCAATTGAGATCATGGTGTGTAGGGAAGTGATAAATGGCATGAGGAGAAGCAAGGATGAAAGGGAGCTAGGTGGTTTCGGTGGAAGGCCATCCGTGGGGTGCATTGGAGAATCTCATAGGGTATGGCCACCAACAAGTGATAGGACAAAGGGGAAGAGTGTGTAAGTGAATAAGGTACATGTGTAAGAGAGTATGGTGATGTGAAGAGAGGTATGGTGTGGATGTAGGTGATTGAAATGACAAAAACTAGGAAGATGAACAAAATGGATTTTCGGTAGGGGCTTGGCTTGGCCGGTCATGCCTTGCTCAAATTCCAAAAAGCATGGCTTTGGAATCACTTGGATGGACACATGAGAGGATAGGGGAATGATGATTGAGTGAAAAGCAAGAAAATGGAAGCTAGAAGCACCAAGAAGCCGCCGGCCATAGGAAGGAAAAGGAGAAAGGGAAATCACCAAGGTATGGCCAAGATTTGATCTTGAAGTGGCCTAGAGTTGTCAATCACTCCATCTATCATTAGCCATACCTAAATATGATGAGAAGTGTACCAAAGACCCTAGGGAAGAGAGCTGGCCGTGTGACCCCTTATGCAAATCCCTTGAGCTCATTTCACTTGGACACATGCAAACACTCCCATTTCCTCTCCACCTCTCGGCCAAACTCACTCAAGTCACTCCTACTTTTGTTTCTTCTCTTTTCACCACATAATTTGAAGAACCCTATAGTAGTGAAGCCAAAAAGCAAGAGTGTGGAGGTGATCAATTCATTGGAGAAGGTTAGTGACTAAATCCATACAAGTTAGGAAGAACACACACACACATGTGACACTTTGTTTTGGTTAGAAGGAAATAGGGTTTCCTTTGAGTCTTATGTTCATGGCTAGCCTAATGGGAGATTTTATATGTGTAATTTCAGATTTAAGCTAAAGTCTAATAGGAGTGTGGTAAGTATACTGCCACTTTTTCCTAAACAATTCTTATATATAGTGAGGTGATCATGCTTGTTGGATTAATGGTTGCCATTGCCATGTTTGGATTGGATTGATTTTACTTGTTTGTGATATGAATATTTTGGTGTAAATTTAGATGATGAAATAAGCTTAGAATGTGAGTAGAGATGATGGATCAAGTGTTAGTTGCAAAACGAAAGGAAAAGCATGATTATTTTATGAAATGATGAAAATGATGCATGAAGGATTTTAGTGTTAAATATTAAACTTTGGTGGTGCTAAGGTAAAGTTTATTTGAGGAAACTAGTGATGAAATTGATTTATTCAAGGAGCATATTGTGTTGAGAAAATGAAAATGGACATGAGAATAAACTATATGATTGATATGAATGGAAATGGTATACACTTGCATATGGAAGAAATGATCACTTGTGTATGATGTATAGTAATGTTTAATTGGAATCTTATGATATTTAAGGTTGAGATTTGGAAGATTAAAATTATATTGTTTTGTGGTGATTTTGTTTAGTTAAGCCCATAGAAGAAATTATTAGAAAAGGAAGTTTGAATAGACTAATGGGAGGAATTCCCTAAGTTAGAAAGATGAATGGAGGAAATAGAAATAACAAAGTTTGGAGGTGAAAATGGTTACTTGGAAAAACACTAAGGTTTCGGTTACCCCTTGCTAAGGAGGGTACATGATTTAATTTGACACTTTAAAATTGATTGGAGGATAATTGGAGTCAAATGATGAAGGAAAGCCCTAGGGACTCCCTAGGAAGATTCGGCCATGATGGGTTGGAGATGGGCCCAATACCCCACTTCAATCCTAGGCCCATTTTGAGTATAGAACCTGATGACTAAGTAGGAAAATTATGAAGTTATTTCCAAAAGAGGGAGAAAAGAAAATGAAATGTGAATGCACTCGAGCTTGTCTCGGGTTTTGCATGAAATCAAGTGAGCATTGCATGTCCCATGCATAAGTCATGAAAAGAAGGTTTTTAAAGCCAAGCATGTTTTTAAGAAAAATGAAAAGAAAAGAAAAGATTGAATTTTTGAAAGAAAAGAAAAGAAGTAAAGTTTTATAAGAACCCCAAAGGTTGGGACGGGGTAGTGCCCCAGTGGAACTCCCTGTCCACTCAGGAGTGTCTAAAGTCGAGTGGTAGCCCCTGGGTCGACGAAGAACAGTCGGCGGACCGTGTATGGCACCAAAAGGTGTCCGGAGTGCGGTAGCACCTAACGCTGGTGGGTGCCAAGGACGGATATGGTGTAAGGACCTGCCGTTTTAAAGTTATAAGACGCACTCACAATAAGGTGATGGGGTAACCAGCAGGGAACACGCGGTGCTAGGGGAACCGTGTTGTGTCTCATACATGTTAAGTGAAAAGTCATGACAAGAAGGGCTTTCGAGCCATAAGAAAGATCTGTTCAAGATAAGTGGCGCCTAAGAAGGAATGAAAGATACGAAATGTTTTAAAGAAATGATTTGAAAAGTAATGATATGAAAAGAAGTTTGAGAGAAGAAATCTGCATGAAAGTTTTATGAAAAGAAGTATGAAAGAAGCAAGTTTGTTTAAAAGTTTTCATGAGCATGTGCATGAGTCAGTCATTCATTGCATGTGCATTAGTTAAGAATGTTTTGTTCACTTATCTGTATATTTGAAATGTTCTGGTTTAAGTGCTAGTGTACTTGTTGAGATTTCTCCCGAAATCTCACCCCCCTTTTATTATCTCTACTATCGCTCCCTTGGGAACGATAGAAGTTATTGCAGGACATGATGGATCCCCGGATTACGACTCTCGAGAAGATGGGTCGGACCCTCATGGGCCCAACTAAGGCTAAGACTGCCGGGCCAGTGACCCTAGACCTTTTGGGTCAGTGGGCGGCAGAGTCGCTTCCTTTGGCGACGTATTTTTTTGACGACCTACGCCCTACGGGGTGCTGTTTGGTGCTAGGAGTTGACGGGCTCCTCCACGTGGGATGCCTGTTTACGTCATCCTCTGGGATGATGTGTGACGTAGGTCCAGGACTGAGTCTGGACAGCCTTCGTTATGGCCCGGACTTTAAGAAGATAAAAGAAGAACCCGCCTATTAGTATGGTTGGCGGAGGGAGGAGTGGATCAGCAGCACCTTTATTTTGTATTCACTGATGTATTTTGTGGAAAAATCTTCCCACTGTTTTGGGAAGTACTTTTGTATAAAACTGTTTACATTGGTGACTTTATTCTGATATATATATGCATGTGACGTTTAGTTTGGGTTTTTTTTCGTTAACCATGTGATGTGCGACAAGCGTAACGTTTTGTCGTTTATTTATGGCTTGACCTTTTTCCGCTGTGATATATATAAAAAAAAATATATATATCTGTGTATGTAATAAAATAAGGCTCTCACACGTAAAGGTGAGGGATGACTTCCTTGTGACGTTCGTCCCCGGCGTCGCAATTTGCGTACGAACCCAAGCGCAAGCTGGGGCGCCGACAGCGGTGGTATCAGAGCAGTTAAGTCTCTGGGTAAGAAACCACAAGTCCTAGGAGAAAGAATCACATGGTGTAGGCTATGATTCTTTAGACTTAGGTCTGAATCTCTAGATAGTGAATTGGAGATAGTAGTGGTATGCAAGTATGATGTGGTGAGTTACAAGAATCGGAGCACAGGAGCTAAGGTAACTCATACGAGGATTATGTGCTTTTCAGGGAAGAATGGCAGGAGGGTGACGACGTGCCCCTATTCCAAGGCCCGAAGCATTACCGAGAGTTAATGTTTCGAGTCCAATGCCGACCGTAGGAAATGCGCCACTAATTTCGCCACCTCAGACCAGAGGAAGGGAGACCCCGAATACCCCGTTAGACGGTGGACAAGCGATAGCGGAAGCTATTCGCCAGATGACGGAATTAGTGAAGCACCAAATGGAGTAGAGCCGATGTCACCCGAGCGTCAGTGGAGGGACGGCAAGATGCCCATACGAAAAATTTCTGGTGTATCGGTACCCGAATTTCATGGGAACTGAAGGAGCTATGAAGGCCGACCGATGGATTATGGACTTAGAACGCACCTTCGAGATCAGTGGGTGCACGGAGGCGCAAAAAGTGCAATATGCTGGTCACCTCTTACAAGGGGAGGCCGGATTATGGTGGGACACAAAGAGAAGGTTACTGAGACAAGAACTGGGAGAGAATGTAGTCCTCACTTGGGATAGGTTTAAGACCGAGTTCGATAATCGATTCTTTCCGGAGTCGATTAAACAGCAGAAGGCGATAGAGTTCGCCACGCTAGTACAAGGAAGCATGACGGTGGACCAGTACGCCGCTAAATTTATGGAACTGACACGATTCGCCCCGCATTTGGTGATAACAGAAAAGATGCGAGCAAAGAAATTTCAGGATGGATTGCAGCCAAGGATTCGCAATCAAGTGGCTTGTTTGCGAATCGAAAATTTTCAAGAGTTGGTAAATGTGACGGCCATTGCTGAAGCCGAGCAGAGAAGCCTGATCAATCAAGCCCAGACTTACAAGAAAAGAAATTTTCCATATTCTTCAGGGAAAGATATGGATAAAAGGAGAAGTACTCGTCCCATGGATAAAGGGAAGGGTAAAGTAGGTGGACCAAAAGGAATGGCTCCACTTCCACCATGTAGGACATGCGGACGCCCACATAAGGGAGAATGCCGCGCTGCAACGGGAGCTTGTTTTAGGTGTGGTCAAGTGGGTCACCTGATCCGTGATTGCCCACAGACAGCCCCTGGCGGAACGACAGTACCTGGAGGAAAGGCGAAGGCCCCTGTGAAGTCCAAGGTGTACGCAATTACCCCGGGAGAAGTAGATGTGGACGACGAGGAGGCTATTAACGCCGGCATTATTACTGGTAACGATCTTAAATTTTTTATCTAGAATTAAAGCATAGATAACTTTCTTAAAGTAACCATGAGGAAGTTTTATATATATAGGTGAAATTATATTGATGCGTAATGTGGTGTATGCTTTGTTTGATTCCGGCGCGACGAGATCTTTTATTTCTTATGATTGCGTATGGAGGTGTAAATTAGAAGTAGAGCCTTTGACTCGAAAAGTGTTGGTGACACTCCCCGATGGGAAGACATTTGGGTGTCAGCGAATAGTGAGGAACTGCCCGTTAGAAATAGCTGGCGTAAGGTTCAATGCTGATCTGATAGTTTTCCATTTGTTAGGATTTGACGTGATATTAGGCATGGATTGGCTATCTAAGTATTACGCCAAAATTGACTGTCGCAAAAAGGAGATTACGTTCGAACTGCCTGAAGAAGAGAAGTTGCGCTACGAAGGGGAAACAGTTCACTATGTTTCTTCTATAGTGACAGCGAAAAGAATGACGAAAAGTTTAAGAGGAGGAGCAGAAGGATTTTTGATAATGTCCTTGAAAGCAGGCGGAGATACCAAGAATATTGAAGAGATTCTGGTAGTAAAGGACTTCCCCCGAGTATTCTCAGATAATCTGCCAGGATTACCCCCGGAACGTGAGACTGAATTCACAATTGAACTCGAACCTGCGACAACTCCAGTTCACAAGGCGCCTTATCGGATGGCTCCAACGGAATTGAAAGAATTGAAGACTCAAATCGAGGAATTGTTGGACAAGGGATTTATACGGCCTAGTTCATCACCGTGGGGAGCCCCAGTTCTGTTTGTGAAGAAGAAAGATGGGAGGATGCGGATGTGCATCGATTACCGAGGACTCAATAAGGTCACCATTAAGAATAAGTATCCGCTACCCCGGATAGACGATTTGCTGGACCAGCTGCAAGGAGCTACAGTATTCTCCAAGATAGACCTCAGATCAGGGTACCATCAACTTAGGATTAAGGAGCAAGACGTACCCAAGACTGCTTTCCGAACTCGCTATGGACATTTCGAGTTCTTAGTCATGCCTTTTGGACTGACAAATGCCCCAGCAGCCTTCATGGATCTGATGAATAGAATTTTTCGATCATACTTAGACAGTTTTGTCGTGGTATTCATCGACGATATCCTGGTATACTCTCGAGACGAGGAAGAACATAAGGAGCATTTGGAGACAGTGCTGAAAATTTTACAAGAACATCAGTTGTACGCCAAACTTAGTAAGTGTGAGTTTTGGCTCCACGAAGTTAAATTTTTGGGCCATGTAATTTCAAGCAACGGAGTTTCCGTGGACCCCGAAAAGATAGAGGCGGTTACTGAATGGCCTCAACCGACGTCCGTCCATGAGATACGCAGTTTTCTTGGCTTAGCAGGATACTACAGAAGATTCGTTGAAGGGTTTTCTAAGTTATCTGGTCCTCTAACGGCTTTGACTAAGAAGAATGCCAAATATGTCTGGAATGACCAGTGTGAGCAAAGTTTCCAAGAACTTAAGAGGAGATTGACTTCTGCACCAGTGTTGGCATTACCAGAGCCCCACAAACCATATGTAGTATATAGTGATGCCTCAAAGTTGGGTTTGGGATGTGTACTAATGCAGGAAGGACGAGTAGTCGCCTACGCGTCCCGACAGCTTAAAGATCATGAGCGAAATTACCCCACCCACGACCTGGAATTGGCCGCAGTAGTGTTTGCGCTGAAAATTTGGAGGCACTACTTGTATGGGGAAGAATGTGAGATATACACCGACCATAAGAGTTTAAAGTATCTGTTTAGTCAGAAGAATCTAAATATGAGACAGAGAAGGTGGATCGAGACTATAAATGATTTCCGGTGTGAGATTAAGTACCACCTGGGAAAAGCTAACGTGGTGGCAGATGCTTTAAGCCGAAAATCACAAGTAGAGGAACCCCCAGTGCTAGCAAGTATGCAAAGTATGTTAGTTAAGAGTCAGCCTAGAGAAGCGATGTTAGCAATAGTTCAAGAGATTATTTCTCTAACCGAAGATGAAATCCGGGAAGGACAACGGCAAGATACCAAACTGGAAAAGATCCGAACAAATTTACTCGAAGGAAAAGGATCACCTCATTTTACCATGTCTGATGATGGAACGTTATACTTCGGAAAGAGAACAGTGATACCAGATAATTCAAAATTAAAGGAAAGGCTTATGAGGGAGGCACACTGCACCCCTTATACAGCCCATCCTGGAAGTACCAAAATGTACCGGGATCTGAAGGAAAGATTTTGGTGGGAAGGTATAAAGAAAGATGTAGCTGCTTTTGTGGCAAAATGTTCTGTGTGTCAAATGGTTAAAGCGGAACATCAACGTCCCGCAGGAATGCTGCAACCTCTTCCAATTCCGGAATGGAAATGGGAAGATATTTCAATGGATTTCGTAATAGGATTCCCAAGAACCTGGGCGGGAAAGAACACAATATGGGTAATAGTGGACAGATTGACAAAGAGTGCCCACTTCCTACCGATTGCCAATACTGATTCAATGGAGAAACTGTCTCGAATTTATGTGAAAGAAATAGTTCGTCTGCACGGAGTGCCAAAAACGATTGTCTCAGATAGGGATCCAAGATTTACCTCTCACTTTTGGCAAAGTCTACAGAAGAGAATGGGATCCAACTTGAAGTGTAGCAGCGCCTATCATCCGCAGACTGATGGTCAGACAGAACGGACTATTCAGACTTTAGAAGACATGCTATGGGCGTGTGTGCTAGACTCTAGTGGCGATTGGGAGAGTCTTTTGCCTTTAATTGAATTCGCTTACAACAACAACTTTCAAGCTACTATCCAGATGGCACCGTACGAAGCCTTGTATGGAAGAAAGTGCAGATCTCCTTTATATTGGGACGAAGTCGGTGAAAGCAAAGTGTTAGGGCCTGAGTAATTGCAAGAAGTTAAGACTCAAGTAGAGCTGATACGGGAAAGGATGAAAACTGCCCAAAGCAGGTAGAAGAGCTACGCAGATCAAAGGAGAAGACCCTTAGAGTTTGTAGTTGGCGACTGGGTGTATATTAAGATTTCGCCAATGAAGGAAGTGGCCCGATTTGGCAAGAAAGGAAAATTAAGTCCTCGTTACATAGGACCATATGAAATTTTGGAAAGAATCGGACCAGTGGCTTATCGTTTGAATCTGCCAGTAAACTTACAAGGAGTCCATAACGTGTTTCATGTGTCGTCACTAAAGAGGAGTTTCGGCGACAAACCAGCGACGGTAATGGATCCGAGTACCATCGAACTACGCCCGAATTTAACTTATGAAGAGTGGCCGACACAAATTACCGATCGCAAGGAACAAGAACTAAGGAATCGAAAAATCTCCTTAGTAAAAGTGTTGTGGAATAACCCGGCATTTCAAGAAGCAACTTGGGAACGCGAAGATGCTATGAGGGCTAGCTACCCTCATTTGTTTGAAAAATTCTAGTGTGTTTGATTTCCATTTGACTGTGTTTTTGGTTGTGAATGAATGACTGCTTTGTTTGAATGTATAAACAATTGAGTGGTGTTTTGAGTGTTATATTCTTTGGATTTCATCACCGCACTGTAAGTAACTTTTTAATAAAATTTAACCAGGTTATGGCCAGAACTAGAAGAACCCCACGCATGTCAGTAGCTACTATAGCCCAATTAAGAGAGAGGAGAGAAGTCAGACAAAGAATCTTGAATAGAAGGCGTGAAAGAGAGAGGATACAGAGGCTTAGGCACATGGAGCGATGTGAGAGACATCGTACCCATCGGATGGATATAGGGCCTAGAGGGAACCTCGTATTCCGTAGAGCTACGCCGAGCGAAGAGCGACAACCCCCTAACCCCTGGATGAAGGGAGAGAGAGAGCAATTGCGTAGAATAGTACGGGGAGAAGCGAGTGAACCAAGCATGGAACCTTTGGAGAATTCTGATACCTCTAACGATCGCATAAGACAAAGAGTAGAGAGGATACCCCGAGTGGAAACGGAAGAAGAAATAATGCACAGATTGAATGAATTAAAGACGAATCTATATTACGACTCGGACTTGGATGCTATATTTTATTTTTCTCAAGAATCTGTGACCGAGGAAGAACGAGTACCCACTTATTCATCATCAGAAGAGTCCACTACTAATATTCCTCGAGGTATGACATAATTTATTATTATTCTTCATGTCATCACATGCATTGATTTCGAGGACGAAATCTTTTATTAGTGGGGGAGGATGTAATAGCCCTAAAATTCTTCATCTTAATTTAATTAGTTAATTAAAGGTTAATACACAAGATTAGTGGTAATTGGTGAAAGAACAAAATAGGCTTTGAAGAGATGGGCTTAGGAATGAGACTTTTGAGGAATGGATCAAGTAAATGGGCCAAGAGAGTAATTGTGAGTCCAAAAGCCCATAGAATGAGCCCATGGCCCATCAAGCCCATAGTAGAGACACTTGTCAATTGAAGAAAAATCCTAGAAAATTATCCAAACACCTATGGGAAAATCCAAGTTGGTGGAGGTTGACTAGTTGTTGGATACATGCCATGTAGGATTGAGTGTAGGATCTAATGGAATGATTTTCCTACCATGGAATCTTGGAGGTACAAGACACCATCCCTTGACTTGCCAATTGAGATCATGGTGTGTAGGGAAGTGACAAATGGCATGAGGAGAAGCAAGGATGAAAGGGAGCTAGGTGGTTTCGGTGGAAGGCCATCCGTGGGGTGCATTGGAGAATCTCATGGGGTATGGCCACCAACAAGTGATAGGACAAAGGGGAAGAGTGTGTAAGTGAATAAGGTACATGTGTAAGAGAGTATGGTGATGTGAAGAGAGGTATGGTGTGGATGTAGGTGATTGAAATGACAAAAACTAGGAAGATGAACAAAAAATGTTTCGGTGGGGGCTTGGCTTGGCCGGTCATGCCTTGCTCAAATTCCAAAAAGCATGGCTTTGGAATCACTTGGATGGACAGATGAGAGGATAGGGGAATGATGATTGAGTGAAAAGCAAGAAAATGGAAGCTAGAAGCACCAAGAAGCCGCCGGCCATAGGAAGGAAAAGGAGAAAGGGAAATCACCAAGGTATGGCCAAGATTTGATCTTGGAGTGGCCTAGAGTTGTCAATCACTCCATCTATCATTAGCCATACCTAAATATGATGAGAAGTGTACCAAAGACCCTAGGGAAGAGAGTTGGCCGTGTGACCCCTTATGCAAATCCCTTGAGCTCATTTCACTTGGACACATGCAAACACTCCCATTTCCTCTCCACCTCTCGGCCAAACTCACTCAAGTCACTCATACTTTTGCTTCTTCTCTTTTCACCACATAATTTGAAGAACCCTATAGTAGTGAAGCCAAAAAGCAAGATTGTGGAGGTGATCAATTCGTTGGAGAAGGTTAGTGACTAAATCCATACAAGTTAGGAAGAACACACACACACATGTGACACTTTGTTTTGGTTAGAAGGAAATAGGGTTTCCTTTGAGTCTTATGTTCATGGCTAGCCTAATGGGAGATTTTATATGTGTAATTTCAGATTTAAGCTAAAGTCTAATAGGAGTGTGGTAAGTATACTCCCACTTTTTCCTTAACAATTCTTATATATAGTGAGGTGATCATGCTTGTTGGATTAATGGTTGCCATTGCCATGTTTGGATTGGATTGATTTTACTTGTTTGTGATATGAATATTTTGGTGTAAATTTAGATGATGAAATAAGCTTAGAATGTGAGTAGAGATGATGGATCAAGTGTTAGTTGCAAAAAGAAAGGAAAAGCATGATTATTTTATGAAATGATGAAAATGATGCATGAAGGATTTTAGTGTTAAATATTAAACTTTGGTGGTGCTAAGGTAAAGTTTATTTGAGGAAACTAGTGATGAAATTGATTTATTCAAGGAGCATATTGTGTTGAGAAAATGAAAATGGACATGAGAATAAACTATATGATTGATATGAATGGAAATGGTATACACTTGCATATGGAAGAAATGATCACTTGTGTATGATGTATAGTAATGTTTAATTGGAATCTTATGATATTTAAGGTTGAGATTTGGAAGATTAAAATTATATTGTTTTGTGGTGATTTTGTTTAGTTAAGCCCATAGAAGAAATTATTAGAAAAGGAAGTTTGAATAGACTAATGGGAGGAATTCCCTAAGTTAGAAAGATGAATGGAGGAAATAGAAATAACAAAGTTTGGAGGTGAAAATGGTTACTTGGAAAAACACTAAGGTTTCGGTTACCCCTTGCTAAGGAGGGTACATGATTTAATTTGACACTTTAAAATTGATTGGAGGATAATTGGAGTCAAATGATGAAGGAAAGCCCTAGGGACTCCCTAGGAAGATTCGGCCATGATGGGTTGGAGATGGGCCCAATACCCCACTTCAATCCTAGGCCCATTTTGAGTATAGAACCTGATGACTAAGTAGGAAAATTATGAAGTTATTCCCAAAAGAGGGAGAAAAGAAAATGAAATGTGAATGCACTCGAGCTTGTCTCGGGTTTTGCATGAAATCAAGTGAGCATTGCATGTCCCATGCATAAGTCATGAAAAGAAGGTTTTTAAAGCCAAGCATGTTTTTAAGAAAAAGGAAAAGAAAAGAAAAGATTGAATTTTTGAAAGAAAAGAAAAGAAGTAAAGTTTTATAAGAACCCCAAAGGCTGGGACGGGGTAGTGCCCCAGTGGAACTCCCTGTCCACTCAGGAGTGTCTAAAGTCGGGTGGTAGCCCCTGGGTCGACGAAGAACAGTCGGCGGACCGTGTATGGCACCAAAAGGTGTCCGGAGTGCGGTAGCACCTAACGCTGGTGGGTGCCAAGGACGGATATGGTGTAAGGACCTGCCGTTTTAAAGTTATAAGACGCACTCACAATAAGGTGATGGGGTAACCAGCAGGGAACACGCGGTGCTAGGGGAACCGTGTTGTGTCTCATACATGTTAAGTGAAAAGTCATGACAAGAAGGGCTTTCGAGCCATAAGAAAGATCTGTTCAAGATAAGTGGCGCCTAAGAAAGAATGAAAGATACGAAATGTTTTAAAGAAATGATTTGAAAAGTAATGATATGAAAAGAAGTTTGAGAGAAGAAATCTGCATGAAAGTTTTATGAAAAGAAGTCTGAAAGAAGCAAGTTTGTTTAAAAGTTTTCATGAGCATGTGCATGAGTCAGTCATTCATTGCATATGCATTAGTTAAGAATGTTTTGTTCACTTATCTGTATATTTGAAATGTTCTGGTTTAAGTGCTAGTGTACTTGCTGAGATTTCTCCCGAAATCTCACCCCCCTTTTATTATCTCTACTATCGCTCCCTTGGGAACGATAGAAGTTATTGCAGGACATGATGGATCCCCGGATTACGACTCTCGAGAAGATGGGTCGGACCCTCATGGGCCCAACTAAGGCTGAGACTGCCGGGCCAGTGACCCTAGACCTTTTGGGTCAGTGGGCGGCAGAGTCGCTTCTTATGGCGACATATTTTTTTGACGACCTACGCCCTACGGGGTGCTGTTTGGTGCTAGGAGTTGACGGGCTCCTCCACATGGGACGCCTGTTTACGTCATCCTCTGGGATGATGTGTGACGTAGGTTTAGGACTGAGTCTGGATAGCCTTTGTTATGGACCGGACTTTAAGAAGATAAAAGAAGAACCCGCCTATTAGTATGGTTGGCGGAGGGAGGAGTGGATCAGCAGCACCTTTATTTTGTATTCACTGATGTATTTTGTGGAAAAATCTTCCCGCTGTTTTGGGAAGTACTTTTGTATAAAACTGTTTACATTGGTGACTTTATTCTGATATATATATGCATGTGACGTTTAGTTTGGGTTTTTTTCGTTAACCATGTGATGTGCGACAAGCGTAACGTTTTGTCGTTTATTTATGGCTTGACCTTTTTCCGCTGCGATATATATAAAAAAAAAATATATATATCTGTGTATGTAATAAAATAAGGCTCTCACACGTAAAGATGAGGGATGACTTCCTTGTGACGTTCGTCCCCGGCGTCGCAATTTGCGTACGAACCCAAGCGCAAGCTGGGGCGCCGACAAATATGACCTTCTTCTGCATGTCATTTGTGAACATAGAGTTGTCTTTAGATATGATTTTTCTTTTTGTACATGAAAATTGTGGTTTGTTAAGGGAGAATTAATTCTAGAATTGAATTTGAGAAAATAGATGCATAAAATATCATATCTTCCTATTAGGAATTTGGTTCTATAATTCTTAATTGTGTATATAATTTGAATTGAAAAAGTTAGAGTATTGGATCTTATTGATGGAAATCCGAAGCTTTAATATCTTTTTTATCCATACTCCAATCTCACTTTAATTACATGATTTAGGTAGAATTTTCATATTCTTGTTATTTTATCTTTTTTTTTAATGAAAAGTTAGGATTACATATCCAAAAATGACTCATCTCTAAATTTATTAATAAAGCCCTCACCTGTAGTAGAAGAAAATTGTGGCTACATTCAGAATGTGGGAAATACAAAAAACCAGAAGAAAATAACTAATAAATCCCAAGCTTTTGAAAAAGAGAACCACCTTATTACCTAAACACAAGACCAGTTACTGAAAAAATCTATACAAAGAATAACCAGTACCTAGTATAACCAAAACATTAAAATTATATGAACAAAAAATGCTGAAAGTCCGAAAGAATAAGTAGGTGTTCTACGTAAGACAACGTCATAGCAATTCTGATACAAAACTTGGTTCATTTTTTCACAGCCATAAGTCTCATCCCACGACATCCAGAGTTGACAAGCCACTTCAATCCAGACGTAGAATTCCTTTGAGCATAATAGGAACATTCTCTCCTGAAAAATATTCACTATAGCCACTACTTCCTTGTTTTGCAAGCCAGTCAGCAGCGGAATTTTCCTCCCTGAACACATGATTAAACTTGACATTCAGATGCTTCATAAGATTCAAATCTCCTCCCAATAATCTCCCAAATACCATACATTGCAGCTCCCTTTTCCCAGCCATGATACAATCAATGAAGAATCCATTTCAATAACGATGTTCAACAATATGGAGCCCATATTCTTGCAACATCCGAAGCCAAACAATAAACTCAACAATTCAGCTCTATTGTTTGAATTGATTCCGATATATTTCGAGAAGGCAAAATCAAATTTCCATTATGATTTCTTAACAGGGGCCTACGCCGGATTCACTAGGACTATTAATACAACTTCCATCGATATTTAATTCCAGCCTACCTTCAGCAGATTTAGCCCAAGATACAACAGTAGCTCTTGTTTGTTTTAAGGGGGCAATCGGCAAGTTTAATTGTTCCAAAATCGCAACGTCTCTCTGATGCAAGTTCCTTGATCCTTCCAGTCGAAGACCAACCCAGCTTAACTAGTAACGCACCGAGCTCCGAAATGTTTCAAAGGATTCCTTTCTTCCTTCCATTCATGCCAAATAACGTCAAGTCCACAAACTCTGTAGCATCCCACTCCGGCGTCGAACCTACTTATAAAATTATTGATTTTAAATGCATTTATAGTCCATTTGAAATTTTTGAATATTTAGATTTCAGGTTGAGTTTATTTAGTTTTTATTTTTTTTAAACAGATTACTCTAACTCCTACTCATATTTTGGTTTTCAAACTTCCTTTTATTTTTTTTATTTATTCACGCGCATCACATTCACTTGCCACCTTGAATCTCGGTATCACCAAAACTACCCGACTCTTTTGTTTGCACGTTACCAATCGCTCGGGAACTTCCGCCGGACTCTCATTTCTCACGTTTCAGATTTCTTATTTATTTATAAGATTTATTTATACTTCGAAAATTTTACTTTATCACAACGGGTTCCTTCCACCCTTACACGTTGCTTCTCATGCTTGTTTCACGGCAACAAAGTCTCTTATTGGATGAGTGGTTATGCATCAGTTTTATTTTCAAAATCGGATTGCCATCACCGTTTTCTCCATGTTCATGTTTTCCATCTTTGTTCTTTAGGGTTTTAAATCATCTTTTATATATATATATATATGTTCTTCCTTATGCGTGATGAAACATAAAGCTGCCGCTATCCTCCTTTCACGACCTCAACCTTTCAACCCCTAGAGCACCATCACTCCCAACTACTGACCTCCATTAAAACGGTTTCTCCCTTGCACTTCGTTGCACCTTGCAGCTATAACCCACACCTCTTGCACCTCCGTAAACATGCCAAAGCCCCCCTTCACTCAGCACTGCACTACCGACAGCTTCCTCCACGAGAAAAACCCACCACGGTCAGCATCACTGTGAATCACTGCCCGGCCATTCAAGGTCGCACGCTGCAAACTCCTTTGCTAAACCAACCCTTGTGCACCCTCTCCATCTCAGAAACACAACCCGTGTGCAGCCACCATGTGGAACCACCTTGCAGAACCCAGAAAGCACCGGAATCAACATTGCCTTGTGTAGAGCTTAGCCACGGCAAACGGACAAGCCAACCATTGCTCCTCTATGCGCTGCACCATCGCATAATAGCCATTGCCCACCCCCCCTCCTTTTGATCAGAAACGACCCTCCCCATTTTAGGGAAACTCATCCCGTTTAGTGCCCTATTTTTCTCCATCGAAAATAGAGCACCCATTGTCCCTAACTTCCGGTGCTGTTAGGTGCACCAACAATGACTCGGTAAAACCCAGCGACGTCGGCTACCTCCACATCGTCTCCACTGCTCAGATGGTGTCGCCGAGCACCTCGCATCCCCAACTGGTTTCCTTCCCTCTCGGTATGCCTCGTCGTACCCCTTTGTGCGTTCTTAGTTTTTCTTTTTTTTGCCTTCCCGTAATACATATTTGAAGTATGAGGTTTTCTTGTTAGTATTAACTTCTGGTCGCCTGATATTTTAAAACAAAATAAGTTTTGGTTTACTTTCTTTGCAAACTCGTTTAAGCTTAATTTTTTCTTTACGTAAAACTTCGTACGCATTAGTGTTAAAGCCCTGTTCTATATTCTTTTTCCCTCTTTGCCCTCTTGGATTTAAAGTAATGAAGAGAAGCTTTAAAGTTTTGCTTAGTGAGATTGTTTTTCACTGGAATACTTTTTTTTTAAAATGGTTTTGATAAGTTATTTGGGAGTTAAATGTTGTTGCATTGGGTTCTTGTTCTAAATTATTTTTGGGTTGGTTAATAATGTTATTTCAACGAATTTTCGGGGTTTAAGTGGATCAGTTCGTTTTGACTTCTGATGAGTGCACAAAAATGCACTCTAAATACTCTATTTAAATGTTAAAAGAAATGAGAAAATAATGAATATAACTCATGTTATTAAAATTAATGGTCATTTATCTTGAAATAGATATAAGCATGATTTAATATATTGATGAGAATATAAAATGCCATATTTTTCTCTCTTAATGTTTAATAATTTATTCTTATTTGATGTCTAAATATACTCATTATTCTTACATTTTGATTTAGGACACAAATAGAGGCATTAGGAGCAAATGAAGATAATTGCGGAATTTTAGACAGTTCTGACATCTTTTCGTAAAATGGGCATAACTCTCTCATCCAATCTCCGATTGAGCTGATTCAAGATGATCTAGAACCGCAAGAGAAATATATATAACTTTTATGTTTTGTGTTTGAAGAGATATCCACTCAATCTAAGACAAAATCGACAATCAAGTGGACGCACCTGCACTTGACGTTCCTGGATATTTTTCAGCCACTTGCATCAAATCCAAATGTTATCATAATATTTTCTAGCAAGCACTCCTACACCAACTTGGAAATTCAATGATCAATTCAGATACAAGATGAAGTGCACTCAAGTTTCTTCAAGACAAATTATTTGACTACAAGATATTAAGTCATACAAGACAACTAATGGGTAGAGAAGCAAAATTGAAACACTCAACCTACAAGGAAAATCCAGCTCATGCATAGTGGGAAAACAAATGATCAAAATGACAACTCACAAGTCACTTGGATTCAAGAATGGCACATGGCAAAACAAGTTGAAATTGTGATGATTTTGTCATGACAACTTGCATGAAGGATGCTTATAAATAGAAGGGAGGGGTGTGTGTTCTAAGACCATGCTTAGTGTGGGAGGATGCTTTGGAAGAGCCATTGTTTTGAGAGCTTAAGAAAAGAAAAGAAAAACCAAAGAAGAGAGAAGAAAATAATGGTTGGCTCTTCCATATTATCCCTTGAAGAATTTTTGTTACATATTTTCAATATGTGTAACTAAATTCTCTAAGAGTGTTAGGGATGAACTTGTGTGTGTGATGGTGTTTGTAATTTATTTTTAATTCATGTATTTGGTCTTTAAATATTAAAACTCTTTTGTTCTATTATTCTCAATTTATTTGTGATGTTTTTCGTCTTCAAATAATTATAGAATCTATTTCGTTTATAGATTCAGTCATGCTTTTTCTATTGAGTGGATTAGTTCTATAATTATGTTTGGAGCAATTGATTATCTATATTGATTTAATTCTCTGCTGCAATATCGCCTCTTGGGTATATTGTCGTCGTTGGATTTTCTCAATGTCGATAACAATTTATGAGAGTTAAGCGCGAAGAATGATTTTTCAAAGAGTTACATTTGATTTAAACTTTGGTTATTAATGTTATATCTTCCGATTAAGAATTTGGATATAGAATTCTTAATTGAGTTATCAATGAATTAAGAATAAATTTGAATACCACAAATACACAAGGAATTCCCTATGCTCTACTTTTCGTCTCATTTTTATACTATTCAAATTACTCATTTAGTTTTAATTTACGTCACACTCTAAAATTTACTTTTCTCACTCATCTAAATCTTTTTGTTAATTTCGTTACTGTTCTTCAATTTCTCAATCCATCTCCCTGTGGAATCGACACCCCAAAGCTATACTGCAAACGACCGCGTTATTCTTTGGGCGTAATCAAATTTTGGCGCCGTTGCCGGGGAGACGGTAGAAGAATTTGTAGTATTTTTTAGTAGTTTGTAAAAAAAAAAAAAAAAAAAAAACGGTAACTTCGTTCATTTTCTTTTTAACTTTCTGCATCTTTATTTTATTTTAGTTTTATTTTCGTAATTATTTTTTTTTTTTTTCAGTATTACGCTTTTCTTTACTTTGCATGCGCAGGTACAGAGATGCTTTTGGACGGTTTGCTAGTAGACCCGTGCTAGAATCAAATTCAGAATCTAATTTTTCTAATCGCTTGTTTGATAATTCTTCCAATTCTGACGCGATGAGTGAACACGTGGACCAACCTGTTAGAACCCTCCAAGATTATCTTCATCCCGCACGAACAGCCACACCATCCTGTATTATGTTCTCACCTAATGTTCGTCATGTAGATTTCAAAACAGGAATGATACAATTACTTCCGACTTTCCATGGTCTAGAAAATGAAAACCCCTATGTTCATATTAGGGAATTTGAGGAAGTAGTTGCAACATTCCACAATCAAAATACCACTGACGACACGGTAAGGCTAAAGTTCTTTCCTTTTTCTTTGAAAGATAAATCTAAGAGTTGGTTGTACTCACTAAGACCACGGTCTATTGGAACATGGAGTGAGATGACTCAAGTGTTTTTCAATAAATACTTTCCCCAACATAAGACTAATGCTTTAAAAAGACAAATCTCTACCTTTGCACAAAAGGATAGTGAGACTTTGTACCAGTCTTGGGAAAGATTTAAAGAATTACTGAGTATGTGTCCCCACCATGGATATGAGAATTGGCGCTTAGTGAGTTATTTCTATGAAGGCCTTACGCCTAGGGAACGTCAATTCGTGGAAATGATGTGCAATGGAGAATTTTTACAGAAAAATCCCGATGAGGCCATAGAGTACCTCAATGAGCTTGCTGAAAAAGCTCATACTTGGACTGGACCTAGTGCTACTGATAGCACAAACAGGTCACGACCTACAGGAAACTTGAGTGGTGGTATTTACCATCTAAGGGAGGAGGATAACCTTAAGGCTAAGGTTGAAATGCTCACCAGAGAATTAGAGTTATTGAAAACCAAAAACTCAAAACCAACATACATGGCTAATCATGCAAACTCTTTTGGGCCATGTGTTGTCTGTGGTGGGGTAGATCATCATGCCCAAGACTGTCCTACACATGCTAACATGAGAGGATGGCGTAATCATCCCAACTTCAGCTGGAAGTCTGAAAACCAATAGCTTGCACAGTCTGCACAGCCTTCTAGATCATATTCTGCACCATACCATGCACCTCAATCTTCTAGAAATTCTTTAGAAGACACTTTGCATGCATTTATTGAAGTACAGGATAAGACTAACCAAAAATTTGAGTCTTTAATTATGCAGGTTGTTGAAGAACAAAAGGAGATAAAGAGCCAAGTGTCTAAAATAACGAGCTTCTTGAGTGTAAATGAGCAAGGTAAGTTCCCTTCTCAAGCTCAGTCTATACCTCATGATCAACATATGGCACAAGAAACTGTGAAGAATGACGAGTGCCATCAGACATACATGATTGACTCACTCATAGACAGGGAAGTTTTCACAACTCATGATTCTGATCCCCTTGAGAATTTTATTGTTGATTTTGAGTTTAATCCTATCAGTGATTCGTCTGATGTAGCTAATATTTGTGCAATTTTTGACAATACTCAAGATTATAGCACACGGGCTTGGCAACTGAAGTTTAAGGAGTTGCTTGAGAAAAATGAAAAACAGATTCCTTCAAGTGGGCAAGTACCAAAAGTTAATCTAAAGCCTTGCCACCTACCTGTGAAGCTCGAGGACCGAGTTTATTGGGCAAATAAGTGTTTCATTTTTGACCCAGGAGGAATAGTTCAAGAAGTAGAAGATAGTCCGGTTGTAGACTTGGTCTATCAACTTTGACCACACCATGCAACAATAATTATTATTATTATTATTATCTTGTTTGTTTTGTTTTATTTTTGCTTACTACTATTTTCTTTATTTTTGTTTGCAGGATAGTTTCATTTTGTCATTTCAGATCACCACTTTTGACGCTTAGCGAGCTATCCACATCACACATCAGGTGTATTCTACCCTTTTTAGTTACTCCCCATTCAATTTTAATTCTTAAACATTGAGGACAATGTTTCATTTAAGTTGGGGGGTGGGAATACAATAATCTGTTATTTAAACTCTGTGGCAAATTTCAATCAATATATAAAAAATTGCCAAATTTTTTTCACACAGGCATCTTTTCACACATGATACTCATGCTCATTCATAACCATCTTGGTGAATTCAACAAACCCATCTTAAATCATTTTGCTAAAGTATCCACAGAACCATTTATGCACTTCTCCAAACTTTGTGGTAATATGGTGATTTGACACATGTAACTAAAGAATTATTTTGCTTAAGTATTCATGTGAATTTTGTGAGAATTGAGAGCTTACAAATACAGAAATTGTGATAAGTATCCATTGATCTGTTGAATTTGACACTTCTTTTGAGAATATCATTACATGGTTTGTGGTAAGATGGTGGATATACTTGGGATATGACGAAAGTCAACTTAGGATTAACGTTTGAGCCTTTCAAGCTGACCATTTTCATCATATACCCCTAGCAGCCAATTTTGAGCCAATATACACATATGGCCTTTTCTTTTCATATCTACATCATCCATACCTCTCCACATTGGAGTATAGCTTATACACTATATTTTCCTACCATTTTACTTCCAAGTGTGTACTAGGTGTGAAATTATCATTTAAAAAAAAAAAAAAAAAAAAAAGAACAAAAAAAAAAAAGAAAAGGAAAACGATGACAAAAATGGCATGGTGCTAGATGTGTCCATCAAATTATTCATGAAAGAGTTCATCAAATTGCGAAGACACCAGTGGCAAAAGAAGATGGAAAAGTATACTTAGTCAAAAATCTAAAAAATTGAAAAGTACATCAAAAGGAAAGTATAGTCTACTGAAAAATTTAACAGATTCCCTTTTGTGTATACTTGGAAGTTTTTGAAACCTCTTCACTTTTTCTTCTTATGAATCCCAAACCTAAGCCACATTACAACCCTTTGTGTTGATTTTTCCGATCCGAAGTATGCTTGTGGAAAGAATGGTGGAAATCTCATTTGTTAGTATTCCTATCATAAGATCAATGTTTACTTGTTACTTATTTATAATTGGCTAAATTTCCATGAGAGTAAATGTACACCTTTGTCAACTCCATAGAGAGAACCCATACATGAAACACTTCTATACCCGTGAGTTATGGAGTTGAACCTTTTTGCTTAAGATATTCTAATGTTGCATGTGTCGAAACCTCTGATTTGATAAAAATAGTTTGGAACACATACACACTCTGTGGATTGCTATATTTGAATTACTTGTGAAAGGGTTATTGAATTTCTAAGATTGTTTTGATATGTAAATTTGAAAAATGTGTCTTGATGGCCCCTATGTGTGATTTTCTTTGGTCTTTCTCATCATTTTGCATGAAAATTGCTAGGGACTAGCAATGAGTAAGTTGGGGGGTGTGATGAGTGCACAAAAATGCACTCTAAATACTCTATTTAAATGTTAAAAGAAATGAGAAAATAATGAATATAACTCATGTTATTAAAATTAATGGTCATTTATCTTGAAATAGATATAAGCATGATTTAATATATTGATGAGAATATAAAATGCCATATTTTTCTCTCTTAATGTTTAATAATTTATTCTTATTTGATGTCTAAATATACTCATTATTCTTACATTTTGATTTAGGACACAAATAGAGGCATTAGGAGCAAATGAAGATAATTGCGGAATTTTAGACAGTTCTGACATCTTTTCGTAAAATGGGCATAACTCTCTCATCCAATCTCCGATTGAGCTGATTCAAGATGATCTAGAACCGCAAGAGAAATATATATAACTTTTATGTTTTGTGTTTGAAGAGATATCCACTCAATCTAAGACAAAATCGACAATCAAGTGGACGCACCTGCACTTGACGTTCCTGGATATTTTTCAGCCACTTGCATCAAATCCAAATGTTATCATAATATTTTCTAGCAAGCACTCCTACACCAACTTGGAAATTCAATGATCAATTCAGATACAAGATGAAGTGCACTCAAGTTTCTTCAAGACAAATTATTTGACTACAAGATATTAAGTCATACAAGACAACTAATGGGTAGAGAAGCAAAATTGAAACACTCAACCTACAAGGAAAATCCAGCTCATGCATAGTGGGAAAACAAATGATCAAAATGACAACTCACAAGTCACTTGGATTCAAGAATGGCACATGGCAAAACAAGTTGAAATTGTGATGATTTTGTCATGACAACTTGCATGAAGGATGCTTATAAATAGAAGGGAGGGGTGTGTGTTCTAAGACCATGCTTAGTGTGGGAGGATGCTTTGGAAGAGCCATTGTTTTGAGAGCTTAAGAAAAGAAAAGAAAAACCAAAGAAGAGAGAAGAAAATAATGGTTGGCTCTTCCATATTATCCCTTGAAGAATTTTTGTTACATATTTTCAATATGTGTAACTAAATTCTCTAAGAGTGTTAGGGATGAACTTGTGTGTGTGATGGTGTTTGTAATTTATTTTTAATTCATGTATTTGGTCTTTAAATATTAAAACTCTTTTGTTCTATTATTCTCAATTTATTTGTGATGTTTTTCGTCTTCAAATAATTATAGAATCTATTTCGTTTATAGATTCAGTCATGCTTTTTCTATTGAGTGGATTAGTTCTATAATTATGTTTGGAGCAATTGATTATCTATATTGATTTAATTCTCTGCTGCAATATCGCCTCTTGGGTATATTGTCGTCGTTGGATTTTCTCAATGTCGATAACAATTTATGAGAGTTAAGCGCGAAGAATGATTTTTCAAAGAGTTACATTTGATTTAAACTTTGGTTATTAATGTTATATCTTCCGATTAAGAATTTGGATATAGAATTCTTAATTGAGTTATCAATGAATTAAGAATAAATTTGAATACCACAAATACACAAGGAATTCCCTATGCTCTACTTTTCGTCTCATTTTTATACTATTCAAATTACTCATTTAGTTTTAATTTACGTCACACTCTAAAATTTACTTTTCTCACTCATCTAAATCTTTTTGTTAATTTCGTTACTGTTCTTCAATTTCTCAATCCATCTCCCTGTGGAATCGACACCCCAAAGCTATACTGCAAACGACCGCGTTATTCTTTGGGCGTAATCAACTTCTGAAAGAGACGGGTGTTTGAGTTGAGTCTGAAGATGGAATTATAGTAAGTGATTATTAAGTGCAAACTCAGGTATTGGAGGATTTTTTTTATTTTAAGGTTTTGGAGGATTTTAGTAGATTCAAAGTATTTTTGGAGAGTTGATATTATAGGATTTTGAGGATGTTTAGACATTGAGGAAAGTTGTTGATTTTATATCTCAGGCTTTAATTTTGGAGTTTGTGATCTTTTGGAAATTTATGGAATCTCATGTTATTCTTATAGGCGGCGTGTGATTTTTCGACCAATACTATTGTGGAGGAATTCTAAAAAGCTAAGAAGTCCAGGTAAGTGGGGTTCATATGCTTGGTTTTATACCAAATGTAGTCTGAGGTTGATTTTCTGAAAAATTATGCATGTTTTGTTATGAAATGAGAACTTGAGAAAAACCAACCTCAGTCAGTTATTTGCATTACTCATGAAACTTATATGAAAGAAAGAAAAATATTTCTATCATGCATTGTGCAGACATGGGCTTAGTTTTTGTCATGTATTTCTGAAATGCGAAAAAGAACGGTATTAATTATCTGAAAAATTGTGCATTGATTTTATAGAGATACTCTGACTCTGTTTTATTTACATAACAATGATTCTGAAAATATTCTGGAACTATATGTTATTTTAGTGTGACTCTGAAAACCTTTGGCATGGTATACTGGTTTGTATATGACTCTGTTTCTCTTTGCTCTACTCTGCTCTGTCTCTGCTCTGTTTGGGTGGGTACCAACTTCTCTGTCTCTGAGTGCACCCATTTTGGCAACAAATTGGTTTATTGTGGACTTTCCTATGTTCATACTTGAGGTTCCGAGAATGATTAAGGGAAAGTTTCACCTCTGTCTTTGCCTGGTTTGGGCACCGGAATTAGCACAACCCTACCACGGGGGTTAAACTTGGTCTCTGCTCTATAAGATGCTCTGTTTGGATATGACAATGATACTCAGTTTTGTTATGCCAAAGTATTCCTTATTTCTTATCATTTAAAAATGATCGCTCTGTTACATTTGAAAATATGTTTTATTCTGCATATTAACTCTGAGAATTATTTCTGTTTTGCATACTGTATTTTGTAAATGCTCATGTTTGCACTCTGGTATATGTCATTCGCTTACTGAGTTGTGGTTAAACTCACCCCTTATCTTTGAATATTTTTTAGATGAATTTAGATATTTCAGTAGAGGATCAGATTATGAAGCATTGGGTGAGATGATTTTAGGAATGATAGATTAATCATAAAGAGTTTATATGAGTATTGACAAGATTTAGTAAGGAAGTATTATTGTATTTTTGTGATGTAATATTTCTAAAATTGATGACATTGAGGAAAGTGATTTTGGAATCAAGTTTTATATAATATTGGAGAAGTTTAAGTCTTTAATTATTCTGTTGAAATGTGAGTTTTGTAATAGGAAGTAACTCTCCGACTCCCGCGGGACCGGGGCGTTACAAACTCCATGTCAAAATAATTGGAGTCAAACGAACCAAATTCCCCAACTTTAGTGGATCTTTTTGTCCTTCAAAACCAAACTTCGATTCTAGTAGCCCAAATTCTACCAGCCACATACGGAACACCTAGAAAAACAGAGCAGGTTCCCAAAATTTAGAGGCAATTCTTCTACCATACAATACATGATTTAAATCTTCTAATCATCCCTCTTGACAACATTCATATTTAGATATCAATGGAATTCCAAGGCGACGAATACGATCATCCACACTCAAGTTGTGAGTTAAAGCTTTTCACATGGTAACACATATTTTTTGGCAACGATGCATGCCAAATCCAATCTGACCATTGCTTCTTCTTCACGGAAACACAAATCAGATCCCACTCATTCGAAGTGGTAAATCTACCATCCAAATTATCCTGCCAAACCAGAATATCAACTCTGTCCTTAGTGCCCCCAACCTAAGACAAGATTATATCTGAATAATCCTGACTCACAAGCTGCACCAATGCTTCCACATCCCAACTATTTTTGATCATACATTCCTTTATTCTCAACAAAGGAAAATCAGAGATAGGCACAACATTACAAGTAGGTCCAAAGTCCATCTATTTATCTCTCCAAAAGCATATATTTCCTTAACTAGTTATTTAGATTGACTAAATACAAAAAGAATGGAACCAATAATCGTCCTCCAAAAATTGGATTCTTTTAAAGGATTAATAAGAGAAAGATCGGGATCCTTGACATATTTTGTGTTAAAAAATTTAGTCCACAAAGAACTTTCAGTGAGGAGCTTCCAAGCAAACTTTAATTGCCAAGATTTTTTAATATCCATAATATTTCAAAGTCCAGCACCTACTTCATCCACTAGCTTGCATATAGAATCCCAACTAATCTATTTTTTTTAGGCTTGCCTTCAAAACAACCCCAAAAGAAAAATCTGAACAAACTGTCTATATTTGAAAAAACTTGTTGAGGAACTTGCAACACAAACAACAAATGCACTAGTAAACTAGACAGATTTCTTTCCACCATTTGCAAAAATGACCATATCATCCACATAGAGTAAATGCGAGATTAAATGGACATTGCAAGGTTGCAAAAAATACCCAATATGACCCGATTGAAATTTACTTCATAGAAGTTGAGAATAGACCTTTTCCACAAGGATTAACAATAAGCAGAGATGGGATCTCCTTGCCGAAGACCTCTACCTCCCTTAAAAAAAATCTTTAGTTGTGTCACTCATAACAATTGAATATCACGGAGAAGCAACACACTTCTGAATAAGTTGAAAAACCTTAGACGAAAAACCAAATGCACTAAGGACTTGAAAAAGAAAATCTTAATCAACAATATCATAAGATTTCGGCATATCAATCATCAACATCAAATTTCCACCTCATGGGCTTATTAATAGCCTGCACCAACTCTTGAGTAATAAATATTTTCAAAAATAATCCTACCTGGTAAAAAAAAGCCTTGTTCCTCTGAAATGAAGCGACTCAGAATGGAAGTAAGTCTCCCCACAATCAACTTGGAGCAAATTTTATAAACCACAAAACAAAAACTTATGGGCCTAAACTTATCAAAAGAGGTAGGATTCGGAACCTTTGGAATTAAGACAATGAATGAAGAAGAATAATACCCGCGTAGCGGGTGCCTATAAGAAAATCTTAAACTACCTCCATTAGGTCAAGCTTAACTAGAGGCTAGCAATGACCAAAAAAACCAAAACCAAAACAATTCGATCCTGAGCTACTATCAATTGGAATAGAGAACAAAGCATATTTTATTTCCAATTCTATAGGACTTATGCAAATATTAATTTTTTCGACCTCCTCCATCCTAGCCTGAATTAACTCAGATAAGTTGGGGACCTATCTCCTTGGGTGACATGCAAAAAATCTTCAAAATACAATACAACTTCATCATGGAAGGCGTTTTCCCTTATTTTTAGGCTTCTTTTCCGTTTATAGTTACAAACTGATCTCCATCTTATATGTCTTCTATCTTGATGCCGATCCCTCGACAACTACCTTCGGATTTTTTTTTTCTCTCTTCTGATTTTAAATCTCTCTACGATTTTTGCGGTTCCCTTTCCGTTTCTCACCTAAAAATATTTCTTAATAAATACAATCAATCTGACGCTCCCTCTCCTAACCACAACATTTTAGAACCAACCAAAGTTTTTTTCTGCTGCCATGCACGCTTTGCCCACTCAAGTTTTTCCTCTCCTAGACTTGCAGCCCCTTCACATCGTCGTTATGTGCCAGAAAACCTTCTCGGCGCCACCACTTTTTACTCCCCTGTTTTACTTATTGAAAACAGAGCAGCAAAACCTCCCCCTCACGTCTCAGTTCAGCCTCGTGATGCATCGGTGAAGCTAACGACATCGCTCTTCACCTCGTCTCTTCTTCCACTTAAACCGGCGCTGCAACCACCGACCTTACCACGTCAGGACCAAGCCACCGTGAACCCACTACTTTTAGACACCACCACAAGCCTTAGCTCTCCATCTAAAACCGAAAACCACTCTATTTTCACTCCTTAAAACAGAGCACCAAGAGCCACCATGAAAACCACCTCCTGAAGCCATGATGAAAAACTGATAAGCACAACCGCCCAACTCGATGGCGTAGTCACCCCATCCGCCCATTTCCATTGCAGTTCTCTTCCCCTCGGTGAGCACCCCTTTACCGCTTAGTCACGAATCTGGAGTTTAAAACTTCCGCGCCCTTGTGTTTTAGTGTTTCTCATATAGGGACATGCATTTATGTTCCTTTTGTTACTAAAACACCCTCTACGTGGGTCTATATTAAATTGAGTTTTATTTTGGTAAGTATTTTATTTTATTTATGTATACCATATAAAGAAAATAAAGAGAGATTTGAACTATATTATTTTAGTAATAATATATTGTTTTTAAAATATGAGTTCTGGTAGTGAATAATAAATGCAAATTTATGTTTTCGAAACCCTTTAAAAAGAACTAGTTAAGTTTACATTTCTTCTATTAAACAAAATAATGCATTCTTATTTTTAATAGATTTGAAAGAATTATGTTATAGTTTTATAATTTATAGTTAGATTTCAATTGCTTATAAGTGGAACTTTTAATGTTTTAGCTCGAGATTTTTGGGATATTAAGGAATTTGGATTAAGTAAAAATCGAGGTTTTAGAGAATTTATAATATTTTGATTTTGGAAGAACTTGATAAATTCAAAGCATTTTGGAGAGACTTGATACTCGGAGTTTTGAGGATATTTAGATGTGAAGAGAATAATTGGATTTTATGTCTCAGATTCTATTTTTGAGGTTTGTGATCATTCAAAAATTTACGAAATTACTTGATTATTTTATAGGTGTCGATCATTATTTGTTTAGCGTAGTTTGGAGAAATTCGGGGAAAAAAGAAGAAGCTAAGAAGTCCATGTAAGCAGGGTTCTTATGCTTGGCTTTATATCAAATGTAGACTGAGGTTGACTTTCTGAAAATTTATGCATGTCTTGTTATTAAATAAGAACTTGAGAAAAACCAACCTCAATGTCGACGCCCCAATCCACGCTTGGGATCGCACGTGAATAGAAACGTCGGGGATAAGCGACACAAGGAAGTTCACCCCTCGTCATATCATACGTGTATGTTTTTTTTTTCTTAAAACGTCTAAGAAAGATTCTCACAGCGAAAGAAAAGGGTCAAGCCTTCTATAATACGCATCACATGGTTACGCTATTGATCCCAAAACATATATCATACATAGCCCAAATTCAAGTTACATAAACTTGTCCAGATAAACAAAATAGCACTTCCCACAAGTGGGAAGGTTTTACAAAATACGTCAATAATGGGCGTTACAAAATAAAGTGGGTCTTAACACTGCCCATAGGGTTCAATAGAAGGGCTCCTTCTTTATCTTCTTAAGGTTCGGGCCTCAGCGAAGCTGATCCAAGTCTAAGCTAGGCCCTACCTCACATATCGCTCTAGAGGGCGATCCAAAAACACGTCCCAGGTGAAGAGACTCGTCTACACCTAACACTAGACAACACCCCGTAGGGTGTAGACTTACTGAACTCTACATCGTCATCTTCAGTGACTCCACCTCCCACTGGCCCGGAAGGTTCAAAGTCACTAGCCCATTAAGGGCAGACTCAATTGGGTCCCTGAGGGTTTGAGGTATCATCACGAGGGTCGTATTCGGTTAAGCCATCATCACCTGCAATTACTTCTATCGTTTCCAAGATGGAAGGATAGTAAGGACATGGAGAGGGGTGAGATTTCGGGAGAAATCTCAACAAGTATATCAACATTTTAATGAAAGCATTTAAGGCATATGGTTAAGTGAATAACAAGTAAATACATACATATACAGTAACATGGGACTCATGCTGGGACCGATGCACATGCTCATGACAAAATTCATCTTTCTTATCTTTTCTCAATTCCCAATGCATACTTGTTCAAAAATCATGTAGCAAAACTTCTTAATGCATGTTCTTCCGAAGAGACATTTTATTCAGAAACTTTTGTCTTTTCTTATCTTAGGCGCCACTTATCATATCATATATGGCTCGAGAGCCCTTTTTCTTTTCGTCATGACTTCTTATTTTGGACACCTCACGGTTCCCCTATGCACCGTGTGCTTCCCGCTAGTTACCCTCACACCCGGTGACCATGTCAACCTAGGTGAATACGTTTCGCGCCCTTTTGTGCTTCTCGTCACTCGGGGATTTCTCTCCGATCAACTACAAACTTTTCATATGGTGAGGCCGAGACCAACACCGTTTTTATGACACCCACTAGCATTAGGTGTGACCACGCTTCGGACACCTTTTGGAGCCATACATAGTCCGCCAACTGTTCTTCGTCTACCCTGGGGTTTTCATTCAATTTAGACACTCCTGAGTGAGTAGAGAGTTCTACTGGGACACTTCCCCATCCCATCCTTTGGGGTTCTTCTAAAACTTTAATTCATTTATTTCGAAAATGTGTTTGCCTCAAAACATGGGTTTTCGTGCTTATGCATGGGACATGCGACTTCCAACCTTGTGATGCAAAACTCGAGGCAAGCTCGAGTACATACATTTAGTCGTTTCCACACGAAACCCCTATCTCATTAACTCATCACTCATGCGAAAACACTTAAATGGGTATAATAGGGTGAGTAGGGTGCTTGGCTTCCACCCTAGGGTTTGGGTCGAGACCCACATTGTCTCCACTTGGTGTTTTCTTCCTCCATTCATCTTTCTTTCACTCTCTAGCCCTAGTTCAATGTTTAAAACAATTTTTCTAACCTTACAAGTGGGCAACCCGAAACTCTATAGCCCTTAGATATAGTGTTTACTACCTTAGTTCATCAAAACAAGTATCCTACTTGAGCATTCAAGGTGAAACCGAAAATATACATGTCATTCTCCCACTCCTTACGTCTCTAACTTCTCCCAAAATATCCAAACACAAATATGTAATGAAAGGGAAATAAAACCTCAAGATTTCCAGTCCAAGAAACCCTCCAAACCGAAACTTCATAAGCATGCATTTCTTTAGCAACCATCAATCAATAATAACAATAATATCTTCGAAAAACAATATAACTAGATTCCATCAATACTTTGTAAATATTCATCCTAGCATGGCATTTCAATAGGCAAGATATTTGGTACTAGAATCAAGATGCTTCTTCAAATGATATATATATATATATCCCACATTTCCCAATATTCAACTAATTTAAACGTAATCATACTTACATGCTTTCCTCAACAAAACCACCACGATCATCGACACATTATAACCCTTATTTAAAAAGAACATAGGTTCTAAACATGGATTCTAACCAAAATAGCATTTCTACCCACAAAGCTTCATCATGGCATATAAAGCAAGAAACCAAGCAATACAAGCACATACAAGCACATACAAGCGCATTCAAACACATTCACTCAAAAATATACTAGAGATGCTAAAGGCAAAATAGGGATATACTTACAATTCTCCTAGCTAGCTTATATGAGTTCTAAAAATAAGAGAAGTATTTTATTAGAATATGCTAAGAACACACCATTTTCAAAAAGGAGATTTCTTTTAGAAAGCGTGAACATAGGAAGTTTTCTTCCCTACACTTCTAGGTTTATCTTAAAGTAACCAAGTCACTTACCTCTTCTAGGATTTCCTCCTTCCAAAACCACTAGCTTCCTCTTCTTCTAAGTTTGGAGTGTTTAGGTGTTTAGGTGGTGAAGTGAAGTGAAGCAAAGTGGAAGAAATGGAGAGGTGAGTTGCCGTGAGGTAGAGTGAGTGGTGTGTGTGTGTGTGTCCGAATGAAGCAACCAAAAGGGTGGGGAAGCAAGGCCATTCGGCCATGGGACTCTCCTAGGCTCTAGGCCACTCATTCCCCTAAGCTTGGGTGATATGTGATAGGTTTGAAAGACCTTTGAGTGACTCCCATCACTTGATCACATCAAACCTAATCTAGTTCATTCTAGGTTGAAGATTTTGCTTCCTATTTCTCCCCACATGGCCGGCCTCTCTCTCAAGGGTTCCAACCCTTTTCCATCATCTCACATCACCTCTTGTCCCCCCAACCATCATCTCATAGGTCACTCTAAGGGATTTGAGGATCAACTTCTTGGGAGAAGTCAGAAGTGGGGTTTGAACCCCTTGCCTCCATCTGAAACCCCCTCTTCTTCCTACTCTCATTTCCCTCTTGTCACATGCTCCATCAATCAACTATTCACCTCATCTTTTACACATGCTTGTCCTATCACTCTTACACAAATCCATAGCCTAGATTTGGTAGCAAAAATAATGTCAAAAAGGGGAGGGGGAGTCAGCTATACACCATACCCGAACCCTCACTTTTCTTCCTCCCACCTTTGTGTCCATCAATCCACATCTCAAGTCATCTTTCTCTTACATCCTCTTACACATCAAGTCTTGTCTATTCTTACACAATCTCACATGTCCATTCCATCTAGATTTGGAAATATGTTTATGGGAAAATCCTAAGGCATTCGGCTATAGCCCCCACCGAACCCCTCTCTCTTTTCTCGTCTTCAAATCTTCTCAAATCTTGCCTCATCATTTGACTAGATATGGTAGAATCCCATGATGATCTTATTTGGCAAAAATCCTATGCCTTACATGCCTATCTAGATAGGAAAAGATGTGAAGATTCTATCTTGATCTTCTCTTTCCTTTCTCCAACCAAAACAACTAGTCAACTTTCTCACTTACTAGTATTTTCCTTTTTTCAACTACTAGTCTTGGTTTAACTTACTAAACTTCTCCTAGCTTGACATGTGTCATCAAGCATGGGCTTGAGTTGACTTCATTTCATGGACCTATGGGCTTATCCTTTCCACTTGGGCCCAAAGTTTTAGTTATGGCCTTAAGGCCTTCAACTTCTAAGCCCACATTTTAAGGCTTTATCTACTAATTTACCTAGGTCACTATGCTCTACTTGTTAAATTAAATAAAAGCATAGTATGGAAATTCGGGATTGTCACACTCAGTCATTTCTTTGCATTACTCATAAAGCTTATATAAAAGAAAGTAAAATGTTTCTATCATGCATTGTGCAGACATAAGCTTAGTTTTTATCATGTTATTTCTGAAATGTGAAAAGAGTGATATTAAGGATCTGAAAATTTGTGCATTGATTTTATAAAGATGATCTGACTTTGTTTTGTTTATATAAGAATCTTTCTAAAAATAATTTGGAACTATGTGTTATTTTGTTGACTCTAAAAATCTTTGGTATGGTATACTGGTTTGTATCTGACTCTGTCTCTGTTCTGCCCTGTCTCTGCTCTGTTTGGGTTGATACCAACTTCTCTGTCTCTGAGTGCACCCATTTTGGATACAAAGTGGTTTATTGTGGACTTTCCTGTGTGCACACTCGGGGCTTCGAGAATGATTAAGGGAAAGTTTTCACCTCTGTCTCTGCCTGGTTTGGCCACCGGGATTAGCACAATCCTGCCATGGGGGTTAAACATGGTCTCTGCTATGTAAGATACTCTGTTTTGATATGATGATGATGCTCAGTTTGTTATGTCAAAGTACTCTGTGTTTTTTTTATGATTTAAAAATCATCGCTCTGTTACGTTTGAAAATGTGTTTTGTTCTGCATATTAAAACTAAAGAATGTTTTTGTCTGCATATTGTACTTTGAAAATTGCTCATGTTTGCACTCTGGTATATGTTCCTTGCTTACTAAGTTGTGGTTAAACTCACCCCTTATCTCTAAATATTTTTCAGATGAGTTTGGATATTTCAGCCAAGGATCAGATTATGAAGTATTGGGTGAGATGACTTAAGAATGATTAATTAAGCATAGGGAATTTATATGAATATTGATAAGGTTTAGTAAGAAAATATTATTGTATTCTGGTGAGTTAGCATTTTTTTTGGGTATTGATGATATTTTGGAAATGAGTTTTAAGACCAAGCTCTATATAATATTTGGAAATTTGGAGTATTTAATTATGGTATTGCATGCAAGTATTGTAATAGGTAGTAACTCTCGGACCCCTGCGAAACCAGGACGTTACATATCAATCCAATAGGAACAAGGTCCGACCAAAGTTGCCTTCTCTCGATAGACTTAGCGTAAACTGCTGTAACGATCAACGAGAAATTAATCAATAAAGTAACATATTGATTAGAAATTTCCATAATATTCACCTGTAAAACCGCATACCAAAAAGCCCATAGCTTCTCGTCTGATCCACCATTAGAAAAATATTCATCAAACCTCAAGATATTCTGCCAACGTAAAATATTACTATCTTTACAAATGTGTCCAGCGATAATCAATAGTTTAGGTTTATTTTATTTTAGCAAAGTTCTTAGCCTTTCTTTTGAGGTTCCAAGACCTCGACATTTCTAAAATAATATTTTATCAATCATGAGTCAAACTTGGAAGGACTACTTGGAGTCCTTGAAGAACTTCGTAATTGCATACCTTTTCATACCTCCTTTTTGTCAATTTCAGTATTAGAAAAACCATCTTTCTCTTTCCCAACATGTGGTAAGACACCCTCACCACTAGATTCTAAGATAAATTGCTGGTTTTTCCCATTTTGCGCAACCTCAATCATCCCACCACCACAAGATCTTAGATGTAAATCTTCGCCATTCATGTCAAGGTCTTCAACCAGCACTATATCACTAGGATCCTGTTCATGGGACCCACTTGATTCTCCTGCTAACTGAGTTTGTTTGTCACTCATGATCTCCTTGTCCCCTGTACAAATATCTGTTAATTTCTCTATATCATCAAGGTCTTGTGAAATTGAACATTATGAATCATCCAGCCCTACGTTAACTTCTTTATTCTGATTATTTCCTGTGCTGTCTAGTTGGTTTTTTTCCAAGTTCAGTACTCTTCTCACCCAAACCTTCACCTACTTGTCTTTGCCATGACATTCAACTCTGGACCACTAATCTTTTTTGACACCCAAACTTTGGCTTATTCTTTCTTTTTTTCCTCAACATCAGCCATTGCCCTATAGGTGTTTATATTGTTCTATTGAATTTTACACCTCAAACAAAACGTAGGAAGCATTTCATTGACCACTTCCTGATAAATACTTGATGGGATCTTCGACATTCCAATCCAAATATGATGAAGGGGTGGATGAGAAATATTCATCAAAACACAAAGTCTCGCCCCATCTATCCATGTTGCACATTTGGTGGCATTTTCTTTACGTAAATACGACCCAATTGGTGCTGTAATATTTCCGAGATAGGATTCTTGGTAAAAATTTGGAGACAAACTAGGTAGGGTATGTGATGCCCCAATTTACGTCTAGTATTTAACATAAATCGAGGTGTCAGAATAAGTAACACTAGGCTACTCATCCCCATACGTAACAAAAATTTAATGCATGAATCTAGATTTACTTTAATATGCCATATGATTCGCAGCGGATCAGGTCTAAAAATATAAAAATTTCTAAAGATCACATGGAAAACTTATGAATACTACATCCACATCATTCATTCGTAGCTTAGCATTGTACTGTTATATATACATAACCCAAGTAGTCATCACAGTTATAAAAATACTTGTAGTATTACAAAAGATCATCCTTAAAACCACTAAGGTTCCTTTTTCACTTTAGGAAATTCTCTCCCATAGCGAAATAAATCTAGACTAAGACAAAAATCGCGGTGGAGATACTGTCCATGTGGTGTCGTGTAAACTCCACAAACGAACATGGAACCGTCTAGTCCTAAAGTCAAGCAGCATCCGATACGTCGTTCTTCCTCAGAAAAAGCAGATGTATCGTGGATCCAAAATCCCATCGGCTAAGCATAGATGGGAGGTCCAAAAGAAGTGAAAGAAAGGTCAACATAGGGACTATAATAAAAAAGTTTCTTAGGACTCTTCGGAGTCTCCTACAGTATCGGAGCTTTCCCCTTGTTGACCATCAAATGCTGTAGTATAGTTTATATTCCCAAGGAAAAATATAGAAACACATAAGAGTGAGATTTTCTTAGAAATTTCAGTAAATATACAATCAGCTTAATAGAGCATAGACAAAGGCAAACAATTATATTCATAGAAAACAGTAAAAGCACATAACTTAAAATATACTCCATGCGACTTATGCATGACTTATGGTTAACTGGACTAGACAGATATGCAATCTTATGAGGACTTATCACATTTTTTCTTAAATTATTATCTTCTTAAAATTCTACTTAATTTTTATCCTTGATGGGCGTTACATATCGCCATCTCCATCGGGTTTCTCAGCATGAAACGTCATCTTGGCCATTCATATAACTCATTAGTCATCCGGGCATTACGTATGGCTATCCCCGTTGTGATGAGTTTTGTGTCAGTCTTTCAGGCATTACGTATCGCCGTCTCTGTCATGACACGGAACATACTTAACATAGTGGGCGTTACGTATCGCCGTCCCCGCTTGTCATGTCAGTCATACAAGCATTACATATCGCCGTCTCCATCATGACACAACTCTTAACTTATCAAATCACGTCAATCTTTCGGAAGTTACATATCGTCATCCCCACCATGACGTGACTTAAGTCTTATCATGTTCTCTTAAAGTTTTCTTCACACATTTTCTTAAAACAGACGTCATAACTTATGACGACACATATATGTGACGAAATGCAACATACGCATAAATTTATACTTATGACATGCATATTTCATGTCCATATAAATCTTATAACATGTGAATTCATATCACAGTAAGACACATCACATGTACAATCATTTACGTCACATCAATTCATAACATTAATATATAACGAAAATTAGTTAAATAACAAAATAAAATATTAAAATATTATTAAATCAAGCCTGGCCAAAGCTTCTAGAGGATTAAACCTTATTCTATTTTAATTCAAATCATGCTTAAATTCTCATATTTAACATGTCAAATTTTCCTTAATCAATAATCAATTTAAGCATATTTACCTTATTTTCTTGAATATTTCCTTAATAATTTCTAACATAAGAATTCTTGAAAAATTTTCAAGTAAATTAGAATTTCTAAACTTACCATAATTATTAAAATATCATTCAAATAATTAAAATCAAGTCACTAAAAATTTAGAATAAAAAAAATTCACCAATGAAGTTAATGTTTACTATGATAAACTCGATTCTATCACTTTAATCTCAATTTCATCATTTATTGAATCCTTATCTCTGACAACTTAAAACATAAAAGTTGTATATCTCTCTCCTATATTTCCATCGCTTCTTGAATTATTCAAATCCGACATCAAATGAACAAGTTATAATCGATTTACCAAAAGGTGTCAAATCTGCCAATAATAACTTTATTAAGAATGAAATTTACTAGAGTTGGCTTCTCATTTTTTTCCAAATCAAGACCTCACGTTTTCACTAAATCCTTTTCATATAACATCATAGAATATATTTCTAAGGTCACATAATTTTCCTAGCATTTCTCCATAATAAAACCAATCAAAATATACTTAGATTTCATTTCATCATATAAATATGACTTTAAGAGTCCAATACTAGCATGTATAGTTCAATCACTCAAATAGGTCATTTACATGCTAAATTTAAGCTAAAATTTGGACTTACAACTTCTCCAAAGCTTGCTTGAAATGATCAAACCAGTCCTTGCAAGATTTTCCTCAAGATCAATCACTTGAGCTCACTTAAGTGATGTTTGGAAGTTCAAAGGCTTAAGGAAGGTTTTTCTTTGTATCTTATCAAGTTGGATGTGTGCTACATTCTCCAAAGATATTTAGGAGACTCTCAATCACCTATTTATAAGAGGGTGGTCGATCCATATGAAGGAAAGAAAAAGAACATGCAGCTAAGGGGTGACCCGTTACCTTTTGCTTGGGAAATGAGGTGTCATACCTCAAGATCAAATGATTAAATCTAATTATCTGAGATCTTAGGCTTTGTAGAAAATATCATCATCTAATGGCTAATATTAAGATATTTTAGCAGCCAAAAATGATCAATGGTTGAGAAGAGGTCAACTCATATAAGGCATGAGCTGGCATTTCACCTAACCATGCATGAACCAAACCATTCTCTAGGTTTCTTGGTGTTTAACGCCTCTCCAGCCCCTTCTTATTCAATTGGTCACATGTTAGTCTTCCTAAGACACCATTTAAAATGTTCTAGAAGGTATCTTTTAGGTTTAGTTAGGATAAATTCTAGTTTTGGCTTACTTAATTACCTTTCAACATATTTTATCCCTTTGTGTTTCCTTTACATTTCTGGGCTAACCAAACTTCTAGATCAACTTTTCTTCACTTGTCACTTATTCTTACACATGTCAAGATACCTGAAAATTTCAGAATCAACCACATATTTCATCACATGCCCAAATTTGATACATTTCATCTGAGTCGAGTTCTAATTGAGCTTAATCCAGAACTGTCTACTTCTTGCCCAATTAAGTCATTGATCTCGTCCGAATCTTCAGAAACCCAAAACATAAAAGTTTTAGATCTGTCTCCTAAGATTCTATAAGAATTAGACTCACATCATTTAGACCTCATATGAATAATTTATTCTCATTACACTAAAATTTGACAGACTAATCTGAGAACACTTAATCTAGGCACCAAGTGTTTGATTTTGGTTCTATCACTTCCTCTTGAATTTCTACCCTAATTTTCAAAATTCAACCCCTTCTAGGTTTAAATTGAATTTCTCTAGTTGATACCTTGTTATAAATCTCTAATTCTATTACCTTGGAAAATATATTTCCAATAAATTCCTTTAAAATAATTTCAAGTAAAAATTTCATCTTAAAAACATTTCGGGCTATTACAGGGTAATCCAAACTAGGACCATAACAGGCTCGATTTCTTCATTAAAATCCATAATCCATTAGAAGACTCGATAATTGACACCATCAACATCATTGCTTTCTCGGGATAGAGCCTTAAAAAGTCATCCTCCTTAAAGAACCGGACAAACACTTTGCATGGCTTTCTCATCACCGAGATAATGGGTTGGCTAGACAAACTCGATCTTCCATTGATAAAAACTCTGATACAGTTCAGGGAAGACCTCTGTCGAATAAACTTCATCACAATAGCAAACCGAAAAGGCTCGACTGACTTCTATATCTCTTCCTTCATAAACTACACAAAAACCTCACCATCAATCATTTTCGAGGCCTAAACGGAATGACCACCTCAGGAATGGCCTGAGGGGTTTGTGGAACCAGATCCGTGAATGTCCTCTGTCTCTCTGCTGTCATCGGAAGGCCACTAGGACCCCCGGTGGTAGCCATCACCACCTTTGAAATTCTAACCCTAGTAGAGCTCAAAAGGTCTTCCTAGGCACATCACCCAAACCCTAACCTGTTAGTTTTATTATCTTTGCTCTTAAACTTGCATCTTGTAGTGTTTATTCTAACTCCTTGTGGATCGACACCCTGAACTATACTACACCACTGTGTAGCAGTTTGGACATAGTCAAACTTTGGCGCCATTGCTGGAGAGACGATAATCAAACTTTGGCGTAATCAGTACAAGACATAATTTACTTCAACGGTGTCTAAAAGAGGTAGCTTTGTTCCCTCTTTTAGCTTGTTGCATTATTTTTTTCTTGTGTGCACAGATATGAAGATGCCTTGGGTAGATTTGCTCATAAACCTGTGCTAGAGTCTTAGAACTCTTTAGGACTACCTCCACCCTACACGCACAACCACATTATCGCGCATCATATTTCCAGCCAACACTCGCCAAGTTGATTTTAAAATAGGAATGATACATTTGCTTCCCACCATTCATGGTCTAGAGAATGAAAATCCTTATGTACACATCAAAAACTTTGAAGAAGTAGTTGTGACATTCCATAAACATAATGCTACGAATGATATTGCGAGACTTAAATTCTTTCCTTCCTCTTTGAAATATAAAGAAAAGAGTTGGTTATACTCACTAAGATCACGATCAATCAGATCATGGAGTGAGATGTCACAAGTCTTTTTTAACAAATAATCTCTACAACATAAGACTAATGATTTAAAAAGACAGATCTCCACTTTTGCACAAAAGGATAGTGACACTTTGTATTAGGGTTGGGAGAGGTTTAAAGAGTTGTTGAGTATGTATCTTCATCATGGGTATGAGAATTGACTCTTATTCAAATATTTTTATGAGGGACTTATATCGAGAGAGTGCCAATTCATAGAGATGATGTGTAATGGTGAGTTTTGCAAAAAAAAAACCCTGATAAAGCCATAGAATATCTCAATGAGCTTGCTGAAAAAGCTCAAACTTAGACAGAACCTAGTGCTACTGAAAGCACACAACCTATTGAAAATCTACATGGTGGTGGAATTTACCATATAAGGGAAAACAATAACCTAAAAGCTAATGTTGGGATCCTTACTAGGGAGTTAGAGGTGTTAAAAACTATGGGTAGATCACCTAGGTCAAGCGTGCCCCACATTTCTTGAAATGAAGGAAATGTATCAAGAACAATGTAATGCTTCTTTATATATATATATATATATATAAGAAGTCTTTTATACCTTTCTTCGATACCTATAATTTAAGGTGGCATTATCATCCCAATTTTAGTTAGAAATTTGAAAACAGCAACTAGCCCAACCACCTTGAAGTTTACCATATGCCTCTATATTAGCCCACACCTTCTAGGACTCCTTTAAAGGACACCTTACATGCATTTATTGGGGCTCAAGGTAAAACAAACCAGAAATCTGAGTCAATGATCACCTAATTGGTTGAGGAAAAGTAAGAGACTAGGAGTCATGTCTATAAGCTAGCCAATGCCTTAATAATAAGTGAGGGTGAGAAGTTTCCATCCCAAGCTCAACCTAATCCTATTGGATTGCAAATGGCACAAACTTCTAACCCTAATAGTCAAAATCTTAAGGATGTAAATGCCATAACCACTCGAACTGCAACGGTTATAGAACCAATTCATAAGCATAGGGAGACATACGAGAAATTAGGTTATGATGAGGTTGATACCTCAAAAGATGATGGGCAAGCAAAAAGTCCATCTAGGGTGCCCTTTCCCCTAGCCCTTGGGGCCACTTCAAAAGCAGCCAACATTAATAATGAGATCTTGGAGAACCTTAGGAAAGTGAACTACTGCATGTTATTAAACGAGTTTCTACTATTTGAGTAAAATATCTGCAAGTGCATACAATCGTAACAAGTAGTAAAATATTTTTAAAAAAAAATAGAAGTCGAACCCACAGAGGTTAATTATGCTATTTAATACTAAAATTTACTAAATTAATTACTATTTGAAAGATTGAAAAACAAATAGAACGATTTATTATCTAAATTAAATTGAAATACTTAACAAAAATAAATCTACTAACAAAAGAGTATAAAATTTAAGATTATAAAAATATAATAAGGATAGATCTAGAGTTTTTTATATCATCTAACAAATCTCACACAATTTATTCTTTCAAGTTATTAAATTTCAATAATCTCATATTGATGATAAATTGATGATAAAAGTTACTTAACTATTCAATATTTTCCCTCGAACAATATTAAAAGTATCTCCAACTAATAATTCCATATCTCTATGTGAATTTAATTAATTGGAGATTCATTAAATTCTTTAGATTTTTCTTTAAAAATACACCAGTTGCGGTAAAGTATTTTTACTTTCGCTCAACTAATGATGTTTAAGCCTAGAGGTAGAATCACAAATCACCTCTCGGCCTCATTGTAATTCAATAAATCAAGTAATAATTGGCCAGAAAGTCGCAAACATTAAGAATAAGAATTAACACTTAATTATGAAAATATTAAAAGTAAAATAACTTAAAATTAAAATTGTGTGTTCAATACTAACTAGAATACATCAAAACTTTAGAAAATAAAATGTAAATCATAATAAAATTAAAAAGAAAGAGAATAAAATTAGTATTCTTCGTTGAACTAAATTGATAAAATATATAGGTCTCGCCTCTACCCTCTAAATCCCACTTCTAAAAAAGACTCCGAATAAAAACTCTAATTTTTGCTATGATATTCCACCTCTCGATTTCTCACTTTTTATTTTTCTATTTTCTTGATATTCTCAATTCTGGTCCCTGCATGTCTATGTCGCGGCGCGGATGAATATCATTAAATTATGGCTTCTCTCTAACCAATGTATATATATATTGTGCGGTTCTTATGTTTCAAAATCCCATTCAATTCTGTGCCCAACTCGATTTTCTCCGTTAAACCATGCGGTGCTCAAAATTAAATCCCAAAGCACTATAATCATGCGGGCCCAAGTGAATTAGAAAGCTGAAGTGCAGGCCGATGTCCTAAGTGCTCGCCCAGTTGCCATGCCCCAAAAGCATTTCATGAGGTTTAAAATGTGCGGCTCAGTGGATTGAAGGCGAATGCAACGTGTGGGCCCGAAGTGTCTTTAAGTGTTGAAGCCTAAGTAATGCTGCGAAACATGCGTCGGCCTCATGTGAATTTAAAAAACCAAGTCAACATGAAATTCCTCTTCCGAAATGAAGTGCAGGTCTCCCTTCTAAAGTGTAGTGCCGTGCCTTTAATTAACCTCAAACCGTGCGGCCCATTTGTGTAACTGACAGAAGCAGCAAGCGTGTGGCTCTCTTGCTTTAAGTCCCAGTGTATATATATATATATATATATATATATATATTATTATGTGCAGGTTGCGGCCCAAGATGAATTCCTATCAGCAACGTGGTCCAATAATCGAAGAAATAAAGAAAATCAAAAGAAATAAAGAAAACTAACAATTTTACTAAGTAAAAAAATAATAAAATTCATGTAAAAAAAATACTTAAACCAAAGTTCTCAAATATTTGTATACAATTAAGAGGATGAACCATGTTAAGAAGACTATATTTCTGACAGAGCATGTAACGCTCCGGTCCCGTAGGGGTCGGAGAGTTACTTCCTATCACAGAACCTACATTTCAACAGAATAATTAAAAACTCAAAATTCTCCAATATTATATAAAACTTGGTTCCAAAAAATTTATTCCTCAATATCACCAACTCCAGAAATGCTACGTCACAAGAATGCAATAATATTTCCTTACTAATACTTATTAATACTCATATAAACTCTCTATGATTAATCAACCATTCTTAGGTCATCTCACTCAATGCGCTTTCATAATCCGATCCTTGGCTAAAAGATCCAAACTTATTTGAAAAAAATTCAGAAATAAGGGGTGAGTTTAACCACAACTCAGTAAGTAGAGGACATAAAATAGTGTGCAAACATGAGCACTTATCAAATATTCAGAATGCCGAACAAAATTTTTCTTATTTTTAGAATGTAGAAACAAATCATATCATCATAAATCCGAGCGAAAGTTTAATATAAACAAAAACAAAAAATCCCTTTAGCATAGCATAACCAAAACATTTTATCAGAACAGAAATGCTATGTTTAACCCCCGTGGTAGGGTTGTGCAAACCCCGGCGGCCAACCGAGCAGAAACAAAATGTGAATTTTTCCCTTATTATTCTCGGAGTCTCAAGTGTGTACACAGGAAAGACTATACAGAAAACCACTTTGTAACCAAAATGGGTGCACCGGAAACATAAATAGTTAGTACCAACCCAGAACAAAACAGAGCGGAACAAAACCAGAATGTCATGCCAGAGATTTCAAAAATCATATCATATCATATCAGAATACAAAACTTTTCCAAAACAGAATAGAATCAGATCAGAAATATCATTTATGTAAAAACTTTCATATTCGCTCTTTTTCAGTTCGAAAAATAGAATGTAACAAAAATTAGCTCATGTCTACACCAATTCATGCCAAAAATACTTTATTCTTATACAGAATCTTATGCATATGTGAAACAAATAATTGAGGTGATTTCAAAGTTTCTTTTCGTAACTAAAACATGCATATTTTTTAAAAGAAACCCCAATTCATTTTTTTAATGCAAAGTCTAGCATAGGAACCCTGCTTACCTGAACTTCTTAGCTTTCAGAAATTCTTCACAATAATACTGACCGAAAACTCAATCGTCACCTATAAAATATTCATGTAATTCATTAAATCCAACCGAACACATAGTTCACATTTTAATTTGAGATATGAAAAAAAAAAATCCGCCATCTACCGTTAACATCTAAATGTCCTCGAAATCTTGGAAAATCAAACCTCCTAAAACGTTTGAATTTACCAAATTTTTCCAAAGTCCTAAAATATTAGAAATTCTCCCATATCCCAATTTCTCTTAATAAAATACTTAACCCAACAAGTCTCTTACATAAATCACAACTTGATCTATTAAATAAAATGCAACACTACTTATCCCGGTCCAAATTTATTGGAAACCCGAATCCATAAGTAATTTTTGAATATGAGAAAAAAGGACACAAAAGCATTCAGTTTCAAAACAATTTTACAAACACTCAAATAAATAAATAAATCCAAAATATAGAAATAACGTCTTCGGAGAACAAAACTAGGTTTAATAAAACACCCATGCAGATTGTTTTAGTAACTTAGAACAACTTCCATAAACCTTGAGATCAACTGAAAACAAAAGAAATTGATTAAAACAAAAGCTCGTGTGACAGAGACTCACCAACAGGAGAGGTAGTGAATGGAGAAACTAGAGACAAGGTGGCGGTCTAGTGTGATCGGCGAGGTGGAACAAGACTGGGAAAGAGAGGGAGTAAGAAAACTGTCACTCACGGGGGGAGAGAGAGTGATGAGTGAGAGACAAAAATGAGATAGAACATTGAGAGGGATTGCAGAGGAGATTGTGGGCACGACGTGAACTTAAGAAAAAGGAGCAGCGGCTTGGGGTGGTGTGAGGTATCTAAAGTTACTTTCTATGCAGTGAGAGTGAGGTGTTTCGCAACGGACCGTGCGACGAGAACCACTTGAAATGCAATGGCTTGGATGCTCTGTTTCGGGTTGTTTAAAACAGGGGGACATATATGAGTTTCAGTGGTGGTCACGGGTGTGATTGCAGTGGTTGGCAAAAAGAATGGAAAGTGCTCTGCTTCGGGGAACAAAAATAGGGGATGATCGGCGAGGCTAAGAGTGGTGCAGGGCTGGGGAAGTACCTAGAATGTACAAAGGTGTTTTGTGCGTGAAGAAGGGGCTGTTATGGGTTGCACTGAGCAGTGCGGGGAGGATGGTCATGGTGGCTACGCAAGGTTGTTTTTCTGTGATGAAGAGAGCGCACTGGAGTTGGTCTAGCATGAGGTTAGCGGCGGCAAAAAGGTTTTTCCTATGCATGAGGGGTAAATGCAACTATATATATAGGGTCGAACGTTTGAAAACCTAGAGAAGAAAACCAGAAAAGGAAACCGCAAGGGAGGAAAAACACGCGAAATAAAAGGAAACATAACTCTAAAGATGATACAAGAAAATAAAAAGAAAGGGCAACGTATACTGATAGCAAACAATTGCCGAGAAAATAGTGGAGATTGGAAGAAGGAAAGTTTAGAAAGTATACGCGTGGCAAGGGATCCGGAAAATAAAATTTTAAAGAGTTAGGACTCAAGAGTCCATTTGATATAAATAAATAAATAATAATAATAATAAAACATTTAAAACAAAAAGCGGAAGAACTGCTAAAATCTTGAAATTAGAAATGTCGAAGTCAAATAAATAAAATAGTAAATAAAAAAAAGAGAATCAAAAACTCAAACAGGCTTTTCACACTACCTAAACCAAAATAATTTTAAAAGCAAAATGGCTCCGAAATTGGATGTTACAAAGCAAGTTAGTGCTCTAATTGAGCAATGAATTTGTGACAACCAGTTTTTTTTCATTAGAATTTTTTATGCTTGGAATAGATGTTTTATTTTAAGTCATTCTTTGAAGATATTTGGAGATGTATCTATTATTTATTTCTTTAGGTTTTTTCTTGTATAAGATATTTATAAGTTAGGTCCAATGTGACGTCTTCAATCTATGCTTGGGAGTTAAAGCGTAAATTGAAGAATCAAAGTTAAAGCGTAAATTGAAGAATCAGAGTAAGTAACACTCAGCTACTTACCCCCATACGTATCGAAAGTTCAGTGCATGCACCTAAGCTTACTATTAAGTGCGATGAAACTTGCAACGGAAAAATATCTAAATAAAAATTTTCACAAAGTAAACTAATGATCACATGGTGAAAATATAACCATAAACATAGCATATTATTTACATCACTACATTGTCTTAATTTATATCGTAACCCAGTTAGTTTTTTCTATTATATACCAATACATAACTTATCCACATACAAACTTAGAGCCATCTCGACTCTTTCTTAACTTCTAGAAACTCTCTCCCATGACAAAACCTGTCTAAACTAATACAAGAATCTCGACGAATGTATTGTTCATATGGTGTCATGTAGACCCCGCATATGGACAACGAATCATCTAAACCTAACGTCAGGCAACACCCAGTACGTCGCTGCTCCTTTGAAAATGCGGACATACCATGTCTCCAAACCCCCATCGGACGATCATAAATATCATATATGGGAGAGTCAAAATAGTCAAAAAGTGATAAGTTAGAGGGCCTTTTAGGGCTCCTCTGGGCCTCCTGAAACATAGGGGCCTTGCCCTTTTCCATCGTCATTTCCTGCAATAAAGATTTATATGCACAAAAATATGGAAACACACAAAAGTGAAATTTCTTTAGAAATCTTATTAAGCATACAACTAACTTAATGAAACATAGACAAAATAAAATATTAACATACATAACAATTATCACAACATGTAATTTATGAAATGCATAATGGGATATATGCGTGACTCACATTTTTACTTTCTATATCGACTTATACTTTTCATAGACTCACTATATATGCTTACACTCTTATTTATTTTATTTCATTTCTTAGTTTTGTGGGTCTTACTTATTTCTTAACCTCGACGGGCGTTACGTATCGCCATCTCCACTGGATTCTCTTAACATGACGCATCAACTTGGCCATACATATAACTCGTCAGTCGTCCGAGCGTTATGTATCACCATTCTGGTCATGACACAGAATATACTTAACATAGCGTGCGTTATGTATCACCATCCCCGCTAGTCATGTCAGTCATTCACGCATTACGTATCGCCATCCCTATTGTGACACGACTCTTATTTTGCGACAGACGTTACGTATCGCCATCCTTGTCGACATGTCAGTCATACGAGCATTACGTATCGCCGTCCCCGTCATGACATGACTTTAGTCTTATCTTAGTCTTATCATATTCTTATTGAATTTTCATATCTTATTCTCCTTGAAACAAAATTCATGATTTATGATGACACGTATGTGACGAACTGAGACATGAACATAACCTTAGACTTTTGAATGCATATTTCATGGGACATATGACATATAAATTATGCATTTGCATTCCACATATAATTATTATATTGAATCACATGCATTTCAACAAAAGAAAATTTTAGATTTTAAACTAATATGGGATCTCACTCAAGTCAAGTATCGCGCGAATATCAAGCAAAATTTCTATCTGTATCTCGCTCAAGCCAAACAATGAGTGAAAGGCAAGCGTAGTTTTCGCCTGTATCTCGCACGAGCGAAATGTCGGGCAAAAGTCGAACGAAGTCTCTGCCTGTATCTCGCTCAATCTAGAAGTCGAGCGAAAGTTGAGTGAAGTTTCGGATTAGGTACTTTTCTAACATAAAACAAGCCACATTTCCACACCAAACCCAATTCATACACTTATAAGTTCACACTTTATCTTTCTTGTATCTAAACAAGTCAATCCTTTCATTCTCAAAATACCAAATTTTCCTTTAGCTTTCCAAAAACAAACTCAAGCTTAACTATATGGTTTTTCTCATTTTTTTTGTTAAATCAAGGTTTGTTATTTTCACATATCTTCTTCATGTATCAAAATAAAACATTTTTCTAAGTTCTTACAAATTTTCTTAGCATTTTTCTATAACAATAACTAATCCAACACATAATAGCTTTCATTTCAACACATAAACAAAGTTTAAGTTCAAAAAATAACAAACATAATCTTATCATCAAATCACTTATTCTATGTCAAAATTAAGTTAAATAGTGTACTTACAAATTTCTCCTAAGCTTGTTTAGATTATTGAAGTAGGTTTTGTGCAACCTCCCCTCCAAGACCCCTAAGTTGCTCTCTTTTGATGTTTTGGTGAAGTGAGTGTGTTTGAGTGAGTTTTTCTTGTTTCTTTTTCACTATGGCCAAAAGTTTTCTCTAAAAGGAAGAAAAGAGAGACTTACATGCATATATATAGGCATAGGAGGCGTGGCTTAAGGGTGAAAATTCTTGGGGTACTCAGCAATGCCTTTAGCTTAGTATGGTGAGGTGTCTACCCCTCACTTAGCCCTCATGGTCAATTTGAATCCACCTACAAGCTCATCTTGATCCATGGCTCAAAAAGGTTCCAACACATGGGGATAAAATAAAAGAGTATCGAGTGTAATCACCAAGGGATGTAAATCCGGCCCCTTGGCCATTTCTTGTGTCTCACAGCTTCTAAGATATTTTTCCCCTCTTGCCACATGTTCCAGCCCTCATTGGTACATTTGGGACATTTTGGAAGAGTTTTCCCAATGCTTGGTTGGCTATTGGTTAGGAGCAAAGGGATGGTTTGGCTGGTTTAGCTAGTTCCTTACCAATCAGATTCACTTTTAATTCCTTCATGGTTATAAGCTAATTAACCTTCTAGAAAATCTTCTTCCACATGACACCTACCTCCCCACACATGTCTAAATGATAAAAATGGAAAAAACCAATCAAATTCAACCTCCTAAAGTGAGGCGGTGGCACATTTTATTTTCGGGCTTTAGTTTTCATCCAATTCAGGTCAGTCCACTTCCAGCTCAAATAGTCTAGTGATCCACTTCGATTATCCGAAATCTCAAAATATGAAAATTTTAGATCATCATCTTAGAGTTCTATAAGATTTTGAATCACCTAATTAGAAGTTCATATGAGATAGTTATCATTAATCTACTAAAACTCCACGAATCAGCCTGAAAACACCAATCTGGGCACACCAAGTGGTTGATTCTTAAAATTTCAATTTTTCTAAAATATCCCTTCAAATTTTCGAAAATCATCTCTTCCTAAATCTAAATTGAAATTCTCTAATTGTTACCTTGTTCTAATTTCCAAAATGTGATCATAATTCACCATATTTCACATAATATCTTAAGTGTCTTTAATTTAGTCCTTAAACCTAAGTGTCATATATTTCCAAAAATTTTCCTTAAAATGATAAAATAGCCTCTAAATGAATACATATATCCTAAGAAAGTCTTTTTTAAAAGGAAGGGTTATTACATCTAGAATAGTGGTGCCTAGCACTTGGTGAAATTTTGTGGACACTTGACTTGTTAAGAATATGCTACCTTTTAGAATTTTAAAGAGTCAAGTATTTGAAATTAGAGTTAGGCAAAAAGAAGCTTCGTCTTTACCTAATGGAGGCAATGAAATTGGATGAGAAAAAGGAAGAACTAACTCTATATAAAGATATCTTTTCTTAAGGAATAAGAAAATAAAGAGACATGTGACAAAAAGGAATTGAGACACTTGGATCAAATCCTTTGGGCAAAATATGACAAAGTTAGGTAAAAAGCAATTTTGTCATCTTCTTTGCAAAGGATTTTGGAACACTTCGCAAGTTAAGATTTCATATGTCTTTTGAAAATTTCAAAGGAGTCAAATGTTTGAAAAGTTGAGTTAGTCTTAGCAAAAAGGAATTCAAAATAATCAAATAAAGAATATTATTTTGAGGATTTTTGGCTATTGGATGAATTGTAGTAGGAAGAATAAACTTATACCTATTATTTTAGATTTTCTATGCAAAGATCACTTTTTAAGAGATAAAGAAACAAATGACACATGGTGATAAGGTGCATATAGAGGTGTTAAGTGCAAACAAAGATAATTGAGTGTTTCTCGATAATTTTAACGTCTCTCGATAATTTGAGCATAACGCTCTTACCCGATCTCCAATTTAGATGATTCAAGATGCTATAGAACACCAAGAGAAATATTTCAAACCATACAGCCCATTTGTGTAACTAACAAAAGTAGCAAGCGTGTGGCTCTCTTGCTTTAAGTCCTAGTATATATATATATATATATGTGTGTGTGTGTGTGCATGTTGCGACCCAAAATAAATTCTTATCAGCAACGTGCAGTCCAATGTTTGAAGAAATAAATAAAATAAAAAGAAATAAAGAAAACATAAATAAAAATTAAATTAAATTAAAAGAAATAAAGAAAAACTAACAATTTTAATAAGTAAAAAGGTAATAAAATTCATGTAAAAAAGTACTTATGCCAAAGTTCTCAAAAATTTGTATACAATGAAGAGGATGAACCATGTTAAGAAGACAATATTTCTGACAAAGCAAGTTAGTGCTCTAATTGAGCAATGAATTCTTCTTAAGTACAAGGACCCTGGTCCAACCATTGTATATAATATTGGAAATCATAAGTTTGGGCATGCCTTTCTAGATTTAGGAGCTAGTATTAATTTCATGCCATATTCTATTTATTTGCAGCTTGGTTTGGGTAAAATTAAGCCCACTTCTATTGTGCTTCAATTGGCTGACGATTCAGTCAAGAAATCGATAGGGATAATTGAGGATGTCTTAATCAAAATTGATAAGTTTTATTATCGTGTTGATTTCTTAAATCCTTGATACTAGTTCTACTATTGACTCTAAATCTAAAATTCTCTCAATTTTAGGTAGATATTTTCTTACAACTGCTAATACTCTTATTAATTATAGGAATGGTCTAATAAGGCTCTCTTTTGGGAATATAACTCTTGAGGTGAATATTTTTTCATATTGAAAAACAGCTAAACAAGAATGATGAGTGCTACCAAACATACATGATTGACTCACTCATAGATAAGGGAGCTCATACAACTCATGATTATGATTCCTTTGAATATTTTTTTATTAATTTTGAATTTGATACCATGAATTATTCATTTGATGTTGTTGATATTTATGCTATTTTTTATGAACCTCTGGATTATGACCCATGTGTTTGGCAACCAAAATTTGAAGAGTTATTTAAGAAAAGTGAAAAACATATTCCTTCAAATGTGGAGAGTCCCAATTTGAAATTGAAGCCATTGCCCTTAGGTCATAAGCATGTATTTCTTGGTCTAGGTGACACTCTTTCCGTTAGCATGTCTTTGAAATTGAATGATGGTAGGTTTAGGAGATTTCTATTAACCGATTTAGAGGAGTTGGGAAATGATACTTATGAGAACTCTAAAATCTATAAGGCTAAAATGAAAGTGTTTCATGACAAATATATTTTTAAGAAGATGTTTGAGCCTAATGACTGAGTAAACTTATATAATTCTAGACTTCATAAGCACCCAAAAAATTTCAGTCTAGGTGGACCAACTCCTTTGTATTAAGACATGTTTTTTAAAATGGGGCAGTAGCAATAGAGGATCTTAGCGATGGCTGGGTCTTTAAAGTAAATGGTCAATGCCTAAAAATACTTACTGATAGACAAGTTTCAGAAGTAGAAGACATTCTACTTGGACCTAGTCAATCAAACTTGACCACACCCTGTAGTATGTTTTTTACTTGTTTTCTTTTCTTTTCTTTTCTTTCAGTCTTTTTCTTTCTTTTCTGTTTGTTGTTGTTTTCTTTGTTTTCTGGTTGTAGAATAGTGTCATTTCGCCATTTCAATTTGTCATCTCTTATGCATACCAGGGTTGCCATCACACATTAGGTCTATTTTACCCTCTTCAATTACTCTACATATAGTATTGATTCTTAAACATTGAGGACAATGTTTTGTTTATGTTCACGTAAAAATATTTGCAAGTGCACATAATTGTAACAAGTAGTAAAGTATTTTTGAAGAAAACGGATGTTGAACCACAAAGATTAATTATGCTATTGAGTACTGAAATTTATGAAATTAATTACCATTTGGAAAATTGAAAAAAATGGAAAGATTGTACTATCTAAATTAAATTGAAATACTTAACAAAAATAAAATTATGAATAAAAGAGTATAAAATCTAAGATTGTAAATATAATAAGAATAGATATAGAGCAATGATTTCATCTAGCATATTTCACACAATTTATTGTTCTTAGTTATAAAATTCTAATAATTCCATGTTGATGATAAAAATTCTTTAATTATTCAACATTTTCTCTCAAATAATATTAAAAATATCTCCAACTAATAGGTCTATATCTCTAAATGAATTTAATTAATTTGAGGCTCATTAATTTTTTAAAATTTTTCTTAAAAATTTACACTAGTCGCGGTAAAGTATCTCTACTTTCACTCAATTAATGGTGTTTTATCCTAGAGCTAAAATCACAAATCATCTCTCGGTATCATTGAGATTCTATAAACCAAATAATAATTGGCCAGAAAATTACAAGCATTACGATTCAGAAATAATCACTTAATCATAAAAATATTTAAAACTAAAATAACTTGAAATATTAATTGTATGTTCAATGCTAGATTACATCAAAACTCTAGAAAATTTAATTAGTTCATAATGAAACTAAAAAGAGAAAGAATAAAAATAGCGTTCTTTGTTGGAGTCGGTTATTGAAACATGTGGCTATCATTTTTATTCCCTAGATCCGCCTCCTCCTTAAAAATATAAAGCTGAAAAAATCAACTAAGAATTGAAACTTCAACTCTAGACTCCATACCCCTCAATTTCATGCCAATAACATCCTTGTATATAGTAGAAAGAAACCCTAAGATTTTTTTGATTTTCGCTTAACTTTTGGAACTTGACTTGGTATGTGACGTTCCCAATTTATGTCTAGAAGAGAAACGCAAATTGAAGAGTCGGGATAGGTAACACAATGCTTCATACCCCATCGTACCGGTAAGATGTAGTACCTAAGCTTACTAGTAAAATACAGTACATGTCACAGCGGAATAAGGTCAGTTTTCAAAAATGCAAAGAGATCTAACTTTTTTTTTTCTTTTTGCATAGAGTGATCAAATGGCACTAACATACTCATAAGTCCCACAACATAATATTTACACAAACATAAGAGTACCAAGTTTTACAACTCCAAGTGTTTTCAAAATACAGACATAACTCATCATATAACTACCAAAGGGATTCTCTCTTAACCTTCCGATATTCCTTTCCATAGCAAAACATATTCATACTAATATCAAAATCTCGTTGGAGGTATTTTCCTGATGGGTTTATATAGACACCACTTAAAAACAAAGAGCCATCAGGACTTAATGATAGGCAACATGTAATATCTTGAAATTTCTAAGATGAAGTTTTATTTGGATTTCTTTAAAGGATTATATTTTGGGTATATTTCTAGGAAAATAGAGTTGGAAACCTAAATGAGAGTATTGGATTTAGAATAAGTGAGATCATGTATTAGAGAAAATATTATGGAGAAATCTTTGAGATTTGGAACAAGGTATCAACTAGAAAAATTCATTTTAAGCTTAGAAGGAGTTGAATTCTCAAAAATTTGGGTGTAGATACAAGAGGAAATGATTGAACCAAAGATCAAACACTTGGTGCACATTCTCGGATTAAATTGTCGAGTTTTAGTGTAATGATCCTAAGTTACTCATATGAGGTCCAAATGAGGTGATTCTAACTCATATAGAATCCTATGAGATAGATCTAAAACTTTCATGTTATGAGCTTTCAAATATTTGGACAGTATCAATGACTTATTTTGGGATCAAGTGGATAACTCTAGACTGAGTATAAATAGTACTCGAGTTGGAGAATATGGATCCAAATGGGATTCTATCCTAACTAAATCAGGAAGGGGCCTTCTAGAACTTGTTAAGTAGAGTCCTAAGAAGGTTAGCAAGTAACTAAATGGGTTAGGGGAAGGCTAAGGGGTGTGGTTAACCAGATGAAGGCTGGAAAGGGAGATGCATGCATGGTTAGGTGAGATGCCACCTCATCCCTTATCTCATAAGCTTCTACCCCAACCATTGATCAAATGGTTTAAAAAAATATCTCAAATGCTGACCATTGGATGATCATTTTAGCTGCAATGTTTAAGATTTTTGGGAGATTTAGTTAATCATAAAAAAAGGCTTAGGAGGGACAACTCATCCCATGCAAACCAGAAACCTATTGTCTTTACCAAGTTGCCCCTCTTCTTTCCTTCACATGAATCGACCACCACCCCTATAAATAGAAATTTGGGAGTCTTCTAACTCTTTTTGGTAATGTATCACATGAATCCCTTTAAAGGAAATAAAAAAAAATCCTTCTCTAGTCCTTTAACCTCTATAAACATCCTAGGTGAGCTTAGTAGGTGTTTTGAGGAGAAAGCTTGCAAAGATTTGGTTTGATCATCTTCAACCAGATTTAGAGAGTGTATAAGTTCATATTCTATCTTAACTTTAGTATGGAGATGGTTTATTTAGGTGGTTGGACTATACATGTTAGTACTTGTTAAAGTGTTATAATAAATCTCAGTGTTGTTTGAAATGGTTTTGTTAATGGGAATGTGTTAAATGAAGTTAGAAGAACCTAAAACTATGTTATAATAAGTAAAAATCAAGTTTATGTGAAAAGATTGTGAGTTTTGTATTGAAAAACCCCATACTCTGTAACTTCGCTCGACTCTCGCTCGACCGAAGGATCGAGGGAAGAACAACTATAAACCCTCACATGACTTTCGCTAGATGTTTGGCTCGAGCTAAGTGCAACCTGAGATTTCGCTCGACACTCGCTCGATGTTCTTCTCGAACGAGTTCAAACCCAAGAACTCTCTTGAATCTCACTCGATATCTCACTTGAGCGAGATACCCAGTTTGCTTAATGTTCGCTTGATATTCTGCTCGAGCGAGTTCCAACCTAAGACTTCGCTCGATTCTGGCTTGATACCTCGCTCGAGCGAGTTACCCTATTTTGCAAAAAATTTAAGGCTTTTGTTTGGATAAAAGTGGACATTAAAATAAGAAGAAATTATATGTGTTATCTAAATATATAGCATGTGTAAAACACTTTGCAGAATTTAAGATACATACTTTTGTAATTATGTGATAATTTAAGATTATATGCATGTTCTAGTATGTGGTGAGAATTAAGAAAAGTGATACATCATGTACTTGAGAAATATTCCTAAGAATAAGAAATGAACAACTAAGAATAAGAGATATGGATAAGTTAGTCACGTCATGAAAGGGACGGCGAGACGTAACGCCCGAATGAATGATGTGCTGACAGGGACGGCGATACGTAACGCCTGTCGTATGATAAGAGTGATATGTATTATCACGGGGATGACAATACATAATGCCCGTAGAAGTGATATGATTAGTGGGGACGGCGAGACGTAATGCCCGCTATGCTACGTATGTTCCGTGTCAAGATGAGGACGACGAGATGTAACGCTTGGAAGATTGATACGAGACTCATTATAACGGGTACGGCGATACGTAACACCCACTGGGGATAAAAAATAAATATGCTATGAAAGAGTTATCTGCGATGGGGACAGCGATACGTAACGCCCATCGAGGATAATAATTGAATAATTTTTTAAGATGTTGATGGTTAAGAAAAAGGAACATAAATGTCATAAGAGTGTAAACCTGTGTAGGTTATAGATAAATCATATGAAACATGTTTTTGATCATGTTTTGTTAGTTTCATTTCCTAAAAAGATTAATGATAGTTGTGTCTATGCTTTATTAAGCTAATTATGTACTTACTGAGATTTCTAAGGAAATCTCACTCTTTTGTGATTTTATATTTCTTTCTTATATGTATAAATTTTATACAGGATGTGATGTCTACTAGGGGGAAAATCCCGATGACACAGAAGACTCCGAGGAGTCCTGAATGACTCTTTAAATACAGTCCTGATGTAGATTTTACTTTTGCGTCCCTGCGATTTTCTATGTATGATCAGCCAGTGGAGTTGTGGTATCACAGTGTCCCCTCTTTTACTGAGGAGGAGCAGCGTATAGGTTGCTGTTTGACTTTGGGATTGAATGGTTCTCTATCTATATGTTGAGTTTATTCGACACCATAAGGACAATATCTCAAGAAAGACCATTGTCTTAGTTTGGATATGTTGCGTTATGGGAAGGAATTTCACGAAATTAAGAAGGAACCCAAGTGACCATAGGAATGGTCTTTTGATATGTATTATTATTTTGTTAACGCTCATAACTATTTTGGGTATGTATATATAACAGTATAATGTTTGATGAATGAAAGGAGAATGTAGAAGTTCGAAGTTAAAATTTGTCATATGTGATCTTTAGAAATTTTTATACTTAACCTTATCCGCTGTGTATAATAAAATTTCTATATTTTATTTATTAAGATCTTGATACGTATGAGGGTGAGTAGTCTAGTGTTACTTATCCTGACACCTTAACTTATGTTAAATCTCAAACGTGAGTTGGGGGCGTCACACAACATCCTATGCGAAGACGCTCTTCAGACGAGGTGGAAGTGTGTTGCCGCATATCCTCTAACATACGGTCATGCACAGGGCAGGCATAATCATCAAAAAGAGAGTAGTCAGTTAGCCCCTCAAGGCTCATCTGAGTCTTTTGAGTGTTCTGGGTCTCCATCTATTACTGCAACAAAATCTATCATTCTGAAAAGAATGATAGATAAAGTTCAAAGAGTGAGATTTCGGAAAAATCTCAGTAAAGTACATAAATAAAAAAATAAAAGCATTGACAATAAATACAAATCACATGTGGATGCACATGATAAGATGTTGAAACTTATTAATCATGGATTGTGCATGACTTATGCATGACTTTACCTGACTTATGTACCTCTTAACAAAACTTGTATCCTTTCGTAAAAAGGACTGGAGTGACACAAGTGCATAACTTTTCATGACGTGACGCATCTTTTTGTGAAATTCTTAATTTTCATGTTTTCATTCTTGTTCATATAATTCTTAGCCTTGACCTCAATGGCAAATCGAATCGCCTTCATCGTCAACTTTCATATTCACGTCAATCGTCCAGTAGATCGAATCGCCTTCACCACCAAGTCATGTCAGTCATACGTTAAATCGAATCGCCTTCACCGTCAGCACGTCAGGGCAGATTGAATCGCCTTCACCGTCGTGACGTGACTTTTCATAATCTTATTCTTATCTTTCTCTTATAAAATTTCGTGATCTTGTTTCTTGGAAAAATGGTATGACCCAAACATGAAATCTTGTGACGTACTCAAATATGCATTGGCCACTTGACTTCTTGATGCATGCCACATGTTTCATAGGTCACACAACATGTTAAAAGAATGCATTTACATCTTACATATTATTCTTGCATCAAAATTTTTCTTCACTTAAAACATAGGTAATTTCATGTTTCAGATCTCAGCATGAAATTTTATGAAAAATTTCCTATAGTATTATCTTACGTTGTGATGGATTCATTACTGAGTCATCGACTCATTTTAGTTTATTTCCTATTTTTAAAATCACCTAAGTGAGAAAGATGACCAGTGCGAGCAGGCAGGCCAGAAGTAGATTGTGCAGCTATTTAAATTTTAAGAATTTCTGGAAATTAGTACTTTATGTCACAAGTTTAAATTTAATTATTTCAGTTAATGTCTTGGAAAAACATTATATTAGAACTTCAGTTTTGTAAATAAATTTTATGTTATTATTAAATCAAGAATCTGTGCTGGATTAAAGTTTTAAAAAAATTATGTGACACTTATTAGCCTCCTGGAAAGTGATATTACACAGTGTTTAGTGGCGCCATGAGGTATTTACACAAGTATATGAAAGTTATGATATGAATAAGGCTTTGAGCCTATCAATAATATAAATGACAAGAAAATATATGAAATGTTATAAACACGTGTTAAAGAAAGTCAAAAGAATAAAAAAAGTCTTTTACATGAAAGTACATGATGGATATGTCAAGTTATAAGTTTCACATGATTCATGCATTTGTTTTATGTTTGCCTTTATATGCCTATGATACTTGTGCTATGTTATTTGTATACTTACTGAGATGTCTCGAAATTTTACTGTTGTAGTTTTCACTACCATTCCTTTCTCGGGATGGTAGAAGTGGTTGCAGGTTTCGATGAGAAAATGCAAGAAACTGCCTCCCAAGAGAACTTAGGAGACCCCAAAGAACCCTGAGGGTCTCTCGGAGTGCTCCGCATATAATAGATTGCAGGAGGTCGACTAATTTTTAGTTCAAATCATGAAATTTTTTTTGAAGCTTAGGAGGATTTTGCATAAAGAAAAGGCAAAGTAGGACCAGCCCAACATGACTCATAGCTTAGAGTGATGAACTTTTGGGTCATGTTTCCTTTGGATATCAAACAACTTGTTTTACGTGTATAAGTGTTTAAAGATTTGGCTTCCCAGTGATGTTCAGATTAAGGATTTATAATTATTATCTTTTGTGGTGCAACTGCTTGATAAAGTTTTTGGGATATTTGCACTAGTATTACCATGTGAAATTGGGCATTATATTATTATTTTGCCTAGATGATTAGAAAAGACTTTGCCGCTATGATATTTATTGCAAACTGCTAGTAAGTTAGATACATTGCATTTTATTTTGTCGTGAGCGAGGGGACGTCTTCCTGACGCTTCAATTAACGTTAAATCCCAAGCATGGGCTAGATGCGTCAACAATAATGTTCGAATGTAAAGAATAGTCACGTTCAAACCTTGACTCAACGAACGATAAAATTAGTCATTTGAATCTCAGTCGGGTGGTTTTACGTTCGAACGTTACTTATTGTCACACATTTGGATCATTACTATCAATTTGAATGTTCGAGCATTACATCAAATGGAAGACCTCCAACTGTCACTAAAAATATTTTTTGTGACGGTTGAACAGCAAACTGTCACCAAATACTTATTTGTGACGCACATTAGGTGACGATTGCTGTGATGGCTTCTAACTGTCACCAAAAGTTTTTCATGACGTTTTGATTTTTTTTAGACGATTTTATCTGTCACAAAAGGCGAAATGTGTTGTAGTGTGTCCCCCTATCCAAGGCAGGTGGGTCGGGTACGAGTACCCAACCTAGTCTAGCAAAGAACCCCACATTTCTTTGTCTCCTAATATATATATATATATTATATTGTTGGAAATATTTTAGATAATAGATTAAATATGTGCAAATATTTTGAAAACTAGAGAATATGTAAAATAATAAGAACAAATTAGAAAAAGAGAATCCGGTATTGAGGCACATTGTGATTGAAGCTTTTTTTAAACTAGATTATGTTCTCTCCAAATTTAAACATGCACTAGACTTCTTAACAGTCTACTCTCAAGATACAATAACATTGGTTGCTGTTAATCTTCTTGTTGGTGCACACAAAAAGAGATATTTGAACCGATATAAGATTGTCAAAGCCCAAAGAAAGAAAAATAAAGGAATAAGTATTTATCTAATTTTTGTAGAGAATTTGGAGTCAATAAATTTGAGTGGAGTTTCCTATTTAATGAAAGGGCACTTGTGAAAACTCACAATTAAAATGAAATGACACTTGTGAAACGTTACAACTTATATAAATGAAATGATACTTATGGAAAGTCACAATATATAAATGAAATGGTACTTATAAAAAGTCATAACTTAATGAATTGGTACTTGTAAAAAGTTATAACTAATACAAATGAAAATGTATTTGAAAAAAGTTACAATTAAAATGAAAGACCACTTGTGAGAGGTCACAACTTCTCAAGTACCAAAGAATACGTTGAAAAAGTTTCTAATTCACCGAGGGAAACAGCTTTTGTTTTGTTGGCTTCCATCCCCAAGAAGTATGCGTTGGTTCGAGTCACTATTATGACATCTTTTTATTTAAATCTTGATAATTGAATTGATCCATTGAATAATGATAATAATTCACATTATATTTTTCTTAGCATCGAATATTTTAGGTTTTTTTTTTTGTCTAAAAACCAACGCACAAATATTGTTTTCGATTAATGAATATACCCAAAAAAAAACCTCGGTGTCTTATCCATGTTTTTCTTCCTTCTGTTGTAACCTGATGTTTTGGGGGTGTGAGGTCTAAATTGCCAATTTCATTACTTGACACCTCATTTCAAAATTTATTTCTAATGTTTACATGGAACGTACGCTTGTTTTTATACCTGAAGTGAATAGATCTCTCTCTCTCTCTCTCTCTCTCTCTCTCCTACCTTACAAAAGCAGGTAGAGTATTGCACATAACAACTATATGTTTCAAATTAAGATTGAAGTGTCAGTATTGGTAGTCATGAGTTAACATAACTTCATTTAGTATTTTAATAAAAAAAAAAAATTAGAGGAAAGTTTCACATCCTGCATATTCGCTGCATAATCCCCTAAAATATATGATTTATTTTTTTAGCTTCTTTTATTTTATACTTAAAATTTTTTTGTGTCCAGGATGTAAGAGTACTTCTTTGTAGTATAACTCTTATAAATTAGAGCACTATCCACAGTCCAGTATTTTATTATAAGGCATGCTTTGATCATCTTAGAGACGTACAAAGACTAAAAAAGGAGATATATATAATATCATAATGCAATTTTGACATCGTAACTTGATGATAATCTTGTAAGAAGAACGCGGGGCTGAAAATAGTGATCAAATCATTAGTTACCGAGCTAACCCCGCACATGGTCTAATGATTAATTAAGAGGTGTAATCATTTATTGCCATTCATATTGCTGCTAATTTTTTATTGTGTTAATTGCGTGTAATGATCTTGCATTAGCATTTTAGGAGTTGGAATAAATATGAAATATATGTGCAACTGTCATGCATGCTCTTATCATCATGGGGCAAACAAAATTTCGATCCACTTATCATTGACGTCTACTTTTCATGATCATCATTCATGACGACTCGAGAGAATGCATAATTGTTTAGGATAGTAAAAATTAAACAATGCTCCTCAATAACTTGAAGACAAAGTTTCCCATATTACCATAAAGTTTCCCATGTCAGTAGTGTCCGACATGGCAGCACGTCATGCAGTCATCGTTTTGTATATTAGAATATAAACAAATATTAAATCAACTAGGCCATGTGCAAAGAGTACTCAAACTGCCAATTAATTAAGTCCCCATTGCAACACAACCTTCATGGGTTTTGACCCTCAGAGCACAGCTGGTCTTTAGGGCATCCGAATCCTGCATAACCGGGTCCGCAAGCATTATATATATCCACAATTGATCATGACTTGGTTAATTAGTAGTTGCTTTTGTGGCTTCTAGGCTAGCTTGTACATGTATTTGAAAATTACCAAAAAAAGAACAATAAGTATTAGTAATTTTTTTTCTATTATTTCCTATTGCCCAAAACCTGATGTTCTTCCTCTATTGAGCTCTTTTTACTTACATGTGAAATGGTTATTTGATCACAAAATCAAAATGATTCAAATTGATTGGGGTGGAAAATTTCACTCACTTGGCAATTCTTCTCCTTTCTTGGCATTCATCATCGCACGAGTTGCCCTCACAACTAATTAAATTAATACATAATAATGCAAAATAAATAACATTGTTGGAAATAAATAATAATATCAGGCCTAAGATGGTTGTGCCTATACTGCTGAACCAGTTCAATCAAGAGCCTGTTAGAATAAACCAAACCGGGGAAATTATTAAAGCTAATTTATTAATAGACAATTAACCATAAATCCAGCTCACCTAAAATTATCTCTCCATCCCCGAAGAGGCAGAGAACCCACCGTTGTCTCGGCTGTGCTACTAGAGGCTCTGGGGAAGTCGAAATAAGAGAACACTCATCTTAGGATGGGCCTCTACGAGTAGGGCTTTCTATTGGCTAGTCGGATTCCTAAAAGAATAGGAGTTTCCTCTTTTAGAGAGGACTGACTTAGATTATGTAATAGATGGCTGGCCTAACAAGGACAGTACAAAGCCTCTCAGATCGCGTTAGAACGACTTATACATGTTCTTAAACAATTCAATACGCATTTATCTAAGACGTAAGCATTTATAGAATAGAGTGAAAAAGGGCTTTTGAGTGGTGAGCTTGGGGGATTATTTCTTTTTCTTATCAATGAATAGATCTTTACTTGTATGACTTAGATGTCTCGTATTTCTCGAAAAATGATTCAAGTAATGGGATTTGGTATGATACTTATGAGATTGATGAGATTGATATTCAAATATATCTTCTTAGAATATATTGATTTGACCCCATAAGCAGGACTACCACCCATAGCATATTGCCACTAAAAGCATAATCCTGTATTTCTTCTATAGAAAGAAAGAACAAAATCGCTAATACTAATAACTGATAAATACTAGAAAATAAGCATATTGTAGACATTACTTCATTTCCACCTCCAAGCATTTCCATTTCCCATTTATAGAAAAAAAAGATTCCCATTATTTGCCCATTCTTCATCGAATCATATGGATTGATCTAGCAATGATAAAACTCCATAAAGTTTAAGTGTAATTTATTAATTCCTTTCCATTTGTATCTGTTCTACTTGTTGCAAATTCCAATTTGAGTATACAACTATCTTTTGATTTCTCCGTCCATACGTTTTTCATACATTACATATATGGAGTTAGGTAAAATTTCATGTGATTTCTCTCCACTCAGACCAATCTGCCCACTCGACTTCTTATATTTAAAGTGATTTGTATATCTACTTCAATGAGATTATTGTTCTATACCATTATGGAAGAAGATTCGGGCAAAATATGTACTTCCTCGAGAATGAAAAAGAATCGTTCTATTTTCATTTGGTATTTTGGCTTAAATTCTTTGACTCTTCGATACTCAATCAAATCCTCTTTTTTGATAAAGCCAACTTTTTCTCATCTATATTAAAAATAAGAACATCTTTCCAATAAGTTCAGGATTGAGATGAGAAAATAGACATCATGCAATGGAAAAGGAAATAGAAATAGAAATTCCTATTATACTGGAACAAGATAACAGAGCTAAAAATTCAATCTTTGCAATAATAGAGTATTCTAAAATACTCAAAATCACTCATGTAAGAAGGGAGTGCCATCACATGTGAACTTGAGCTATATCAGGCAACCATAAAAGAATTGAATAGGGGAGCCTCAAAGTCACATAATTTCTCCACCAGAAAAGATAATATTTTATGAACCAGTGAAATCAAGAGCCTGTTAGATATATACCAAGTGCATGAAACCCTCCAAATTAAGGAAGGAGAAGAACTTTTCCAACGTCTGAACAAATTAGTAAGAGAATCTTATTTATTTTATATCTCATTTCAGCTCTAGATAGCGTATAAAAAACTTTAATTTAGAATATATTATAAATTACCATGAATTATGGCAATGAGATGCAGCCAATCTTCATCGAGATAATCTTTTCTAATTGCTTCCCAAGCAACATTTTATGATTGTACTGTAGAGTAGTAATAATTAATAGAAGACTACAAGTATCCTTGTGTCCAGCTTAAATTGTTAATTTGCAAAAGAAGCTTGTGAATACATGTCATTTAGCTTTGGACAGTAAGGAGTAAAGATGGGAAGGAACGTCTGATTAAAAAGAACTAAACATCATTTACAAACAAAACCCATAGTCTACAAACAAAACCCAGTTGTCCAACACTAAGAATCAAACTGAAATAATGATGGGAAACAACCAAAGAGAGAGGCAAGTGATATACAAACCGAGAAAGCATTTTGCTAGAAGATTTTACAAACACATGGACTTAGATCTACAAATAGACATACAGATCTACAAATACAGAAAATCTACAAATATAAAAACTCGGATTTACAAAACAAAAAGCTAGATCTAGCCAAAGTGGAAAATGAGAGATGAAATCAAACAATCGATCTTGCCATCAACTCGACTAAAAGTTTCGAATCGAAAAAGTAATGATATACAAACTGATAGAGAGAGAAAGAGAAAGTAAGATATCGAGTAGAGAGAACAAAGTGATTTTAAAGGATCGTGGCCACTGCTAGTCATCGGCGGCGATGGATTTGATTAGAGGATGCTAGGGTTTTAGCAGAGAGGGAGAGAGCGAGAGAGAGAGAGAGAAAGAGAGGTAGAAGGGTTTCTACACCTTTTTTTTTCTAGGGGAAGCCGAAGGGGTGGAATGGGCTATGGGTTTTACATTTTAACAAGCTTTACATTCTATTAAAACCTATTACAGGTAATTGCTCGGATAAGTGATCCAGGCGGATATAATAACTTTATAATTGTCCAGATCTAGTAACTTTATAATCCAAGCGGATCATTCGGATTTCCAGATTTTCAACCGGACCGAAAGAAAATCCAGTCCAGATGCACACCCCTAATGCCTAGCCTTCATCTCTATATACTTCATTACCATTTACTTTTCCCATTCCTACTCCAATGCCCTCATAATCTATTCTTGGTTCATCTCTCACAAGTCCTTATCCCTTTATCATTCGGAATCTTCCCTACTCCTCCATTTTAGGATCTTTCCTGCACCTCCCTCACCACGACATGTCCCATGTCTCTCCTCTGGACCATCAATCCCTTGACATGGCTTCTCTTGTAGCTTTAGGAGTTCCTCCTCAAACACATACTATGTGCACAAGACTACAAGTTGGCACCACAAAACCAAATAGGTTCATAGACAGGACTGCCAGGTACCCCTTGCTTAAGGCTTTATTAGTTGAATTTACAAGTCTCATTGAAGAACCAACCTCGTTCACCTCGGCTACCAATCATAGTGAATGGTGTGCTACCATGGATGTTGAGTTTAATGCTTTACCTAAGAACAGTACTTGGTCCCTTGTACAGGCTACACCTAAAATGAACAAAGTAGGTTAACATTGGGTTACAAAATAAAAGGAAAACCTTATGGTTCACTAGATTAGCACAAGGTGCGCCTAGTTGCAAAAGGATATCATCGACAACTTGACATTGACATTCAAGAAATATTTAGTCCTGTGGTGAAACCTTGCACTATTAGAATTGTTCTTGCTCATACTCTCTCACACAAATGGCCTATTAAACAATTAGTTCATAATGCATTTCTACATTGTCTTCTTAAGAAAGATGTTTATATGCAACAACCTCCTGGTTACACTCCATTTCTAATGCACCATCATAAATGTAAACTCCACAAAGCTATTTATGGACTCAAATAGGCATCTTGGGCATGATTCTCTCGCCTTGGTGATAAATTGCTATGTCTTGGATTTGTCAACTCCAAGGTCGTCACTTCACTCTTCACTTATCATCATGGCTCGATAACTATCTATTGTCTATCTATGTCGATGATATTATCATAACAGGTTCTAACTCGCAGACTATTGCTCCTATTATTTCATCTCTTGCTATGGACTTCTATGACACCTAGGATTTACTCATAAGGAGTTTTATTCACATTTTGTATGGATGATGAATGGTCTTTGGATTTTTGGTTAAGTGTTAGGAGAGCTCATTAGGCCATTTTCTATCTTTTGGTTGAAATTGGATCGTTTAGTGTAAGGCTCTTTAGCCCACAAGAGGAAATAGAAGAAATAGACCCATGAGGATATTTGCTTTAGGAGATCCAAGTTAGGTCATTGGACAAGGGAGAGGTGCCACTTGAAAAGGGAATGAGTTTTTGGTCTTTTTAGAAAAGGATTAAGGTGACACTTGTCAACAATGTGTTGGACCCTTAAATGAAAAAGTGGACAAGGCAAAAGGACAATATAATTTTTGGATGGATTGTGTTAGGCACCAATTTGTAAGAGATAAGCTTCTACATGGACATATGTCAAGTTAGGATGAAGGTAACTTTGTGAGTTCCAAGGTACGTCATACTTCAGAAAATACAAAGGCAAGCTTCTAGAAAACTTTTTGGGAAAAAGCAAGCTTGTAGCCAACGGCAAATGGGAGATAGAAAGAGACCGCAAAAGTTACCTAGGAAATGTACAAAAAGTCACCTCAGGTGACATAGCTATTTCGGCACCTAAGACCCACGCTCTTACTTATCACCACATGTCACTCATGTATTGGAGGAAAATCTAGGAAGGCTAGGATTTTGAAGGAAATGACCTATTGAACACCAAGTGCTTTGAATCTAGACAAGAGAAGAACTGCAAAATGGGAAAGGGAGAAAAGAAAGGGTTCTGGATTTGGGGAGGGCATACACGAGCCACTCTTTGGTCTTCCCCATGCAATCTCATCATGAGGGAGATGGAAAAAAGCCTTGTCACTTGTCCTACATGCATTGGTTCATGAAAAAGCATAAAGAGGCACTATATATAGTGGTAGTGGAAAGTGGAGGAGTTCTTGTTACCCAAAAGTTTTCTTGTTTCCCTAGAGTATTTTGGCCATGGCCTTTTCTCTCACAAGTTTCTATTTTCTTTTATTTTCTCACTAGCCAAAGTACACCATCATATTTGCCACCATTTTCACACATCACCAATAAATCATTCTTAATATTTTGAATAAGAGCTTATCACTTGGAGGTAAGATCTTTTCACCCTTTCATGCTATCTATCCACGGCCAAAGTGAAGAACACACCTCTTCATGTTCGGTTTTTAGGTTTTTCAAAACAACCACACACTTTCACTCTAGAAACTAGAGTTTTCTCTTAAATGAAGATGGAATTCGAAGTGTTATTGATATTTTGAAAACTTGAGCATGAGATTTAGAGTGTTTATGGATAGGTTTTGGCTCATCAAAGAAAAACTAGGATTTTAACCTTCAAAGGGTTTTGGCCCTAGGTTTTTATTTTGTTAAAAAGATTTCAAAAATACCATGACACTCACACTCACTCCTATTTTTAGAGTCTAGGATTTTTGTGTGTTGATTTCTAGTATGCTACTTTACATTTTCATATTTTGCTACTAATATCGTTGAATTTTTTTAAGTAAACTTTCAACCTATTTTGGATATTATTCGTATATATTACGTAAACTCTTGTTTATTTATTTGCTTGAATATTGCTATTTATTCCTTGAATGAATTCGGCCTTTGTGATGTTATGAGTATTTGGTATGAGATTTTAGCTTGCAGCATGTTATTTCATGAAGATTCTATTTGGCCTATGTGTATTATGTATGAAGTTGTTGATTAAATCTAGTATTACTATGATGCTATTGTTGGCTATGGTTAAAAGTATGAGATGCAATATTGTGATGTATTACTAAGCAAAGTTTTCAAATATGATACATGCTAATTTCGATTTTGTCATATGTATTGGGTTTGCATGTTGGATGTAAGATCAAATGGAAGCATGCTGTTATGAGTTGGGATGAGAGATATACATGTTTTGGATGGTCTAGATGGATCGGCCAAAACCACTTTTTAGGTTATCAAAATCTGTTTTCATGGTTTGATGTAAGAATCGAATATGTTTGCTTGAGTTCATGAATGTTTGTATGTTCTAACAATTTTGGGTTATGTTACAAGATGGCATGCCAATGTTTGAATTATTTATTTCGGCTTTTGCATGTTGCATGCATGAGGTTAATGCTTTCTCATGAGTCCAAGTCACATGTCATATGCATTTGGGTTCATGTTTTTTAAAGAAATTAAAATTCAAGTATATTTTATCACGACCCCAAATATTAGGATGGGAAAATGCCCTAATAACACTCTCTGTCTACTCTGGAGTATTTGAAGTTGAGTGGAAATTTCTGAGTTGACGAGATACAGTCGATGAGTCTCGAATGGTTTCTATAGAAGGATACCAGAATGAGATTGCGCCTAAAACTAGTGGGTGTGTATTACGACGAATTTTTGTACATGAATATGTTATATTTAAGGACGTAATCATCTCGATCAAGTGGATCATTAATCGATGCGATAACTAATGGGGAACATATGGCGCTTAGGAGAGTCGTGAGGTATCTAAACATATGAATTATATGATATTAATATGGTATTTGAGCTCTATAATATGATATGTCATGATATGATATGACATGATGTGTGATAAGTATAATTGTTACATGATTTTTGTAACCATTTATGTGAAATCCCAAATTACGTATATTTTTACATATTGTCTTTATTCTTGTTATTGATTTTTTTAAATTATTTTAATAATATTATTGGTTGTGTTTTATTTGTTTAAAATTTATTATTTGAACTATTAGTTAGTTAATATTAGTTTTACGTTATTTTAGGTTGAAATGTTGAGTTACGTTGTTTTTCTTATTAATTTTAATGTGAGGTAATTATTTTAATGATTGGAATTAAATTTCTTTATTTCATTATGAGTGTAATAGCCCTAAAAATCTTCATCTTGATTTAATTAGTTAATTAAGGATTAATACACAAGATTAGTGGTAATTGGTGAAAGAACAAAATAGGCTTTGAAGAGATGGGCTTAGGAATGAGACCTTTGGAGAATGGATCAAGTGAATGGGCCAAGAGAGCAATGGTGAGTCCAAAAGCACATAGAATGAGCCCATGGCCCATCAAGCCCATAGTAGAGACACTTGTCAATTGAAGAAAAATCCTAGAAAATTATCCAAACACCTATAGGAAAATCTAAGTTGGTGAAGGTTGACTAGTAGTTGGATACATGCCATGTAGGATTGAGTGTAGGATCTAATGGAATGATTTTCCTACCATGGTATCTTGGAGGTACAAGACACCATCCCTTGACTTGCCAAGTGAGATCATGGTGTGTAGGGAAGTGACAAGTGGCATGAGGAGAAGCATGGATGAAAGGAACTTGGAGTTTTCGGTGGAAGCCAATCCGTGGGGTTCATTGGAGAATCTCATGGGGTATGGCCACCAACAAGTGATGGGACAAAGAGGAAGAGTGTGTAAGTGGATGAAGTACATGTGTAAGAGAGTATGGTGATGTGAAGAGAGGTATGGTGTGGGTGTAGGTGATTGAAATGACAAAAACTAGGAAGAGGAACAAAATGGATTTTCGGTGGAGCTAGCTTGGCCGGTCATGCATTGCTCAAATTCCAAAAAGCATGGCTTTGGAATCACTTGGATGGACACATGAGAGGATAGGGGAATGATGATTGAGTGAAAAACAAGAAAATGGATGCTAGAAGCACCAAGGAGCCGCCGGCCATAGGAAGGAAAAGGAGAAAGGGAAATCACCTAGGTATGGCCAAGATTTGATCTTGGAGTGGCCTAGAGTTGTCAATCAACCCATCTATCATTAGCCATGCCTAAACATGATGAGAAGAGTACCAAGGACCCTAGGGAAGAGAGCTGGCCGTGTGACCCCTTAGGCAAAACCCCTTGAGCTCAATTCACTTAGACACATGCAAACACTCTCATTTCCTCTCCACCTCTCGGCCAAACTCATCCTAGCCACTCCTACTTTTGTTTCTTCTCTTTTCACCACATATTTTGAAGAACCCTATAGTAGGAAAGCCAAAAAGCAAGAGTGTGAAGGTGATCAATTCATTGGAGAAGGTTAGTGACTAAATCTATACAAGATTAGGAAGAACACACACACACATGTAACACTTTGTTATGGTTGGAAGGAAATAAGGTTTTCTTTGAGTTTTGTGTTCATGGCTAGACTAATGGGAGATTTTATATGTGTAATTTCAGATTTAAGCTAAAGCCTAATAGGAGTGTTGTAAGTATACTCCCACTTTTTCCTTAACAAGTCTTATATATAGTGAAGTGATCATGTTTGTTGGATTAATGGTTGCCATTGCCATGTTTGGGTTGGAATGATTTTTCTTGCTTGTGATATGAATATTCTTGGATAAATTTATATGATGGAACAAGCTTAGAATATGAGTAGAAATGATGAATCAAGTGTTAGTTGCAAAAGAGAGGAAAAAGCATGATTATTTGATGAAATGATGAAAATGATGCATGAGGGATTTTAGTGCAAAATGTTAAATTTTGGTGTTGCTAAGGTAAAGTTTATTTGAGGAAACTAGTGATGAAATTGATTTATTCAAAGAGCATATTGTGTTGAGAAAATGAAATTGGATAGGAGAATAAACTATATGATTGATATGAATGGAAATGGTATATACTTGCATATGGAAGAAATGATCACTTGTGTATGATGTATAGAAATGCTTATTTGGAATTTTTATGATATTTAAGGTTGAGATGTGGAAGATTAATGTTATATTGTTTTGTGGTGATTTTGTTTAGTTGAACTCATAGAAGAAACTTTAGGAAAGGAAGTTTGAATAGACTAAGGGGAGGAATTCCCTAAGTTAAAAAGGTGAATGGAGGAAATAGGAATGACTAAGTTTGGAGGTGAAAATGGTTACTTAGGAAACACTAAAGTTTCGGTTACCCCTTGCTAAGGAGGGTACATGATTTAATTGGGTACTTTAAAAATTGATTGAAGGAAATTGGAAGTCAAATGATGAAGGAAAGCCCTAGAAACTCTCTAGGAGAATTCGGCCATGATGGGTTGGAGATGGGCCCAATACCCCACTTCAATCCTAGGCCCATTTTGGGTATAGAACATGATGACTAAGTAGGAAAATTATGAAATTATCCCAAAAGAGGGAGAAAGAAAATGAAATGTGAATGCACTCGAGCCTGTTTCGGGTTCTTGCATGAAAATAAGTAAGCATGCATGTCCCATGCATAAGTCATGAAAATAAGGTTTTTAAAGTCAAGCATGTTTTTAAGAAAAAGGAAAAGAAAAGAAAAGATTGAACTTTTTGAAAGAAAAGAAAAGAAATAAAGTTTTATAAGAACCCCAAAGGCTGGGACGGGGAAGTGCCCCAGTGGAACTCCCTGTCCACTCAGGAGTGTTTAAAGTCGAGTGGAAGCCCCTGGGTCGACGAAGAACAGTCGGCGGACCGTGTATGGCTCCAAAAGGTGTTCGGAGCGCGGTAGCACCTAACGCTGGTGGGTGCCCAAGACGGATAAGGTGTAAGGACCTGCCGTTTTAAAGTTATATGACGCTCACTCTAGGGTGATGCGGTAACCAGCAGGGAACACGCGGTGCTAGGGGAACCGTGTTGTGTCTCATACATGTTAAGTGAAAAGTCATGACAAGAAGGGCTTTCGAGCCATAAGAAAGATATGTTCAAGATAAGTGGCGCCTAAGAAAGAATGAAAGATACGAAATGCTTTAAAGAAATGTTTTGAAAAGTAACGATGATATGAAAGAAGAAGTCTGCATGAAAGTTTTATGAAAAGAAGTTTGAAAGAAGAAGTCTGCATGAAAGTTTTATGAAAAGAAGTCTGAAAGAAGTATGTCTGTTTAAAAGTTTTCATGAGCATGTGCATGAGTCAGTCATTCATTGCATGTGCATTAGTTAAGAATGTTTTGTTCACTTATCTGTATATCTGATATGTTCTGGTTTAAGTGTTAGTGTACTTGCTGAGATTTCTCCCGAAATCTCACCCCCTTTTATTATCTTTACTATTGCTCCCTTGGGAACAATAGAAGTCATTGTAGGACATGATGGATCCTCGGATTACGACTCTCGAGAAGATGGGTCGGACCCTCATGGGCCCGACTAAGGCTGAGACTGCCGGGCCAGTGACCCTAGACCTGTTGGGTCAGTGGGCGGCAGAGTCGCTTCCTATGGCGACTTACTTTTTTGACGACCTACGCCCTACGGGGTGCTGTATGGTGCTGGGAGTTGACGGGCTCCTCCACATGGGACGCCTGTTTACGTCATCCTCTGGGATGATGTGTGACGTAGGTCCAGGACTGAGTCTGGACAGCCTTCGTTATGGCCCGAACTATAAGAAGATAAAAGAAGAACCCGCCTATTAGTATGGTTGGCGGAGGGAGGAGTGGATCAGCAGCACCTTTATTTTGTATACACCGATGTATTTTGTGGAAAAATCTTTCCGCTGTTTTGGGAAGTACTTTTGTATAAAACTGTTTACATTGGTGACTTTATTCTGATATATATGTATATGTGCATGTGATGTTTAATTTGGGTTCTATTTTGTTAACCATGTGATGTGCGACAAGCGTAACGTTTTGTCGTTTAATTATGGCTTGACCTTTTTCCGCTGCGATAAAATAAAAAAAAAATAAAATAAAATAAGGCTCTCACAAGTAAAGATGAGGGATGACTTCCTTGTGACGTTCGTCCCCGGCGTCGCATTTTGCGTACGAACCCAAGCGCAAGCTGGGGCGCCGACAATGAGTTTATTCGATGTGTTTTATTTATTTTAATTAAATATGTTTCAGAATGGGTTTATATATATATATAAGTTTATGTTGTGATTTCAAGTGATTTTGTGACTCTAGTTGTAAGAATTGGACTTCATTTCTTTTCCTTCCTTTTTTCTTTTTACTTTTTCTTTTTTTCCTCTTTTTCTTTTTTCTTTCTCTTTTTTCATTTTCCTTTCTTTTCTCCCCTGCTTCCCCACCCCAGCCCCGCGCGACCAACCCCCTCTCTGTTTTTGCCTGTTCGGCCTTAAGCCTAGTCCGTCGTCACCGCTGCCCACAGTGCCTCACCGCCCACATCACCGACACCCCCACCCTTCGGCGAGCTCCCCTGCACCGGTGGTGCACTTCACGGTGACTCCCATGCCGTGCGTGAGCCACATACCTGAAATGGGTTTCTTGCCCTTTTAAGCCACGTCGCTGCCACCCATGGCATTGGCGACCTACCAGAACCTTTCCCCTTCACCGGCGAGCATAACCTACTGCTAGCATCCCCTCATTCCTTCCACACAAGCAACCCACGAAATGGGTTTTAGACCCACGGGTTGACCAACCCAGCCGCCGCTTGCCGCCATTGTTAGCCTCACTGCCGCCACCAAAGTGCTCCCTTACCTCAGCCGACTACTCCCTTAACTCAGCTCCTCAAACCACGGCCTCACCTTACTTGTACAACCCCAAATTCAGAAATGGGTTTCCACCCATTTTGAGCCGATCTACCACCTTCCGGTAGTTGAACCGCTTCACTACCACCATCATGAGATTCCTCATCCTTCAATGAGTATTTCTCTAAATTTTGGGGTCAAACCGAGTACCCTAACCCAACGTACGAAATGACTACTATGAGCGCTGTGGATTGACTCTTATTTAAAGATCTTTGCTTTTACCCGCTGTAAATATTTTCCAAATAAACTTCAAGAATTAAATATATTTTACATTAACAATTGCATGTTTGTTTGATGATTGAACTTGCTGATTGTTGGATAATTGTTTATGATAGTACGCATTGTGTAATTGCACGCTGGTTCTTGTGTATAATTGGTGTTTTGAGGTTTTTGTGTGAGATACGATTTTTGGGTTATTGAAATGATTTGATTGATCAATTTTGAAAGAGACGTACTGTAGGAATGGTGGTAAACAGGGATGGTGGTTTAGTCTCGCATGTTATTCCCGCCTACACTATTACTGGGATTATGGATTTTAACAATTTTAACGGAGTTATAATGGGGACGGCGATACGTAATGACCGTTATGGTCTGTGTGTGTTTATGTCATATCAAGGATGGCGATACATAACGTCCGATATGATTGGTGTGTGTGGATGCCATATTGGGGACGGCGATACGTAACGCCCAATATAATTAATGTGTGGATGTCATGACGGGGATGACAATACGTAACGCACGTTATGATTGGTAATGTGTGTAAGTCATATTGGGAACGACAATACGTAACGCTCAATATGATTAGTGTGTGGATGTCATGACGGGAATGATGATACGTAATGCCCGTTATGATTGGTGATGTGTGAATGTCATATTGGGGACGGTGATATATAATGCCCAATATGATTAGTTTGTGGATGTCATGACAGGGACGGCGATACGTAACGCCCGTATGACTGGCATGATTATAGGGTAAGTAGGGATGGTGGTAGAGTCCCGCCTACGATTCCCGCCTTCAGGGTTAATTGGATTTGTGAGTCATTTTCTAGGAAAATGACGTGTTTTGATAAATTGTTTTGTATACAATTTTCTGGGAAAGTGGTTGTGGTTTTTAAAGAATTTTTTTCGTGTATCATTTTCTGGGAAAATGATGGATGCTTTTATTGGGAGTTTATCTTGGGCCAAAATGAGATTTTGGCGCGTGTTTATTCTATTCATTTTTGGGAAAAGATGATTTTGAGTTTCATACATATGGTATCGTGTTCATGCGTATTGTTGTTGCATGAATATATTTTATATCTTGTGATTTATTTGGGTTGTATTTACCTGCGATGCCATTTTTGACATCGTAGATTTTGGATGCAGATCTCGATGAGGCTAAGTCTTAAGAGGCGGCTCTGTTGTTGAAGTATGGTATTATAATTTATTATCTTGGGAATTGTTATTCCTGTATTTGATAATTATGTATCTTTATGTTCTGTCTTTGGGATGACTATATTAAATTTCCTGTTGGATAATTTGTGTTAAATTGGTTTGTAAAATATTTCTAAAAATTTTGGTACTTAGATAATGATTTCAGTTATCCGCTGCTTTTATTTTATTCATATCATGTGTGGACACACTTGGCACTTGATTTTTGGGGTGCGTGACCCAAGTTGTTAGCATCTCGATGCCTCAATTTCCGTGCCTTTGTAAGAGGGAATTTGGGGCGTCACAATTTACATATTAAAAGTATTAGTTTTCCTTTATTTCTTTTGGTTTTAGTTTATTTTTATTTATTTTTTATTTTCTTGTTTTTGAAGGAATGAGAAGGTTTAAATGCAAACAAATAGGTGTATTTTATCTAGAGATATTTTTAAATTCAAAAATTTTAAGAGCAGTCCAAATTTATCTAAAAGTTTACTACAACCTAGACCTTATTTAGGTTTTCAGTCTATATCTAGAGTTAAAAAAATTAGAATAAAGCAAGCCCAAGTGCGTTGAAAAGTTGAGAAATAGATCCAAAAGTTTCATGGGGGCTCAATGCCAAAATACGTCTTTTGGATGCTCTAAATTCATATGGAAGTTGGGATTCAAATTTTCAATAGCAGATAAGGACAACCTGAACATATTTCAGTATTTTGCCCATAATTTTCTACTTCTATATTGGATGAATGCGCATTCTTGATTATTTGGAAATATATCAAAAATGTCTACAACTTTATCTCTACTACGAATTTCAAAATTTCAACTCCTGGAGCACATACATGACTACCAAGTTAAGTTCTAAAAGTTGGAAGAAAATCAGAAAAACCTTATAGTTACTTTCTACCATATATAAGGATATAATTGGCACAATATTGAGAGTTTTGAGGCTAGAATTGGAGGTGCAGTTTTGAGTTAATTTTTTATTATTTATTTTTTTGAGGAGGCAGATCTAGAGAATAGAAGCAAGAGCCACATGCTTCATTAACCGACTTCAACAAAGAACACTAGTTTTATTTTTTTTAGTCTCATTATAAACTAATTTGATTTTCTAGAAATTTGATGTAGTCTAGTATTGAATACACAATTTATATTTCAAGTTATCAGTATTGAGTATTTATTTTTTATTCTTAATGCTTGTAATTTTTTGGCTAATTATTGTTTGATCTATTGAATTCCTAATGAGGCCGAGAACTGATTTGTGATTTTAACTTTAGGATTAAACACAATTAGTTGAGCAAAAGTATAAATATTTTTATAAGAAAAATTCAAAGAACTTAATGAGTATCAAATTAATTAAATTCACATAGAGATATAGAGTTATTAGTTGAAATATTTTTAATATTATTCGAGAAAAAATATTGAATAGTTAAGAAATTTTTATAATCAACATGGGAGTGAAATTTAATAACTATGAAGAATAAATTGTGTGAAATTTGTTCAATGAAATTAAACAATCTAGATTTTTCTTATTATATTTACAATCTTATATTTTAAGCTTTTTCATTCATAAATTTATTTTTTACTAAGTATTTCAATTGAATTTAGATAGTAAAATCTTTCCATTTGTTTTTTGTTTTCCAAATAGTAATCAATTTAGTAAAGTTTTGTACTCAATAGCATAAATAATCTTTGTGGGTCCGACATCCATTTTCTTTAAAAACACTTTACTACTTGTTATAATTTTGTACACTTGCAGATATTTTCACACGAATAATGTATTATGTCATGATATGCTATGATATAAAATGATGAGACGTGGTCTCAATATGTTATGTTATGAAATGACAAGAATTGGCATGATATCTTATGATATGAACAAGAATTCGAGTTCAAATAATATGAACATGTATTAACAGTTTAAAAGATGAATGATCATTTTTGCAAGAAAATCTATAATGCATAAGTCAAGGTTCTATGTCATATGTACATATCCATGTAATTTTTTGTGGTTTGCTTTTATATAGTTACAATATATGTGGTATGTTGACTGTTTGCTTACTCGGATTTTTTAAAATGTCACTGTGGTAGTTTCCACTACCATTTCCCTCCTAGAACAATAGATATTGTAATAAGAAAAGGCAAACAAAATGACTAAGATAGAGATCGATTCTCCCAGGCCCTCCATCTTGGAGCGGCAAGAGGTCATTAAGCGAGAGATTTCTGAAATACTACAATATATTGATAAAGTTTTGCGACTCAAGAATCGAGAAAAAGATCATTTTCTGTAGAAGAGGATAAAGACCAAGAAAGCCATGAGGATTTTGTCAAGAAAGAGCCAAGTAAGATTGGCTTTATGGTGACATGAGAAAAACATCATTTATTTTGCAGACATGAACTTTTTTGGTAGCGGCTTCATGTTGTGGGTGTATTTTGAAAACCTAACTTTTTGGTGGCGCAAATGGCTAGTTAAAATTTTTTGGGATATTTTCCATATTTTGGTATCATGTATCTTAACTGTCATATACGAGAGATATATAATCTTGTATTATATTTCTTGGTGCATTTAATCATCGTTAAATCCTAAGCGGGGCCTGGGGGTGCCACAACTTTCAAGTCAAAGATATGGGATATTGCATTATTTTTTGGTAATTGAGGCTCATTGTGTTCCTGCTGGTCTTTTCCTCACTCAATAGTGCTATATTATTGAGCTTCTACGCATAACCAATATGCAAACAGAAAAACTAGTATCATCTCCAATGTCCATATCTCACACCCTTTCTCTTTTTGATGGAGATCCTGTTGATGTTGCTCAGCTCTATCGGAGCCCTGTAGTACCTATCTCTCACTCGTCTTGACATCTCCTATACAATGAATAAAGTGTGCCAATATATGAATCGCCCCACCAAGATTCATTAGACAGCAGTTAAGAGGATTCTCCGCTATCTCAAGTTCTCCCTACGTTATGGTTTTCTACTGAAGCCAAGTCTCTCCAGATCTTTAATAACATATTCTGATGTAGCCTAGGCTGGATCATTAGATGACAGGAAGTCCACAAGGGCCTAATGCATTTTCTATGGTCGTTGTCTCATATCTTGGAGCTCCAAAAAGCAACTTACAGTTGCTAGGTTCTGATGTTGAGTACAAAGTTATTGCGAATGCAACTACTAAATTGTTATGGATTCAGTCCCTACTACGTAAACTTGGTATCTTCCAACCTCGGCCTCCCACTCTCGTGTGATAAGATGGGTGCTACGTACATTATGAAAAATCCAATCTTCCATCCTCAGATAAATGTTGATTCAAACAATCAGTTTGTGCAAAAAAATGTAATGTTCTTAATGTTCATTTCCTGTCAAGTAAGGATCAAATAGCATATGTGTTAACCAAACCTTTAGCTGTAACACTGTTTAATCTTCTAGTAGACAAGCTTCATATGTTCGTTGTCCCATTATGCTTGAGGGGGCGTGTATAAGATAATGATCAGCAATTATTGGATAAAACTTGAGAGGATCCTTAGTGCAGATTTTGGAAGACGACTTAATAATTAGACTTAGTGCAAGATTTTATTAACACAGTACATAGTATTTGATCTAAACTTAATCACTGTGCTCTTTGTTATATACATAATAGACAAGACCTCCACTATGATTTAGGCTAGGTTTGGATGATCGAATATTCGTAAGTATTTTCAGAATACTTTATTATTACTCTTTATTATTTTTTTATTATTTTTACCTACTTTTCACTTATTTTATATTACTATTCATTACTTTTCACTACTATTTAATATTTTATTATTATTTATAGAATATTTGAGATCACCTTAGAACATTCTCATTAGAATAGGCATTTGCAAATTCAATTAGATATTTGCATAATAAAACCCAATAATTTCTCATATTGGATGAGGCATTTGCAAAAGAGATCTATGTCTTCTAGCTACAATGAAAACAACTTCTACTGTCAAATTTGCCTATCACTGTATCTAAGTTAAAAGTATTAAAAAATAATATCTCTCTCCACTTCTCCCTCTCTCCAAGTCAAAAGTATTAAATTGATAAAATTTTATTGTTATTTTGGCTAAAAGATAGATAATATTCCTGCAATGTGAGAGTAAGTTTTGAATAGAATAGTCATTTACAAAATAATATAAAATTAGGCAAATTTTGTAAATGCAAATGCCTAATCCAATAAAAATGCTCTTATTATCAAAACACAACCTTAGTGTACTAGAGCATTATCTTAGTAAATTCTTCAGAAATAAAGACAGCAGGGAGAGAATCATCAATAATTAACAAAAAAAAGTAGTTTTTCTGCACTTGTAAAGTATTGTTAATGTATATATCACGCGCTTGCATTTACATAATAGGGTTGGAGATGGGGGTTTTAGCTTTTGTAGTGATGGCCAATATGTGACTTTCTAAAGTTGAATGATCAATGCCATTAATCTAATTAGTTCAAACCTCTCAATTATATCGAGCGTGGGCTGTGATTTTCGTTGGTTGTGGAGGAGCGCGCGGCAGGCCGAGCCTTGCAGAATTTTCACTCTTCACAAGATATACATATAGATATATATACATACATACATACACATGACATGTACATATATACACAGATATATAACATGCTAGCAAGCTGGCTTCTCTATCCACATTCTCTAATGATCTGGGATCCACATGCAGGAAATTCTCATCGTAAATTGAATGCGTACACTCAAGTACTACGTGTACATTCCGCTTCGTATACGCATTCATGTAAACACTATTACTTTCCTGCATATTTGGCATGTGCTTTGTGCAGATATGATTTTGTACCTCATCTTTGACAGTATAATTAATTATCTGATGAATATATATAGATATATCTATATTGTAACGCCTCGTACTCGTAGGGGGGTCATGAAGTCCAACCTGTTTGGTATAATCTATCATCAAGTACAAATAATAGGTCTCCGACCATGTTCAAATAAAAATATTTTCCACATCTCAATCCATATAACAATGTCCACCAAGTCATAAATAAAAGAATAAGAATAAATCATAAATGAGATGGTTCACATTCTCCCAATAAGCTTAACAATAAAGAATAACTAACAGTCTAAAATCCAATGAATTAGAAACACAACATCTAAAATAAAAATTAATTATTTTCCCCCATCTAGCCTGTGGCTCTAACTGCTTAAACTTGGTCAAAACTCTACTCTTGGTCCTCTGTTGGAACATCCAAATCATCTGAAAAATATATGAGATAAACGGGTGAGTTTTTCCACAACTCAGTAAGCGAAGAACTTATACAAGCGTGTAAACATGAGCATTTACCAAGTAATAAAGTACGGAACGAAACATAATTATGCATAAAAGAAACAAATGATTTTCAAAACAATTAAATCATAAAGTACTTTGGCATAACAAAACTGAGTATTATCACTATATCAAACGGAGCATCTCACAAAGCAAAACCCATATTTAACCCCCGTGGTAGGGTTGTGCAAATCTTGGTGGCCAAACCAGGCAGAGACAGAGGTGGAACTTTCCCTTATTCATTTTCGGAGCCCCGAGTGTGCACATAGGAAAGTCCACAATAAACCACTTTGTTTCCAAAGTGGGTGCACTCAGAGATAGGAAATTGGTACCAATCCAAACAGAGCAAAGACAGAGCAGAGCAGAGCAAAGCAGAGATAGAGTCAAATACCAACCAGAATACTATGCCAAAAGTTTTCAGAGTTATTAAAGACACATATTTCCAAACTATTTTCAGAATAAAGTTTATATAAATAAAACGTCGTCAACGCAATCAAGGCATAATTTTTCGCAGATAGACAAAAACACTCTTTTTCACATTTCAGAAAATAACATGACAAAAAGCAATCTCATGTCTACACAATGCATGACAGAAATATTTTTCCTTCTTTTATATAAGCTTCATGAATAATGCAAACAATCAACTGGGGTTGGTTTTTCTCAGGTTTTCATTTCATAACTAACAAAAGCACAAATTTTCAAAAGTCAACCTCAATCCTCTTTTGGTATAAAACCAAGCATACGAACCCCGCTTACCTGACTCCTATAGCGAATTATCAAAATTTTGAGTCCGACCTCTAAGAGTTTCGTCACCTATTCATAAAAATATTTCCTAATGTTAATTACTACTCCAAAAGGCTTTAATCTGAAAATTATAAGTTAAACTACGCTGCTTGCCTAAAATCATAAATTTCTAGCAAACAAAGTCCAAGTAACTAACCACCCAAAATTATCTAACAGCGTTAAATGCGCCTCCAACAAAAACAATCATTTGAACCCACTACCAAAATCATCTCAAATATCACTCTGATAAAACTAGCCCAACAATTATAGTATCCTATACGTTCAACAAAACCAAACCCAACAATTATAGTATCATATACGTTCAACAAACTATTTTTCCATACCCACTGAATTTTCAACAGCAATTCATCAAATCCGACTATCATATATTAACACAGAGATATTCTCAATCCGTAGCTACGTCGACACAACACAGCGACAAGAACTCAACCAAAAAATCTGGGCAGCCATCGGAAAATACCCTTCAATACCGCTCCAATATTTTAGCATTAAAAATAGTACTCAACCTAGGTATAAACGTTTCAAAAATCAAATTTTCCTCAACCCAAAAATTCAGCAACTACACAACAAATACCAAAACCACAGCAAACTAATATATATACGATGCATAACAAAGCATACGGGCTCCCGATCGTCCTCAAAGAAAAACCCCTCATAACCGACTCTTAAAGCACCACATATCCTAGAGCATTGCATGTAAAACCAGCATTCAACAAGGTGGAAATTCTTACCTGAAATGAACCACGGCTTGCACCAAAACGAAGTGACAAACCGGACGAAGACAGGGCACTAAAGGAACGAATTTCTGGCTTCTCCACGCTCGACTTCACCTACCGAAAATGCACAAATTTTCAGTGATTACAAGTACCAAACTGAACCCATGGATAGAAGAAAACGTAGGAAGAAATTTGAGAATCTTACCGTGATTCATGCGGCGAAACCGAAACCAGAGGGGGGGTTTTACGGAAGGAAGAAGCTCAAATCAAGGGATAAAACACCGTATGGAGAGAGAGAGAGAGAGAGAGAGAGAGAGAGATTTTCATCTACAACAAAGTAACACCGAGATCGTGATTTGGTGCGGAAGAAATGGAGCTGCGCAAAACAGGGAAAATCGTCGAGCAGGGGAAAGGAAAAGGAAAGGAAAAGAAAAGAAAAGAAAAGAAAGAAGAAGGGGCGGAAGGTATAAACCAGGGGTGAAACGATGCCGTTCGGGCATGGGTTGGGGTTGGGGCTGGGGCTGGGCCGGGCGTGGGTCTTGGGCTGGTTAATGGGCTTTTGGCTCAGGCGTTACATATATATATATATATATATACACACACATAATATAAGGTATGTGCGTTTGAGTGCGCGCGAGTGTTTATATATAATGTGCAGTTCTGATCACCGACTTTATTAATCTTCCAATGAAAACGCAGATAGATAGACTTGAGTCCCTAAATAGCATTTATTTATTTTTTATAAATAAACAATATTTAGCCTGAAATTAATTAATTAATCTATTTCAGTTGGTCAACCAATAGGAACAGAGAATAAGTCCATAAAACATGCAGCGTTTTCAGATAAGCAAGTTCAAAGAAGTACACAAAATTCCTGCATAATATTTTAAGTCACCCATGGGGCCATGATCTGCTAGCTTCTGCGAAAAAGGATCGATCCAGTCCTCAGCATTACTGTTTGGCCCGGTGTTGGGTTAGTTGATCATAACTGCATGCGTACCATTTGATCACGAAAGAAAAAGAGCATCAAAGGGCTGATCAGATTATACTCTAAATTAATTGAGGACCCTTCAAGTGGCACCAGGGAGGAGGAGAATCTAAGGTGCTTGGAAGCAAAAGCTCACATGGAAGAACGTGTCCTACCAAGAAAAGAAGATGGCCATTTCAGCAAAATTCACGGACAGTACGGACCTTCCCATGTGAAGTATTATATGCAATCTCCCAACTCCCAGAAATTGCTCATACATATTGTCCACATCATTAACATATAAAATAGAGGAATATTATATATAGGTAAGGAATTAGTTAGGAAGTCAACAAATTTGGGCGTACGTAATCGCATGCCTTTGCCTGGTTCAAACTCCGGCGGGGTTCGAGGTTGCAGCATGTGTTTTTTTTCCCTTTCTTTTATATTTGGAATTAGAAGTACTACGTAATGATCCCTGTTAACAAGTTTTAATCACCCAAAAGAAATATTATTTTAGGATATATAGACGGTAAAATATTAATTCATTTATTTTCTTAAACCTGGAAGGAAATTGATATATGATGTATTTTTTAATTAACATGAAAGCAATCACTAATTTTAGTCTCGAACCACAATTTAATTTGTAAGTACTTTGAAATCAATGTGCAATATGGTGTGATGCTTATTTATTACTAACAAAGCATTATTAATTCTTCATGAACAACAAACAAAAATAATGGAAATGGCAACATGAGAAAGTAACACAATTTTAACTACGTGTACCATAAGCACAAGATATGTACAACAAAAGTTATCTGTGCATGATCGGTTTTGGAGAAAGAGTGGTTTTTCTATTTTTAGCACATCGAGAGAGAAGTTTCGTTAAAAAATTGTCGGTGTAATGTCAAAATACATGCAAATTAAAATGATAGATAATGTCTCAAATGGAATGTAACTGTCTGTCTAGACCTCTGTCATCCTAAAACGTACACTGCCTAGCTTCTAAGCTCAAGAAGTTGACCATTTGCTTGCTTAAGGGCCAAAATACGCATGGATGTTGGATTTTGACCCACTCAAAAACCATAAATCATGGGACTTTGTGGCCCCTAGCTAAATTATTATTGTTTAATCAGGCCCATTCACCCCCTGTACAATTGATTACTGTTATTATTTGTGTGGGGACCACAATATATTTATCTTTTTAAGAACCAGAAAAATAAATAAATACAGAATCAACAAAACCAGATTTTAATCTGTTTGATCAGTACCCTATATAAGTACACCACCTACTGTCAACTTCCTCACTTATCAATCTCTCTCTCTTAATTCTTGTGTATTTCACTACCTCTAAACAAAAGATTATTGATGGCAATTCCACTCATTCTTTTAAGCCTTTTGGCTCTTGTAGCTCCAGCATCTTCTATATCCTCCCCACACGTTCAAGATCCAGAACTAGTAGTGCAAGAAGTGAATAAGTAAGACACTTTTGGGTGCTTTTGATTAATTGGTAAATACATACATAGTGATCATCAGAGTATCGTAGTAATATATTTATCTTTTTATTTTTCCGTTGCAGGAACATCAGCACTGCCTCAAGGAGAAAATTAGCCTATTTGTCTTGTGCGACTGGGAATCCGATTGATGATTGCTGGAGGTGCGACCCAAAATGGGAGCAGAACAGGAAACGGCTAGCGGATTGTGCTATTGGGTTTGGAAAGCGTGCAATCGGCGGTAAGAAAGGCAAAATATATGTGGTCACAGATGCCGGAAATGATGACCCTGTAAACCCCAAGCCAGGCACTCTGAGGCACGCCGTGATCCAAGATCGGCCTCTGTGGATCATTTTCAAGCGTGACATGGTGATCAAGCTGAAGCAAGAGCTGATTATGAATTCGTTTAAGACGATCGATGGGCGTGGTGTAAGCGTGCACATTGCCGGGGGACCATGCATTACTATTCAGTACGCGACCAACATTATTATTCATGGCATCAACATTCATGACTGCAAGCAAGGTGGGAATGCTTATGTGAGGGACTCTCCAACCCATTATGGCTGGAGGACTAAGTCGGACGGCGACGGCATCTCGCTCTTCGGTGGAAGCCATGTTTGGGTGGATCATTGCTCTTTGTCTAATTGCCGTGATGGTTTAATTGATGCCATTCATGGATCTACAGCCATCACCATCTCCAACAATTACATGACCCACCACGACAAGGTCATGCTTTTGGGTCACAGTGATTCCTATAAACAAGACAAAAATATGCAGGTTACTATAGCCTTCAATCATTTTGGAGAAGGGCTTGTACAAAGGATGCCAAGGCGAGTTTCATCGATCTCAAAGTTGAATTGTTCATCTTAAATGATTTAATTGGTTTTCATCTGGATTTTGTGGTGGAGCCTAGTCTTTTTTCTTTCTTTCCTTTCCTTTCCTGAGAACGTGGGTCCTTGGCTTTGCAGGTGTAGACATGGTTATTTCCATGTGGTTAACAATGACTATTCCCATTGGATAAAGTATGCAGTTGGTGGCAGTGCCGCTCCAACTATTAACAGCCAAGGGAACAGATTTCTTGCTCCTAATAGCAGATATAACAAGGAGGTGAGAACTCCCGTAGAAGAAACAGTTCTTCAACCTCTGTTGCTCAAATTAATTGAACTACTGTACACTGAAACTACATGGTCCCATGATACTTAAGAAAATATGTCGATGAATTTCAGGTTACCAAACACGAGAATACACCACAGAGCGTGTGGAAGAATTGGAACTGGAGATCCAAGGGAGATTTGCTATTGAATGGGGCTTTCTTCACTCCCTCAGGGGCTGGAGCATCTTCAAGTTACGCCAAAGCATCAAGCTTGAGTGCAAAATCATCTTCGCTAGTGAGTGCAATCACAGCCGGAGCGGGTGCACTCAAGTGCAAGAAGGGTTCGTATTGCTGATGATTTTGTTTTATGTACTGGCGCTTGTGATCACTTAGAGAGCCCGGCCCCCAAAAAGGCGACAAAAATGCTCAGTTAATTCAAGAGTGACAAAATCGTCAGGGAAAAGAACAAGAAGAATGATGCTATTACAAGAAACTTGGGATTTAAAAAGTTATTGTACATTAACTACTTTTAATCACTGCCTTAAACTTGGGTGTTACAACCGTTAATTATTAGCTTGTTTCTATGTCCAGAAATGAAATGATCGATCGAGCGTTTTTATGTCTCATTATCTCTCTCTCTCTCTCTCTCTCTCTCTCAAATATATAGTTTATTCGTACTCTTTAAGTTCATGTTATCCGAAGTTCAAATTTTGTGGCCACAGTCACTCTCCTCGCACGCAAATATTGTAACAATCAAATGCCACAAGCATTTAAAAGGTTTCCCTCCGACAATTCCGGTTCTTACAAATCATGACAAGTACTAGCAATCATTGTAATTATGGCCACCGGTTAACAACATTATTGCACTTAAAAGTAGCAAATCCAAGATCTGAAGAGATACAAAACGCCCCGGTTAGGAATTCCGGAGAGTTAGCCTATATATGTTACCTAATTATGATATAATTATATAAACTCCAAAAACTCTAAAATATTACTTATATAGCTGTTCAACATAAATATATCCATTCCTCCATTAGAACACCAAAGAAAAATTTCAATAAAATATTTAAATTGAATCTTCATAAAGACTAATATCTATGTCTCAAAATACTGAAAATAATAAAAAATAGCAAAACTACTAAATAAGACTCTCCAATCTTGTACCCTTTAGCACTTATTCATCTACCATCATCAGACCTTGCTAATTATAATTCTCACTCTTGATCATTTCCAATTGAATCATCAAAATTATTTGAAAAATATTGTGAAGATAAGAAGTGAGTTATCAACAACTCAGTAAACAGAGAATATATACTAGTATGTAAATATGAGCAGTTACAGAATTTAAAATGCAAAATAAAACATTTTCATTTTTAGAATCAGAATTAACACATATTATCAAAAATCCCAGAGAGAAAATTCAAGAATATTCATATGCAAAATTCTTTTAGTATAGCATAACTGAAACATCACATTAGAACAAAATTTCCAGTTTAATTCTCGTGGTAGGATTGTGCGAACCACGACGGCAAACTAAGCAAAAAAAAAAAAAAAAAGTGAAATCTTCTCCTTATTTATTCTCGAAACTCTGAATGTGCACACATGAAAGACTACGCAAAAATCCACTAATTTGGCTTCCAAAATGGTCATTTGGAAACAGATAAGTTGTTACAAATCCAAACAGATGCCATAGATTTACACCCATGGTAAAGTCAAAATAGAATAAAAACAAAATGTCATTCTCCAAGTTTTCAGAAGTCACATAATTTTTATCAGAGTACAGAACATATTCAGAACACAACAGGATTAGATCATAGTCATACAATTATGCATAAATTTTCATATTTACTCCTTTTTGCACAGTTCCTAACAGAATGTCAAAAATAAGGTTATGTCTACACTAGTCATGCTAGAAAATAATTTATTCTTACACAAAACTTTATGAGTAATGGAAAACAAATAACTAGGGTTGTTTCAAAGTTCTTTTCATAACAAAACATGCATATTTTCCAAACTTGACATCAGTTTATTTCTTTTATACAATGTCTAGTATAAGAACTCTACTTACCTGAACCTTTTGACTTTTCTAAAATTCTTAATAATAATGCAAAACAAAACTTATACAAAATTTTATGAGTAATGAAAAACAAGTAACTGTGTTGTTTCAAAAAAAAAAATTCATAACAAAACATGGATATATATTTCTTAAACTTGACCTCAATTCATTTCTTTTATACATGTCTAGTATAGGAACTCCACTTACTTGAACTTTTTGACTTTTTAAAATTTCTTCGCAATAATGCAAAATGAAAAGCAATCATCACATATAAAAGAAACACATAACTTAATTAAATCTCTAATCAAATACATATTTTGATATTTAAGCCTAAAATACTAAAATAACATTTTTTTTCTAAAATTATAAAATTCTTGTAATCCTAAACTAACATCACTTCTTAAATAAAATGATAGCCATTTAATATCTCCGACTAATACATTAAATCTAAATTATTTCTATAAAATAACACGTATGGCTATATAAGTACTCAACTAAAACTAAGCCCGTGTAACATACACATCTTCACTTAATATTAAGTAAACTTAAATTCAATTGAAAACACAAGTGTACTTTAACATCAAGCCCAACTTAAAAATACTTACCCAAATTTTAAAAAGCTCACGCCCAACCCCTATTCTACCGAATTACTCTTTTGCACCTATGGTTTAATGAACCTAGACAAGCTAGAAGGGGCTTATGAGACATTGACGTTTGGTTTGGGGCAAAGCGCACTCCACTTGTCCAAGTGGCTCTTATACTTCCCAAAACAATACAATGATGCAAGAAAATAATGTTTCAATCAAGGAGAAGGAACACTATGACGACCTAGAATTTCTTACTTTTTTTTATTTAATTTAATTAATTATTATAAGGGTATGTAGGTAGTTTAAATACTTGAGCATGTGAAGTTGGGCTTAGTTTTGGACCTTGAGAGCATGGCTTAGGTATTTGGCCCAAGAGAGGTATGGCAAGCCCATAAACCCATGGGAGTGATCTATGAGTCAACCAAGCCCATGCATGGAGGCAGATGTCACCCTAGGAGAGCTTTAGTAAGTCTCCAAAGACTAGTATGTATGAAGGGAAAATATTAGTGGTTAGAAGATTGACTAGTTGTTTTCTTGGAGAAAAGAGTGTGAAAGCCAAGATGAGATTTTCTCATCATTGGGACACATGGTAGGCGTGTAGAAGAAGAAGAGAGTTTCAAATTGAGTCTTCCTAGGAGCATGCCATATCTAGGTGAATGACATATACTAGATTTGATGGAACTAAAAGTAGGGAAGAAGAAGGGGTTTCGGTGGAGGCTATAGCCGAACCACTCCCTTTGGTGTTCCTATGTGTTGCTTCCAAATCTAGGTATAGTACTAGTGGAGGATCATGTAAGAAGGATTTTAAAAGAAGTTTGACAAGTGATTAGGAAGATATGACATAATTGGAGAGAAGAAGAGTGGATGAAGGAAAAGGAGGGTTTTGGGTGATGGAGTGGCCGACTACTCCTATTTGTGGTTTCTCAAGATGTTTCTAAATCTAGATGATTGGACACATGAGATTGTGTAAGAGTGTGTAAGGCATGTGTGTGTAAGAGTATGTGAGTGAGTGATGATTGATGGAACACATGAGGAGAAAGAAAACCCATGGAAGAGAGGAGTGGGTTTTGGTTGGAGCAAGGAAGGGTATAGTCGCATGTTGCAAGCCCTTTTTCCAAAAAATGGATTCTAAAATCTTGGAGAATGACTAGTGAGGTGATTAGTGAGTGTGTGAGGAGTGAGGTGAAAGAAAAGGAAGGAATTTCTACCCTTGATATGCGCCAGCCATAGTTGGAGGATCGGGGAGGAGTTTTCAACCTAAGTGCATGCTAGTTTTAGGCATGATTGTACTTTAGTGATGCGAGTCAATCAAATGAGTCTTTCAACCCATCAAAGGTCAATCCTAAATTAGGGAAATGAGTGCCTAGGATGTCTAAAACCCTTCTTGGCTAAATGACCTTATGCTCCCTTCCCATTTCATTTGGTCTTACTTCCACCCCCACACACACCCACGACAACAAGCTCTCCCTCTCTACTCTCACTTTGCTTTGCTTTCTTCCACATTCTAAACACTAAAATATTCTAAGTTTAGTGGAGCTTGAAGCAAGTTTTCTTGAGGGGAAGCACATTTGAAGAGGTAAGCAAGATCCTAAACTATTTCAAGAATAGAAACCTAAGTTAGGTCACATGCACACACCAAGGTCTTACATCCCTAAGAATTTTTTTTAAACTATATGCTTATAAATTATTTTAATAGATTATTTTTATATATTTTCAGAGCTAATCTTTTTAACTTGGGAGTTTTGTAAGTGCATTCTTATCTTGACTCTACCATTTCTTGTATATATATTTGAATGAATGTAGTTGTATTGTTTGTTGTATGCTGGATGATGCAATGCTAGGCTTTCTTAAAGGAAATCATGCTTTGTTTGTTTAGTCACAAGTCTATGCTTAAGCCATATGTTATTTTAGGCTTGAATGTATATTATGTTGATGGATCTAGCAAATTTGATGCAAAGAAAAATGAAGCATATTGATACGGTATATAGTGATAAAATCCATGAATGATTAAGATTAAGGCTTGTTGGATGTTTGGTGATGCTAGGTTAGATTACTTGAAGAAATACTTTGCATGTTTAGTTACAAAATCCATGCTTGGTTAATGTATTATTTTATATTTTATATCTGTATCATGTTGGTGGATTTAGCCACTTTGTTGCAAATGGTGAATGAATCATGATTAATATGAAAAGTGGTGACAAAATGCATGCATATTAAGATAAAGTTGGAGTTTGAAAAAGGATTTGGAGACTTTTAGGTTAAGTTTTTCCATAATCAACTATTCTTTTATGTAATGACTAAGTCTTGAATGTTTGGAAAGTTTAGAAGCATGAAAACTAGGAGAATCTAATGGCATGATTTTTTGGCTTTCCTATAAAAGATTCAGCATGTTATTTGGTTGAGAGAAAAGTATCTAAAATATCAAACCTAAGGACTATAGGGTTGGGTCAACCCTTCTTAGTGGTACTAAAAATGTTTAGTTAATTTTATTAAGGCATAGAGAGTACATGGAAGAAATTAGAGGAACAAAATCCTAGGAAATGGCCTTAAAGGGGTCTCGACCTAACCTTAGTGGTGGAGGCCGAAAGCTCCTCTTTGGGCACTAAGCTCATTTGTGTGCTTTTATATGAAGTGTAGATGGAATGATGTGGTGGTTGACTTGTCAATGATGCATGACAAAGTGTGCTTTTGAAACTAGTCTCATGATTCACACGTTAAGCACTAAGATTGCATCTCACATGCATGAAGCAAGAAAATCATGTTTTTGGGTCAAACATGTTTTCAAAGAAAAAGAAAAAGAATTAAAGTTTCTATAAGAATCTCAAAAGTTGGGATGGGGTAGTGTCCCAATAAAATTTCTTGTTCACTCAGGAGTGTTTAAAGTTGAGTGAAAGCCCCTAGGTCAAAGAAGAACAGTCGGCGGACCATGTATGGCTCCAAAATGTGTCTGAAGCGTGGTTGCACCTAAGCTAGTGAATACCCAAGGACAGTATTGGCTCTGGCCTTACCATTATAAGAACAAAGATGTTGTCGCTCAGTTTGAGTGGTCACCGAGTGATGAAAAGCACATAACATAGTCACCCCGACTTGAGTAGTCTGCGGGTGTTGCTGTAACGTGTAACATATTCATTTAGGCTTGAGTGGTCGTCGGGTGATACTGTAACTAGCAAGGAACATACGGTATATAGGAGAACTGTGAGGTGTGCTATAAGAAGTCATAACAAGAATGATTTTCGAGTCCCAAGAATGTATGAATATGTAAATGGTGTCTAAGATAAGAAAATATGCAAGAAACGAAAAGTTTTTACGAAAAGGGTTTTTAAAGCATGAGTCAAAATAATTACGCTATATGATGAACCCTTTCTATGAAAAGCAAGTATATGCATCAAGATTAAAAGGAAGTCAAGTTTTTGTGAAAGTCTTCATGAGTATATGCACTTGTTAAGTCATGAGTTGCACATGCATGATACATGTTCTATTTGTTATTTGTTTATATGTATGCCTGCAATGATTTTGTTGAGATAGTTGTCTACTTATTGAGATTTCTCGAAATTTCATCCTTTTATATTTTTACTACCGTTCCTTGTTGGGGATAAGTAGTTGCAAGAGAAGTTGACGACAACTATCCTGATGCTCGGAGAGACTCTCCAGACCAGTGATGGTCTAGTGATCTCTCTACCTTTTGATGTGGTGGCCCCTGTCTTGTACACCCAGTTTATAGCAGACATGCGATAGAGGGTGCTCTACGAGGCTGTCGAACGTCATTGCACCAGATGCTGTCTTTCTCTGGGGTCTGACGGGTCTCTATTTATGGATTGCGTTTATACCTCAAAGACCGAGATAGGTCTCCTGCGTTACGGTCGGATGGGCCTGAGGCAATTCCTATATGGTCTTGGGATTAAAAAGATTAAGGACGAGCCCTGAGATAGTGGACTGTTGTGTGGGTCAACACGTGGTTCATGTTGCATGTTTATATTGTTATTATATTTTGGATGGGTCCCAATGTTTTGGGAGATTCTTATTTTGTGGAAAATAAAACAATTGGCAATGCTATTAATATGAAGTTTATTTTTTGGGATTTTAAATTGTTATACCATATGACATAAGGCAAAAATTTTAAGTCGTTGCCAAAATTTAAAACAACTTGACCTTTTTTGCTGCGAGATTTTCTATTCACTGCTTCTATTTTAAATGCATGCTTGAACTAAAGTTAAAAATGAGGAGTGAACTTCCTTGTGTTGTTTATCTCCGATGCCTCGGTTTGCGTCCGATCCCAAATGTAAGCGGGGCCATCGACAGACACACTATAACAACCTGTTATAAACTCAATGGTTCTAGAAGTGTGACTTTATTTATTTGAGATAATTAGAAGTGTCTAAATGTGAAATGGTCTATGCCATTAGACTCGGTTAATTATTTAAGATTTTATGATGCAATAATTACACTTTCAATTTTTTGACACGCTTATTCAAAAATGCGTTTTGGTTATTTTGAGGCATTTTAGGGTTGAATTTCATTAATGACTTGCTCAATTGACTTAGTCTTAATATTTAAAATTTTGCAATGTAAAGTTAATTCAGAATGGATAGTAAGCTCAATAATAACACCTAGTATAGTGTTTCTAGAATCATAGTGTGAGATATCCAAATTAGGTTAGAGAAGTTTATTTCAAAACTTGGCAAGATCTTAGTCACACTTGGTTAATAGTATTAGACACTCGACACCATGAGATATCGTGAGCTAGTTTTTGAAGGAATTAAGGTGTTATATCATGCCACCTTAGCAAAACTATATTCCATCTAACCATCCAAATTGTACCAAACCAAAAAGGATTTCAACCCTAGCAAAATTTTAAATAGTTGGAATCTAATTGAAACTCCACAAGTTTGGTTGAAAATGAAATTCTAAACGGATTTTCCAAACCCTAATGTTGGCCTCCAAATCCTATATGACTCAATTTCTAGCATTGTGTTTAATTACTTAATTAAATCACTTTCATATGCTATTAATTCTCCAAATTTATGTCATGACATCATTATCTAACTCTTAAACCTTATACATTTAATTGGGTCAAGAAAAATTAGATTTGGGTTTGATAGGATCTTTGTAACACCCCGATCCCGTAAGGGTCAGAGAGTTACTTCCTATAACATACACTCACATTTCAACAATATAATTATAGACTCAAAATTCCCAAAATCATAAAGAAATCTTGATTCAAACTAATTTCCTCAATTTAAACAATTCCCAAAATACTAAATCATCACCATACAATAAAATTTCTTAATAAGCTCTGCCAATACTTGTAAAGAAACTTTTTATACTTAATCTATCATTCTTAATTCATCTCACCCAATGCTTCATAATCTGATTATTGGCTAAAATATTCAAACTCATCGAAAAAATATTCAAAGATAAGGGGTGAGCTATCAACTCAATATGCAGTGAGCAAATACTAGTATGTAAACATGAGCATTTATAACTTCATCATGCAGAACAAAACATTTATTTTTTCAGAGTATGAAAAACCAACTTTTACTTTCAAAATGCAGAAACAAACTTGTTACAAAACATCAGAGCAAAACATTTTAGAAAAATAATCTTTTTGCAAAGACAAAACCTTTTAGCACACCAAATCATATCGTTAAAATCTCATAGCATCATATTGGGACAAATACTATGTTTAACCTCCGTGATAGGATTGTACCACATTTATAATCCATGGTTAGGTCGTATCCACTATTCTTACCCGCAGCAGGGCGTTATCTACTATTCTTACCTGTGGTTGGATCTTACCCACTATTCTTACCTGTGGTAAGGTCTTACCCACTATTTTTACCTGTAGTTGGGCCTTACCCACTATTCTTACCTGTGGGAGGACCATAACAAAACTATACATCAAGATCATCTTTTCTTTTAGAATACATATTCAGAGTCTTATGTCAAAGTTTTTCAGATGCCGCTTCTTATCAAAAACAAAGTACTGAACAACTTCATATCATTTCATATGTTCAAAATTAGAATCAAAACCTCTTCATTTATTCACAGCAAAACTTTTAGATATTATAAATCAGAACATTTCTATTTCACCAAAACAACCATTTTTGTAACGCCCCAATTTTTCACCTCAATTAAAATGTAAATTGAAGCGTCCAGATAAGTAATATAAGACTACTTATCCTACATAAGTGTAAGGAGTAGCATACATGCATCTAAGCTTACAAATTAAATGCAATACGAAACACAATGGAAAGAGATAAATCTCCAATATATGCAAATAGATCTAACTCTTACATAAATAGATTACATGGCATAGTAAAACTATAACCTTCATAACTTCATATTTACAAAAAAACATATTGTATCCAAGACTTACATAACCCAGTTAGTTTTCGTAAAACTAAATATCAAATTCCACTGTTATTCAGTAATCTTACTATTCACTTGATCACGTAATTGAAAGATCATTCCAACCGGAGAGCAGTATTCTGTAGGAATGATAGATATCAAATCCCACTTGCAATTTATCTAATCCTATAACAACATCTATTATTCCATAAGGAATGATAGATAAAACTTAAAAGAATGAGACTTTCAGGAAATCTTAGTAAGTACACAGTTAACGAAATGAGGCATAGATAATATCATACATAGAAATTATCAACGACATACAATTTATGAAAATGCTTTATGAGACTTATGCATGTAGATGATCATTCTTCCCAAACAACTTAGACCTTAGCTGGGCCCACCGCCTTATACTTAAAACTGATACTTTTCATCTTATTTCTTACTCTTGTGGGTCTTACTTATTTATTATCCTCGATTGGCATACGTATTGTCGTCCCCATCAGGCTTACTTAACATGACGCGTCAGCTTATCCATACATATAACTCATTAATCATCCGGGCGTTACGTATCGCCATCCCTGTCATGACACAAAAAAATACTTAACATAGCGGGCGTTACGTATCGCTGTCCTCGCTAGTCATGTCAGTTGTCCGGGCATTACGTATCGCCGTTTCCATCGGCATGTCAGTTATAGGGGCATTATGTATCGCCGCCCCCGTCATAACGTGACTTTAGTCTTATCATAATCATATAAAGTCTTCTTAACATATTTTCTTAAAACAGGCGTCATGACTTATGGCGACGCATACATGTAACGAAATGCAACATACGCATAAACTTAGACTTATGACATACATGTTTCATATTTTCATAAATCATATGACATATAAAAACATATCACAAGAACCTACATGCACATACATCACCTAAATTCACAACGTCAAAGCTTAACGAATGATACATACACAATTAAATATTATAATTTTATTAGAATAGGACTGGCCGAATTTCATGAGGAACTTAATCTTATTTATTTCTTTAGCTTATTTAACTCAAGTCAAGTTTTACCTAATCACACATCTTAAGTATATTTATTTGTTTTCTTGAGTATTTCTTTTATATATATTTTTTTATTATTTCATTATTATTATTATTTTTAGCATAATAATTCTTAAAAATCTTCCAAATAAAATTGAAATTTCTAATCTTACTATACTTGTTAAAAATCTCATTCAAATAATTCACTAAAAGTTTAGAATACAAGAAATACACCCCTTTTTGAAGCTCATACCTACTCTGTTCTACTACTTCAAGTCCAATTTCTCCCTTTATATAGTTCTTATCTCTCAAAACGTAGAACGCAAAAGTTGTAGATCTTTGTCGTAAATTTTCATAGCCTTTTGAATCATTCAATTATAACATCACACTATCAAGTTATGACCAATTTACCATAAAATGTTAAATCTTCAACATTACCCATTTTAAATCCGAAAGTTGCTAGAGTTGATCTATCATTTTTTTTTTCAAATCAAAACCTCATATTTTCACATAATCCTTTTAATATATAATCATAAAATATATTCCTAAGTTTCTAAAATTTTTCTTAACATTTTTCCATAACAAAAACCACTCCATAAGTCAATAGCTTTCAATCTACTACATAAGTAATACATAAGCTCAAACAAGCATCAAACAACTATCAAATTAAATCGATAAATCAAGCCACTTATACTACACCAAGATTATGTTAAGTAGTGCACTTAACAATTTTTACAAAGCTAGATTAGTTGTCTAGAGTTGATCTTGTACCACTCTTTTCTCCAAGACTCCCACTTTGCTTCCTTTTGATGTTTGAGTGTTGTGAGTGAAATTTTTGATATTTTTCTTAGCTTTCTCTCAAAGAAACCATATGATATCTCTAAAAGGAAAAAATGAGAAGCTTTTGTGTCTATTTATAGGGGTAAGAAAGTGCTAGAGACTTGAGAAAGGGAGGGGGTGTCTCGGCAACACCCTTAGCCGAATGGGTGAAGTGTTCCCCTCCTAGATGCATGGCCTTATGATCACCCATACCTCTAGTGTTCTTCTAAGATTTCATCCCATGGATGAGCTTAATCTTCCTTTAAAATAATCTTGATCAATGGTTCAAATAATTACACCACATGAGTAAAAATAAAACAAAAATCTTAGCATATCCAAGATGGGATCCAACTGGCCACTTGGCCTCCCCCTTGCACTCCACGATTTCTATACCAATTCCTCTCCTTTTGTCACATGTTTTAGCTCTCCTTGGCACCCTTAGATCATTTTGGAAGAATTTCCTTAAGGCTTGGTTGGCTATTGGTTAAGAATAGAAGGGTAAATTGGCTGATTTGGTTAGTTTTAAAACAATTAGATTTGTTCCTACTTCTCCCATGGTTATAGACAAATTTTCCTTCTAGAAACTCTTCCACTATAAAACACAAACCTTCTTACACATGTCTAAAAGATAGATATGTAGAGAACCAATCAAATTTGAGCTTCTAAAGTAGGTCGGTGGTATAATTCATTTTTGGACTTCAGTTTATGCTCAAATCATATCGGTCCAGTTCCATCCCAAATAATTCATTGATACACTTAGATCATCCTTTTAGTGAGCCATAAGATTTTGAATCACCTTATTCCGAGATCATATGAGAAAGATATGATTAATTTACCGACACACGTCAAAATCACCCGAGAACACCTAATCCGAGTTCCTCATTTGTTTTCCTTTACTTTCTTACCCACCAAGGCTTCTAGATAAATTTTTATCAATTTGCCACATATTCCCACATATGTCAAGACCTCAGAAAGTTTGTTAGCCAATCACAATTTTCGTCACATGGTCAAACATAAGACAACTCATATAAGTCGGTTACCAGTTGACTCCTATTCCTGTCCATCCACTTCACACCAGATTTCATCCTTGATCCATTCCTTATCTTCACAAAGCCAAAAGCCAAAATTTCTATATCCCCTTCTTAAGAGTCTAGAAGAACTAGAATCACATCATTCGAAGTTTATATGATCAAGTTATAATTTCTCTACTAAAAGTCGACAGATAAGCCCGTGCACACCAAGTGTTTGATAAATGATCCCTCTTGTTTCACACGAAACTTACTAAATAAAATCTTCTCATTTGACATATTTCTACACACTTGTTAATATCTTAGGAAAATTAAGAAAATATATCAAAGGCTTAATCTTAATCAAAGTCACTAGTCAACTCCAAGTCAATACCTATATATCCAATTTAGATCTGCCACTTCAATCTTAATTTCATATTTGATTAAGTTCATATCTCTTAAAACTCAAAACATAAGAATTGTAGATATTCCTCTTAGTTTTTCAAATTGTCTTGAATCATCTCAATCCGATATAAATGAATAATTTATATCCATATTACTAAAGGATGCTGAAACTATCTAAATTAGCCTAATCCGAAAATATCATAGGGTATATCCCTTACTCATGCCACTTAACTTCCTTTGTAAATTTTCTTCAATTTCTATACAATATTTCATTGAATATTCAAAAATCATATTTTCTCATCATATTTAGTATCTCCCATGATTTTTCCTCCAATACCAATAAAAATATACATATATCCAAAATTCTAAAGGTTTCCTAAAATAATCTTAAAGAAACATAATCATGCCAAAAAATGAACAATTTAAAAATTCGAGTTATCACACTTTTTCAACAGACTCATGTTTGCTCTTTTCAGTTCATAAACAATGCACAAAATTAAGCTCATGTCTATACCAGTCATGTCAGAAATATACTTTCTTTTACAACTTCTTTTACAACTTTCTTGTCAAAAATAAGATGCATATTTTCAAAGTCAACCTCGTTTCATTTATTTTTATGCAAAGTTAGCAAATGAATCCCGTTTACCTGGACTTCTTAGCATTTCAGAAACTTTCCTCAACAATACCGAACAAATCCTAATCGTCACCTGTAAAATAATCACGTAACTTTCAATAAATTATCTAGTCGAACTCAAGTGTCGATATTCAAACCTAAAATCCTATATTGACTAATTTTTTATTCCTCAAAAAATTAGAATTCTCATAACCCTAGAATACCATCACTCCTCCTATTTCTTTATGTTCACTAAATATACTTAATCTAACATCAACCTAAACGCCAATGTTATTTAAGAAAAAAAACCCAATCCACTTGAAAGGAAAAGTTGATGTATTTTTCGGTCCAAAAATATTTAGAAAATACAAATAGATAAATCTATTAAAATAACTCGCCAATGTTTAATAAAAATAAACTAGGTTAGGTTGAAAGCATTACAATATAATAAAAAAAACTTTCACTTACTAATCAATCATTTCAAAATCCATATTTTAGAAAAAAAAATATTACTTCAAATCTTTATTCATTTGCTTTATTAGCTATATATTTAAAAATAAAATTCTTTCACAAAACCAGACTCAGGCTTAATATAGGACCATCTAAAGAGAGGGGCATTTTAGGAATTAAACCTAACATCCATGGCAAGTTCATGACTTTGTAAACTCATTGTGAGATAAAACCAACACTGCGATAGAAACAAGCTCACCCTAAAGTAGGGAGCTCTGACGGAGTTGTGCAGCTAAGGTGGACTTGTCGGCAGTCTGGGAGGCTGCACACGAAGAAAGAGAGTGAAAGTAGTGAGAGGAAGAGAGAGAAAGAAATGGGAAAACATGATGTGATGACCTAGAATTTCCACTTCTTGTATTTATTTATTTATTTTAAGTATAATTTTGGTATTTTATTTTAGTAAGGATTTGAGGTATGAGCTTAGATTGAGCTTTGGAAGTATGGTTTAGATAATTGTCCCAAAGTAGAGTGGCAAGGCCCATAGGCCCACAAGATTGATTCATAGTCAACCAAGCCCATGTATGGAGACACTTGTCACACTTAGAAGAGCACTAGTGAGTTTTCAAAGACTGATAGGTATGTGGGAGAAAAGACTAGTGGATAGAAAGTTGACTAGTGAGTTTCTTGGAAGAAAAAGTGTTGGAACCAAGATGAGATTTTCTCATCATTGGAAGGCATGGTGGGCGTGGGAGACAAAACACGAGTCTTCCAATTTAGTTTTTCTAGGAGCATGCCAAATCTAGATGATTGACACATGAGGGATTTGGAAGAAATGGAAGTGGGAACAAGGGAGTTTCGGTAGATGCCTTAGCTGAACCCCTCATTGTGTTTTCCATGCATTGCTTCCAAATATAAATAAATGATGAGTGATAGATTTTGTAAGATGAAGTGACAATAAGGTGATGAGTGATTTGTCAATGTCCTCGTCCACGATTGGGATCGGACGCAAATCGAGAAGTCGGGGATAAACAACACAAGGAAGTTCACTCCTCGTTCTTACTTACGTTCGAGTATGCATTTAAAATTAAACGCAGTGAATAGAAAATTTTTGCAGCGGAAAAGGTCAAGTCATTCTATAATTAGGCAAGAACTTAAAATTTTGTCTTATGTTACATGGTATAACAAATTTAAGATCCCAAAATAAACTTCATATTACTAAATATCATCAAGTGTATCGGTCTTCACAAAATATGTACTCTCCCAAAACATCGGGAACCTCTAAAATCTGGATCAAATGGAAGTAAACGATATCATCCAAGTGTTGTTCTCACGACCACATCAAAAGGTGGGGAGATCACTAGACCATCAGTGGTCTGGAGAGTCTCTCCGAGTCTCAAAATCGTTGACATCATCTTTTCCTGCAACAACTTCTATCTCCCCCAAAAGGAACGATAGTGGAAATATAAAGGGACGAGATTTTGAGAAGTATCAGTAAGTATACAAACATCTCAACAAAATCATTTCAAGCATACATATCAGTGAATAACAAACAGAACATGTGTCATGCATATGCGACTAATGACTTAGCAAATGCATATACTCATAAAGACTTCTATAAAAACTTGACATTCTTTCAATCTTGGTTCATATACTTGCTTTTCATAAAAAGAGTTCATCATAAACGTAATTCTTTGGACTCATGCTTTAAAACTTTTTTTCGTAAAAACTTTTCGTTTCTTTCATCATTTCTTATCTTAGGCGCCACTTATCATATTCATATCATTCTTTGACCTCGATGGCAATTACATATCGCCTACACCGTCGTCACGTCAGTCATACGGGAATTACGTATCGCTTTTCCCATCATGTCGTGAAAGTCCTTATCAGTGATACGGGAGTTACGTATTGCCTTCCCCGTCACTATTCATTTTGGACACCTCACGATTCCTATACACTTCGTGTTCCTTGCTAGTTACCGTAGCACCCGATGACTGTATCAAACCTAAGTGGCTACGTTTTGTGCCCTTCGCGTCTTCATCATTCGATGATTGATCACTCACTGAGCGACTACAAACTTATTCATATATCGGTAAGGCAAAAGCCAACACCTCTTTTTGGGCAGCCACTAGCTTTAGGTGTGACTACGCTCAGGACATCTTTTAGAGTCATACATGGTCCGCCGACTGTTCTTCGTCGACCCAGGGATTTTCACTCGACTTTAATCATTCTTTAGTGAACAGAGAATTCTACTGGGGCACTACCCCATCCCAACTTTTGGGGTTCTTATAAAACTTTAATTCTTTTCTTTTCCTTTGAAAACATGTTTGACTCAAAAACATGATTTTTATACTTCATGCATGTGACATGCAACCCTTAGTACTTAACATACGAACCATCTAACTAGTTCAAGCACACGTATACTTGACCATACTTATTGACAAATCAACCAATCACATGAATACATCTATACTTCATATAAAAGCACACAAATGGGCTCAATACATAAAGAGGGGCACTTAGCCTTCACCACTATGGTTGGGACAAGACCCTCCATAGCAACTTCCTAGGGTTTTCTTCTTCTATCCTCCTCCATGCACTCATCAAGAGGGGTTGACCAAACCCTATAATCCTTAGGATTAAAATTTTAATCACTTTTCTTTCCACCAAAATAGCATACTTAATCATACATGTTAAACTGAAAAATCATGCTATTGAATCCTCGTAGCTTTTATGCTTCTAAACCTTCCAAGTATTCAAGGCTTAATCATCATATAAAAGAATAGTTGATCATTGAAAAACTCAACCTTAAAACCTTCACATCCAAAACCCATATATGCACCCATTCAAATCCTTTTCAAACTCCAAACATCATTTTTTTACATGCATGCATTTTGTCACCAATTTTCATAATAATCATGCTCTCTTTTTCCTTTATAACAAAGTAACTAAGTCCATTAATAAAAATGTAAATCTCAAGCCTAGAATCATATACCTTGCTAAGCATGGATTTACCATTAAACATACAAGGCATTTCTTCAAGCATTCATTCTAGCATCACCAATCATCCAACAAACATCATCTTAGTCATGCATGCCTTTTCTTATCACTATATACCATATCAATATGCTTCATTTTCCTTTGCATCAAATTAACTAAATCCATCAACATAATATAGATTCAAGACTACAATAGCATATGGACTAAGTATAGATTTTTAACTAAATAAACAAAGCATTTCTTTCAAGAGAACCTAGCCTAGCATCTCCAAGCACTCAACAAACTTAATCTTAGTCATGCATGCATTTATACCATCATTATATATCATATCATCATGCTTCATTTCTTTTGCAACAACTTAGCTAAATCCACCAACATATTCAAATTTCAAGCCTAAAGAATCATATGAATCAAGCATGCATTTTCTACTATCATAACAAAGTCTTTCCTTTAGATAAACCTAATCTAGCATTTTCATACATTCATCAATCAATACAAACACATTCACTCAATATATATAAGGAATGCTAAAGTCAAGATAAATGTGCACTTACAATACTCCAAATAGCAAAGATTAGCTCTGAAATTATATAAAAATAATCCATTAAATAGTTTATAAGCATATAATTCAAAAGAAAATATTAAGGATATAGGCCTTGATGTGTGCATGTGATCTAACCTAGCTTTCTATTCTTGAAATAGCTTAAGTTTTTGCATTACCTCCTCAAGTAGTCTTCCACTCAAGAAAACTTTCTTCAAGCTCCACTAACTTAGGATATTTTAGTGTTTAGAAGGTGGAAAAAATAAAGCAAAGTGAAGGTAGAGTGGAAGGGAGAGATGCTGAGAGGTGGAGGAGTGTGTGTGTGTGAACAAGTGAACCATGCAAAAGGAGAAAGAGTAAGGCATAAGGCCATTCGGTCAAGTGAGCTTCTAGGCTCTTAGGCCACTCATTCCCTACTTTTAGGGTTGACATTTGATGGGTTTGAAAGACACTTGAGTGACTTCCATCACTAGATCACATCATGCCTAAATCTAGATCACTTTTAGGTTGGAAACAATTTCCTTCCTTCTCCCTATGGCCAGCACCTCTCAAGGGTTCTAAGCCCTCTCTCACTTCACATCACTCACTCGCACACTCACCTATCATCTCACATGTCATTCCATTAGATTGTAAGATCACATTTTGGGGAATGGGACTTGCAACTTTTGGCCAAGCTCCCTCCTAGTCAACCGAATCTCATCCTCCTCTCCTATGTGTTTTCTTCTTTCCAAGCAACCATCAATCAACTTATCACATCATCTCATGTGTCCAATCACCTAGAATTAGCAAAACTCTAGGAAGACTAAAAATAAGGTCCACGGCAATGCTTGTCCAAATCTCTTTGTTTTCTTTTCATCTTCTTTCTCTCTCTCTAATGATACCACATCCTTCTATTACTTGTCAATCTCCTTGTCAACTCCCACTTACAAGATCTATCAATGGTCATTCATCTAGATTTGGAGGAGATTGCATGGAAAAACACCCAAGGGGTTCGGCATTGGCCTCCACCGAATCCTCTTCCTTTTCTCCCACTTCTGTTTCCATCAAATCTTACAAGTGTCACTCACCTAGATATGGCATGCTCCTAGGGAGACTCAATCGGAAAATCCCTTCTTCCTTCACACTCCTAACAAGTCAACACACCCCCACTTGTCTACCATATCCCTAAGGATCTTCTTATACAAAATCCACTTTTTGTCACATCAAAAGTGGGTCTTGCATAGGGAGACTCAAAGTGAAGCAAGTTGCTTCCCTTAGCTCCATTTCATATGTAGACCCCCTTTTTCTCCAACCAAAATTTCTCCTCCCAATGACACTTGTCATTTGTCACTTGTCATTCATTTTCCAAGTGATCTCCCTTACACACAAATCTTCCACTCTTACAAGATCTAGCACAAGTCAAGTCACCTAGGGAAACTCAATTGGAAGAGTTGACTTCTTCCCCTTTTGCATCCCACGTTGCCCATGTGTCCACATGATGAGAAGATCTCATCTTGGATACCACACCTCATCTTCTAAGATACAACTAGTTAACCTTCCAACCACTAGTCTTTTCCCTCTTACCTATTAGTCCTTGAGGACTCACTAGAGTTCCTCTAAGTGTGACATCTGTCTTCATGCATGGACTTTGTTGACTCATGGATCATTCTCATGGGCTTATGAGCTTTGATATACTAATTTGGGCTAATATCCTAAGTCATGCTTCCAAGGCTCAATTTTAAGCCCAACTTCAAGTGCTTAAATAAATAAAATACCTCTATCACCCTTATAATAATTAATTAATTCAAATAAAATAAACATGAAATTCTGGGTCATCACAGATTGGTCAAAGGAAAACATCACTGAAGAGAAGAAATGGCTTGAAGAGTTAGGGTGAGGGCTTGGATGGGTGTAGCCGATCACCCCATTTTTGGTCTTCCAAAGTATTCCTAAATGTAGGTGATTGTGACAAGTGAGATTGTGTAAGAATAGATGAGACTTGTGTGTGTAAGAGTGTGCGATTGAGTGGTGATCAATGGAACAATTGTAAGGGAAGAAAACCCTTGGAAAAGGGATGGGGCTTTCGGATTGTGCAAGGCATGGCTTGGCCGAATATAGCTTTCCCCATTTCCTAAGTTTGATTATAAAATCTTGGTGAATGACTTATGAAGTGATTGGTGAGTGTGTGAAGTGTGATGTGAAAGAAGGAGAGGGATTTTCACCCATGTTATGCACCGGCCATAGAAGAAAATGGAAGGGAGAAGTCCAACCTAAGTACAAGCTAAACTAGGCATGATTGTGCTCTAGTGATGGGGGCCAATCAAGGGGTCTTTCAACCCATTAAATGTCAATCCTATATTAGGGGAATGAGTGCCTAGAATACCTAGAAGTTCTCTTGGCCGAATGGTCTTATGCTCACTTTTCCATTTCTTTTGGTTTCACTTTCCCACACACACACCCACACCATACCCCACAGCAAGAACTCTCCCTTTCCACTCTCACTTTGCTTTGTGTTCTTTCATCACCCAAGCACGAAAATATCCTAAGTCTAGTGGAGTTTGAGTGAAGAAATCTTGAGTGGAAGCATATTTGAAGAGGTAAGCTAAATCCTAATCTATTCCTTATATAGAAACTTAGGTTAGATCACATACACACACCAATCTTTATATTCTTAAGATTTTCTCTTGAACTATATGATTATAATTTATTTTTAATGGATTATTTCATATATTTTTCAGAACTATTGTATTCTACTTCGAATATTGTAAGTGCACCTTCATCTTGTCTTTAGCATTTCATGTATATATTTGAGTGAATGTAGTTGTTGTTTGTTGAATGCTTGGTGATGCTAGGCTAGGTTTTCTTAAAGGAAATGCTTTGTTTTTTTAGTTACAAATCCATGCTTAGTCAATTTGTTATTTAGGCATGAAATTATATGAGTGGATCTAGTTATTTGTTGCGAAGGAAAAATGAAGCATGATTGATATGATAAATGGTGACAAAAATGCATGCATGATTAAGGTGAAGTTTGTTGAATGATTGGTGATGCTAGGTTAGATTGCTTGAAGAAATACCTTGTATGTTTAGCTATAAATCCATACTTAGCAAGTATATTATTCTAGACTTGAGATTTACATCTTATTGGTGGATTTAGTTACTTTGTTATAAAGGAAAAAGAAAGCATGATTGATATGATAGATGGTGACAAAAGGTATGCATGATTAAGATAAACTTTGGAGTTGAAAAGGATTGGTTCGGTGCACATAGGGATTTTGGTTTCTAAGGTTTTAAGGTCAATTTTTCAATGCTCAACTATTCTTTTATGTGGTGATTATGTCTTGAATAATTAGAACATTTAGAAGCATGAAACTAGTAGGATTTAATAGCATGAGATTTCGGTTTTCCTGTATAGGAGTAAGTACGCTATTTTGGTTGAGAGAACAGTGATTAAAATATCAATCCTAAGGACTATAGGGTTCGGTCAACCCCTCTTAGTGACGCTAAAATGTTTAGTTAATTTTCTTAAGGCTTGATGAGTACATGGAGGAAAATAGAAGAAGAAAACCCTAGGAAGTTACCATGAAGGATTTCGGCCTAACCCTAGTGGTAAAGACCGAGTACCATTCTTTGCCTATTAAGCCCAATTGTGTGTTTTTATGAAAATTGTTGATAAGATCCTGAGATGGTTTGATTGTGAAGGATGCATAACAAAGGGTATGCTTGAATTTGTCTTGTGATTTGCATGATAAGTACTAAGGATTGCATGTTACATGCATGAAACATGAAAATCATGTTTTTGAGTCAAACATGTTTTCAAAGAAAAAGAAAAGAATTAAAGTTTTATAAGAACCCCAAAGACTGGGACGGGGTAGTGTCCCAGTAAAACTCTCGGTTCAGTCAAGAATGTTTAAAGTTGAGTGAAAACCCCTAGGTCGACGAAAAATAGTCGATGGACCATGTATGGCTCCCAAAGGTGTTTAGAGTGTGGTCGCACCTAAAACTAGTGGGTATCCAAGGACGGTGTTGGTTTTTGCCTTATCGTTATAAGAACAAGGATGTAGCCACTCGGTTTGAGTGGTCACCGAGTGATGAAGAGCAGACAACGTAGTCGCCTCAACTTGTGTGGTCTGTGGGTGGTGCAATAACGCGTAACGTATTCACTTAGGCTTGAGTGATCGCCGGGTGATGCGATAACTAATAGGGAAACACAGTACATAGGAGAACCATGAGGTGTCCACAAAGAAGTCATGACAAGAATGAATTTTGAGTCCCAAGAACGATATGAATATGTTAATGGTGCCTAAGATAAGAAATGATGAAAGAAACAAAAAGTTTTTACGAAAAAGAATTTTTAAAGCATGAGTCAAAAGAGTTTTGTCATATGAATATGATAAACCTTTTTCATGAAAAGTAAGTATACGAATTAAGATTGAAAGAAAGTCAAGTTTTACGAAAATTATCATGAGCATATGCATAAGTTAAGTCACTAGTCCCATAATGCACAACGTATGTTATGTTATTCGCTTAGATTTATGCTTGCAATGCTTTCGTTGATATAACTGTGTACTTACTAAGATTTCTCGAAATCTCATCCCTTCATATTTTCACTATTGTTCCTTGTTGGGGCAATAAAAGTGGTTGCAGGTGAGGATGACCTCGACGATTTTGATGCTCGGAGAGACTCCCCAGACCACTGAGAGTCTGGTGATCTCCTTACCTTTTGATGTGGTGACCCATGTTTTGTATGACCAGTTTATATCGGATATGTGATGGAGTGTGCTCATTGAGGTTGCTGGTCGTTGATGCATCGGGTGCTGCCTTACTCTGGGGACCGACGGGTCTCTGTTTATGGACCACGTCTACACCTTAAAGGTGGGGACGGGCCTCCTGCATGATGATCGGATGGGCCTGGGACAATTCCTGTTTGGTCCCAAGGTTAAGGAGATCAAGGAGGAACCCCCTTTTTAGTGGATGGTCGTGGGGTCAGTGCATGGATGTTGTCGTCTGTTAATATTCTAGTATATTTTGATGGTACTCGATGTTTTGGGAAAGTATATATTTTGTGAAAACTGAAACTTTTCGTGATATTTATTAATATGAAGTTATTTTGGAAGTGTAAAATTGTTATACCATGTGACGTAAGGTAAATTTTAAGAACTTACCTAATTTTAAATCGGCTTGACCTTTTCCACTGCGAAAGTTTTTTTTATTCACTGCTTTTAATTTAACAGGAATGCTTGAACTTAAGTTATGAACGAGGGGTGAACTTCCCTGTGTTGTTTATCCCCGACGTCTCAGTTTACGTCCGATCCCAAACGTAAGCGGGGGTGTCGACACATGACATGAAGGAAATCGATGGAGAGTGATAGTGGGGAGTTCGACATGGCTTATCGAGAGGTATCGATGGCTTGGGGTGGTGCAAGGTGCTTGGCAGCACCGTCTGTGCATGAGGTGACGATGAGATGGGGGCTGGCGGTTGCAAAGTGTGGCGGCCAAGAATCTCCCCTCTGGGACTTAAAGGGACTCGCATCACCAGAACGATCGTCACACGGATTAATCATCCCTTCGATTAGAGCTCCCAAAGTGTGTGAAACATGTATAAAGTGTATAATAAATGTTCACAGCAGGAAAATAGAAAAAGGTCAATCAATCTAGTACCAGAGATTCTTAGAATTTACAAATCAAATAAATCTAATTTCTCCAACCGGAGAAACTTACAATCTTTCAGAAGAAATAAATAAATAAATAAATGATACAGCCTTCGAGTTCATTGTCCTGGTCGTCATCTTTTCAACATATCTCTTTTCCTGTGGAGTCTGTATCTCGGGCCAAATTTCATTTTCTACAATCACAAACTACGATCCCATAAAATAGGGACTGTAGGGTGGGCGCGATCCACCGAAGTGAGATGTGAATCCCAGTAAGCAACAAATAGTACACAACCAACTTACATAACAAAACATCATTAGCATATATATATAAACACAATGAATGCACGTACCATGAACATGAGACTTGCAACATGACTTATGCACATGCACTTTCATATAAAAACTTTCATAATCCATACATGGTCCGCCGACGGTTCTTCGTCGACCTAGGGGTTTTCACTCAATTTTAGCCATTCCTGAATGAACAGGGAATTCCACTAGGACACTACCCCATCCCAGTCTTTGGGGTTCTTCTAAAACTTTAATTCTTTTCTTTTCTTCTTTGAAAACACATTGGACTAAAAAATATGCCTTTTATGCTTCATGCATGTGACATGCTACATGTGACATGCACCAATACTTCATACTTAATAAGTGAACCATGGAATTGATCAAACATACACATTGTCATACTCACTCACAATCAAACCATCACATGATTCCATCCATAATTCATACAAAGCATGCAAACAGATTTGACAAATACAAGGCATTTCGTTAGATAAACTAGCCTAGCATCTCCAAGAAATCAACAATCTTTATCTATTGTCCTTCCAACACATCGTGCCCATTTCCAATAAAGAGATAATTAAATCTAATCACCTCAAATCGAATCAAATCAATCTTTGCCTATAGAGATTAAGGTCGCAACTTATGGTGGAGTCTAACCCAAACTTTTATTCTCATTTCTCTTTACCAAAACATGCATTTTCGTAAGATTCTCTTAAGAGTTAGCAACCAAGTCATAACAAATCACTAGCAACCAAGTCATAACAAATTATTAGCCAATCATTTTTGCTGCTTATAAAGTTGCTCTCTTCAACCATTTGCCATCATGATCTTCTCCCCAAACTCAAACACTTCTCAAACCGTACATCAAGGAAATCAAAGAGTATACTTTAATACATCAGGAAATCAAATAGTATTCTTCTTAAATTTTCTATCATATGATCTTATCTCTAAACTAAAGTCATAACCATACGTCAGCCATAAATTAACGTCTAATGTCTCTTTAGAAAAATACACCATGATTGATACTTATAAGATCCTGAAAATAAACTTTCCATCGCCCAACATGTCATGCCATTGTTTCAATCCTAAACCAATATTTACTTAATTTGACTCTTTAAGTTTTCTCATCAATTTTTACCTCATTCTTCTATACGTCTCTTAGATTAAAATCCTACTGTATTGTCTTAATACCACATAGAGAAAAAGTATTGGAATCAACCAACCAAACCATTGTACCATCAACAAGTAATGTCCACACAATAATCAATCACAATCATATTAATTCAGGTGTTCCTATTTTCGATTAAAAGACCTCAAACTCAGTCAACATACTTCCGAAATGTTTATCACAGGTAGCTAACACATCAACGGTCAAAACAGAAGTTAGTACACAATCAAATAGTCAACCAAACATCAAACAAATATTTGTTACTTACAGTGCACAAATGAACACCTTGCACGTCGAATATCGCTCCGATTGCTGATCTAAGATCTGTAGCGGGTAAGTCGTGCGTTACTTGTATCCGGGATCGGCAAGCGACAGGTTGGGTTCGGGTACTCCGTTTGTCACCAAACTTTAGGGTAATACCCATTGGAAAATGAGAAATCTCACGGCGGTGGTGGTGAGGCGGTGCAACCACCGAAAAGCTGCGGATCTAGCTCGAAACGGTGGAAACCCATTTTCAGATTTTCCCTTGTACAAGGGAGGTGAGGTCATGGATGGAAAAACTGTTTTAGGGTTGTAAAAATATGAGGTAAGGGAAGCTTTTGGCGGTGGAGGTTAGAGTCACGTTGGCAAGACGGCGGCGTGGCGAGGCGAAGGGAAGTTCATTTGGAGACCCATTTTGGTTTTATAGATGGCGAGGGAAGGTGAGGGCTCCGTTGGGGCTGAAATTCTTGGTGGTAGGTCGTCTATGGATGGCGGATCAAATGGCGGGGGTGGTGTCGTGGTACGGTGGCTCACGGCGGAGATATGGATGGATCAGGGTGCGGCGTAGAGGATTAAACACCTCTCAGGTTTGGGGCTGCCGGCGGGACGTGGGGCTGCCATGGTCGACACCTCCAATGGGGATGGACTCGCCGGAAGGTGGCAGTTCAGGCGGGGTGGGAGGTGAGGGTTGCCGAGCAGGGGTGACGCCGCCACAGGCTGAAAACCAAACTGCCTCCCCGAGGTTACCGTAGCACGCGGGAGAGAAAAGTGAGAGGAGAGAGAGAAAAGGAAAAAGGAGAGGGGAAAAATGAAGGATTTGACCCTTTTCGAGCTATTTATAAGCCCCACGCTTTTGGGTCTTCAAACTGACAAACGATGTGTTTAAAACACTGATATAAAAATAAATAAAGTTAATTAAGGTTAAAAATATTCAAGAAAATAAAATAAAATATGATTTCAACTTAACTCTAATTTTATAATACAATATTTTCCATCCTCAATTAAAATAATGAAGCTTCTAATTATTTAAAAGAATAAAGCCTCATATTTAAATTAGATGTTTAAAATACATTTAAGATCTCGCAATATTTTAAACAACTAAAACCAAGGCAATAATATGATAGTATATTATGTAATATTAAGGAGCTCTTCAAAAGCTACCAAATAAAATAGAATAAACATAACAGGACTTAATAATTTAATAAGTTTAAGATCAACGAATCAGATGCTACCAAAATAAGATAAATGCTCATCAAACGAAATACGACAAATCAAACTATATATTATGATGATTAAAACCATAATAATGAAAATAACATTTTAAATGAAAAGACCAATAGTATCAATTAATTAAAATAACTAAAAATACTATTATCAAGAAATCTCTCAAAAGCTTGCAATAATAATAGAACTAAAACCACTAAATCGAGATAACATTGATAACAACTAAAATGACAAAAACAATAATAATCATTAAATAACTAAAAATATCGAAATGGTAGATTTCACAAATGATCGAACATAATGATAAATAAAGCGTACCCTAAAATAAAATGAGTGAGGTAGAAATCTAATTTATTAAAATAAATTAAAACATCCAACGATAAAATATAAGCAAATAGAGATATGCAAAGATCTGGGATGTCACACAAAGGCTTTCCCAAGGTAGGTAGTGGCTGACTCAATTGGTGGTTAATACTCTATTTCAGGTATGGTAAAATAGAGCACCCCTCCTATGCTTTTCGGTGGCTTCTTGTAGTGGTGCTGTGGGTCATGCAGGGGGTATTTTGGGGTTGTAAATTGATGGAAATGGGGAGGATTGAAGCTGTGGTCAATGTCCCACAGTGGGTGTAATGCCCCGATTTTTTCACCTTGACTAAGACGTAAATCAAAGTGTCCGGATAAGTAACACAGGGCTACCTACCCTTCATAAACGTACAAAATATAATGCATGCATCTAAACTTACTATTAAATGCAATACAAAACACAGCGGAAAGAGGTAAATTTCTAATATATGCAAAGAGATCTAACTCTTGCGTAAATAGATCATATGGCATAATAAAACTTTAACCTTCATAACTTCACATTTATAAAAACATATTATATCCATAACTTACATAACCCAATTAGTTTTCTTAAAACATAATATCGTATTCCACCGTCATCTAGAAATCTTACTATTTCACTTGATCACTTACATAAGATTATCTCAACCGAAGAGGAGTATTCTGTAGAACCTTCAAGGTACTTCAGAATCTCTTGTGCTGTCTGAGTCTCATTGCAATTTGTTTAATCCTGCACAACATCTATCATTCCATAAGGAATGATAGATAAAACTTAAAAGAGTGAGATTTATAAGAAATCTCAGTAAGTACACAGTTAACGAAATAAGGCATCGATAACATCAACAATCATCATACATAGCAATGATCACAGACATATAACTTATGAGACTACTTTATGGGACTTATGCATGTCAATGACCATTCTTCCAATACCAACTTAAATCTTACTTAGACCCACCATCATATACTTAAAACTTATATTTTTCATCTTATTTCTTAATCTTATGGGTCTTACTTATTTCTTATTCTCGATGGGCGTTACGTATCGCCTTCCTCATCGAGATCTTACTTATTGCATATCCTCGATAGGCGTTACTTATCGCCGTCCCTATCGGGTCTTACTTATCTCTTATCTTCGATGGGTGTTACGTATCGCCGTCCCCATCGTATGTAACTCATCAGTGATTTGGGCGTTACGTCTCGTCGTCCCCGTCGTGACGAGTCTCGTATCAATTTTTTGGGCATTACGTATCACCGTCCCCGTTATGACACGGAACTTACTTAACATAGCGGGTGTTACGTATCGCCGTCTTCGTTAGTCATGTTAGTCGTCCGGAAGTTACGTATCGCCGTCCCCGTCGTGACATAACTCTTACTTATCCTGGATGGATGTTACGTATCGCCGTCCCCATCATGGAACAACTCTTACTTTTATGACAGGCATTACGTATCACCATCCCTGTCGGCACGTCAATCATACAGACGTTATGTCTCGCCGTCCCTGTCATGATGTGACTAACTTATCCATAGTTCTTATTCTTAGTTGTTCCTTTCTTATTCTTATGAGAATTTCACAAATACATGCCATACCACCCTTTCTTAAAACCCATCACATACTGGGACATGCATGTACTTTTAAACTTTATGCTGTATGCACATCCAATACAACATATATCATATTGACTATACTTATTTTTCATAGATTTTTCTTCGTACTGGAATCATCCACCTTTATCCAAGGAAAAGCCCTAAATTTATGAAAACAAGGTATCTCACTCGAGTAGGATATCGAGCGAGCATCAAGCGAAGTCTCGGGTTGTCTTTCGCTCGAGTAGGATATCAAGCGAGAGTCAAGCGAAGTCTCAGGTTGTCATTCGCTCGAGCAAGATATCGAGCAAGGTCAAGCGAAGGGTTCAGATTGTTCTTCGCTCGATCCATAGGTCGAGCGAGGGTCAATCAAGCGAGATCACGGCTTATAGGGTTTTTCAATCTAAAACATGCAATATTTTCACATAAACCTTATTTTTACTTATTAAAACATAAATCTATATTCTTATAATTTTCTTAGCATTTTACCATAACAAAATCTCATCCAAAACACAATAAATTTCAATTACATCGTATAAGCAAGGTTTAAGCTCCAACCAATAACAAACATGATTTCATCATCCATTTACTTATTCTATGTCACGATTAGGTTAAATTGTATACTTATAAGTTTCTCCAAAGCTTGTATTGATGATAGAACCAAGCTCTTGCAATGACTCCTTCAAAATCACTCACTTAGCTCACTTAGGGGATCTTCGGAAGTTCAAGGGCTTAAGGAGGACCCTCCTTAAGCCAAGGGGTGTGTGCTATGCTTCCCCAGAGAGTTAGAAGACTCTCAAACACTATTATATATGAGGAGGGTCGACCCATATGTGTGGAAGAAGAAGAGAATGTAGCCAAGGGGGTAATCGACTACCTATTTGTTATGGAGATGAGATGTCTTCCTTCCAAATCAAATGATTGGGTCTAAACCCTTAAAATTTTAGGCTTGGCAGCTAAAATGATCATCCAATGGCTAACATTAAGTAATTTTAGTTAGCCAAAATGATCAATGGTTGAGAATGCATCAGCTTACCTAAGGCATGAGGTGGCACTCACGTAACCATGCATGAACCAAGCCATTCAAGCCCTCTTCTAGTATGCCATGCCTCCCAGCCCCTCTCCTATCCAATTTTTCACATTTTACACTTTCTAAGACACCACTTGACATGTTCTAGAAGGCCATTTGGAGATTTGGTTGGGATAAATTTGGTTTGTAACTCACTTAGTTAGACTTGGACAGATTCAGGTAGATTTTTGCCTCTCGTATTTACTTCATGTCTTTGGGCCGACTAGAGCTTCCAGATCACTTCATCTCCTCATGACACATACTCTTACACATGTCAAGACCTCAGGAAAATTGATAGCCAATCACAATTTTCTTCATATGACCGAATATAGGACAATTCATCAAAGTCGGTTACCAGTTGAACTCAACCTAGGGCAGTCCACTTCACACCAAATTTCGTCCTTGATACGTTCCTTATTTTCAAAAAACTAAAACATAAAAGTTATAGATATACTTCTTAAGGTTCTATAGAAACTAGAATAACTTCATTTGAAGCTCATATGACCAAGTTATGAGTTTTCCACCAAAAGTCGACAAGTTAGTCCGAGAACACCAATCCGGGCATACCAAGTGTTTGATAGATGATCCTTCTTATTTCACACGAAATTTACTAAATAAAGTCTTCTGATTTGACATATTTTTACACACTTGTCAAGATCTTAGGATAATTGAGAAAATAATCCAAAGACTTAATCTTATCCAAAGTTCTTAGTCAACTTCAAAGTCAATGCCTATCTATCTCCAATCCAGATCTGCTACTTCAATCTCCAATTCGTATTTGTTTTAAGTTCATATCTCTTAAAACTTAAAACATAAAAGTTGTATATATTCCTCTTGCATTTCCATAGCCTCTTGAATCACTCAAATCCGATATCAAATGAGCAAGTTATGACTGTTCTATCAAAATACGTCAAATATCTCCTTGTATCTCACTCGAGCCAGACATCAAGCGAAAGTTGAGCCATGTCTTGGCCTGAATCTCGCTCGAGCCAAACGTCAAATGAGAATCGAGCGAGATCTTGGGTTAGGCACTTTTTTCACATAAAACAAGTCACCATTGCACCCAATCCTACTCCTAACCTTCCAACATACATTTATAAGTCTTTTATTTATTGTACTTATTCCTTATTTGATCAACCTTCAATGATCATGCCACATATAAAAATTAAACGAATATTTAAAAATCCGGGTTATGACAGTGGGGCTACATCGAGTGATGGAATGCTGTGTCTTATCCCTCTCAGTCCATCTAGGTGCAGTTGTAAAGAGTCTTGGTCACGTCAACAAGGGTATGGTGAGGTTTGCTGGGCACAGTGGTGTGAAGGGCAATGTGGTGGAGCATGGCGGGTTGGAGCATGGAGGATTGGACCTTGGTTCCATACCATGAGAGCAGTGTGCATGGAAACGAAGGCCTCGAAGGAGGTTTGCGACTTGGGGTTCATGTTTCCTTCAAGATGGGTAGATGATATCAATATATATAGGTGATTGGAAGACCGAAAGAAAATCCTAGAGAAAAGTGAGGGAGGGAACAAGCATGTGTGGAAACTGAGGTGATCGAAACCATACACGCAGGAGGAAAGAAACGTGCATGGTGGGGAAAACTAGGAGTGCAACTGATAATGCCTAAATCAATGCTTGGTACCCTAGCAAAAATAGGAAGATCAGGCGTGCATGACGGTTGTGAACTAGAAAGTGAAATTTTGAAATGTGTTTTCATCCTATAAATAAGTTCGATGGTTGAAAACTCTAGGAGAAAAATGAAGGGTAACGTGCATGGGGAGAAACATGCATGTCAGACCCTAGGGACAGAGATATGTATGCATGTGAGTGGGAGTTGAGTCGTGTATATATGCGGTAAATGCGATGAGGACAACTAGCAAGTTTGAAACAAAATCTTTCTACAAATACAAGTTGCAAATATTTATATATCTAAATATATAAATAAATAAATCCATAAAAACATGGGTTTCATAATTCTAAAGAGACAGGAACTCTAGAGTAGTAGCTAGTAAACCCCAGCCATTTGAAATAGATAACGAATATAAAACAAACAAATGATAAGCTTAATAAAAAAAATAAAGAAATTAAATAAATAATTAACTCAAGTCTATAAATAATAATAAAAGAAAATATTCGAAAACTCCAATGGACTTTTTGAACATATAAAACCAAGATTTTTAGAAAGCAAAAAGGCATTGGAGCGGAGTGTTACAATCTTGAATCCTAACCAAATCTTCTTCAAACCCCAAATGAAACCAACTTATTTTAGGCTCATTAAGGCCCACGACTTTTGGCCATATTGGCAAAGTTTCTAGAGAAAGTCTTCAGTCATCTTGGGTCATCCGTGGAAGATCAACCTTTGCCCTCAACAGTCCCAATAGTCCTTTGATGTGGGGAAAAAGTTTACCTCATCATCCATTTCTAGATGGCACCAACAGCGGCCCATTCCCCCTAATTGTTTTTCAACTTTTTGTGACCCAAGCATCATCCCTCAAGGTGTCATTAAGGGCATACCTCCTATTTTAGAAGTACTTTAGGCATGCAGGCAGGTCACAACTTCTCTCATTTCACTACTTTTCACACCCATTCTTTAAGAGAAACCCTTAGGCTCTCTCGAGCAGATTTTAGAGGATTTTTGCATGCTTTTTTATGGAATAATGAGTATTGTCTCACAATAAGTCAATAACTAAAGTTGTTCATCTTTGAGTCTTGTTTCGTGGGTATCTTATGTCTACGCCCCCGTCTACGCTTGGGATCGGACGTAAACTGAGACGTCAGGGATAAGTAACACAAGAATACTCACCCCTCGTTCATGTCATAAGTAAATGCATGCACCTAACTTATTAGCAGTATGCAAAAACTTTTCACAGCGGAATAAGGTCAAGCCGAGTATTATAGGCAAGAAATATAAAATCTTGCCAAACATCACATGGTAGAACTGAGTAAATATCCCAAAATGAAACTTTATAACCATACGTCATTATATATTAAGTTCCAAAAATAATTACAACACATGGAGATAAAATTCAAAATAAAAGTATAAGAATTCTTGATGAGATGTATCCAGCCATTTGGCCATTTCCTGTGTCCCACGGCTTCTAGGGTATTTTCTCCCTCTTGCTACATGTTCCAGCCCTCATTAGCACACTTGGGGTGGCTGGGAAGATATTTTTATTTTTCAAAGATATTTTTATTTTTCCAAGATTTAGTTAGCCATTGGTTAGGAACAAAGAGATGGTTTGGTTGATTTAGCCAGTTCCTCACCAATCATATTTGCTCTTAATTCCTTCATAGTTATAGGCTAATTATCTTACTAGAAACTCTTCCTCCACATGACACCTACCTCCTCACACATTTCTAAATGATAGAAATGGAAAGAACCAATCAGATTCAAGCTCCTAAAGTAAGGCGGTGACACCTTTTATTTTCGGGCTTCAGTTTTCGTCCAATTCAAGTCAGTCCACTTCCTGCTCCAATAATCCCTTGATCCATTTCGATTATTTGAAAACTAAAAATATGAAAGTTTAGGTTATCCTCTTAGTAATCTATATAATTTTGAATCACCTAATTATAAGGTTAGATGAGAGATATAGAACCATTTTACTGAAACACGTTGGATTAACCCAAGAACTCAATTCCCGAGCTTCTCATTTGTTTTTCCACTCCACTTCTAATTTTCTCAATTTTCCTCTTAATCTCCTTGATATAATTATCCTCCAATTTCAAACTAAAATTTTCTAATTTACACCTTACTCAATTTCCAAAAAATTGATCAAAGTTCACCATATTTCATCTAATACCTTAAGTGTCTCTAATTTAGACTTTAAATCTAAATTCCCAAAAAAGTTCCTTAAAATAATAAATCAATTTCTAAACAAATATATAACATAAAAAAATCTTTAAAAAGGAAGAATTGTTATGCTCTACCCGAAAATCACTATGGCATATGCCTTTCATTCTTTTAACAAATAATCACTATATTCCAACAAATCATGTCTTAGATTAAAAGGCTAAAATATCATCTCAACAATACTTAGAGAAAGTATACTAAACTTACTAAACAAACAAGTCAAACCAAAGAACAAAGCAACACAATCACAAGTTCACACCATTTTTCCACATGCACTAACCGAAATCACCAAAGCGCATTTTCTTTTGTTCCTTCAACAAATAACCACTATATTTCAAAAATAATCTTTTAGATTAAAAAACTAAAATAATAATATCAACAATACTCAAGGAAAATATAATAACCACACTCAAGCACACAAGCCAAATAATAAAATAAAACTACACAACTACAAGTTCACATCACATATACAAATGATGCTAATAGTTAAGGTAAGAATGCACTTACAAATATTCCAAGTATAGAGTAAGGAAAAATCTAAAAATATACAAAGAAAAACATGATTAAATCTAAGGGATATTTGCTCTACATCACCAAAATGGCTTGCTTAGTAGAAAATCATTTTTGAGATTCAAAGAGAGCTATTTTTTTCCCAAAACACCCTAGTCTTCATTTTCCTTTTAAAAAGAACCAAAACGCTTAGATCTTTCATGCAAGTTCAAGAAAACATTTAGGAAACATGGTGATAAAAGACTTTTAAAAAGAATAGCTCATTTGATCTCTGTTTGAAAGGAATGAAAGAGTTTAAAGAAAAGATTACTTACTTTCAAAGGTAGATGTTTCGCAAAAGTCTTGAAGAAAACCCTTGAGCTTACTAGGAAATGGTGTTTGGAAGGTAAGAAAATGCAAAATAAAGTAGAGAAAGTGGGGAGAGTGAAGTGGTTGAGAGTCACCTTGGGAGAAATGGGAGAACACCAGTGAGAAAGAAAAGGCTATGGTCGGCCAAGGGTCTTCTCCTAGCCTAGGGTACTCCATTTCCTACTTGATTACCACCATGGAATGACACTTGAAAGGATGACACAAGACCTTGATTGACTTCTTGAAAGACACGTACACCTAAGGATAAGATGATGCATAAAATGCATCCATGCCATGATCCGTTGGCCTCCCAAAAATCACCTAGCCGAAACTCACAAGGCTGAGTCACCAAATCTTGCTCACTTCTCACTCATCCTTCCCTTGCCTATCACCTCACCAAATCTTACTCCTAGATATGGTCTCTTGGGAAAAACCCAAGTGGGATTCGGCACCCACCTTTGCTCCCGTCAACCGAAACCTTTCCACTCCCCCAAAAATAGTATATTTCTCATGTCATCATCACATCCTTACAAGTCACTTACACTCCTACTTGTCTATCATATCCCTAAAGATCTTCTTACACAAGATCTACTTTTTGTCATATCAAAAGTGGGGCTTGCATAGGGAAACCCAAAATGAGATGGCTTGGCCGGCTCCCTCTATCTCTTTTCTTCCTCATTCGAAACTCATTCCCTCAATCCCAACAAATCTCCATTTGTCTCCATCATTTGCTTTTCCAAGAAATTTGGTTAGTCACATCTCCTTTTTCCCATACTTTCACTTTTCCTAAAAAAAAATATCATTCTTGTAAGACCAAAGCAAGCTTCTTAGAAAACCTACCATTCTTCTTGGGCTTTTGGGCCTTATCTCTCTACTCTTGGGCCTACTATTATATTCTTCCTCCAAGAAAAGGCCTAAGGTTGGGTCCACATCTCCTTAATAAAATAAAGAAATATAATATAATAAAATAAAATGCCCATTCCCAAGCATAACCAAGAATCCAATAGGGGCAAAAATCTGGATTGTCACATCTTGTTTGTTTAATTTCATGGTCATTTGGTTGGTTAGAATGTGTTTTAACTATGGGAAGGTCAACCTAGAAGATAATCGGGATAGTGTGTTGTGTTGTTAACATATATGTTTATATGAATGGTTTTTGGAGTTTAGTTGCCGGATTAAAACTTCTAATGAAAAATTTTCTCAAATCTAGAAACTTAGAAACTAGAAGAGAAAAAACAGCTTTTATTTTAAAAAGTTTGAGTCCTATACTAATTAATCTTACTCCATTGGCTTTGATGTTTTTATTTGATGATCTTAACTTCTTGTTTACATGTTAGATATTAGCTTGAAGATTTTTAATGTTTTTTTCTAGGAGATGGATTTTTATGCAAGAGATTGTACGGTTGGATCAAAAGTTTTTCATTTTTGGTTAGATCCATGTTTTGAATTATTTGTAGCCATGTGATTTTAAATTTAATACTTGGATATACTTTATGAAACATTTTTAAACCATACATTTAGTTTGATGATCTAACGATAGAATGTCTTGGATCAAGTGTTTGATTAAGCTAGTTGGGAAAGAAATCTTGTTTTTGGCTAAGTGTTGAAACATTATGAAACATTCAAAGTATGTTAGTTCTTAGGGATATGTCATGAGAATGTTAGAAGAAACTTTTGAATTTTTTGAAGTCTTGAAAATGCTTTAAAATAGGTCAAAACCTTGAGATTTGGGAGTGTGTTTTTAATTAAAAGGTTTTGATCGTTTTACTAAAAAAATTTCTGTTTTTGAGAAATATATTTTTATTGGGTATTTTAAGAATGTTTTCAAACTTAAGATATGAGAATCTTTATTGCAATATTTCGGTTTCATCATAAGTTTTGGAGTTGGAAGAAATTACAACCAAAATCAAGAAATGTGGTATTTGATAATTGTGGTCCTAAGGTGTTTCTCATACTTGTCTTTAGTTTTGGTTTTTCTTCTACATTGGTGTTTGAGTCTAGGACAAAATTCACATAAGGAATGTAAATTTTGGTAATTTTGGAACTAGGATATGAAATTATTAAGTTTGGGGTAAAATGGTCATTTTTTCACATGTAGAGTGTAAAATGATAATTTTACTCTAAGTTAACATTTTTCAAGTTTCTAATTGTTAGTGATAAAGTTTATAACTTTTAAAATACCTATTTACAGTTTCTCGTATTTAATACTAAATCTCATAACGCAACAATTACCGTAACTCTTATGTGTGATGGGTAAGGAAACTACAGTTATGTATTTTATCAGATATGTCATGTCACTACATGTTTGTCTGTTACACTTGTTATATTTTATCATGAAATACTTATCTATAATACAAATACTCTGTCATGTATTTATATTTGCTGCAAGTATGTCATATTAAATAATATTATTTATTAAATATATGTCATGTTATATGATATTTTCTATTACATGTTATGTCATATTATAAAATATTGCATATTACATATTATGCCATGTTGCGAAATATTGTCTATTATATATTATGTCATGTTACAAAATATTTTCTATTACATGTTATGTCATGCTATGAATGCTTTCTATCTCGTGATACGTCATGTCTTTCATCTCACGTTTATGTCATATTGCATTACATCAGGGCTTCTATCCTTTCATTCCATATCACATTGCATCTCGAGTACAATTTTTGTAGTTGGAGAACAGTCTTTCAAGTTATGTCAAGTGTGCTTATGTCTATCACAATTGTAAGTGCTAGGATAGGTAATATCCTAATAGAACTCTTGTTCAAGCTAAAGTGTCTAAACTAGTGTAATATTGTATATTTCATCTTTTTGAAAGACTGTATAATCTCCTGTTGGAGAAATTGTTTTAATTGATTTGTAATTTTTAAGAATCTTTGGTACTAGAACGACTGATTTTTATTTATTTTTTCGCTGCGAATATTTATTGTACACTTGGTGCATGCTTCACACACTCTTCAAACACTATTCGATGGGGTGATTGATCCATGAGATGATCGTCTTGATGTCGCGAGTCATTCTAAATCCTAGGAGGGATTTGCTGAAGTTACACCACTAATCATATCACTTTCACGGGCGTTACGTCTCGTTGTCCTCGTGATAACACATATCACTCTTATCATACGACAGGCGTTACGTCTCGCCATCCTTGTCGGCACGTCAGTCATCCGGGTATTACATCTCGCCGTCCCCATCATGACGTGACTAACTTATCCATATTTCTTATTCTTAGTTGTTCCTTTCTTATTCTTAGGATAGTTTCTCGAGTACATAATGTAACACTTTTCTTAAATCTCACCATATATTAAAACATGCATGTACTCTTAGATTATCATATCTTAAATTATCACATACTCACATATGTATGTATCTTAAATTCTGCCAAGTGTTTTACACATGCTATACACTTAGATAATACATATAATTCATTCTTATTTCAATGTCCACATTTATCCAAACAAAAGCCTTGAATTTAGCAAAACAGGGTATCTCACTCGAGTAATATATCGAGCGAGAGTCAAGCGAAGTCTCGGGTTATAACTCGCTCGAGCAAAGTATCAAGCGAATATTAGGCAAACTGGTATCTTGCTCGAGTAAGGTATCGAGCGAGATTCAAGCGAGTTCTTGAGTTAGAACTCGCTCGAGCAAGACATCGAGCAAGTGTCAAGTGAAGTCTCGAGTTGCACTTCGCTCGAGCCAGACATCTAGCAAGAGTCAAGCGAGAATTTACAGTTGTTCTTCGCTCGATCCTTCGCTCGAGCAGGAGTCAAGCGAAGTTACAGAGTATGAAGTTTTTCAATCCAAAACTCACAATCTTTTCACATAAACTTGATTCTTACTTATTATCTAACATAATTTTTAGGTTCTTTTAACTTCATTTAACAAAGCATGGAGTCTTTCTAGCGTTCATCTAGTTAGCCACGCCTCTTAGCCTTCCCCTAATTCATTTGGTTATTTGCTAACCTCCTTAGGACTTTAACAAGTTCTAGAAGGCCACTTCTTAGTTTGGTTAGGATAGAATCTCATTTGGATCCATATTCTCCAACTCGAGTTCTGGTTTTAGCCCTGTCGAGAGTTATCCACTTGATTTCGAAATACGTCATTGCTAATGTCCAAATCTTCAAAAACTTAAAACATGAAAGTTTTAGATCTATCTTTTAGAATTCTACAAGAATTAGAATTACCTCATTTGGACCTCATATGAGTAACGTATGATCATTACACTAAAACTCAACAGTTTAATCCGAAAATGTACACCAAGTGTTTGATCTTTGGTTCAACCACTTCCTCTTGCATTTACACCCTAATTCTTGAAAATTCAACTCCTTCTAAGTTTAAAATGAATTTCTCTAGTTGATACCTTATTCTAAATCTCAAAGATTCCTCCACAATATTTTCTCTAATACATGATCTCAAATATTCTATGTCCAATACTCTTATTTAGGTTTCCAACTCTATTATCCTAGAAAATATACCCAAAATATAATCCTCTAAAGAAATTCAAATAAAACTTCATTTTAGAAATTTCGAGATATTACATAAAATGTTAAGCAAGAATCGACGAGAAGAGAACACAGAGGTGGTCCATTAGAGAGATTATTCGTGTATAGATATTCAAGTGTCATGGGCATATAAGGAGCATTAATAGCTAATAAGTGGCTCATCGATTTGGAGAGAACTTTCGACATTAGCGGATGTATGGAGGAGCAAAAGGTCCAATATGCCAAATACTTGCTTGAAGGAAGAAACAGTATATGGTGGAACACGAAATGAAAACTGTTGACGCTATAATTGGGAGACATATCTACTCTTACATGGGAACGACCTAATAGAGTATTTGACAATTGTTTCTTTCTAGAAATGGCGAAGCAAAAGAACGTATTAGAATTTGCAAATTTGACACAAGGCAGAGTGAAGACCTCCGTGAAGGCTAAGGTCTATGTCATCACACAAGGAGAGTTAGATTTGGAAGCCAATGATGCAGCTGATGCTGAAGTGATCACCGGTAATATTTCGAACCCTTCCTTGACTAGTAGCTAATATTTGCTTCCAAATCCTCAAATAGCCCAAGTTACCCTATTAGGTAAGGTTAAATTGATGCAACACACACAGCTTGTGCCCCCTTTGATTTTGATGCAACGTGATCTTTTGTGTCTATTGGTTGCATGTAAAGATGTGAATTCAATATGGAACCTTTGTTTTGAAAGGTTCTAGTAGCTATTCTGGACTAGAAGTGTGACGCCCCCATTTTACATTTAGGATTTAACGTAAATTGAAGTGTAAGGATAGGTAACACAAGGTTACTTACCCTTCATACTTATCTTACATAACTTGCATGCATCTAACTTATTAATCACGCATCATGAGTACTATAGCAGAATAAGGCTAAATTCCAGAAATGCAAAGGAATCTAACTTTGCACATAGATCACATGGTACGATATAACTAAAACCTTTAGATTTATATACAATAACATCGTAACATCCCGATCCTAAATTCGAGATTTATTTATTGATTATTATTTATTTATTTATTGGATTATTTATGTATTATTTATGCAATTCTCTTATATAGCATTTTATTTTGATCTGATTATATAGGTTAATATGTTGTTTATATTTTAAATACCGATGTGTATTATAGATATTATTTTGACTGTAATTGTTAATATTTTTATAGATAAAGTAGGATTATACTATTATTATGATATTATTGTTTTAAAATATATTTTAAGATATAGTTTGTTTTTAATTAGATTCCTTCTCCTCCCTATCGGATTATGTTCTATAGTATTAAATCTCGCACGTCCACACCTTTCTAAAATTTTCCACAGCTTGCACGTTCCTTGTCAACCTCTACATTCATGGCAATAACTTATTTTGAAAATCTATCATCATCATTATTGATTAATAGTTAGTCTTCTTAGGGTTTTCCTTTCACCTATTATATATATGCATGCTTTGGTCCCTCGGCTAGAAACAAATTCTAAGCCACAAACCTCACAGTTTGATCACCATAGCCCTCATGCACATATAGATCGCCTTGAACGTCCCTAGACTAAACTGCACAGCCACGCAAACCACAATCCACCCTGCGGAAGCCACCATCCATGCACTTGCCTTACACCACTGAAAAAAGCCACTAAAAGCCATTAAATAGCCAATGGAAGATCTCTGTTCTACCATCCCGAAAATAGAGCATCATTTTCTTCTTTGTTGAGTCACAACCCAGCCGCCCAGTTGCACAGCTTTGGGACCACGTCGGAAAATCACCTCAAAACAGACCCACTACCTTCCTCAAATCACCTTGCTACCCACCTATTGGAGGCACTACGCGGTTGCCCTTGGAAAGCCACATAATCGAGGACCATCCTCCCCTGTTTTCGCACACCAAAAACAGAGCATACTCCATGAGACGCCATGGACAGCCACTCCCACTCTCGGCTGCCACCGTAGACAGCTTATCAGTCACAGAAGCAGCTAAATGTGAGCCACCGTACTCCTACATGTAGCAGCGCCAGCCCCTGTTCTGCACCACCAATGCGTCTCCATGCATGCCATTAGCCATCGCATCTCCTCCATAGAAGAGCATGACGCAAATGCTGCCACCATAAACTGAAGTGGCCGCCATCGACTCTAAGCCCAGCATCGTCGTGCATAGCCCTCCACTATGAGTTACCCTTATGTCACACAGCTCCCCTGCTTTGTATTGAATCTTGTTATGCGAGTTTGATCTTTTCATGGCTTTGAGTATTATTGCTTACAAAAAGAAAATTTATTATTATTTTATGACTGAGTTGGGCTACTCTTACATAAAGACTTATTTTTTTCAGGTTGGGTATAACCGCTTACGTTTTAAACTAAACATTTTTATTTAGCAATTTTATTATATTAATTAAGTATGAAATTAAGATTTGAATTATTCTAATAGCATGTAATAACTTTATTGAATGCTATTAAATTTATATCTTTATGAGGCGGGTGCTTTCGGAGTTGCGTCTTTATAAACTCATATGCATATATGTATATATGTTAAATAATATTAAAAGATTAGACATTATATTAATAGTAAATATTAGATGTTAATCTTTATTTTAAACGCTTTAACTTCATGTCTATTAAGTGAAGATAATTTTTACTTATTATAATAGATTTTGATGAATTTATGCTATTAAGGTTTTACTTTTAAAGTTAAAGTAATATGTTAAATAATTTTCAAGTGATATCAGTATTTCTTGAGTTTCTTGTAAAAATAAATATTTATGTTAAATATAATATGTTAACCTATTTTAAGATTCTATGTTTTCACCATTTATTTTAGTATAAATAAATATATTCAAAGTATTTTACTAAATTATATTTTTAAGTGCAAATATATTATTAGTATTTAAATAATTAATGGTATTCTACTTTATTGATTTTCACGATAAATTGAATATTTATTCTGATAAGTTCTACAATATGAACTCATTTCAGTAGATTAGTAAGATACATTCTCAAGATAGATTAGTGACTGTTTAATAACTTCGCATAGGTATCATCGAATCATGAAGGAGAATTGCAGCGCTACGAGGCAAATGAATTTGATCACAAAACTAGGATTCCCGCATTAGTTTATATTACTAGTAAAGCCAGTTCTTTGATAGCCCTTTCAAATTTCCCTCACGTCATGCAAGCTTGTCATTTAGCACAGCACAGCACACGATCATGTCATTCAGCATCACATTCAGATTCAGCTAGTTATTTATATTAGTATGTAGTATGCATCTCATGTCGCATAACTTTCATAAGTTGAGTTAAGTTCAAATATAAGATTAAGTCAAATTAGAAAGTAAATAATCAGTTATCCAGTTAAATCGGTTCAATAAATCAGTTATTTTAGATGGCCATTCAGATGCATGGTACCAATGCATATCAAATCAGGGTGGATGTGCAAGCCACAGACCTAAGCGTGGTCCACCATAGCATGCTAGAGTACTATCAGCGACTCCCCTTGCTGCAGCGGGATGTGGGGGCGGTGCACAACCTTGCACACAGGATTAAGTGTGTTGGCCAATCAGCTCAGTTAGATCAGTTCAGCTAAATCAGTACAGTCAAATCAGATCATTTAAATCAGTTCAGTTAGTCAGTCAAGTCAATCATGCATGGCATTAGCATTAACATGTACAATCATATTTCAGAATTCAGCATAAGTTTTATAAAAAATATCCTATAGTATTATCTTACATTGTGGTGGATTTTCTTACTGAGGCATTGACTCATTTTAGTTATTTTCTTGTTTTTAAAACTACCTAGGTGAAGAAGATGGCCAGTGCGAGCAAGCAGGCCAGGAGTAGATTGAGCAGTTATTGTATTTTCGATATTTTCTAGAAATACATGTTTTTATGACACAAGTTTAATGTCAGTTAATGTTTTTCTTCAAAGACATTTTATTAGAACTCCATTTCTTTGGAATAAACGTTATTTATTTCATTATAAAAACCAAAAATCTTGTGCCGAAATAAAAGTTTTAGAAAATTTCGTGAGACTCCTTAGCCTATGGGAAGGGGGTGTTACAAACATCAAGTCTCAATTGTTCAAAAGTTAGAGATTCGAAATACATATACATATGTTTCCATATTTCCTTATGCTTCTTCACCAAACAGGCTCTTTCTTAATTTCTCTATATTTGTCCCCATAACAAAACTTGTTCATATTAATTTCAAACTCATACTGGAGGAGTTGCCCTAATGGCGTTACAACCACACTGCTCATACATAAAGAGCTATCGGCATTCAAAAGAAGGCAACGTCCTATGTTGGTCCGGTCCTTGGACATAAAAGATGTATATTGCCTTACGTCCTCCTTCATATGATCAAACATAGAAGAAGCATAATTATCAAAAAGTGGGTCTACAAGGGGAGAGAATTTGGTGGGCCCCTCAAGGCTCACCAGAATCTCTCGGGGAGTACGGTCCTCTTGGTGGATCATACCTACCTGCAACCAAATCTATCATTCCGAAAGGGAATGATAGGAAATATACAAAGAATGAGATTTCAAAGAAATCTCACTAAATGCACAAATAATATAATAAAACAATAACAATGTTCACAAATAATCTTTATATGCACATGGTGTAATGCCCCGATTTAAAAAAAAAAAAACTATGCATGCATCTAACCTTACTAATTAAGTGCAATGCTAAACACAACGAAAATGGGTTTATCTTCAATCCATGCAAAGAGATCTAACTCTTGCATAAATAGATCACATTGAATATTAAAATTATATCCTTCAAAATTTTTCATTTATCATAACATATCGAATCCAAAACTTACACAATTCAGTTAGGTTTCTTCTAATAAATATCATCTCTTACTGCCATCCGATGCCCTTGATATTCCATTTGATCACATTCGTGAGATCATTATCTTAGGAGAGGAGTATTCTGTAAGACCCTTGGTGTAATAGCCCTAAAAATCTTCATCTTAATTTAATTAGTTAATTAAAGGTTAATACACAAGATTAGTGGTAATTGGTGAAAGAACAAAATAGGCTTTGAAGAGATAGGCTTAGGAATGAGACTTTTGAGGAATGGATCAAGCAAGTGGGCCAAGAGAGCAATGGTGAGTCCAAAAGCCCATAGAATGAGCCCATGGCCCATCAAGCCCATAGTAGAGACACTTGTCAATTGAAGAAAAATCCTAGAAAATTATCCAAACACTTATAGGAAAATCCTAGTTGGTGGAGGTTGACTAGTAGTTGGATACATGCCATGTAGGATTGAGTGTAGGATCTAATGGAATGATTTTTCCTACCATGGAATCTTGGAGGTACAAGACACCATCCCTTGACTTGCCAATTGAGATCATGGTGTGTAGGGAAGTGACAAATGGCATGAGGAGAAGCATGGATGAAAGGGAGCTAGGTGGTTTCGGTGGAAGGCCATCCGTGGGGTGCATTGGAGAATCTCATGGGGTATGGCCACCAACAAGTGATAGGACAAAGGGGAAGAGTGTGTAAGTGAATAAAGTGCATGTGTAAGAGAGTATGGTGATGTGAAGAGAGGTATGGTGTGGGTGTAGGTGATTGAAATGACAAAAACTAGGAAAATGAACAAAGGGGATTTTCGGTGGGGCTTGGCTTGGCCGGTCATGCCTTGCTCAAATTCCAAAAAGCATGGCTTTGGAATCACTTGGATGGACATATGAGAGGATAGGGGAATGATGATTGAGTGAAAAGCAAGAAAATGGATGCTAGAAGCACCAAGGAGTCGCCGGCCATAGGAAGGGAGAAGGAGAAAGGAAAATCACCAAAGCATGGCCAAGATTTGATCTTGGAGTGGCCTAGAGTTGTCAATCACTCCATCTATCATTAGCCATACCTAAATATGATGAGAAGTGTACCCAAGACCCTAGGGAAGAGAGCTGGCCGTGTGACCCCTTATGCAATTCCCTTAAGCTCATTTCACTTGGACACATGTAAACACTCTCATTTCCTCTCCACCTCTCGGCCAAACTCACTCAAGTCACTTCTACTTTTGCTTCCTCTCCTTTCACCACATAATTTGAAGAACCCTATAGTAGTGAAGCCAAAAAGCAAGAGTGTGGAAGTGATCAATTCATTGAAGAAGGTTAGTGACTAAATCCATACAAGTTTAGGAAGAACACACACACACATGTGACACTTTGTTTTGGTTAGAAGGAAATAGGGTTTCCTTTGAGTTTTATGTTCATGGCTAGCCTAATGGGATATTTTATATGTGTAATTTCAGATTTTAAGCTAAAGTCTAATAGGAGTGTGGTAAGTATACTCCCACCTTTTCCTTAACAATTCTTATATATAGTGAGGTGATCATGCTTGTTGGATTAATGGTTGCCATTGCCATGTTTGGATTGAATTGATTTTACTTGTTTGTGATATGAATATTTTTGTGTAAATTTATATGATGAAATAAGCTTAGAACGTGAGTAGAGATGATGGATCAAGTGTTAGTTGCAAAAAGAAAGGAAAAGCATGATTATTTTATGAAATGATGAAAGTGATGCATGAAGGATTTTAGTGTTAAATATTAGATTTAGTGTTGCTAAGGTAAAGTTTATTTGAGGAAACTAGTGATAAAAATTGATTTATTCAAGGAGCATATTGTTGTGAGAAAATGAAAATGGACATGAGAATAAATTATATGATTGATATTAATGGAAATGGTATATACTTGCATATGGAAGAAGTGAACACTTGTGTATGATGTATAGTAATGTTTAATTGGAATCTTATGATATTTAAGGTTGAGATTTGGAAGATTAAAATTATATTGCTTTGTGGTCATTTTGTTTAGTTAAGCTCATAGAAGAAACTATTAGAAAAGGAAGTTTGAATAGACTAATGGGAGGAATTCCCTAAGTTAAAAAGATGAATGGAGGAAATAGAAATAACCAAGTTTGGAAGTGAAAATGGTTACTTGGGGAAACAATAAGGTTTCGGTTACCCCATGCTAAGGAGGGTACATTATTTAATTGGACACTTTAAAATTAATTAGAGGATAATTGGAGTCAAATGATGAAGGAAAGCCCTAGGAACTCCCTAGGAAGATTCGGCCATGATGGGTTGGAGATGGGCCCAATACCCCACTTCAATCCTAGGCCCAAATTTGAGTATCGAACATGATGACTAAGTAGGAAAATTATGAAGTTATTCCAAAAGAGGGAGAAAAGAAAATGAAATGTGAATGCACTCGAGTTTGTCTCGAGTTCTGCATGAAATTAAGTGAGCATTGCATGTCCCATGCATAAGTCATGAAAAGAAGGTTTTTAAAGTCAAGCATGTTTTTAAGAAAAAGGAAAAGAAAGAAAAGATTGAATTTTTGAAAGAGAAGAAAAGAAGTAAAGTTTTATAAGAACCCCAAAGGCTGGGACGGGGTAGTGCCCCAGTGGAACTCCCTGTTCACTCAGGAGTGTCTAAAGTCGAGTGGTAGCCCCTGGGTCGACGAAGAACAGTCGGCGGACCGTGTATGGCACCAAAAGGTGTGTGCCAAGGACGGATATGGTGGTGGGTGCCAAGGACGGATATGGTGTAAGGACCTGCCGTTTTAAAGTTATAAGACGCACTCACAATAAGGTGATGCGGTAACCAGCAGGGAACACGCGGTGCTAGGGGAACCGTGTTGTGTCTCATACATGTTAAGTGAAAAGTCATGACAAGAAGGGCTTTCGAGCCATAAGAAAGATCTGTTCAAGATAAGTGGCGCCTAAGAAAGAATGAAAGATACGAAATGTTTTAAAGAAATGTTTTGAAAAGTAATGATGATATGAAAAGAAGTTTGAAAGAAGAAATCTGCATAAAAGTTTTATGAAAAGAAGTCTGAAGGAAGCAAGTCTGTTTAAAAGTTTTCATGAGCATGTGCATGAGTCAGTCATTCATTGCATGTGCATTAGTTAAGAATGTTTTGTTCACTTATCTGTATATTTGAAATGTTCTGGTTTAAGTGCTAGTGTACTTGCTGAGATTTCTCCCGAAATCTCACCCCCATTTTTATTATCTCTACTATCGCTCCCTTGGGAACAATAAAAGTCATTGCAGGACATGATGGATCCCCGGATTACAACTCTCGAGAAGATGGGTCGGACCCTCATGGGCCCGACTAAGGCTGAGGCTGCCGGGCCAGTGACCCTAGACCTGTTGGGTCAGTGGGCGGCAGAGTCGCTTCCTATGGCGACGTATTTTTTTGACGACCTACGCCCTACGGGGTGCTGTTTGGTGCTAGGAGTTGACGGGCTCCTCCACATGGGACGCCTGTTTACGTCATCCTCTGGGGTGATGTGTGACGTAGGTCCAGGACTGAGTCTGGACAGCCTTCGTTATGGCCCGGACTTTAAGAAGATAAAAGAAGAACCCACCTATTAGTATGGTTAGCGGAGGGAGGAGTGGATCGGCAGCACCTTTATTTTGTATTCACTGATGTATTTTGTGGAAAATCTTCCCATTGTTTTAGGAAGTACTTTTGTATAAAACTGTTTACATTGGTGACCTTAACCTGATATATATATGCATGTGATGTTTAATTTGGGTTTAATTTCGTTAACCATGTGATGTGCGACAAGCGTAACGTTTTGTCGTTTATTTATGGCTTGACCTTTTTCCGTTGCGATATATTGAAAAAAAAATATATATCTGTGTATGAAATAAAATAAGGCTCTCACACGTAAAGATGAGGGATGACTTCCTTGTGACGTTCGTCCCCGGCGTCGCAATTTGCGTACGAACCCAAGCGCAAGCTGGGGCGCCGACACTTGGGGCTCCTCAGAATCTCTTGTGATGTCTGAGTCTCATGACAATTTATTTATTCCTGTAACACTCTCTATCATTCCATAAGAAATGATAGATAAAATATAAAAGAGTGAGATTTCCAATAAATCTCAGTAAGTACATAGTCAATGAAATATGGCATAGATTACATAAGAACTTATCATACATGTCAATGGTCAGAGGCATATATCTTATAAAAATACTTTATGAGACTCATGCATGACTTAAACTTATATTCTTCATGAACTCATTCTATCATACTTAAACTCTTATTTCGTTTCTTTCATAATATTGTGTGTCTTACTTGTTTCGTATCATCGACAGGCGTTCCCATCGAATATTTCTTATTTCGTATCATCGTCAGGCTTAGGTCCCTGTCGGCTTTCATATCCTGTCGCCAGGCTTAGGTCCCTAGACCTTTCTGACAACTCCGAGGACCGTATTAGACTGAGAGAGGAAGGAGTGCCCCGAATAGAGACAGAGGAAGAGATCACTCATAGGATAAACGAGCTGAGGGTGAACATGTACTACGACCCTGATGTGGATGCAGTGTTCTACGACTCTCAGGACTCTGTGACCGAGGAGGAGAACCACCCATTATTTGTCTTCCTGTGCATGCCTTAGCGATTTCGAGGACGAAATCTTTTTTTTAATGAGGGAGGATGTGATGACCCCAAAATTATCGTATTTTATTTTATTCAATTATACATATATGGCTTAGTGACTTAGGCAAATTGGCGGCTAAAGCCTTATGAAGATGGACTTAGGAGTTTAAGGGCCTTAAGGCCATGGCAAGAGCTTTGGGCCTAAGTGGGGAGAGACAAGCCCATAGGTCCATGAAAGGAAGCCCATTAGTCAACCCAAGCCCAAGCTTGATGACAGATGTCAAGCTAGGAAGAGTTTAGTAATTTGAGTTAAGACTAGTAGTTGAGAGAAGAAAATACTAGTAGGTGAGCTAATTGACTAGTTGTTTTGTTGAAGGAAGAAAAGAAAAGACATGAGTGGAATCTTCCATCTTTTCCTACCTAGATAAGTGTGTGAGGTGTAGGATTTTCCCAAATAAGTCAACATAGGATCCTATCATATCTAGTAAAATGATGTGAAAAGGACTTGAGAGGATTTGGAGATGAGAAAGGAATGGAGGGTTTCGGTGGGGAGGCTTGGCCGAATAGCCTTAGGGCTTTTCCACCTAAACTTTTCCAAATCTAGGGGGAAGGACATGAAGGGATTGTGTAGGATTGGTGTAAGATTGGATGAGACATGGTGTTTAAGAGGGTGTAAGAGGAAGTGACATGAGATGGGAGATGATGGAACAAAAAGTGGAAGGAAAGGGATGAGGGTTTCGGACATGCCTTAGCCGAATCCCCTCCCCCCTTGTTTGACTTGCTTTTGCCACCAAATCTAGAGGAGGATTTGTGTAAGAGTGACATGACAAGCTTGTGTAAGGTGTGAGGTGATTGGTTGATAGAAGAAGCATGTGACAAAATAGAAAGGAGAGTGAGATGAAGAGAGGATTCGGATGGAGGATGGGGAATCCGAAACCCCCTTTGGGTGTTTTCCCAAAAATGGATCCTCATATCCATTTGAATGACATGTGAGGGGATTGTTGGGAAGACAAGAGAGGATGTGAGGTGATGGAAAGGGGTTGGAACCCTAGAAGGAGTGGCCGGCCATGAGAAGAGGAAGAAGGAGCACAATCTTCAAACCTAGGATAGGATGGATTAGGGTTGATGTGATCAAGTGATGGGAGTCACTCAAGGGTCTTTCAAGCCCATCACGAGTCACTCAAACCTAGGGGAATGAGTGGCCTAGGAGCTAGCAAAGTGCCTTGGCCGAATGGCCTAATTTCCTCACCCTTTTGGCTTGCATATTTCGGATACACACACACACACATCTCTCATTTTTGCACCTCACGGCACACTCCTCATTTCTCTCCACTTTGTTTCACTTCTTTTCACCACTTAGACATCTAAACACTCCAAGCTAAGAAGGAGAAGGAGATAGTGTTTGTAGAAGAAGGAGAAACCTAGAAGAGGTAAGTAACCTAGTTACTTTGAAATGAAACCTAGAAGCAAGAAGGAGAACCTTATGTTCATACCTTTCAAAAAGGAAACCTTTCTTTTGAAAATGATAAACTTTTAGCATGATCTAACTAAGTATTTCTTTTATTTTCAAAAGTTATATAAGCTAGCTAGGAAGGCTTGTAAGTATATTCTTACTTTGCCTTTAGCGTTCTTTGTATATTTTGGAGTGAATGTGCTTGAATGTATGTATATGTTTGAACATGCTTGTATGGTTTGGTTCTTGCTTAGAAATACCATGATAAAAGTTTGAGAGTAGAAATGTTATTTTGATTAGGATCCATGTGTAGAATCTATAATCTTATTGATTAAAGAGTCATGAGATAATTGATGATCTTGGTGGTTTGATGAGGAAAAGCATGAAAGCATAAAGTTGTTAAGTTAGTTGAGTATTGGTGAATATGAGATATATGCATATATGTTAATTGGAGAAGTATCGTGATTTTCGTTATAAATATATTGCCTATAGAAATGCCATGTTAGGATGAATATGTATAAAGCATTGATGGAAAATAGTTATATTGATCTTGGAAGATATTGACGTTATTATTGCTTGCTGATTATAAAAATGCATGCTTGTGGAGTTATGTTTTGGAGGAATTTATTGAAGTGGAAATCTTGAAGTTTTAATTCCTTATTTATTTAATGTTCATGTTTGGATGTTTTGGAGAAGTAGAAGTATGTATATTGGGAGAATGACATGTATGGATTAGGTTTCACATAGAGTATTTAGGTAAGACCCTAGTTTGAAGGGCTAAGAAAAGAAAATACAAAGCTTGAGGGCTATATAGGTTTCGGGTTTGACCCTTATAGGGCTAGGAAATTGCTTTAAATTTTTGAACTAAGGCTAGATGGTGTTAGGGAGATCAATGGAAGAAGAGAACATCAATGGGAGACAAAGTAGGGTCTCGGCCCAAACCCTAGGGGTGAATGCTGAGCACCCCACTCCCCCCCGCCCCCTAACGCATTTGTTTAGGTGTTTTCACATGAGCATGAGTCTAGATAATAAGGTTTCGAAAGAAAAATGACCAGATGTGTGTACTCGGGTTCGCCTCGAGTTATTGCATTCACAAAGTCAAAAATTGCATGTCCCATGCATAAGCACGAAAACCTATTGTTTTTAGTGAAGTATGGTTTCGAAAGAAATAAATTAAAGTTTTCGAAGAACCCCAAAGGTTGGGACAGGGAACTGTCCCAGTGGAACTCTCTGTTCACTCAGGAGTGTTTAAATTGAGTGAAAACCCCTGGGTCGACGAAGAACAGTCGGCGAACCATGTATGGCTCCAAAAGGTGTCCGGAGCGTGGTCGCACCTAATGCTAGTGGGTGCCCTATAAGCGGTGTTGGCTCAGGCTTCACCATCTGATAAGGTTGTAGTTGCTCGGAGAGGAACCCCCGAGTGATGAATAGCGCGAAAGGGCGTAAAACGTATTCACCTAGGTTGACTTGGTCGCCGGGTGTGACGGTAACTAGTGGGGAGCACACGGTGCATAGGGGAACGGTGAGGTGTCCAAAATAAGAAGTCATGACGAAAAGAAAAGGGCCTTCGGGCTATATATGATATGATATGATAAGTGGCGCCTAAGATAAGAGACGAAAAGTTTTTGAACAAAGTATCTTTCGAAAGAATATGCATTAAAGAAGCTTTGCTATGCGATTTGAACAAGTATGTTTTGGAAATTGTTAAAAGGAAAAGAAAGATGAATTTTTTTCACGAGCATGTGCATCAGTCTAAGCATAAGTCCCATGTTAGTGCATATGTAAGAAATTTTGTTTGTTATTCACTTGACTATATGCCTAAAATGCTTTTGTTAAAGTATAGATGTACTTGCTGAGATTTCTCCTGAAATCTCACCCCTCTCTTTATATCCCTACTATCCTTCCTTCTTGGGAACGATAGAAGTACTTGCAGGTAAGGATGGATCAGATGGGTACGACCCTAGTGATGACGCCTCGGTCCCTCGAGAGTTCGATTGAGGCCGCCCTTAGGGGGCCAATGACTCTTGACCGCCCGGGTCAGTGGGAGGTGGAGTCACTAAAGGTGACCATGTACAATTATGTTGGTCTATACCCTTCGGGGTGTTGTTTAGTACTAGGGGTTGATGAGTCCCTTCACCTGGGGCGTATTTTTGGAACACCTTCTAGGGCGATATGTGAGGTAGGGCCTAGCCTGGATTTGGATTGGCTTCGCTGGGGCCCGAACCTTAAGAAAGTGAAGAAGGAACCCGTCGGATGAACATATGGGCAATGTTAAGACCCATATTGTATTTTGATGCCCTGTATTAATGATTTTGGTAAAGTCTTCCTGCATGTGGGAAGCACTATTTTGGCTTCTTGGACAAGTTATGTAATGATTAAATCCTAACTATGTTTAATATTATGTTTGGGATCCATAGCGTAACCATATGATGTATGTTATAGAAGGCTTGGCCTTTTTATTCCGCTGTGATAATCTTTACTTGACGTTTTCAAAAAAAAAAAAAAACAAGCGTAAATGTATGATATGACGAGGGGTGAACTTCCTTCTGTTGTTTGTCCCCGACGCTTCTATTCACGTGCGATCCCAAGCGTGGGTTGGGGCGTCGACACCTAACCTTCCAACATGCAATTATAAGTATTTTCTTTATTATGCTTATTCCTTATTTGATCAATCTTCAATGATCATGCCACATATGAAAATTAAACGAATATTTAAAAATCCGGGTTATGACACATGGTATGCCTATAAGACTTATTACTCATGACTCATGCATACCTTATGTATAACTTACATTTAAATTGTGCACTTTCTATAAAAAGAATTTGTGGACATAGGTGCACTCTTTCCATGTCATAACGTATCTTTTCGTGAATAGACTTATTTCATATTTCTATTTTTGTTCTTATCAATCTTAGTCTTAACCACAATGATAGATCGAATCGCCTTCACCGTCGGGTGCCTTAGTATGACACCTGTTACATATCGCCTTCACCGTCATGACAAATCTTATCATACTATGGCGGTAGTTACGTATCGCCTTCACTACCAATCATATCCGTCATATGGACGTTACATATCACTGTCCCCCTTATGACATAAACATTCTTATCGTAGCGAGCGTTACGTATCGCCAGCTCTGCTAGTCATGTCAGTTGTACAAGTGTTACGTATCGTCATCCCCGCTTTAACCTGACTTCTTATCATTTGACAGGCATTACGTAACACCATCCCTGTTGACATGACTTTTCATAATCTTAATCTTTTCTTGTTCTTTCTTGTTTTGTAAAACATTGTGACTTAATGCCTAAAAATCTTATGACGTACTTGGGTCTGCATGTACTCTTAAACCTTTATATACATGCTACATGTTTTCATGAAACCCATGATATGCAAATTATGCACTTATATTTCACATATAATTCTTCTTTACTTGAATCATAGACATTTCGAAAATAGGAAATTTTGGATTTAGACAAACAGGAACTTCGTACCAACCAAGTATCGAGCGAGTATCAAGTGAAGTTTATGCCTGTATCTCGCTCGAGCCAGAAGTCAAGCGAGAGTTAAGCATAGTTTCTGCCTGTATCTCACTAGAGCCAAACATCAAGCGAGAGTCAAGTGAGATCTCAAGTTAGGTGTTTTTCCAACATAAAATAAGACACCTTTCTACATAAGCCCTATTCATAACTTACTAACATACACTTATAAATTCTTTTCCTTTCTTAGTTGCACTCATTCCTTGTTTTGATAAAATTCAAAATCATACATCAATTTCCTAACCTTCAAGCCAAGACATATGCATACCTATTTCCTTTCCATAATTTCAATTTGTTCTCTATATTCAATTCTTATCTTTCATAATCTTGTTCGAGAATAAATCCGTATTTCTATTAGAATCCAATATATTTTAGTATTCAACAAAACCATGGCTTAAATAAACAAAGCTTTCAACAAGTTAACCTATACTATATCAAGGTCGAACCCTCTAGCTTCAAATTCTAATTTCTTTTGCCCTTTAAACTTTACATATTTTTGTCTATTCTTTCCATCATAAAAATCTAAGAGAAAGTCTTGACTCTTAATATAATTCCTCTCCCTTGTCTTACAAGATTTCACAATCCAAGCTCACCTACACTAAACTAACAATCACTTGTCACTTTGTATTGGAAGAGAACATCTATGACTATAAAACTATCATCTAAGCAATTTAACATCAAAATTAAGATATTTATACACTTACCAATTTCTCCAAAGCTTCTTACTAGAAATTGAATTTGGTTTTGACAATCTTCTCTGCTATATATCCAAATATCCTTGTTGAAGGCTTTTTGAGAAGTTGGTGATTTAGGCAAGGTTTTTGGGTCCTTTTTCTTTAGTATGCCATGAGTTCAAGTAGAGGAAAGGGTGAAGAACTCTTCCCCTTAATGGTGTCGTCCATATATAAATTGGGAGGGTGAGAAAACATTCTCAAGGGTCTATGTGTTTCCTCTAGCCACTTGCCACATATGAGATCTTAAGATGTAGGTTATCATTGGCCTTTGCTAGTAGGCTTGGTGGGTAAACAACTTATCCAAAGGCATAGCTTAAGCCACCTAAGAGAGATGCTAATTTATTAGATTGAACAAAATCTTATCACTTAACAAAACAACCCAAATTAGATCACATGTGTAATTGGTTCCTTGCACCTTTGGAGAGGTCAGAAAATATTCTAGGGGTAAGTCCCCCTTTGGCCTCTTGTCTTCATACATAAAATGACACCTAAGTAGCTTGAGAATGTTTCCAAGACCTAGTAAGGTCGGTGGCCACGTTTCTCAATTGGTTTTCCTCATAGATAAAGTCGGTGCATGTGTTTTCCTACATTCCGGTTGTTCTGTTGACTTCCAGTCCGCTTGTGTCCTTGATTCCATCAATATCTCCTAAAACTCAAAACATAAAGTTATATCTCTCTCTTAGGGTTTTATAGGAATTGGAATCACCTTATTTTGGGATCAAATGGAAGAGTTATAACTAATTTACCGAAAGACATTAAAATTGCCTAAGATAGACCAATCCGGTTTCACCAAGTGGTGCTACTTGATTTCTTCCTCAATTTTCCATTTCAAAATTTCCTTGACTTTTCAAAGGCCATGTCATCTAAATTTCTCTTTTTATTTAGCTACAAAATAAATTAATAATAATAATAATAATTATGCCATAAAAGAATTTCTTATAGTTTTTGTTTTTCTTTCTAATACTAAAGAAAATCCAAATATGCATGTCAAATATATCTCTAAGAAATTCTTACAATTAAGCTAACACAGTTTTCAAAATACATATAACCATTCTATTATAATAAAATTAATAAAATAAATTAGGTTGTCACATCTTTCCCCCATTAAAAAAATTTCATCCTCGAAATTATCAAGGTATTATTTTAAACCATAAATTTCAATTAGGAGAGAATTTTTTTTATACCTCGATGACTAGTAGTTGTAGACTCATCGAAGGAGGGCACATCTTCCTATAGTGTTAAAGAGTCTAGTGAGAAATAAAATATTGCATCTACATCCGGGTCATAGTACATGTTAACACTTATCTCAGTAAGTTGTCTTAATATTTCCTCTTTTGTGTCAATTATAGGTTGACCCTCTACATTCTGACGTACATGATCTTTTGATGTGTCAAATAATTCTAACATCACTGATTTTCCTTTATTTTTTTCCTCTCGATTCATCCTAAGTAAATATTCTTTTTCAAATTTTAACCACTTATGAGCAAGTTGTCTTTCTTCCTGAGGTAAGGCTTGTCTGAAAACAAGATTTCCTTGGCTATCTATGTCCATAACATGTGTGCGATGCCATTCATTCCTATTTAATCTTTTTAACCTCTCCATTCTTATCTGCTTTTGCTTTTCATGCTATATTCTATTTCTGAGCCTTTCTGATCTTTCTTTTAATTGTTCTACTGACATCACTGATACACAAAGAAACTAAGAAGATAGAATCTATATTCATACAAGCATCCATGCATACATAGTCAAAACAAAACATTAATATAACTAGTTTTCAAACAAATGAGGGTAATTAGCTCTCATCACATATTCACGCTCCCAAGTGGCTTTTTGAAAAGCGAGATTATTCCATACTACTTTTATTAAGCAAATTGTACGATTCCATAATGTCTGTTCTTTTTTATCTTCAATCTGAGTCGGTCATTCCTCATAGGTGAGGTTGGCGCATAAATTGATACTGCCTGGATCCATCACCACTGCAATTCCATCACCTAGGCTTTTCTTTAAGGAGGATATGCGAAAGACATTGTGAATCCCTTGTAAATTATTTGGTAGAGCCAGACGATAAGCTATTGGTCCTACTTTCTCCACAATTTCATACGGTCTAACGTATCGAGGACTTAACTTTCCCTTTCTGTCAAATCGTATAACTCTCTTTATAGGTGATATTTTAAAATATACCCAATCGCCTACCGAAAATTCCAACGCCCTTCTTCGCTTGTCTGCATAACTTTTCTGTCTACTTTAGGCAGTTTTCATTCTTTCATGAATCATTTCGACTTGTGCTCTCACCTCCTGTAAATATTCAGGCCCCAAAACTCTACTTTCTCCAACTTCATTCCAATATAAAGCTGATCTACATTTTCTCCCATATAATGCTTTGTAAGGTGCCATTTGAATGGCAGCCTGGAAACAATTATTATAAGCGAATTCAATCAGTGGTAAAAGACTCTTCCATTCACCCCTAAAATCTAGCACACAAGCTCGTAACATATCTCCTAAAGTTTGAATAGTTCGTTCCGTTTGCCTATCTGTTTATGGATGATAAGCACTACTAAATTTCAAATGAGTACCTAACATTTTTTGCAGACTCTACCAAAAACGAGATGTAAACCTAGGATCTCGATTTGAAACAATCGTTTTAAGTACCATGGAATTGACCTGTTTATGGATTATAAGCACTACTAAATTTCAAATGAGTACCTAACATTTTTTACAGACTCTGCCAAAAACGAGATGTAAACCTAGGATCTCGATTTGAAACAATCGTTTTAAGTACCATGGAATTGAACTATTTCCTTAACATAAATCTGAGCTAACTTCTCCGTTGAGTCTGTATTAGCTATTGGCAGGAAATGAGCACTCTTTGTTAATCAATCAATCACCACCCAAATTGAATTCTTTCCTATTGATGTCCTTGGTAACCCTACTACGAAATCCATAAATATATATCTTCCCATTTCACCAGATGGTCTCTGATGTTTGGCTTTTACTAATTGACATACTAAGCATTTAGCTACAAAGACTGCAACATCCCTTTTGGTTCCTTCCAACCAAAACTTTTCCTTTGAGTCTCAATATAGTTTTTGTGCTTCCAGGATGAGCAGTGTAACGTGTACAATGAGCTTCTCACATTAGCTTTTCTTTTAATTCTGGGTCATCGAGAATTACCTTTCTCTTTCTGTAGTATAGCATTCCATCACCAGAGATTGTAAAATATGAAAATTCTTTTCCTTCCAGCAATTGTTGCCAAATCATTTCTAATTTGGGATCTTTCCTTTGCCCTTCCTAAATTTCTTCGTCAGTTAATGAAATAATTTCCTATGCCACCATCAATCTAATTTCTTTCGATATCATATCGACGAGTAATTTCCTTAGTGCTGATAATATTGACTGTTCTTCTGCTTGGGTTTTTCTACTTAATGCATCAGCTACTACATTTGTCTTTCCCGAGTGATACTTGATTTCACACTGGAAATCGCTTAGAGTTTCAATCCATCTTCTCTGCCTCATGTTCAGGGTTTTCTAACTGAATAGGTACTTAAGGCTTTTATGATCAGTGAAAATCTCACACTTTTTCCCATACAAGTAATGTCTCTAGATTTTTAGTGCAAACACCACAGTTGCTAATTCTAAGTCATGGGTAGGATAATTCTACTCGTGATTCTTAAGCTGTCGGGACGCATAAGCAACCACTTGTCCTTCTTGCATTAGCACACATCCCAAACCCATTTTTGAAGCATCATTGTAAATTACATATGGCTTATGAGATTCCGGCAAAGCCAGAATTGGTGCCGTAGTCAGTCTCCTCTTAAGCTTCTGGAAACTCTTTTCGCATTTATCATTCCAAATATACTTAACATTCTTTCTCGTCAATGCCGTCAAAGGTGCAGAAAGTCTAGAAAATCCTTTTACAAACCTTCTGTAATATCCTACCAATCCGAGGAAACTGTGCACTTCATGTGCATTCGTTGGCCTTTGCCAATCCGTCACTGGCTCTATTTTAGCTAGGTCCACCAAAACGCCTTTACTTGAAATTACATGACCCAAAAATTTAACTTCTCATAGCCAAAATCACAATTACTGAGTTTAGCATAGAGTTGGTGCTTTTGCAAAGTTTCTAGTATGATCCTCAGATGTTTCTTATGCTCCTCATCACTTCGGGAATAAATTAAAATGTCATCAATGAAGAATACCACAAAATCATCCAGATATGGTCTGAATATTCGGTTCATTAGATCCATAAATACCGCTAGGGTATTTTTCAATCTGAATGGCATGACCAAGAACTCATAATGTCCGAATCGAGTTCGGAAGTCAGTCTTAGGTACATCTTGCTCCCTGATCTTAAGTTGATGATAGCCGGACCTAAGATCTATTTTGGAAAACACCGTTGCTGCTCGTAACTGATCCAATAAATCATCTATTCGAGGTATTGAATATTTATTCTTAATAGTGACTTTATTCAGATCTCGATAGTCTATGCACATACGCATCGTTCCATCTTTCTTCTTAACAAATAACACTAGTGCCCCCACGGTGATGTGCTCGGATGAATAAATCTTTTTTTCAAAAGTTCTTCGATTTGTACCTTCAATTCTTTTAATTCCACAGGTACCATTATGTAAGGTGCTATATGAACTGGAGTTGTTTCTGGTTTCAATTCAATTGTGAATTCCGTTTCTCAGTCTGGGGGCAATCCTGGCAAATCATCCATAAAAACTTGGGGAAAATCCTCTACTACGGAGATTCCCTTAACACTTTTAGCTTCTTCTAGCGTATTCAATACTACTACCAAAAACACATTGGCTCCTTCCCTTATACATTTTTCTGCTCGCTTTGCCGTTACAATTGAGGGAATAGGTTCAACTACTTCTCCTATGTAACAAATTCTTTCATTCATTGGCACATCAAAGACTATCTCTTTTTTACGACAATCAATCTTAGCATAATGCTTGGATAGCCAATCCATACCTAGGATTACGTCAAACTCCATTAAATGGAATACTATCAGGTCAGCGATCAACTGCAACCTCGCAACCTCTATAATACAGTTCTTTACTATGCGTTGACATCCAACTCCTTTTCCATCAGGCATTAATACTAGAACTTTTCGAGCTAGAGTCTCCGCATTTAATCCACACCTTTGTACGCATACATATGAAATAAAAGATCTCATTGCTCTAGAATCAAATAAAGCATTCAGCATGTTCTGTCTTAACTTAAACTTACCCGTAATGATTCCAGCATCAATGGCCTCTTTAGCTTCCACGTCTACATCTCCTAGTGTAATAGCATACACCTTAATCTTTATAGGGGCCTTTTCTTTGGTTACTACAGCTGTTGTTCCTCCAGGGTTATTTTGTGGGCAGTCTCGAATCATATGACCTTGTTGTCTGCATTTGAAACAGGCTCCAGTAGTCAACCGAAATTCACCCATATGCTTTCGTCCACACCTTCTACAGAGCGGAAATAAAGCTGGTGTTCCTGGTCTAGTCATCTTTTCTTTTCCTTTATCTGCCGGGCGAAAATTTCTTCTTTTTGCCACACCACTTCCTGAAGCATAGGGAGATCCTCGTTTATGTGGTGCCTGAGTTTGCATAATCAAATTTCTTTGTTCCATCTCAGCAATAGTCGCCACATTCACCAATTCTTGGAATTTCTCAATTTGTAAGCATGCCACCTAGTTACGAAGCCTTGGTTGTAACCCTAGTTGAAACTTCTGCGCCTGCATCTTCTCAGTGGAAATCAAATGAGGGGTGAATCTTCCCAATTCTATAAATCGCGCCGCATATTGTTCTATGGTCATATCACCCTGTACTAACATAGTGAATTCCAACGCCTTCTACTGCTTCATCGTCTCTGGAAAGAAACGATCATCAAATTCCTTTTTGAATCTTTCCCATGATATCGCCACATTCTCCCCTAATTCTTGCTTCAATAATTTTCTTTTTGTACCCCACCATAATCCAGCTTGTCCCTGCAGCAAATGCCCTGAGTATTGGACTTTCTGAATTTCCGTACATCCACTAATATCGAAAGTGCACTCCAAATCCACCATCCACTTATCAGCTTTCAAGGCTCCTTCCTTTCCCGTAAAAGAAGGATAACGATAAACTAAGAATCTATCAAATGGGCATCCTTGCGTTTCTCCTCTAACTTCATTAGAACGCTCATTTTGACTTGATTCCATTTGAGTCCTTACTACTTTTGACATCTGGCGGATAACTTCCGCAATCGCCTGTCCTCCTTCAAGAAGGTGGCTTTCATCGTTTTGCTCTCCACTCCTTAAAGAATTTACACTACGTTGACCTTCCGCCATCTTATCCCCCTGAAACACCAAACCCATCATAAGTCACTTTTATCTTAACATCTCCAATTTCTAAATTTTGAAACATCCATACTTCTTCCATAAAAAACTCACTTTATCGCCACCCTGTCAAAATTCAAACCTGTCTTACTACCATGTGATCTTTTTCCTAGGACAATGTGGATTTATCCATAGACGTAATTACTTTGATACCACTCTATGACGCTCCCAATTTACGTCTGGAATTTAACGTAAACTGAAATGCCAGGATAGGTAACACAAGGTTACTTACCCTTCATACTTATCTTACATAACTTGCATGCATCTAACTTACTAATCATGTATCATGAGTACTACAGCAGAATAAGGTTAAATTCTAGAAATGCAAAGGAATCTAACTTTACACATAGATCACATGGTATGATATAACTAAAACCTTTAGATATATATATATATACAATAACATCAAGTCTCAATTGTTCATAAGTTAGAGATTCGAAATACATATACATATTTTCTATATTTCCTTATGCTTCTTCACCAAGCAGGCTCTTTCTGAACTTCTTTATATTTGTCCCCATAACAAAACTTGTTCATATTAATTTCAAACTCGTACTGGAGGAGTTTCCCTAATGGCGTTACAACCACATTACTCATAGATAAATAGCCATCGACATTCAAAAGAAAGCAACATCCTATGCTGGTTTGGTCCTCGAACATAAAAGATGTATGTTGCCTTATGTCCTCCTTCATATGATCAAAAATAGAAGAAGCATAACTATCAAAAAGTGGGTCCACAAGGGGAGAGAATTCGGTGGGCCCCTCAAGGCTCACCAAAATCTCTCGGGGAGTCTGATCCTCTTGGTAGGTCATACTTACTTGCAACCAAATCTATCATTCCGAAGGGAATGATAGGAAATATTCAAAGAATGAGATTTCAAGAAAATATCAGTCAATGCACAAATAACATTATAAAGCAATAACAATATTTACAAATAATCTATATATGCACATTGTATGCTCATAAGACCTATTAATCATGACTCATGCATACCTTATGTATAACTTACATTTAAATTGTGCACTTTCTATAAAAAGAATTTGTGAACATAAGTGCACACTTTTCATGTCATAACATATCTTTTCTTGAATAGTCTTATTTCATATTTCTATTTTTGTTTTTATAAATCATAGTCTTAATCACGACGACATATCAAATCGCCTTCACCGTCCAATGCCTTAGTATGACAGCAGTTACGTATCGTCTTCACCATCATGACAACTATTATCATATTATGGCAGCAATAAAATATCGCCTTTATCGCCAATCATATTTGTCATATGGATGTTACATATCGTCGTCCCCGTTGGACATAAACATTCTTATCGTAGCGAGCATTACGTATTGTCATCCCCACTAATCATGTCAGTCGCACAAGTGTAACGTATCGCCACTCCCGCTTTGACCTGACTTCATATCATTCGATAGGCGTTATGTATTGCCGTCCTTGTCGACATGACTTTTCATAATCTTATTCCTTTCTTGTTCTTTCTTGTTTTGTAAAACATTGTGACTTAACACCTAAAAATCTTATGACGTACTTGGATCTGCATGTACTCTTAAACCTTTATATACATGCTACATATTTTCATAGAACCCATGATATGCAAATTATACACTTATATTTCACATATAATTCTTCTTTACTTGAATCATAGACATTTCAAAAAAAAAAAAAAATTTCAGATTTAGACAAATAGAGAATCTTGCTTGAGCAAAGTATCCATGCTAGTATCAAGTGAAGTTTCAGTCTATATCTCACTCGAGTCAGAAGTCAAGCGAGAGTCAAGCATTATTTTTGCTTGTATCACGCTCAAACCAAACGTCAAGCGAGATCTTGGGTTAGGTGCTTTCCTAACATAAAACGTGCAAACCCTAGTCATAACTTACTAACATACACTTATAAATTCTTTTCCTTTCTTAGTTGCACTCATTTCTTGTTTAATAAAATTCAAAAATCATACATCAATTTCCTAACCTTCAAGCCAAGACATATGCATACCTATTTTGATTCCATAATTTCAATTTGTTCTCTTTATTCAATTCTTATCTTTCATAATCTTGTTCATGAATAAATCCTTATTTCTATTACAATCCATGCCATATTTTAGTATTCAACAAAATCAACAAAACCATGACTTAAATAAACAAAGCTTTCAACAAGTTAACCTATACTATATTATGGCCGAACCCTCTAGCTTCAACTTCCAATTTCTTTTGCCCTTTAAAATTTAGATATTTTTGTCTATTCGTTCCATCATAGATATCTAAGATAAAGTCTTGATTCTTAATAAAATTCTTCTCCCTTGTCTTACAAGGTTTCACAATCTAAGTTCAATTACACTAAACTAACAACCCCTTGTCACTTTGTATTGGAAGAGAACATCAATGACTATAATACAATCATCTAAGAAATTTAACATCAAAATTAAGATATTTATACACTTACCAATTTCTCCAAAGCTTTTTACTAGAAATTGAATTTGGTTTTGACAATCTTCTCCTCTATGTATCAACATATCCTTGTTGAAGGCTTTTTGAGAAGTTGGTGATTTAGGCAAGGTTTTTGGGTCCTTTTTCTTTAGTGTGCCTTGAGTTCAAGTATAGGAAAGGGTGAAGAACTCTTCCCTTTAATGGTGCCATCCATATATATATTGGGAGGGTGAGAAAACATTCTCAAGGGTCCATGTGTTTCCTCTAGTCACTTGCCACATATGAGGTCTTAAGATGTAGGTTATCATTGGCCTTTGCAAGTAGACTTGGTGGGCAAGAAACTGATCCAAAAGCTTAGCTTAAGCCACCTAAGAGAGATGCTAATTTATCAGATTTAACAAAATCTTATCACTTAACAAAACAACCCAAATCAGATGACATGTGTAATTGGTTCCTTGCACCTTTAGAGATGTCTGAAAATCTTCTAGAGGTAAGTCCCCCTTTGGCCACTTGTCTTCATGTATAAAATGACACCTAAGTATCTTGAGAATGTTTCCAAGACCTAGTAAGGTCGGTGGCCACGTTTCTCAATTGGTTTTCCTCATAGATAAAGTCGGTGCATGTGTTTCCATACATTCCAGTTGTTCTATCGACTTCCAGTCCACTTGTGTCCTTGATCCCGTCAATATCTCCTAAAACGCAAAACATAAAAGTTATAGATCTCTCTCTTAGAGTTCTATAGGAACTAGAATAACCTTATTTGGAGATCAAATGGAAGAGTTATGACTAATTTACAGGGCGATATTGAAACTGCCTAAGACAGACCAATCCGGTTTCACTATGTGGTGCTACTTGATTTCTTCCTCAATTTCCCATTTCGAATTTTCCTTGACTTTTCAAAGGCCGTATCATCTAAATTTCTCTTTTTATTTAGCTATAAAATAAATTAATAATAATAATAATAATGCCATAAAAGAATTTCTTATAGTTTTTGTTTTTCTTTCTAATACTAAAGAAAATTCAAATATGCATGTCAAATATATCTCTAAGAAATTCTTAAAATTCAGTTAAAACAATTTTCAAAATAAATATAACCATTCTATTATAACAAAATTAATAAAATAAATCAGGTCATCACAAGAAGATAGTTGGAAGTACACGTATAGTTTAGAATTGTGCTTGGAAGTCCTAGGTTTAACCTTGACTGTTGACCTAATCGTTTTTCACTTAATGGAGTTCGACTTAGTCCTAGGGATGGATTAGCTATCACGACATTATGCTAAGAAAGACTGACAAAGGAAGCATGTGATATTTGATTTACCCTCAAAGGATAGAATCTTTTACATGGGGGAAGCTATTATGTTTGTTTTGTCAGTGGTAATGAGCAGGCAAGTTAAGAAGATCTTGACAAGAGGGGCTGCTGCTTATCTTGTAGTCATGACAAGCATGATATAAGAACCTAAAGAAGTCTAGAGAATCCCAATGATAGAAGACTTCGCTAGGGTTCTTGTTGACAATTATTCTGGATTACCCTCGGACCGACAAATGGATTTCGTAATTGAGCTCGCTCAAGCCAGTCACGACCAGTGCATAAGGCACCTTATGGAATGGCCCCAGCATAATTGAAAAATCTAAAAGTTCAAATTGAGAAACTCATGGAGAAGGATTTTATTTGCCCTAGTTCATCTCCTTAGGGAGCACCGGTCTTATTCATAAAGAAGAAGAATGATATGTTGAGAATGTGCATCGAATATCAAAACTTGGACAAGTAACTATCAAGAGCAAAATCCTTTGCAAATAATTGATGATTTATTGGACCAGTTACAAGGAGCTCCGGTATTTTCTAAAAGATATCTATTATCAGGATATCACCAACTAAAGATCAAGATCAGGATGTACCTCAGACTGCCTTTTGAACTCGTTATGAATATTTTAAGTTCTTAATTATGCCTTTCAGATTGACAAATGCTTTGACTGTGTTTACGGATTTGATGAATCGGATCTTTAGGCATTATTTGACCAATTTTGTGGTGGTATTCATAGACAATATACTAATATATTCTCGTAGTGACAAAGAAGATAGGAAGAATTCTAGGTTAGTATTGCAGACCTTGCAAGATTATCAACTTTACGCCAAACTTAGTGAGTGTGAGTTTTGGCTTCAATAAGTGAAATTTTTGGGATGCATCAATTCGAGTAAGTTAGTGGCTATAAATCTTGCTAATGATAGAAGCTATAATGGAATGGCAAAGGCCAACCAATGCCCATGAGCTACGTAGCTTCCTTGGTTTGGCAGGATATCACCAGAGGTTTGTAGAAGGGTTTTCTAGACTCTTTGGTCCTCTGACAACACTAAAGAAGAAGAATGTCAAGTATATTTGGAACGTGAGAAGAGTTTCTAGAATCTAAAAATGAGGTTAACCAAAGCACTAGTGTTGGATTTACCCGAACCTCATAAGCCTTATGTGATTTATAGTCGCACCTCTGTAATAGCCCATTTTTTTCCTTAGGCTAAAATATTTCTTTTTAGGATTTATAATTATATTTTAAGGAGCTTTTGGAGTATAATCTCCCATAGGAATAAAACTTGAGAATTGGATAATAATTTTGAGCCAATAAAGGGATTTAATTGTGCATTCTAGAATAAATAATGGTTAAATCTTTGAGAATTTTAATAAGGTATCAATTAGAAAAATTATATTTGGGATTAGGAAGAGACAAATTTCTGAAATTTGAGAGGAAAATTCAAAGGGAAGTGATAGAACAAAACATCAAACACTTGGTGTGCTAAAACGAGTTCTCGGGCTAGTCCGTCGAATTTTGGTGTAAGGAATATAAATTTCTCATATGAGATCCAAATGCAATGATTATAAATATTATGGAATCTTAAGAGACAAATATAAAACTTTTATGTTTTGGGTTTTCGGAGATTCTAACTGGATAAATGACTTATTTGGACTGAAAGTGGACTAATCTGGATTGGATGAAAACTGGAACCCGAAAACAAAGTGTGCCACCACCTCATTCTAGGTGCTTAAATTTGATTGGTTCCTTCCATTTCTCAAATATGAAAACACGTGGGGAGGCATGTGGCAAATAGATATAAGTCATCTAGAAGCCTTGGTTGGCAAGAAAACAAAAGGAAACAAATGGTGAACTCAGATTGGGTAATCTCGAGTAAGTTTTGATGTGTTTTGGTAAATTAAGAATATATCTCTCATATAATCTCTGAATTAGGTGATTCAAAATCCTATATTTCACTAAGAGGATGACCTCAAACTTTAATGTTTTAAGTATTTGGAGAATCGAAATGGATAAAAGACTTATTGGGCCAAGAAGTGAACGGGCCTAACAGGGGACGAAAATGAAAACTGATTTGGATTATCTCTATTACCTTAGACATGTAGCAAAATCTAACTGGTTTTCTAAGATTCTGGGTGTTTGGACAGGTGTAAGGGACAAATGGCAAGATGGGGTGAAATCCTTAGAAGAATTGGAAGACACTTGGAGGGAAAGATGATCAGATCTTATCTCTTTGGGGAAGACTTTTCAGATTTGGTGGCATCATCATTCCATGTGATGAAATTGTAACCATTGATCACCCTAAGCTTCTAAATGGCAAGAATCTAACCATTAGATTAGAATTAGAGACAACTAAGCCTAACTTTAGGCATGATTATGAAGGCTATTGGAGGCTGGACACATCACCCACAAGGAAATGGGTAACCGGTTATACCTTGATTACTAAGTCTAAAATTCTTAGTGACTTGATTTCTAATTATTTGAATGATATTTTAATAATTATGGTAAGTTTAGAAACTTTAATTTATTTGAAAATTTTCAAGAATTATCATACAAGAAATTATTGGAGAATTAACCAAGAAAACAATATAGTTTAAGCTTGAGTTTATTTATGAAAGCTAAGGAAAATTTGACAAGTTGTATATGTGAATTTTAGCTTGATTTGAATAAGAAGAAAATGAGGTTTGATTATCCATAGGGTTCGGTTAGCCTTGAGGTGTGAATATTTTAATAATTTATTTAATTGTTAAGTATTATTCGTTATGTTTTGACATTATGAATTGTTGTGACGTAAATGCATGTACATGTGATGTATGCTATTATGAAATATTCTCATATGTTATAAGGTATATAAGGACATGAAATATACATGTCATAAGTTTAAGGTTATGTTACGTTGTATTTCGTCATATATAAGTATCATCATAAGTCATTACGTATGTTATAAGAAAATGCGTTAAGAAAACTTTACAAGTGAAAAGATTACGAAGTTAGTCACATCATAATGGGGATGGCGATATGTAATGCCCGTATGACTGATGTGCCGATAGGGACGGCAATACGTAACTCTTGTCTTAAAATAAGAATCATGTCATGACGGGGACGGCGATATGTAACGCCCGAACGACTGACATAGTTTCATAAGATAAGTGTCGTGTCATAACGCCCGTACGACTGACGAGTTATATGTATGGATAAGTTGATGCATCATGCTAAGAAACCAGACAGGGATGGCGATACGTAACCCCTGCCGAGGTTAAGATAAGAAGGGCCCCTATAAGTAAGACTTATAAGAATAAGAAGTCCATGCATGGTATAAGATTGTCCAGAAAGAGGGACATCAGTTATGTCTATATAAGGAATAAGTTTAAGTCATGCATAAGTCACATGAAGCATGCCATAAATGCATACTCTGGCTGTTTGGATTGTATATAATTATTTTATGATGCCTATGCTTTTATTATAAAGTGTGTACTTACTGAGAATTTCAATAAAATCTCATTTTTGTATGTTTCTTTTCTTTTTGGAATTTAAATTTCGCTGCAAGGTGTGATGACGGCCATGGGCTAGGTCTCAGTTGCTTGAGAGGCCCAGAAAAACCCTGAAGGGATCCCTGGAATACTCTCTCTCCATAGAAATTTTGACTCTATTAATAGTAGTAGGGACAGACATCGGCATGACAGCGAGTTTCTCGAAGTGAAGAAAGAGCCTAGGCGGCCCTAAGGTGATTTTTTGATAAGTTTGTATATAATTTGAGAACTGAGAAAACTAACTGGATTAAGCATGTAAGGATACAATGTTATTTTATGAATAGACGATATGGATATTAAGGTTTTGTGTCACCATGCGATCTCTAGAATTTAATTTTATTCAAAACTTTTTCGCTGCGATTTGCATTGCATGTGCTAGTAAGTCTAGGTGATTGCATTGATTTACGATAAGTACGAGGGTAAGCAGCCTAGTGTTACTTACCCGGACACTTTTAAATTGTGTTGAATTATAAACGAAAATTGGGGATGTCACAGAATGGTATTAGAGTAATACGACTCTGGGTAAATCCATATTGTCCTAGGAAAAGATCACATGATAATAGAATAGGCTTGAATCTTTGTGATGTAAGATGGTTTTGGTAAATGTATTGGGTGCCAAAGTTTAGAGTTATTAAGAAGAAAGGTAATCTATGATGAAGTTTTGTATTTTTCAGGAAGATAAGATGGTAAGAGAACAAGATGTCGGTAATGATCAAAGATTTAGGCAACATCAATTTTGAGGATCTAGAGATTTATTAGGAAAGAGATTTTAATTGAGGATAACTTGATAGCTGATTTTAAGTTCTCAAAGATAGAATGTGAATAATCATTTGGAAACTCAAGAATTGTTCTTTGAGTATGTGAATTCAAAATCAACCAATTAAATTGTTAGTTTCCTATCTGATGGAGTTTTGGGTTTATCTATGATATTTGATGATCGAAACATAGTAATGATAGATGTAGGGATTTTGGAAAAGAATTCATGTCCTTGCAGATGGGCCGGGAGAAATATTTTCTTAGGTGTGGGATGTTAATTGGATGAGATGATATTAAATTCAAAAAAATCTAAGTTTTCAATTTTTTGGTGAGTTAATTCGAGTGTATACCTAAGTATGATACTTGGGGAAAGTTATGATTGACTACAGTTATCATGATTATTCTCTGGAATTAGGAGTGACTTGAGATCACATAGGAACTTGAATGGTTGAGGCCACTTTTTCTTATGAAGTACTGGAGAGCCAGTTGGGAAAACTATGGGTATCATGGTAACCTTGTCAACTAATTGAGTATGGATAGAAGGATCTCTCATATAATGTACACTAGAGGCGCGGGAGTTGAAACTTAGGTATCAACTATGGTGGTATAACCAGAATTATGAGGTAACAAAATTTTAGGATTTTGGAAAATGTGATGTAATAGTATTTGGTGGATTGGAGATTTAGAATCGATGCTAGCTATGGGAGATTAGATTAAAAGTATTATGGGATGACTCTATAATATTGGGAGAAGTTTAGTAGTAGAAGTCCAAATTTATGGTCGGTTTTAAGGAATTGATTAAGTGAGTTAAAATTTTGGAAACTTATACTTTTCTTTATGACTGGTCTTTGTTGCACATTAGTGTTCATCAGAGGTTGACCAGAAAGGTGGTTAATTGGTCACCAAAGTAGAAAGTAAGATGTGAATTGGAAGTTAAACTTATGAATCAATCGATGATGAGTCGAGATGTTATATGGGCCTAATGAACATTAGGATCTTTGAGAGATTGTATTGAGACCCTTGAGGATATGGAGATTTCAGATTTTATAACTTTCCTGAGAAATAAATTCTAAATGTATAAGTCCAGACAATGGAAGTAATAAGAAATTGCTCTTTGAAGGTTACGTGATAAAAGTTGACTACTGACCAGAGAGTTTTCCTTTAATAAGAATTGATTTGATTTGAGATATGGATTAGCTATATGGGCCCCAGACTAAGATGGACTATCAAAAGAAAATGTATTAAAGGAATTCAAATAGTAGGAGAAATCTTCTCTAGTTTTTTTCAAATGATTTACCGAGATTACCTCTCCTGTATAATAATAAAAAAAAAGTTTTACAATATTCCTCTGACTTGAATTTAGTGTAGACCGAAGGAACTGTATAATTAGTTGATGGAGATTAATGCTATTTTCTTAGTTTTTATATGTAACCTACAGAAATCTATCGCAACATGCTATTTGGCTTGGATCAGGTAAGGATTTGATTGAGAAGCAACTCTCCAGATGTCAGTTTCAAAAATAGCTCACGTGAGAGAAAGAGTTGAATCTAGACGTTAAATCTGCTTTAAAAAGGGCAAAGATGTTTAAGACTATAAAGACTTAAAGGACATAATTTGAATAGTTGCGTAGAAAGGCTCAAGAGGAAGAAAGAAAAGTAATAATGGAAGTTATTCGCAGAACGACCAAAGGTATAAGGAATCAGATGGAGTAAAGTCAAGATCATAAGTCTTGAGAGAGCTTGAATTGAAACTCACGGTTGCATTTCGTAAGATTTTAAGTTTGTAATTATCTATATTTTATAGAGATAAAAGGAGAGCACTGAAAGATGATAAGTTGGAGGTGGGATTGGAATGAATGATAACTGCAAGTATATAGCCTTGAAAAATATAACTTTTGGTTTATTTTTTATGTGATTTGGTATGTGCTAAGGTTATCCATGTGGTAAATCATGAGAATACGTAGCATAAACATGATGTTCGTAATGATCAGAGGTTTAAATTACATCAATTTGGAGGAGATGATATGATTGAAAATACCAGTATAGGTATAAATGTTTAGTATAATAGGCTTCAAACTTTTATGGACATAGATTGCATTTACAATATTGAGATTCAACCTCCCAAATTTCGAGGACGAAATTTATTTTAAGGGAAGAGGATGTAATAGCCCATTTTTCCCTTAGTCTAAAATATTTATTTTTATAATATATAATTATATTTTAAGGAGCTTTTGGAGTATAATCTAACATAGGAATAAAATTTGAGAATTGGATAATAATTTTGAGCCAAGAAGGGGATTTAATTACGCATTCTAGGATAAATTATGGTTAAATCTTTGAGAATTTTAATAAGGTATCAACTAGAAAAATTATATTTGAGATTAGAAAGAGGAAAATTTATGAAATTTGAGGGGAAAATTCAAATGGAAGTGATTAAACAAAATATCAAACACTTGGTGTGCCAAAACGAGTTATCGGGTTGGTCTGTCGAGTTTTGGTGTAAGAAACATAACTTTCTTATATGAGGTCCAAATTAGGTGATTCAAATTCTTATAGAATCTTAAGAGGCAAATATAAAATTTTTATGTTTTGGGTTTTCGAAGATTCTGACTTTATAAATGACTTATTTGGACTGAAAGTGGATTGATCTGGATTGGACGAAAACTGGAACCCGAAAACAAAGTGTGCCATCACCTCATTCTAAGTGCTTAAATTTGATGGTTCCTTCCATTGCTCTGATCTGAAAATATGTGGGGAGGCATTTGGAAAATAGAGATAAGTCATCTAGAAGCCTTGTTTGGCAAGAAAACTAAAGGAAACAAATGGTAAACTCGGATTAGGTGTTCTCGAGTAAGTTTTAACGTGTTTTGGTAAATTAGACATTTCTCTCTCATCTGATATCTAAATTAGGAGATTAAAAATCTTATAGTTCACTAAGAGGATGACCTAAAACTTTCATGTTCTGAGTATTTGGAGAATCAAAATGGATAAATGACTTATTGAGCTAAGAAGTGAACGGGCCTGACAGGGGACGAAAATGGAAACTGATTTGGATTATAGTCTCCTTTTATGAAAAAGCACACAGCTATACTTGATTTCTAATGATTTGAATGATACTTTAATAATTATGGTAAGTTTATAAACTTTAGTCTATTTGTAAAATTTCAAGAATCATCTTTCAAGAAAGTATTGGAGAATTAACCAAGAAAACAATATAGTTTAAGCTTGAGTTTATTTATGAAAGTTAAGGAAAATTTGACAAGTTGTATATGTGGATTTTAGCTTGATTTGAATAAGAAGAAAATGAGGTTTGATTATCCATAGGGTTCGGTTAGCCTTGATGTGTGAATATTTTAATAATTTATTTAATTGTTAAGTATTATTCGTTATGTTTTGACGTTATGAATTGTCGACGCCCCAACCTACGCTTGGGATTGCACGTGAATAGAAGCGTCGGGAGGAACAACACAAGGAAGTTCACCCCTCGTCATATCATATATTTACGTTACATTTTTTTTTGAAACGTCAATTAAAGATTATTGCAGCGGAATAAAAAAGTCAAGCCTTCTGTAACATGCATCACATGGTTACGCTATGGATCCCAAACATAATATTATACATAGCCAGGATTTGATCATTATGTAACTTGTCCGAGAAATCAAAATAGTGCTCCCTACATGCGGGGAGACTTTACCAAAATCATCAATACAGGGCATCAAAATATAATATGGGTCTTAACATTGCCCCTATATTCATCCGATAGGTTCCTTCTTCACTTTCTTAAGGTTCGGGCCCCAGCGAAGCTGATCCAAGTCCATGCTAGGCCCTACCTCACATATCGCCCTAGAAGGTGGTCCAAAAATACGCCCCAGGTGAAGGGACTCCTGAGGGCGGCCTCAATCGGATCCTCGAGGGTCCGAGGTGTCCCCACTGGGGTCGTACCCATCTGATCCATCCTCACCTACAAGTACTTCTATCGTTCCCAAGAGGGAAGGATAGTAGGGATATAAAGAGTGGGCTGAGATTTCGGGACAAATCTCAGCAAGTACATCTATACTTTAACGAAAGCATTTTAGGCATATAGTCAAGTGAATAACAAACAAATTTTCTTACGTATGCGTTAACATGGGACTCATGCTTAGACTGATGCACATGCTCGTGACAAAAATTCATCTTTCTTTTCTTTTTCTCAGTTTCCAAAACATACTTATTCAAATCACATAACAAAGCTTCTTCAATGCATATTCTTTCCAAATCACTTTGTCGAAAACTTTTTGTCTTTTCTTATCTTAGGCGCCACTTATCATATCATATCATATATGGCCCGAAAGCCCTTTTCTTTTCGTCATGACTTCTTATTTTGGACACCTCACGGTTCCCCTATGCACCGTGTGCTCCCCTCTAGTTACCGTCACACCCGGCGACCAAGTCAACCTAGGTGAATACGTTTCGCACCCTTACGCGCTATTCATCGCTCGGGGATTTCTCTCTGAGCAACTAAAACCTTATCAGATGGCGAGGCCTAAGCCAACACCGCTTATATGGCACCCACTAGCATTAGGTGCGACCACGCTCCGGACACCTTTTGGAGCCATACATGGTCCGCCGACTGTTCTTCGTCGACCCAGGGGTTTTCACTCAATTTAAACACTTCGAAAACTTTAATTTATTTCTTTCGAAAATATACTTTACTCAAAACATGGTTTCATGCTTATGCGTGGGACATGCAACTTTCTGACTTTGTGAATGCAAAACTCGAGGCGAACTCGAGTACACACATTGGGTCGTTCTTCCTTCAAAATCTTCTTCCTCTTAGCTCATACTTATGCAAAAACACTCAAACAAGTGCCTTAGGGTGAATGGGGTGCTCGGCCTCCACCCCTAGGGTTTGGGCCGAGACCCTACTTTGTCTCCCATTGATGTTCTCTTCTTCCATTTATCTCCCTATCACCATCTAGCCTTAGTTCCTTATATAAAACAATTTCCTAGCCCTATAAGGGGTCAAACCCGAAACCTATAGCTCTCTATGTAGTGTTTTCTTTTCTTAGCCCTTCAAAGCTAGGATCCTACTTGAATATTCTATGTGAAACAGAATCCATACATGTCATCCTTCCAATATACGTAATTCCACATCTCATACTCAAATATGAATGCTAAATAAATAATAGATTAAAATTTCAAGATTTTCACTTCAAAAAATTCCTGCAAAACATAACTCCATAAGCATGCATTTTTTTGTAACCATCAAGCAACAATAACATCAATATCATCCAAGATCAATACAACTAGTTTCCATCAATGCTTTATACATGTTCATCCTAGCATGGCATTTCTATGGGCAAGATATTTACAACTAAAAATCAAGATGCTTCTCCAAATAACATATATGCACATATCCCATATTCACCAATACTCAACTAACTCAACATCTTCATGCTCACATGCTTTTTCTCATCAAACCATCAAGATCATCAATCATCTCATAACTCTTTAACCCAAAAAGATCATAGGTTTTACACATGGATCCTAATCAAACTAACATTTCTACCCTCAAATTTTCATCATGGCAATACTAAGCAAGCAACCCAACAATGCAAGCATATTCATGCATATACACACATTCAAGCATATTCACCCCAAAATATACAAAAGATGCTAAAGGCAAAGTAGATATATACTTACAAATCTTCCCAACTAGCTTATATAACTTCTGAAAATAAAAGAAATGCTTAGTTAGAACATTCTAAAATTTTACCCTTTTCAAAAGAAAGGTTTTCTCTTTGAAAGGTATGAACATAGGGTTCTTCCTTATGCTTCTAGGTTTCAATTCAAAGTGACTAAGTGATGAGTGCACAAAAATGCACTCTAAATACTCTATTTAAATGTTAAAAGAAATGAGAAAATAATGAATATAACTCATGTTATTAAAATTAATGGTCATTTATCTTGAGATAGATATAAGCATGATTTAATATATTGATGAGAATATAAAATGCCATATTTTCCTCTCTTAATGTTTAATACTTTATTCTTATTTGATGCCTAAATATACTCATTATTCTTATATTTTGATTTAGGACACAAATAGAGGCATTAGGAGCAAATGAAGATAATTGCGGAATTTTAGACAGTTCTGACGTATTTTCGTAATATGAGCATAACTCTCTCATCCAATCTCTGATTGAGCTGATTCAAGATGATATAGAACCGCAAGAGAAATATCTATAACTTTTATGTTTTATGTTTTAAGAGATATCCACTCAATCCAAGACAAAATCGACCATCAAGTGGACGCACCTGCACTTGACGTTCCTGGATATTTTTCAGCCACTTGCATCAAATCCAAATGTCATCATAATATTTTCCAGCAAGCACTCCTACACCAACTTGGAAATGCAATGATCAATTCATATGCAAGATGAAGTGCACTCAAGTTTCTTCAAGACAAATTATTTGACTACAAGATATTAAGTCATACAAGACAACTAATGGGTAGAGAAGCAAAATTGAAACACTCAACCTACAAGCAAAATCCAGCTCATGCATAGTGGGAAAACAAATGATCAAAATGACAACTCACAAGTCACTTGGATTCAAGAATGGCACATGGCAAAACAAGTTGAAATTGTGATGATTTTGTCATGACAACTTGCATGAAGGATGCTTATAAATAGAAGGGAGGGGTGTGTGTTCTAAGAATGCTTAGTGTGGGAGGATGCTTTGGAAGAGCCATTGTTTTGAGAGCTTAAGAAAAGAAAAGAAAAACCAAAGAAGAGAGAAGAAAATAATGGTTGGCTCTTCCATATTATCCCTTGAAGAATTTTGTTACATATTTTCAATATGTGTAACTAAATTCTGTAAGAGGGTTAGGGATGAACTTGTGTGTGTGATGGTATTTGTAATTTATTTTTGATTCATGTATTTGGTCTTTAAATATTAAAACTCTTTTGTTCTATTATTCTTAATTTATTTGTGATGTTTTTCGTCTTCAAATAATTATAGAATCTATTTCGTTTATAGATTCAGTCATGCTTTTTCTATTGAGTGGATTAGTTCTATAATTATGTTTGGAGCAATTGATTATCTATATTGATTTAATTCTCTGCTGCAATATCGCCTCTTGGGTATATTGTCGTCGTTGGATTTTCTCAATGTTGATAACAATTTATGAGAGTTAAGCGCGAAGAATGATTTTTCAAAGAGTTACATTTGATTTAAACTTTGGTTATTAATGTTATATCTTCCGATTAAGAATTTGGATATAGAATTCTTAATTGAGTTATCAATGAATTAAGAATAAATTTGAATACCACAAATACACAAGGAATTCCCTACGCTCTACTTTTCGTCTCATTTTTATACTGTTCAAATTACTCATTTAGTTTTAATTTACGTCACACTCTAAAATTTACTTTTCGCACTTATCTAAATCTTTTTGTTAATTTCGTTACTGTTCTTCAATTTCTCAATCCATCTCTCTGTGGAATCGACACCCCAAAGCTATACTGCAAACGACCGCGTTATTCTTTGGGCGTAATCAAATTTTGGCGCCGTTGCCGGGGAGACGGTAGAAGAATTTGTAATTTTTTTTAGTAGTTTGTAAAAAAAAAAAAAAAAAAAAAAAAGAGCGGTAAGTTCGTTCATTTTCTTTTTAGCTTTCTGCATCTTTATTTTATTTTACTTTTCTTTTCATAATAATTTTTTTTTTCAGTATTACGCTTTTCTTTACTTTGCATGCGCAGGTACAGAGACGCTTTTGGACGGTTTGCTAGTAGACCCGTGCTAGAATCAGATTCAGAATCTAATTTTTCTAATCGCTTGTTTGATAATTCTTCCAATTCTGACGCGATGAGTGAACACGTGGACCAACCTGTTAGAACCCTCCAAGATTATCTTCATCCTGCACGAACAGCCACACCATCCTGTATTATGTTCTCACCTAATGTTCGTCATGTAGATTTCAAAACAGGAATGATACAATTACTTCCGACTTTCCATGGTTTAGAAAATGAAAACCCCTATGTTCATATTAGGGAATTTGAGGAAGTAGTTGCAACATTCCACAATCAAAATACCACTGACGACACTGTAAGGCTAAAGTTCTTTCCTTTTTCTTTGAAAGATAAAGCTAAGAGTTGGTTGTACTCACTAAGACCACGGTCTATTGGAACATGGAGTGAGATGACTCAAGTGTTTTTCAATAAATACTTTCCCCAACATAAGACCAATGCTTTAAAAAGACAAATCTCTACCTTTGCACAAAAGGATAGTGAGACTTTGTACCAGTCTTGGGAAAGATTTAAAGAATTACTGAGTATGTGTCCCCACCATGGATATGAGAATTGGCGCTTAGTGAGTTATTTTTATGAAGGGCTTACGCCCAGGGAACGTCAATTCGTGGAAATGATGTGCAATGGAGAATTTTTACAGAAAAATCCCGATGAGGCCATAGAGTACCTCAATGAGCTTGCTGAAAAAGCTCATACTTGGACTGGACCTAGTGCTACTGATAGCACAAACAGGTCACGACCTACAGGAAACTTGAGTGGTGGTATTTACCATCTAAGGGAGGAGGATAACCTTAAGGCTAAGGTTGAAATGCTCACCAGAGAATTAGAGTTATTGAAAACCAAAAACTCAAAACCAACATACATGGCTAATCATGCAAACTCTTTTGGGCCATGTGTTGTCTGTGGTGGGGTAGATCATCATGCCCAAGACTGTCCTACACATGCTAACATGAGAGGATGGCGTAATCATCCCAACTTCAGCTGGAAGTCTGAAAACCAACAGCTTGCACAGCCTGCACAGCCTTCTAGATCATATTCTGCACCATACCATGCACCTCAATCTTCTAAAAATTCTTTAGAAGACACTTTGCATGCATTTATTGAAGTACAGGATAAGACTAACCAAAAATTTGAGTCTTTAATTATGCAGGTTGTTGAAGAACAAAAGGAGATAAAGAGCCAAGTGTCTAAAATAACGAGCTTCTTGAGTGTAAATGAGCAAGGTAAGTTCCCTTCTCAAGCTCAGTCTATACCTCATGATCAACATATGGCACAAGAAACTGTGAAGAATGACGAGTGCCATAAGACATACATGATTGACTCACTCATAGACAGGGAAGTTTTCACAACTAATGATTCTGATCCCCTTGAGAATTTTATTGTTGATTTTGAGTTTAATCCTATCAGTGATTCGTCTGATGTAGCTAATATTTGTGCAATTTTTGACAATACTCAAGATTATAGCACACGGGCTTGGCAACTGAAGTTTAAGGAGTTGCTTGAGAAAAATGAAAAACAGATTCCTTCAAGTGGGCAAGTACCAAAAGTTAATCTAAAGCCTTGCCACCTACCTGTGAAGCTCGAGGACCGAGTTTATTGGGCAAATAAGTGTTTCATTTTTGACCCAGGAGGAATAGTTCAAGAAGTAGAAGATAGTCCGGTTGTAGACTTGGTCTATCAACTTTGACCACACCATGCAACAATAATTATTATTATTATTATCTTGTTTGTTTTGTTTTATTTTTGTTTACTACTATTTTCTTTATTTTTGTTTGCAGGATAGTTTCATTTTGTCATTTCAGATCACCACTTTTGACGCTTAGCGAGCTATCCACATCACACATCAGGTGTATCCTACCCTTTTTAGTTACTCCCCATTCAATTTTAATTCTTAAACATTGAGGACAATGTTTCATTTAAGTTGGGGGGTGGGAATACAAATCTGTTATTTAAACTCTGTGGCAAATTTCAATCAATATATAAAAAATTGCCAAATTTTTTTCACACAGGCATCTTTTCACACATGATACTCATGCTCATTCATAACCATCTTGGTGAATTCAACAAACCCATCTTAAATCATTTTGCTAAAGCATCCACAGAACCATTTATGCACTTCTCCAAACTTTGTGGTAATATGGTGATTTGACACATGTAACTAAAGAATTATTTTGCTCAAGTATTCATGTGAATTTTGTGAGAATTGAGAGCTTACAAATACAGAAATTGTGATAAGTATCCATTGATCTGTTGAATTTGACACTTCTTTTGAGAATATCATTACATGGTTTGTGGTAAGATGGTGGATATACTTGGGATATGACGAAAGTCAACTTAGGATTAACGTTTGAGCCTTTCAAGCTGACCATTTTCATCATATACCCCTAGCAGCCAATTTTGAGCCAATATACACATATGGCCTTTTCTTTTCATATCTACATCATCCATACCTCTCCACATTGGAGTATAGCTTATACACTATATTTTCCTATCATTTTACTTCCAAGTGTGTACTAGGTGTGAAATTATCATAAAAAAAAAAAAAAAGGAAAACGATGACAAAAATGGCATGGTGCTAGATGTGTCCATCAAATTATTCATGAAAGAGTTCATCAAATTGCGAAGACACCAGTGGCAAAAGAAGATGGAAAAGTATACTTAGTCAAAAATCTAAAAAATTGAAAAGTACATCAAAAGGAAAGTATAGTCTACTGAAAAATTTAACAGATTCCCTTTTGTGTATACTTGGAAGTTTTTGAAACCTCTTCACTTTTTCTTCTTATGAATCCCAAACCTAAGCCACATTACAACCCTTTGTGTTGATTTTTCCGATCCGAAGTATGCTTGTGGAAAGAATGGTGGAAATCTCATTTGTTAGTATTCCTATCATAAGATCAATGTTTACTTGTTACTTATATATAATTGGCTAAATTTCCATGAGAGTAAATGTACACCTTTGTCAACTCCATAGAGAGAACCCTTACATGAAACACTTCTATACCCGTGAGTTATGGAGTTGAACCTTTTTGCTTAAGATATTCTAATGTTGCATGTGTCGAAACCTCTGATTTGATAAAAATAGTTTGGAACACATACACACTCTGTGGATTGCTATATTTGAATTACTTGTGAAAGGGTTATTGAATTTCTAAGATTGTTTTGATATGTAAATTTGAAAAATGTGTCTTGATGGCCCCTATGTGTGATTTTCTTTGGTTTTCTCATCATTTTGCATGAAAATTGCTAGGGACTAGCAATGAGTAAGTTGGGGGGTGTGATGAGTGCACAAAAATGCACTCTAAATACTCTATTTAAATGTTAAAAGAAATGAGAAAATAATGAATATAACTCATGTTATTAAAATTAATGGTCATTTATCTTGAGATAGATATAAGCATGATTTAATATATTGATGAGAATATAAAATGCCATATTTTCCTCTCTTAATGTTTAATACTTTATTCTTATTTGATGCCTAAATATACTCATTATTCTTATATTTTGATTTAGGACACAAATAGAGGCATTAGGAGCAAATGAAGATAATTGCGGAATTTTAGATAGTTCTGACGTATTTTCGTAATATGAGCATAACTCTCTCATCCAATCTCTGATTGAGCTGATTCAAGATGATATAGAACCGCAAGAGAAATATCTATAACTTTTATGTTTTATGTTTTAAGAGATATCCACTCAATCCAAGACAAAATCGACCATCAAGTGGACGCACCTGCACTTGACGTTCCTGGATATTTTTCAGCCACTTGCATCAAATCCAAATGTCATCATAATATTTTCCAGCAAGCACTCCTACACCAACTTGGAAATGCAATGATCAATTCATATGCAAGATGAAGTGCACTCAAGTTTCTTCAAGACAAATTATTTGACTACAAGATATTAAGTCATACAAGACAACTAATGGGTAGAGAAGCAAAATTGAAACACTCAACCTACAAGCAAAATCCAGCTCATGCATAGTGGGAAAACAAATGATCAAAATGACAACTCACAAGTCACTTGGATTCAAGAATGGCACATGGCAAAACAAGTTGAAATTGTGATGATTTTGTCATGACAACTTGCATGAAGGATGCTTATAAATAGAAGGGAGGGGTGTGTGTTCTAAGAATGCTTAGTGTGGGAGGATGCTTTGGAAGAGCCATTGTTTTGAGAGCTTAAGAAAAGAAAAGAAAAACCAAAGAAGAGAGAAGAAAATAATGGTTGGCTCTTCCATATTATCCCTTGAAGAATTTTTGTTACATATTTTCAATATGTGTAACTAAATTCTGTAAGAGGGTTAGGGATGAACTTGTGTGTGTGATGGTATTTGTAATTTATTTTTGATTCATGTATTTGGTCTTTAAATATTAAAACTCTTTTGTTCTATTATTCTTAATTTATTTGTGATGTTTTTCGTCTTCAAATAATTATAGAATCTATTTCGTTTATAGATTCAGTCATGCTTTTTCTATTGAGTGGATTAGTTCTATAATTATGTTTGGAGCAATTGATTATCTATATTGATTTAATTCTCTGCTGCAATATCGCCTCTTGGGTATATTGTCGTCGTTGGATTTTCTCAATGTCGATAACAATTTATGAGAGTTAAGCGCGAAGAATGATTTTTCAAAGAGTTACATTTGATTTAAACTTTGGTTATTAATGTTACATCTTCCGATTAAGAATTTGGATATAGAATTCTTAATTGAGTTATCAATGAATTAAGAATAAATTTGAATACCACAAATACACAAGGAATTCCCTACGCTCTACTTTTCGTCTAATTTTTATACTGTTCAAATTACTCATTTAGTTTTAATTTACGTCACACTCTAAAATTTACTTTTCGCACTTATCTAAATCTTTTTGTTAATTTCGTTACTGTTCTTCAATTTCTCAATCTATCTCTCTGTGGAATCGACACCCCAAAGCTATACTGCAAACGACCGCGTTATTCTTTGGGCGTAATCACTAAGTTACTTACCTCTTCTAGATTTCTCCTCCTTCCACAATCACTATCCTCGTCTCCTTCTTAGCTTGGAGTGTTTAGATGTCTAAGTGGTGAAAAGAAGTGAAGCAAAGTGGAGAGAAATGAGGAGTGTTGTCATGAGGTGCAAAGTGAGAGATGTGTGTGTGTGTCTGAAATGTGCAAGCCAAAAGAGTGAGGAAACTAGGCCATTTGGCCAAGGCACTTTGCTAGCTCCTAGGCCACTCATTCCCCTAGGTTTAGGTGACTTGTGATGGGCTTGAAAGACCCTTGAGTGACTCCCATCACTTGATCACATCAACCCTAATCTATCCCATCCTAGGTTTGGAGATTTGCTCCCCTTTTCTTTCCTCATGGCCGGCCACTCATCCTAGGGTTCTAACCCCTCTCCATCATCTCACATCCTCTCTTGTCTCCCCAACAATTCTCTCACATGTCATTCGAATGGATTTGAGAATCCATTTTTGGGAAAACACCCAAGGGGGTTTCGGATTCTATGGCTCCACCCGAACCCTCTCTTCATCTCACTCTCCTTTCTATTTTGTCACATGCTTCTTCCATCAACCAATCATCTCACATCTCACACAAGCTTGTCAAGTCACTCTTACACAAATCCTCTCATAGATTTGGTGGCAAAAGAAAGGCAAACAAGGGGGAGGGAGAGTCGGCTAAGGCATGTCCGAAACCCTCATCCCTTCCCTTCCACTTTTTGTTCCATCATCTCCCATCTCATGTCACTTCCTCTTACACCCTCACACACACCATGTCTCATCCATTCTTACACAAGTCCTACACAAATCCTACATGTCCTTTCCTCTAGATTTGGAAAAGTTTAGGTGAAATAGCCCTAAGGCTATTCGGCCAAGCCTCCCCACCGAAACCCTTCCCTCTTTTCTCTTCTCCAAATCTTCTCAAGTCCTTTTTACATCATTTTACTAGATATGGTAGGATCCTATGTTGATCTTATTTGACAAAATCCTACACCTCACACACTTATCTAGGTAGGAAAAGATGGAAGATTCCACTCATGTCTTATCTTTTCTTCCTTCAACAAAACAACTAGTCAACTAGCTCACCTACTAGCATATTCTTCTCTCAACTACTAGTCTTGACTTAAATTTCTAAACTTTTCCTAGCTTGACATGTGTCACCAAGCATAGGCTTGGGTTGACTAGTGGGCTTTCTTTCAAGGACCTATGGGCTTGTCTCTCTCCCACTTAGGCCCAAAGCTCTTGCCATGGCCTCAAGGCCCACAAACTCTTAAGTCCATCTCCTTAAGGCTTTAGCCACCAATTTGCCTAAGTCACTAAGCCATATAAGTATATTTAAATAAAATACGATAATTTTGGGGTCGTCACATCCTCCCCCACTAAAAAAAGGATTTTGTCCTCGAAATCGCTAAGGCATGCACAAGAACATAAATAATGGGTGGTTTTTTTTTTTTCCACACTTACACAAATATAGAAATATACCTCCTGTGCTAGTGGCGGTAGATTCCTCCGAAGAAGAATAGGTGGGTACGTCTTCCTCCTCGGTCACAGAGTCCTGGGAGTGGTAGAACACTGCATCTACGTCAAGGTCATAGTACATGTTCACTCTCAGCTTGTTTATCCTACGAGTGATCTCTTCCTCGGTCTCTGTTTGGGGTACTCCTTCCTCTCTTAGTCTAATACGGTCCTCAGAGTTGTCAGAAAGGTCTAGAGGCTCTAAATTCGGTTCACTCGCCTCACCCCGAATCATCCTACGTAATTGTCTTCTCTCGACCCTCAACCAACTCCTAGGTGGTTGTTGTTCTTCGTGAGGTAGAGCTCGACGAGGAACGAGTGCTCCTCTACGAGTTACGCTCATAACATGGGTTCTGAGCGCGCTAATCCCTGTACTCTCATCCTTTCGCGCCTTCTACGCATTATCCTTTGCCTATTCTCCCTTCTTTCTCTCATTTGAGCTACGGTGGCTACAGACATACAAGGGTTTCTTCTAGTTCGGGCCATCTCCTGATTAAAATTCATAGGTTACTATAGTTTCAAGGAGTAGTCAAACAATTATAGACAATATCATCACAAAGCATTCATACATTCATACAAGTACACACATATCATTGTCATCATTTTCCAAAAGATACAAAAGTTCGAACGAGGACTATAAGTACATTAGTTGTTTACAAACAAATGAGGGTATTTAGTCCTTATGAGATCTTCACTTTCCCACGTCGCTTCTTGGAAAGCGGGGTTGTTTCATAACACTTTAACCATCGAAATCTTTCGATTCCTCAATTCTTGCTCCTTGTAGTCTTCAATCTGAGTTGGCCATTCTTTGTAAGTCAGGTTAGGGCGTAGTTCGATACTTTCTGGGTTCATAATTGTTCCCGGTCCTTCACTCAGACTCTTCTTTAGTGAGGACACATGAAATACATTGTGAAGCCCTTGTAAACTTATGGGTAAGTCCAAACAGTAAGCCACCAACCCGACTTTCTCAAGAATTTCATAAGGGCCTACGTATCCTGGACTTAATTTTCCGTTCTTGCCAAAGCGAGTCACTTCCTTCATGGGTGAAATCTTTATATATATCCAATTCCCGACTTTGAACTCCAAGGGCCTTCGACGTCGGTCCGCTTAGCTCTTTTGTCTGCTCTGTGCGGTTTTCATTCTTTCTTGTATCAATTCGACTTGAGCTCGGACTTCTTGTAAGTATTCAGGTCCTAGTACTCGACTCTCGCCGACTTCATCCCAGTACAGAGGCGACCGAAATTTTCTTCCATACAGGGCTTCATAGGGTGCCATTTGGATAGTAGCTTGAAAGCTATTATTGTAGGCAAACTCTATCAGAAAAGACTTTCCCAGTTGTCGTGCGAATCTAGTACGCATGTCCGCAACATGTCTTCTAGGGTCTGAATTGTCCGTTCCGATTGACCATCGGTTTGTGGGTGATAGGCACTGCTGAACTTTAAATTCGATCCCATCATCTTTTGTAGACTTTTCCAGAAACGAGATGTGAATCTGGGGTCTCGATCCGAAACAATCGTTTTGGGCATGCCGTGCAGGCACACTATTTCCTTCACATATATTCGTGCCAATTTCTCCATGGAATCCGTATTGGATATTGGCAAGAAATGTGCACTCTTAGTCAATCTGTCGACTATTACCCAGATTGTATTCTTCCCTGCCGATGTTCTCGGAAATCCCACTACGAAGTCCATACACACGTCCTCCCATTTCCATTCCGGAATTGGTAAGGGTTGTAACATTCCAGCCGGACGCTGATGTTCGGCTTTAACCAATTGGCATATCGAGCATTTGGCTACAAAGGTAGCCACATCCTTTTTAATGCCTTCCCACCAGAATTTCCTCTTCAGGTCTTGATACATCTTGGTGCTTCCTGGGTGAGCTGTATAAGGGGTGCAATGCGCCTCCCTCATAAGCTTTTGTCTAAGTTCTGGATCGTCTGGTATTACTGCCCTCTTCTCAAAGCACAGTGTTCCATCATTCGATATTGTGAAGCGAGGAGATCCCCGCCCTTCTAGCAGTTTCTGTCGAATCTTTTCCAATTTAACATCCTTTCGTTGGCCTTCTCTTGTTTCATCTTCAATTAGAGATACGATTTCCTGTGTCGCCAGTAGTATTACCCCCTAGGGTAGGTCCTTAACCAGCATATCATGCATAGCTGTCAGTATTGGTGACTCTTCTATCCGCGTCTTACGACTCAATGCATCAGCCACCACATTAGCCTCTCCTGGGTGATACTTGATTTCACACTGAAAATCACTAATCGTCTCAACCCACCTCCTTTGTCTCATATTCAAATTCTTCTGACTGAACAGGTACTTCAAGCTCTGGTGGTCAGTATATATCTCACACCTTTCCCCATACAAGTAGTGTCTCCAAATCTTTAGCGTGAACACTATTGCTGCCAATTCCAGGTCGTGTGTAGGGTAATTACGTTCATGATCCTTAAGCTGTCGGGATGCGTAGGTGACTACTCGTCCCTCTTGCATCAGGACACATCCCAAACCCATCATTGAAGCATCGCTAAATATCACGTATGGTTTGTGAGGTTCTGGCAGAGATAGTACTGGTGCCGACGTTAGTCTCTTCTTGAGCTCTTGGAAACTCTGTTCGCACTTATCGCTTCAGACATACTTGGCGTTTTTCTTAGTTAACGCCGTCAGAGAACCAGGCAGCTTAGAAAATCCTTCTACGAATCTCCTGTAGTAACCTGCTAGTCCAAGGAAGCTTCGTATCTCATGAGCGTTTGTCGGTCTCTGCCATTCTGTCACCGCTTCTATTTTTGGTTGGTCCACCGCCACTCCTGTACTGGAAATGACATGACCTAGAAACTTGACTTCTCGAAGCCAAAACTCGCATTTACTAAGCTTGGCATATAACTGATGCTCTTGCAAGGTACTCAATACAATTTTCAGGTGCTCTCGGTGCTCTTCATCATTCCGAGAGTATATTAAGATGTCGTCAATAAACACCATGACGAAACTATCCAAATATTGTCAAAAAATCCTATTCATTAGGTCCATGAAGGCCGCTGGAGCATTTGTCAATCCGAAAGGCATAAGTAAGAACTCGTAAGAACTCGAAGTGTCCATAACGAGTTCGAAAGGTAGTTTTGGGTACATCCAGTTCCTTGATTTTTAATTGATGGTACCCTGATTTGAGATCAATCTTTGAAAACACCGTTGCTCCTTGTAATTGATCTAGCAGATCATCTATCCGTGGTAATGGATACTTGTTCTTGATAATGACTTTGTTAAGGTCTCTGTAGTCGATGCACATCCTCATCGTCCCATCCTTCTTCTTTACAAACAAAACTGGAGCTCCCCATGGTAACAAACTAGGTCGTATGAATCCCTTTGCTAGTAACTCCTCTATCTGCACTTTCAATTCCTTGAGTTCCATTGGGACCACTCTATATGGTGCTTTATGGACCGGTGCCGTAGCAGGTTCCAATTTGATGGCAAACTCTGTCCCACGATCCGGAGGTAGTCCAGGCAAATCCTTCGAGAATATTTGAGGGAAATCTCGCACTACTGGGATTTCTTCAATACTCTTCAATTCTTCTTTTACATTGGAGAACAACAACAAAAATGCTTTCGCCTCTCCTTTCATACTTTTGATTGCTCTTCTTGCAGTCACAATAGAAGGAACCGAGCTAACCGTTTCTCCCGCATAATGCAGCTCTGGTTCTCCTGGCAGCTCAAAGGTTATCTCCTTTCTGCGACAATCAATCTTAGCGAAATGCTTGGATAGCCAGTCCATTCCCAATATTACGTCAAATCCCAATAGGTGAAAAACTATCAAGTTGGCATCTAATCGTATCCCAGCAATCTCTAAAGGACAGTTCCTTGCTATCCGCTGGCAGCCTATCTTTCTTCCGTCCGGGAGGGTTACCAGTACTTTTTGGTCTAAGGGTTCTACTTCTAGCTTACACTTTCGCATGCAATTATAGGAGACGAAGGATCTCGTTGCTCCAGAATCAAACAATGCATACACTATGTTACGCCTCAGAATGATCTCTCCTATAAAAATTTTCTACTACCATTAAACTAATAAAAACCATTTCGTAATTTAAATCAAGACAAGGTCGAGTCTTTTACCAGTAATGATGCCTGCATTAATGGCCTCCTCATCTTCCATGTCCACTTCTTCCGGGGCAAGGGCATATACTTTGGCTTTCACGGGGGTCTTTACTCTTTCTCCTGGTAGCATAGCCCCACTAGCGACCATCTGGGGACAGTCGCGGATTCTATGGCCTTTCTGACCACATCGGAAACAAGCTCCTGTCGCCACCCGGCACTCGCCCAGATGTGGTCGTCCACATGTTCTGCAAGGCGGCGAGGATGCTAGTACTCCTGGCCAGCTCATTTTGCCCTTCCCTTTGTCCGCAGGAAAAGCAACTCTTTTCTTGCCCTCGTCCTTCCCAGAAGAGTAGGGGAAATTCGTCTTTCTGTTCATCTGTACTTGATTAATCAAGCTCTTTTGCTCTGCCTCAGCAATAGCCTCTACATTCACTAGCTCCTAGAACTTTTCAATTCGCAGACAGGCTAGTTGGTTGCGGATTCTTGGCTGCAACCCGTTTTGGAACTTCTTCGCTCGCATTTTCTTGGTAGATTCCAAATGAGGAGCGAAGCGTGCCATTTCCATGAATTTCGCCGCATATTGGTTTACTGTCATTCCTCCTTGTCCCAACCTGGCGAATTCCATGGCCTTCTGCTACTTGATGGATTCAGGGAAAAAGCGGTCGTCGAATTCTGCCTTGAAGCGTTCCCAGGTGGGATTCACATTCTCTCCCAGTTCCTCCCTTAGCAGTTTCCTTTTTGTATCCCACCACAGTCCAGCTTCTCCCTGTAGCAGGTGTCCCACATATTGGACCTTCTAGATCTCAGTACACCCGCTGATCTCGAACGTACTTTCAAGGTCCATAATCCATCTGTCCACCTTCATAGCTCCTTCCGTTCCCATGAAGTTTGGATACCGGTAGACTAGGAACTTTTCATAAGTACAGCCCAATGTTCCTCCGCCGGTATGGGGATGGCATCTGCCTTGTTCCATCTGAGTTTTCACTAACTCTGTCATTTGATGGATCGCCTCAGCTATGGCTTGTCCTCCGTCCATCGGTGTATTCAGTGCTTCCCTTTCTTCAGTTCTCGGGGGAGTGATCCGTGGCGTCTCGCCCCTCGTAGGACTGCCGACATCCTGATCATCTACTTCAGGGGGTGCCCTGGATCTTGGGGTAGGAGCACGACGTTTTCCTCCGGCCATATCTCCCCTAAAAGCACAGAATTTACACGTGAGTTACCCAAACTCCAGTATTCTATTCTGACCTTCACAGTACTATCATCACTTTCAACCAGTCTTCCAAAATATTCCAACCATAAAACTAAAAGATTAAATCCTATACCATGTGATTTCCTTTCCTAGGACTTGTGGTTGTTACCCAGAGACTAAACTGCTCTGATACCACCGTTGTCGACGCCTCAACCCACGCTTGGGATCGCACGTGAATAGAAGCGTCAGGGAGGAACAACACAAGGAAGTTCACCCCTCGTCATATCATACATTTCCCTTACGTTTTTTTTTTTTTGAAACGTCAAGTAAAGATTATCGCAACGGAATAAAAAGGTCAAGCCTTCTATAACATGCATCACATGGTTACGCTATGGATCCCAAACATAATATTATACATAGCCAGGATTTGATCATTACGTAACTTGTCCAAGAAATCAAAATAGTGCTCCACACATGCGGGGAGACTTTACCAAAATCATCAATACAGGGCATCAAAATATAACATGGGTCTTAACATTGCCCATATATTCATCTGACAGGTCCCATCTTCACTTTCTTAAGGTTCGGGCCCCAGCAAAGCCGATCCAAGTCCATGCTAGGCCCTACCTCACATATCACCCTAGAAGGCGGTCCAAAAATACGCCCCAGGTAAAGGGACTCGTCAACCCCTAACACTAAACAAAACCCCGAAGGGTATAGACCGACAGAACTGTACATGGTCACCTTTAGTGACTCCACCTCCCACTAACCCGGGCGGTTGAGAGTCACTGGCCCCCTAAGGGCGGCCTCAATCGGATCCTCGAGGGTCCGAGGTGTCCTCATTGGGGTCGTACCCATCTGATCTGTCCTCACCTGCAAGTACTTTTGTTGTTCCCAAGAGGGAAGGATGGTAGGGATATAAAGAGTGGGGTGAGATTTCGGGAGAAATCTCAGCAAGTACATCTATACTTTAACGAAAGCATTTTAGGCATATAGTCAAGTGAATAACAAACAAATTTTCTTACGTATGTGTTAACATGGGACTCATGCTTAGACTGATGCACATGCTCGTGACAAAAATTCATCTTTCTTTTCTTTTTCTCAATTTCCAAAACATACTTATTCAAATCACATAACAAAGCTTCTTTAATGCATATTCTTTCCAAATCACTTTGTTCGAAAACTTTTTGTCTTTTCTTATCTTAGGCGCCACTTATCATATCATATTATATATGGCCCGTAAGCCCTTTTTTTTTCGTCATGACTTCTTATTTTGGACACCTCACGGTTTCCCTATGCACCGTGTGCTCCCCTCTAGTTACTGTCACACTTGGCGACCAAGTCAACCTAGGTGAATACGTTTTGTGCCCTTTCGCGCTATTCATCGCTCGGGGATTTTTCTCCCAGCAACTACAACCTTATCAGATGGCGAGGCCTAAGCCAACACCGCTTATATGGCACCCACTAGCATTAGGTGCGACCACGCTCCGGACACCTTTTGGAGCCATACATGGTCCGCCAACTGTTCTTCGTCGACCTAGGGGTTTTCACTCAATTTAAACACTCCTGAGTGAACAGAGAGTTCCACTGGGACACTTCCCCATCCCAGCCTTTGGGGTTCTTCGAAAACTTTAATTTATTTCTTTCGAAAACATACTTTACTCAAAACATGGGTTTTCGTGCTTATGCATGGGACATGCAACTTTCTGAATTTGTGAATGCAAAACTCGAGGCGAACTCGAGTACACACATTGGGTCGTTCTTCGATCAAAACCTACTTCCTCTTAGCTCATACTTATGCAAAAACACTCAAACAAGTGCCTTAGGGTGAATGGGGTGCTCGGCCTCCACCCCTAGGGTTTGGGCCAAGACCCTACTTTGTCTCCCATTGATGTTCTCTTCTTCCATTTATCTCCCTATCACCATCTAGCCTTAGTTCCTTATATAAAACAATTTCCTAGCCCTATAAGGGGTCAAACCCGAAACCTATAGCTCTCTATGTAGTGTTTTCTTTTCTTAGCCCTTCAAAGCTAGGATCCTACTTGAATATTCTATGTGAAACAGAATCCATACATGTCATCCTTCCAATATACGTAATTCCACATCTCCAAAATACTCAAATATGAATGCTAAATAAATAATAGATTAAAATTTCAAGATTTTCACTTCAAGAAATTCCTGCAAAACATAACTCCATAAGCATGCATTTTTTTGTAACCATCAAGCAACAATAACATCAATATCATCCAAGATCAATACAACTAGTTTCCATCAATGCTTTATACATGTTCATCCTAGCATGGCATTTCTATGGGCCAGATATTTACAACTAAAAATCAAGATGCTTCTCCAAATAACATATATGCACATATCCCATATTCACCAATACTCAACTAACTCAACATCTTCATGCTCACATGCTTTTTCTCATCAAACCATCAAGATCATCAATCATCTCATAACTCTTTAACCCAAAAAGATCATAGGTTTTACACATGGATCCTAATCAAACTAACATTTCTACCCTCAAATTTTCATCATGGCAATACTAAGTAACAAACCCAACAATGCAAGCATATTCATGCATATACACACATTCAAGCATATTCACCCCAAAATATACAAAAAATGCTAAAGGCAAAGTAGAGATATACTTACAAATCTTCCTAGCTAGCTTATATAACTTCTGAAAATAAAAGAAATGCTTAGTTAGAACATGCTAAAATTTTATACTTTTCAAAACAAAGGTTTTCTCTTTGAAAGGTATGAACATAGGGTTCTTCCTTATGCTTCTAGGTTTCAATTTAAAGTGACTAAGTTACTTACCTCTTCTAGATTTCTCCTCCTTCCACAAACACTATCCTCTTCTCCTTCTTAGTTTGGAGTGTTTAGATGTCTAAGTGGTGAAAACAAGTGAAGCAAAGTGGAGAGAAATGAGGAGTGTTGCCGTGAAGTGCAAAGTGAGAGATGTGTGTGTGTGTCCGAAATGTGCAAGCCAAAAGGGTGAGGAAACTAGGCCATTCGGCCAAGGCACTTTGCTAGCTCCTAGGCCACTCATTCCCCTAGGTTTAGGTGACTTGTGATGGGCTTGAAAGACACTTGAGTGACTCCCATCACTTGATCACATCAACCCTAATCTATCCCATTCTAGGTTTGGATATTTGCTCCCTTTTTCTTTCCTCATGGCCGGCCACTCATCCTAGGGTTCTAACCCCTCTCCATCATCTCACATCCTCTCTTGTCTCCCCAACAATCCTCTCACATGTCATTCAAATGGATTTGAGAATCCATTTTTGGGAAAACACCCAAGGGGGTTTCGGATTCCATGGCTCCACCCGAACCCTTTATTCGTCTCACTCTCATTTCTATTTTGTCACATGCTTCTTCCATCAACCAATCACCTCACATCTCACACAAGCTTGTCAAGTCACTCTTACACAAATCCTCTCATAGATTTGGTGGCAAAAGAAAGTCAAACAAGGGGGACGGGGAGTCGGCTAAGGCATGTCCGAAACCCTCATCCCTTCCCTTCCACTTTTTGTTCCATCATCTCCCATCTCATGTCACTTCCTCTTACACCCTCTTACACACCATGTCTCATCCATTCTTACACAAGTCCTACACAAATCCTACATGTCCTTTCCTCTAGATTTGGAAAAGTTTAGGTGAAAAAGCCCTAAGGCTATTCAGCCAAGCCTCCCCACCGAAACCCTTCCCTCCTTTCTCATCTCCAAATCTTCTCAAGTCCTTTTTACATCATTTTACTAGATACGGTAGGATCCTATGTTGATCTTACTTGGCGAAATCCTACACCTCACACACTTATCTAGGTAGGAAAAGATGGAAGATTCCAGTCATGTCTTCTCTTTTCTTCCTTCAATAAAACAACTAGTCAACTAGCTCACCTACTAGCATTTTCTTCTCTCAACTACTAGTCTTGAATCAAATTACTAAACTTTTCCTAGCTTGACATGTGTCACCAAGCATGGGATTGGGTTGACTAGTGGGCTTCCTTTCAAGGACCTATGGGCTTGTCTCTCCCCCCACTTAGGCCCAAAGCTCTTGCCATGGCCTCAAGGCCCTCAAACTCTTAAGTCCATCTTCTTAAGGCTTTAGCCACCAATTTGCCTAAGTCACTAAGCCATATAAGTATATTTAAATAAAATACGATAATTTTGGGGTCGTCACACATAACCCAATTAGTTTTCTCTGTCAATACATATACAAACTTATTAAAACTTCAATTTAGGGCTGCCTAGACTCCTTCTTCACTTTAGGAAACCCTTTCTTCATGCCAATGCTAGTCTCTACTACTACCAACTGGTCAAACACTTTTACAGAGAGGGAGTACCTCGGGGAGCCTTCAGGGTTTCTTCAGGTCTCTCGAGCAACTGGAACTTAGCCCATGACTGTTATCCAACCCTACAGTAAAATCAATTTTCAAAAGAAAAGAAACATACGAGAATGAGATTTTCAGAGAAATCTCAGTAAGTACACAAGTAACTTAATAAAAGCACAGACATCATAAAATAATCATATACAGGCTAGACAACCGGAGTGTACTTCATGTGACTAATGGTTGACTTAGACTTATCTCTTATGTGGACTTACACTGACAAATTTATTTTATACATAGACTTTTCATTCTTATCTTAAGATTCTTGTTCTTATAAGTCTTTATTTGTATCCGCTATTATTACCTGTGGTTGGGCCGTGCCACTATTATTACCTGTGGTCGGGCCATGCCACCATTATTATTCGTGGTTGGGCCATGCCACTATTATTACCTGTGGTTGGGCCATGCCACTATTATTACTCATGGTTGGGCCATATCATATAAAGTTTTCTTATTTTATTTCTTAAATGTTCGTCATGACTCGTAACAATACTTACATGACGACTTGTAATATGGACTTTTCTTAAAAATGGACGTCATGACTTATGACGACACGTATGTGAGTGATAGAATGCAATGTACATGCAAACTTAGACTGGTGACATGCATGTTTCATGTTTTCATAAAGCATATGATGTAATAGTCCAAATTTTCTAAGGTAAATTATTTTATGGAAATTACTTTAAGGAAATTTATTTGATGTATTTATTTTCTAGGAAAATAGAGCGGGAGATTTAATTGAGGAATATAAGATAACACTTGGTATTGGAAATTATGCATTCTCGGATTAATCTGTCGAGTTTTAATGAAATGGGCATGAGTTTTTCATATGAGGTCCAAATGAGGTGATTCTAATTTTTATATAACCTTGAGAGATAGATCTAAAACTTATATGTTTTAAGTTTTTTGAGATTTAGAAGGGATAAATAACGTATTTGGGAAGCAAGTGGGTAGCTCTGGAATAGGCTTAAATGGAACTCGAGTTGGATGAAGTGAACTAATTTGAGGCACGTAACTAATTAGGCAATTGGTTTTAAGATTTTCTGGGTTTAAGACATGTGTAGGGATAGTTGGAAATGGATGGAGTTGATTTGGAAGCTAATTGGTTAGTTAGTATGATGGAAACACAAGGGGAGCCAAAATCTAGTTGATAGGTGACTAAGTGGGTCGGATTTGGCTCTACCCTAACTAAACTAAGAAGTGGCCTTCCAGAACTTGTTAAATGGAGACTTAAGGGAGTTAGGAAGTAACTAAATGAGTGGGAAAATCTGGAGAGGGGCGTGTGACACAAGGAAAGGGCTGGAGACGGGAGGTGCATGTATGGTTAGGTGAAATGCCACCTCACCTCTTATCCCTTTAGCTAACTCCTCAGCCATGGATCAAAATTGACAACAAAAATATCTCAAATGTGAGCCCTTGGATGACTAATCCAGCTGCAAAGCCTAGGATTTGGGAGGCTTCAGCCCCATCATAAGATATGATTAGGTGGACACCTCATTGCCCATGCAAACAGACAACTAGTTCACCTTAGGGTTTTTCCCTCTTCTCCCCCTCATGTTGGTCGACCACCATCCTATAAATAGACCCTTGAGAGCTTTCTAAGCTCCTTTAGAAGGAGAGAACACATTCCCTTTGGAAGATAACTCCAGAAAAACCCTCCCAAAACCCTTAAAGATTTCCTTTGTGAGCTAAGTGATTGAGTTTGGGGAAAAGCTTGTAAGAAGTTGGTTGGATCCATTCTCTTGAACTTTGAAGAATTTTAAAGTCCATATTCTAGCTTAACTTAAGCATGGAAATGGTTTATTGAAGTGATTGAACTATGTTTACTAGTATTGAACTTGTAAGAACATGATTAAGTGACAAAGTGACATATGAGTAAGGTTGGATTTAAATTGTCTTGTAAAAATGTTCAATAAAATTTTAAGAACTTAGATTTAAGTTTTTAAGAATCCAAATAAAGTATAGTAAAAAGATTGGCATGTTTTGAGTAGAAAAACTCCTAGAGCCGTGATCTCGCTCGACCTTCGCTCGACCTGTGGGTTAAGCGAAGGCAAAATACGACCCCTCGCTAGAGTATCGCTTGATATTCAGCTCGAGCGAGTTCGAACCCGTGACTTCGCTCGATATTCGCTCGACTCCCGCTCGAGAGAGTTCCAACCCTTGACTTCGCTTGATGATCGCTTGACACCCGCTCGAGCGAGATGCCCTGTTTTGCTTAGACTCAGGGTTTTCCTGAAATAAAATCGGTGTTCCCAATGGAAAGGGTTATAGGTGGAAAACTCGTATGAATAAGAAAGGAACTACTAAAAAGAAAACGATGTATAAGAATGAGTTAGTCACGTCGTGACGAGGACGGCTAGACGTAACACCTGGATGACTGACGTGCTGACAGGGACGGCGATACGTAACGCCTGTCGTGTTATAAGAATGTGTGGTCTTCACGGGGACGACGATACGTAACGCCCGTAGTGATATATGTATATGTTTCGTGTCAAGACGGGGACGGTAAGACATAACGCCCGGAAGGTTGACACGAGACTCATCACAACGCCCGGATGATTGATGAGTATATGTGATGGGGACGGCGAGACGTAACGCCCATCAATGATAAGAAAGAATAAGAACTTTTAAGGAAAAGGTGTAATTCCATATAAGATTACATATTCGGTTGAGTCAAGAAAAGTACCAGTTAGACAGTGGTTGATTACGCCCAAAGAATAATGCGGTCGTTTGCAGTATAGCTTTGGGGTGTCGATTCCACAGGGAGATGGATTGAGAAATTGAAGAACAGTAACAAAATTAACAAAAAGATTTAGATGAGTGCGAAAAGTAAAGCATCGGGAATCCTTTGTATATAATTGGTATTTTAATTATTTTCGATTCATTAATAACTCAATTGAAAATTCTATGTCCAAATTTTCAATCGGAAAATAAAACATTAATAACCAGATTTAAATCAAATGTAATCTTTCGAAAAATCATTCGTCACAATATAAGAACAGGAATTGTTATCGATATTAAAGAAATTCAACGTCGACAATATACTCGTAGAGCAATATTGCAGCAGAGAATTAAATTAAGATAGATAACCAATTGAACCAAACATAATCAAAGGATTATTGCATTTAATAGAAAAAGCATGACTGAATCTATAAATGAAATAAATTCTAAGATTATTTGGTGACGAAAACATTTATAATAAATTTCGAATGACTAAACAAAAGAGTTTAATATTTGAAGAACACATATATGAATCAAAAACAATTACAAATACCATCATATATACAAATTCATCCCTAGCTCTACTAGAAAATTAGTTACACATATTGAAAATATGCAACAAAAATTCTTCAAGGGATAATATGGAAGAGCCAACCATTATTTTCTTCTCTCTTCTTTGGTTTTTCTTTTCTTTTCTCAAGCTCTCAAAAACAATGTATCTTCCAAGGCATCCAAGCACACTAAGCATGGTCTTAGAACACACACCCCTCCCTTCTATTTATAAGCATCCTTCATGCAAGTTGTCATGACAAAATCATCACAATTTCAACTTGTTTTGCCATGTGCCATTCTTGAATCCAAGTGATTTGTGAGTTGTCATTTTGATCATTTGTTTTCCCACCATGCATGAGCTGGATTTTGCTTGTAGGTTGAGTGTTTCAATTTTGCTTCTCTATCTATTAGTTGTCTTGTATGACTTAATATCTTGTGGTCAAATAATTTGTCTTGAAGAAACTTGAGTGCACTTCATCTTGTATCTGAATTGATCATTGAATTTCCAAGTTGGTGTAGGAGTGCTTGCTAGAAAATATTATGATAACATTTGGATTTGATGCAAGTGGTTGAAAAATATCCAGGAACGTCAAGTGCAGGTGCGTCCACTTGATTGTCGATTTTGTCTTAGATTGAGTGGATATCTCTTCAAACACAAAACATAAAAGTTATAGATATTTCTTTTGCGGTTCTAGATCATCTTGAATCAGCCCAATCGGAGATTGGATGAGAGAGTTATGCCCATTTTACGAAAAGATGTCAGAACTGTCTAAAATTCCGCAATTATCTTCATTTGCTCCTAATGTCTCCATTTGTGTCCTAAATCAAAATATAAGAATAATGAGTATATTTAGGCATCAAATAAGAATAAAATTTTAAACATTAAGAGAGGAAAATATGGCATTTTATATTCTCATCAATATATTAAATCATGCTTATATCTATCTCAAGATAAATGACCATTAATTTTATTAACATGAGTTATATCCATTGTTTTCTCATTTCTTTTAGTATTTAAATAGAGTATTTAGAGTGCATTTTTGTGCACTCATCACACCCCCCAACTTACTCATTGCTAGTCCCTAGCAATTTTCATGCAAAATGATGAGAAAGACCAAAGAAAATCACACATAGGGGCCATCAAGACACATTTTTCAAATTTACATATCAAAACAATCTTAGAAATTCAATAACCCTTTCACAAGTAATTCAAATATAGCAATCCACAGAGTGTGTATGTGTTCCAAACTATTTTTATCAAATCAGAGGTTTCGACACATGCAACATTAGAATATCTTAAGCAAAAAGGTTCAACTCCATAACTCATGGGTATAGAAGTGTTTCATGTATGGGTTCTCTCTATGGAGTTGACAAAGGTGTACATTTACTCTCATGGAAATTTAGCCAATTATATATAAGTAACAAGTAAACATTGATCTTATGATAGGAATACTAACAAATGAGATTTCCACCATTCTTTCCACAAGCATACTTAGGATCGGAAAAATCAACACAAAGGGTTGTAATGTGGTTTAGGGTTGGGGTTTATAAGAAGAAAAGGTGAAGAGATTTCAAAAACTTCCAAGTATACACAAAAGGGAATCTGTTAAATTTTTCAGTAGACTATACTTTCCTTTTGATGTACTTTTCAATTTTTTAGATTTTTGACTAAGTACACTTTTCCATCTTCTTTTGCCACTGGTGTCTTCGCAATTTGATGAACTCTTTCATGAATAATTTGATGGACACATCTAGCACCATGCCATTTTTGTCATGGTTTTTTTTTTTTTTTTTTTTTTATGATAATTTCACACCTAGTACACACTTGGAAGTAAAATGGTAGGAAAATATAGTGTATAAGCTATACTCCAATGTGGAGAGGTATGGATGATGTAGATATGAAAAGAAAAGGCCATATGTGTATATTGGCTCAAAATTGGCTGCTAGGGATCTATGATGAAAAGGCTCAGCTTGAAAGGCTCAAACGTTAATCCTAAGTTGACTTTCGTCATATCCCAAGTATATCCACCATCTTACCACAAACCATGTAATGATATTCTCAAAAGAAGTGTCAAATTCAACAGATCAATGGATACTTATCACAATTTCTGTATTTGTAAGCTCTCAATTCTCACAAAATTCACATGAATACTTGAGCAAAATAATTCTTTAGTTACATGTGTCAAATCACCATATTACCACAAAGTTTGGAGAAGTGCATAAATGGCTCTGTGGATGTTTTAGCAAAATGATTTAAAATGGGTTTGTTGAATTCACCAAGATGGTTATGAATGAGCATGAGTATCATGTGTGAAAAGATGCCTGTGTGAAAAAATTTGGCAATTTTTTATATATTGATTGAAATATGCCACAGAATTTAAATAACAGATTTGTATTCCCACCCCCCAACTTAAATGAAACATTGTCCTCAATGTTTAAGAATCAGAATTGAATAACTAAATAGGGTAGAATACACCTGATGTGGGATGTGGGTGGCTTGCTTGGCATCAAAGATGGTATTTGTCAAAATAAAATTAACCTGTAACAAAATAAAGTAAACAATAAACAAAAATAAAATGAACGAAAATAAAATAAAAGAAAAACATACCTGGAGATGGTCAAGATTGATATACTGGGTCCATAAGTGGAATGTCTTCCACTTCTGGAATTTGTCTATCAATTAAGATTTTGAGGCGTTGACCATTTACTTTGAAGATACATCCATCTTTTAGATTTTCTATTTCTACCGCCCCATTTGTGAAAACGTTTTTTACTATAAAAGGGCCGGTCCATCTAGATCGAAGTTTTCCTGGATGCTTATGGAGTCTTGAATCATATAAAAATACTCGATCATTAGGCTTAAATGTTCTTCTCAAAATATTTTTATCATGAAATACTTTCATTTTAGCCTTATAGATCTTGGAGTTTTCATAAGCATCATTTCTCAATTCTTCTAATTCCGTCAATTGGAATTTTCTAAATTTTCCTGCTTTTTCCAAGTCAAAATTGAAATGTTTAATGGCCCAATATGCTCGATGCTCGAGCTCCACGGGCAAATGACAAGGTTTTCCAAAAACAAGTCTATAAGGTGACATGCCTAAGGGAGTTTTGAAAGCTGTACGGTAAGCCCAAAGCGCATCGATTAGTCTCAAAGACCAATCTTTCCGATCCGGGTTGACCGTTTTTTCTAAAATTTGTTTAATTTCCCTATTCGCAAGTTCAACCTGTCCACTTGTCTGAGGGTGATATGCAGTAGAAAGCTTATGTATCACCCCATATCTTTTCATTAAAGCTTCAAAAGAACGGTTACAAAAATGCGTACCTCGGTCACTAATGATAGCACGTGGGGTACCAAATCGAGATAATACATTTTCTTTGAGAAACTTAATTACCGTCCTGTTATCATTGGTCCTGCAAGGTGCTGCCTCTACCCATTTTGACACATAATCTACTGCCACAATAATATATAAATATCCAAAAGAAGGAGGAAATGGTCCCATAAAATCAATGCCCCAACAGTCAAAAATTTCAATTACCAAAATTGGGTTTAAGGGCATCATATTACGACGGGTCATAGCTCCTAACTTTTGACATCTTTCGCATGAGCGACAATAGATATTTGTATCTTTAAATAAGGTGGGCCAATAAAATCCACACTGCAGGATTTTTGCAGCGGTTTTCTTCATTGAAAAGTGGCCACCACAAGCTTGGGAATGACAAAATTCCAAAACGCTTGCAATCTCTTCATCAGGGATGCAACGCCTTAAAATTTGATCAGGGCAGTATTTGAAAAGGTAAGGGTCATCCCAGTAGAATTTTCGTACCTCAATCATGAATTTCCTTTTGTCTTGGGTACTAAAATCCTTTGGTATTTCACCTGCAGCTAAATAGTTCATAATATGAGCAAACCATGGTAGAGAAGTAATAGAAAGTAAATGCTCATCGGGAAAATCATCTTTGATTGGTATGTGGTCAGAAGTGTCCTCGAATGTGAGTCTAGAAAGATGGTCTGCCACTACGTTCTCCACTCCTTTCTTGTCTTTGATGGTGATGTCAAATTCCTGCAAAAGCAAAATCCATCGTATTAATCGTGCCTTAGCATCCTTCTTTGTAAAAAGGTACTTAAGGGCTGCATGATCTGTAAAGATAATGATAGGAGAACCAATCAAATAAGCGCGGAATTTATCCAAAGCAAATACTACAGCTAACAACTCTTTTTCAGTGGTGGAGTAATTCATTTGTGCATTATTTAGAGTTCGACTAGCATAGTAAATGACAAAAGGTTTCCCTTCTTTTCGTTGTCCAAGAACAGCACCTACAGCAAAATCACTAGCATCACACATAATTTCAAAAGGTAAATTCCAATCAGGTGGTTGCATTATGGGTGCTGAAGTAAGCTTGCCAATTAATGTTTTGAAAGCCTCTTGACAGGCTTGTGTCCATTCAAATGGGGCATCCTTAGCTAGGAGGTTACATAGTGGTCTAGATATGGCAGAAAAATTCTGTATGAATCTCCTATAAAAACCCGCATGACCAAGAAATGATCTTATATCCTTGATTGTTCTAGGTGTAGGCAATTTAGAGATTAATTCAACTTTTGATTGATCAACCTCCATTCCTTTGGAAGAAATAATATGCCCTAAAACAATACCTGAAGGTACCATAAAGTGACATTTTTCCCAATTTAAAACCAATTCTTTTTCTTCACAACGAGTCAGTACTCTTTCTAAACTCATTAAACATGCATCAAAAGAAGATCCAAAAACAGTCAAGTCATCCATAAAAACTTCCATGCACTTTTCAACCATATCACTAAAAATACTCATCATGCAACGTTGAAAAGTAGCTGGAGCATTACACAGTCCAAATGGCATTCTGCGGAAAGCATAAGTACCGAAAGGACAAGTAAAAGTAGTTTTATCCTGATCTTCTAATGCAATTTCAATTTGATAATAACCAGAATAACCATCCAGAAAGCAATAAAAAGGATGACCAGCCACCCGCTCAAGAATTTGATCAATAAAAGGAAGCGGAAAATGGTCTTTTCGTGTGGCGGCATTTAATTTTCTGTAATCAATGCACATCCGCCAACCAGTCACCAGTTTTGTAGGGACTAACTCTCCAAGGTCATTTTTTATCACAGTTACTCCTGACTTTTTAGGAACAACCTGCGTAGGACTTACCCATTTACTATCAGCAATAGGATATATCATTCCTGCATCTAATAGTTTCAATACTTCATTTTTCACAACTTCTTTCATTGTGGGATTAAGTCTACGCTGGGGGTCTCTTCGAGGATTAGTTCCTTCCTCTAAATTTATTTTATGAGTACAGATTAGGGGACTAATGCCTTTTATATCAGCAATACTCCATCCTAGGGTTGATTTATATTTGCATAAAATCTGAATTAATTTCTCACCTTGGGACTCAGATAATTCAGATGAAATAATAACAGGAAAAGTATCACCTGGACCAAGGAAAACATGCTTTAAACCCTTAGGTAGGGATTTTAATTCAACTTTAGGGGCTTCCCTACTTGAAGGAATCTGTCTTTCTCTTTTTTCAGGCAACTTCTCAAACTTTGGTTGCCATGCCTGTGTGCTATAATCATGAGTTCTGTCAAAAATAGCACAAATGTCAAATACATCAGATGAATCACTTATAGGATTAAATTCAGAATTAACAATAAAGTATTCAAGGGGATCTGAGTCATGAGTTGTAAGAACATCCCTTTCTATAAGTGAGTCAATCATGTATGTCTGATGACACTCGACATCCTCTTCTGGCTGTTTTGCAATATGAAAAATATTTACCTCAAGAGTCATATTGCCAAAAGAGAGTTTCATCAATCCATTTCTGCAATTGATAAGAGCATTAGAAGTAGCAAGAAAAGGTCTACCTAAAATTAATGGAATTTTAGAGGTGGTTTCTACAGCAGAACTAGTGTCTAGAATTAAGAAATCAACAGGATAGTAAAATTTGTCAACTTGAATTAAAACATCCTCTACCACACCCCGTGGTGCTCTAACTGAACGATCAGCCAATTGCAATACCACAGAAGTTGGTTTGATTTCTCCCAATCCTAATTGCAAATAAATAGAATATGGCATCAAATTTACACTAGCCCCTAAATCTAGCAAGGCCTGTCCAAGCTCATGATTGCCAATGTTGCATGTGATGGTTGGACATCCAGGATCCTTGTACTTAGGGGGAATCCGCTGTTCAATTAGAGCACTAACTTGCTCTGTCAAGAATGCAGTCTTCTTCACATAATGCTTCCTCTTAACTGTACACAAATCTTTGAGAATTTTTGCGTAAGTAGGAACTTGTTTAATTACATGCAAAAGAGGAAGATTAATTTTTACCTGTCTAAGATTTTCCAAAATATCATTGTTATGATCTAGAGTTTGTTTGCTTGACTTTAATGCTTGAGGAAAAGGTACCTTACCAGGATTTTTTGTTACCGCAGGTTCCTCAGGTTTTGTTACCTCAAGTTCTTTGGGAAGCTCAGGACTGCTACTATCTTGATCTTTCTCTACATCCTTTTTTTTGTCTATTATTGGATCACGTAGAGACTTACCACTTCGTGTCACAATGGCGTTTACGTCCTTCAGATCTCCTTGTGCCATATGTTGACCATGAGGTACAGATTGAGTTTGGGAAGGAAACTTACCTTTCTCATTCATAGTCAATGAACTCATTATTTTAGACACCTGGCTCTTGATTTCCTTATTTTCTTCGACAACCTGCATAATCAAAGATTCAAATTTTTGATTAGTCTTACCCTGTATTTCAATAAAAGTATGCAAAGTATCTTCTAAAGAATTTCTAGAAGATTGAGGTGCATGGTATGGTGCAGGATATGATCTAGAGAGTTGTGCAGGCTGTTGGTTTTCAGACTTCCAGCTGAAGTTGGGATGATTACGCCATCCTGGGTTGTAGGTTTCAGAGTAAGGTGTGAAGGGCTTTTTGTACATACCTAGAGCATTACTTTGTTCCTCATACATACCATTCATGTTAGTATGTGTAGGACACTCTTGGGAATGATGATCTATCCCACCACAGACAACACATGGCCCAAAAGATTCTGCATGATTAGCCGTGTGTGTTGGTTTTGAGTTTTTAGTTTTCAATAACTCTAATTCTCTGGTGAGCATTTCAACCTTAGCCTTAAGGTTATCCTCCTCCCTTAGATGGTAAATACCACCACTCAAGTTTCCTGTAGGTCGTGACCTGTTTGTGCTATCAGTAGCACTAGGTCCAGTCCAAGTATGAGCTTTTTCAGCAAGCTCATTGAGGTACTCTATGGCCTCATCGGGATTTTTTTGTAAAAATTCTCCATTGCACATCATTTCCACGAATTGACGTTCCCTGGGCGTAAGGCCTTCATAGAAATAACTCACTAAGCGCCAATTCTCATATCCATGGTGGGGACACATACTCAGTAATTCTTTAAATCTTTCCCAAGACTGGTACAAAGTCTCACTATCCTTTTGTGCAAAGGTAGAGATTTGTCTTTTTAAAGCATTAGTCTTATGTTGGGGAAAGTATTTATTGAAAAACACTTGAGTCATCTCACTCCATGTTCCAATAGACCGTGGTCTTAGTGAGTACAACCAACTCTTAGCTTTATCTTTCAAAGAAAAAGGAAAGAACTTTAGCCTTACCGTTTCGTCAGTGGTATTTTGACCGTGAAATGTTGCAACTACTTCCTCAAATTCCCTAATATGAACATAGGGGTTTTCATTTTCTAGACCATGGAAAGTCGGAAGTAATTGTATCATTCCCGTTTTAAAATCTACATGACGAACATTAGGTGAGAACATAATACAGGATGGTGTGGCTGTTCGTGCGGGATGAAGATAATCTTGGAGGGTTCTAACAGGTTGGTCCACGTGTTCACTCATCGCGTCAGAATTGGAAGAATTATCAAACAAGCGATTAGAAAAATTAGATTCTGAATCTGATTCTAGCACGGGTCTACTAGCAAACCGTCCAAAAGCATCTCTGTACCTGCGCATGCAAAGTAAAGAAAAGCGTAATACTGAAAAAAAATAATAATTACGAAAATAAAACTAAAATAAAATAAAGATGCAGAAAGCTAAAAAGAAAATGAACGAAGCTACCGCTCTCTTTTTTTTTTTTTTTTTTTTTTTTTTTTTAACAAACTACTAAAAAAAACTACAAATTCTTTTACCGTCTCCCCGGCAACGGCGCCAAAATTTGATTACGCCCAAAGAATAATGCGGTCGTTTGCAGTATAGCTTTGGGGTGTCGATTCCACAGGGAGATGGATTGAGAAATTGAAGAACAGTAACAAAATTAACAAAAAGATTTAGATGAGTGCGAAAAGTAAAGCATCGGGAATCCTTTGTATATAATTGGTATTTTAATTATTTTCGATTCATTAATAACTCAATTGAAAATTCTATGTCCAAATTTTCAATCGGAAAATAAAACATTAATAACCAGATTTAAATCAAATGTAATCTTTCGAAAAATCATTCGTCACAATATAAGAACAGGAATTGTTATCGATATTAAAGAAATTCAACGTCGACAATATACTCGTAGAGCAATATTGCAGCAGAGAATTAAATTAAGATAGATAACCAATTGAACCAAACATAATCAAAGGATTATTGCATTTAATAGAAAAAGCATGACTGAATCTATAAATGAAATAAATTCTAAGATTATTTGGTGACGAAAACATTTATAATAAATTTCGAATGACTAAACAAAAGAGTTTAATATTTGAAGAACACATATATGAATCAAAAACAATTACAAATACCATCATATATACAAATTCATCCCTAGCTCTACTAGAAAATTAGTTACACATATTGAAAATATGCAACAAAAATTCTTCAAGGGATAATATGGAAGAGCCAACCATTATTTTCTTCTCTCTTCTTTGGTTTTTCTTTTCTTTTCTCAAGCTCTCAAAAACAATGTATCTTCCAAGGCATCCAAGCACACTAAGCATGGTCTTAGAACACACACCCCTCCCTTCTATTTATAAGCATCCTTCATGCAAGTTGTCATGACAAAATCATCACAATTTCAACTTGTTTTGCCATGTGCCATTCTTGAATCCAAGTGATTTGTGAGTTGTCATTTTGATCATTTGTTTTCCCACCATGCATGAGCTGGATTTTGCTTGTAGGTTGAGTGTTTCAATTTTGCTTCTCTATCTATTAGTTGTCTTGTATGACTTAATATCTTGTGGTCAAATAATTTGTCTTGAAGAAACTTGAGTGCACTTCATCTTGTATCTGAATTGATCATTGAATTTCCAAGTTGGTGTAGGAGTGCTTGCTAGAAAATATTATGATAACATTTGGATTTGATGCAAGTGGTTGAAAAATATCCAGGAACGTCAAGTGCAGGTGCGTCCACTTGATTGTCGATTTTGTCTTAGATTGAGTGGATATCTCTTCAAACACAAAACATAAAAGTTATAGATATTTCTTTTGCGGTTCTAGATCATCTTGAATCAGCTCAATCGGAGATTGGATGAGAGAGTTATGCCCATTTTACGAAAAGATGTCAGAACTGTCTAAAATTCCGCAATTATCTTCATTTGCTCCTAATGTCTCCATTTGTGTCCTAAATCAAAATATAAGAATAATGAGTATATTTAGGCATCAAATAAGAATAAAATTTTAAACATTAAGAGAGGAAAATATGGCATTTTATATTCTCATCAATATATTAAATCATGCTTATATCTATCTCAAGATAAATGACCATTAATTTTATTAACATGAGTTATATCCATTGTTTTCTCATTTCTTTTAGTATTTAAATAGAGTATTTAGAGTGCATTTTTGTGCACTCATCAGTGGTCTTATGATGTATATCTTAGGGTAAATTTTCCTAGTCATTCAGTGGTGATAATATCATGATTGCTTTTTCCCTTTTTTTTTTAAGCTGCTTATGTACTTACTGAGATTTCAAAGAAAATCTCACTCTTTTGTGGTCTATATTTTTTTTGTGCATATCAACTATATACAGGATTCAATGACCAGCAAGGAGAAAGCCTCGATGAAGCAGGAGACTTTGGGGAGTCCTGAGGGACTCTCCGACTATAGTCCTTATATAAACATTTCTTTTGTTTCCTTCGGACCTCCTATCAGAAATCAACCTACAGGAGTTTGGAGCCTTGACGCATCCACTTTTGCTGAGGAGAGGCGACGCACAGGATGCTGTTTAACATTAGAACTAGATGGCTTGTTGATTACTCCCAAAGAATAACGTGGTCGTTTGCAGTATAGCTTTGGGGTGTCGATTCCACAAGGAGATGGATTGAGAAATTGAAGAACAGTAACAAAATTAACAAAAAGATTTAGACAAGTGTGAAAAGTAAATTTTAGAGTGTGACATAAATTAAAACTAAATGAATAATTTGAAAAGTATAAAAATGAGACGAAAAGTAGAGCATAGGGAATTCCTTGCGTATTTGTGGTATTCAAATTTATTCTTAATTCATTAATAACTCAATTAAGAATTCTATGTCCAAATTCTTAATCGGAAGATATAACATTAATAACCAAAATTTAAATCAAATGTAATTCTTTGAAAAATCATTCTTCGCACTTAACTCTTATAAATTGTTATCGACATTGAGAAAATCCAACGACAACAATATACCCATGAGACGATATTGCAGGAGAGAATTAAATCAATATAGACAATCAATTGCTCCAAACATAATTATAGAACTAATCCACTCAACAGAAAAAGCATGACTGAATCCATAAACTAAATTGATTCTGCAATTATTTGAAGACGAAAAACATCACAAATAAATTGAGAATAATAAAACAAAAGAGTTTGAATATTTAAAGACCAAATACACGAATCAAAAATAAATTACAAACATCATCACACACACAAGTTCATTCCTAGCCCTCCTTGAGAATTTAGTTACACATATTGAAAATATGCAACAAAAATTTTCCACGGGATGATATGAAAGAGCCAACCATTATTTTCTTCTCTCTTCTTTGGTTTTTCTTTTCTTTTCTCAAGCTCTCAAAACAATGACTCTTCCAAGGCATCCCCTCACACTAAGCATGGTCTTAGAACACACACCCCTCCCTTTTATTTATAAGCATCCTTCATGCAAGTTGTCATGACAAAATCATCACAATTTCAACTTGTTTTGCCATGTGCCATTCTTCAATCCACGTGATTTGTGAGTTGTCATTTTGATCATTTGTTTTCCCACTATGCATGAGCTGGATTTTGCTTGCAAGTTGAGTGTTTCAATTTTGCTTCTCTATCCATTAGTTGTTTTGTATGACTTAATATCTTGTGGTCAAATAATTTGTCTTGAAGAAACTTGAGTGCACTTCATCTTGCATATGAGTTAATCATTGAATTTCCAAGTTGGTGTAGGAGTGCTTGCTGGAAAATATTATGATGACATTTGGATTTGATGCAAGTGGCTGAAAAATATTCAGGAACGTCAAGTGCAGGTGCGTCCACTTGATGGTCGATTTTGTCTTCGATTGAGCAGATATCTCTTAAAATATACAAAAAAAACGTTATAGATATTTCTCTTTCGGTTCTGTATCATCTTGAATCAGCTCAATCGGAGATTGGATGAGAGAGTTATGCCCGTATTACGAAAAGACATCAGAACTGTCTAAAATTCCGCAATTATCTTCATTTGCTCCTAATGCCTCTATTTGTGTCCTAAATCAAAATATAAGAATAATGAATATATTTAGGCATCAAATAAGAATAAAATATTAAACATTAAGAGAAGAAAATATGGCATTTTATATTCTCATCAATATATTAAATCATGCTTATATCTATCTCAAGGTAAATGACCATTAATTTTAATAACATGAGTTATATCCATTATTTTCTCATTTCTTTTAGCATTTAAATAGAGTATTTAGAGTACATTTTTGTGCACTCATCACACCCCCAACTTACTCATTGCTAGTCCCTAGCAATTTTCATGCAAAATGATGAGAAAGACCAAAGAAAATCACACATAGGAGCCATCAAGACACATTTTTCAAATTTTGCATATCAAAACAATCTTAGGAATTCAATAACCGTTTTACAAGTAATTTTCATATAGCAATCCCCAGAGTGTGTATGTGTTTCAAACTATTTTTATCAAATCAGAGGTTCCAACACATATAACAGTCGGAATATCTTAAGCAAAAGGTTCAACTCCATAACTCACAGGTATATAAGTGTTTTTGTCCAAGGATTCTCTCTATGAAGTTGACAAAGGTGTACATTTACTCTCATGGAAATTCAGGCAATTATATATAAGTAACAAGTAAACACTGATCTTATGATAGGAATATTAACAAATGAGATTTCCACCATTCTTTCCACAAACATACTTAGGATCGAAAAAATCAACACAAAGGGTTGTAATGTGGCTTAGGTTTGGGGTTCATAAGAAGAAAAGGGTGAAGAGGTTTCAAAAACTTCCAAGTATACACAAAAAGGAATCTGTTAAATTTTTCAGTAGACTATACTTTCCTTTTGATGTACTTTTCAATTTTTTAGATTTTTGACTAAGTATACTTTTCCATCTTCTTTTGCCACTGGTGTCTTTGCAATTTGATGAACTCTTTCATGAATAATTTGTTGGACACATCTAGCACCATGCCATTTTTGTCATGGTTTTCTTTTTTTCTTTTTTCTTTTTTTTTTGAAATGATAATTTCACACCTAGTACACACTTGGAAGTAAAATGGTAGGAAAAATTAGTGTATAAGCTATACTCCAATGTGGAGAGGTATGGATGATGTAGATATGAAAAGAAAAGGCCATATGTGTATATTGGCTCAAAATTGGCTGCTAGGGGTCTATGATGAAAATGGTTAGCTTGAAAGGCTCAAACATTAATCCTAAGTTGACTTTCGTCATATCCCAAGTATATCCACCATCTTACCACAAACCATATAATGATATTCTCAAAAGAAGTGTCAAATTCAACAGATCAATGGATACTTATCATAATTTTTGTATTTGTAAGCTCTCAATTCTCACCAAAATTCACATGAATACTTGAGCAAAATAATTATTTAGTTACATATGTCAAATCACCATATTACCACAAAGTTTGGAGAAGTGCATAAATGATTCTGTGGAAGCTTTAGCAAAATGATTTAAGATGGATTTGTTAAATTCACCAAGATGGTTATGAATGAGCATGAGTATCATGTGTGAAAAGATGCCTATGTGATGTAAATTTATAAAAAATTTGGCATTTTTTTATATTTTAATTGAAATATGCCATAGAGTTTAAATAACAAATTTGTATTCCCACCCCCCAACTTGAATGGGGAGTAACTAAAAAGAGTAGGATACACCTGATGTGTGATGTGGATAGCTTGCTAAGCATAAAAAATGGTGATCTAAAATGATAAAATGAAACTATCCTGCAAACAAAAATAAAGAAAACAGTATCAAATAAAAGAAAATGAAAACAAAACAAAACAAAACAAACAAGATAATAATAATAATAATAATAATAATTGTTGCATGCTGTGGTCAAAGTTGATAGACCAAGTCTACAACCGAACTATCTTCCATTTATAGAACTGTTCCTCCTGGGTCAAAAACGAAACGCTTATTTTTCCAATAAGCTTGGTGCTCAAGCTTTACAGGTAGATGGTAAGGCTTCAGATTAACTTTTGTTACTTGCCCACTTGAAGAAATCTATTTTTCATTTTTCTCAAGCAACTCCTCAAACTTCGATTGCCAAGCCTGTGTGTCATGATCTTGAGTTGTATCAAAGACTGTAAAAATATCAGCTACATCAGATGAATCACTGATAGGATTAAACTCATAATCAACAATAAAATCTCAAGGGGATCAGAATCATGAGTTGTGAAAACTTCTCTGTCTATGAGTGAGTCAATCATGTATGTCTGGTGGCACTCATCATCCTTCACAGTTTCTAGTGCCATATGTTGACCATGGGGCACAGACTGAGCTTGAGATGAGAACTTATCTCGCTCATTCACATTCAAGAAGCCCATTATTTTAGACACCTGGCTCTTTATCTCCTTTTGTTCTTCAACAACCTGCATAATCAAATATTCAAATTTTTTATTAGTCTTACCTTGTACTTCTATAAACGCATGCAAAGTATCTTCTAAGGGATTTCTAGAAGATGAAGATGCATGATATGATCTAGAAAATTGTGCAGGCTATTGGTTTTCAGACTTCCAGCTGAAGTTGGGGTGATTACGCCATCTTCTCATGTTAGCATGTGTAGGACATTCTTGGGCATGATGATCTACCCCGCCACACACAGCACATGGCACAAAAGAGTCTGCATGATTAGCCCTTTTTCAGCAAGTTCATTGAGGTACTCTATAGCCTCATCAGGATTTTTCTGTAAAAATTCTCCATTACACATCATTTCCACGAATTGGTGTTCCCTGGGCGTAAACCCTTCATAGAAATAATTCACTAAGCGCTAATTCTCATATCCGTGGTGGGGACACATACTCAGTAATTCTTTAAATCTTTCCCAAGACTGGTACAAAGTCTCACTATTCTTTTGTGCAAAGGTAAAGATTTGTCTTTTTAAAGCATTGGTCTTATGTTGGGGAAAGTATTTATTGAAAAACACTTGAGTCATCTCACTCCATGTTCTAATAGACCGTGGTCTTAGTGAGTACAACCAACTCTTAGCTTTATCTTTCAAAGAAAAAGGAAAGAACTTTAGCCTTACCGTGTCGTCAGTGGTATTTTGACTGTGGAATGTTGCAACTACTTCCTCAAATTCCCTAATATGAACATAGGGGTTTTCATTTTCTAGACCATGGAAAGTCAAAAGTAATTGTATCATTCCTGTTTTGAAATCTACATGACGAACATTAGGTGAGAACATAATACAGGATGGTGTGGCTGTTCGTGCAGGATGAAGATAATCTTGGAGGGTTCTAATAGGTTGGTCCGCGTGTTCACTCATCGCTTCAGAATTGGAAGAATTATCAAACAAGCAATTAGAAAAATTAGATTCTGAATCTGATTCTAGCACGGATCTATTAGCAAACCGTCCAAAAGCGTCTCTGTACCTGCGCATGCAAAGTAAAGTAAAGCGTAATACTGAAAAAAATAATTATGAAAAGAAAAGTAAAATAAAATAAAGATGCAGAAAGTTAAAAAGAAAATGAACGAAGTTACCGCTCTTTTTTTTTTTTTTTTTTACAAACTACGAAAAAAAAAACAACAAATTCTTCTACTGTCTCCCCAGCAACGGCGCCAAAATTTGATTACGCCCAAAGAATAACGCGTTCGTTTGCAGTATAGCTTTGGGGTGTCGATTCCACAGGGAGATGGATTGAGAAATTGAAGAACAGTAACAAAATTAACAAAAAGATTTAGACAAGTGCGAAAAGTAAATTTTAGAGTGTGACGTAAATTAAAACTAAATGAATAATTTGAAAAGTATAAAAATGAGATGAAAAGTAGAGCGTAGGGAATTCCTTGCGTATTTGTGGTATTCAAATTTATTCTTAATTCATTGATAACTCAATTAAGAATTCTATGTCTAAATTCTTAATCGGAAGATATAACATTAATAACCAAAATTTAAATCAAATGTAACTCTTTGAAAAATCATTATTCGCACTTAACTCTCATAAATTGTTATCGACATTGAGAAAATCCAACGACGACAATATACCCATGAGGCGATATTGCAGCAGAGAATTAAATCAATATAGACAATCAATTGCTCCAAACATAATTATAGAACTAATCCACTCAATAGAAAAGGCATGACTGAATTCATAAACGAAATTGATTCTACAATTATTTGAAGACGAAAAACATCACAAATAAATTGAGAATAATAGAACAAAAGAGTTTGAATATTTAAAGACCAAATACATGAATCAAAAATAAATTACAAACACCATCACACACACAAGTTCATCCCTACCCCTCCTTGAGAATTTAGTTATACATATTGAAAATATGCAACAAAAATTCTCCAAAGGATGATATGGAAGAGCCAACCATTATTTTCTTCTCTCTTCTTTGGTTTTTCTTTTCTTTTCTCAAGCTCTCAAAACAATGGCTCTTCCAAGGCATCCCCTCACACTAAGCATTGTCTTAGAACACACACCCTCCCTTCTATTTATAAGCATCCTTCATGCAAGTTGTCATGACAAAATCATCACAATTTCAACTTGTTTTGCCATGTGCCATTCTTGAATCCAAGTGATTTTTGAGTTGTCATTTTGATCATTTGTTTTCCCACTATGCATGAGCTGGATTTTGCTTATAGATTGAGTGTTTCAATTTTGCTTCTCTATCCATTAGTTGTCTTGTATGACTTAATATCTTGTTGTCAAATAATTTGTCTTGAAGAAACTTGAGTGAACTTCATCTTGCATATAAGTTGATCATTGAATTTCCAAGTTGGTGTAGGAGTGCTTGCTGGAAAATATTATGATGACATTTGAATTTGATGCAAGTGGCTGAAGAATATTCAGGAACGTCAAGTGCAGGTGCGTCCACTTGATGGTCGATTTTGTCTTCGATTGAGCGGATATCTCTTAAAATATAAAACATAAAAGTTATAGATATTTCTCTTGTGGTTCTATATCATCTTGAATCAGCTCAATCAAAGACTGGATGAGAGAGTTATACCCATATTACGAAAAGACATCAGAACTGTCTAAAATTCCGCAATTATCTTCATTTGCTCCTAATGCCTCTATTTGTGTCTTAAATCAAAATATAAGAATAATGAGTATATTTAGGCATCAAATAAGAATAAAATATTAAACATTAAGAGAGGAAAATATGGCATTTTATATTCTTATCAATATATTAAATCATGCTTATATCTATCTCAAGGTAAATGACCATTAATTTTAATAATATGAGTTATAACCATTATTTTCTCATTTCTTTTAGCATTTAAATAGAGTATTTAGAGTACATTTTTGTGCACTCATTACTCATTGTCCATGTGTGGGGTTTACGTGACTCCATAGGGACAACAGCTCCAGCGAGACTTTAGTGTTAGTATGGATAGGTTTCGCTATGGGAGAGAATTCCCCGGGGTCAAGAAAGAAAATGAGTGAAGTGAAGGAGAGTCTTTTAGAAGAATGTAATATATTTTTTAGCTAACTTGCCACCATTTGGGCCTTGTATATGTAAAAAGGTATAATGTTAAGCTATTAATGAATGACGTGAATGTTGTGAGTATATTTTCCATGTGATCTTTAGAAAGTTTTATATCTAAAACCAGATCTGCTGCGAATTACATGATATAAGCATTTTATTCTTGTTAAGTACGAGGGTGAGTAGCCAAGTATTACTATCTAGACACTTTAATTTACGTTAAATCCCAGACGTAAATTGGGGGCGTCATATATGACATAGAAAAGCATGACACAAAACCTACATACACATATGTCGCCTACTTTCATAACTTCAAACTTAACAAATAATACATATGAAACTAAATAAAATATTAAATTTTTATTTAATCAAGAGATGGCCGAATGGAAAACATTCTTAATTATTTATTCTTTTTAACTAATTCAATCTCAAGCCCACAAGTTTGCATAATTTCATGACTTCAATATTTTTAAGTGTTTCTTGAACTATTCTTATATATAAAATTTTATTATTATTTTATTTTATCTTTTTATGATAATAATTCTTAAAAATATCCTCATAATCTATTAAGATTCTTTCCATACTTGTTGAAAATATTATTCAATTAATTCACTACAAGTTTAAATTGAAGGAAAACATCCTTTTTTTTTTTAAGAGTTCACCTACTCTGTTTTGTGACTTAATTCCAGTTTCGTCCAAGTTCTTATCTCTTAAAACTTAAATCATAAAAGTTGTAGATCTATGTCTTATATTTTCATAGCCTTTTGAATCAATCCATTTAGATATCACACTAATATGTTATGACCTTTTTACAGAAAGATATTAAATCTGTCTACCTAACTCCTTTGAAGTCCGAAAGTTACTAGGGTTGTTCTATCATTTTTTTCCAAATCATGACATCATATTTTCACATATTCCTCTTTTTATATGATCATAAAACATATGCATAAGGTTCTAAAATTTTTTCTAGTATTTTTCCACAACAAAAACCACTCCATAATTCAAGAAGATTCAAGCTACTTCATAAGTAATACATAGGCTTAAACAAGAATCAAATAGGCATCAAACTAAATCTAAAAATTAAGCCACTTATACCACACCAAGAGTATGTTAAGAAATGCACTTACAATTTTTTTCAAGGCTAAAAAAGTAGTTTTGAGTTGATTTTGCACCACACATCTCTCCAAGACTCTCACTTAGCTTCTTTTTTATGTGTGTGTTGTGAGTGCAATTTCTTCTATTTTTTTTAGTTTTCTCTCAAGGAAATCGTGTGTCTTCTCTAAAAGGAAGCAAAGGAAGCTTAAAGGTCTATTTATAGGGGGAAAACTTTGCTTAAGGGCTAGAAAGGGCAGGGGTATTTCAGCAACCCCTTTGGCTGAATGGGTGACCTGTCCCTCCTAAATCTTAGGCCTTATTATCACCCCTTAATCTCATGATTTCCTAAGGTTTTCATCTCATGGCTAGGCTTCCTCCATATCTAAAATAATTCCAGATCAATGGTTAAAAAATATTACAACACATAGATAAAAAAAAAATCAAACAAAATCTAACAAGATCTGGAAATATCTTGGATGAAATCAGTCCAGCCACTTGACCTTTGGCTGGCTCCCACGATTTCTACCTCCTTTCTTCACCTTTTACCACATGTTCCAGACCTCCTTGACACCCTTAGGACCTCTTGGAAGAATCCCCTTAAGGATTGATTGACAATTAGTTAAGAATGGAGGGGATAGTTGGCTGGTTTGGTTGGTTCTCCTCCAATCAGATTTTGTTCCCACTTCTTCCATGATTAAAAAAAAAATTTCTTCTAGAAAATCTTCCACCACCATATACAAACCTTTTCACACATATCTAGAAGATAAAAATGTAGAGAACCAATCAAATTGAGGCTCCTAAAGTAGGTCGGTGGTTTGATTTATTTTCGGGCTTCAGTTTACGCTCAAATCTGATCAGTCCACTTCCAGCCCAGTTAACACATTGATACACTTCGCTTATTCAAAATCTCCTAACACGAAAATTTTAGATACTCCTCTTAGGGATCCATAGGCTTTTGCATCACCTAAATACGAGGTCGTATGAGAGAGATATCATCAATTTACCAAAACATGTTCTTCTAATCCGAGAACCCACTTTTAGGCTATCTAAGTGTTTTTCCACTCCACTTCCTATTTCTCAAATTTTCCTCTTAATCTCCTTAATAAAATTATTCTATAGATGAAAGCTAAAATATTCTAATTTATTCTCTAAAAAAAAATATATATTTGATCATAATTCTCCTTATTTGAATGACTACTTAAAGTGTTTCTAGTTTAAATCTTCCTCCCAATTACCATAGCTTTCCTAAAATTCCCTTAAGAATATTAAATTTCTAAATGAATCTATTCCTAGGGATGTATATATATACATATAAAAAAATGGATTATTACATGATACTTTCTCACAAATCTCAAAGGTCAATCCAAAATTTATCTTAGAATGCATCTAAACCTCAAATCCTATTTTCATGAGAAATATTTACATTGAGCCCCTTAAAATAAATTCTCAAGAGAATATTTATCTTAAAAAAAATTGGGCTATTACATCCTCCCCCCCTAAAATAAAAATTTCGTCCTCGAAATCGCTAAAGCATTATAATTATCAAACACACACCTTTAGACACAGTGATATGAAATATAAGATTTCATGACATCAGTCATACATTACTTCAACTTAAAATTGTCCATAAGTTATCCTACCATTACTTACACATCCACAAAAAGTTCACATATTGACCATAAGTGGGTATTACAATTTATTAATACCGATCCCGACATCGTTTGCCTCACCTGCTTCCGCGTCCATTTCCCCTGGTGTGATCGCATAGACTTTAGCCTTCGTGGGCGCTTTTGTTTTTTCTTCCGGTGTTGTAACTACTTTAGAGGTATTCTGTGGACAATCCTGAATCATATGGCCCCATTGTCCACACTTAAAACAAGCTCCTGTGGCTAACAACATTCACCAGCATGTTTTTCTCCACATTTTCTACATGGTTGCGGCATAATAAATGCTCCTTGACCGATCATCTTTTCCTTTTCCCCATTCATAGAATGAAAACTTCTTTTCTTTTTGTCATTCTTTTCAGAGGACTCGAGAAGTCTCTTTTTTCCAGATACTTGCATTTGTACCATTAAACTCTTCTGTTCAGCTTCTACAATGGATGCCACATTAACTAATTCTTGAAAAATTTCAATTCGTAGACCTGCCACTTGAACCCAAATATGCGGTTGTAATCCTTCTTGGAATTTTTGCGCTCTCATCGTTTCTAGCTACCAGGTGTGGCACAAATCTTGCCAATTCCATAAATCAGGCTGCATACCATTCTACCATCATATCACCTTGTACCAATGTAGCAAATTCCAGATATTTTTGCCGCTTTACCGATTCTGGGAAAAATTGGTCATCAAGCTCTTTCTTAAATTGTTCCCAGGTGGGTCTACATTCTCACCCAACTCTAATTTTAACAATTTCCTCTTCGTGTCCCACCATAACTTGGCTTCACCTTGAAGCAGTTCCCGCATATTGCACCTTCTGAACCTCAGTACACCCACTGATTTCAAACATACGCTCCAAATCTATAATCCATTTATCTGCTTTCAAAGCTCCTTCATTTCCCAAGAAATGCAGGTATTGATACACCAAAAATCTTTCATACGAGCACCCATGAGTTTCTCCTTTACTTTCATCATGTTGTCGATAGTGACTCTGCTCCATTTAGTTTCTCACCACTTCCTTCATCTGCCGAATAGCTTCAGCTATTGCTTGCCCTCCTTCCAAAGGAGGGTTTTATATTGTCTGCTCCTCTGTCCTTGGAGGCGCCTGCTCCCCCATCTTTGGAGGAGTAACTAGAGGGGCACTCTGAGTTGCCGTCCCTATTCGTCTCGTAGGAGGACAACCTCTTCCTCGTGCCATCCTATTTTCCTGAAACATACCAATCTCCAACATTAGTTACCTTTCTCCTTAATAAATCCAAACTTTTGGCATCCCAATCTTTCATCAAACCACCTTACTTCATAAAGATTCAAGCCTATTCTAATACCATGTGATCTTTTCCTAGGACAATGTGGATTTGCCCAGAGTCGTATTGCTCTGATACCATTCTATGATGCCCCCAACTTACGTCCATAATTTAACGCAAATTGAAGTATCAGGATAACTAACGCTAGGCTACTCACCCTCGTACTTATCAAAATTTAATGGAAATTGCAGCGGAAAAGTTCTAAAAAAAAAAATTCTAATGATCACATGTTGAAATAAACCACAATATCCACATTATTCATTCTTAAAAATATCATTATATGTTTACATGCATATCCCAGTTAGTTTTCTTTGTCAATACATATACAAACTTATTAAAACTTCAATTTAGGGCCGCCTAGACTCCTTCTTCACTTCAGGAAACCCTTTCTTCATGCCAATGCTAGTCTCTACTACTACCAACTGGTCAAATACTTTTATAGAGAGAGAGTACCCCGGGGAGCCTTGAGGGTTTCTCTAGGTCTCTCGAGCAACTGAGACTTAGCCCATGACTGTTATCCAACCCTACAGTAAAATCAATTTCCAAAAGAAAAGAAACATACAAGAATGAGATTTCTAGAGAAATCTCAGTAAGTACACAAGTAATTTAATAAAAGTACAGACATCATAAAATAATCATATACAGGCCAGACAACCAGAGTGTACTTCATGTGACTCATGCGTGACTTAGACTTATCTCTTATGTGGACTTACACTAACAAATTTATTTCATATATAGACTTTTCATTCTTATCTTAAGATTCTTGTTCTTATAAGTCTTTATTTATATCTACTATTATTACCCGTGGTTGGGCCATGCCACGGGCCATGCCACTATTATTACTCGTGGTCGGGCCATGCCACTATTATTACCCGTGGTCGGGCCATGCCACTATTATTACCCTTGGTCGGGCCATATCATATAAAGTTTTCTTATCTTATTTCTTAAATGTTCGTCATGACTCGTAACAATACTTACATGACGACATGTAACACGGACTTTTCTTAAAAATGGACGTCATGACTTATGACGACACGTATGTGACAGAATGCAATGTACATGCAAACTTAGACTGGTGACATGCATGTTTCATGTTTTCATAAAGCATATGACATAGAAAAGCATGACACAAAACCTACATACACATATGTCGCCTAATTTCATAACGTCAAGCTTAACAAATAATACATATGAAACTAAATAAAATATTAAATTTTTATTCAATCAAGAGATGGCCAAATGGAAAACATTCTTAATTATTTATTCTTTTTAACTAATTCAATCTCAAGCCCACAAGTTTGCATAATTTCATGACTTCAATATTTTTAAGTGTTTCTTGAACTATTCTTATATATAAAATTTTATTTTTATTTTATTTTATCTTTTTATGATAATAATTCTTAAAAATATCCTCATAATATATTAAGAGTCTTTCCATACTTGTTGAAAATATTATCAATTAATTCACTAGAAGTTTTAAATTGAAGGAAAACATCCCCTTTTTTTAAGAGTTCACCTGCTGTGACGACCCGAGACTTTCTTTTCGTATTATTGAATTTAATATTTATTTTGATTGAGTGGTTAATTGAGTAATTAGATTAATTATATTGAAAGGTGAGAAAAAGGGGAATGGGCTTAGGATTAGGACTTTGAAACTTAGGATGAGCTATTGGGCCTAGGAAGGAATGGCAAGCCCACAAGCCCATAAAGATGACCCATGACCCACCAAACCCTACCCATGGGACACTTGTCACCCATAGGAAAACCCTAGTAAGTCAACTACAACTAGTAGGTGGAAATGAGAAATTACCATTAGGTGAGAGTTGACTAGTGGGTGAATGGGGAGGTTGAGTGAAGAATCTTGTGGAAGAATTTTTCCTTTCATTGGAATATTTTTGGAAAGTACTAAGGTATGGCCTATTTTACCTTAACTAGTGCATGACATGCTTAGTGGAGTGACACTTGTGCAAGGGAGTGGAAAGTGAAAGAGAAGGAATGGGGAGGGCATTCGGACTATGTAGTTGCCGAAACCCTTAGGGGTTTTTCCCATGCTATTCTCTCCAATCTAGAAAAATGATCATCAGGGGATCATATAAGAGGGAAGTGACAAGGTGATGGGCAAGTGAGGAGAGGTGTCGTGAGGAAAAAGCAAAAGAAAAAGAAAGAAGAAAGGCAAGAAGGATTCGGGTAGGTTGCCGTGTGCACCACTTGGGAGTTTCCTAGGATTGCTTGCAAATCTAGTGAAAAGAGTACCTTAGACTTGTGTAAGGAATAAAGTACATGAGGTAAGGTGTGTAAGAGGTATGGTGGTGTAAGAGGAATGAGTGGAGATTGCTTGAAATAGAAGTAAAGTAGGAATGGAGGGAGGGAGCATTTCGGATGCCATGTGGAACCAAGGCATAGCCAGTTCATGCAAGCTCTTGTTCCAAGAGGTAACGCCATGGAATCTTACGGATTGACTTGAGAGTGGATGGTTGAGTGTGTCATAGGGTTGAGATGACAAGAGAATGAGGCATGAGAGGGGAGGAGGTTTCGGTGGAAGCTTTGGAAGACAAAGGGGATCCGATTGATCACTTTCCCTCATTTTCCATGATTGTTTTCTTTTCCCATGGAACCACCCATGCCTAGTCTTGTGTCTTTCAAATCAAGGTATGGTGAGATGTCCTTGACCCCTAGAAAGAAGTGTATGGCCGAAACTCTTGAGGATACCATCGCTCACTTAGCCAACTCACAAACACACACACACACAAGTTCTTTCTCTCTACCTCTCGGCCAAGCACCACTTCTCCCTCAACTTTCATTTGTTCTACCTTCTTCTAACTTCTAAACCTCACTATATCCTTAGAAGAAAAGAGTTAGAACAATTATTTTGAGAAGGAATTGCTTTTGAAGAGGTAAGTGCATTCTTATCCTACCTCTAGCAATCTTAGTATACCTTTGAGTGAATTTGGTTGCTTTGTTTGTTTCTTTTGTATGTATGCTGAAAATGAAACCTTTTAGAGGAAAAACTTGCCATGTTTAGTTTAGTAAGAATCCATGTTTAAGTTGTGCTAATTTCCTAAGTTGAGAAGTTAAAATGATATGTGGTTTAGTTAGTTATTTGACATGAAGTGGAATGAAGGAAATGCATGCATGATTGAAGGTTTACTAGCATAAAGTTGGATGATGCCTTAGTGTTATTTATTTAGTAGTAAAAATCCATGTCTAAGTTTGAATACCTTGTTAAGATTAAAGATTATTTCATGTGGAGAATTTGAATATTTGATATGAAAGGAGAATACGGTATGATCAACAAGTTGAGTAAAGGTGAAAATATATGTTTAAAATTTTGGAGATGAAAATGTTGAGTTATGCATGCATATATATTGAATTTAAGGACTTCTTTAGTGGAAATCATTGATTTAAGTATTATACTATGTTATGGTGATATGTTTAAAATTTTGGAGACATTAGATGCATATGAATGAAATGGTTACATTATCATGATTGAAGGTTTTCACTAAAACTATTGAGTGAATTATCTTAGAAGAAAAAGTGAATAAAATAACACATTAAGAGACCTAGAACTTTCGGCCAAGCCTTGTTTTAGGGTTAGGATAATACATTTAAAAGATTGGAGTTGAACTAGAGTGCTTGGAGGAAATTAGAAGACAAAAAGCTAGGAGGGTGTAAAGGGTGGGTCTCGGCCCAACCCTAGTGGGAAGGGGCCGAGTACCCCTAAGTGCATTGGAGGCCCATTATTGCATTTTGGGAAGAAAAGGAATAGGATTATGAGGTGCGAAATGTTTAAAAGAGCTTAACATAGGATAAGCATCATGTTCGTCACCTATTGCATATGTTCCGTGACATGAGTCTCACATCTCATTAATATAGTATGAAAATCATGTTTTCAACATGTTTTTTTAAAAAAAAGAAGCTAATTAAAGTTTTATAAGAACCCCAAAGGCTGGGACGGGGTAGTGTCCCAGTGGAACTCCCTGTTCACTTAGGAGTGACTAAAGTCGAGTGAAAGCCCCTGGGTCGACAAAGATTCTTCGGCAGACCATGTATGGCTCCAAAAGGATGTCCGGAGTGTGGTCGCACCTAAAGTTAGTGGGTGCCTACAGAACGGTTTGGGCCTCAGCCTCACTGATATAGAAAAGTTTGTAGTCGCTCGGTGAATGATCAATCGCCAAGTGATGAAGAGCACGAAAGGGTGCGAAACGTAGCTACTTAGGTTTGATACGGTCGCCGGGTGCTACGGTAACTAGGAGGAACACACGGTGCGTAGGGAAACCGTGAGGTGTCCAACAGAGGTCATGACAAAAGATGGGCTTTCGGGCCAAATATGATATAATAAGTGGCGTCTAAGATAAGAAAAAATTGAAAAATATTTGTGGAAAGAGGAATTTTGAAAGAAAACTCCATTGTTTTGTTTTCTGAGAGTACGAACAAGTATAAGAAAAGAATACAAACGGTAAAAAATAAATTTTAAGACATGAGCATGAGCATGAGCATGTGCATATCGTGAAGTCATGAGTCTCATATTGTATTAAGTATGATTGACTGTCTGCTATTCATTTAACTGTATGCTTAAATTACTTTTGTTATGATACATATGTGCTTACTGAGATTTCTCCCGAAATCTCACCCCCTGTTTATTTCTCCATTATCACCCTTTTGGGATGATAGAAGTAGTCGCAAGTGATGACAATCATGACAAGTACGACCCCACAGACGATGTCTCGGACCCCCACGGGACCGACTGAGCCCATTACTTCCGAGCTAGTGACTCTAGACTATTGAGCCGCTAGGCGGCGGAGTCACTAGCTCTGGCTACATACATATATGGCGTACGCCCTATCGAGTGTTGTATAGTTCTGGGCGTGGACGATTCCCTCCACATGGGTCACCTTTACTAGTCATCCTCCGGGATGAGTTGTGAGGTGGGACCGGCCTTGGCGTTGGACCGTCTCCGTTACGGCCCAAACTTCAAAAAGATTAAGAAGGTACCGTTGTACTAGGACGTGACAACTGGGGATCCTCCATGCAGCTTTTGTATTTACTTGCATGGATTTTGGTCTTGCATTGTTTTGGAAGAATGAACACTTGTAAAGGATCCTCATATTTATATTAATAGTCATGTAATAATTTAGGATGTTATTGTATTAAGCCATGTGATACACTCTTAGAAAATGTTTGACCTTTATTCGCTACGAAATAAAAAAAAAAAAAAAAAAATTCAGTACATGATAAGACAAGGGGTGAACTTCCCTGTGATGCTCATCGCCGACGTCACAGTTTGCGTACGATCCCAAGCACAAGCTGGGGTGCCGACAGCGGTGGTATCAGAGCAGTTAAGTCTCTGGGTAAGAAACCACGAGTCCTAGGAAGAAGGATCACATGGCATAGGCTATGATCTTTTAAGAGCTATAGGTTTGCACCCTAGGGATGGTCGGTTAGAAATAAAATACGTTCGGATGTTTGATGCTAAAAGTTTTGAGAAGCAAAAGTGTAAGAGTTAGGGTAACTCACAAAGGAATTCTGTGCTTTTCAGGAGATTATGGCTAGAGGTAGGCGTCGTGATACTACTTCGAGACCTGAGGCCTCACAACAAGAGGTTTCGAATGTCCCGTTAGACGGTGGACAAGCAATAGTGAAGGCTATTTGCCAGATGACCGAAATGGTGAAAAATCAGATGGACCAGAGTCGATGCCATCCAAATACAGGAGGAGGAACATCAGGATGTTCCTTTGAGAAATTTATAGTTTATCGGTACCCAAACTTTATAGGGACCGAAGGAGCCATGAAAGCAGACCGTTGGATCATGGATTTAGAGCGTACTTTTGAAATTAGCGGGTGTACTGAAACGCAGAAGGTACAATACGTTGGTCACCTATTGCAAGGAGAAGCTGGTTTATGGTGGGATACAAAGAGGAAACTCCTAAAACAAGAGCTTGGGGAGAATGTAACACCTACTTGGGAGCGTTTTAAAACCAAGTTTGATGACCGCTTCTTCTCTGAGTCCATCAAGCAGAAGAAGGCTATGGAGTTTACTACATTGACGCAAGGAACCATGACAGTAGATCAATACGCTGCGAAATTTATGGAACTAACTCGATTTTCTCCACACCTAGTAGTAACAGAGAAAATGAGAGTGAAGAAGTTCCAAGATGGTCTGCAACCAAGGATTCGCAACCAAGTGGCCTATTTGAGAATTGAAAATTTTCAAGAATTGGTGAATGTGGCGGCAATTGCTGAAACAGAGCAGAGAAGCCTAATCAATCAAGCTCAGACGCATAAGAAGAGGAATTTTCCCTACTCTGCAGGCAGAGATGCGGGAAAGAGAAAGAACGTTTTCCCTAATGATAAAGGAAAAGGGAAAGCGAGCGGGCTTGGAGTACAGACATCGCCACCACTCTGCAGAACTTGTAGACGACTGCACAGAGGCGAGTGCCGAGTGGCATCGAGAGCTTGCTTCCGGTGTGGTCAAGTGGGCCACATGATGCGTGACTGCCCCCAGATGACTATAGGCAGAGCTACAGCACCTGGAGGAAAGACGAATACCCCCACAAAAGTCAAAGTATACGCCATTGCCCCAGGAGAGGTAGACATGGACGAGGATGAGGCTATTAATGCTGGTATTATTACTGGTAATTCTCCAACCATGCTTTAATTTTTAAAGTATAAGGTGACTTCTTTAAAGATAACCATAGGAAAATTTTTATAGGTGAAATTATTATGATGCAAAATGTGGTATATGCTTTGTTTGATTCAGTGCGACGAGATCCTTCGTTTCCTATGACTGTGTTTGGAAATGTAAATTAGATGTCGAACCATTAGCACAGAAAGTGTTGTTAACACTTCCTGACAGGAAAGCGATTGGATGTCAACGGATAGTGAAGAACTGCCCTTTGGAAATCGCTGGCGTAAGGTTGAACGCCAATTTGGTAGTTTTTCATTTATTGGGGTTTGACGTAATATTAGGTATAGATTGGTTGTCTGAACACTGACTACATCGATTGTCGGAAAAAAAAAATTATTTTTGAGTTGCCTGGCAAAGAGAAGCTACGTTATGGAGGGGAGACGGTCAACTTTGTTTCCTCTATCGTGACGGCAAAGAGGGTAACAAAGGGTCTGAAAGGGGGAGCAGAAGTGTTTTTGTTAATGTCCTTAAATGCATTGGAGGGAATCAAAAGTATTGAAGATATCCCGACCATGAAAGATTTTCCTCGGGTATTTTCTGACAAACTACCTGGATTGCCCCCGGACCATGAAACCGAGTTCACCATTGAGTTGGAACCTGCTACGGCCCCAGTTCATAAAGACCCCTACCGAATGGCGCCAACGTAACTAAAGGTGCAAATTGAAGAGCTATTGGAGAAGGGATTTATAAGACCGAGTTCATTGCCATAGGGAGCCCCCGTCCTGTTTGTGAAAAAGAAGGAAGGAACGATGCGGATGTGTATCGATTATAGAGAACTTAACAAGGTTACTATTAAGAACATATACCTTGTGCCGCGTATAGATGACTTGTTGGATCAACTACAAGGAGCAATAGTATTCTCCAAGATTGATCTCAGATCAGGATACCATCACCTGAAGATTAAAGAGCAGGATGTGACTAAGACGGCTTTTCGAACCCGTTACGGACATTTTGAGTTCTTGGTTATGCCCTTCGGATTAACGAATGCCCCAACAGCGTTCATGGACTTGATGAACCGAATTTTTTGACAATATTTAGACAGTTTCGTCGTAGTATTTATTGATGATATTCTAATATATTCTCGAAATGACGGAGCACAAAGACCATTTAACGATTGTGCTGAGTATTGGCTTAGAGAGGTTAAATTCTTGGGCCACGTAATTTCAAGTCAGGGTGTAGCCGTGGATCCAGCCAAGATCAAGGCAGTAACAGAATGGCAAAGACCGACAAATGCTCATGAGATACGAAGTTTCCTTGGATTGGCAGGGTACTACAGGAGGTTTGTGGAAGGGTTTTCTAAGCTATCTAGCCCTTTGACAGCCTTGACTAAGAAAAATGCCAAGTATGTCTGGAGTGATCAGTGTGAGCTAAGTTTCCAAGAACTCAAGAAGAGATTAACTTCGGCACCAGTATTAGTAGTGCCAGAACCTCACAAGCCCTACGTGGTATACAGTGATGCATCGAAGATGGGCTTAGGATGCGTGTTGATGTAGGAGGGACGAGTAGTTGCATATGCATCTCTATAGCTCAAGGACCATGAATGAAATTACCCCACTCACAACTTGGAATTAGCAGCAGTAGTGGTCGCATTAAAAATTTGGAGACATTATTTGTATAGTGAGGAATGCGAGATATATATGGATCATAAGAGTCTCAAGCACTTGTTTAGTCAGAAGAATCTAAATATGAGGCAGAGGAGATGGATTGAGACTAATTGACTTTCAGTGCGGGATCAAGTACCACCCTGGAAAAGATAATGTGGTAGCGGATGCTTTGAATCGAAAGACTTGAGCGGAAGAGCCATCACTATTAACGGTTATGCGAAGCATGATGATTAAGAATCTGCCTGGAGAAGCAACATTGGCAGCAACGCAAGAAATTGTCTCGTTGACTGAAGAAGAAATTCGAGAAGAATAGCGAAAGGATACTAAGCTAGAAAAGATCCGACATAAACTGTTAGAAGGGCAAGGATCACCCCACTTTACGATATCAGACGATGAAACACTATATTTTGAGAAGAGGACAGTAATACTCGACAACCCAGAATTAAAGGAAAAGCTTATGAGGGAGGCGCATTGTACCCATTATACAGCTCACCCTGGGAGCACCAAAATGTATCAAGATCTAAAAGGAAAATTTTGGTGGGAAGGTATTAAAAAGAACGTGGCTACGTTTGTAGCAAAATGTTTGGTGTGCCAATTACTTAAGGCAGAGCATCAACGCCCAGCAGGAATGTTGCAGCCTTTGCCAATTCCGGAATGGAAGTGGGAAGATGTATCTATGGATTTCGTAGTCGGATTCCCGAGAACGTCAGCCGGAAAGAACACCATCTGGGTAATAGTGGATAGACTGACCAAAAGCGTTCATTTCCTGCCTATAGCGAACACAGATTCAATGGAAAAAATGGTAAAGGATTTATATGAAGGAGATAGTCTGTTTGCACGGTGTACCTAAGACAATTGTTTTGGATCAAGACCCCAGATTTACATTTCGTTTCTGGCAAAGTTTACAGAAAATGCTGGGATCTAATCTGAAGTTTAGCAGTGCCTACCACCCACAGGCGGATGGTCAGACAGAACGGACCATTCAGTCCCCAGAAGATATGTTGCGAGCCTGCGTATTAGACTCAAGCGGTGATTGGGAAAGTCTTATACCTTTAATCGAATTTTCTTACAACAATAGCTTTCAAGCTACTATCCAGATGGCACCATACGAAGCACTGTATGGTAGAAAATGTAGGTCGCCCTTGTACTGGGACGAAGTCGGTGAAAGTAGGGTGTTAGGGCCAAAATACCTACAAGAGGTCAGAGCTCAAGTGGAGATGATACGGGATAGAATGAAAATTGCCCAAAGTAGGCAAAAGAGCTATGCGGATCGATGAAGGAGACCATTGGATTTCTCAATTGGCGACTGGGTGTATATCAAGATCTCACCAATGAAGGGAGTAGCTCGGTTTGGCAGAAAAAGGAAATTAAGTCCCCGTTATGTTGGGCCTTATGAAATTATTGAGAAAGTTGGAGCAGTAGCTTATCGATTGGACTTGCCAGTGAGCCTACAAGGAGTCCACAATGTATTCCATGTATCATCTTTAAAGAGAAGTTTTGGTGAAGGACCCATGACGATAATGGACCCGAGTAATATTGGGCCATATCATATAAAGTTTTCTTATTTTATTTCTTAAATGTTCATCATGACTCGTAACAATACTTACATGACGACATGTAACATGGACTTTTCTTAAAAATGGACGTCATGACTTATGACGACACGTATGTGACAGAATGCAAAGTACATGCAAACTTAGACTAGTGACATGCATGTTTCATGTTTTCATAAAGCATATGACATAGAAAAGAATGACACAAAACCTACATACACATATGTTGCCTAATTTCATAACGTCAAGCTTAACAAATAATACATATGAAACTAAATAAAATATTAAATTTTTATTTAATCAAGAGATGGCCGAATGGAAAACATTCTTAATTATTTATTCTTTTTAACTAATTCAATCTCAAGCCCACAAGTTTGCATAATTTCATGACTTCAATATTTTTAAGTGTTTCTTGAACTATTCTTATATATAAAATTTTATTTTTATTTTATTTTATCTTTTTATGATAATAATTCTTAAAAATATCCTCATAATATATTAAGAGTCTTTCCATACTTGTTGAAAATATTATCAATTAATTCACTAGAAGTTTTAAATTGAAGGAAAACATCCTTTTTTTTTAAGAATTCACCTACTGTGACGACCCAAGACTTTCCTTTCATATTATTGAATTTAATATTTATTTTGATTGAGTGGTTAATTGAGTAATTAGATTAATTATATTGAAAGGTGAGAAAAAGGGGAATGGGCTTAGGATTAGGACTTTGAAACTTAGGACGAGTTATTGGGCCTAGGAAGGAATGGCAAGCCCACAAACCAATAAGGATGACCCATGACCCACCAAACCCTACCCATGGAACACTTGTCACCCATAGGAAAACCCTAGTAAGTCAACTACAACTAGTAGGTGAAAATGAGAAATTACCATTAGGTGAGAGTTGACTAGTGGGTGAATGGGGAGGTTGAGTGAAGAATCTTGTAGAAGGATTTTTCCTTTTATTGGAATATTTTTGGAAAGTACTAAGGTATGGCCTATTTTACCTTGACTAGTGCATGACATGCTTAGTGGAGTGACACTTGTGCAAGGGCGTGGAAAGTGGAGGAGAAGGAATGGGGAGGGCATTCGGACTATGTAGTTGCCGAAACCCTTAGGGGTTTTTCCCATGCTATTCTCTCCAATCTAGGAAAATGATCATCATGGGATCATATAAGAGGGAAGTGACAAGGTGATGGGCAAGTGAGTAGAGCTGTCATGAGGAAAAAGGAAAAGGAAAAGAAAGAAGAAAGGCAAGAAGGATCCAGGTAGGTTGCCGTGTGCACCACTTGGGAGTTTCCTAGGATTGCTTGCAAATCTAGTGAAAAGAGTACCTTAGACTTGTGTAAGGAATAAAGTACATGAGGTAAGGTGTGTAAGAGGTATGGTGGTGTAAGAGAAATGAGTGGAGATTGCTTGAAATAGAAGTAAACTAGGAATGGAGGGAGGGAGCATTTCGGATGCCATGTGCAACCAATGCATGGCCAGTTCATGCAAGCTCTTGTTCCAAGAGGTAAGGCCATGGAATCTTACGGATTGACTTGAGAGTGGATGGTTGAGTGTGTCATAGGGTTGAGATGACAAGAGAATGAGGCATGAGAGAGGAGGAGGTTTCGGTGGAAGCTTTGGAAGACAAAGGGGATCCGATTGATCACTTTCCCTCATTTTCCATGATTGTTTTCTTTTCCCATGCAACCACCCATGCCTAGTCTTGTGTCTTTCAAATCAAGGTATGGTGAGATGTCCTTGACCCCTAGAAAGAAGTGTATGGCCGAAACTCTTGAGGATACCATCGCTCACTTAGCCAACTCACAAACACACACACACACAAGTTCTTTCTCTCTACCTCTCGGCCAAGCACCACTTCTCCCTCAACTTTCATTTGTTCTACCTTCTTCTAACTTCTAAACCTCACTATATCCTTAGAAGAAAAGAGTTAGAACAATTATTTTGAGAAGGAATTGCTTTTGAAGAGGTAAGTGCATTCTTATCCTACCTCTAGCAATCTTAGTATACCTTTGAGTGAATTTGGTTGCTTTGTTTGTTTCTTTTGTATGTATGCTGAAAATGAAACCTTTTAGAGGAAAAACTTGCCATGTTTAGTTTAGTAAGAATCCATGTTTAAGTTGTGTTAATTTCCTAAGTTGAGAAGTTAAAATGATATGTGGTTTAGTTAGTTATTTGACATGAAGTGGAATGAAGGAAATGCATGCATGATTGAAGGTTTACTAGCATAAAGTTGGATGATGCCTTAGTGTTATTTATTTAGTAGTAAAAATCCATGTCTAAGTTTGAATACCTTGTTAAGATTAAAGATTATTTCATGTGGAGAATTTGAATATTTGATATGAAAGGAGAATACGGTATGATCAACAAGTTAAGTAAAGGTGAAAATATATGTTTAAAACTTTGGGGATGAAAATGTTGAGTTATGCATGCATATATATTGAATTTAAGGACTCCTTTGGTGGAAATCATTGATTTAAGTATTATACTATGCTATGGTGATATGTTTAAAATTTTGGAGACATTAGATGCATATGAATGAAATGGTTACATTATCATGATTGAAGGTTTTCACTAAAACTATTGAGTGAATTATCTTAGAAGAAAAAGTGAATAAAATAACACATTAAGAGACCCAGAACTTTCGGCCAAGCCTTGTTTTAGGGTTAGGATAATACATTTAAAAGATTGGAGTTGAACTAGAGTGCTTGGAGGAAATTAGAAGACAAAAAGCTAGGAGAGTGTAAAGGGTGGGTCTCGGCCCAACCCTAGTGGGAAGGGGCCGAGTACCCCTAGGTGCATTGGAGGCCCATTATAGCATTTTGGGAAGAAAAGGAATAGGATTATGAGGTGCGAAATGTTTAAAAGAGCTTAACGTAGGATAAGCATCATGTTCGTCACCTATTGCATATGTTCCATGACATGAGTCTCACATCTCATGAATATAGTATGAAAATCATGTTTTCAACATGTTTTTAAAAAAAAAAAAAAACTAATTAAGGTTTTATAAGAACCCCAAAGGCTGGGACGGGGTAGTGTCCCAGTGGAACTCCTTGTTCACTCAGGAGTGACTAAAGTCGAGTGAAAGCCCCTAGGTCGACAAAGATTCTTTGGCAGACCATGTATGGCTCCAAAAGGATGTCCGGAGCGTGGTCGCACCTAAAGTTAGTGGGTGCCTACAGAAAGGTTTGGGCCTCAGCCTCACCGATATAGAAAAGTTTGTAGTTGCTCGGTGAGTGATCAATCGCCAAGTGATGAAGGGCTCGAAAGGGCGCGAAACGTAGCTACTTAGGTTTGATACGGTCGCCGGGTGCTACAGTAACTAGGAGGAACACATGGTGCGTAGGGGAACCGTGAGGTGTCCAACAGAGGTCATGACAAAAGATGGGCTTTCGGGCCAAATATGATATAATAAGTGGCGTCTAAGATAAGAAAAAAATGAAAAATATTTGTGGAAAGAGGAATTTTGAAAGAAAACTCCATTGTTTTGTTTTCTGAGAGTACGAACAAGTATATGAAAAGAATACAAACGGAAAAAAATAAATTTTAAGATATGAGCATGAGCTTGAGCATGTGCATATCGTGAAGTCATGAGTCTCATATTGTATTAAGTATGTTGACTGTCTGCTATTCATTTAACTGTATGCTTAAATTACTTTTGTTATGATATAAATGTGCTTACTGAGATTTCTCCCGAAATCTCACCCCCTGTTTATTTCTCTACTATCACCCTTTTGGGATGATAGAAGTAGTCGCAAGTGATGACAACCATGACAAGTACGACCCCACAGACGATGTCTCGGACCCCCACGGGACCGACTGAGCCCATTACTTCCGAGCTAGTGACTCTAGACTATATAAGCCGCTAGGCGGCGGAGTCACTAGCTCTGGCTACGTACATATATGGCGTACGCCTTATCGGGTGTTGTATAGTTCTAGGCGTGGACGATTCCCTCCACATGGGTCGCCTTTATGAGTCATCCTCCGGGATGAGTTGTGAGGTGGGACCGGCCTTGGAGTTGGACCGTCTCCGTTACGGCCCAAACTTCAAAAAAATTAAGAAGGAACCATTGTACTAGGACGTGATAGCTGGGGATCCTCCATGCAGCTTTTGTATTTACTTGCATGTATTTTGGTCTTCCATTGTTTTGGAAGAATGAACACTTGTAAAGGATCCTCATGTTTATATTAATAGTCATGTAATATTTTGGGATGTTATTGTATTAAGCCATGTGATACACTCTTAGAAAAGGTTTGACCTTTATTCGCTGTGAAATAAAAAAAAAAAAAATCCAGTACACGATAAGACAAGGGGTGAACTTCCCTGTGATGCTCATCGCCGACGTCACAGTTTGCGTACGATCCCAAGCACAGGCTGGGGCGCCGACACCTACTCTATTTCGTGACTTAATTCTAGTTTCGTCCATCATATAGTTCTTATCTCTTAAAATGTAAATTATAAAAGTTGTAGATCTATGTCTTATATTTTCATAACCTTTTGAATCAATCAATTTTAATATCACACTAATAAGTTATGACCATTTTACTGAAAGATGTTAAATCTGTCTACTTAACTCCTTTGGAGTCCGAAAGTTACTAAGATTGTTCTATCATTTTTTTCCAAATCATGACCTCATATTTTCACATATTCCTCTTATTATATGATCATAAAACATATGCATAAGGTTCCAAAATTTTTTCTAGTATTTTTCCACAACAAAAACCACTCCATAATTCAAGAACATTCAAGCTACTTCATAAATAATACATGGGCCTAAACAAGCATCAAATAGGTATCAAACTAAATCTAAAAATTAAGCCACTTATACCACACTAAGAGTATGTTAAGAAATGCACTTAAAATTTTTTTCAAGGCTAAAAAACTAGTTTTGAGTTGATTTTGCACCACACTTCTCTGCAAGACTCTTACTTAGCTTCTTTTTGATGTGTGTGTGTTGTGAGTGCAATTTCTTCTATTTTTCTTAGCTTTCTCTCAAGGAAATCGTGTGTCTTCTCTAAAAGGAAGCAAATGAAAGTTTAAGGGTCTATTTATAGGAGGGAAAACTTTGCTTAAGGACTGGAAAGGGCAGGGGTATTTCAGCAACCCCTTTGGCTGAATGGGTGACCTGTCCCTCCTAAATCTTAGGCCTTATTATCACCCCTTAATCTCATGATTTCCTAAGGTTTTCATCTCATGGCTAGGCTTCCTCCATATCTAAAATAGTCCTAGATCAATGGTTAAAAAAGATTACAACACATAGATAAAACAAATCAAACAAAATCTAGCAAGATCTGGAAATATCTTGGATGAAATCAGTCCAGCCACTTGGCCTTTGGCTGGCTCCCATGATTTCTACCTCCTTTCTTCACCTTTTACCACATGTTCCAGACCTCCTTGACACCCTTAGGACCTCTTGGAAGAATCGCCTTAAGGCTTGGTTGACGATTGGTTAAGAATGGAGGGGATAGTTGGCTGGTTTGGTTGGTTCTCCTCCAATCAGATTTTGTTCCCACTTCTTCCATGATTATAAAAACAATTTCTTCTAGAAACTCTTCCACCACCATATACAAACATTTTTACACATATCTAGAAGATAAAAATACAGAGAACCAATCAAATTGAGGCTCCTAAAGTAGGTCGGTGGTTTGATTTATTTTCGGGCTTCAGTTTACGCTTAAATCTGATCAGTCCACTTCCAGCCCAGTTAAAACATTGATACACTTCGCTTCTTCAAAAGCTCCAAATACTAAAGTTTTAGATAGTCGTCTTAGTGATCCATAGGCTTTTAAATCACCTCAAGCTTCTATTAAAGGAAAGAATAAAATGCTTGAAACAAATTTAGTAAAACCATCAGATGATTTATTAAAATCAGCAGATGTATATGTCACTCATTTTGATGTTTGTAATTTCTTTAAAGATCCTAATGGTAGTATTGATCACCTAATTGGAGATGGCAGTGTTCCACTCAATTAATGTATGTCTGGCTGACTGTGCTACAACTCACACAATTCTTAAAGATAAGAAATATTTCAAAATCTAACACTAAGCAAAGCTTAAGTCCATATCATATCAGGTTCATCAGATTTAATTGAGAGCTTCGGAAGAGCATATATTGTATTGCCAGGCACCAAATTTTGTATTGATGATGCTTTATTCTCTTCACAATCCAGAAGAAATTTATTGAATTTCAAAGAGATATATCGTAATGATTACCACATTGAAACGACCAATGAAGGCAGTAAAGAACATCTTCTTATTACTACAATAATATTGGGCTAGAAGCTTGTATTAGAAAAACTGTCTGCTCTATATTCTAGATTGTATTATACAAAAATGAGAACAATTTAATCATATGTGGTAGTGTACCAGAAGTGCATTGACCCCAAAGTAATTATGATTTGGCATGATCGTCTTGGACATCCGGGATCTATAATGATGAGACGAATTATTGAAAATTTGCATGGGCATCCCTTAAAGAATCAAAAGATATTTCTGTCCAACAAATCTCCATGCTCTGCATGTTCTCAAGGTAAGTTGATTATCAGACCATTTCCCTCAAAAGTTATTGTTGAATCTCCATCCTTTTTATAAAGGATTCACGGAGATATATGTGGGCCTATACATCCATCAAGTGGATCATTTAGATACTTTATGGTTTTGATTGATGCATCTAGTCGATGGTCACATGTTTTTCTGCTTTCTACTAGAAATGTTGCGTTAGACTTCTTGCTCAGATAATCAAACTACGAGCACAATTTCCTGAGTATCCAATTAAGACCATTCGATTGGATAATGTAGGTGAATTTTCATCTCAAGCTTTTGATAATTATTGCATGTCAATAGGAATAGATGTTGAACATCTTGTTACTCATACACATACTCAAAACGGTTTAACTAAATTTTTGATCAAAAGGTTTCAGCTAATCGCTAGACCTTTACTTATGAAATCAAGACTTCCTGTTTCGGCTTGGGGACATGCTATACTTCATGCAGCATCATTAATTCGCATTAGACCATCTGCATATCATAAATATTCTCCATTACAGCGTGCATTCGGTCAACAACCAAATATTTCTCATCTTCGTACTTTTGGATGTGTTGTATATGTTCCAATTGCACGTCCACAACGTACAAAAATAGGTCCTCAACGTAGACCTGGGATATATGTTGGTTTTGATTCTCCATCTATTATCAGATATCTTGAGCCCTTACAGGGGATATGTTTAAAGCACATTTTGAGGATTGTCACTTTGACGAATCCACTTTTCCATTAATGGGTAACGAAAAGTTAGTGCCTGAATCATGACAAGTAATTAGTTGGGATAATAAAACCCTATCTCAATTTGATCTTCCTAAAAATGAATGTAAACTGGAAATTTAGAGGATTATTTATTTACAAAATGTTGCAAATCAATTACCGCATATATTTACTGACACTAAAGGTGTAGTAAAATTTTATATTCCTACGGTTAATGCTCTAGCAAGGATTGAAGTCCCTGAAAGATAAATTGTCCAAACAGCAATAAGTGAGTCTAAGACACACCTAAAACGTGGAAGACCTATTGGTGCAAAATATAAAAATTTTCAAAAGAAAAGGATACAAAATGAATTTGGTGTTCTTGAAGAACACATACCCGCAATACAGGCTAAAAATATAATTGATGCTCTAGAAGAGGTTAAATCTCCTATCCTAAAATCTCCTGAAAATGGACTTCCTGAATAGGTGTTTCATGAAATATTTTTCCCTGAAGAGGAACAGGTACCTGAAAATAATGAGATCTCAATATATTTCATGAGTACTGTAGAAATTCTGGATAGAAATAAAACTATTTTCAACAACATATTTTCATATAAAATGGCCCTTGACATTACCAGAAGTAATGAAGAAAGTGTGCCAAGAACCGTCGAAGAATCTCAACGTAGAAATGATTGGCCAAAATGGAAAGCAGCCATTGAAGCTGAATTAAATTTGCTAGCAAAGCGTGCAGTATTTGGACCTGTTGTCCAAACACCAAAGGGTGTAATGCCTGTTGGATATAAGTGAGTATTTGTACGAAAACGCAATGAGAAAAATGAAATTGTGCGGTACAAAGCATGGCTTGTCGCACAAGGTTTCCTGCAAAAACCCAGGATTGATTATGAAGAAACATATTCTCTTGTTATAGATGCAATCAAATTTAGATTTTTTATTAGTCTGGTTGTTACAAAAGGATTAGAAATGCGGTTGATGGATGTGATCACTGCATATTTATATGGATCCTTAGACCATGACATATATATAAAAATCCTTGAAAGATATAAAATGCCTAAAGCATCTACAAGTAAATCTAGAAATATATACTCTATTAGACTACAAAGATCTTTATATGGGTTGAAACAATCTGGACGCATGTGGTATAATCGCTTAAGTGAATATCTATTGAAAGAAGGATTTGAGAATAATCTTATATATCCATGTATTTTTATTAAGAAATCAGAATCCGAATTTGCCATTATTGCGGTTTATATTGATGACTTAAATACTATGGGAACTCTTGAAAAGATCTCAAGAACCGCTACATATTTAAAGAATGAATTTGAAATGAAAGATCTTGGCAAATTAAAACTTTGTCTTGGCCTACAGCTCGAGCACTTGCCAAATAGAATTCTTATTCATCAGTCCATGTATACTATGAAAGTCCTAAAAGACTTTTATATGGACAAAGCTCATCCCCTGAGTACTCCAATGATTGTTCGAACACTTGATGTGAAGAATGATCCATTTTGTCCTTGTGATGACGATGAAGAAATTCTTGGTCCTAAAATACCATATCTTAGTGCAATTGGAGCTTTGATGTATTTTGCAAATTGCACTAGACCTGATATTACATTCTCAGTTAATCTACTTACAAGATATAGTTCTGCACCAACTCGAAGGCATTGAAATGGCATTAAACATATCCTTCGTTACCTTCATGGTACGGTTAATATGAGATTATTTTATCAACGTGGATCAAGTCCACAATTGATTGGGTATGCAAATGTAAATTATCTTTTAGATCCACATAGAAGTAGATCTCAAACTGGATATTTATTCACTTATGGAGATACTGCCATATCATGGAGATCTGTTAAGCAGACACTATCTGCTACATCTTCGAATTACTCAGAGATCATTGCTATTCATGAAGCAAGTCAAGAGTGTATTTGGCTGAGATCAGTAATTCAACATATTCAAGAAAAGTGTGGACTTCCTATGATCAATGATAGCCCAATAGTTTTATATGAAAATAATACTGCTTGTATCACTCGAATTAGAAGAGAATATATCAAAAGTGACAGAACCAAACATATTTCACCTAAATTCTTATATACCCACGAACTCCAAAAAAATTGTGAAATTGATGTCAAATAGATACGATCAAGTGATAATCTGGCAGATTTACTCATGAAGGCATTACCAACTGCGACATTCAAGAAAATTGTGCAAAATATTGGAATGCGAAGACTTAAAGACCTGTAGTCATGCACTTTCTAGGGGGAGAGTAAATATCTTGAAGACTTGTGCTGATTGTACTCTTTTTCCTTCGCTGAGGTTTTGTCCCACTGGATTTTTCTTTGCAAGGTTTTAATGAGGCAATCTTAAAGCACTTGTGGATATATAAGAAGACTGTACTCTTTTTTCTTCGCCATTGGTTTTTCTTCCCACTGGGTTTTTCCTTAGCAAGATTTTAACGAGGCAGATTCTTTATGGGCGGTCATTCAAGGGGGAGTGTTATGAAATCGTCGGTCGCCGTCCCCTTTAGCCCACCAAATTATGTGAATGACCGCACTACTATTATTTTAAATCTTGTATAGTGACTTGCATAGTAATTTCAAGGCCTATAAATATGGGTTTCAGTTGTTATGAAATTCATAAGAAAATATATAAAAAAAAAAAAAAGTTTTAGAGAGTTTCAAAAAAGAGTTTCTTCTTTTCTCTTGCAATAGTAGTTCCTTTTTAGTTTTATAACACTATCCATGTATTAGCAATTAAACTCAACTACTTTTTTATTCCATTTTCATCCCTCTGTTTTATTGGTTTCCATTTGTGCTCACTGCTCCTGTGTATGCCTTTGTTGGGCTTGTTTTATTTAATGGGACAAAATAGTAAAAGTTGCTATTGATAGTATTTTTTCACCTGTTTTCCATGTTGTCTCGTTGCCCAAATGCATTTTGCAAATACCTAGTTGAAACGTTTTTTTCTTCTTTTCCTTTATAATTGATATCCACTATTTAGTCTTTGGAGGAATTGCTTTTCCATTTTGTTACATCAAGGTTTGGTTCTCAGTCATGCTGGATTTGAGAGATGGGATGTCGGTTGATTGATGGGAGCTACAGAGGAGATCAGGTCAAGTTTGGAGGGCAGAGCACAAGGAGAAATTGGGAGAAATAGGTTGGTCATATTCGATTCACCCTCTTGGTTTATTATGCTTGGTGGAGGGATATCATGAAGTTGGTGGTAGAGGGGATATTGTGCACGGACCCATAGTATTTGGGCATCTTTTTGTTCATTCTCATTGCAACTGGCCATTATGCCATGAGTATTTTTTGGTTATCGATTTTTTGTGTTTCTAGCACTCACTTCTTATTCATTCTCTCTAGCTGAATTCTAAACAAAATTTAAACATACTGAATTCCAGACATCATGTTTATGCCAACATCTCTCCCTCTTGCCGCTGGTCTTTCAGTAAAGGGTAATACTCTTACTATTTTCTTACCATTTCTTTATTATTTTTAGTGTATTTAAAATTTTTATTTTTTTTACTATTTTCTTTTAGGTATGTTTTTAACATACTTAATCATTAAGAAAATATTTAAAAATATTCATCTTCGCTAGAAAAAGAGTAGTACAAGAGTAGCAAAAAGGTGGTAAGGGTATGATTATTTTTTGACAAAAGTCTCTCTCTCTCTCTCTCCTCTCTCTCTTGTTTGGATATATGAAACTACCCGGACACACATCTCTCGTGCCGAAACGTCAAACAAACCACTGGCTCTAAAATCCTCATCTTTCTCTCTCTCTCTCTCTTTAATTTTTTCAAGAATTCAGAAAACCTAGAAAGTAGGAGGAAGAAACTTTGCAACTAACAAGAAAAATGAGTTTTTTCTAATTGAAAATGAAGCAATAACACCTCATTCCTTTCAACTCAAAACACTGATTCAACGTTTTATTTACTTAGGCTTCATTTGTTTTCATAGATGGAATTAGTTAGATAAGATGAATTCAGATAAAAATGAAAAGTTGAATAAAATATTGTTAAAATATATTTTTTAATGTTATTTTTATTTTGGAAATTTGAAAAAGTTATAAAGATTAGATGAGATGCGATGAAAAGTTTTGTGAAAGTAAACGAGTCCTTAGTTTTTGTTGTTGTTGCTTTCGGTTGGACTTTCTTCCTAAGTTACCCACTGGTTAAGGTACAAATAGAGGGTTTTCTTTAGTTTTTGTACTATTTTCTTACTCTTCTTTCTTATTTTCTTATTTTTTGGGTCCAATATGTCAATTAAGGAGGTTGGAATTTGTGTGAATAGATGGCTTAGAATTCTGGATGAAGCTCTATTAAAATTAGGGATATATTTATTGGGTTTAATTTGTTGACAAATCATTGAATCGAAAAATGAAGCAACATCACTTTTTAAGTTCATAGTAGTGCGAAATTGTCTTGAATCTCTTGAGATGTGATCAAAGGCCATTCGTTACCAATGATATCATGTGTTGTTTCATTGCCAAGAAAAAAAAAATCACTCTCTTCTTTTCCATTGCTGAGATAATCTATTGAAATGCATCCTTATATGCTTTTGAGAATGTGACTGGTGGGGGTGTTCATCTAGATCCCAGTTTTTCCTAAATCCGATTTTAAACCCAAAAAATCGAACATTCAAATGGATATTTGAATTAAAATATTCACCCGGATTTGGTTATGAATTTGAATTTCAATATGGTTTTCCGTAACCAGATTTAGTTTAACCTAGTAAAACACTAACCTAAGCCTCAACTTTTGAAATTGAACCTCTCAAAACCCTAAGCCTCTCTCTAAACTCTCAATCTCTCATTGGTGTAACTCCCTCAACTTGAAGCATCTCTTGTTCTGGAGAACTGTCTCAACTTGAAGCATCTCTTCATCTCTTGAAATCGACAAGAACCCTAGTCATTTGTGATTATGAGTTGTCGATTGCGAGTCTCCAAAACCTAAGGTATGTTAATCTCTCTCTCTCTCTCTCTCTCTCTCCTGGTTTAGTTGGATTCCTTTTTCTGGGTTTGTATTTGATTTTCACTTGGGTGTGTTTGGGTTTGTGTTTTATTTTCGCATGAGTATTTGTTAGTTCTATGATACATCAATATTATCTAATTCATTGTATGATTTGAAGAAAGCTGTTTACTAATCCAAAAAAATCATGAGAAAACAAAAACCCAGTAAACTACTTAGGGAAAGCTAGAATTGAATAAGAAATACTTTAGTTTTAATTTCATTTTGCATGATTTGGGTTATCTCACTGACTCAAGAAATTCCCTTTCAGTCTACTAATCTCTATGGAGGTAGGCATCACTCAAGCACTTTCAAACAAAGATCACTTCCATTTATTCACCTACCTGTATTTCATTTTGCACGATCGGATTCTCATTTAGTTTTTGGGAAAGCAGAGCAATATTTCAATCTTTCTCATTAAATGTTATGAATCAACGTTATTTTAAATTAAGTACTCCTGTAATCTCGTTGCCCTTAACATGCCTCCTATGTTAATAAATACTTATTGTCCTTTTATCTTAGCCTTCATTGGTCTTGAGGCATGGCATCACATTTACTTCTTGATTTTCCTACTTGCAAGAGATGAAATTGCTCCCCATGCTCTCTCGAAAAATTCTATTTTCATCTCACATACCACATATGATCATATGTTTTTTTATTTCTTTTCATAATAAATATATAGTATATAGTTGTATTCAAATTTTCTTAGATTCTAGCTTTATATGCTTGTTGGCAGAACGTGTTGGCTTGTTGCACAACATTTAAGGGTTTTTGCCAAAAATGGTTCTTATGGCTAAAAATAGGATTTTCGTGGATAAAGTGTTTTTCCCACCAATTTGACTCATGGGATATCCATCGCATATAACTCGTAGTAAAAGAGCATTTGCCACTGGCCATATACTTTCGTGTGATTAAAAAAAAATGAAGATGTATGGCATATGTAAACTTCTATGTGTGCATGTTTTGATTGCAATTTTCTAGAGATTTGAAGTCAGTGTTAAAAGCAAAGAATGTTGCGGTGAGTATTTTCTATGTTCACACTCAAAACTCAAACAATCAAAAACAGAACATACCAAGAAGTCAAGCAAGAGAAAGAGATTAGCGTCGTCAGTGGCTGGGGGGAGGAGACGATGCAGGGCAATGGCATTGAGGTGGCTCACAGTGGGCCTAGCAGTAGATCTAGACAATGATGAGGAGAACACTGATAGGGAGATGGAGCGTGCAAGGACAGTGAAAGCTAGGCTTAGGCTGGGGGGAAAGGGAGGAAGAGGGTCATCAGCAGGGTGGGGGACTGCTACAGGTGGTACGGCTCAGCAGTTGCCGGCAGAGCTAGCTCGTGACGGCAAGGAACCAAGTCAGGGAAAGAGGAAATTGGTTTGTGCTTGTCTCGGAGAGAGAGAAAAGGAAGAGAGGGAGGCGTGGGTGGTTGGGTCCAGTGAAATTAAGGTGCTAGGTGGTGGCAACATGGCTGCGACAATGGCTTGGGGTGGAGTCAAGAAGAGAGAGACCGAATGGGGAGGGTGTTGCCGATGCCCCCGTTTACGTTTGGGATTGGACATAAATCGAGACATCGGGGATAAACAAGACAAAGAATTTGCCATTGGCCATTTATTTTCGTGGCAAATAGATCTTTTTTCCCACAATATTTTTCGTGGTAATAGTCAATTTTGCTCGTGGGAATAAAATTTAAAAATATTATAGCCTTGTGGCTATTATCCATTTTCTACAAAATCTTGTCGTAGTTAACAAGTTTGCACTATGACACAAATCGTGGTAAAAATACATTTAGCACTGTGATCTGTCTTATTAACTTGTAATAAATGCTCTTTTACCACCAAATCTAATCGTATGCACTTCTATATGCGCACAGGGAAGTTTCATAGCAAAAAGTATCCTTTTGTGGGCAAAAGTATTTGCCACGAGTTGTAAAAATCATAAAACAACTTCATAATATAAGTTAAAAAATTATATATAAAGCTTGGAGATTAAAATTGATACTAATAACAATTTCAAAACAACAACTAAAATTATGCCAACATGTTTATAAGAAAAACTCCCAATTAGAACCCTAGTACAAGATATATTTTGACACGTGAATATATGCAAATGATCATTCATAATTTCATATATCTTACTCTAAGGAAATTTCCCAGTAAACAAGGATTCTAAAGGAGATGGCTCGGATGAATGGGTGGAGGTCAGGCCCAAGAAAAAAGGGAAAGCAGGAGAGAGGACCAGCAACCTTCAGTCTGTTAAGGAAGGTAGTGAGAAAAGAAGTCCCAATTGTAGGAGTAGCTACTTGTTTTATGGCTTTAATTTGAGCTTCAGATCCTGAATCTCCATAAATGGGTTTGACTGGTTAAAGTGACCAACACATTCTCCCTATAGTGGATCTGTTGGACTCTTGCAAAATATGAAAAGCAAAATAGTTGGCTGAAGATGACACCTCTCCCTAGTTGCCTATTCACCCAGACAACCAACACTCAGGCATTTACAGGGAACCTTTCCATAATCATAGTCGTGACAACCCTAGAATCAACTCAAACCTTTCGACCAACTCTGCCCAAGCTCTTTCTTTGGTTTCGCTTCCAACTAAGGCTAAGAGACTTGAATAGTAAACCTGGTCAAAAGAAAAAGCCGCCCTAGTGAGTGTTGAAACTGTTACCAGTAAACCCTACAGAAGTCCCTCGCAATTTAGCAAATCAAATAGATCATTCCGAACCTTTTCCTCATGTCGCTACCAGCTACAGATCAGATATGACCGGTTGAAGAAAGAAGAAAAGATCGTTACGCCTTTGTATGACGGATTGATTGATAGCAGGATCAATCATGTTTAGTTTAACTATAACACGTTAGCAAATAGAATAGAGTCATCCATATTACTACTATAAATTATAATTCATTAATTTAAGGTACTTGATCATACATTGACATCCCATTTAAACATATGGATCTTGAAATGTTAGTACTTAGACATGAAAAAATGTCCCTGGGTTGGCAGTAGGACCATGTATGCCCAATGGGTGTCAATAGACTTCCTTAACAGCCCCCACAGCTATATATTACTCCTTATCTCATCCTTGCCAAGACTTGAATGCAAAATGGGTAAACATATTACGAGGGTTATTTCTCCATGCAATGCGACATTATCTAAGGAAGCAACCCTTAATGATTAATAAAATATCATTCTCAGCCACTTACACAAATTAATTTAACATTAACCTAAATAGACATAGTCAAACCACAAATTAATATTTCAAGTTGGGATGTATTATCTCTACCCTTAACAGTGAATTAAGTAGACCCTCTCAGCCACTTAATTGAGTCAAGATTATCCCAAACCCGACATCAATTTAACCCCAATATGACAAGAAAATTAATAGCTAGTGCTAGCATTAATAGTTAGAAAATTAATAGCTAGTGCTAGCATCAACATTTATCTAAACAACCACTTAAATTAGTTATGTACACAATACTCTATACTTTTTGTAAAAGTTAATAATGACCTCAAACTCATAACCTGCCATAAAGATTATATAACCCTTTATCAATATAAAGCAGCCATTTACCTGCCATTTTAAATTAACTCTAGGTCCCATTTGGTCTTATGTGTAAGTAGCACATTTAAACAAGTAGAGCTGCACAAGCCTTCTGTTTTTGGAGGCAGTTCAAACTGCTGATTATACATAGTATTAGGTACACGCTATTCATTCCAATTAGTTCTTATGCCATCTATTCCTATGTCACAGATTGTTACCATTTCAATTTCCAAATAAAAACTAGATGATATTATAAACTACTCATTATACAAGACACAAAATGGACCTCAAAATTTTATTTTACTCAAATGGATGTGCACACAAGTCAGTAACAGTATATTTGTCATACTTCCAGTGTGAAGAAAATGAAACTTACAATTAGTGTAGCAGTATATGCTTTTCACCAAAAAACTGCCATGTGGCTGTTTGGATTATCATCTTGTTTATAGCAACCTCACATCAAGTGGGGATATGTCATCCCTAACAACAACATACCTGAAATTTAGACATGATTCCTCTCGACTAAAATAAATAGGAATGTATATTGGAAATTGTTATCACTACGTACCATGAGAACCCAAAGCGTCAATTGGAAACCAGCCAAGATTATCACAACCTAACCTCCCAACAAAGCCACTATTTAGGCACATCAAAATATTAGTCATCAATTGATAGATAGTTTGATGAATTTATCAATCAAGAACTATCAGCAAGACACAGAATGGAGTATACTCCCCATCACCAAAAGCTGAACCTATGTGTCTAACATGCATTCTTTCTTTTTTTCTTCTATTGAATTCTAGTTTGAAATGATAATTAAGCAAGCATGATTGCTGTCTTTAAGTTTCTACCCAAAGAACACGACATTGACAATGATAGTAACATATGAGCCTATATATATAAACCACAAATCAACAGGTTTGAACCTTATATACGTAAGAATAAATAATAGTAGGTCTCTTCAACTCATGCTCAGACACTTTGCAATTTTATACTCCATAACTAGTTTATTGGTAGGGGGCGTTCTAGCACGATGCTTCAATATGGGTGCCACAATGATAATTGGATAAAACAGTAGAAATGTATTGAATGAGATCAACAAAATAATAAGATGTGTATAAGCATTTTGTAGAAGTATCTTAGTGTACAACCAAACTATATGGAAACACAAAAAATTACATAGGAAAATCAAATGCATAAAGTATCTCTTTTATTTGGGTAAGATATATGCAAAAGTAAATTAGTGTAAATACTTCATGCTTCTCAGGTTTTGGTATAATTCTATGTTAAATGGGTCCTGATTGCATATTAGGAATGATTTATCTTTTCTTGCTAAATGAATACATATATAGTTCCGTATCTAGCCCATTAGGAATGACTTATCTTTTACAAACTAAGTAGCTAACACAACCATCAATATACCAGTAAAAATGCTAGAAGTATCCTATGATAAAAGCAACAATAATGAACTATTCAATATAGACCCTGGGCATAATATACTCTTACTATATATACTCTTACTATGATAAAAGCTAACTAGCATTTAACATGATAAAAAATGCTAGAAGTATCCTATGATAAAAGCATACAAGGTACAATAATATAAGCCCAAGTGTGCAAGCACTACTTAAGAGCATTTAACATGATACATGCACAGAATGATTGATCAGAGTTCTAAAAACCTGTTGCTTTATAAAAAAATAAAATAAAAAGTTTACACAACATAGACTGCAGCTTTAACCACTGTGTAAAAAACAAACAACCAAAAACAAAGTATTCCTTGATAAGTAACTATAACAAAAATTTCATCAGCTAAGGAATTTTACTAATAAGCAGCAAACTTTCATCACTTCAGGCTCTGAGAAAAAACCAAATAGTCTTATGAAACAGAGAGTAAGAAAAACGCGAAGGAAAAAATAAATAAAGAGAAGAAAAAGGGGAAATATATACTAACTTGGCCATTGAGCAGTCTTCAAGCTGTTTGACATTCTCTTGGCCTACCATAGCTCACTCTTCAATCTGTTTCACTCTTTCATGTGATTAAAAAACGATGAAAATGTATGGCATATGTAAACTTCTATGTGTGCGTGTTTCGATTGCAATTTTCTTTAGATTTGAAGTCAGTGTTAAAAGCAAAGAATGTTGCAGTGAGGATTTTCTATGTTTACACTCAAAACTCAAACAATCAAAAACTAAACATAACAAGAAGTCAAGCGAGAGAAGGAGATTAGCGTTGTTGGTGGTTGGGGGGAGGAGGCGACGCACGACAATGGCATTGAGGTGGCTCACAGTGGGCCTAGCGGCAGATCTGGCCCATGATGAGGAGAATACCAATAGGGAGATGGAGCGTGCAAAGACAGTGAAAGCTAGGCTTAGGCTGGGGGGAAAGAGAGGAAGATCGTCATCAGCGAGGTGGGGGACTGCTACAGCTGGTATGGCTCAGCAGTTGGCGGCAGAGCTGGCTCACGACGGCAAGGAACCGAGTCAGGGAAAGAGGAAATTGGTTTGTGCTTGTCTCGGGGAGAGAAAAAGGAAGATAGGGAGGCGTGGGTGGTTGGGTCCAGTGAAATTAAGGCGCTAAGTGGTGGCAACATGGCTACGACAATGGCTTGGGGTGGAGCCGAGAAGAGAGAGACCGAATGGGAAGGGTGCTGTCGACGCCCCCATTTACGCTTGGGATTGGACCCAAACCGAGATGTCGAGGATAAACAACACAAGGAATTTCACCCCTTGTTCTTACTAGAGTTCGATCATGCATTTTAAAACTAGAAGCAGTGAATAGGGAATCTCATAGTGGAAAAGGTCAAGCCTTTCTAAAGTTTGGCAAATACTCGAGACTTGCCATACCTCACATGGTTTAACAATTCTAATTTCCCAAAAATAACTTCATAAAGATAATAATAACAAAGCGTTAGTTTCATAAGCTATTCTTTCTTCCCAAACAGTGGAAGCCACAAAATACTTTAAACATAAATAGACAATATCAACTAGGTGCCGACCCCACAACCTTCTAGTTGAAAGGAGGCTTGTCCTTGACCTCCTTCATAATGGGACCAAAAAGGAACTGAGTTAAGCGCACTCGTCCACCAAGTAGAAGTCCCGTCTCTACCTCCGAGGTGTAGACGTGATCCATGAACAAGGACTCGTCACTCCTCAGAGACATGCAGCATCCTATACACTAGCGATCTATGGCCTTAGCAAGCACACTTCGTCGCATATCCGCTATCAGTCGGTCATATAGAATTGGGGTCACCACATCAAAACGGAATGAGGTCACCAGACCATCAAGGGTCTGGGGAGTCTCCCCAATCATCATTGTCTCCGACGTCATCGTCTCCTGCAACTACTTCTATCGTCCCATAACAAGGAATGATTGTGAAATTATAAAAGGGTGAGATTTCGAAAAATCTTAGTAAGTACATAGTTATTTCAACAAAAGCATCTCAAGCATACATTTAAGCGAATGACAAACAACCATACATACATTATGCATTACGGGACTCATGACTTAACTAATACACATGCTCATGTCAGCTTTCATCATCTTGTCTTTCTTTAACTTAGTTCGTACACTTGCTTATAAAATCATGTAACAAAATATCTTAACTCATATTTTCAAAAGACATCATTTTCGTACACTTTTCATTATTTCTTATCTTAGGCACCATTAACTTATTCATATCTTTCTTGGGGCTCGAAAGTCGTTCTTGTCATGACTTCTTATTGGACACCCCACGATTTCCTTATACACCATGTGTTCCTCGCTAGTTTCCGTATCACCCGGCGACTACTCAAGCCTAAGTGACTACATCATCTGCTCTTCATCACTCGGTGACTACTCAAACCGAGCGACTACATTCTTGTTCTTATAACGGTAAGACAATAGCCAACACAGTCCATGGACACCCACTAGCATTAGGTGCGGCCACGCTCCGGACACCTTTTGGAGCCATACATGCTCTGCTGACTGTTCTTCATCGACCCAGGGATTTTCACTCATCTTTAAGCACTCCTGAGTGAATAGGGAGTTTTATTGGGATACTACCCCGTCCCAGCTTTTGAGATTCTTATAAAATTTTAATTCTTTTCTTTTTTCTTTTAAAAACATGTTTGACTCAAAATATTGTTTTCAGGCTTCATGCATGTGACATGCAACCCTTAGTGCTACTTATGTAACTCACAGGGCCAATGCAAACATACTCGCATTATCATGTCTAGTCTCAATCAAAAAGTTTAAGATTTCATCATATACTTTCACACAAGCACACAAATGGGCTTAATGGGCCAAGAGTGGCGTTCGGCTTTCACCACCTAGGGTAGGGCTGAAACCCTCCATGGCCCTATCCTAAGATTTTTTTTTTCTTTTTCCTCCACACATCTCTAACAAAACTTAATAAAATTATTAAGTCATTCTATCACCCCAAGGGGGGGGGGTGTTGACCGAACCCTATATCCATTAGGATTACACTTTAAATCACTATTTCCTTTAAGTAATTTAGCATGTCTACTCCTATGTAAAAAAACCAAATTTATGCTAATAGATCTTACAAGTTTCATGCCTCTAAGTTCTCTAATTATCCAAGTATAACCATCATGTGAAGCAATAGTTAAATATAGAAAATTTTCATTTCCAAGACCTCAAACCCGAAACCCTTTATGCAACCAAAACCATTCTATTTCATCTCCAAGCTTATCTCTTGTCAAGCATGCATTTTTATCACTATATATTATATCAATATGCATCATTTTTCTTGTGTCAAGTAAGCTAAAATCATCAATCATAGCATGATTTCAATGCCTAAAATAACATAGGAGCTAAGCATAGATTCATGACTAATAGGCATGGCATTTCACCAATCTTTATATCATGTTGATTTCTTAGCAACAAATTAGCTAAATCCACCAATCATATTAAAATTTCAAACCTATCAGAACATAGGATCTAGGCATGTATTCATAACTAGCTAAGCATAGCATTTCACTAAAGAAATTTACCTTAGCACAGTTAAGTAAGAAATCAAACAGTACAATCACATTCACCTAAAAATATGCTAGAAATGCTAAAGGTGAGATAAAGATATACTTACAATACTCCTAGTAGGATTAGTTTAACTCTGAAAATATATAAAATATTTCATTAGAACAAACTATAATCATATAGTTTTTTAAAAAAAGAAATTTTATGAATAAGAACATTGGTGTAGGTGTGTGATCTAACTTAGGTTTCTATGCTTGAATTAGCTTAAGATTCATCTTACCTCTTCAAAAGTACTTCCACTCAAGAATGCTTGTTTCTTGCTCTACTAGACTTAGAGTATTTTGATATTTGGAAGATAGAAGAAAGCAAGACAAAGTGAGAGTAGAGTCGAAGAGAAAGTTGCCAAAAGGTGGGGGTTGAAAGACCCTTTGATTGGCTTCCATCACTAGATCAAATCATGCCTAAATCTAGTTTACACTTAGGTTGGAAACTCTTTCCCTTTTCCTTCCTATGGTTGACGCACATCAAGGGTTCAAGCCCTCAATTTCTTTCACATCATCACTTACATACTCATCCATCATCTCACAAGTCCCTCACCAAGATCTCAAGATCAAATTTGGAGAAATGGGTAAGGCATGGTTCAACTGCCTTCTTCCTAGTGTCATCTGAACCCCCGAACCCCTCCCTTGGTCTCTTTTCTTCTCATGAGTTCCATCAATCATCACTCCATCCCATACTCTTACACACATGTCCTATACACCCTTACACAATCTCACATTTCCAAATCACTTAGATTTGGAAACCATTGGGAAGACCCAAAAATAGGAGAAGTCGGCTACACCCCTCGAAATGCCACCCAAAACTCATCCCTCTCTTTCTCATGGGTTTTCTTCTCCTCACTTGTTCCATCACTCAATCACTCATCTACTATGCCTCCACATGTCCTTTCAAGATCCCACATTTGGATTTGCTCCCTTGGGAAACCCCATAGGGGTTCAACACTCCCCATTTCTCAACTACCCGAACAAGCTCCTCCCCCACACTTCCATTCTTCCACTTCTATCCTCACCAAATCTAGCATATGTCCTTTGACTAGATTTGGTATGATCCTAAGGAGACTAAAATGGAAGATCTCCTTCTCCTTACACACCTCCCAAGCAAAACCAATGATGAGAAAATCTCATCTTGGCTTTCACACTTCTTCCTCTAAGGAAACAACTAGTCGACTCCTCAACTACTAGTATTTTCTTTCTCCTACCTACTAGTCTCTTGAAGACTTACTAAAACTCTCCTAGGGTGATATGTGTCTCCATGCATGGGCTTGGTTGACTCATGGGTTACTCTCATGGGCCTATGGGCTTTGATACACCACTTAGGGCCAATACCTTGTCCATACTTCCTAAAGCTCACTTCCAAGTCCAAACCCCTATTTGATACACCACTTTGCCATTCCGTAAATAATTAAATAAGTAAAATAATAAGAGATGAAAATTATGGGTCGTCACAGTGTGCTGTGGCATGGGGAGATGAAAAGAGGAAACTAAAGGTGAGGAGAAAAGAGAGAGGAAATAAGAAAAATTAGGGTTTTATTTAAGTGATTCTAATCTAACGACGGAGATTTAAAATGTGGGGAATACTTATTGGCAGCGATAGAAAGTCATCGCAAAAAGTCTTCTATGAACAGCTTCTCCCCCAGCGAAGTTAATTGGTTTTAAAGAGTTTTAATTTTTTTGCAACAACACGAAGTCGTGGGAAAAGAATGTTTTACCCACGAGTTTGAAGTCGTGGTGTCACAACCCGATATTTTATTAATTTTATAATAGAATGATCATATTTATTGTGAAAATTATTTTAGATTGCTTGTTTTAGTTCAATTATAAATATATTTGTTACACATATCTAGATTTCTTTAGTATTGGAAAGGGGAACAAAAACTATAGAAATTCCTTTATAGTGTTATTGTTATTATTTTATCTTATTCAATTTTTTTTATATAGCTTAATAAAAAGAATAATTCGGGTGATACAGCCTTTGAAAAGTCAAGAGTAAAATTCGAAATAGGGAATTGAAGGAGAAATCAAGTGGAAACACATGGTAAAATCGAATTCGTCTGTTCCGAGTAGTTTCAACATCCTTCGGTAAATTCGTCATAACTCTTTCGTCTAATCTTTAAATAAGGTGATTCCAGTTCCCATATAACCGTAAGATTTTATATTTTGAGTTTTTGAAAATATGGACTCAATCAAATACAAAATCGAGATTGAAGTAGCAGAATCGAATTTGGATATATAGGCATTGACTTTGAAGTTGACTAAGGACTTTGAATAAGATTAAGTCTTTGGATTATTTTTTCAATTATCCTAAAATATTGATAAGTGTGTAGATATATGGAAAATGAGGATATTTTATCTAGGAAATTTTGTATGAAATAAGAAGGAATATCTATCAAATACTTGGTATGCCCAGATTGGTATTCTCGGGCTGATCTGTCGACTTTCAGTAGAATAATCATAATTTTGTCATATAAGTTTTGGATTAAGTGATTCTAGTTTGTATATAATCGGAATAAGGAGATCTAGAACTTTCATGTTTTGGTTTTTTGAAGATAATTGTGCTTAAAACGATAATTCTCATTAGATGCAATATTAATTTTAATAAAAACTAACGAAAAATGTTAACTTTAACGGAGAAACAAGAATTTCTGTTAAAACAAGAATTTTCGTTAGATAGCCACTTTATATATATAAAGATATATATATATATATATATATAAAGGGGTTATTACATGATACTTTCTCACAAATCTCAAAGGTCAATCCAAAATTTATCTTAGAATGCATCTAAACCTCAAATCCTATTTTCATAAAAAATATTTCCATTGAGTCCCTTAAAATAAATTCTCAAGAGAATATTTTATCTTAAAAAAATTGGGCTATTACATCCTCCCTCCCTAAAATAAAGATTTCGTCCTCGAAATCGCTAAAGCATTATAATTTTCAAACACACACCTTTAGACACAGTGATATGAAATATAAGATTTCATGACAACAGTCATACATTACTTCAACTTAAAATTGTTCATAAGTTATCCTACCATTACTTACATATTCACAAAAAGTTCACATATTGACCATAAGTGGGTATTATAATTTATTAATACCGATCCCGACATCGTTTGCCTCATTTGCTTCCTCGTCCATTTCCCCTGGTGTGATCGCATAGACGTTAGCCTTCGTGGGCGCTTTTGTTTTTCCTTCCAGTGTTGTAACTACTTTAGAGGTATTCTATGGACAGTCCCGAATTATATGGCCCCATTGTCCACACTTAAAACAAGCTCCTGTAGCTAATCGAAATTCACCAACAAGTTTCTTTCCACATTTTCTACATGGTTGACGCATAATAAATGCTCCTTGACCGATCATCTTTTCCTTTTCTCCATTCGTAGAATGAAAACTTCTTTTCTTTTTGTCAATCTTTTCAGAGGACTCGGGAAGTCTCTTTTTTCCAGATACTTGCATTTGTACCATTAAACTCTTCTATTTAGCTTCTGCAATGGATGCCACATTAACTAATTCTTGAAAATTTTCAATTCGTAGACATGCCACTTGAACCTGAATACGCGGCTGTAATCCTTCTTGGAATTTTTGCGCTCTCATCTTTTTCGTAGCCACCAGGTGTGGGGAAAATCTTGCCAATTCCATAAATCGGGCTGCATACCGTTCTACCATCATATCACCTTGTACCAATGTAGCAAATTCCAAATATTTTTGCCGCTTTACAGAATCTGGGAAGAATCGGTCATCAAACTCTTTCTTAAATCATTCCCAAGTGAGTACTACATTCTCACCCAACTCTAATTTTAACAATTTTCTCAACAATTTCCTCTTCGTGTCCCACCATAACCCGGCTTTACCTTGAAGCAGGTTTCCCGTATACTGCACCTTCTGAACCTTAGTACACCCACTGGTTTCGAACGTACGCTCCAAATCTATAATCCATTTATCTGCTTTCAAAACTCCTTCATTTCCCAAGAAATGTGGGTATCGATACACCAAAAATCTTTCATACGAGCACCCATGAGTTTCTCCTCTACTTTCGTCATGTTGTCGACAGTGACTCTGCTCCATTTGGTTTCTCACCACTTCCGTCATCTGCCGAATAGCTTCAGCTATTGCTTGCCCTCCTTCCAAAGGAGGGTTTTGTATTGTCTGCTCCTCTGTCCTTGGAGGCGCCTGCTCCCCCATCCTTGGAGGAGTAACTAGAGGGGGACTCTGAGTTGCCGTCTCTATTCGTCTCGTAGGAGGACCACCTCTTCCTCGTGCCATCCTATTTTCCTGAAACACACCAATCTCAAACATAAGTTACCTTTCTCCTTAATAACTCCAAACTTTTGACATCCCAATCTTTCATCAAACCACCTTACTTCATAAAGATTCAGGCCCATTCTAATACCATGTGATCTTTTCCTAGGACAATGTGAATTTGCCCAGAGTCATATTGCTCTGATACCATTCTGTGACACCCTCAACTTACGTCCATAATTCAACGCAAATTGAAGTGTCAGGATAAGTAACGTTAGGCTACTCACCTTCGTACTTATCGAAATTTAATGGAAATCGCAACGGAAAAGTTCTAAAAAAAAATTTCTAATGATCACATGGTGAAATAAACCACAATATCCACATTAACCATTCTTAAAAATATCACTATATTTTTACATGCATAACCCAGTTAGTTTTATCTATCAATACATATACAAACTTATTAAAACTTCAATTTAGGGCCGCCTAGACTCCTTCTTCACTTCAGGAAACCCTTTCTTCATGCCAATGCTAGTTTCTACTACTACCAACTGGTCAAACACTTTTACAGAGAGAGAGTACTCTGGGGACCCTTCAGGATTTCTCCAGGTCTCTCGAGCAACTGGGACTTAGCCCATGACTGTTATCCAACCCATGACTGTTATCCAACCTTACAGTAAAATCATTTTCAAAAAAAAAGAAATATACGAGAATGAGATTTCCAGAGAAATCTCAGTAAGGACACACGTAACTTAATAAAAGCACAGACATCATAAAATAATCATATACAGGCCAGACAACCGGAGTGTACTTCATGTAACACATGCATGACTTAGACCTATCTCTTATGTGGACTTACACTGACAAATTTATTTCATACATAGACTTTTCATTCTTATCTTAAGATTTTTGTTCTTATAAGTCTTTATTTATATCCACTATTATTACCCATGGTTGGGCCATACCACTATTATAACCCGTGGTCGGGCCATGCCATTATTATTACCCGTGGTCGGGCCATGCTACTATTATTACTCGTGGCTGAACCATATCATATAAAGTTTTCTTATCTTATTTCTTAAATTTTTGTCATGACTCGTAACAATACTTACATGATGACATGTAACATGAACTTTTCTTAAAAATGGACGACATGACTTATGACGACATGTATGTGACAGAATGCAACGTACATGCAAACTTAGACTGGTGACATGCATGTTTCATGCTTTCATAAAGCATATAACATAGAAAAGCATGACACAAAACCTACATACACATATCTCGCATAATTTCATAACGTCAAGCTTAACAAATAATACATATAAAACTAAATAAAATATTAAATTTTTATTTAATCAAGAGATGGCCGAATGGAAAACATTCTTAATTATTTATTCTTTTTAACTAATTCAATCTCAAGCCCACAAGTTTGCATAATTTCATGACTTTAATATTTTTAAGTGTTTCTTGAACTATTCTTATATATAAAATTTTATTTTTATTTTATTTTATCTTTTTATGATAATAATTCTTAAAAATATCCTCATAATATATTAAGATTCGTTCCATACTGGTTGAAAATATTATTCAATTAATTCACTAGAAGTTTTAAATTGAAGGAAAACATCCCTTTTTTTTTTAAGAGTTCACCTACTCTCTTAATTCCAGTTTCGTCCATCATAGAGTTATTATCTCTTAAAACTTTAAACATAAAAGTTGTATATCTCTGTCTTAGATTTTCATATCCCTTTGATTCAATAAATTTCGATATCACACTAATAAGTTATGATTATTTTACTGAAAGATGTTAAATCTGTCTACTTAACTCCTTTGAAGTCCGAAAGTTACTAGGGTTGTTCTATCATTTTTTTCCAAATCATGACCTCATATTTTCACACATTACTCTTCTTATATGATCATAAAACATATAAATAAGGTTCTAAAATTTTTCCTAGTATTTTTCCACAACAAAAACCACTCCATAATTCAAGAACATTCAAGCTACTTCATAAGTAATACATGGGCTTAAACAAGCATCAAATAGGCATCAAACTAAATCTAAAAATTAAGCCACTTATACCACACCAAGAGTATGTTAATAAATTCACTTACAATTTTTTTCAAGGCTAAAAGAGTAGTTTTGAGTTGATTTTGCACAACACTTCTCTCCAAGACTCTCACTTAGCTTCTTTTTTATGTGTGTGTGTTGTGAGTGCAATTTCTTCTATTTTTCTTAGTTTTCCCTCAAGGAACTCGTGTGTCTTCTCTAAAATGAAGCAAAGGGAAGCTTAAGGGTCTATTTATAGGATGGAAAACTTTGCTTAAGGGCTGGAAAGGGCAGGGGTATTTCAGCAACCCCTTTGGCTGAATGGGTGACCTATCCCTCCTAAATCTTAGGCCTTATTATCACCCCTAAATCTCATGATTTCCTAAGGTTTTCAGATCATGGCTAGAATTCCTCCATATCTAAAATAATCCCAGATCAATGGTTAAAAAAGATTACAACAGATAGATAAAAAAAAAAAACCAAACAAAATTTAACAAAATCTGGAAATATCTTGGATGAAATTAGTCCAGCCACTTGGCCTTTGACTGGCTCCCACGATTTCTACCTCCTTTCTTCACCTTCTACCACATGTTCTAGACCTCCTTGACACCCTTAAGACCCCTTGGAAGAATCCCCTTAAGGCTTGGTTGACAATTGGTTAAGAATGGAGGGGATAGTTGGCTGGTTTGGTTGGTTCTCCTCCAATCAGATTTTGTTCCCACTTCTTCATGATTATAAAACAATTTTCTTCTAGAAACTCTTCCACCACCATATACAAATATTTTCACACATATCTAGAAGATAAAAATGTAGAAAACCAATCAAATTGAGGCTCCTAAAGTAGGTCGGTGGTTTGATTTATTTTCGGGTTTCAGTTTATGCTCAAATCTGATTAGTCCACTTCCAGCCCAGTTAACGCATTGATACACTTCGCTTCTTCCAAATCTCCAAACATGAAAGTTTTAGATACTTCTCTTAGTGATCCATTGGCTTTTAAATCACCTAAATAAGAGGTCATATGAGATAGATATGATCAATTTACCCAAGCATGTTCTTCTAATCCGAGAACCCACTTTTAGGTTATCTAAGTGTTTTTCCACTCCACTTCCTATTTCTCAAATTTTCCTCTTAATCTCCTTGATAGAATTATTCTATAGATGAAAGCTAAGATATTCTAATTTATTCTCTAAAAAAAAATAAAATATTTGATCGTAATTCTCCTTATTTCAATGACTACTTAAGGTGTTTCTAGTTTAAATCTTCCTCCCAATTACCATAGCTTTCCTAAAATTCCCTTAAGAATATTAAATTTCTAAATGAACCTATTCCTATGGATGTATATATATATATATATATATATAATGGGTTATTACATGATACTTTCTCACAAATCTCAAAGGTCAATCCAAAATTTATCTTAGAATGCATCTAAATCTCAAATCCTATTTTTATGAAAAATATTTCATTGAGTCCCTTAAAGTAAATTCTCAATTGAATATTTTATCTTAAAAAAATTGGGCTATTACAATATGAAGAAAAGGATAAAAATGATTTAAAAACTTCCAGTACATACCAATGGAATTTTATTAAAAATCATAGCAAATCACACTTCTCACCTGATATACTCTTTAACTTTTCAGATCATCAAATAATAATACTTTTCCTTCTTCTTCAAGTTCTTTTTTTTTTTTCTATTTTCTCTCCCCCCCCTTTTTTTCTATTCTCCTTTCCACTTTTCTTTTTCCGAATCTCACTCAATTGAACACTTTGAAACTTGTACTCTTCTCTTTTTCTTTTTTTATTCATAAAAAAAATTGCAAATTCCACGCTTAGTACACACTTGGAAGTAATAAAGGTAGGAAAAATCAATGTATAGGCTATACTCCAATTTGGAGAGGTACGGATGATGTGGATATATTAAAAGAAAATGCTACATGTATTTACTGGCTCAAAGTTGGCTACTAGGGGTCTATGATGGAAAGGGTTAGCTTGAAAGGCTCAAATATTAATCTTAAGTTGACCTTCGTCACATCCCAAGTACATCCACCATCTTACGGCCAACCATGTAATGATATTTTCAAAAGAAGTACCCAATTTAACAGATCAATGAACGCTTATCGCAATTTCCTGCATTTGTAAGCTCTCAGTCCTCTTGCAAAATTCACATGAATACTTAAGTGAAAGATTTCTCTAGTTACATGTGTTGAACTACCATCTTACCACAAAACTTGGGTCATAAGTACATTATAAGTTATGTGAATGTTTCAGCAAAATGATTAAAATGAGTTTGTTGAATTCATCAAGATGGTCATGAATGAGCATGAGTACACGTGAAATAGTACCTATGTGATGCAAAAAAAAAATTTAAAGAAAAAATTGGCACATGGAAATATGCTACAGAGTTTCAACAAACACTTTAAATGCTAAATTTGCATTTCTACCCTCCAACTTAAATGAAACATTGTCCTCAATTTTTAACAATCAAAACTGAATAGAAAGTAACTAAAAAGGGTAGAATACACTTGATGAATGATGTGGGTAGCTCGCTAAGCACCAAAGATGGTAAACTCAAATGAAAATAATTAAACTAACATGCAAACAAAAATAAAGAAAAACAATAGCAACAAAAAAGAAAAGGGAAAAAATGAAATAAACGAAAACGAAAATGAAAACAAGACAAAACAAAAACAAATAATAATAATAATAATAAAACATAATGGTATGGTGTGGTCAAAGTTGATAGATCGAGTTCAATAGTGGAATCTCTTCCACTTTCGAAACTTGCCTATCAATTAATATTTTAAGGCGCTGACCATTTATTTTAAAGATCTGACCATCCTTAGGATCCTCTATTTCTACTGTCCCATTTTCAAAAATATTTTTCACTATAAAAGAGCCAGTCCACCTAGACCAAAGTTTTCCTGGGTGCTTATGGAGTCTAAAATCATATAAGAACACTCGATCATTAGGCTTAAATGTTTTTCTCAAAATATTTTTATCGTGAAATGCTTTCATTTTGGTCTTATAGATTCTAGAGTTCTCATAGGTATCATTTCTCAACTCTTCTAACTCGGTCAATTGAAATTTCTAAACTTACCTACTTCTCCCATGTAAAAATTGAAATGCTTGATAGCCTAATGGGCTCGATGCTCAAGCTCCACTAGTAAGTGGCAAGGCTTTCCAAAAAATGCCTATAATGTGACATGTCTTAAGGGAGTTTTAAAAGTTGTACGGTAGGCCCAAAGCGTATTAACTACTCTCAAAAACCAATTTTTACGATCCGGATTTACCATTTTTTCTAAAATTTGCTTAAGTTCTTTATTTGCAAATTCTACCTGTCCACTTGTCTAAGAGTGGTATGAAGTAAAATTTTTCAGTACCACTCCATATTTTTTCATCAGAGTCTCAAAAAAATGGTTACAAAAATGTGTGCCTCGGTCACTAATGATAGCATGTAGTGTACCGAACCGAGATAACACATTCTCTTTGATAAATTTAATTACCGTCTTATTATCATTATTCTTACAAGCCACTACCTCTACCCATTTTGATACATAATCTACTATCACAATAATATATTGATATCCAAAAAAAGGAGGAAATGGTCCCATAAAATCAATACCCAACAATAAAAAATTTCAATCACTAAAATTGGGTTTAAGGGGATCATATTACAATAGAACATAACTCCTAACTTTTGACTCCTTTCACATGAGTGACAATATATATTTGCATCCTTAAACAAGGTGGGCCAAAAAAAAAACCACACTGCAAAATTTTTACAGTGATTTTCTTCATTGAAAAGTGGTGCCCACAAACTTGGGAGTGACAAAATTTCAAGACGCTAGCAATTTCTTCATCAGGGATGCAACGCCTTAAAATTTTATCAGGGCAATTACGTACCTTAGTCACGAACTTCCTCTTGTCCTGAGCACTCCAATCCATCGGTATTTCACTTGGAACCAAATAATTCACAATATGAGCAAACCATAGTCGAGAAGTAATAGAAAGTAAATGCTCATTAGGAAATCAGCCCTGATTGGCAAGTCGTCAGAGGTGTCCTCAAATGTGAGCCTTAAGTGATAGTCAGCCACTACGTTCTCCAATCTTTTCTTGTCTTTGATAGTGGTGTTAAATTCCTGTAAAAGTAAAATCCACCGTATCAGTCACGCCTTAGCATCCTTCTTTGTAAGATGGTACTTAAGAACTGCATGATCTATGAAAATAATAATAAGGGAACCAATCTAGTAAGCACAAAACTTATCCAAAACAAACACTGCAGCTAGCAACTCTTTTTCATAGTGGAGTAATTCATCTAAGTACTATTTAGAGTCCTACTAGCATAGTAAATGAGAAAGGGCTTCCCTTCCCTTCGCAGTCCAAGAACAGCACCTACAGTATAATGATTAGCATTAAACATAATTTCAAAAGGCAAAATCCAATAAGGTGGCTGCATAATGGGTGCTGAAGTAAGCTTGCCAATTAGTGTTTTAAAAGCCGCTTGACAAGCTTATGTCCACTCAAATGGGGCATCTTTAGCTAGGAGGTCGCATAGTGGTCTAGATATAGTAGAAAAATTATGTATGAACTTCCTATAAAAGCCCGCATGACCAAGAAAGGATCTCACACCTTTACTGTTCTATGTATAGGCAACTTAGAGATTAATTCAATCTTGGATTGATCAACTTCTATCCCCCTGGAAGATATAATTTGCCCTAAGATAATACCTGAAGGTACCATAAAGTGATATTTTTCCCAATTTAAGACCAATTCCTTCTCCTCACAATGAGTCAACACAAAGGTGTTAATCCCTTGGTCTATTCTCATAAAATTAATTTGGAGGAAGGAGGTAACCCTCGTAGAGACCTCCAGTGTAGGCTTATTCCCACTATGAAAGAAGTGATGAAAAATAAGGTGTTAAAAATATTAGATGCATGAATCATATATTCTATTGCCAATAGTAAATGGGTTAGTTCTACACAAGTTGTTCCTAAAATGTCAGGTGTTACTGTGGTGAAGAATGACTTAGGAGAGTTAGTCCCTGCAAAGCTTGTGACTGGGTGGCAGATGTGCATTGATTACAGAAAATTGAATGTCGACACCCGAAAGATCATTTTCCTCTCCCTTTTTTTTGATCAAATTCTAGAGTATGTGGCTGGTCATCCTTTTTGTTGTTTCTTGGATGGTTATTTTAGTTATTATCAAATTGAAATTACATTAGAAGACTAGGATAAAATCACTTTCACTTGTTCTTTTGGTATTTATGCTTTTTGTCGAATGCCATTTAGATTGTGTAAAAAGCTTCTTGTACATATTTAAGGCATTACATTGTTCCTCATACAACCTTCTCATCTAGGAAAATGTGGGACACTCTTGGACGAGGTGATCTATCCCGCCACATACAAAACAGGGTCCAAAAGATTCTGTATGATTAGCCACGTGTGTTGGCTTAAAGTCCTTACTCTTTCACACCTCTAGCTCCCTAGTAAGTATCTCAACCTTATTCTTTAAATTATCCTCTTCCTTGAGATGGAAAATTCCACCACTATTTTAGTTCCCTATAAGTGTGACCTATTTGTGCTCTCAGTAGCACTAGGTTCAATCCAAGTATGAGCTTTTTTAAAAGCTCATTGAGGTACTCTATTCCCTTATCAGGATTTTTCTTTAAGAACTCACCACTACACATCATCTCCACAAATTGGCGCTCTCTAGGTATAAGTCCCTCATAGAAGTAACTCACTAGATGCCAACTCTCATACCCATGATAAGGGTACATACTTAACAACTCCTTCAATATTTTCCAAGACATACAAAATCTCACTGTCCTTTTGTTCTAAGGTGGAGATCTGTCTTTTTAAAGCATTGGTTTTGTATTGGGGAATGCAATTATTAAAGAAAACCTGAGTTATCTCATTCTATGACCCAATAGATCGTGGTCAAAGAAAAAGAAAAAGGCTTTATCCTTCAAAGAAAAAGAAAAAAATTTAAGTCTCACAATATCATCAGTAGCATTTTGACTATAAAAAGTCGCAACTACTTCCTCAAATTTCCTAATGTGTACATATGAATTTTCATTTTCCAACCCATGAAAAGTGGAGAGCAACTGTTTCACTCTCGTTTCAATATCCAGTTGACGAGCATTAGATGGAAATATAATGCATGATGGTGTGACTACACATGTAGGGTAGACGTAATCTTGAAGAGTCCTAGTGGGTTGATTCTAGTATTCACTTATATTTTCAGAAACAGAAGAATTATCAAACAAATTATTAGAAAAATTAGATTCTAAATTTGACTCTAACACAGGCCTACAAGCAAATCGACCTAATGTGTCCTTATACCTATTGTGCATGCAAGATAACAATAATAAAATAAAATAAAATAAAATAAAGGCCCAGGAAGCTAAAAAAGGGAACGAAGTTACCTCCTTTACAAATTGCTGAAAAAAAAACTATCTAACAATTATTCTACCGTCTCTTCGACAACAGTGCCAAAATTTGATTATGCCCAAAGAATAACGCAATAGTTGTAGTGTAGTTTTAGGGTGTCGATTCCACTAGGAGACAAATTAAAAGAATCGCAAAATAGCAAAGAAACTAAAAAAAATATTAAATGATTTATGAGAGAATAAAAATTTATTTTAAATACAAATTAAAATTAAACAAAATAATTGACAGAAAAAACATTCAAAGTTGACAAACAATAAGTTTTGGGAATCCCTTGGACATATCTGGTACTTTAATTATTTTTAATTCATTAATAACTCAATTGAGAATTCAATTCCAAAATTTCCAATCAGAAGATATAGAATTATAAACTAAATTTAAACCAAATGTAACCCTTTGAAAAATCATTCATCACTTTTAAATCACGTAAATTGTCATCTATATTGAGAAAACCCAACGACGACAATATACTTAGGAAGCGATATTGCAGCAGAAAATTAAATCAATATAGACAATCAATTGATCCAAATATAATCAAAGATCTAATCCATTCAATAAAAAAAGCATGAATAAATCTATAAATAAAGTAAATTCTGTGATTATTCGGAGAAGAAAATATCAACAATATATTGAGAATGATAAAACAAAAAGTTTTAATAAATTAAAATTCAAATACATGAATTAAAAATAAACTAATAATATCATCTAGTATGCAAGTCCATCCCTAGTCCTCCTTGAGAGTTTAGCTACCCATAAACATGATGGATAGCAAAAATTCTCCATACAAAATCATGAAAACGCTGGCATTGAGTCTCGTCTCGCGCGCATCTACATTCATGGTTTGCTCAAAAAACAGCGCTGCCCTCACTAGAGCATGTGTATATATATATATATATATGTTGTGCTCCTTTGTTAGATGTCGTGCCTTTATTATATCTTCAAATTCACTTGAATTGTCGTGGGCCGTATGAAGGATTGAAGTTGCCGTGTGTTTAATTGGATGCAAGTGAAGCCCAAGTGTTTAAACTCTTGAGAAAGGCAGCCCAATAAAAAGAGCAACATGTAAGTGCTGGGGCCCTCCTTTTTCCAAGTCAAACTTTATGCCATATATGTGTTGACCTCTCTTATGAAATTAATACGGCTTGCAGCTTGTTGACTCTTGAATTAAATATTTTAATTCAATACTTTAATTCGGTAGCAAGTCACATAGAGTGCATGGGCCTCTTCATGAATTCAAAAACTAAACAATAGCTGGGTCCCTCTCCCCTACATATATGCAATGCAACTTAGAAGTTAATTGACATTTGAAATATTATAAAATTATGCTCAAGTATATCTCATGGTAAATATAAATTAAATTCAATAATATAAATTATATCACATTATTTCTATTTATATTTTAGCAATTCAATCGAATATTAGGGTATTTAGAGTGCACTTTCGCGCACTCATCACATGTCTAGAATAGGAGCAAGTATTCACTCCTAAATTAGACTTCCACAATAATTCTAATCCCCCTTCTTCCAACTGAGTCCACTACTAAACATCATTGAAAATTCAGTTTTCTTTGTAGTCATTCCCATTCTTTGTTGCTAATTTAGTTTACATAAGGAAAACAAAATTAGGTATCTTTTCCTCCACTAACATGTAGAGATTCGAAACTGTTTAGGGGTTTCCAAACTCTAATAGTTTCAACTTAATGTTTTCATGGTGCTTTGTGGTGGCTGCATTACGGTGCTACAAAGTAGCCATCGCCAATCCAAAATTACTATCAAAATATGCCTCCACCAATGCTTGCTTTAACCTCTTTACAGGTTCCTTCATTACATCACCACTATCCTCATCCTTTAAACCCTTTTCCCACATTACGTTATGTCACTAGAATTTACCATTACCCTATGCTCCCTAGCCCTTCTCTTCTAGTTTCATTTTCTTTTCTCATTGTTACATTTTCCTTGTTTAGTATGTGTTTGAAAAACTGTATCCTTCCTTAGCATCTCTTGCATTAGACTTGAAGGGTTTCCTATAACTTTTTCTTCAATTTTTTCAACTGCCTTCTTTTTCTTTTCTTTTATTCCTTTAATACTCAACTACCTTTTCACTTTTCTCACTTTGTTCTTTAGAATTCTCAACTACCTTTTCACTTTTATCATCTGTTTTCAAATGACTGATGCCACCAGATTAAAACTTTGAAGAGACCCTTGCCCTAAGCTTTCTCTATCCTCCTTATCAACATTCATCCACCCCTCCCCATAACCACCACTCCCTATCTTTTATCTCCCTTCTCCACCTTCACCCCACCTCCAACTTTAAAAATTAGAACCTTGTTAGACTTTGGAAATTGCACATATTTCCACTGGCCTCTCCTCCCATAATTTGGCTCAACTCTCAAACACAAGCCATATTGTTATTCTTCATAAGAGGATCTTCCTAAACTGAGTTCATTTATTTGGCATCCATAATCTTTATGAACTATTTTACAACATCTAAAACATAGTTTTGATAGTTTTTCATACGTAAAAGGAATCCATGCTTTTTCACCTTTTACCATTATTGTTCTTCCCCTTGCCACAAGCTTCACTAAATCCATCTCTACCTTGACTCTAAGAAACTGTCCACACCCTAAATCATTCTCATTCACATCCAGCTCCACAACTTTCCCCATTGATTTCCCTATCCTCTCTCCATAATCTTTATTCATAATTGCAAATGGTAAATTATGAAACCGCACCCAAAACTCCTCTATCAAACATCATCTCATTTAGGTGTGTGAGCCCATCAAACACTTTTAGTACAAACAAAGAGTTCTCAAATAACCGAAGCCTTCCTGCCATAATCCTCATCCTATTTGTGGGTATTCAGATTCCTAGATAGCTTTGCGTAGTCCAGCTCTTTGTGGCCACTGATTCCCACACATTGTGTGCACTTGACGTCTACAAAGGGCCCCTGCTTGCACCTTGGGTGGTGGCCTGGACTTCAAACCTCGAGATAGCTCATCCTAAGGGAAGGAAGGCCTACCAGGACCAGCACTCAACATAAACCTGCCAGGGTTTACCTTGGGGGTGTTGGGTATCTCCTCCAAATCATTGGAAAATTTGGCGACGAAATTGGCCAGGACCTACCCCTTAACCGCTAGGCAGGGCATTTTCTCGATATTGAACTCGTCATGCTCGATGTCCATTTCTTCATCCGCCTAGATACTACTAGTTTCTGTAACATTTTCCAAAGGGGGACTTCGGTGAGTACCTTCATGTGGTGAGGTTGAAAGCAGCGCTAGAGTGTCCGAGCGGCCATGACCAAGCCGAATGCTATGATCTCCGTGTGGGGGTATCTTCGCTCGGCACCCTTGTGGGCCTCGCTAGTGTTGTAGATCGTTAGGCTTTCCCCAAACTTGGTCTGGTTGAGGAGAGGTGGCTGCACTAGATATTCTTTGACTTTTTTAAACGCTTCGTCGCACTTGGTGTCTCACTCCTTTGCCTTCCTGAGAACTCTAAAGAAAGGAAGGTGAGCTCGGTGGATCGTGCGATGAACCAATTCAAGGTCACCACTCTTCTGACGAGTCTCTGGACTTCATGGTGTGTCGAGGTGGGGGCATGCCAATTATTCCTAATATTTTCTCGGGATTGGTCTCAATCCCTCGTTCAGAGACCATGAAGTCTAGGAATTCCCCTACCTTAACACTGAGGGTGCAATTTAGCAAGTTTAGCTTCATTTGGTACCTTTGCAATACCCCAAAGGCTTCCTTAAGATCCTAGACATGTTGCTCAGGCCTCTTGCTTTTGACTAAGAGGTCATCAAGATAGACCTCCATTATTTAACCTATCTGCACCTTGAACATCCAATTAATCAGGCGTTGGTAGGTGGCCCAACGTTCTTTCGTCCGAAAGGCATGGCCCTATAGTAGTACAGGCCTCAATCGGTGATGAAGGCCATTTTTCCTCATTGTCTGGGTTCATCTGAATTTGGCTGTATCCAAAATAGGCTTCAATGAAGTTAAGGAGGGGGTGTCATGCCGTCGAGTCCACAATGACGTCGATCCATGGTAGTAGAAAGCTCTCCTTGGGGCAAGCCTTATTTAGGTTAGTGAAGTCCATGCACATCTGCCATTTGCCACTTGCCACTTGCTTTCTTCACCAACATGACATTGGAGAGCCACTCAGGATAGTGAGCCTCTCGGATTAGTCCCAAAGTCGGGAGTCGATGTACCTCATCAGTGATGGCGATGTATTTTTCCACGTTGAAGGACTGCAATTTATGCCTGGATTTTCTTGCCTTGGGATCGATGCATAGGCGGTATTCCATGATCGAGTTGTAAATTCCTAGCATCTCATCATGGTTCCATGCAAAAAGGTCGTAGTGCTCCATCAGCTCTGTCTCATGGCCACTTTCAAATCTGGGGCCATGCGAGATCCGATCCTGATGGTCCAGTTGGGTCATGTTGGATTTACATTCACCAGGTTTAGAGGTTTTTGGGTTTAGCATGTCGTAGGGTTTCCTCCTCAGACTTCCCAGTCCAACTCAGTCAGTGGCAGGTTCGATGGCAGGCCAAGGGTTGCTTTCTCTGGTTTCAAGGTGCGGACTTCTTAGGCCTCAGGCCAACTCTGGTGCATAGCACTCCCCTGCCATCTCTGCATTCTCACCTCCTTGCTCACAGGTTTCAAGGTGTACTAGGTGCCCCTCTTCCTCGGCCACATCGACACCTAGGTCACATCTAGACTCTAAGTGGTGGCTGCAATCACCACCTTCAAGGTCATCATCGTTACATCTTAGGGTGGCATTTTCTTGACAGGGTGCTTTGACTTCCTCCATCAGCTTTTTTATTATCTACATCATTTCGTTGGTCCTTGTTGCTTCCATGGCTTCTGACTATACTTCTTCCAAACAGGAGGCTTGGGATCGCTCGTTGTCAGCGCCCCAGCTTGCGCTTGGGTTCGCACGCAAATTGCGACGCCGGGGACGAACGTCACAAGGAAGTCATCCCTCATATTTACGTGTGAGAGCATTTTTTAATATTATATATATTATTTTTTTTCTCGCAGCGGAAAAAGGTCAAGCCAAAAACATTCGACAAGACGTTTACGCTTGTCACACATCACATGGTTAACGAAATAAAACCCAAATTAAACGTCATATACATATACATCAAAGTTAGGGTCACCAATGTAAACAGTTTATACAAAAGCACTTCCCAAAACAACGAGAAGATTTTTCCTCAAAATACAAAGGTGATACAAAATAAAGGTATTAACGATCCCCTCCCCTTCCGCCAAACATACTAATAGGCGGGTTCTTCCTTTATCTTCTTATAGTCAGGACCGTAACGAAGACTGTCCAGACTCAGACCTGGGCCTACATCACACATCATCCCAGAGGATGATGTAAACAGGCGTCCCATATGGAGGAGCCCATCCACTCCTAGCACCAAACAACACCCCGTAGGGCGTAAGTCATCAAAAAAGTAGGTCGCCATAGGAAGCGACTCTGCTGCCCACTGACCCAACAGGTCTAGGGTCACTGGCCCAGCAGAATCTGTCTTAGTCGGGCCCATAAGGGTCCGACCCATCTTCTAGAGAGTCGTAATCCGGGATCCATCATTTCCTGCAATAACTTCTATCGTTCCCAAGGGAGCGATAGTAGAGATAATAAAAAGGGGCTGAGATTTCGGGAGAAATCTCAGCAAGTATACTAACACATTAACCAAAACATTTCAAATATACAAATAAGTGAACCAAACAGTCTTAGCTAATGCATAAGCAAATGAATGACTGACTCATGCACATGCTCATGTAAACTTTCATACGGACTTGCTTCTTTCAGACTCCTTTTCATATCAGTGCTTTTCAAATCATTTCTTTAAAATATTTCACATCTTTTATTCTTTCTTAGGCGCCACTTATCATATACAGATCTTTTCTTATGGCTCGAAAGCCCATCTTGTCATGACTTATCACGTAGCATATATGAGACACAACACGATTCCCCTAAGCACTGCGTGTTCCCTACTGGTTACCGCATCACCTTAAAGTGAGTGCGTCATATAGCTTATAATACGGCAGGTCCTTACACCTTATCCGTCTTTGGCACCCACCAGTGTTAGGTGCGACCGCGCTCCGGACACCTTCTGGAGCCATACACGGTCCGCCGACTGTTCTTCGTCGACCCAGGAGCTTCCACTCGACTTTAAACACTCCTGAGTGGTCAGGGAGTTCCACTGGGGCACTACCCCGTCCCAGCCTTTGGGGTTCTTATAAAACTTTACTTCTTTTCTTTTCTTTCAAAAACTCAATCTTTCCTTTTCTTTTTCTTAAAAACACATTGGACTTTAAAAACATGCTTTTCATCATTTATGCATGTGACATGCAACACTTACTTATTTTCATGCAAAACCCGAGACGAGCTCGAGTGCATTCATAGTTCATTTTCTTTTCTTTCTCCTTGGGATAAACTTTACAACTTCCTACTTAGTCATCATGCTCTACATCCAAATTAGGGCCTAGAATTGAAGTGGGGGTACTCGGCCCATCTCCAACCCATTATGGCCGAATCCTCCTAGGGTAATTTCTAGGGCTTTTCTTCATCACTTCACTCTAATTATCCTCCAAGAATTAAAGGTGTCAAATTAAAACATATACCATCTTTAGAAAGGGGTAACCGAAACCCTATTACCCACTAAGTAGACATTTTTACATCCAAACTTAATTCATTCCAACTTCCTTCCTTCACCTTTCAACTTGGGGAAATTTCCTTCTATTAATTTATTCAAAGTTTCCTTTTCAACAAGTTTCTTCTATAAGCTTAAACTAAATAATTCCACCACAAAGCAATATAATTCAATCCTCTAGTCTTAACCTTAAACATCATAAAATTCCAATTAAACACTACTAGTCATCATACACAAGTGATTACTTCTTTCCATATGCACGTATACACCATTTCAATTCATATTAATCATATATTTTATTCCCATGACCATTTTCATTTCCTCAAGACAATATTCTCCTTGATTAAATCAATTACATTACTAATTTCCTCAAATAAATTCTATCTTAGCAACACCAAATTTATAAGCTAAATACTAAAATCCATCATGCATCAACTTCATCATTTCATATGATACTCATGCTTTTCATTTCTTTTTGCAACTAATACTTGATCCATCATCTATACTCATATTCTAATCTTACTTTATCACAGAGATTTACACATGAATATTCATATCAAAGACAAGTATTAACACAATCAATTTAATCCAAACATGGCAATACAAGCATTAATCCAACAAGCATGATCACCTAACTATATACAAGAAATGTTAAAGAAAAGGTGAAAGTATACTTACAATATTCCTATTAGATTTTTGATTAAAATCTGAAAATACACACATAGAATCTCTTATTAGACTAGTTATAAGTATAAAGATTTAAAAGAAACCTTATTTCCTTTTAGCCAAAACAAAGGTGCTTCATGTGTGTGTGTGTTCTTCCTAAGCTTGCATGAATCTAGGCACTAACCTTCTCCAAGGTATTGTCCACTTCAACACTCTTGATTTTAGCTCCACTAATTTAGGATTCTTCAAATTGTGTGGTGAAAGAAGAAGAAACAAAGGTGGAGGTAATGTGGATGGTTTTGGCCGAGAGGTAAGGAGAGAGTGAGGTAGGAATATGCTTGCATGTGTCCAAATGAAGCAAGCTAAGGGAAATGGATATGGGGTCACACGGCCAAGCCCTTGCTCTGGGGTCTTTGGTACACTTTTTACCATTCTTAGGTATGGCCAATGATGGATTGAAAGATTGACAACACTAGGCCATTCCAAGATCAAATCTTGGCCATGCCTTGGAAGATTTGCTTTTCTTTCTCCCTCACTTGCTATGGCCGGCGCCTCCCTTGAGTGCTTAGCCCTCATTTTCTTGCTTTTCACTCAATCATCATCCCTCCATCATCTCATGTGTCCATCCAAGTGATCTCAAGGCCATGCTTTTTGGGAATTGAGCAATGCATGATCCGGCCAAGCCTTTGCCTCCACCGAACCCCATTTGCTTCATCTCCTTGCTTTTGTCATTTCCATCACCTACACCCACACCATACCTTTCTTCACATCACCCTACTTTCTTACACATTGTACCTTATTCACTTACACACTCCTCCCTTGTCTCATCAACTTTTTGGTGGCCATACTCCATGAAATTCTCCAAGTGACTCACGGCTTGCATCCCACCGAAACCCTTACTCCTTTCTTCCATCATTCTCTTCATGCCACATGTCACATTCCTACACACTATGACTTCTATTGGAAAGTCAAAGAATGGTGCCTTGTACTTCCAAGATTCCATGGTAGGAAAATCCCTCTATGAGATTCTACACTCAATCCTACATGGCACATGGCTACCTACTAGTCAATCTCTACTAACTAGAATTTCCTACAAGCCTTGGATGATTTTCTAGGGTTTCTCTTCAAGTGACATGTGTCTCTACTATGGGCTTGATGGGTCATGAGCTCACTCTATGGGCTTATGGGCTCACCACTACTCTCTTGGCCCATTCACTTAATCCATATCTCAAAAGCTTCATTCCCAAGCCCATCTCTTTAGAGCTTGTTTTTACAAATTACCACTAATCTTTTATATTAGCATTTAATTAAATAATTAAATTAGGATGAAGATTTTAGGGCTATTACATCCTCCCCCACTAATAAAAGATTTCGTCCTCGAAATCAATGCATGCAATGACATGGAGAATAATAATAAAATATAGCATACCTCGAGGACTAGTAGTAGTGGACTCCTCTGATGATGAATAAGTGGGTACTCCTTCTTCCCCGATTACAGAGTCTTGAGAAAAATAAAATATGGCATCCACGTCTGAGTCGTAATACATATTCGTCCTTAATTCATTTAATTTATGCATTATTTCTTCTTCTGTTTCCACTCGTGGTATTCCTTCTATTCTTTGTCTTAAACGATCATTAGAGGTATCACAATTTTCCAGGGGTTCCATATTCGGTTCACTCGCTTCTCCCCGCACTATCCTACACAGATGTTCTCTCTCTCGCTTCATCCACGGGTTAGGGGGTTGTCGCTCTTCGTTTGGTGTAGCTCTATGGAACACGAGGTTTCCTTTAGGCCCTATATCCATTCGATGGGTACAGTGTTTCTCATATCGCTCCAGATGCCTAACTCTCTGCACTCTCTTTCTTTCACGCCTTCTACGCATGATTCTTTGTCTGATTTCTCTCCTCTCTCTTAATTGGGCTATAGTGGCTACTGACATGCGTGGGGTTCTTCTAGTTCGGGCCATAACCTGGTTAAATTTTTTATGAAGAAAAATTACTTATAGTTTTGTGACATAGTTCATGGAATATAACACTCAAAACATCAATCAACCGTTCATACATTCACACAAAGCATTCATTCATTCACAACAAAGTTCAGTCAAACGAAAATTAGATACACTAATAATTTTCAAACAAATGAGGGTAGTTAGCCCTCATAGCATCTTCGCGTTCCCAAGTTGCTTCTTGAAATGCTGGGTTATTCCATAACACTTTTACTAAGGAGATTTTTCAATTCCTCAGTTCTTGTTCCTTGCGATCGGTAATTTGTGTCGGCCACTCTTCATAAGTTAGATTAGGGCGCAGTTGGATAGTACTCGGATCTATCACCGTTGCTGGTCCGTCGCCGAAACTCCTATTCAAGGATGACACATGAAATACATTATGGACTCCTTGTAAGTTCACTAGCAGATTCAAACGATAAGCTACCGGTCCGACTTTTTCCAAAATTTCATAAGGTCCGATGTATCGGGGACTCAATTTTCCTTTCTTGCCAAAGCGGGCCACTCCTTTCATTGGCGAAATCTTAATATACACCATGTCGCCAATTACGAACTCTAAGGGTCTTCTTCTTTGATCCGCGTAGCTCTTTTGCCTGCTTTGGGCAGTTTTCATCCTTTCCCGTATTAGCTCTACTTGAGTCTTGACTTCTTGCAAATACTCAGGCCCTAACACTCTGCTTTCACCGACTTCATCCCAATATAAGGGAGATCTGCATTTTCTTCCATATAAGGCTTCGTACGGTGCCATATGGATGGTAGCTTGAAAGCTGTTGTTGTAGGCGAATTCAATTAAAGGCAAGAGACTCTCGCAATTGCCACTGGAGTCTAGCACACATGCCCGTAGCATGTCTTCTAAAGTCTGAATAGTCCGTTCTGTCTGACCATCAATTTGTGGATGATAGGCATTGCTAAACTTCAAGTTGGATCCCATCCTCTTTTGTAAACTTTGCCAAAAGTGAGAGGTAAATCTCGGATCCCTATATGAAACAATCGCTTTGGGTACTCCATGCAGACGAACTACTTCCTTTACATAGATTCGTGACAATTTCTCCATTGAATCAGTATTTGCAATCGGAAGGAAGTGGGCACTCTTTGTTAATCTATCCACTATCACCCAGATTGTGTTCTTTCCTGCCGAAGTTCTTGGAAACCCTACTACGAAATCCATAGAAATATCTTCCCACTTCCATTCCGGAATTGGAAGAGGTTGCAACATTCCTGCGGGACGTTGATGCTCTGCTTTAACCATTTGACATATAGAGCATTTTGCCACAAAAGCAGCTACGTCTTTCTTTATACCTTCCCACCAAAATCTTTCCTTCAGATCTTGATACATTTTGGTACTTCCGGGATGAGCTGTAGAAAGGGTACAGTGTGCCTCCCTCATAAGCCTTTCCTTTAATTCTGAATTATCTGGTATCACTGTTCTCTTCCCAAAGTATAACGTCCCATCATCAGACATGGTAAAATGGGGTGATCCTTTTCCCTCGAGTAAATTCGTTCGGATCTTTTCCAATTTGGTATCTTGCCGTTGTCCTTCCCGAATTTCATCTTCAGTTAGAGAAATAACCTCTTTGAATCGTGCCAACATCGTTTCTCTAGGCTGATTCTTAACCAACATACTTTGCATGGCTGTCAGCACTGGTGGTTCCTCCACTTGAGATTTTCGACTTAAAGTATCTGCCACCACGTTAGCTTTTCTCGGGTGGTACTTGATCTCACACCGGAAATCGCTTATGGTCTCAATCCACCTTCTCTGTCTCATATTTAGATTCTTCTGGCTAAATAGATACTTTAAACTCTTATGGTCAGTGTATATCTCACATTCTTCCCCATACAAGTAGTGCCTCCAAATTTTCAACGCAAACACTACTGCTGCCAATTCCAGGTCGTGGGTGGGGTAATTTTGCTCATGATCCTTAAGCTGTCGGGACGCGTAGGCGACTACTCGTCCTTCCTGCATTAGTACACATCCCAAACCCAATTTTGAGGCATCACTATATATTACATATGGTTTGTGGGGCTCTGGTAATGCCAACACTGGTGCAGAAGTCAGTCTCCTTTTAAGTTCTTGAAAACTCCGCTCACACTGATCATTCCAGACGTATTTGGCATTCTTCTTGGTCAAAGCCGTTAGAGGACCAGATAACTTGGAAAACCCTTCGACGAATCTTCTGTAGTATCCTGCTAAGCCAAGAAAACTACGTATTTTATGAACGGACGTTGGTTGTGGCCATTCGGTTACTGCCTCAATTTTTGCCGGGTCCACGGAAACTCCGTTGCTTGAAATTACATGGCCCAAAAATTTAACTTCGTGGAGCCAAAACTTGCACTTACTAAGTTTGGCATACAACTGGTGTTCTTGTAAAATTTTCAGCACTGTCTCTAAATGCTCCTTGTGTTCCTCGTCATTCCGAGAGTATACCAGAATATCGTCGATGAATACCACGAAGAAACTATCTAGATACGACCAAAAATTCTATTCATCAGATCCATAAAGGCTGCTGGGGCATTTGTCAGTCCAAAAGGCATGACTAAGAACTCGAAATGTCGGTAGCGAGTTCGAAAAGCAGTCTTAGGTACGTCTTGCTCCTTAATCCTAAGCTGATGGTACCCTGACCTGAGGTCTATCTTAAAGAATACTATGGCTCCTTGCAGTTGGTCCAGCAAATCGTCTATCCAGGGTAACGGATATTTATTCTTAATGGTGACCTTATTGAGTCCTCGGTAATCGATGCACATCCGCATCGTTCCATGTTTCTTCTTCACGAACAGGACTGGGGCTCCCCACGGCGACGAACTAGGCCGTATAAACCCCTTTTCCAACAATTCCTCAATTTGAGTCTTCAATTCTTTCAATTCCGTTGGAGCCATCCGATAAGGCGCCTTGTGAACTGGAGTCGTCGCAGGTTCGAGTTCAATTGTAAACTCAGTCTCATGTTCTGGGGGTAATCCTGGCAGATCATCTGAGAACACTTGGGGGAAGTCCTTTACTACCAAAATTTCTTCAATATTCTTGGTATTTCCACCCGCTTTCAAGGACATTATCAAAAACCCTTCAGCTCCTCCTCTTAAACTTTTCGTCATTCTTTTTGCTATCACTATAGAAGAAACATAGTGAACTATTTCCCCTTCGTGGCGCAACTTCTCTTCTTCGGGCAGTTCGAATGTGATCTCCTTTTTGCGACAGTCGATTTTGGCGTAATATTTGGATAGCCAATCCATGCCCAATATCACGTCAAATCCCAACAAATGAAAAACTATCAGATTAGCATTAAACCTTATGCCAGCTATCTCTAACGGGCAGTTCCTCACTATTCGCTAACATCCAAACGTCTTCCCATCAGGGAGTGTCACCAACACTTTTCGAGCTAAAGACTCTACTTCTAACTTACACCTCCACACGCAATCATATGAAATAAAAGATCTTGTCGCGCCAGAATCAAACAAAGCATATACCACATTACGCATTAATATAATTTCACCTATATAAAACTTTCTCATGGTTATTTTAAGGAAGTTATCTATGCTTTAATTCTAGATAAAAATAAGATCGTTACCAGTAATGATGCCGGCGTTGATAGCCTCCTCATCGTCCACATCTACTTCTCCCGGGGTAATAGCATACACCTTTGACTTCACAGGGGCCTTCACCTTTCCTCCAGGCGCTGTCGTTCCGCCAGAAGCCGTCTGTGGGCAATCATGGATCATGTGGCCCACCTGACCACACCGAAAGCAAGCTCCCGTTGCCGCTCGGCATTCACCCTTATGCGGACATCCACATGTTCTACATGGTGGAAATGAGATCGTTCCTTTCGGTCCGCCTACTTTACCCTTCCCCTTATCCATGGGACGAGCATTCCTCCTTTTACCCATATCTTTTCCCGAAGAATACGAAAAATTTCTTTTCTTGTAAGTTTGAGCTTGGTAAATCAGACTTCTCTGCTCTGCTTCAGCAATGGCCGTCACATTTACCAACTCTTGGAAGTTTTCGATTTGTAAGCAAGCCACTTGATTGCGAATCCTTGGTTGCAATCCATCCTGAAATTTCTTCGCTCTCATCTTTTCTGTAATCACCAAATGAGGGGCGAATTGCTGTCCCTCCACTGACGTTTAGGTGACATCGGCTCTACACCATTTGATTCTTTACTAATTCCGTCATCTGGCGAATAGCTTTCGCTATCGCTTGTCCGCCGTCCAATGGGATATTCGGGGTCTCCCTTCCTTCGGTCTGAGGTGGCGAAATTAGTGGCGCATTCTCCACGGTCGGTATTGGACTCGAAACGTTAACTCTTGGTAGTGCTTCGGCTCTTGGAGTAGGGGCACGTCGTCGCCCTCCTGCCATTCTTCCCTGAAAAGCACATAATCCTCGTATGAGTTACCTCAACTCCTGTGCTTTGATTCTCGTAACTCACCACATCATACTCGCGCACCACTACTATCTCCAATCAATTGTCTAAAGATTCAGACCTATGCCTAAAGAATCATAACCTATACCATGTGATTCTTTCTCCTAGGACTTGTGGTTTCTTACCCAGAGACTTAACTGCTCTGATACCACCGCTGTCGGTGCCCCAGCTTGCGCTTGGGTTCGCATGCAAATTGCGACGCCGGGGACAAACGTCACAAGGAAGTCATTCCTCATCTTTACGTGCGAGAGCATTATTTAATATTATAATTTTTTTTTTCTCGCAGCGGAAAAAGGTCAAGCCAAAAACATTCGACAAGACGTTTACGCTTGTCGCACATCACATGGTTAACGAAATAAAACCCAAATTAAACATCATATACATATACATCAAAGTTAGGGTCACCAATGTAAACAGTTTATACAAAAGCACTTCCCAAAACAACGGGAAGATTTTTCCTCAAAATACAAAGGTGATACAAAATAAAGGTATTAACGATCCCCTCCCCTTCCGCCAAACATACTAATAGGCGGGTTTTTCCTTTATCTTCTTATAGTCAGGACCGTAACGAAGACTGTCCAGACTCAGACCTGGGCCTACATCACACATCATCCCAGAGGATGATGTAAACAGGCGTCCCATATGGAGGAGCCCATCCACTCCTAGCACCAAACAACACCCCGTAGGGCGTAAGTCATCAAAAAAGTAGGTCGCCATAGGAAGCGACTCTGCCACCCACTGACCCAACAGGTCTAGGGTCACTGGCCCAGCAGAATCTGTCCTAGTTGGGCCCATGAGGGTTCGACCCATCTTCTCGAGAGTCGTAATCCAGGGATCCATCATTTCCTACAATAACTTCTATCGTTCCTAAGGGAGCGATAGTAGAGATAATAAAAAGGGGCTGAGATTTCGGGAGAAATCTCAACAAGTATACTAGCACATTAACCAAAACATTTCAAATATACAGATAAGTGAACCAAATAGTCTTAGCTAATGCATATGCAAATGAATGACTGACTCATGCACATGCTCATGTAAACTTTCATACGGACTTGCTTCTTTCAGACTCCTTTTCATATCAGTGCTTTTCAAATCATTTCTTTAAAACATTTCACATCTTTTATTCTTTCTTAGGCGCCACTTATCATATACAGATCTTTTCTTATGGCACGAAAGCCCATCTTGTCATGACTTATCACGTAGCATATATGAGACACAACACGGTTCCCCTAAGCACCGCGTATTCCCTACTGGTTACCGCATCACCTTAAAGTGAGTGCGTCATATAGCTTATAATACGGCAGGTCCTTACACCTTATCCATCTTTGGCACCCACCAGTGTTAGGTGCGACTGCGCTCCGAACACCTTCTGGAGCCATACACGGTCCGTCGACTGTTCTTCGTCGACCCAGGGGCTTCCACTCGACTTTAAACACTCCGAGTGGTCAGGGAGTTCCACTGGGGCACTACCCCGTCCCAGCCTTTGGGGTTCTTATAAAACTTTACTTCTTTTCTTTTCTTTCAAAAACTCAATCTTTCCTTTTCTTTTTCTTAAAAACACATTGGACTTTAAAAACATGCTTTTCATCATTTATGCATGTGACATGCAACACTTACTTATTTTCATGCAAAACCCGAGACGAGCTCGAGTGCATTCATAGTTCATTTTCTTTTCTTTCTCCTTGGGAAAAACTTTACAACTTCCTACTTAGTCATCATGCTCTACATCCAAATTAGGGCCTAGAATTGAAGTGGGGTACTCGGCCCATCTCGAACCCATTATGGCCGAATCCTCCTAGGGTAATTCCTAGGGCTTTTCTTCATCACTTCACTCTAATTATCCTCCAAGAATTAAAGGTGTCAAATTAAAACATATACCATCTTTAGAAAGGGGTAACCGAAACCCTATTACCCACTAAGTAGACATTTTTACATCCAAACTTAATTCATTCCAACTTCCTTCCTTCACCTTTCAACTTGGGGAAATTTCCTTCTATTAATTTATTCAAAATTTCCTTTTCAACAAGTTTCTTCTATAAGCTTAAACTAAATAATTCCACCACAAAGAAATATAATTCAATCCTCTAGTCTTAACCTTAAACATCATAAAATTCCAATTAAACACTACTAGTCATCATACACAAGTGATTACTTCTTTCCATATGCACGTATACACCATTTCAATTCATATTAATCATAAATTTTATTCCCATGACCATTTCCATTTCCTCAAGACAATATTTTCCTTGAATAAATCAATTACATTACTAATTTCCTCAAATAAATTCTATCTTAGCAACACAAAATTTATAAGCTTAATACTAAAATCCATCATGCATCAACTTCATCATTTCATATGATACTCATGCTTTTCATTTCTTTTTGCAACTAATACTTGATCCATCATCTATACTCATATTCTAATCTTACTTTATCATAGAGATTTACACATGAATATTCATATCAAAGACAAGTATTAACACAATCAATTTAATCCAAACATGGCAATACAAGCATTAATCCAACAAGCATGATCACCTAACTATATACAAGAAATGTTAAAGAAAAGGTGAAAGTATACTTACAAAATTCCTATTAGATTTTTGATTAAAATCTGAAAATACACACATAGAATCTCTTATTAGACTAGTTATAAGTATAAAGATTTAAGAGAAACCTTATTTCCTTTTAGCCAAAACAAAGGTGCTTCATGTGTGTGTGTGTTCTTCCTAAGCTTGCATGAATCTAGGCACTAACCTTCTCCAAGGTATTGTCCACTTCAACACTCTTGATTTTAGCTCCACTAATTTAGGATTCTTCAAATTGTGTGGTGAAAGAAGAAGAAACAAAGGTGGAGGTAATGTGGATGGTTTTGGCCGAGAGGTAAGGAGAGAGTGAGGTAGGAATATGCTTGCATGTGTCCAAATGAAGCAAGCTAAGGGAAATGGATATGGGGTCACACGGCCAAGCCCTTGCTCTGGGGTCTTTGGTACACTTTTTACCATTCTTAGGTATGGCCAATGATGGATTGAAAGATTGACAACACTAGGCCATTCCAAGATCAAATCTTGGCCATGCCTTGGAAGATTTGCTTTTCTTTCTCCCTCACTTGCTATGGCCGGCGCCTCCCTTGAGTGCTTAGCCCTCATTTTCTTGCTTTTCACTCAATCATCATCCCTCCATCATCTCATGTGTCCATCCAAGTGATCTCAAGGCCATGCTTTTTGGGAATTGAGCAATGCATGATCCGGCCAAGCCTTTGCCTCCACCGAACCTCATTTGCTTCATCTCCTTGCTTTTGTCATTTCCATCACCTACACCCACACCATACCTTTCTTCACATCACCCTACTTTCTTACACATTGTACCTTATTCACTTACACACTCCTCCCTTGTCTCATCAACTTTTTGGTGGCCATACTCCATGAAATTCTCCAAGTGACTCACGGCTTGCATCCCACCGAAACCCTTGCTCATTTCTTCCATCATTCTCTTCATGCCACATGTCACATTCCTACACACTATGACTTCTATTGGTAAGTCAAAGAATGGTGCCTTGTACTTCCAAGATTCCATGGTAGGAAAATCCCTCCATGAGATTCTACACTCAATCCTACATGGCACATGGCTACCTACTAGTCAATCTCTACCAACTAGAATTTCCTACAAGCCTTGGATGATTTTCTAGGGTTTCTCTTCAAGTGACATGTGTCTCTACTATGAGCTTGATGGGTCATGAGCTCACTCTATGGGCTTATGGGCTCACCACTACTCTCTTGGCCCATTCACTTAATCCATATCTCAAAAGCTTCATTCCCAAGCCCATCTCTTTAAAGCTTGTTTTTACAAATTACCACTAATCTTTTATATTAGCATTTAATTAAATAATTAAATTAGGATGAAGATTTTAGGGCTATTACACTCGTTGCTAGAATGCGAAGTACATGCTACTATAGGAAAAATAGATCCCATAGATGGCACCAATTATTGATGTCATGTTTTGCGGGCCTGGACAATGCCGGATCGCAAGTGCTCCATCATCTGCTTGCGCACATTGGAGGTGAAAGGGTGGCTTAGAGAGCCATGGTCCCTCCGAAATCAAAGTTAGCATATGTGAGGATGAAAAGGCTCGTAATGAAAAGCTTAGAGAGAGTAAAAAGATTCAGAGAGTGCACATGTGCGGTGTGTGGGGTATTTATAGACCTAAGAAGAGATCTTCTAATATAGGGAGGGGACTCAGGGATGTCGCCGTACCTCCGACCGCATCCTTTGTCAGTCTACTGTTTTATGGCAGCCTTCCTACCATGTCGTGCCGTGTTCCCATGGTTGCGCATTAAATGTGGCTTGGTTTCCATGTAATGCGGCGTGCTCTTTCCTGACATGGCTGTACTACTCAGGGCTACCCATCCGTAGGTACTTGAGTGTCTGGATAGCTCTACATGTCCATTGATTCTTACACACTATGCGCGCTAGACGTCTCCAAAGGGCCCCTTACCTGGGCCTTGGTCGGTGGCTTGGACTTCAAACCTCGCAATAGCTCGTCCAGGGAAAGGGAAGGCTCGGGTCCTGTCTGGGTTCTAGGACTTGTTTTGGGCTGACTAGGTCTGGCACAAAGGGCTCGCACAAAGGGCATGGGATTTCCCCACACACACTGTGATCATTAATTACAAGAGCTACGAAACAAGAAGCATAAATCTAAATAGTAGACAGACAAATTAAGTGATGGGGTTGAAACCATGATTGCTAGCAAAGGCCACTAGGGTTGCTAAAGAAAATACGTGGAAAGCTATGGGATGTCGAGAATGGACAGGATTGCAATGCCTATGTGTACGGCAGATGCCAAGCAAAAATCAATGGGCGGTGGTGTAGGGCAACCTCATTGTGACCTCTTCTTACCAGCTGCTGCACCGATTTAATGATTTATAAAAACTAAACTAAACAAAACAAGACAAAACAAATGGCCAAATCGAGTTTTATCTTGCTGAAATTGTATGTTGACTATACTGAGTTTTTTCTTGCTACCGAAATGACCTACCTCCACTCCGTCCTTAAGTTACCAAAATCAAGTTGGGTCCATTCCATCTTCTATTTTTCTTTTTCATTTGATCACCTCCTTGTTCTTCTAATAGTTGTGCAAATCTTAAGGACAGAGAAAAAACTATAGAGGTTATCGACACCCCCGCTTACGTTTGGGATCGAATGCAAATCGAGACGTCGGAGATAAACATCACAGGGAAGTTTACCCCTCGTTCTTAACTTAAATTTGAGCATGTGTTTATGATAAAAGTAGTGATTAGAAAATTTCACAGCGAAAAAGGTCAAGCCATTCTAAAATTAGGCAAAAACTTAAAATTTTTACCATATGTTACATGGCATAACAAAACTAAAGTTCCCCAAATAACACTTTATATTCATACTGATGCCAATTGTCTCAAGTTCCACAAAATACGTGTCTTCCCAAAACATCGAGAACTAACAAAAGGCAATTAAATAGAAACATGCAACATAAGCCACGTGCTGACTCCACAACCGTCCACTATTTCAGGGGCTTGTCCTTAACCTCCTTAGCCCCGGGACCAAAAATGAATTGCTCTAAGCCCACCCGATCACCATGTAGGACACAGGTACCCTCCTCTGAGGGGTAGACGTGATCCATGAACAAGAACCCATCAGACCTCAAAGTGAGGCAGCACCCCACACTGGCGGCCGGCGGACTCTATGAGAGCCATCCAACGCATATCAGAAATAAACTGCGCGTACAGATTGGGGGTCACCACATCAAAAGGTGGAGAGATCACCAACCCATAAGTGGGCTGGAAACTCCCTCCCAACGTCAACGTCGTAGTCGTCATCTTCTCCTGTAGCTACTTCTATTGCCCAAATAAGGAACGATAGTGAAAGTATAAAGGGATGAGATTTGGAGAAATCTCAGTAAGTACACAATTATCCCATCAAAATCATTTCAAGTATACATATAAATGAATAACAAACAGATTATGTGTCATGCATATGCGACTAATGATTTAGCAAATGCATATGCTCATGAAGACTTTCATAAAATTTGATTTTCTTTCAATCTTGATACGTATGCTTGCTTTCCATGAAAATGGTTCATCATATAACGTAATTCTTTTGACTCATGATTTAAAAACCCTTTTTTGTAAAACTTTTCATTTCGTTCATCATTTATTATCTTAGGCGCCATTTACATATTCATATCATTATTAGGGTTCAAAGAGTCGTTCTTGTCATGACTTCTTATTGGACACCTCACGGTTCCCCTATACACCGTGTGTTCCCCGCTAGTTACCGTATCACCCGATGATCATTCAAGCCTAAGTGAATACGTTACGCATTACAAACTACTCAAGTCGGGGCAACTATGTTATCTACTCTTCATCACTCGATGACCACTCAAACCAAGCGACAACATCCTTGTTCTTATAACGGTAAGGCAAAAGCCAACACCGTCCTTGGGCACCCACTAGCTTTAAGTGTGACCACGCGCCAGACACCTTGTGGAGCCATACATGGTCAGCCGACTGTTCTTCGTCGACCTAGAGGCTTTTACTTGACTTTAATCACTCCTGAGTGAACAGGGAGTTTTACTGGGACACTACCCCATCCCAGCCTTTGGGGTTCTTATAAAAACTTGAAATTCTTTTCTCTTCCTTTGAAAACATGTTTGGCTCAAAAACGTGATTTTCATGCTTCATGCATGTGACATGCAACCCTTAGTGCTTAACATGTGAATCATGGGACTAGTTCAAGCACACATACACTTTGTCATGCTCATTGGCAAGTCGACCATCATATGATTTTATCTATACTTCATATAAGAACACACAAATGGGCCTAATACCCAAAGAGGGGCACTCGGCCTTCACCACTAGGGTTGGGCCGAGACCCTCCAAGAACACTTCCTAGGATTTTCTTCTTCCATCTTCCAAACATTTACCTCTAAGAGGGGTTGACCGAACCCCATAGCCCTTAAGATTAGCATTTTCATCACTTTTCTCTCAACCAAAGTAGCATACTTACTCCTATTTAGGAAAATCGAATTTCATGCTATTAGAACCTCGTAGTTTCTTACTTCTAAGTTTTCTAGATATTCAAGGCATAATCATCACATGAAATAATAGTTGATCATTGAAAGACTCAACCCTAAAGCCCTTCAAATCCGAAACCCATATGTGCACCAAATCAAACCCTTTTCAACTCCAAACTTTATTTTAACATGCATGCATTTTGTCACCAATTATCATATTAATCATGCTTTTTTTTTCCTTTATAACAAAGTAACAAAATCCACCAATAAAATGTACATTTCAAGCCTAGAATAATATACATTGCTAAGCATAGACTCACAACTAAATATACAAGGCATTTTCTTCAAGCAATCTTGTCGGCGCCCCAACTTGCGCTTGGGTTCGTACGCAAAATGCGACGCCGGGGACGAACGTCACAAGGAAGTCGCCCCTCATCTTTACTTAGGGGAGCCTTATTATTTTTTTTTTTTTTTTTTATTTCATAAATGTATATCGCAGCGGAAAAAAGGTCAAGCCATAAATAAGCGACGAAACGTTACGCTTGTCGCACATCACATGGTTAACAAAATAAAACCCAAATTAAACATCATAAGCACATATATATATATATACATCAGAATGAAGTCACCAATGTAAACAGTATTATACAAAAGTACTTCCCAAAACAGCGGGAAGATTTTTCCAAAAGTACATCGGTGTATACAAAATAAAGGTGCTGCTGATCCACTCCTCCTTCCGCCAACCATACTAATAGGCGGGCTCTTCTTTTATCTTCTTATAGTTCGGGCCATAACGCAGGCTGTCCAGACTCAGCCCTGGACCTACGTCACACATCATCCCAGAGGATGACGTAAACAGGCGTCCCAAGTGGAGGAGCCCGTCAACACCCAGCACCATACAACACCCCGTAGGGCGTAGGTCGTCAAAAAAGTAAGTCGCCATAGGAAGCGACTCTGCCGCCCACTGACCCAACAGGTCTAGGGTCACTGGCCCGGCAGTCTCAGCCTTAGTCGGGCCCATGAGGGTCCGACCCATCGTCTCGAGAGTCGTAATCCGTGGATCCATCCTGTCCTGCAATGACTTCTATTGTTCCCAAGGGAGCAATAGTAAGATAATAAAAAGGGGGGGGTGAGATTTCGGGAGAAATCTCAGCAAGTACACTAACACTTAAACCAGAACATATCAGATATACAGATAAGCGAACAAAACATTCTTAACTAATGCACATGCAATGAATGACTGACTCATGCACATGCTCATGAAAACTTTTAAACAGACATACTTCTTTCAGACTTCTTTTCATAAAACTTTCATGCAGACTTCTTCTTTCAAACTTCTTTTCATATCATCGTTGCTTTTCAAAACGTTCCTTTAAAACATTTCGTATCTTTCTTTCTTTCTTTCTTAGGCGCCACTTATCATATACAGATCTTTCTTATGGCTCGAAAGCCCTTCTTGTCATGACTTTTTCTTTCACATGTATGAGACACAACACGGTTCCCCTAGCACCGCGTGTTCCCTGCTGGTTACCGCATCACCCTAAAGTGAGCGTCATATAACTTTAAAACGGTAGGTCCTTACACCTTATCCGTCTTGGGCACCCACCAGCGTTAGATGCTACCGCGCTCCGGCCACCTTTTGGTGCCATACACGGTCCGCCGACTGTTCTTCGTCGACCCAGGGGCTACCACTCGACTTTAGACACTCCTGAGTGGACAGGGAGTTCCACTGGGGCACTTCCCCGTCCCAGCCTTTGGGGTTCTTATAAAACTTTACTTCTTTCTTTCTTTCAAAAAGTTCCATCTTTTCTTTTCTTTTCCTTTTTCTTGAAAACATGCTTGACTTTAAAAACTTCTTTTCATGACTTATGCATGGGACATGCATGCTTACTTACTTTCATGCAAGAACCCGAGACAGGCTCGAGTGCATTCACACTTCATTTTCTTTCTCCCTCTCTTGGGATAATTTCATAATTTTCCTACTTAGCCATCATATTCTATACCCAAAATGGGCCTAGGACTGAAGTGGGGTATTGGGCCCAACTCCAACCCATCATGGCCGAATTCTCCTAGAGAGTTTCTAGGGCTTTTCTTCATCATTCGACTTCAAACTTCTTCCAATAAATTTTAAAGTATCAAATTGAATCAAGTACCCTCCTTAGCAAGGGGTAACCGAAACCCTAATGTTTCCCAAGTAACCATTTCACATCAAACTTAGTTATTCCTATTCCCTCCATTCACCTTTTCAACTTAGGGAATTCCTCCCCTTAGTCTATTCAAGCTTCCTTTCCTAAAAGTTTCTTCTATGCGTTCAACTAAACAAAAACACCACATCATAATATAATATTAATCTTCCAATCTCAACCTTAAATATTATCAATTTCCAATTAAACATTTCGATACATTATACACAAGCGATCATTTCTTCCATATGCAAATATATATATATCATTTTCTTCCATATCAATCAAATAATTTATTCTCATGTCCATTTTCATTTTCTTACAACAATATGCTCCTTGAATAAATCCATTCCATCACTAGTTCCTCAAATAAAATCTTTACCTTAGCAACACCAAAATTTAATATTTAACACTAAAATCCTTCATGCTTCATTTTCATCATTTCATCAAATAATCATGCTTTTTCCTCTCTTATGCAACTAACACTTGATTCATCATTTCTACTCATATTCTAAGCTTGTTCCATCATATAAATTTATCCAAGAATATTCATATCTCAAGCAAGAAAAATCATTCCAATCCAAACATGGCAATGGCAACCATTAATCCAACAACCATGATCACTCCACTATATATAAGACTTGTTAAGGAAAAAGTGGGAGTATACTTACCACACTCCTTCTAGGCTTTAGCTTAAATCTGGAATTACACATATAAAATCTCCCATTAGTCTAACCATGAACATAAAACTCAAAGAAAACCCTATTTCTTTCCAACCATTACAAAGTGTCACATATGTGTGTGTGTGTTCTTCCTAATCTTGTATATGTTTAATCACTAACCTTCTCCAATGACTTGGTCACCTTCACCCTCTTGCTTTTGGCTTTCTTACTATAGGATTCCTCAAAATGTGTGGTGAAAAGAGAAGAAACAAAAGTAGGAATGGTTAGAGAGGGTTTGGCCGAGAGGTGGAGAGGAAAATGAAAGTGTTTGCATGTCCAAGTGAATTGAGCTCAAGGTGTTTGTCTAAGGGGTCACACGGCCAGCTCTCTTCCCTAGGGTCCTTGGTACTCTTCTCATCATGTTTAGGCATGGCTAATGATAGATGGGTTGATTGACAACTCTAAGCCACTCCAAGATCAAATCTTGGCCATACCTAGATGATTCTCCTTTCTCCTTTCTTTCTTATGGCCGGCGGCTCCTTGATGCTTCTAGCATCCAATTTCTTGTTTTTCACTCAATCATCATTCCCCTATCCTCTCATGTGTCCATCCAAGGGATTCCAAAGCCATGCTTTTTGGAATTTGAGCAAGGCATGACCGGCCAAGCTAGCTCCACCGAAACTCCCTTCTTGCTTCTCTTCCTAGTTTTTGTCATTTCAATCACCTACACATACACCATACCTCTCTTCACATCACCATACTTTCTTACACATGTACTTCATCCACTTACACACTCTTCCTCTTTGTCCTATCACTTGTAGATGGCCATACCCCATGAGACTCCTCAAGGAACCCCACGGATTGGCCTCCACCGAAACTCCAAGCTTCCTTCCTCCAAGCTTCTCCTCATGACACTTGTAACTTCCCTACACATCATGACCTCACTTGGCAAGTCAAGGGATGGTATTTTGTACCTCCAAGATACCATGGTAGGAAAAATCATTCCATTAGATTCTACACTCAATCCTACATGGCATGCATCCAACTACTAGTCAACCTTCACCAAATAATATTTTCCTACAAGGGTTTGGATAATTTTTCTAGGATTTTTCTCCCATTGACAAGTGTCTCAACTATGGGCTTGATGGGCTATGGGCTCATTCTATGGGCTTTTGGACTCACCATTGCTCCCTTGGCCCATTCACTTGATCCATTCTCCAAAAGTCTCATTCCTAAGCCCATCTCTTCAAGGCCTATTTGGTTCTTTCACCAATTACCACTAATCTTGTGCATTAATCCTTAATTAGTTAATTAAATCAAGATGGAGATTTTTAGGGCTATTACATCCTCCCCCACTAATAAAAGATTTCGTCCTCGAAATCAGTGCATGTGATGATATGAAGGATAATAATAAATTTTATCATACCTCGAGGAGTATTAGCAGTGGACTCTTCTGATGATGAATAAGTAGGTACTCCTTCTTCCTCAGTCACCGAATCTTGAGAAAAGTAAAATATAGCATCTAAATCCGAGTCGTAATACAAGTTCGTCTTTAATTCATTCAATCTGTGTACTATTTCTTCTTCTGTTTCCACTCGGGGTATCCCCTCTATTCTTTGTCTTATGCGATCATTAGAGGTATCAGAATTTTCCAAAGGTTCTATGTTTGGTTCACTTGCTTTTCCCCGCACTATTCTACGCAATTGCTCTCTCTCTCCCTTCATCCAAGGGTTTGGGGGTTGTCGCTCTTCACTCGGCGTAGCTCTACGAAATACAGGGTTCCCTTTAGGTCCTATATCCATTCGATGAGTACGATGCCTCTCACATCGCTCCAGGTGCCTAAGCCTCTGTATCCTCTCTCTTTCACGCCTTTTACTCAAGATTCTTTGTCTGACTTCTCTCCTTTCTCTTAATTGGGCTATGGTAGCTACTGACATGCGTGGGGTTCTTCTAGTTCTGGCCATAACCTGGGTAAATTTTTACTAAAAGTTATTTACAGTGCGATGAGGTAATCTAATGAATATAACACTCAAAACACCAATCAAATGTTCATACATTCAAGCAAAGCAATCGTTCATTTACAATCAAAACTTAGCTAAACAAAGATCAAATACACTAGGAATTTTCAAACAAATGAGGGTAATTAGCCCTCATAGCGTCTTCGCGTTCCCAAGTCGCTTCTTGAAATGCCGGGTTGTTCCACAATACTTTTACTAAGGAGATTTTTCGATTCCTTAATTCTTGTTCCTTGCGATCGGTAATCTGAGTTGGCCACTCTTCATAAGTTAAATTCGGGCGTAGCTCGATAGTACTCGGATCCATTACCGTCGCTGGTTTGTCGCCGAAACTCCTCTTTAAAGACGACACATGAAACACGTTATGGACTCCTTGTAGGTTTACTGGTAGATTCAAACGATAAGCCACTGATCCGACTCTTTCCAAAATTTCATACGGTCCGATGTAACGAGGGCTTAATTTTCCTTTCTTGCCAAATCGGGCCACTCCCTTCATTGGTGAAATCTTAATATACACCCAGTCTCCAATTACAAATTCTAAGGGTCTCCTCCTTCTATCTGCGTAGCTCTTCTGCCTGCTTTGGGCAGTTCTCATCCTTTCCCGTATCAGCTCTACTTGAGTTTTAACTTCTTGCAAATACTCAGGCCCTAACACTTTGCTTTCACCGACTTCGTCCCAATACAACGGAGATCTGCACTTTCTTCCATACAAAGCTTCGTACGGTGCCATCTGAATAGTAGCTTGAAAGCTGTTGTTGTAAGCGAATTCAATCAAGGGCAAAAGACTCTCCCAATCGCTACTAGAGTCTAGCACACACGCCCGTAGCATGTCTTCTAAAGTCTGAATAGTCCGTTCTGTCTGACCATCAGTCTGCGGATGATAGGCGCTGCTAAACTTCAAGTTGGATCCCATTCTCTTTTGTAAACTTTGCCAGAAGTGAGAGGTAAATCTTGGATCCCTATCTGAGACAATCGTTTTTGGCACTCCGTGCAGACGAACTATTTCTTTAACATAAATTCGAGACAATTTCTCCATTGAGTCCGTATTTGCAATCGGTAGGAAGTGGGCACTCTTTGTCAATCTGTCCACTATCACCCATATTGTGTTCCTTCCCGCCGAGGTTCTTGGGAATCCTATTACGAAATCCATTGAAATATCTTCCCATTTCCATTCCGGAATTGGAAGAGGTTGCAGCATTCCTGCGGGACGTTGATGTTCCGCTTTAACCATTTGACACACAGAACATTTTGCCACAAAAGTAGCTACATCTTTCTTTATACCTTCCCACCAAAATCTTTCTTTCAGATCCCGGTACATTTTGGTACTTCCAGGATGGGCTGTATAAGGGGTGCAGTGTGCTTCCCTCATAAGCTTTTCCTTAAGTTCTGGATTATCTGGTATCACTGTTCTCTTTCCGAAGTATAACGTTCCATCATCAGACACGGTAAAATGAGGTGACCCTTTTCCTTCGAGTAAATTCGTTCGGATCTTTTCCAGTTTGGTATCTTGTCGTTGTCCTTCCCGGATTTCATCTTCGGTCAGAGAAATGATTTCTTGAACTGTTGCTAACATCGCTCTTCCAGGTTGACTCCTTACTAGCATACTTTGCATACTTGCTAGTGCCGATGGTTCCTCTACTTGTGATTTTCGGCTTAAAGCATCTGCCACTACGTTAGCTTTTCCCGGGTGGTACTTGATCTCACACCGGAAATCATTTATAGTCTCGATCCACCTTCTCTGTCTCATATTTAGATTCTTCTGACTAAACAGATACTTTAAACTCTTATGATCAGTGTATATCTCACATTCTTCCCCATACAAGTAGTGCCTCCAAATCTTCAGTGCAAACACTACCGCTGCCAATTCCAGGTCGTGGGTGGGGTAATTTCGCTCATGATCTTTAAGCTGTCGGGACGCGTAGGCGACTACTCGTCCTTCCTGCATTAGTACACATCCCAAACCCAACTTTGAGGCATCACTATATACTACATATGGTTTGTGAGGCTCTGGTAATGCCAACACTGGGGCAGAAGTCAATCTCTTCTTAAGCTCTTGAAAACTCTGCTCACACTGGTCATTCCAGACATGTTTGGCATTCTTCTTCGTCAAAGCCGTTAGAGGACCAGATAACTTGGAAAACCCTTCCACGAACCTTCTGTAGTATCCTGCTAAGCCGAGAAAACTACGTATTTCATGAACAGACGTCGGCTGAGGCCATTCAGTTACCGCCTCTATTTTTGCAGGGTCCACAGAAACTCCGTTGCTTGAAATTACATGGCCCAAAAATTTAACTTCGTGGAGCCAAAACTCACATTTACTAAGTTTGGCGTACAGCTGATGTTCTTGTAAAATTTTCAGCACTATCTTCAAATGCTCCTCATGTTCGTCATTATTTCGCGAGTACACCAGGATATCGTCGATGAATACCACGACGAAACTGTCTAAGTAAAGTCGAAAAATTCTATTCATCAGATCCATAAAGGCTGCTGGGGCATTTGTCAGTCCGAAAGGCATGACTAAGAACTCGAAATGTCCATAGCGAGTTCGGAAAGCAGTCTTGGGTACATCTCGTTCCTTAATCCTAAATTGATGGTATCCTGATCTGAGGTCTATCTTGGAGAATACTGTAGCTCCTTGCAGTTGGTCCAGCAAATCGTCTATCCGGGGTAGCGGATACTTATTCTTAATGGTGACCTTATTAAGTCCTCGGTAATCGATGCACATTCGCATTGTTCCGTCTTTCTTCTTTACAAACAAAACTGGGGCTCCCCACGGCGATGAACTAGGCCGTATAAATCCCTTGTCCAGCAATTCTTCGATTTGAGTCTTCAATTCTTTCAATTCCGTTGGAGCCATCCGATACAGTGCCTTGTGAACTGGAGTTGTTGCGGGTTCAAGTTCAATGGTAAACTCAGTCTCACGTTCCGGGGTAATCCTGGCAAATCATTTGAGAATACTTGGGGGAAGTCCTTTACTACCAGAATTTCTTCAATATTACTGGTATCTCCGCCTACTTTCACGGACAGTATCAAAAACCCTTCAGCTCCTCCTCTTAGACTTTTCGTCATTCTTTTCGCTGTCACTATAGAAGAAACATAGTGAACTGTTTCCCCTTCGTAGCGCAACTTCTCTTCTTCGGGCAATTCAAATGTAATCTCCTTTTTGCGGCAGTCAATCTTGGCATAATACTTAGATAGCCAATCCATACCTAATATCACGTCAAATCCTAACAAATGGAAAACTATCAGATCAGCGTTGAACCTTACGCCAGCTATTTCTAACGGGCAGTTCCTCACTATTCGCTGACATCCAAATGTCTTCCCATCAGGGAGTGTCACCAACACTTTTTGAGTCAAGGGTTCGACTTCTAACTTACACTTCCATACGCAATCATAAGAAATAAAAGATCTCGTCGCGCCGGAATCAAACAAAGCATACACCACATTACGCATCAATATAATTTCACCTATATATATAAAACTTCCTCATGGTTACTTTAAGAAAGTTATCATGCTTTAATTCGAGATAAAAATTTTAAGATCGTTACCAGTAATAATGCCGGCGTTAATAGCCTCCTCGTCGTCCACATCTACTTCTCCCGGGGTAATTGCGTATACCTTGGACTTCACAGGGGCCTTCGCCTTTCCTCCAGGTACTGTTGTTCCGCCAGGGGCTGTCTGTGGGCAATCACGGATCAGGTGACCCACTTGGCCACACCTAAAACAAGCTCCTGTTGCAGCGCGGCATTCTCCCTTATGTGGGCGTCCGCATGTCCTACATGGCGGAAATGGAGCCGTCCCTTTTGATCCACCTACTTTACCCTTTCCTTTATCCATGGGACGAGTGCCTCTCTTCTTATCCATATCTTTCCCCGAAGAATATGGAAAATGTCTTTTCTTGTAAGTCTGGGCTTGATTGATCAGACTTCTCTGCTCGGCCTCAGCAATGGCCGTCACATTCACCAACTCTTGAAAATTTTCGATTCGCAAACAAGCCACTTGATTGCGAATCCTTGGCTGTAATCCATCCTGAAATTTCTTCGCTCGCATCTTTTCTGTTATTACCAAATGCGGGGCAAATCGTGTCAGTTCCATGAATTTAGCGGCGTACTGGTCCACCGTCATGCTTCCTTGCACCAATGTGGCGAACTCTATCGCCTTCTGCTGCTTTATCGACTCCGGAAAGAATCGATTATCAAACTCGGTCTTGAACCTATCCCAGGTGAGAACTACATTCTCTCCCAGTTCTTGTCTCAGTAACCTTCTCTTTGTGTCCCACCATAATCCGGCCTCCCCTTGTAATAGGTGACCAGCATATTGCACTTTTTGCGCCTCCGTGCACCCACTGATTTCGAAGGTGCGTTCTAAGTCCATAATCCATCGGTCGGCCTTCATAGCTCCTTCAGTCCCCATAAAGTTCGGGTACCGATACACCAGAAATTTTTCGTATGGGCATCCTACCGTCACTCCACTGGCGCTCGGGTGACATCGGCTCTGCTCCATTTGATGCTTTACTAATTCCGTCATCTGGCGAATAGCTTCCGCTATCGCTTGTCCACCATCTAACGGGGTATTCGGAGTCTCTCTTCCTCCGGTCTGAGGTGGCGAACTTAGTGGCGTATTTCCTACTGTCGGCATTGGACTCGAAACATTAACTCTCGGTAAGGCTTCGGGCCTTGGAGTAGGGGCACGTCGTCGTCCTCCTGCCATTCTTCCCTGAAAAGCGCATAATCTTCATATGAGTTACTTTAACTTCTGTGCTCCAACCCTGGTAACTCACCACATCATACTGGCACAACACCGCTATCTCCAATCCATTATCTAAAGATTCCAGCCTAAATCTAAAGAATCATAACCTATACCATGTGATTCTTTTTCCTAGGACTTGTGGTTTCTTACCCAGAGACTTAACTGCTCTGATACCACCGCTGTCGGCGCCCCAACTTGCGCTTGGGTTCGTACGCAAAATGCGACGCCGGGGACGAACGTCACAAGGAAGTCGCCCCTCATCTTTACTTAGGGGAGCCTTATTATTATTTTTTTTTTTTTTTATTTCATAAATGTATATCGCAGCGGAAAAAAGGTCAAGCCATAAATAAGCGACGAAACGTTACGCTTGTCGCACATCACATGGTTAACAAAATAAAACCCAAATTAAACATCATAAGCACATATATATATATACATCAGAATGAAGTCACCAATGTAAACAGTATTATACAAAAGTACTTCCCAAAACAGCGGGAAGATTTTTCCAAAAGTACATCGGTGTATACAAAATAAAGGTGCTGCTGATCCACTCCTCCTTCCGCCAACCATACTAATAGGCGGGCTCTTCTTTTATCTTCTTATAGTTCGGGCCATAACGCAGGCTGTCCAGACTCAGCCCTGGACCTACGTCACACATCATCCCAGAGGATGACGTAAACAGGCGTCCCAAGTGGAGGAGCCCGTCAACACCCAGCACCATACAACACCCCGTAGGGCGTAGGTCGTCAAAAAAGTAAGTCGCCATAGGAAGCGACTCTGCCGCCCACTGACCCAACAGGTCTAGGGTCACTGGCCCGGCAGTCTCAGCCTTAGTCGGGCCCATGAGGGTCCGACCCATCGTCTCGAGAGTCGTAATCCGTGGATCCATCCTGTCCTGCAATGACTTCTATTGTTCCCAAGGGAGCAATAGTAAGATAATAAAAAGGGGGGGGGTGAGATTTCGGGAGAAATCTCAGCAAGTACACTAACACTTAAACCAGAACATATCAGATATACAGATAAGCGAACAAAACATTCTTAACTAATGCACATGCAATGAATGACTGACTCATGCACATGCTCATGAAAACTTTTAAACAGACATACTTCTTTCAGACTTCTTTTCATAAAACTTTCATGCAGACTTCTTCTTTCAAACTTCTTTTCATATCATCGTTGCTTTTCAAAACGTTCCTTTAAAACATTTCGTATCTTTCTTTCTTTCTTTCTTAGGCGCCACTTATCATATACAGATCTTTCTTATGGCTCGAAAGCCCTTCTTGTCATGACTTTTTCTTTCACATGTATGAGACACAACACGGTTCCCCTAGCACCGCGTGTTCCCTGCTGGTTACCGCATCACCCTAAAGTGAGCGTCATATAACTTTAAAACGGTAGGTCCTTACACCTTATCCGTCTTGGGCACCCACCAGCGTTAGATGCTACCGCGCTCCGGCCACCTTTTGGTGCCATACACGGTCCGCCGACTGTTCTTCGTCGACCCAGGGGCTACCACTCGACTTTAGACACTCCTGAGTGGACAGGGAGTTCCACTGGGGCACTTCCCCGTCCCAGCCTTTGGGGTTCTTATAAAACTTTACTTCTTTCTTTCTTTCAAAAAGTTCCATCTTTTCTTTTCTTTTCCTTTTTCTTGAAAACATGCTTGACTTTAAAAACTTCTTTTCATGACTTATGCATGGGACATGCATGCTTACTTACTTTCATGCAAGAACCCGAGACAGGCTCGAGTGCATTCACACTTCATTTTCTTTCTCCCTCTCTTGGGATAATTTCATAATTTTCCTACTTAGCCATCATATTCTATACCCAAAATGGGCCTAGGACTGAAGTGGGGTATTGGGCCCAACTCCAACCCATCATGGCCGAATTCTCCTAGAGAGTTTCTAGGGCTTTTCTTCATCATTCGACTTCAAACTTCTTCCAATAAATTTTAAAGTATCAAATTGAATCAAGTACCCTCCTTAGCAAGGGGTAACCGAAACCCTAATGTTTCCCAAGTAACCATTTCACATCAAACTTAGTTATTCCTATTCCCTCCATTCACCTTTTCAACTTAGGGAATTCCTCCCCTTAGTCTATTCAAGCTTCCTTTCCTAAAAGTTTCTTCTATGCGTTCAACTAAACAAAAACACCACATCATAATATAATATTAATCTTCCAATCTCAACCTTAAATATTATCAATTTCCAATTAAACATTTCGATACATTATACACAAGCGATCATTTCTTCCATATGCAAATATATATATCATTTTCTTCCATATCAATCAAATAATTTATTCTCATGTCCATTTTCATTTTCTTACAACAATATGCTCCTTGAATAAATCCATTCCATCACTAGTTCCTCAAATAAAATCTTTACCTTAGCAACACCAAAATTTAATATTTAACACTAAAATCCTTCATGCTTCATTTTCATCATTTCATCAAATAATCATGCTTTTTCCTCTCTTATGCAACTAACACTTGATTCATCATTTCTACTCATATTCTAAGCTTGTTCCATCATATAAATTTATCCAAGAATATTCATATCTCAAGCAAGAAAAATCATTCCAATCCAAACATGGCAATGGCAACCATTAATCCAACAACCATGATCACTCCACTATATATAAGACTTGTTAAGGAAAAAGTGGGAGTATACTTACCACACTCCTTCTAGGCTTTAGCTTAAATCTGGAATTACACATATAAAATCTCCCATTAGTCTAACCATGAACATAAAACTCAAAGAAAACCCTATTTCTTTCCAACCATTACAAAGTGTCACATATGTGTGTGTGTGTTCTTCCTAATCTTGTATATGTTTAATCACTAACCTTCTCCAATGACTTGGTCACCTTCACCCTCTTGCTTTTGGCTTTCTTACTATAGGATTCCTCAAAATGTGTGGTGAAAAGAGAAGAAACAAAAGTAGGAATGGTTAGAGAGGGTTTGGCCGAGAGGTGGAGAGGAAAATGAAAGTGTTTGCATGTCCAAGTGAATTGAGCTCAAGGTGTTTGTCTAAGGGGTCACACGGCCAGCTCTCTTCCCTAGGGTCCTTGGTACTCTTCTCATCATGTTTAGGCATGGCTAATGATAGATGGGTTGATTGACAACTCTAAGCCACTCCAAGATCAAATCTTGGCCATACCTAGATGATTCTCCTTTCTCCTTTCTTTCTTATGGCCGGCGGCTCCTTGATGCTTCTAGCATCCAATTTCTTGTTTTTCACTCAATCATCATTCCCCTATCCTCTCATGTGTCCATCCAAGGGATTCCAAAGCCATGCTTTTTGGAATTTGAGCAAGGCATGACCGGCCAAGCTAGCTCCACCGAAACTCCCTTCTTGCTTCTCTTCCTAGTTTTTGTCATTTCAATCACCTACACATACACCATACCTCTCTTCACATCACCATACTTTCTTACACATGTACTTCATCCACTTACACACTCTTCCTCTTTGTCCTATCACTTGTAGATGGCCATACCCCATGAGACTCCTCAAGGAACCCCACGGATTGGCCTCCACCGAAACTCCAAGCTTCCTTCCTCCAAGCTTCTCCTCATGACACTTGTAACTTCCCTACACATCATGACCTCACTTGGCAAGTCAAGGGATGGTATTTTGTACCTCCAAGATACCATGGTAGGAAAAATCATTCCATTAGATTCTACACTCAATCCTACATGGCATGCATCCAACTACTAGTCAACCTTCACCAAATAATATTTTCCTACAAGGGTTTGGATAATTTTTCTAGGATTTTTCTCCCATTGACAAGTGTCTCAACTATGGGCTTGATGGGCTATGGGCTCATTCTATGGGCTTTTGGACTCACCATTGCTCCCTTGGCCCATTCACTTGATCCATTCTCCAAAAGTCTCATTCCTAAGCCCATCTCTTCAAGGCCTATTTGGTTCTTTCACCAATTACCACTAATCTTGTGCATTAATCCTTAATTAGTTAATTAAATCAAGATGGAGATTTTTAGGGCTATTACAAATCTAACCTAACATCACCAATCATTCAACAAACTTCACCTTAGTCATGCATGCAATTCTTATCACTATATACCATATCAATATGCTTCATTTTCCTTTGCATCAAATTGACTAAATCCACCAACATAATATAATTTCAAGCCTAGAATAGCATATAAACTAAGCATGGATCTATAACTAAATAAACAAGCATTCAATCAAGCAATACAATCACATTCACTCAAATATATACAAGAAATGCTAAAGTCAAGATAGAGATGCACTTACAATACCCCAATGTAGATAAGATTATCTTTAAAAAATATATATGATAGTCCATTAAAACAAACTACAAGCATGTAGTTAAAGAGAATATCTTAAACTTAAATTTTGGTGTGTGCATGTGATCTGACTTAAGTTTCTATACGTGAGATAAGTTAGGATTTTTGCTTACCTCTTCAAGTATGCTTCCACTCAAGAGCACTAAGCTCAAGCTCTATTAGACTTAGGATATTTTGTGCTTAGGAGATGGAAGACCACAAGGCAAAGTGAGAGTGGAAATGGAGAGAAATGTCGTGTGTGTGTGGGAAGAGAAAGTGAAGCAAGCAAATTGGAAGAGCAAGCATAAAGCCATTCGGCCAAGGGTGTTTCTAGGCTTTCTAGGCACTCATTCCCCTAGTTTAGGATTGACCTTTGATGGGTTGAAAGACCCCTTTGATTGACTCTCATCACTAGAGCAACATCATGCCTAGTTTAGGCTGTACCTAGGTTGAACTCTTTCCCCATTTTCTTCTATGGTCGGTGCCCAACATGGGTGGAAACCCTTCTCCTTCTTTCACATCACATCTCACACACTCACCAATCACTTCACAAGTCATCCATCAAGATCTTAGAATCAAATTTAGGAAAATGAGCATGCCATACTTGGCCATACCCTTCCTAGCACCAACTGAAACCTACTTCTCCCTTCCATGGTTTTCTCACTCATACACTCTTTTACACATAAGTCTCATCCACTCTTACACAATCCAACCTGTTCCAATCACCTAGATTTAGCAAAAGTCTAGGAAGACTAAAATAGTGCATTCGGCTACACCCCGCATCCGAATCCTATTTGCCTTCCTTTGGTTACTCTTCTCTCTAATGATGCTCCCCTTTGACACATCACTCAATCAATCATCCAACATACTTCAACTAATCTCATCTTCACCAAATCTAGCATTTGTAAATCATCTAGATTTGGTATGCTCCTAGGAAGACTAAATTGGAAAAATCCTCCTTGTCTACCACGCCTACCATGTTTCCCAATGATGAGAAAATCTCATCTTGGTTCTCCCACTCTTTCCTCCAAGAAAGTCACTAGTCAACCCTCCATCTACTATTCTTTTCTTCCACATACCTACCAGTCTTTGAAGACTCACTGCAACTCTCATAGGTGTGACATGTGTCTCCACACATGGGTTTAGTTGACTTATGGATCAATCATATGGGCCTATGGGTTTTGCCATTCCACTTTGGGCCAAATACTTAAGTCATGCCCTTAACACTCAAATCTAAGCCCAACTTCACATGCTTAAATATTTAAAATACCTACAATACCCTTATAATAAATAAATAAAATAAATAATTAGAGTATAAATTTCGGGTCATAACAGAGGCAGCCATGTGTGACACCCCATATTTTTTTATGACGAATCTTATTCATGTTTGGAATCAATAATAATATTATTTATTTTTTTAAGACGCTTGGATTGTTATAAGAATGAGCATTTTTAAGGAAATCTCAAAGTTTGATTAGTTTGGACCCCTTGTTGGTGCAAGGCCTTTTGTTTTGTTAAGGCACAGAAGGAATAGGCCCAAGAGAGTAAACCCATGAGATCTATATGCTTAAAAGTCCAAGATAAGCCTTGGGAGAAAAAGGAGGCGCCACTTGGCAGTGGAGAAGGGTAAAATGGACATTTCTATAAGAAGGTACTTTGGACACTTATGAAGATCTGGTGAAAAGGAAAGGAAGAGTGAAAGAAGACCCAAGAAAAGCCCAAAGAACTTGGCCATGGAGTGTTGGGCGCCACTTGTGGATTTTGAATCCCATCTTGACACATGTCAAGCTAAGGTGCAACCTACTTTTACTTTTTCTAAAAGGTGTCTTATATAAGGAAGAGAGAAGGGAGGTTCTAGAAGGATTTTGTGTAAGAAGGAAGAGTAGGAGGCGTGTAGAGGGAGAGAGTCTGAGTGTGGAAGTGAAAAATGTGCTTTGAGAATGACAAAAGGTCCTTTCACTTGTCATACATGTTATGTTCTCTTACACACTCCACACTCACGCCACATGTCATGCATGCAAGGGAAGGAGATTAGGGTTTCAGAGCAAAAAAACCTAGAAGCCCTTTTATGTTTTGAACTTGGACTAAATTTGAGGGACAAAATGGAAAAGAAGGAAGAGATTATATTTTTGGATGTGAAGCGGGAGATCTAGCGGAATCTCTTTGGCTTTTTGTCTTCCCCATGCCATCCCATCATAAGGTAGGGAGTGGGAGAAAGGGGCATGTGTCAAGCATGCATTGGATGATTTTTGTGAGGGAAGATTCTATATATGGCTAGAGCCGAAATTGAAGGGTGTTTTTGCATACCTTTTTTGTCTTCCTATCCTTTAGAGTTTCGGCCAAGAGGTTTCTCGACTAGTCACAACTTTCCTTCATTTTCACACTAGCCAAACACTCGTATTTCCATATTTTCGAGTTTTTCCAAGTTGTTTTTTAGGGAAAGATCACTATATGAAGGTAAGCCCTATCTCTATTCTTTTTCTTACACCATGCAGGATTTTGAGTGAGAAAACCACCATTGTATTTTCGGACCTAAAGGTATTAGCACTCACTTTCACTCAAAAACTAGAGTTCTTACTTCTTTTAAAATGGAACTCTAGATGTTCTTAAGGTTTCAAATGAAAAAAATGAGACTTTTAATAAAAGAGTTTTAGGTTTCAAGAGAGAAAAGAAAACTGGGGTTTTGACTCCTTAGAGTTTCGGCCCTAGGGTTTTTCAAAAGAAAATTTGGTTTTCTAAGGCACCAAGCACTCACGTTCACTTGAAAATTTCAAATCTAGAGTTTTCATGCTTAAATCTTGATTCGTTTTTAGTTTATTTTCATATTTCTTTGCTTATTGTTCTTGGGATTTTGTAAGTAAATTCTTAACCTATTTTGGATATTATTTGCATATATTGTGTGAACTTTGCTTGTTACTCGTTTGCTTGATCTGAATGTTATTATCTCAAGTATATGTGAGGGTTTCGGCCTATGTTACTTAAGAATCGATTGATGATTATTTGGTGGAAACATGGAGATGATATGGATTGTATATTTTGACCTAAGTGTATAGGGAGGTATGAAGTGGTTATTTGATGAAATACTATAAGGATTATTTAAGGTTTTTATTTAAGGTTTCAACATATAAGTGGATGCATGTTGATTCTACTCAAGTTATTATATGATAGATGGTGTGAAGTTATCAATTACTATAGCATGCATATTCATTCTTGAGAGGTTGGTGATGTTAGATAAAGTGTTTGATGGAAAGGAGAATATGAGGGAACCTTAGGGTTTTGACTAGGCATGTGAAAGAATACTTAGCAAGTTGTTGGATGAACATATAAGTGGATGCATGAGTTGATAAGATGGAAATCATTTCTTTAAATGGTTTGAGTTGGTTCAGCCATGACCCTTAAGGTTTTGTAGAAAGTTGATTGATAACTTTCTAAGTTTAAATGATTAAGGTTTATGTAATGAAACATGTTTACATATTCTATTATTTTCAAACTATGATTAGAAATGTCTGCTTTGAAATAGTGTGATTCAGTTTCATACTTTGCATGAATAAGCCAATATTTGCATATAAGCCCATGTCACACTTTACATGTCTTTGGGTCTATGTTTTGAAAAGAGAAAATTCAAGAGTTTTATAATGACCCCAAAACCTAGGATGGGAAAATTCCCTAGTGGATCTCCATGTTTACTCAGGAGTATTTAAAGTCTGAGTGAAAATCCCTCGGTCGATGAAGTACAGTTGACGGACCTCAAATGACTCCTATTGAAAGATACTGGAGCAGTATCACACTTAAAGCTTGTGGGTACCAATAACGGTGATGGCAAAATAAACGAATTGTTGTATATGAATATGTTTATAACGTAATCAACTTGACTAAGTGAGTCGTAGGTTGATATGGTAACTAGCGGAGCACACAATGCATTCTTGTTAAAAGAATGACATGACAAGAATAAGACATTAAAGCTCTATGATGTGATATGAAATGATATGGTCAAGAACCCGAGCTTAAATGATATGAATGTGTAACATCCCGAATTTTTATATATTTGTATTTGCTCATATTTTATCATTGGATATTTTAATTTATTTTAATAAATTAAATTGTTATCTCACAAATTTTATTTCGGCTACATTTTATTCATAATTAGAGTTAGTTATTTGTGAGATCTACGATTTTAATATTTATAGTTATTTAAAGATTATTATTGGTTTTATCATTTGGATTGTTATCGATATTATTTTGATTTAGTGGTTTTGATTTTATTATGGTTATAAGCTTTTGTGAGATTCTTGAATAATAGTGCTTTTAATTATTTTAATTAATTGTTACTACTAGTCTTTCTATCTGAAATGATATATTCAGTGTTTTCGGTTTAAATTATTATAATATATAGTTTAATTTGCCGTATTTTTATTAAAGAGCATTGATTTTATTTTATTTGACATTATATGATTTGTTGATCTTAAATTTATTAAATCATTAAGTCTTATTATATTTATTCTATTTTGGTTTGGTAGCTTTTGAATAGCTCCAAAAATATTATATTATGCAAGATTCTTTTGTTACCTCGATTTTAGTTATTTGAAATATTGTGAGATTTTAAACGTGCTTTAAATATCTGATTTAAATATATAGATCTATTTCTTTTAAATAATTAAATAAATTTCATTATTTTAAGTATTGATGAAAAATATTATGTTGAGAAATAAAATAAGTTGAAATAAGATTTTATTTAATTAATTTGAGAATTTGAGAATTTTAAGTTAAATTGATATTATACGTTTTCAAATCAGTGTTTTATATTCATCTGTTATCCGTTTGAAGACCCAAAAGCGTCGGACCTATAAATAGAGCGGAAAGGGGTCAAGTCCTCATTTTTCCCTTCTCCCTTTTCCTCTTCTCTCTCTCCTCTCTCTTTTCTCTCCCACATGCTACAGTAATCGTGGGAGGGCAGTTCGGTTTTCAGTCTGTCGCGGCGCTACCCCTGCCCACCAAGCCTCACCACCAGCCCCACCTGAACCGCCACCCTCCAACGAGTCCAACCCCACCGGTGGTGTCGACCACCGCAGCCCCACGTTTCACCGGCAGCCCTAAACCCGAAAGGTGTTTAATCCACTACGTCGCACCTTTCGCCGCCCATAGCTCCACCATCAGCCACCGTACCATGACACCACCCCCACCATTTGATCCGCCACCCATAGGCGACTCACCACCAGAAATTGCAGCCCCAACGGAGATGGGTCTCCAAAGGAACTTTCCTTCGCCGCGCCGCCGTCCGGCCACCGTGGCTCTCACCTCCCCTCCCAAAAGCTTCCCCTACCTTAGTTTATCACACCCCTAAAACAGTTTTCCCATCCATGGCCGCACCTCCCTTGTACGGGGGAAAATTCGAAAATGGGTTTTCACTGTTTCGAGCTAGATCTGCCGTCTTTCGGTAGTTGTACCGCCTCACCGCCACAACGATGAGATTCCCCATCCTCCAAGGAGTATTCTCCTAAATTTTGGTGTCAAACGGAGTACCCGAACCCAACCCGTCACTTTGCCGTGCCCGGAGATTAATAGTGGACGACTTACCCGCTTGGGATCGGGAATCGTCGCGATGTTCAATTGGCGTTCGCTTGTGCGTTGTAAGTAACAGATATTTTTTTGATGTTTGGTTGACTGTTTGATTGTGTGCTAACCTCTGTTTTGACTGTTGATATGTTAGCTGGCTGTGATAAATAATTCGGAAGTATGTTGACTGAGTTGGAGGTCTTTTAATGGAAAATAAGAATACCCGAATTAATATGATTGTGATTGATTATTGTGTGGACATTAATTATTGATGATATAATGTTTTGGTTGGATGACTGTTATTTTAGTGATTTTTAGTGATAAAACGATCTGGTTGGATGACTCGGTTATTTTAGTAATTATTGGGCCTAAAATAATCTGGTTGGATAACTCGGTTATTTTAGTGATTATTGGCGATAAAATGTTTTGGTTGGATGACTCGATTATTTTAGTGATTATTGGCGATAGAATGATCTGGTTGGACGACTCGATTATTTTAGTGATTATTAGCGATATAATGATCTGGTTGGATAATTCGATTATTTTAGTGATTATGAGTGATAAAATGATCTGGTTGGATAATTCGGTTATTTTAGTGATTATTGGTGATAAAATGATTTAGTGGAATGACTCTAGTATTTTATTATTTGTTGGTGATAGAATAATTTGATTGGATGACCTGTTACTTTTTAGTAATTATCGGTGATATAATGGTTTGGTTGGATGATTCCATTGCTTTTTCACTATATTTTAATAAGATGATACACTAGGATGTTAAGTAAAATTCAGTCAAGGATTGAAACAATGGCATAATATGTTGGACGATGAAAAGTTTATTGTGGGAGTTCATAAGTTTCAATCCTGGCATATTTCTTTGGAAAAACATTAGGCTTTATCTCATGATATGATGTATAGTTATGACTTGAATCTTTGGATGAAAAATCTATGTGTACCCTTAGATTCCCTTGATGTATAGATCGAGAAATGTTTGGATTTAGAGAAAATATTATATAATGATAATTTGTTGAAGAGAATAACTATACAGGCAATATAAATGTGGTGATCAATGATTGGTTATGATATAACTATTAAGTTTTGAGAAGATCTTAAGGAAATATGCGTGTTTTGGTAAAGAGAACCGTCGGCAGACCATGTATGGCTCCAGAAGGTGACCGGAGCATGGTCGCACCTAAAGCTAGTGGGTACCTACAGGACGGTATTGGCTTCGGCCTTACCGATACAGAAAAGTTTGTAGTCGCTCGGTGAGTGATCAATCGCTGAGTGACGAAGGACGCGAAAGGGCATGAAACGTAGCACTTAGGTTTGATATGGTCGCTGGGTGCTACGGTAACTAGCAGGAACATACGGTGCATAGGGGAACCGTGAGGTGTCCAAAATAAGAGGTCATGACGAAAAGAAAAGGGCTTTCGAGCCGTATATGAAATGATATGATATGATATGATAAGTGGCGCCTAAGATAAGAAAAGACGAAAAGCATTTTGAAAAGAGAACTTTTGAAAAGAAGTTCAAACAGTCCATATGAAAGAAGTCAAAGTTATACGAAAGCATTTTTATGAAAAGCATGTATATGAAGCAAAGTTTCGAAAACTATCAAGGATTATGGAAGTTTTTGTTATATGAAAGTGCATGTGCATAAGTCATGTTGCAAGTCGCATATTCATGGTACATGCACCCATTGAGTTTACTTGCATATGTTGATGATGTTCTGCTATGTGAATTGGTTATATGTTGTCTGTGTTTGTTGCTTATTGGAATTCACATCTCAAGTCGGTGGATCGCGCCCACCCTACGATCCCCATTTTTACGGGATCGTAGTTTGTGATTGTAGAAATGAAATTGGCCCGAGATACAGATTCCACAGGAAAAGAGATTTGTCGAGAGGATGAAAATCGAGATTATGATCTCGAAAGCAGTATTGCTTATCTTTTTCTTTTGAAAGACTGTATAATCTCTTGTTGGAGAAATTGTTTTAAATTGATTTGTAATTTTTAAGAATCTCTGGTACTAGAACGACTGACTTTTATTTATTTTTCCGCTGCGAATATTTATTGCACACTTGGTGCATGCTTCACACACTCTTCAAACACTATTCGATGGGATGATTGATCCATGAGATGATTGTCTTAATGTCGCGAGTCCTTCTAAATCCCAGGGGGGATTCGTGGGCGTCACAGAATGCGTATTAACATGTCAAATGAAGAAAGAATGTCTTTTTCAAGAAAGTACATGATGCAAGAGTTAAAGTTATAAGTCTCATTTTCATGTTCATGCATTTGTTTATGTTTACCTTTATATGTCTATGATATTTGTGCTATATTATATGTTTGCTTGTTGAGATTTCTAGAATTTTATTATTGTAGTTTCTACTACCTTTCCCCTCCTGGAATGGTAGAAGTTGTTATAGATGAGGAGGGGGAAGTGCAAGAGGCCGCCTCCTAAAAAAGTTCAGAAGACCCTGAAGAGTCTTGCGGGTCCCTCGGAGTCGTCCACTCTAGAGAGGCTACAGGCAGCCGACCAATTTCTGATTGAGATCATGAAACATTTTGAAGAGTTAAGGATGGTTTTGAGATAAGGAAAGACCTAGCAGGATCGGCCCAGCAAGACCTTAATATCGAATTTGAAGACATACATGTCATAGTTTATTTTGGAGATCAAAATTGTATCTTCTCTTGGAAATGATCCTTGCTGTTTTTGGGAGTCTTGAACACGTAACTTTGTGGTACATTTGCTTAATTAAAACTTTTGGAATATTTGCACTGTTATGGTACTATGTGGCATTATCATATTATTAATATTGTTTTATATTGTTAGAAACAATTTTCTCGCTGCGATTTTTATTACATACTATTAGTAAATTAGATGCATTGCATCTTAACTATCATATACGAGGGTTATGTAGTGTTATGTTACATGTCCTGATGCTTCAAGTCACCATTAAATCCCAAGCGTGAGCTGGGAGCGTCACACCATGGATTGATGGAAAGAATCCTTCTAAAGCACAACGACACATGGGCATCCCTTTTCCTTTTGTCTTAGAGTGATGCTACTATGCCACCTCAATTTGCCCACTTGGTGTGTCTTCTAGTACAATTTACACTTTTTTTACTTTTATTCTTTTTATTTTAAACATTTTTTAAGCATGGTTAGGCATTTTTAAAATATGAAAAAGAAATATCAATACAATAATAGTTACTTCTTTAAACATTAAGCAAAAAAAAAAATTAAATTAAATATATGAGCGGTCAAAATGAGTGGCCAAAGTGAGGTGGCATAATAGGCATTTCCCTTTGTCTCATTTGCAATTCCATCTCTATGGGGGCTTTCGTTTGAGATCATGGAGGAAGGGGAATGGTCTATTTTCTAGGTTTATTGGGCTCTCTGTAGCTTCTTCAATAAAAAATAAAAATAAATAAAAAATACTACTTCCCATTCCTCTATATATAAAAAGAATTAAATATTTATATGAGTAAATATATTATATATAGATATATACAATTATTGAAAACAAGTTCTATTCAATTTACTAGATTACCATAGTCTTTTAGGCCAACCCTTATATAAGAGGTCAAGGTAATATAACACTCATAAAGGTTGGTCTAGGAGGCTAAGGCAATTCAAATAACTCTGATAAGTCTGAATTCTTTTTATATTTATAAATTTTAATTGATATTTTAAATTATATTAGAATTTGAGTTCAAAACATTTTTTGAATCCAAAAATAATTTTTAGACTCAATGAGCCATGGGTAAGTATTGGTTTGGGCGGAAGGCGATTTGAATGAGATTTTCGACCTCAGCCCTTGACATCGGGGCAGGGGCCCCACTCACATCTCGGCCTGGAGACAGGGTTAAAAATCATTCTCTTGCTTGGTGCAAGCCAGGATGTGGAAAAGAGTCCACCCCAGAAGTTGGTGACTTTTCTCCCACGTACCTTGGATATTATTTGAAAAGGAGGGGTGGAAAAAACAAAATCATATGGAAAAGTTGAAATATTCGAAACAAGCCAGGCCAGTGGGAGGAATTTCAAATTTTATTAGAAAGACTTGGACTACGCTTGCTCATCCGGGCCGGGTTTTGCCCGGCCTGATTTTGAAATTTTCTTTATTTTTCAATAATTTTGATATTTTCATTTAAATAGTTCAAGAGAATTCTAGATCCGAAACTCAGATGAACATGCCCAACTTGGACATCAGTTTATTGTAAACGAGTACTTATACTATCGAATTTATGTATCAAGAAGTCCAGTAGTATATGATTAATCACAATTAATTAATGATGTTGATTAAGTATAGATCATATAATTCTAAATTCGTATTAATATCTCTCCCTCTCTTCAAAATATTGTTGACATGAAGAGCGACATGACCATTTGATAAAAGTCATCACTTGTTCACACTTAATATTGCTAAGAAAGTTCCGATCAAACACACACACACACATATATATATTGATAAGAAAGCAAATAATGTTTTAGTAATTTTATATACAACCGTCATGAGGTGCATAAATGTCACATAATTATTTTGAAAAAGAATAAAGTCTAAAACTAAAAAATTAATTTTTTTTATGTGGATTTCATATTTTATTCAATTTTTTTAAAGCGATTATGTAACGATTACGCAATACACAATTGCATAAATATTTTCTCATTATGTTATATCGACGAGAAAGAGAAACATGAATATTGTTGAAGCTTATATCAAGAACTTTATATCAAAAAAATAAATAAATAAGACTTTACATGTACATTCGCATGCGCGCACCACCTTTTATGAATGTCTTACTAATTAAATAATACTTAATCCCCACTCATGCATGATATCGTTATCGTCATATATTTTTATGGGTTCGTTATTTACAATCCTCACACACAATATGCATATATCTTTTTAACTTCTTAATTTTTAAATTTTTTTTTGTTAATTTGTTTGAGTCTATTCTTTCCAAATTAATTGAATTTTTCTACTTATTATCTGTATCAATAAGTCTACAGACAAACGAGAGTCAAACGTCTGATAGGGCACAGTATCATGTCTAACGTTACTTAAATTTAAAGAAATGAAATCAAAACGAGACGAAAGTTCAAAATTGAAATGAAATGAAAAATCCAAAACGGAGGCTTTCGTGTGTAACCCATCCCCTTTACTTCTTTCCCTCTTCTCCTCATCCCGTCAGCGTGCTGTTTCTGGAATTAGGTTCTCCTTGTCCCGTTAGCATGCAATTATCGGAGCTAGGTTCTTCTCGCCCGACGTCGTGCATTTCCCAGAGTCAGGTTCTCTGCTTGAGGTGTCGTCCTCTGGTCACAGGTCGTTGCGCATTGTGGAGCTCTAGTTCGAGGGGGATCGTGCTCTGGGTTGCTCTAGCTTGGGTGAGTATTTTCCATGCTCTGGTTTGCCTAAATTTGCATCCCCTTTCTCACTATTCATTCAACATTTGGAATAGAGTCAAATATATTGCTGCCTTTATACACATTTACTCCGGTTGGAGAGCCTAGAAATATCATGCTTCCAAATGTGCTTTGTTTATCTTGTGGGGGGGGGGCTCCAGATTGGTGTCTGTGTATTTAGTGCTTTAGTGCTGCAACAAAAGTTGAATCCCAGTGAAATCACTACTCTTGTGTTAGTTTAAAGCATTTTAGTGAACCTATCTGTCTTGAATCTTGATTAATGACGTGATGACGTGGTGAAGAGGAAAGGAAAGGAAAGGAAATGAGTGCTTGAGAAATCGGTCACTGAAATTGAAAAGCTTCACCTCTTGATATCTGTAGATCAACTCATCAACTTAAATTTACTCAGTTTATGGACGTGTTAGCATGTATAGTCTTATCGATTTTAATTTCTTGATTGATCGATTGGGTAGTTTTGGAAGTCGTTCATTTTTTTGTAATTTTGCAGTTTGTTTATCTTGACTTTTCAACAAACCTTCTTGGGATTTATTGTGTTAACTATACTCTAGAAAAATATTTATTGTGTGAACTGTTATCGAAAGAGGAAAATTGAAGGTAACATAGTTCTACATTCCCTAAATAATGGACTGCATGCTAATTGGAAGTTTTTCACTACACTGGCGCAAAAAGCCTAGGATATTACAAATTGGATTCTTTTATTTTTCTTAGCTTATGATATTACAGATTGCTACTTTTATTTTTCTTACCATATATTCATAGTCATATGGTGAGAGGTTCTGGTGAATTATGTTGCTTGTAATAATTGCGGCATAAGTTTATTTGTTCTTACCAAAAGTGACTAGTAAGTGGACCCTATAAAATCAACGAAAGTCAATAAAAAGTAAACAAAATGTTAGTGGAAACTCAGCATTAAAATAGGTTTTGTCGGTGGAAGTAGCAATGCAAGTATACCTAAACCAGACCTGTTAAGCGAAAGCTTATTTATGCAGCACTTCTTATTTTGAAGCTAGTGCAAATTATCAAATTAATGAACAAGTTTTTACCCAGAAGATAGAAACCTGAATAATTATTTTGAAGCTAGTACAAATTATCAGATTAATTATTTTGTAGCAATGCTTTATCTATTTCTCTGCACTGCTTTATTAGATTCATTTTTATTGGATTGCAACAGTTCAGCTTGGCATGGGCCTTTTTTAAGCTTTACCATCATCATTAGATGTAGTTCTTCCTTTTCATTAAATTGGGGGACCACCTTATGGCCTGAGATTATTGTTATATTATTCCCATACCTTTCAAGCTCTTGCAAACATCACCAAAATCAATGCTTTTTTTGGAAATTCAAAATAAATAATAAATGAGACTGAGATGAATGAAAAATTATTGCCAATTTCTGTTCCTGAATTATAACCCTATTAAAAATTAATGAGAATGAGATGTTTCTTGTGCAGGGCCTGGATAAAGAGAAAGAACATCCATCTCTGCTAACACTATCTACTTCAAATCCCCCAAGTTCCGCATAATGAGTTTGAGTTTGAGCAATAAGCTGAAATAAGATATTCACGCAAGCTACTTCGGGTGTGCTGGGCTACTGTATTTTGTAAATGAAGAAAGTTAATTTTGTATCATTTTCCTTTGTTTCACAACTTCACCAATTTTGTTTCTTTTTGTTATGCTCATTTTGCTTTTGGCTCATACTACTTTTTTGTTATCAAGAGCCAATAATAGTCAAGAAAGTAATTTGTTACAACATCACAATTACACAATTTACACAGAACTGCCCTACAAAAACCGTATATTAGGTCTCCAAGAGAATTATACAGTTTTTGTTAACTTCGAAGTCTGGAAAGTGCTGGCAAACAACTTGTTTAAATTCCAGGGTAAGTTACATCAGAATTGCATCACCAACCCACGTAAATCCAAACCAACAGTCCAACATTACCGCTTTTCACCATTGACTACAGATACATCAAAACTCCCAACTTTTCACTACCAACCGAAATTTAGGTCAGCAATCACTTTAATATATATATATATATATATATATATATATATTGTTCTCAAGAGCCAATAATAGCCTAAATAAATAACAATGCATCTTTAGGCCTACATATACATAAAAATGTTCGGGCAATAGCTAGACCTTAAGTCCATTCACTCAATACAATAAAGATTAATCCCTTCACCAATTCTATACTTACAGTACATCATCATAAGCCACAATTTCTCTACCCCTAAAAGGCACTTCTGAGATGAGAACCAAACAAACTTATCCAAACATCCATTCTGGGATTGAGGAACTTATCCAAACAAAAATTCATTACATACACAATGATAACATTCAATCCCAAAGAACCACAATGATAACATTCAATCCAAAGATATACATTAAATGGCCAAAAATATATTCAATACATTTACATTCAATACACAAAATGAAAATTAATCTCGATGAATTAAATCGATTCTGATCCATCAAATTCATGTTGCATCGGTTGTAAGCCGTCCAACCTTAATTGCATCCGTTAGGAGTAAAATGCAAATATTAATATCATTTAAACATCACTTTAAAATGTGAAAAATAAGTTGGGAATATTATATTTTCTTGGGTTCCAATCATTTTTTCCTGATGTTGGGTTCCACTACTATTAAAAAAATAGACTATCTTCAACAAGTTGTTGTGAATCAATAAGATTTAATTCATTATTAGTCTAATAGTTACTTCTTCGATATGCAAGCAACAACTCAAACATAAAAAAAGTAATATTTAATATACCTGCACTTGTGTAGGACTAGTGACATCTACTTCTGATGGCTGAAATAAATTTCTGCACGTGTTCGGGACTTGTGTACTGCCTTCGTCTCGCTATCAAAAAGAGTAACATGTATCAAAACTCACAAAATGAGTGTATATATTTAATACCATTAATGTTAAAACATGCACCTGTTTATGTTTCCATCTGGCAGGTGGCTTTTTTTGCTTGACTTTAACCGTTCGCATGTCTATTTTCATCCTAGACGCTCTCCTCAGTGAAGGGGGTCTTCCTTTCCCTCTGGCAACATTTGGACTACGCATTTGTTGTGAACTACCAGCTGCAGTTGGCTCTAATGTTGTAATACCAGCATTCGAGCCTTTTAGGGGAAATAGCAACCTAAAAAAAAAATGTGTAATAGCCAAAATTAATAAATAAATATGTCGCCTTGAAACCTGCTCGGGTCAAAGATGAGAGTTGTTTGTTCTTATGATAGAAGCTAGTCATGTATCATCTTCTTTGCATCTTCAAAATGGCTATTGGAACCCACCACATATTACAAGCAACATAATTCACTAGAACCTATGTGACGCCCACGAATCCCCCTTGGGATTTAGAAGGACTCGCGACATCAAGACGATCATCTCTTGGATCAATCATCCCATCGAATAGTGCTTAAAGAGTGTGTTTGAAACATGCACCAAGTGTACAATAAATATCGCAGCGGAGAAATAAATAAAAGTCAATCGGTCTAGTACCAGAGATTCTTAAAATTACAAATCAATTTAAATCAATTTCTCCAACAGGAGATTGTACAGTCTTTCAAAAGAAAAAGATAAGCAACACTGCTTTCGAGATCATAATCTCGATCTTCATCCTCTCAACAAATTTCCTTTCCTGTGGAGTCTGTATCTTGGGCCAAATTTCGTTTTCTGTAATTACAAACTACGATCCCGTAAAATGGGGGACCGTAGGGTGGGCGCGATCCACCGACGTGAGATATGAATCCCAATAAGTAACAGACAACAAACAACATACAACCAATTTATTCAACAGAACATCATCAGCATATGCCAGTAAACTCAATGGGTGCATGTACCATAAATATGAGACTTGCAACATGACTGATGCATATGCACTTTTGTATAAAAACTTCCATGATCCTTGACAGTTTTCAACATTTTGCTTCATGTACGTGCTTTTTATAAAAATGCTTTCATATAACTTTGACTTCTTTCGTATATACTGTTTGAACTTCTTTTCAAAAGTCATCTTTTCAAAAAATGATTTTCGTCTTTTCTTATCTTAGACGCCACTTATTATATCATATCATTTGTGGCCCGAAAGCCCTTTTCTTTTGTTATGACATCTGTTGGACACCTCACAGTTCCTCTATGTACCGTGTGTTCCTGCTAGTTACCATAGCACCCAGCAACCACATCAAACCAAAGTAGCTACGTTTCGCGCCCTTTCGCGCTTTTCATCACTCGGCGATTGATCACTCCCCGAGCGACTACAAACTTTTCTGTCGGTAAGGCCGAAGCCAACACCGTCTGTAGGCACCCACAAGCTTTAGGTGCGACCACACTCCGAACATCTTTTTGGAACCATACATGGTCTGCCGACAGTTCTTTGTCGACCCAAGGGCTTTCACTCGACTTTAATCACTCCTGAGTGAACAGGGAGTTCCACTAGGGCACTACCCCGTCCCAGCCTTTGAGGTTCTTATAAAATTTTAATAATTTTCTTTTCCTTTAAAAACATGCTTGACTCAAAAGATGCTTTTCGTGCTCATGCATGGGACATGCATGCGACATGTGACTTCTTATGCAAAACATGTAAATCATGAAACATATGAATCATATATTTACAAATCAAATCTCATACATAATAACATACAAACAAATATCCCTTTCTAATTTATTTTCTATCTCACACATCGTGCATATTCCAATGAAGAGATAGTCAAAACCTTAAGTCACATCACATCAAACCAACATTCTCTTATAGGGGTTAAGGACGCAACTTATAATGGAATAAACCTAACTTTTCTTCTCTTTTCTCTTTACCCAAAATACGCATATTTTCTTAAGATCTTCTCAAAACTTAATAGCTATATCATAACCCATCATTAATCACCACATTTACATTGCCTGTATAGTTATTTTCTTCAACAAATTATCATCATATAATATTTTCTCCAAGCCCAAACATTTCTCAATCTATACATCAAGGGAATCTAAGAATACACATCGATATTTCATCCAAAGATTCAAGTCATATCCATACATCATATCATGAGTTAAAGCCTAATGTTTTTCCCAAAGAAGTATACCAGGATTAAACTTATGAACTCCCAAAAATAAACTTTTCATCGTTCAACATATTACGCCATTGTTTCAACTCTTAACTAAATTTTACCTAACTGTACCTATTAAGTTCCCTCCTCAATTTTCATCATTTTCTTCCAAATATCTCTTCGATTAAAATCCTAGTGTATCACCGTATTAAAACATAGTGAAAAAGTAATGAAATCATCCTACCAAATCATTATATCACCAATAATCACTAGAATAATCGAGTCGTCCAACCAAATCATTTTATCACTAATAATCATCACAATAACCGAATTATCCAATCAGATCATTTTATCACTGATAATTACTAAAATAACTGTCATCTAACCAAAACATTATATCATCAACAATTACCATCCACACAATATTCAACCACAGTAAGATTAACTCGAAGTAATCTCAATCTCCATTAAATGACCTTAGGCCCAACCAATCTACTTTCGAATTACTCGTCATCACTAGATAACACATCAAGCAAACAAAACAGAGATTAGCACACAATCAAACAGTTAATCAAACAGTCAAACAAGTATCTGTTACTTACAGTGCATAAACGAACGCCAATCGAATATCGTGGCGATCGCCGATCCGTAGTGATAAGTCGTGCACTATTCATCTCCGGGCACGGCAAAGTAACGGGTTGGGTTCGGGTACTCCGTTTGATACCAAAACTTAAGGGAATACTCCTTGGAAGATGGGGAATCTCATGACCGTTGTAGGGAGGCGGTGCAACCACTGGAAGGCGGCGGATCTAGCTCGAAACAATGGAAACCCATTTTCGGATTTTCTCCCGTACAAGGGAGGTGCGGTCATGGATGGGAAAACTGTTTTAGGGGTGTGATAAACTGAGATAGGGAAAGCTTTTGGCCGTGGAGGTGAGAGTCACGGTGGCCGGACGGCGGCGCGGCAATAGAAAGTTCATTTGGAGACCCATTTCGGTTTCATGGGAGGAGAGAGAAGGTGGGTGCTTCGTTGGGGCTGAAATTTCTGGTGGTGAGTCGCCTAAGGGTGGCGGATCAAATGGCGGGGGTGGTGTCATGGTACGGTGGCTGATGGCGGAGCTATAGGCAGAGAAAGGTGCGGTGTAGAGGATTAAACGCCTCTCGGGTTTGGGGCTGCCGGCGGGGCGTGGGGTTGCGGTGGTCGACACCATCGGTGGGGTTGGACTCGTCGGAGGGTGGTGGTTCAGGTGGGGCCGGAGGTGAGGGTTGGCGGCTGAGGGTGGCGCCGCCACGAGACAAAAACCGAACTGCCTCCCGCGGTACTGTAGCACGGGAGAGAGGAGAGAGAGAAAAGGAAAAGAGAGAGGGGAAAAATAAGGGGTTTGATCCTTTTCGTGCTATTTATAGGCCCGAATCTTTTAGGTTTTCAAACGAACAACAGATAAATTTAAAACACTGATCTGAAAAGCGTATAACATCAATTTAATTTTAAACTCTCAAAATAATTAAATAAAATATTATTTTGACTTACTTTATTTTTCAACATAATATTTTTCATCAATAATTAAAATAATGAAAATTATTTAATTATTTAAAAGGAATAAAGCCATATATTTAAATCAGATATTTAAAGCACGTTTAAAATCTCACAATATTTCAAATAACTAAAATCAAGGTAATAAAAGAATCCTGCATAATATAATATTTTTGGAGCTATTCAAAAGTTACCAAACCCAAAATAGATAAACATAATAAGACTTAATAATTTAATAAATTTAAGATCAATAAATCAGATAATGTCAAATAAAATAAAATCAATACTCCTTAATAAAAATACAGCAAATCAAACCATAAATTATAATAATTAAAACTAAAACTAAAAACACTGAATATATCATTTTAGATGGAAAGACCAGTAGCAACAATTAATTAAAATAATTAAAAGTACTATTATTCAAGAATCTCACAAAAGCTTATAACCATAATAAAATCAAAACCACTAAATCAAAATTATATTGATAACAATTCAAATGATGAAACCTATAAAAATCTTTAAATAACTATAAATATTAAAATCGTAGATTTCAAAAATAATTAACCTCAGTCATAAATAAAGCGTACCTGAAATAAAATAAGTGGAATATCATTTTAATTTATTAAAATAAATTAGAATATCCAATGATAAAATAAGTATAAATAAAGATAAAAATTCGGGGTCTCACAACCTATCACCAAATGAATAGGAATATATGATAAGAAAAATAAAAGTATCAATCTGTAATATCATAAGCTAAGAAAAATAAAAGAATCCAATTTGTAATATCATAGGCTTTTTGCGCCAGTGTAGTGAAAAACTTCCAATTAGCATGCATTCCATTATTTAAAGAATGTAGAACTATGTTACCATCAATTTTCCTCTTTCGATAACAGTTCACACAATAAATATTTTTCTAAAGTATAGTTAACACAATAAATCCAAAGAAGGTTTGCTGAAAAGTCAAGATAAACAAACTACAAAATTACAAAAAAAAAAAAATGAACGACTTCCAAAACTACCCAATTGATCAATCAAGAAATTAAAAATGATAAGACTATACATGCTAACACGTCCACAAACTGAGTAAATGTAAGTTGATGAGCTAAGCTGCAGATATCAAGAGCAGAACTCCCAAATGTAATGAGCCTGCTATTAATGACTGTTAGGTGGAGCTTTTCAATTTCAGTAACCGATTTCTCTAGCATTCATTTCCTTTCCTTTCCTCTTCACCACGACATTAATCAAGATTCAAGATAGATAGGTTCACTAAAATGCTTTAAACTAACATAAGAGTAGCAATTTCATTGGGATCCAACTTTTGTTGCAGCACTAAATACATAGACACCAATCTGGAGGCCGGCCCCCTCAAAGATAAATAGAGCACTATTGGAGACATGATATTTCTAGGTTTTCCAGCTGGATTAAATGTGTTTAAAGTCAGCAATATATTTGACTCTATTCCAAATGTTGAATGAGTAGTGAAAAAGGGATGCAAATTCAGGCAAACCAGAGCACGAAAAATACTCACCCAAACCAAAGCAACTCAGATTACGATCCCCCTCGAACCAGAGCTCCACAATGCGCAACGACCTGTGACCAGAGGACGACACCTCAAGCGGGACGAGTGCTAGGAGATGCACGCCAACAGGCGAGGAGAATTTGACTCCGAGAACTGAACGACGACGAGCGAGGAGAACCTAGCTCCGAGAGCTGCACGCCTACGGGACGAGGAGAACCTAATTCCAAGAACAGTATGCCGACGGGATGAGGAGAAAAGCGAAAGCGGGAAAGGGGATGGGTAATACACGAAAGCCTCCGTTTGGATTTTTCATTTCATTTCGCTTTTGAATTTTCATTTCGTTTTGATTTTTGATTTTTTTTTTTAATTTAAGTAATGTCTGAAGTTTGGCTCCCACTTGTCTATAGACGTTTGTCTGTAAACGTAGTGTATCTGTATATCAAATGTTTGATAAAAAGTAAAAAAAAATGAAGTAGACGGTCCTGGTTTGTTTCGGAAAGTGGGTTCAACTCATCTCATCTCATTTCATATTTTCAACTCATTTCAATTACTTATTTTAAATTTCAATTCATCTCAACCACTCATTTTATTACTATTCATAACTTATCTCATCTCTTCTCTGAATTCAAACGGGTCCTTAGATCAAGAATTAAAAGCCTCAGTGGAGCATTTACTGCACTCAACTAGGGGTGTTCATCCGAGTTCTAGATTTGGAAATCCGAAATCCGGATTCAAAATTTCCTTAAACTTTTTTTAAAAAAATTTCAAAAGTATTAATAAATAAATAAAATTTTAAACAACCCGGCCCGAATGAACAGGCCTACACTCACAACCTCTTTTGCACAATTCTACCTCTCTCTCAGCGCTCTCCTTTCGGCTCTCTTTCTCTTTAAGAACCTCTCTGTTGCCCAGATGACTAACACAAGAGGGGGGGTGAATTGGGTTATATTAAAAAATTAATACTTATAAACTAAATATACAATATAAAATATAACCAAAATATAAAGCAGTAGGAAATATAAAGAGTAGGGTAAGAGAAAGCAAACTCAGTATTTTTACGAGGTTCAGCCCCACTGCCTACGTCCTCGCCTCAAGCTACCCCTTGAGGATTCCCAAATCCACTATTCAATCTCCTTTAGGTGGAGATAGAAACCTATTACACCTTTGAGCAGCACCGCTCCAAAGAATCCGTGTAGAACACCCTCTACACTTCCAATCACCTCACACTTGGTGATTCAACTATTCCCTGTGTAGAACACCTTCTACACACACAAGGGTTATACGCACCCTCTTACTTCCAATCACCTCACACTTGGTGATTTAACTATTCCCCGTGTAGAACACCTTCTACACACACAAGGGTTATACACACCCTCTTACTGATACAAGAATTGATAGTGGGTAGGCTATCAGAAAACACTCCTCAATGAGTGAAATAAGAACAATACAGCACAAACTATATCTCTCTCAACAAGAACAAGAATTAAGGCTCAAAACTTTAGAAAAGAGAGAATGAGAGCTTTGAAAGAATGATGCAAAATTTAGCAATAGATGTGTAAGCTCTTGTTGTGATTTTTGCAAAACTCAAGTGAGCTATTTATAGGCAAATGAGTCTTCAAATTCAAATTTGAAAAGATTCTCATGTCAAATAAGAGCACTATTCACTTTTCAAAAAATTCAAATAAAAACATTTTACTTTTTGCATGTGACAAAAGGAGCACACTTTACTTTTCAAAAATTTCAAACCTAATCTTTTACTTTTTGCATATGACAAAAGGAGCACACTTTACTTTTCAAAATTTTCAAACAAAGACATCTACCTTTTGCATAAGTCAAGAAAAGCATCCATCACTTTTGAAAATATTCAAATAAAACATGCACATGTGAAATATGACAATCAATCATCTTAATATTTTCAAAGTTCAAACTTTTAATCATGTCATGCACATGTGAAAGATGACAATCAATCATCTTAATATTTTCAAAGTTCAACCCTTTAAGATTCTCAAACAAAATCATCTACCTTTTGCATTTGTCAAAAAAACACACCACCTCCCTTCAAGACTTTCAAACAAAATATGCACATGTTAAATATGATAATCAATCATCTTATAAATTCAAGTTTTTATAAAAATATATATATATATATAATTTTCGAAATTATTTTGTTTGATGATGTTATGCACATGTGAAAAATATAATTTTCAAAACTAAGACATTTAAAAATGTCTTGCATATGTGAAAAAAATAATTTAATGTTTTATGAGAAAAAAGAGTAATTTGGAGCCTTAATCCAATTTCTAATTTTATCAAGAGATGTACAAAAATAGTCTATGAGCTTCATTTGTAGACTTGATCTCTTTCTTGCTCATGCTTGATTTCTTGATGTGCTTGATTCTATTGTGTGCACAACTTGAGCTTGAGACTCCTTTATTCTTTGAATTCATTTGTTATCATCAAAATCCATGTGTAGATTTATAATTACACGAAACTTGAAACCTTGGGTTCAACAATCTCCCCCTTTTTGATGATGACAAATACTTGATAGAACCTGAAGCCTGTATTAATTCTTAAGCTCCCCCTGAGAATGTGCGTTAGTTTTTCAAGCAGAAATATAAATATAATTCCAAGCATATATAACAAGTTTAGCATTTTAAACAATGTTAATGTTCTAGTCAAAAACTTCTCCCCCTTTTGGCATCATTAAAAAAGAATCAGCAGCAAGTAAATAGACTGAAGAAACGGTGCGTTAATAGACACTGTAGACAAAAGAGTCGTCCGTGACCCGACAAGTGCTGCAAAGCTTTGAGGCCTAACTCTATGAATTTAGTGCGGCTAAAGATTCAAACAATCGCCTGATGTTGTTGACCCTGTAGGGAGCCGTCCGTGACCCGACAAGTGTTGCAAAGCTTCGAGGCCTAACTCTATGAATTTAGTGTGGCTGAAGATTTAAACAATCGCCTGATGTTGTTGACAAACGGGATTGAAGGCTCTGAGTTTCTATAAAAAAATGATCATTTTCACCTATCGGATAAAAAAAAAAATCGCTTCTTGACCTGAGTTCTGTTTTTCCATAACGATAGAATGGCCGAACAATTCTCTTCCACTAATGTTCCAGACTTGAATCAGGAACCCTTGACGCATCAACCATCAATCTTCTCTCCTGAGGCCGTCAATGCCATGATAGGAGCAGAGAACCGTTTTTCTAGTAAGAAAACTTTTGACAATGTGTGTCCAGCAAATCTTGTATTTCTTTTGACTAAATAAGATTTGAAGAGACAATAGTTTGTCTTGTTCTTTATGCAATCTCTATAAAATCAGTTTTAAAACTCATCCGATTTGCATTAAATCTTATTCTCATCTCTATAACTCATCTGCATTCTTTCAACATTCTCTCTTTAAGTTTTCAATTCTTTTCTCAATGGCTCATTCTTCTAACATTCCTCTAGATCCATCCATGAGGTGTTCTACACCTCAATCTCATGTCCTTTCTGCAGCTACCATTGGCGCTATGTTGCAGCAAGAGAATAATAGTTTGGCTAATAAGTCAGACTCCGATGCTATCTACGACTTGGTGAGTCTCGGGACTCGCTATTCATCCTCTATTGTTGCTTTTTCCCAGCGGCTACAAGTCAAAAACCAAGAGGTTGAAAAGCTTAAAGAACAAATTGTTGTACTTCAACGAATTGTTCAAGAGTCTCACATAAGGGAAGGAATCGTTCGACAGAAGAATAAACGGTTGAAATCTCTATTGGATTCTTCATTCCGCTTACCAGTTCCCATGGATAGGGAGGACATGATATTATATGAAGAGAATGAGCGTCTCAAACATGAGGCTAAGAACCTCAAGTTTATGTAGGTCATTTGAGTTAATGGAATAAAAGTATCTAGCAGATATTCATGGCATGCATGCGTAGTCTATCTTTTGATAGGGGTTTTGTAAAAATGTCTGCCAATTGATCGTGTACTAGTGAATTCTAATGCAATATCGCCCTTCTGCACATGATCTCTAAGAAAATGATATCTAATATCAATATGTTTGGTCCGAGATTGTTGTATTGGATTCTTTGAAAGATTTATAGCACTTGTATTATCACATTTGATTGGAATGTGATTGTACATAAGTTTAAAATTCTCAAGTTGTTGTTTCATGTAAAGAATTTGAGCACAACAACTACTCGCAGCAACATATTCTGCCTCAGCAGTAGATAGTGCAATAGAATTTTCTTTTTACTAAATCATGAAACAAGTGCAGGACCTAAGAAAGACATGTTCTACTAAAACTTTTTCGATCATCTTTGCAACCAGTATAATCGGTACCTGAATAACTAATAAGATCGAAAGAAGTGTGTTTAGGATACCATAACTCTAAGTCAATGGTACTGGCAAAATATCTAAAAAATCTGCTTGACTGCAATCAAATGAGATTGTTTCGGAAATGATTGAAAACGTGCACATAAACATATACTGAACATAATATCAGGTCTACTAGTTATCAAATATAATAAACTACCAATCATACCTCGATATACCTTTGAGTCAATTGATTTACCGGATTCATCTTTATCAAGTTTAGTGGATGAGCTCATTGGTGTTCCAGTTTCCTTAGCACCTTCCATCCCAAACTTCTTCAGCAATTCCTTAATATATTTTGATTGATTGATGAATATTTCACTTTTTGTTTGCTTAATTTGCAATCCGAGAAAGAATGTAAGCTCTCCCATCATACTCATTTCAAATTCTTCCTGCATAGTCTTAGCAAAAACTTGGCACATATTTTCGTTAGTAGCACCGAACATAAATCTGAATCAAAAGAATATCATCATTTTCTAATTTAATGAAAAGAGTTGTATCAATTTTTCCTCTTGAAAAGCCTTTTTCAATCAAGAAACCACTGAGTCTCTCGTACCACGCTCTAGGAGCTTGTTTGAGTCCATATAGTGCTTTTGTGAGTTTGAAAACATGATTTGGAGAAATATGATTTTCAAAACCTGAAGGTTGCTCAACATATTTTACCTATTCCCACGATCTTCCCTTTCGAGTTGTCTCTAAATGTCATGTGTCCTTTTTCTTTAGATCTAAGATCAAAGAACTTAGTCTCGTCTCCCGTCATGTGTCTTGAACATCCACTATCTAAAAACCATTTATTTTTACATGTAGAATACTTCATGCATACCTACAAAAGCAATTAAAAACAATTCTTGGTACCCAAGTTCTTTGGGTCCTTTATTTATTAGTATTAGAATAAACAAGATTTTTAGGTACCCATATGGCCCTAATAGTCATTGTATGTTTTCTTCTAATAGGACAAGCATGATAATTATGACCATTGCTATTACAAAAATTACAAATAGCATGTGACATATATGAATAACTTGAGTGATTATAATAGTATCCTTTTTTAACAAAATTATTTTTATGAAAAGAATTTTGAATATTGGACTTTGATGTAGAAGGATTATCAAAGAAGTTTTTATAAGATTTGTATTTTTGTTTTGGCATATATCCCAAGCCTGCCTTGTCAAAAACACATCTTTGACTACCAAGAAGTTTTTCAAAATTTCTTTTTCCATTCGTAAAGTTTTCAATAATATTTTCTAAATCAGTTTTCTTTTTCTTCAACTCAAGATTTTCATCTTTCAAAACAATACTTTCTTTTCTTAAAATATCAATTTCGTTTGTTAAAGAAGAATTTTTCTTTTTCAAAGCAGTATACTTGATACCCAATTTTTCAAATTCCTCATATACCTCTTCTAAAACATTTTGCAATTCTTCATATGAAGGATCTTCAATATTATCAAAATTTGTTACCTCAATGTCATCTTTAGCCATAAGACAAAGATTTGCTGATTCTCCATTGCTTGCTTCACTATCTGAGCTACTTGAATCATCATTCCACGTAGCTTTCATTGCTTTTTTGCCTTTGTTTCGATCTTTCTTTAGCAGAGGACAATCTGGCTTGATATGACCAGGTTTATTGCATTTATAACAAATTAAAGTGTCATTTTTACCTGAATCTTTCTTGGAAAACTTATTGAAGGATTTCCTTGGAGGAGTTTTATTTTTCTTTAAGAACCTCTGAATTCTTCTTATTATCATCGCAACTTCTTCATCTTTGTCGTCATTTTCCTCATCTTCATCACTTTCACTTTCATGTGGAACAGCTTTAAGTGCCAAACTCTTCTTTGAATTTCCTTCTTCTTCTCCTCTTTTCAATGTATACTCATGGGTGATAAGTGACCCGATGAGTTCATTCACTTCGAGCTTCTTGAGGTCTCTAGCTTCAAGAATCGCTGTCACTTTTGACTCCCAACGTTTTGGTAGAGAGTTGAGAATTTTTCTTACTATCTCCACTTTGGAATAAACTTTGCCAAGAGCTGTCAAGCTGTTTATGATGTTAGTAAAACGAGTGTGCATACTAGAAATAGATTCATCATCATTCATCTTAAACATCTCATATTCATGAGTAAGAATATAAATTTTTGATTCCTTGACTTGAGAAGTTCCTTCATAAGTAACTTCCAAGTTATCCCAAATTTCCTTTGCTGTAGTGCAAGTCATTACTCTATTAAACTCATTACCATTAAGAGCATTATATAATAAATTCATAGCAGTTAAATTCAAAGTATAAAGTCTATCGTCTTCACGATCAAACTCTTCTTCTTCCTTTTTGACCTTTACTCCATCAATCACTTTTGTTGGAATATAAGGTCCATTTACAATGCATTTCCAGATTTCTCGACCTTGAGCCTGAAGGAATATTCTCATTCTAACTTTCCAGAATGAGTAATTGTCTCCACAAAAGAGTGGAGGCCGACTGCTGGATTGACCTTCACCAAATGAAGCTGCAATGTTAGCCATAAGATCTTAACTCAAAAGATAGTTAATCTTATAACAGAGCTCTAGCTCTGATACCAATTGTTGCCCAGATGACTAACACAAGAGGGGGGGTGAATTGGGTTATATTAAAAAATTAATACTTATAAACTAAATATACAATATAAAATATAACCAAAATATAAAGCAGTAGGAAATATAAAGAGTAGGGTAAGAGAAAGCAAACTCAGTATTTTTACGAGGTTCAGCCCCACTGCCTACGTCCTCGCCTCAAGCTACCCCTTGAGGATTCCCAAATCCACTATTCAATCTCCTTTAGGTGGAGATAGAAACCTATTACACCTTTGAGCAGCACCGCTCCAAAGAATCCGTGTAGAACACCCTCTACACTTCCAATCACCTCACACTTGGTGATTCAACTATTCCCTGTGTAGAACACCTTCTACACACACAAGGGTTATACGCACCCTCTTACTTTCAATCACCTCACACTTGGTGATTTAACTATTCCCCGTGTAGAACACCTTCTACACACACAAGGGTTATACACACCCTCTTACTGATACAAGAATTGATAGTGGGTAGGCTATCAGAAAACACTCCTCAATGAGTGAAATAAGAACAATACAGCACAAACTATATCTCTCTCAACAAGAACAAGAATTAAGGCTCAAAACTTTAGAAAAGAGAGAATGAGAGCTTTGAAAGAATGATGCAAAATTTAGCAATAGATGTGTAAGCTCTTGTTGTGATTTTTGCAAAACTCAAGTGAGCTATTTATAGGTAAATGAGTCTTCAAATTCAAATTTGAAAAGATTCTCATGTCAAATAAGAGCACTATTCACTTTTCAAAAAATTCAAATAAAAACATTTTACTTTTTGCATGTGACAAAAGGAGCACACTTTACTTTTCAAAAATTTCAAACCTAATCTTTTACTTTTTGCATATGACAAAAGGAGCACACTTTACTTTTCAAAATTTTCAAACAAAGACATCTACCTTTTGCATAAGTCAAGAAAAGCATCCATCACTTTTGAAAATATTCAAATAAAACATGCACATGTGAAATATGACAATCAATCATCTTAATATTTTCAAAGTTCAAACTTTTAATCATGTCATGCACATGTGAAAGATGACAATCAATCATCTTAATATTTTCAAAGTTCAACCCTTTAAGATTCTCAAACAAAATCATCTACCTTTTGCATTTGTCAAAAAAACACACCACCTCCCTTCAAGACTTTCAAACAAAATATGCACATGTTAAATATGATAATCAATCATCTTATAAATTCAAGTTTTTATAAAAATATATATATATATATATAATTTTCGAAATTATTTTGTTTGATGATGTTATGCACATGTGAAAAATATAATTTTCAAAACTAAGACATTTAAAAATGTCTTGCATATGTGAAAAAAATAATTTAATGTTTTATGAGAAAAAAGAGTAATTTGGAGCCTTAATCCAATTTCTAATTTTATCAAGAGATGTACAAAAATAGTCTATGAGCTTCATTTGTAGACTTGATCTCTTTCTTGCTCATGCTTGATTTCTTGATGTGCTTGATTCTATTGTGTGTACAACTTGAGCTTGAGACTCCTTTATTCTTTGAATTCATTTGTTATCATCAAAATCCATGTGTAGATTTATAATTACACGAAACTTGAAACCTTGGGTTCAACACTCTCTAACCTTAGCAACGTTGAGGGTGGTACCACCCTCCCTCTCTCTCTCTTCCTCTTTCCTTTCCCTCCCTTCTCCTCTTTTTTTTTTTTTGTTTTGTTTTTCGGTTGTTTGGTTTTTTTGCAGGCAGAACGTTGATAGAGCACCGGGACCCTCTTCGATGGTCCCCGGCCAGCATGCACGTCACCATTGGATTCGTCTGATGCTGATCTTCTAGACTGCATAAGGACTCGCCAAGAATAGTGGCGCGTCGCCTACACGTGCAAGTCGAAGTTGGAGCGATGCTTCCACGCGCCTCCAACCCGTGAGTTCCACCGCCTTCACGCGTGGTGGTTCTGGACTCAGTATCGCCGGTAGTTCTTGGGACGAAGGCTCAAAGCTTTCCCAGGATGGCGTGTGGCCCCCATGCGCCGCCACTGCCCTCTATTCCACCTTATTTTATCACAAACCCGATTCCGTTGATCTGGATTTTAGTTTGTTGTGGTGTTGTTTATTTCTTTTTTGGTTGGTTGCAGGACTGTCTCTATGTTGTTTTGTTTATTTTCATTCCTGTTTTAGCGTAGTGCTTATAATAATGATAAGGAATAGGCTTATTTCTGAATTGTCCCACATTTTTTTTTTAATGTTGTGGGTTTTTCCTCCTCTTTTGGAGAATGGAGGTAGTGATCTTCTTTCCTCCTTGAGAGGTAGGGGTTGGTTTAACTCAAAAGTCTCTCAGATAAACTACAATTATGTGATTATGTCATATGAGAGATTAGAAGTTAAGATAAAATCCGTCACTTTGTGCACGAAAATACTACAATTCAGTGATTAGATAGGTTTGTAATTCAAATTTTTTTGATACTATTAGTCTCAGCTGTAAACTTCATTTTATGAATGAACTATGGTCTTTTTCTTAAATAAAAAAAAAAAAAAAGAATTAAAAGCCTCTTGCGCGCAGACATTATAGCTAGCACGTGCCGAAGTGCACATCCTCATGAGGTTCTATTTCCTTGGTAATTAGATTGAGTAGTTGAGAACTTGAGATATTTATCCAACGAGCACTCCTGCCTTGGGACTATTTATCTAATTCGTAAAAACAAAATATTAACGCATGCGCATTCAAATATTACAATTACATACAGTACGTTAGAATATCTTTATCATTTATCTGGCATTAATCATACTACAATACTTTAAAAACACATTAATAAGCATCCCACACTTATGCTAATCTTATTTATTTCAGTTTTACTATAAACGGATAACACAAGTCACACATGCACTCTTCTTAAAAATGATAAAATGGACAAGGTATGCACGTAGTTTCAAGGAACATAGCCGCCATATCCACCACCCTCTCCACTCCCACTACCTGCTCCATAACCACCCTCATGGGCACCCCAACTAGCACTACCACCACTACCGCCAGAACCACCTCCACCGCCACCACCGTAACCACCACCAGCTCCACCCCCAATTCCAGAACCTCCACCGGCTCCTGACCCACTGCCATACCCACCTCCATGCGCTCCTCCTGCACCATAACCTGCTCCACCACCACCACCACTCCCCCCACCACCTCCTCCACCAGAGCCAGCACCATTCCCTCCCCCTGCTCCATAGCCGCTACCAGCACCACTTCCATAACCAGCACCATGTTCTCCTCCTGTACCGTATCCACCTCCACCTCCACTTCCCCCACCACCCCCGCCACCCCCGCCACCGTATGCAGCCCCATTTTGTCCACCGGCACCATATCCAGTGCCACCTCCTTGCCCACTACCACTTCCATATCCAGCACCTCCAGAACCATAAGCAGCTCCACCTCCACCCCCACCTCCACTACCACCGCCACCTCCACCTCCATGTCCACCTGCAGCTCCATATCCTGCACCAGCACCTTCTCCACTGCCCGCACCACCTCCGTAGCCAGTTACCCCATGTTCTCCTATAGCAGCTTGCACAACATTGTCATAGCCAACATGAACGTTTCCAGCTTGAAAAGTGAGGAGGGCTCTAGTTGCTGAACAAATACCGAAGCCCAAAAACACAAAGAAAACAAGAGCAAGGATTTTGTGAGAAGCCATGGAAAATTTCTTGGAATTCCAAGATGACTTTCAGTGTCGGGGAAGGTAGCTATATATAGGAATGGGATGAAGGTCCAAGTTTATAAGCACGTCTACTTTCCTAAGAGTAGCTAATTGAGAGCATGGAACATATAGTACGGAGTCCCACAAGGTGGTCCAACACAAGTTTACACTCATAGAAGCCACTAGTGTGCTTTTGCTGTCACCCACATTTACGCATGGCAGAGCCAATTTGTTAAACAGAGTTTGTATAGACCGAACTTTCTTTGCTTTTAAGTTGGTGATGGGTATTTCCTAGGCACTGATATTCTTTTCACACCAATAATGAATAATGTAGCATTAATCTACTTATTTATTTACTCATGAATAATATAACCATTTAGATAGTGTGCGTTTTGAGTAGGAGCTAGCATATATCTCTACTTCTTAATTAATTGCCTTCAATCAATCTTCTTGTCGTCGTAAGTGATCGATCTTGTGATTGGGATAGCCACTGATCCCTTGGTAAGCACCTAGATACTATATACACGTTTTAAAACTTTCGTGCGTATTTAATATTGGTAGCTGTAAATATGAAACCAACGATAATAAATAATTAGTTTTCATTCTGCCATATCTAAGATGGTGATATCGCACAACAATGAATAGATTTAGTAAAACGTTTTCATCAGATGGATGAGATTTGTTTTCTTTACAATAACTCTCTTTGAACTGCATTAACAGTACATGAAGGGGTTTAAGATTGTTATGCATGTAATCCAGAGAAAATAGCAAGGCGGTTCGGAATCGGGTAAGCAATTCATGAATCGGGCAATTCAAAATCGGGAGAATCATTATAATTTTGAATCGGATATTTGAATGTTGATAAAAATAAAAAATATAAATAAAAACAAAATGTTTTAAAAATCATATTCGATGCAATTCTAGCATCTTATATCATGTATATATAATAGGGTATAAAAGATAAATTCAATTACTAATTTCATAAAAATATGAAATGAATCTAAATAATTCAATAAATATGTAATTTATGTATTTAATCTCAATTATTGACATTTTTTTGCCTTATACATGAAAAAGATAAAGATCATTTCTATGTAACTGTATTGCAATTCACATAGAAATATTTATGTTTTATAACTAAATGAAATGAATTTTTTAAATTTTTAAATTTTTTTATTTATAAATAAAGATATTTTAATTAATTTTCTTCTAAAATGAAAAATTTTCTATTTATTTGTTGCTTGGACTGTAAAATAGTTCAATTTTTTAGATTGTATATAGTATTACCCTTTAGTTAATTATAAAACATGGCAAATGTAGTATTTTTTGCACAGCCATAAATTTAATATAACATATTCATCTCTTTAATTTTTTGTTGAACTAAAAGAAATAAATAAAAAACTACATGTTTTATGATCTTTTCATTTTTCTACAATTCTTATTAAATATAATGATGAAAAAGTTAATATATGTTTAGTTCTATATATCATATTTTTTGCACAAGAAAATAAAAGAAAAAACTCAATTATTAGACAACTTAAAAATAAATACAGTTTTAAATAAGTTGGAATCAGTTCAAGTCGCGGTCTAAAATCGGCTAAAAAATCAGTCTTAAACCTTATTTGTTTTTAGAGATGAGATGAAATGAGATAAAAGTTAAAAATAAAATAAAATATTATTGTAATATATTTTTTTAATATTAATTTTGTTTTAAGATTTGAAAAAGATATTTTAGAATTTGAATGAAATAAATTTTTTATTATATTTTATAAAAAAATTTAAAAAAATATAATGATAAGTTTGAGAAATATTTTAAAATTTTAATTTCATTTCAATAAACAAATGAGGCCTTAATCGGTCGATTCAAGCCGCTCAGCAAACGATTAAAAATGTTCACTAAAATTGGTTCGATTTCTTACCGATGCAATTTGAATGCTGAGTCGAATATTTTTATTTGAGCCTTGGAAAGTACACATTTTTCTTTATCCACCAGTAAGAATGGGACTGAGAGCGCACTTATCATTCCATGTCAGTCCGGGAAGATGTATGATGCATTAATAATTCCCCACCATATGAGAGTTTAGAGTGACAAAATGCGTAAGTCCATATCCGATCGCACTATGCCCTATCACTAATGGTGTTAAATAGGGGCATCTAGCCTATCCAATTCCATAAAATTATGTCAAAAGCATTTGATTCATATCGAATAATATTTAATGCTATGTATGATGCAAAACGAGGGTTCAAAACCCATTACTTGCACTCAAACAGCAAAATAAAGATTTCAACTCATTCATATATGGCATGGTTTGCTTATCCTCACTTGGCTCGTCTGCCTGGCCTGCTATCTATTTTCTTCTTCCTTCGATTTCACTCTCTCTCTCTCTCTCTAGACGTTCACTTTTTCAACGATCTTTAAATTACAAACCTTCCAATGTGGCCATTAAGTTTAGCCCACGATATATATATAAATATATGTATATATAACACACACACGACTCATGAGGGTGTTGAAAACTCAAATGTCGTCCAACAAATTAGCTCCCAATACTTATTTTTACTTTATTCACCTCTACGTTTTATCACGTGATATATCCTACGCTTACCTATCCAAACTATAGGAAAGATTATATTAAGACCTAGCTTCTCAATTTCAAGCAGCAAGAGCGTAGTAGCCAGTACCCATTTGGTCTTATGATACACCTCTACCCATCTCAAGTATGGGATGGCTGTGTCGGGCATTCGTTGATTGTCCGACACCGTGAGAAGAACTAAATATTGAGATGGGGATTAAGTTCTATTTTCTTCTGTATGCATGATGGATGAAAAGGAACTCCTCCAAATCTCTGAAAAGTTACGCATCAGAAAGCAACCAATGGAAGAAATATGTGAAACAAGGATGAGTTGAAAAGGAAAGCAAGCATTCATGAAAGCCAATCCATGGTAGGATCCACCGAACGTAAAATTGAAGGCCAGTGGTACAGCATTAACAAATCTATGCCACCGACAAAAGAACTCAAACCTAGGATGTATGAAATGCTTACAGTGGCCTCTTGTCAAGAAAAAAAAAATGAAAAGGTTCTTTGTGTGAATGCCCGCAGCCTGATAAGAAGTTGCGTTTCTTCTTGTAATGATAACTGTGGTCTACTTGAAAGCAAGTACACTTCTAATTCAAATTCTGATTTGCCCTTCCCTGTCTAAAAACATTCCTTTATTTTGAAGCAACCAGACCTTATCACCATCTATATGATATAATATGCATATAAATTATAGTGGGCAGTCACATGGAAGAGCATCGCCTCCTTCTCCACCATGTGTGTGGGGACAATCCACCTCAAATTGCTTGGCTAATGGAGCCTTTTTTTCCTCTCTCTCTCTATCTCCCCATGCTTGTAAGGCTGTATGATATTGATAACAGCATTCTTCTTACTACATCATTCCTGACGTTTGGAATATTGTCCCAAACATTTGTTTCTTGTAGCAGTACGTACCCTAGATTTTCTTCGTCTTCAACAAGCTAAGCACCGACACATGACTTACTGGACAAGCCAGTTTTCGGACACAAGCTAGCTTGTTGGCTAACAGGGACCTTCTTGACCACCAAAACTAACCTCAGTAAATGAGATTACGCAAACTACACTTTGAGACTTTGAGTCCAGAATTGGGCCAATGGAAACCTCGAGTGTCAGGACATAGTTCAACTGAAAACAAGTGGGCCAAAGAGCTACTCTGAATCGGGCGGTGAGAAGTGGGTACTGTAGTATGGTCAACTAAACCAACAGACAGACTCTTCAATCTGACCAACCTAGTTGGAATCTATGAAAGCACTTAATGTAACACAAAACTAATTGCTCTTTATAACAAAGGGAGGCCTAAGTCACATTTGGGCCTCTACTCGGACTAGTAAATTATATAATTGGAGCCTTATTGAAACTATTATAAAAAACAAGAACTTTTCCTTTTCAACCAGTGTGGGATCCTATACACGACCTGTACTTATCACGTATCAGATTGTTCACACATTCCAATGCATCATTCTCATTTAAATTAAGATTGTATCAAAGAAAATACAAAGCATATATAACATGCATTTACAAAAATATAATAGATTAATCTAGGAATTTATTCTATTACCAAAAGGAACTAACAATATAATTATTTTTTCATATCCAAAGATGGATGCAGGGAAGAGAGCTAAGTAACATCTACATAGTTGCATACTGATGCTTATATCCTGCAGCAGTGACGGTACAGTGAGTGGAGAGTCAATCATGATCAGGATCAAAGACCATGAGACCTTCGGTGGAGGTGCACTCTGCAAGGGTGGATTTCTGACATCTCCAGAATGAAGGGCCTGCTCAAAAAGCCCTTTCAGAATATGCAGTTTGCACCTTAATTGGGAGAAGGGTACGCATGTGCAGCCATTTTGTTTATAATACATGTACATGGAAAGTCAGCCCATGAGGGTTTGTGTAGATCTTTCGTGGGCATAATGTCATGAGTTTGTTTTAGCAACTCTATTATAAAGCCCAAATGAGATAATGGGACTCATAGGATAGCAGACCGACACAATGTCACGAGTATAGTGACCTTTATGACAGTCGACATCGCATCCTGTACGCTTATTTTTTAGAGCAATCATAGGAAGCGATATTGTAGACACCCAGGTAAATTATAATCGATAAATTATGTAAAACTGGTTTGTATAGTTCCCTTGGAGCACAAAAGCAAATGGAAATATGATAAAGGAGCACTAAACCTTGTTAGCAACGTCCTCCAATTTGTGGAGATTATCCTGTTTTAGTGGTGAGACCTCACTAACTCCCTTAAATTGGTTTATTTCAGGACCTTGTAATCAGTTTCTTGATTAACCCCAAAATGTGTACATAAATCATGCAGATTTTGTGGAACACAACTTTGTTCTTACTGCATCCCCACGGACAAATGGTTTTATGTAATACTAGAGAAGCCGGCTGGAATTGAATTGATTGTCGTAAACTCAAAATCATTCTAATTGTCTCAAATAACTTTGCTTTAACATGATTGTATAGAAGCTAAGTGGTGAGTTTTATTTAAGGCCTTAAACACTTATTAACACTTAGCATGGTCTGAGAAAATAAAGAGCAAACACTGCAGAAAATGCAAACATAAAACATAATTGAGAGTTAAAAACAAGAGAAAATATTCATCCAACACTTATAGCACACACTCACGAACCTTGAGGGTAGCATGAATTTCCTCCTCAGACCGATCAATTTTTCGCTGCAGACACAAAGAAATGTACCTCATCGCGAAAGCTCCTATCTTTGGGCCTCTCCTCTCTTCTGACGTAACCACTTGCCTCTCTCTCTGTGTATTCACTCAACCCCTCTCTCCCCTTCCTCTCCCACAAACCCTCCCCGAAGCTCCGGTGTGCGTAGTACGCCTCGGCCTCCACCTGAATGACGCCATCTGCATCGGAGTTGGTGCTTTCGCAGGTAATCAGCTTAACGGGCAGCCGCTCGTAGTGGCCGAGGCTGGTGCCCTCGAGTTCGTCAACCGAGGAGATTCCGCGGGCCGAGACGGAGTAGAGTTCGCCCGTGACACGTTTGCCCGACCCGGGGAGGTTGATGAGGAAGGGGATGCCGTGGGGCCCGACGACGAGCGGATAGGAGATGCAGGTGACGTAGGATCCGAGAAATACGGCGTCGTTCTTGTGAATCAGGGACTGCATGAGGGTGTGGTTGGGGAAACCTCGCTTCAGCGTGCCGTACGTGAAGATCAGATGGGCTTTGGATTGATTGCTAACGTCAGTCATGGTTCAGAAACAGACAAAAGGGAGAGAACACAAACAAAGATGCCTATATAGAACCGATCCATTGTAGATCGGCAATTATAAAAACCATTGGGCCAAAACAAAGAAGACCCAAATTCTAAAATGACACAAACCAAACTAAAAGGCCAGAAACATAAAAAAAAGTGAAAGCGAAAGATTGTAGCAACTCATTTAAAGGGTTTAGGCCCACCAAATCTGTATTTCAGAACACCAAGGTCCACGCGAGAAAGTGATGTGAAGAAAGAAAATCTAGCACCATCTTTTCCCTTATATTTTCAAGCCTCAACTCCACAAATCAATAATGTTGCACATGGATTTCTATCCTAAAAAACGTACGTGGGGCCGGTCTACATGAGAAAAAAGTACTCAAGTTTACGACTGAGGGAGGGGTGGAATTATGGGGAGTTGCAGAGACAACGGTTGAGCATGTTTTGGAAAAGATGGAAACCCTTTTTATTAGGATTTGAAAGCACAGCGGAAACGCGTTATGTTGCGGAACAGCTTTGGTGATAGAGAGGAGTCGATCGGATTGTTCAATCTGTAGGGATGGATGGATGGATGGATGGATGGTGATAGATCTGGACGTAGAGAGTAAAGCTTTTAATTGAGAGTGTGTGGGGCCGGTATTTGGCTGAATGCTTGGCCATAGCTTTTGCTTAAGCAAATTTTGGTAACCCTACCTTTGATTTTATAGAAGCCAAAAAATCTCAAGTACAGAATCAATGTTTCCACTCCGAGCGCATAAATATCTGCCACAACCAAGTTCTGCAAAGGTTCAACATCGGTAAGAAATATAAAGAAACGTAATTAGTAGTTCCATGTTACAGCACAATATTCCTTATTCCATTCTCTGATCTCGTTGGAGCCCTTCACCTGCAACTTCCCCAGGGAAAAGGGGCAAGTTCTTTTTTTCCTTTCCCAATCTCCTTTTGTTTTCTTTTTCTTTTCTTCTTTTCCTCTTTTCTCCCGCTTTTCAAAACCATCTATCGTGAGAAGCTGGGTCAATCTCAGTCCCCCCACCACTACCTACCCAAACCTAACCTGCACAATTGGTTTGATCTTTCGTCAATTTATGAGTTATTTTATTTTTAAGTTGTTGTGTAGATAGTAGAACACAATCAATATAATTTAGATAAAAAGATTTAATTTATAGGTCTCAATTTTTAAATTTCTTTTTCAAATTAAATTATCTAATCTATTAATTTTTTTTTTAAGGAACTAATCTATTAAACTTGAAAGTAAAATTTTACTTTATCCTATGCCACTCTATATAATACCCCATTCTCGTAGGCTAAGAGATACCACATAAATTTCTAAAAATTTTAATATGGCATAACATTTATTCCTAAAATGAAGTTTTAATAAAATTTCTTTACAAAAAATATTTATTGAAATAACTTAAAGTAAATTTGTTTCATAAAAAAACTTATTTCAAGAAATGCTAAAAATTCAAATAACTGTTCAATTTATTTCTGACCTACTTGCTCACACTGGTCATCTTTCTCATCTGGGTAGTTTTAAAAAATAGGAAATAAACTAAAGTTAGTCGATAACTCAGTAAAGAATCCACCACAATATAAGATAATATTATAGGAAATTTTCATAAACCTTATGCTAAAATTTCAAAACATGGTTGTACATGCAAATATTCATGTTATGCATGACTGAACTATCTGATTTAATTAACTAACTGACTTAAACTAACTAGTCTGAATTAACTGACTGATCTGACTAAACTTACTAATTGATTTAGCTTGAACTGATTTAATTAAATTAATTGGCTAACACACTTAACTCCGTGTGCAAGGTTGTGCACCAGCCTCACGTCTCGCTGTAGTAAGGGGAGCCGCTAATAGTACTATAGCGTACTATGGTGGATCACGCTTAAGTTTATGGCTTTCACATACACACTAATCTAATATGCATTGGTACCATGCATCTGGATGACCATCTGAATAACCTGAATAACTAATTAATTTATCTCTAATCTGATCTAATCTTATACTTGAACTTAACTTAATTTATGCGACATGATATGCATAAAATTACATACTAATATAAATAACTATAACTCACTGAATTTAAATATGATACTGAATGACATGATCATGTATTGTGCTATATTGAATAACATATTTACATGACATAATAATATAATCTAACTGTAATGATCCTAATTTTGTAATCAAATCCACTTACTTCGATGCACTGCTTCTTACGTTTTCTTTTATAACTCGACGTTATCTATACGAAGTATGGATCGTCACTAATATTTTAGAAAAACATATACTATTTTACTGAATTAAATGCATATCATGAAGAACAATAAATATTATGTTCTTACAAAAGACATTATACTCACATCGCAACGTTAATAAAATACTAGTAACGTTATTTCACTTAGTTAAAATCATAATTTAGTAAAACACTTAATTCTTGTGAAAACCTTAAATGAATTGTGAAACCTTAATTCTTAAATGCATGACTTTCCTATAATCAACATAATTAATTTAATGTTGTGAAAATATAAAATATACAAAAATCATATAATTATTTAAACAATAATATTTTATAGTCTTTCAAGTATAATATTCTAGTAAATAATATTTTTTTTTTTTAATCTAAATCCATAAAATATTAGTTCATAAAATAACTTAATAATACTGAATGTTAAAAAAAATTCTTATGAATAAAGATACTTTAACAACTTGAAAATAATTTAAACTCTATTTAACAGTAATAATATACTATAAGAAATTATATTTGGTTTAAATCTATGAATAAAGATAGAAGCTTGTTTCGTAAAATATATTTTAACAACTTGAAAATAAATTAAACTATATTTATTACTATATTCAGTGTAGTAAAATAGTAACTAAAAATGTAACTTGTACAACTATAATATTTGATATTAAGACAAAGCTCAAATGGAAAAGCCAATTTAAAGAGTCTAAAGGAAAGCGAAGTCCACAAGAGACCATGCCATCCACATCTGCCAATGCTTTCATATTAAAGGCATAAAAATAATTTAACAGAGACTAAGGTTAACAAATCTATTAAACTACTTTTAAACTACTTAAGCTTTCAGAGTTACATACGAAGGAGTTGGTAATGGCAGCAAGGCTTACCGAGCAGAAGAGACATCGCAGAGGAGAGTCGTGACGGAGCTGGGTTGAGAATGGCGGCGAGTGTGACGACAGAGACCTGGAGCAACTTGGAGTGCTCGGTAACGCTGTCTGTGATAGCTTAGAGGTGGTCCAAAGTCCCTCAAGCAGTCGATGTGGAGAAAAACATTCCATTGTTTTGGTGGTGCGAAAATAGGGGTGATTGGTCAGCGGCTTGATGGCTCTCCCAGGCCAATCGCGAAGTGTCTCCGATAGCTGGATAACGTAGTGGTCTCAAGGAGGTTTGGTGGTTGTTTAGGGCTGACGATGGTTCTGGCCATGTTGGGCAACGGTTCTCGAGGATTGCGGCTACCATGCTCTATTTCCATGTGCAAAAATAGAGCTTCAGTTTTGCAGTGATTCTCAATGGTTGGACAGATTTGTGTGGTGCATGGTGGTAGAGGGAGGAGACTGCAGCAACGGGGTGGCCTCGTTGGTGGCTTCGTTTCCATAGTGGCTGAGTTCAAGGGAGTGGTGGCGTCTTCTACAATGGTTCTCAACATGGTTTAGGTGCACCGTGGGTTGTGGCTAGTGGAGTGTTTTCAGCAGTTTGGGGTTGCTGTGTGAAGGGCAGCACGAGGCTTGCAGCGTCTCCTCCTACGGTTGCTTATGGCCAGGTGGTGCCTCGGCGTCTGTTGGCCGTGAGGCCCTCCATTTGGACAAGGTTATGTGTGTGTATATATATATATATATATATATATATATATACAGAGAGAGAGAGAAAGAAAGAGAGGATCCGAAGATGGCTGAGAAACCCTAAACTGAGAGAGGCAGAGGCGTGCATGTTTGAAGTTTTGAACCGGTTGCGTGAAAGTAAGGGTAGAGGAATGTACATGGTAAAAACCAACTTGATAAAGCCGTAACTCTAGCTCGAAAACAAATATAACAATCTGGCTTTATATCAATTTTAAAATCTACTTTATTGGAAATACTAACCAAAAAGTATAACCTAATTTTGAATCGAACAAAAAACATACTAAAGGAAAAATATCAGCATCTCTAATGTGCTTGTATTTTACACTTTGAAGGATGATGAAAGATCTCAATATTTAAACGTAATTAGGAAGAATATAATTAAATAATTTAAAAAAAACAATAGTTATAATAGAAATTAATATCTAAAAATATAAAAAAAAATTATTAATACCATAAAATCTGGTAAGCCACATAATACTAATAATAACAAGAAAGTTACATAATAATATAATAAATAAAAGTAAATTATTTGCATTTAAACCTTAAAAAATATGGGTTGGGATGTTACACTCTCTTTTCGTCACCTTCATCGTGCGTGAGGCTCTCATATTGCGGCAAGAGTGTGCATCTCATATACGAAAAATGATACTTACACTAGTTGTGTGTGCTTAAATATTACACAAATATCTTGAAAAAGAATGACTAAGTACGAGATTTATATGAAAAAAATTAATTTTTTAATAATGAATTCTATGCATTTTCAAAGGGATTGCATAGTATTTATGCACTCTGTGAATGTATGTAGCATTACTCCTCATACACCACTTTATCAAATAGTAATTTTTCTTTCTTGTATAGGTTTTTCTATTTCTCTTTAATTTTCTTTTTATTATTTTTTTAACGTACTTAATCATTAAGAAAATAAATTTATAATTTCGTTAATAGTCATTTATTTAGCCATTAAGTAAAAAATAAATAAATTAAAAATTAAAATAATCAAGGAGTAAGTTTAAGAGATTCCACTAGCATTTTCCTTTTTAAAAAGTGTGACATCTCTTTTTTCAATGAATTGGAAAGTCCCCCATTTTGAAGTATTTTATTAAGTTTAAGAGATTATGGTTCTCATCGTTGCCTCATTGTAGTAAACTTAAGTGCAACATATTAGGATTCCCTAATTGCAATGTACGAAACCCAAATTTCAAATTTGGGCTGGAATCTGGATCGGGTTAGCCCGGATCATACCTAGGCTAGAACTCAAATGAATCCAAATTTTTAACAACCTGAATTCTGAGATGAACCCGAAATTTTTGTTTTACATAAAAGCCTACGTTGTTTATATGATACTGATCAAGCATTAGAATGATTTTATAATAAAATAAAATCAAACTATTACATTGTTTGATCTAATTTGCTAAAAATATTACAAAACACATATATTACTTTAATTAAACTACACTACTAAGAATAAATTACAAAGCTTAGGCTTCTAATTTTTCATACTCCTTTTTTCTTCAAGATCATTGAAAACGTTGAATTTTAACCTCAAATGCTAGGACTCTATAGCAGCAAGAGTCTCTGGACTGGCCACAAGAACATACCTTACACCAGTAACCCACACTGCCAAAAACAAAAGGAATACATGTGATGAATGACAATAATAAAGAAACAGAAATTGTGGAAATTGTTAACCTGATCTCACTAACAAATTATATGGGTCATCATACTAATAAGACAACAATGTTGGTGCAAAGAGGATGCAAAACAAAAAATAGTGAAAGAAACATTTGCTTCAATGCGCGTTATAAATGTCGCTTTCCTTAAGTTAATAATCGCCCTTGCCAATAACTGTATACACACGGGTTACAAGAAAATTTGTTTTCAAGATACAACGAACCAAAAGGTATGAACAAAAGTTATTACTTTTCATATTTCTAAAACATGTTTGGAATACGTTTAAATAATATGCCTGTTGCCATATCACAACAACAATTGCACTTAGTCCAATGGTTGCGTTGCTTTCCCTTCAACCGGTTGGCACTTGTTCGAAACTCTACGTGTATGCTTTGGGATTTAATTTTCATTTTCTCGAGCATCATGTCTCATCCGCGTGCGCGCGCCTGATGCATTGCCGACACAGCATGCCATTTGAGCCCATGCATTGGATTGCTTCAGCGCCTAAGAGCACTAGCAATGGTTTTTGCTAAAATTTTCATTCAAAAAGTACAAATTGCACACATATAAAAAAAGTTTGGTCATATTTGATTAAAGTGTGACATCCCCAATTTACGTATAAAAACTAACGTAAATTGAAGCGTCATGACTTATAATGTTAGGCTACAAAATCTCAATGTTCATACTAGAAATTCTATGCATGCGCCTAACTTACTAAAAGTATGTAAAATATATTGCAACGGAATAAGGTTAATTCTAGAAATTAGCAAAGAAATCTAATTCTTTACGATAATCACATGGTATGCTACAGTAAAAACCCATATCCCTATAAAACAATAAGCATATTGTATCAAATTTCTTCCTTAATACGTATCCATGTCTGGTATTTCTAGGACATAAATTTAACCATTCTCTGTTACCCTTAGGGAATTTTTTTCGCCTTCTCTATAATTTTGTCATCAACAGTCGATCACTTCATCAACAGAGGAGTATTCTATAGGACCCTTAGGGTACCTCAGAATCTCCTATGACATCTGGGTCTCATAATAAGTCATCTATTCCTGCAACAATGTCTATCATTCCATAAGGAATGATAGATAAAATTAAAAGGGTGAAATTTTCAAGAAATTTCAGTAAGTACACAGATAACATAATACATAATTAGCAGTACATATCAATACAATGAAACAACATGTATCATAAGAAATTAACTAGTCACATGAATCATAAATGCTTTATGCATGTCTTATACATGATTTATGTACTCTTTTCAAATAGACTTATACATTTTCAAGAGAAACTTATGTGCACATGAGTACAAAACCTTTCGTGAAATGTAATGACCTTTCTTAAAATTTTTATCCTATTCGTATCTTTTTATTAATTCTTCTTCTTATTCATAGTATGACAGCAGTCACGTATCGCCTTCACTATCACACTTTCTCTGAACCACGACGACAATTACGTATCACCTTCACCATTGGGATCTCCACTGTTATTACTTGTGGTTGGGTCATATCCACTATTATTACCCGTGGTTGGGCCATATCCACTATTATTACTCATGGTTGAGTCATATCCATGTTAGTCATACGTGCGTTACGTATCGCCGTCCCCCGTCATGACGCGACTTTTTATTTCCTTATTCTTTTCCTATTTATTTCTTGTTTTCTTTTGAAAATCATAAGATCTTAAAACATGTGGTTTGTACCATGAAAGATCATGCATGCCCACTTAACCTTACTTGTACATGGTTCATAACTTAAAACATATGATCTTGTGATGTATTTGGACATGCATGTACTTTTAGACTTTTTTATTCATGCTACTTATTCATGGGTCATATGCCATATAGAACTTGCCCTATCACTACATGACTCGCATATACTAACTTAGAAAACTCACTTATAAACATATAAACTTAAGAGAAAAAATTTATCTTTAGCCCTTGTAGATGTAGGGCCAAGTCATGACTAATACATGTAAATTCCAATTTTCTCTTCTCCTTCTTAAAATAAATCTTACTTTCTTCTTAACATGTCATGAAAATTTCATACATATACTAATTTCAGTCATAGCCGAATCACTCTTCCCTCAATAAATTTATTTTTCTTCAATTCCTTCCTTATCCCAAAATAATCATTTCACCACCAAATAATCTTAATTCTTTCATCACTCCTCTAGAGAATTAATCCATACAATCCCCCTCAATCACTCACCAACTTAATTCAATCATCATACCATTCATCTAAAAAAATAAACTTATAACATCCTAAGAAATTCCACCCAAGCCAAACCCTATATGAGTTCTCACTTGATTCTTTTGCCATCTTGTTCTCACATCTCATCATCCAATCTTCAATCCACAAGTTACTAAGTATATTTCCTTGCTCCTTAGAATATTTTGCTACATTTAACCCACTACTTTCCTTTAAGATCCACTTATCACAACATAACATACATCCTATAAACATATGAAACATTCAAAGGAAATAATCATCAACATATCAATTCTATACATATACAAAATTCTAAGAGTAAGTTATAAGTGTACTTACTAATTCTTCAAAAGCTTAGAATGGTTTGTCTTGGAATACCCCTTGAAAGATCACCCAAAATGCCTTGAAGATGTGTTGTTAAGGTAATTGAGTGTTTGAGAGAGTGGAAAGGGTTTTCTCTTGCTATGTCCATGAGCTTCCACTCAAGAAAGGAAGAGGGAACTTCCTAATACATGTGTTGATCGAACCCCTTAGCCAAGAGAATAGAATAAACCTTCAAATGCCACATGAAACCTCTCTTGTCGAGCCACCTTTCCTCCTTAGGTCTTTCTGTCATCATTCTATCTTCCTTTATACTTGGTGAGCAAGGAAGATATCAATGACTATTCTTAAGCTAAGAAGGACACTTGTTCCCACACTTGGCAAAATCTCAAGAGAATAAGGCACAAGGTCGGTTACCAATGTCTAAGATAGTTTCCAGATAGATCCATTTCAGGTGCATCCATTTTACACCCGATTTTGTCCTTGATCCAGCCCACATATCCAAAAACTCAAAACATGAAAGTTCTATATGTTCCTCTTGGTGTTCTATTGAATTTTTAATTATCTTATTCTGAGATCTGGTGAGAAAATTATGCTTAATTTACTAAAACACGACAAAACTGCCTGCGATTATCCAATCCGAATTGTCTAGGAATATTCTTTTAAAAATACCTTGCTTGTGTAACTAAAACTCTTCTATCATTGGATTTCCTTATTTGGTTTTCTAAAAGCATACATGTCATCTAAGTCACGTCCTTATCCTTAGGGCACTATACATCCAAATGAAAACAAAGTAAAATTGGGCTATTTGGATCCATTTTCAAACGTGTCAACTTCACACCCAATTTAGTCCTCGTTTAAGCCCATGTCTTTAAAAAATCAAAAAATAAAAGTTGTATATATTTCCCTTGGATTTCCACAACATCTTGAATCATTCCAATCCGAAATCAAATGAGAGAGTTATGCCCATAATACTGAGAGATGTCAAATCTGCTGAATATTATGCAATCCGATTTTCTTTCATGGAATATATTTTGCTTGATTCCTTTAAACACTAAGCAAGTCTTACCTAATTCTTCTTTTTACACTATTATTTTTTGTAATCTCAAATAAAAAAGTATTCTCTTGGTACCAAGTATCTCAAATGATTGTTCAAATACTTAAATATTTCTCAAATATTTTTCCTTCACCTCATTTATCTTATTTCGAGTTTTGCTCCATTACCCATATGCTTAATACCAATAAAGGATTTTTAAGAAATATATCTCCAAAAAGTTCCAAAGATTAACTAAATAAACCTAGAGGAATTACAATCATTCCAAGTATAAGAGATCCAATAGAAATAAAAATTCGAGTTATCACAAAAAGTGGGGAGAAGGGAATAAAAATACCTATTTCCACTTGTGAATAGTAACCCTTCAACCATTGCTAGTGCTCTAAGCATTGCAGTGCATGGCACCAAAGGTGTTGTCGCACGCCATGTCTTGTTAAAAGAGCAAAATTCCATCTCCATTGAGGGAGATGTGAATCAAGCCCAATCCTATTGGAAGAGCAAAATTACCTCTAAGCCACTTATGGCTTATGGTTATGATGTAACCCCAAAGTATATACACTAAATAACATTCCATGTCTTCTCTCATTCCAAAATAATTCACAACTTCCAAAATTAACTAAAGAATATTATTAATAATAAATATATTATATATATTACTTTGAAAATATTTTCAACAAATAAGGGAAGTCATATTTGGATATTGAAAAATAAAATAAAATAAATTTATTTTCTTTAGACTAGAAATTCTAATAGTACTCTTCCATAACTCCAAAATGAACATGTCTTACAAGTCATGTGGCCAAGAGGAAGCATATAAAGACTTCTACCTATCATAATAACAATAAAACACTAAACATGCATGACATAACCTTATTCAAAGCAGCGAGATGATAAAGTGAGTAATAAGAAGCAAGATAACATGATGTCCATTTGTGGGCTACTCGCTCTTCCCTAAGTTAAAACCCTAAATTTCTCTGCATTATACTTCACTAGATCTTGTGGGCTACAAGCTCTTCCCTCCGCATCACTTTTAAAACTAGAGGATTAACTTTTTCCAACCCTTTAACTCGAAGATGCAAAGTTTTACATAAATTCTGGAGGTAGGGTATCATAGATGAAACGTCATTTTTGGAGAGACAGTTGTATAGCTTAGCGCAATAATAGCACTGAGCATTTGGATTATGGTGGTCAACATGTTGCATTTTAGTAAAGTGTTCTTAAACCACCGATTCGTTATTAGGTATTTTTTTAGATTTCTTGGGGTAAAGGTAGGATAGAATGAGCAGGGTATTGTGTATATATGGATGAAGGGATTGGAAGACTCATATGCTTGTCCATATCACTGGAATAGGATAGGAGTCCCCACCAGGGGTCCCCTAGGTTGTACCAACATTACAGCTCAAAGAATCTTCTCTCATCCATTATTGAATAACAAAACATATCAAAAAACCAAACCAAATCATTGAGTAAAAAAAATAATGTACAAAGATAAAAATTTGGGAGATACAAATATTTATATATATATATATATTAGCATAGAATTATAAAAAAAAAAAAAGACTTTAAAAAGTTATGTGTATATCATTTTGCATCATAATAAATTAATGGCAATTAGGGACCTGAGTTCACGGACAAATTCTAGACCTCTTGTAAGACTTTCCAAAAGATCGATGAGAGCCTTGTCTTTTGTGAGTTTGGTTCATGAGGTCAAATGATGCAATTCAAAAAATGAAGGTAAAGCTTGGGTGGAATTATGGATCTAGGTTGTGTTCAAATATCTTGAATTTTGATATGGTTGATGTTTGTAAGATTAAGAGATTGCCATAGGAAATTTTTAGGCACTTCAAAATTGGAATGTGATAAGGTGTGTTTTATAAATGAGGTGATTATATACATTTAAATTATGAGTCTCGAATTGAGGCAGGATCAGAAACATCATGAAGTTCATAACAAATTATGAATTATAGAGTGTAATTTTCTTTTTTTGTTTATTTGTTTTGTTTTGTGATTACATCGGTACTAAGCATTTCAAAAAAGTTAGATAAGCAATTTTTTTATTTGAACTTTTACGTACTACTACTGTATTTCTCTATGTATCTAGGGCTGGGCTCTGACTGCAATAGAGTCGGAGTTCGAAGTTTCCGACTCTGACTCTGACTCCAGTTGGAGTCAAAAATCACTTCCGACTCCAACTCCAAAATGGAGTCGGAGTTCGACTCCGATTGGAGTTCGGAGTTCCAAATGGAGTTCGAAATTTCGACCATCGATCAAAATTCCTTACTGACTCAGTTACTTTGTTGCCGACAAAACCCAGCAACACAACCGAAAAATGCCAGCAACACAACACAACCACCAGAAACTCAAAAAGTAGCATTGAAAGATTCGAAACTCGGATCTGAGTTCAAAGCAACCACAAAAACTCAAAAAGAATTCATAAAGGGAAAGCCTTTGCGCCAGAGCTTTCTACTAAATGGGTTCCATCGGAACCCAATAATAAACTGCCACGCCAGTCTAATGAGGAGAGCAACAAGTTGACATCGTGTGTTAAGTTGTAGAGGATTAACGTCTCTTCTTCTCCATCTTTCTCTCTATCTCTCTCTTCTTCTCCGTCTCATATTCTTCATCTCTCTCTCACTCGTTGCTAAGCTCTCTGTGAAAATCGTCTTCGCAGCTGCCCCCCGAATGCGTTGCTCATTTCTTCTTCTCCATCTCTCTCTCTTCTATGGTTTCTTGCGAATCGTCTTAAACTCTAGTTCTATGATCCCAAAATCCGAGCAAGATGTCAAAGATAAGATAATCTTTTAATTCCTTTTGCAGGTAGATTGTTATAACTAAACCCTAAACCCCCAAAGGAAATTATAACTATTCCAGCGAAAAGGGTGAAGGAACAAAGCAATCACAAATCATTCAAAAAACATTGCTACAAAAAAAAAAAAAGAATTATTTCATTTACTTGTAGTTGCTATTTCACCATTAGAAACACTATGAATGAAAGTGAAATCAAACAGCATGATATGAATGAAGTCTGCCGACAGAAACACAGCAATCCAACAACTTAAACAAAGTTGAGCTCTATGACTAGGAGTTCGCTCAAACATAACAACAAAGCTAGAACATAATCAGATGATAGAATGTAATAGCCCGAAATTTTTTAAGATAAATTTTTACTTGAATTGCTTTTTAGAGGAATTTAATGGATAAATATATTCTAGAAAAATAGTGTTAGAGATTTAAATGAGAATTTTGAGCTAAGGATAGGTGAAATTATGCATTCTAGAAACTATTATGGAAGGACTTTTGAGATTTGGAATAAGGTATCAACTAGACAAATTCAAGTTGAACTTAGAAGAAGTGGAATTCTCAAAATTTAGGATATAAATGTAAAAGGAAGTGATAAAACCAAAGATCAAACACTTGGTGCTCGGAATAGGCATTCTCCGATTAAAATGTCGAGTTTTAGTGTAATGAGCCTAAGTTACTCATATGAGGTTCAAATTAGGTGATTTTAATTCTTATAAAATCTTAAGAGATAGATCTAAAACTTTAATGTTATGAGTTTTTGAATATTTGGACAGTGTCAATGACTTATTTCGGAAGCAAGTGGACAACTCTGGACTGAGTTTAAACAGAACACGAGTTGGAGAATATGGATCCAAATGGGATTTATCCTAACTAAATCAAGAAGGGGCCTTCTAGAAATTGTTAAGTAGAGTCTTAAGGAGGTTAGAAAGTAACTAAATGGGTTAGGGGAAGACTAAGAGGCGTGTTAAATTAAAGCCTATTAAGTTTTGGTATGGTTTTTGTTATGATAAAATCCAAGGAAAATTATGAGACCTTAGGAATATAATATATGATGTTATATAAAGAAGATTATGTGAAAATATGAGGTCTTGATTTGAAACAAAATGATAGATCAACCCTAGTAACTTTCGGATTTAAAAGGGGTTATATTGACAGATTTAATATCCTATAGTAAATTTGTCATAACTTGTTAGTGTGATATTAGAATTGAATGATTCAAGAAAATATGGAAAGATAAGATAGAGATCTACAACTTTTGTGTTTTAAGGTTTGAGAGATAAAAACTATATAAGGGTCAAAATTGGACTTGAAGAGGTAGAATCGAGATTTAGGCAGAGACGTCGCTCGACCCTCGCTTGACATATGGCTCGAGCGAGATATAGGGAGAGATTTGACGTCTTTTGGTAAAACGGCCATAACTTACTCATTTAATATATAATTTAAGTGATTCAAAAAGCTATGGAAATATAAGAGAAATATCTACAACTTTTATGTTTTAACTTTTAAGAGATAAGGACTTAATAAAAGAATAAATTGGGATTAAAATCATAACAAAGTTTATCATAGTATGCATTGATTTTATAAATTGATATGATGTAAATGCATGTGTATGTAATGTGTAATGTTCTCACGGTTTATAAGGTTCATATGGATATACAATATGCATATTATAAGTCTAAGGTTATGCATATGTTACATTTTGTCTCATACGTGTCATCATAATTCATGATGTCTGTTTTAAGAAAAGTCCATATTACATATCATCGTGTAAGTGTCATCACAAGTCATGTCAAGCATTTGAGAAATAAGAAAAGATATAGCATGGCCCGACTACGGGTAAAAATAGTGGCATGGCCCAACCACTAGTAATAATAGTGGCATGGCCCAACCACAGATAACAACAGTGGCATGGCCCAACCACAGGTAATAATAGTGGATATAAGTAAAGACTTATAAGAATAAGGATTTTAATATAAGAATGAAAAGTACATGCATGATACAAGTTTATAAGTCTAAGTCATGTATGAGTCACATAAAGCATGCCTTAAATGCATACTCTGGTTGTCTGGCTTGTATATGATTATTTTATGATGTCTATACTTCTATTAAGTTATGTGTGTACTTGCTGAGATTTCCTTAGAAATCTCATTCTTGTATGTTTATTTTCTTTTAGAAATTGATTTTCGCTGCAGGATTGATTATGGACATGGACAAGGCCCTAGTTACTCGAGAGACTTGGAAGAACCCTGAAGGGCTCTCGGAGTACTCTCCTTGGAAATTTTGACCAATTAATGGTAGTAAGGATCGGTGTGGATACGGGAAGAAATTTCAGTAAATGAAGAAGGTGCCGAGGTGGCTTTATGAAAATATTTGATAAATCTTGTAATTTTGTATATAAGAAAACTAACAGGGTTATGCACGTAAGGAGATGATATTATGATATGAATAATTATGGTTTTTATACTACCATGTGATCACCAGAAATTTTTTTTTTTTTTCAAAATTTTTTTGCTGTAATTTGCATAAAATTTCGATAAGTACGAGGGTGAGTAGCCAAGTGTTACTTATCCCGACATTCTGGTTTACGTTAAATCCCAGACGTAAATTGAAGGCGTCACATAGAAACTAAATAAACTGCGGACAGAATAGCCTGAAAGGTACTCAGATTTCTTCTTCCCACGGGATACGCCATCGGATCAAATTGACTGGAAGTTTCCTCTCTTCCAATACTCTATTGACATAATAACTACTCTTCTTGGTTCTCCTAGTACATGATAAGAGAGTCTTGTAAAAGCATTTTGACAAACAGGTAGATTATTTGTGTGAAAGTCAAGTTAAAAGTCTGTAATGAGGCATTTTAGATGAATTTGAGAAGTGGGTTTTGAAGGTAGCACCTCATAAAGAGAGGGAAATCGGTCGCTTTATTCTGATCAATCAATGGCAAGACTTGGAGGAGGCAGAGGACGGCTTGTTTGAGATGCTGTCGTGCTCCTCTTCACCTAGATACGTGCTGGAATGTGAAACTCGGAGAATCTGCCAGAGGCGAATCCAATGCTTGATGTTGAGGACTGATGGATTGTTGGCGAAATTTCATGTTGATAAGAAACCACCCAATAATCTTTTTAGTCCAGTAACAACATCTCCGATGCGTTTCTTAGAGATGAAAATGAAGGGCAAAGATGTGGTGGGTTTCTCCGCACGATTTCTTCGGAGATGAAATTACGACTCCTTAGAGATGAAAATGGCGATTTCACAAGAAGCAGTGAAACGGCACGGGAGAAGGGGGTTATTTGGGGTGAGTTGGGTGTAAAACATTCATAAAGTTAGTAACGTATGAACCATACGTGGCAGTCTATTGTTGGGTTCCGATAGAACCCATTTAGTGGAAAGCTTCGTTTCGGAGCATTTTCCATTCATAAAACCATAACGAAATTAGAACCCAAAACAAAGCTGATGAATGGAGATTTCTCGTGGTTAGGGACTCCCATGGTTACACATCTGGAGGCTAGAGATTTCTCGAAACTTCAGAGAAATGCACGAAATCACTTCCACAAATGACTGATAAGGGACTCCCATGGGGTAGAAGCTGATAACTGATGAGGTAGGACGTGGGTGTGGGAGATGAAAATGACGGAGTAAGAACGGAAAATCGAAGAAGGCGGTGAAGGGTTAGGGTTTGGTTTGATTGATTAAAAGAGATTAAAACAAGAAGAAATGTAGAGAAGTAGAACTGAGAAGAGCGGCGGGATGGAGGGGGGAAAAAGAGATCAAAGAAAGGTTAGGGTTTGAGGGTAAAAACTAAAAGAGATGAATTTATACTGGCCCTTAAAACGGTTTCATTTAAGGGTAAAATCGAAGCCTTTTGAAAATTTGAAGCAAGTCATCGATTGGTAAAAACACAAGAATAGGGTCTCAAACCAAGGCTCTGGAGGACCGAGTGGACATAGCGCACGCATGTTTACCATTAGGCCACTTACGTTTTTGCTTTATATGTTAGAATAGATAATAGATAATCTATATAATCTCTAAAAAAAAGAAATTCGGAGTTCAGAGTTCAGAGTTGAAAACCAGAGCTCCAATGAGCTCCGATTCTGATTTTGAACTCTGATTACGGAGTCGGAACAGTTTATGACTCCAATCGGAGTCAAAATCGGAGCAAAATTAGGACAGAGTTCGGAAAATTTTCCCACCCCTATATGTATTGATGACTTTATCTTGCTAAGAGAAAATACATATGTTTTTATACTCTTCTCTCTCTTGTTTCTTCAATGACTAAGGTGAAGGAACCCTAGTCTTCGGCTTCCAGTGTGTTCGAAGGTTGATCCCGTCTTGGGGTGGGGTTTTGCTTGTGTGATTGATACTATGCAAGAAATTTGGAACAAGATCAACCTTAACACGAAAGAAAGCAATGTGATCAAAGTTATGCAGGAGGACCTTGAGGAACTCAAACTCTATAAATGAAGGAGTTTGATACGAAATGTATGTATTGATAGAAGGGTGGATCAGAAAGTTCAGCAGAATACATTGCTTAAAGTGTGAAAGGTTGATAAATAAGTGGTTTTCAAGCACTTTCAGGACAACCTTTTTGCCATTACTTTTGTATCCACCAGAGATTGTGACAGGGTTTTGGCTAGGAGACCCTGGTTATTTGACAATGCCCTGTTTGTCCTCAAGCCAATTGATCTAAGATTTCAACCGCCCATAATGGATTTTCACTTAGAATGCTTTTGGACTCAACTTCACATGCTGCCCATAGGGTGTATGAATCATACAATTGGGGAACAAATTGGCAGTTCAATTGGTTGTGTTTTATATGTGGACATTCCAAAGGATGGAGTTGCATAGGGCCCTTTTTTTGGAGTACTTATTGAAGTGGACATCTGCAAAGCCAATTGCTAATGGATGAACCATTATGTATGATTCTCAAAAGCTATGGATTCCTATCCAATGGCAGAAACTCCCGAATTTTTTTTTTCTTGTGGTTGTGTATTTCATGGGAAAATCAATTGTTCTTCTTTTAGGACTGTTAAACAAAGGGAAAATTCTCAGTTTGGGAGTTGGCTTGAGGCATAATTGGTGGGTGGCAAAAAGAGTGGGACAATGAGGTAGTGAAGATTTCTCGATAGACTCTCATGTGGTTCCCCATGTCGGTAACCAATTTCAATGGGGTACAATGGTGGGGCGTAGCAAAATGGGAAGGAGGAGGGTTGGTTTCAGTGGGTTTGCCGCCATGGGGTACACTGCAATTGATACTGTCATGATGGTTACGAATTTGCCGAATGAGAACCTGTTGACGATTACTGGGTGCTTGGCAATTCTAACTGCCTCTGGTCAAATGCAACTTCATAGGAAAGCCACTCAAAGGATTTGCTTCTGGATGAGGGCTCAGTTCCGAAGAGTGGGCTTGGGCCCATGAAACTTATTGCCCCTTCTGTTAAGTTGGATGGCCCAAAGAAAGACAATATCTCCGTTTTGGGTAAGTCTCCACGTATGAGATCATCAACTTGTCTTTCTTAGAAGGGAAAAGGGAAACAAATTGTTGAGGCTAAGAAGGGTTTTGAAGATGTGCAGCGCTTGCAAGTATCGACTGATAGGATCTTTTAGGGTGGAAAGTGGAAGAGAAAGGCCCTTCTTCATGGAGTTCCAAACTTCCAGGTCAAAACTTTACAATCTTCCTATAAGAAAAGAGGTGGTCTCTCACCCTCTGATGCAATGGCTGCTAATAGGGATTCTAAAAGGCAAAGAGGCTTGGATGATGGTGAACTAGCAATGACTGATGAGATATTAGCGGAGGCTATTGGGCATCCCCACCAAGAGATATAATCGTGATCAATTGGAACTACTGAGGTCTTAAGAACCCTCGGTCAGTTCATGATCTTCATCTTAGGGTGAAGGATAAGTCTCCCAAAGTAGTTTTCCTCATGGAAACACTACTCAATGATCAGAAAATGGAGAGAATTAGAAGAAAATTGGTTTATGAGTATTGTTTTGTTGTAGAACTTGTGGGTAAAAGTGGCGGGCTTACTGTGTTTTGGAATGAAGATTTGGGGTTTGTAATCCATAACTGTTTTGTGCGCCATATTAGTGGATGGTTAAATATTCCTAGTCAAATTGATAGAGTCCTTCTCTCAGGCCATTATGGTGATCCTTAGACATCCAGTAGGATTCACAATTGGGATATGCTGCATCAAATGAATCCTAACCCTAATGCTTGGTGCTTCTTTGGTGATTTTAATGAGATTATGATGTCCTCTAAGAAAGTGGGGGGTGGACCGAGACCTGCACTCCATTATGTTGAGGTTATTGACTATAATGGTGTAATAGATGTGGGGTGTCGAGGCAATCCTTTCACATGTAGCAATAGACATTCAGATTCAACATTCACCAAGAAAAAACTTGATAGGGTCTTTGTTAACAAATTTTGGCAATCAAATTGTGCAAGAGTTGTGGTGGACACACTGACTACTACGTGTTTTAAGGACATTCCTTTGGTAGTCACAATGTTTCCTAGAAATATGGGATGTAGAATGAAGAAAAGGCCTTTTAATTTTGAAGCCAGATGGATAAGTGAGGAATCTCGTGCTCCAGTTATTAAAGATACTAGGAAATATCGATGTGAGAGAGGGTCATCTCTGGATAGATTACAATTATCCTTAAAGAATTGCAGCGTTGCTTTAAGTCATTGGAGCAGGTCAACTCATTCTGATGAGCAGAGGTTGTTGGCAGAGAAAACCATAAGCTTGAAGAGATTACACGATCAGGAAGGGGCACACACTATGCCATAGATCAGAGCTTTGCAAAAAGAGGTGGGTCCGTTGCAAGCCTTTCCTACTTATGCTATAAGTGTCTCCTAAGAAGTTCTGCTCAGAGATTTCCCAGTTAATAGATAGATTTTGGTAGGGCAATATGTCAAACCAAAAGAAAATTCAGTGGAAATAATGGAAGAAAGTTGGTTTGCCAAAGAACTAAGGGGCCTTGGGTGTTATAAACATGGTTTGTTTTAATCAAGCCTTACTTACTAAACAATGTGGTGCCTTCTCACAATGCCTAATTCTCTTGTGGCAAGAGTTATGAATGATAAATACTACAAGAATGGGGATTTGTTGATAGCAATGATTGGTGGGGCTCCTTTTCTAAGTTGGCGAAGCAATAGAGAGGCTGCTGAGGTGGTGAAGAATGGTATGAGATGGAGGGTTGGAAATGGCCAAATAATAAGGATTTGGATGGATAAATGGTTACCAACTCCAAACACTTAAATGGTGCGATCCTCTGTGAAATGCTTGCAAAGAGAGGCCATAGTTGGTGAGATGCTACAGGTCGGGGGGAAATTGAATGAGTTTCTTATTGACGAAATCCTCACAAATGATGAGGCGCTAGTGATTAAAAGTATGCCTATTAGTTGTAGAGGGTTTGAGGATAAATTGTATTGGGGCCATTGCAAGAGTGGAATTTTTACAATGAAATCAACATATCATTTTGAGTATCAAAAGCTCTCTACAGATGTTTTTTTTGGGGGGGGGGGGGGTTCAGAACAACAATAGGTCTCTCAATCTTGGAAGTTCAAATGAAAATTAAATGTTCCTCATGCAGTTAAAGTTTTCTTGTGGAAGACTATTAGTGATGCAATGCAATTCCCACCAAAAGCAACCTACTTAAAAGGAAGATTTTTGCAACTGAGGAGTGCCCAATCTGTCACCAACAATTTGTGACTATCAACCATGTTTTATTGGTCATGTGAATCTACAAAAGATGTTTGGTCTAAGGCAGGAAGTTGTCTACACAAGGCATAGTGCTTTGAAGCTAATTTTGTTGATACCTGGGATGAGATAACAACAAGACTTCCAAGATCTGATTTGGAGATATCTGCTTGTGTTTTCATATTGATTTGGTTGAGACGCAGCAGATGCATTTATGAGAATTTCTTTGAAAGTCCTGCTAAGTTAAGATAGAAAGCAAGGTTTGAATTAGAAGCTTTACAAGAAGCTAATCTCCAAGTAGGTGCTGCCAATAGAGATTTAAATATGAGCAATAATGGGACTAAATGGCACAGGCCTGAAGGGGTGTAACATCCCAGCCCAGATTTTACGATTTAAATGCAAATAATTTGTTTTTTTTCAAAATTTCATATTATTATATAATTTTCTTATTATTATTAGTTATTATCAATTTTATTAGATGTTATGGCATTAATAAATTCATATTTAAATATGGATTCTTTATTATAGACATTATTTTTATTATATTATTAATATTTTATTTTCCTTATTATTAGTAGCCTTTTAAGTACGTTTTGAGGAAGTAATTTGTAAGTTTTAAAATTAGTAATGGATAGATTTGTAAAATTGCATAAGGCTTCCCTTCCATCAATTCCATGCGTTTATCCTTTTTGAGTTTTAAATTTGATAAACCTATCTATACCAAAATCACTCTCAAATCTTGTTCCACTTCTCATGCTTGCATGTTTCTTCTGTTCCTCATCACTAGGGTTTTTCCAAATCCCTATAAATATACATGTCTTTTTCCCTTGTTTTTTTTAAAGAAAAATTGCCGCTCCTTGTTGCCGTTAGCTTCCCCTCAAAGCCAAGCTTCACGCACGTCTTGTAATAGCCCACTTTTCTTAGGATTGAATATTCACTTTAGAATTTATTCTAATATTTTAAAGGAACTTTTTAGAAATATATTTTCCCATAGAAGTAGAATTTAAAGCCTAAATAATAATATTTGAGTTATGAAATTGTGAATTTATACATTTTAGAATGAATTATGATTGAATTTTGAGAATCAAGAACAAAGTATCAATTAGAGAATTTTAATTTGAACTTAGAAAGATATTATTTTCGAAAATTCAAAGGAAGACTCTACAGAAATTGAAATTACAAGAATCAAACACTAGGTGTGCCCAGATTGGTGCTCTCAGGCTAATTCGTTGAGTTTTAGTAGATTAATAATAACTTTCCCATATGAACTCAAAATGAGGTGATTCTAATTCCTATAGAACTGTAAGAGGCAGATCTATAACTTTTATAGAAGAGAATTGGATCAAGGACTTATTTAGGCTTGAAGTGGACAGACCTAAAATGGACGAAAATTGGAGTCCAAAAATGAAAATGCCACCGCCTTACTATTAGGGCCTAAATCTGATTGGTTCTTTTCATTTTTATCATTTTGACATGTGTAAGGAGGTATGTGGCATGTGAAGAAAGACTTTCTATAAGGATAGCTAGCCAAGAACCATGGAAGAATGAAGTGTAAAATCTGATTGGTTTAGAACTAATCAAATGAACCAATTACTCATTTGTTGCTAACCAATAGCCAACCAAGCCTTGGAAAAACTCTTCCAAAACATCCCAAATGTACCAATGAGGGACTAAACAAGTGGAAAATGGGGATAAACCCTAGAGCTGGTGTAATAACCCGTTCTTTTATATATATATATATATACATCCCTAGGAATAGATTCATTTAGAAATTTAATATTCTTAAGGGAATTTTAGGAAAGCTATGGTAATTGGGAGGAATATTTAAACTAGAAACACCTTAAGTAGTCATTGAAATAAGGAGAATTATGATCAAATATTTTATTTTTTTTTAGAGAATAAATTAGAATATCTTAGCTTTCATCTATAGAATAATTCTATCAAGGAGATTAAGAGGAAAATTTGAGAAATAGGAAGTGGAGTGGAAAAATACTTAGATAGCTTAAAAGTGAGTTCTCGGATTAGAAGAACATGTTTCGGTAAATTGATGATATCTCTCTCATATGACCTCATATTTAGGTGATTGGATCACTAAGAGAAGTATCTAAAACTTTCATGTTTGGAGATTTTGAAGAAACGAAGTGTATCAATGTGTTAACTGGGCTGGAAGTGGACTGATCAGATTTGAGCGTAAACTGAAACCCGAAAATAAATCAAACCACCGACCTACTTTAGGAGCCTCAATTTGATTGGTTCTCTACATTGATATCTTCTAGATATGTGTAAAAAGGTTTGTATATGGTGGTGGAAGAGTTTCTAGAAGAATTTTTTTTTATAATCATGGAAGAAGTGGGAACAAAATTTGATTGGAGGAGAACCAACCAAACCAGCCAACTATCCCCTCCATTCTTAACCAGTTGTTAACCAAGCCTTAAGGGGATTCTTCCAAGAGGTCCTAAGGGTGTCAAGAAGATCTGTAACATGTGAAAAAAGGTGAAGAAAAGAGGTAAAAATCGTGGGAGCCAGCCAAAGGCCAAATGGCTGGACTGATTTCATCCAAGATATTTCCAGATTTTGTTAGATTTTTTTTAATTTTTTATCTATGTGTTGTAATCTTTTTTAACCATTGATTTTGGATTATTTTAGATATGGAGGAAGTCTAGCCATGAGATGAAAACCCTAGAGGAAATCATGAGATTTAGGGGTGACAATAAGGCCTAAGGTTTAGGAGGGACAGCTCACACATTCAGCCAAAAGGGTTGCTGAAATACCCCTGCCCTTTCAAGCCCTTAAGCAAAGTTTTCCCTCCTATAAATAGAACCTTAAGCTTCTCTTTGCTTCCTTTTAGAGAAGTCACACGAGTTCCTCGAGAGAAAACTAAGAAAAATAGAAGAAATTGCACTCACAACACACATACATAAAAATAAAAGCTAAGTGAGAGTCTTGGAGAGAAGTGTGATGCAAAATCAACTCAAAACTACTCTTTTAGCCTTGAAAAAAATTTTAAGTGCATTTCTTAACATACTCTTGGTGTGGTATAAGTGGCTTAATTTTTAGATTTATTGTGATGCCTATTTGATGCTTGTTTAAGCTTATGAATCATGTATGTGGTAGCTTAAATATTTTTGATTTATGAAATAATTTTTGTTGTGAAAAAATACTAGGAAAAATTTAGTAACTTATGAATATGTTTTATTATCATATAATAATAGGAATATGTGAAAATATGAGGCCATGATTTAGAAAAAACTGATAGAACAACCTTAGTAACTTTCGGACCTCAAGGAGGTTGAGTTAACAGATTTACCCTCTTATAGTAAAAAGTCATAACGTTTTAGTGGAAAGTCAAAATTGAGTGATTCAAAAGGATATGGAAAGCTAAGACAGATATTTACAATATTTGTGTGTTATGTTTTAAGAGATAAGAACTCTATGAAAGACGAAATTGAGAATAAGTGACAGAACAGAATAGGAAACCCTTGAAAAAGGAAGATTTCCTTCACTTTTAAAACTTCTAGTGAATGTTTTGAATGAGTTTTTTAAAAAAATATGATAATTTTGGAAACATAATATATTAGGAAGATTTTTAATAATTATTATCTTAAAAAGATAAAATAATAATAATAAAGTTTTATATATATAAAGATAGTTCACGAAATACTTAAAAATAATTAAATTAGGGAATAATGCAAATTTGTGGGCTTGAGTTAAATATAATAAAAAGAATAATAACTAAGAATAATTTCTATAAGATTTCGGTCAGCCCCTTGATTTAATAAAATTTAATAATTTATTTAATTGCATACGTATTATTTGCTATGTTTTGACGTTACGCATTTAAGTGACGTATGTGCATGTAAACTTTTGTGATGTACTTTTCTATGTCATATGCTTTACGAAAATAGAAAGCATGCATGTCACAAGTCTAAGGTTGCATGTATATTACAATTCGTCACATATGAATTGTCACAAGTCATGACGTGTATTTTAAGAGAATACGATAAGAAAAACGTTAAGGAAAAGTGATAAGTTAAGTGTCGCGTCACGACGGGGACAGCGATATGTAACGCCCGGAGGACTGACATGACTAGCAGGGTCGGCGATACGTAATGCCCGCTTTACTAAGTAATTCCGTGTCAAGACGGGGATGGCGATACGTAACGCCCGAAAGATTGATGAGCTTATGTATGGCTAAGCTAGTGCGTTATGCTGAAAAAACTTGGCGGGGACAGCGATATGTAACACCCTTCGAGGTGATGAAATACGTATGACCCACAATATTACGAAAGATATTACAAGTAATAAGAATTTAAGTATAATAAGAATGGGTCCATAGAAAATAATAGCCAATCATTTGCTTGTCACTCATACGCATGAGACACATAAGTTAATTCATATGTAATACATTTATCATGATCTTGTCATGTGTTTTATGTTATACTTTATCCATACCTTGTTATGTTATAAGTGTACTTACTGAGATTTCTAAGGAAATCTCACTTTTATTTGTTTGTGTCTTTTTGAAAATTTAATTATTGTACAGGACTATATGGCGGACAGGGGAAAAGCCTCTATGTCTCAAGGAGCTCAGAAGCACCCTGATGGACCTTCTGATTTTTCTCCTTTTGATTTTTTTGACTCTCCTGTTATGGATATCTATGATCGACCGATGGGGATATGGAGATACGATGCATCCGCTTTCTCTGAGGAGCAGAGACATATCGGATGCTGTTTGACATTAGACTTAGATGGAATGTTGTCCGTATGTGGGGTTTACACAACTCCATATGGGCAATATCTTCATCGGGACTTTTGTATTAGTCTGGATAGGTTTTGTTGTGGAAGAGAGTTTCCAGAAGTCAAGAAGGAACCGAGGTGGTTTTAGTATGGTAGTTGGATAAATATGTATTATTATTAAAAGACTGAGAAAACAAAATAGGTTATATATTATAGTACAATGTGAATATTATGGTTATATTTTACCATGTAATCACTAGTTTATTTTATAAATTTTTTTTAGACCACTTTCCGCTATAAGTCTCATTATACATGATAGTAGGAATAGATGTACGCATCTTAAGATCGATACGTATAGAGTAAGTAGCCTAGTGTTACTTACTCAGACTTCCCAATTTACGTTAATACCCTTAGCGTAAATTGAAGGCGTAACAGAGTGGTATCAGAGCCATTGCATTTCTGGAAAAAATTCCGTCGTCCTAGGAAAAGATCACATGGTATTAGAATAAGCTTGAATTATTTTAGGGATGAAGTTGAGGTGATATGGGTGAATGATATGGATTTTGGAAGTCTTGAATTACTAATATAAGAAGTGACTCATGGTGGAGTTGGTATGTTTCAGGAAGATAAGATGGCGAGGGATCGACCGCCTTTGAGACGAGGTACCCCAACTCAGAGTCCTCCTAGGGTTACCTCCCCAAGGACTGAGGAGCAGGGGATTCAAACCCCACCATTAGAAGGGGGGCAGACTATGCCAAGCCTACCTTTGGAAGGGGGACAGACAATAGCTGAAGCCATATGACAAATGACTGAAGTGGTGAGAAATCAAATGGAGCAAAGTCGTTGTCCTCAGCACAACGAAAATAGCGGATAAATTCAAGGATGTTCGTATGAAAAATTTTTGGTTTATCAATACCCATATTTTTTGGGAACTGAAGGAGCTTTAAAGGCTAATAAGTGGATTGTAGATTTAGAGCGTATCTTTGAAATCAGCGATTGCACTGAAACTCAGAAGGTTCAGTATGCAGGACATCTGCTGCAGGGAGAAGCCGGTCTATGGTGGGACACGAAAAGGAAGTTATTAAAGTTAGAATTGGGAGAGAATGTAATACCTACTTGGGAAAGATTTAAGAAAGAGTTTGATGACCGATTCTTTCCAGAATCGATGAAACGACAAAAAGCTCAAGAATTCGCTATGTTGGTGCAAGGAAACATGATGGTAGAACAGTACGCAGCAAGATTTATGGAGATAGCAAGATTTGCCCCACACTTAGTAGCTACGGAAAAGATGAGGGCGCAAAAATTTCAAGAAGGATTACAGCCACGTATACAGGTTCAAGTGGCATGTTTGCGAATAGAAAATTTTCAGGAGTTGGTGAATGTAGCGTCTATAGCTGAAGCGGAGCAAAGAAGTCTTGTGACACAGCCTTAAATTTCTGGAACAAGGAGCTTCCCATTTTCCACCAGAAGAAATATTGGAAAGAAAAGAAATTTTCACCCTACGAATAAGGGAAAAGGAGTGACAGTCAATGCAAATGTACCAATTTTGTTTCCCTTATGTGCAAAATGTGGACGTCGGCACCAGGGAGAATGTCGAATAAACACTGGAGTTTGTTACAAGTGCGGTCAGCCTGGGCACATGATTAGGGATTGTCCTCAAAACGTCCCTAAAGGAGCAGGACCATCAGTAGGAAAAATAAAAGCCCCTGCAAAGGCTAAAGTTTATGCAATCACGCCTGGAGACGTGAATGTGGGAAATGATGAGGCAATCAATGCAAGAGTCATTACTGGTAACTTCCAAATCCTTTCTTTTAATTGGTTTATGTGTGTGAACTCTTTCGAATATGAAATGATACTAGGATAATTTTTCTAGGTAAGGTTAGATTGAAGGAATATATGGCCTATGCTTTATTTGACTCTAGAGCGACGAAATCTTTTATCTCATATGAATGTGTCCAGATGAGTAATTTAGAAGTGGAACCTTTAGTGCAAAAAGTTTTGGTAGCAATACCCGATGGTAAGGTAATTGGATGTCACCGAATGGTAAAAGGCTGTCCTATAAAAGTCGCAGGTTTACAGCTAGTTGCTAATCTAATAGTATTCCATCTGATGGAATTTGATTTAATTTTAGGCATGGACTGTTTAGCTAAATATTATGCTAAGATTGATTGTCAGAGAAAAGAAATAGTATTTGATGTGCCAACGAATGAAAGGCTTTGTTATAAGGGGAAAGTAATTAACCCAATGTCCTCTATAGCCACTGCCAAACGGATAGAGAAAAGCATTAAAGAAGGAGCAAGGGTATGTTTAGCAATGATGTTGAACTCTATGGAAGAAGTTAAAGGTGTTAAGGGGATTCCAGTTGTAGAAGCTTTTCCCCAAGTCTTTTCAGATGATTTACCAGGATCCCCCTGATCGGAAAACTGAGTTTACTATTGAGGTGGAACCAGCTACAGCTCCAGTTCATAAGACACCATATAGAATGGCACCTGTAGAATTAAAGGAATTAAAAATGCAGATTGAAAAACTCTTGAAGAAAGGATTTATTCGACTGAGTTCGTCTCCATGGGGAGCACCAGTGTTATTTGTGAAAAAGAAGGATGGAACGATGCGAATGTGTATAGATTATCGAGATCTAAATAAAGTCACTATCAAGAATTAATATCCATTGCCTAGAATAGATGATTTATTGGATCAGTTGAGAGGAGCTTCAGTATTCTCTAAGATAGATCTTAGATCTGGATATCATCAACTGAAGATTAGAGAGCAGGATATACCTAAGACAGCTTTTCGAACCCGGTATGGACATCTTGAATTTTTGGTTATGCCGTTTGGATTGACGAATGCACTAGCTATATTTATGGATTTAATGAACCGGATATTTAGACCATACTTGGATGTTTTGTAGTGGTCTTTATAGACGATATCCTAATTTATTCTCGAGCTGATGAAGAGCATAAGGAACATTTGAGAATTATCTTGGAAACCTTGCAGAAACATCAGCTTTATGCCAAACTCAGTAAGTGTGAGTTTTGGCTATGAGAAGTTAAATTTTTAGGCCATGTAATTTCGAATGAAGGAGTTTCGGTTGACCCAGCCAAAATAGAAGCAGTGATGGATTGGCAACAATCTAAGAATGCTCATGAAGTACGTAGTTTTCTAGGGTTAGCGGGATATTACAGAAGGTTTGTAGAAGGATTTTCTAAACTTTCCGCGCCTTTGACTGCTTTGATAAGGAAAAATGTTAAATATGTTTGGAGTGGACAGTGTGAAAGAAGTTTTCAAGAACTTAAAAGAAGGTTGACTACGGCACCAATTTTGGCCATACCAGAGCCTCACAAGCCATATGTGATAAATAGTGATGCTTCAAAGATGGGTCTAGGATGTGTACTGATGCAAGAAGGAAAAATAGTTGCATATGCATCTCGACAACTTAAGAATCATGAGCAAAATTATCCTACCCATGATTTAGAATTGGCTGCTGTTGTGTTTGCTCTGAAAATTTGGAGACACTATTTATATGGGGAAAAGTGTGAAATATACACGGACCATAAGAGTCTAAAGTATTTATTCAGTCAAAAGACTTTGAATATGAGACAAAGAAGATGGATGGAAACCATAAGTGACTTTCAGTATGAAATTAAGTATCATCCTGGCAAAGTTAATGTGGTAGCCGATGCTTTATGTAGAAAAACTAAGATGGAAGAACTGTCAGTGTTAACTGTGATACGGGAAATTCTTGTAGAAAGATTGCCAAAAGTAATTAGGTTGATGGTAATCCAAGAAATCATTCCCCTAACAGATGAAGAAATTAAAGAAAGGCAACAAAAGGATGATAAGTTGGAAAAGGTAAGACAGCAGATAGAAGAAGGAAATGAGGTATCACATTATTGTATCTTGGAAAATGGAATATTGTGTTACAAAAATAGAAAAGTGATTTCCAATGATGCAGAACTAAAAGAAAAATTGTGAAGAGAAGTTCACTGTACACCTTATACTACACATCCCAGGAGTACTAAGATGTATCGAGACTTAAAAGAAAAATTTTGGTGGAAAGAAATTAAGAAGGATGTTGCAGCCTTTGTAGCAAAATGTCCGGTGTGTCAATTAGTAAAAGCAAAACATCAAAGACCAGCTGGAGAATTGCAACCTCTGCCGATTCCTGAATGGAAATGGGAAGATATATCTATGGATTTTGTCGTCGGGTTGCCAAGAACATCCGCCGGAAAGAATTCAATTTGGGTAATAATTGATCGACTAACGAAGAGTGCTCATTTCCTGCCCATTGCAAACACGAATTCAATGGAAAAGTTAGCACGAATCTATGTGAAGGAAATAGTTCGTCTACATGGGATTCCAAAGACAATAGTATCGGATCGGGATCCTAGGTTTACATCTCGATTCTAGAAGAGTTTACAAAAGATGATGGGTACAAGTCTAAATTTTAATAGTGCATATCATCCCCAAACAAACGGACAAACAGAAAGAACAATCCAGACTTTAGAAGACATGTTGCAAGCATGTGTCTTAGACTTTGGAAGTGATTGGGAAAGTCTCTTACCTTTAGTTGAATTTGCTTACAATAATAGTTTTCAAGCTACTATTCAGATGGCGCCTTATGAAGTATTGTATGGAAGGAAATGCAGATCTCCTATATATTGGGATGAAATGGGTGAAAGCAGTGTTTTAGGTCCTGAATACTTGCAAGAAGTCAAAGAACAACTGAAAAAAATCAGAGATAAAATGCAGACTGCACAGAGCAGACAAAAGAGCTATGCAGACAATCGTAGAAGAGTTTTAGACTTCGTGGTAGGTGATTGGGTATACTTGAAAGTCTCGCCTATGAAAGGTGTAGTGCGTTTTGGAAAAAGAGGAAAATTAAGTCCTCGCTATATTGGACCTTATGAGATATTGGAAAAGGTGGGACCGGTAGCTTATCGTCTCGATCTACCTGCCGAATTGCAAGGTGTTCATGATGTTTTTCATGTATCTTCCTTAAAGAAAAGTATAGGTGAAGTACCAACGGCAATAATGGATCCAGGTCAAATCAATTTACGTCCCAATTTGACATATGAAGAATGGCCCATACGGATTGAATATCAGAAGAACCAAACACTGTGGAATCGTATCATCTAGTTAGTTAAAGTACTATGGAATAATCTCGCCTTTCAATAATTTACTTGGGAATGTGAGGATATGATGAGAAATAAATACCCTCATTTGTTTGAGAACTAGTTGTAGTATTTTGTGTTTTGTGGGATAATGAACTTATGTGAAATGTTATTCATGTGATGTTTGTTTTCAATCTTCTAGTTAATTATGGCTTGTCTTTAATCAGGAAAATGACAAAAACAAGAAGGACTGCAAGAAAGTCAATTACTCCTGTAAATCGACTAAGAGAAAGAGCTGAGAAACATAAAGAAAGAGCCCGTAAAGACAGATTAACATGGTTGAATAAAAATGAATAGCATAGAATGCATATTATGGATATAGATAAATAGGGAAACCCAATTTGTAGACAGGACCAGAGGAAGAAAGAAAACCACCCCAAAAATGGAGACAAGTTGAAATAGAAATGTTGAGAAAATACGATAAAGGAAAAGTTGTTGTATTTGAAATGTCTGACAAATCCATAGATCGTGATCGTCATTGTGAAGAAGGACCGGTTATAATAGAAACAGAAGAAGAAAGACTACTTAAATTGCAAGAGATGAGTGTCAATCTTTACTATGACCCAGACTTGGATGCAATATTTTATTTCTCACAGGATTCACTATCTATAGAAGAAAGAGAACCCTCATCCTCAGATGAGTCTACTGCCACTAGCAATCGAGGTAAAAAAAAAATTATTATTAAATTTTACTTATTATACTTTAGCGATTTCGAGGACGAAATCTTTATTTTAGGGGGGGAGAATGTAATAACCCGTTCTTTATATATATATACATCCCTAGGAATAGATTCATTTAGAAATTTAATATTATTCTTAAGGGAATTTTAGGAAAACTATGATAATTGGGAGGAATATTTAAACTAGAAACACCTTCAGTAGTCATTGAAATAGGAGAATTATGATCAAATATTTTATTTTTTTTAGAGAATAAATTAGAATATTTTAGCTTTCATCTATAGAATAATTCTATCAAGGAGATTAAGAGGAAAATTTAAGAAATAGGAAGTGGAGTGGAAAAACACTTAGATAGCCTAAAAGTGGGTTCTCGGATTAGAAGAACATGTTTCGGTAAATTGATGATATCTCTCTCATATGACCTCATATTTAGGTGATTGGATCACTAAGAGAAGTATCTAAAACTTTCATGTTTGGAGATTTTGAAGAAGCGAAGTGTATCAATGTGTTAACTGGGCTGGAAGTGGACTGATCAGATTTGAGCGTAAACTGAAGCCTGAAAATAAATCAAACCACCGACCTACTTTAGGAGCCTCAATTTAATTGGTTCTCTACATTTTTATCTTCTAAATATGTGTAAAAAGGTTTGTATATGGTGATGGAAGAGTTTCTAGAAGAAAATTTTTTTATAATCATGGAAGAAGTGGGAACAAAATCTGATTGGAGGAGAACCAACCAAACTAGTCAACTTTCCCCTCCATTCTTAACCAATTGTCAACCAAGCCTTAAGGGGATTCTTCCAAGAGGTCCTAAGGGTCTCAAGAAGGTCTGGAACATGTGGAAAAAGGTGAAAAAAAGAGGTAGAAATCGTGGGAGCCAGCCAAAGGCCAAGTGGCTAGACTGATTTCATCCAAGATATTTCTAGATTTTGTTTGATTTTTTTATCTATGTGTTGTAATCTTTTTTAACCATTGATTTGGGATTATTTTAGATATGGAGGAAGTCTAGCCATGAGATGAAAACCTTAGGAAATCATGAGATTTAGGGGTGATAATAAGGCCTAAGGTTTAGGAGGGACAGCTCACACATTTAGCCAAAGGGGTTGCTGAAATACCCCTGCCCTTTCCAGCCCTTAAGAAAAGTTTTCCCTCCTATAAATAGACCCTTAAGCTTCGCTTTGCTTCCTTTTAGAGAACTTACACGAGTTCCTTGAGAGAAAACTAAGAAAAATAGAAGAAATTGCACTCACAACACACATACATAAAAAAGAAGCTAAGTGAGAGTCTTGGAGAGAAGTGTGGTGAAAAATCAATTCAAAACTACTCTTTTAGCCTTGAAAAAACTTTTAAGTTCATTTATTAACATACTCTTGGTGTGTTATAAGTGGCTTAATTTTTAGATTTATTTTGATGCCTATTTGATGCTTGTTTAAGCTTATGCATCATGTATGAGGTAGCTTAAATATTTTTGATTTATGAAATACTTTTTGTTGTGGAAAAATACTAGGAAAAATTTTAATAACTTATGAATATGTTTTATGATCATATAACAAGAGGAATATGTGAAAATATGAGGCCATGATTTAGAAAAAATTGATAGAACAACCTTAATAACTTTCGGACGTCAAGGAGGTTGAGTTAATAGATTTACCCTCTTATAGTAAAACAATCATAACTTTTTATTGGGAAGTCAAAATTGAGTGATTCAAAAGGCTATGGAAATCTAAGACATATATCTACAATATTTATGTGTTATTTTTTAAGAGATAAGAACTCTATAAAAGACGAAATTGAGAATAAGTGACAAAACAGAATAGGAAACCCTTGAAAAAGGAAGATTTCCTTCACTTTTAAAACTTCTAGTGAATGTTTTGAATGATTTTTTTTTAACAAATATGATAATTTTGGAAACATAATATATTAGGAGGATTTTTAATAATTATTATCTTAAAAAGATAAAATAATAATAATAAAGTTTTATATAGATAAAGATAGTTCAAGAAATACTTAAAAATAATTAAATTAGGGAATTATACAAATTTGTGGGCTTGAGTTGAATATAATAAAATGAATAATAACTAAGGATAATTTCTATAAGATTTCGGTCAGCCCCTTGATTTAATAAAATTTAATAATTTATTTAATTGCATACATATTATTTGCTAAGCTTTGACGTTACACATTTAAGTAACGTATGTGCATGTAAACTTTTGTGATGTACTTTTCTATGTCATATGCCTTACGAAAATAGAAAGCATGCATGTCACAAGTCTAAGGTTGCATGTATATTATAATTCGTCACATATGAATCGTCACAAGTCATGACGTGTATTTTAAGAGAATACGATAAGAAAAATGTCAAGCAAAAGTGATAAGTTAAGTGTCGTGTCACGACGGGGACGGCGATACGTAACGCCCAGAGGACTGACATGACTAGCGGGGACGGCGATACATAATGCCCGTTATACTAAGTAATTTTGTGTCAGGACAGAGATGGCGATACGTAACGCCCAAAAGATTGACACGAGGCTCGTCAGGATAAGGACAGCGATATGTAACGCCCGAAAGATTGATGAGCTTATGTATGGCTAAGCTAGAGCGTCATGCTGAGAAAACCCGGCAGGGACGGCGATACGTAACGCCCGTCGAGATGATGAAATACGTATGACCCACAATATTATGAAAGATATTACAAGTAATAAGAATTTGAGTATAATAAGATTGGGTCCATAGAAAATAACAGCCAATCATTTGCTTGTCACTCATACGCATGAGACACATAAGTTAATTCATATGTTATACATTTATCATGATCTTGTCATGTGTTTTATGTTGTACTTTATCCATTACATTGTTATGTTATAAATGTACTTACTAAGATTTCTAAGAAAATCTCACTTTTATTTGTTTGTGTCTTTCTGGAAAATTTAATTATTGTATAGGACCATATGGCGGACAGGAGAAAAGCCCCTATGTCTCAGGGAGCTCAGAAGCACCCTGATGGACCTTCTGATTTTTCTATTTTTGATTTTTTTGACTCTTCTGTTATGGATATCTATGATCGACCGATGGGAATATGGAGACACGATGCATCCGCTTTCTCCGAGGAGCAGAGACGTATCGAATGCTGTCTGACATTAGGCTTAGATGGAATGTTGTCCGTGTGTGGGGTTTACACAACTCCATATGGGCAATATCTTCATCGGGACTTTTGTATTAGTCTGGATAGGTTTCGTTATGGGAGAGAATTTCCAGAAGTCAAAGAAGGAACCGAGGTGGTTCTAGTATGGTAGTTGGATAAATATGTATTATTATTAGAAAACTGAGAAAACGAAATAGGTTATGTATAATAGTATAATCTGATGTTATAAATGTGACAATGTGAATATTATGGTTATATTTTACCATGTGATCACTAGTTTATTTTATAAATTTTTTTTTAGACTACTTTTTGCTGTAAGTCTCATTATACATGATAGTAAGAATAGATGTACGCATCTTAAGATCGATACGTATGGAGTAAGTAGCCTAGTGTTACTTACTCAGACTTTCCAATTTACGTTAATTGTAATAGCCCTAAAAATCTCCATCTTGATTTAATTAGTAATTAAGGATTAATACACAAGATTAGTGGTAATTGGTGAAAGAACAAAATAAGCTTTGAAGAAATGGGCTTAGGAATGAGACCTTTGGAGAATGGATCAAGTGGATGGGCCAAGAGAGCAATGGTGAGTCCAAAAGCCCATAGAATGAGCCCATGGCCCATCAAGCCCATAGTTGAGACACTTGTCAATGGGAGAAAAATCCTAGAAAAATTATCCAAACCCTTGTAGGAAAATCTTATTTGGTGAAGGTTGACTAGTAGTTGGATGCATGCCATGTAGGATTGAGTGTAGGATCTAATGGAATGATTTTCCTACCATGGTATCTTGGAGGTACAAGACACCATCCCTTGACTTGCCAAGTGAGGTCATGATGTGTAGGGAAGTTACAAGTGGCATGAGGAGAAGCTTGGATGAAAGGAGCTTGGAGTTTTCGGTGGAAGCCAATCCGTGGGGTTCATTGGGAATCTCATGGGGTATGGCCACCTACAAGTGATAGGACAAAGAGGAAGAGTGTGTAAGTGGATGAAGTACATGTGTAAGAAAGTATGGTGATGTGAAGAGAGGTATGCTGTGTGTGTAGGTGATTGAAATGACAAAAACTAGGAAGAGGAGCAAAATGGATTTTCAGTGGAGCTAGCTTGGCCGGTCATGCCTTGCTCAAATTCCAAAAAGCATGGCTTTGGAATCACTTGGATGGACACATGAGAGGATAGGGGAATGATGATTGAGTGAAAAACAAGAAATTGGATGCTAGAGGCACCAAGGAGCCGCCGGCCATAGGAAAGAAAGGAGAAAGGAGAATCACCTAGGTATGGCCAAGATTTGATCTTGGAGTGGCCTAGAGTTGTCAATCAACCCATCTATCTTTAGCCATGCCTAAACATGATGAGAAGAGTACCAAGGACCCTAGGGAAGAGAGCTGGCCGTGTGACCCCTTAGGCAAAACCCCTTGAGCTCAAATCACTTAGACACATGCAAACACTCTCATTTCCTCTCCACCTCTCGGCCAAACTTATCCTAACCACTTCTACTTTTGTTTCTTCTCTTTTCACCACATATTTTGAAGAACCCTATAGTAGGAAAGCCAAAAAGCAAGAGTGTAAAGGTGATCAATTCATTGGAGAAGGTTAGTGACTAAATCTATGCAAGATTAGGAGGAATACACACACACATGTAACACTTTGTTATGGTTGGAAGGAAATAGGGTTTTCTTTGAGTTTTATGTTCATGGCTAGACTAATGGGAGATTTTATATGTGTAATTTCAGATCTAAGCTAAAGCCTAATAGGAGTGTGGTAAGTATACTCCCACTTTTTCCTTAACAAGTCTTATATATAGTGAAGTGATCATGTTTGTTGGATTAATGGTTGCCATTGCCATGTTTGGGTTGGAATGATTTTTCTTGCTTATGATATGAATATTCTTGGATAGATTTATATGATGGAATAAGATTAGAGTATGAGTAGAAATGATGAATCAAGTGTTAGTTGCAAAAGAAAGGAAAAAGTATGATTATTTGATGAAATGATGAAAATGATGCATGAAGGATTTTAGTGCAAATTGTTAAATTTTGGTGTTGCTAAGGTAAAGTTTATTTAAGGAAACTAGTGATGAAATTGATTTATTCCAAGAGCATATTGTGTTGAGAAAATGAAATTGGATAGGAGAATAAACTATATGATATGATGTACACACTTGCATATGGAAGAAATAATCACTTGTGTATGATGTATAGAAATGTTTATTTGGAATTTTATGATATTTGAGGTTGAGATTGGGAAGATTAATATTATATTGCTTTGTGGTGATTTTCATAGAAGAAACTCTTAGGAAAGAAGTTTGAATAGACTAAGGGAGGAATTCCCTAAGTTAAAAAGGTGAATGGAGGAAATAGGAATGACTAAGTTTTGGAGGTGAAAATAATTACTTAGGAAACACTAAGGTTTCGGATACCCCTTGCTAAGGAGGGTACATGATTTAATTTGATACTTTAAAAATTGATTGGAGGAAATTGGAAGTCAAATGATGAAGAAAAGCCCTAGAAACTCTCTAGGAGAATTCGGCCATAATGGGTTGGAGATGGGCCTAATACCCCACTTCAATCCTAGGCCCATTTTGGGTATAGAATATGATGACTAAGTAGGAAAATTATGATATCCCAAAAGAGGGAGAAAGAAAATGAAATGTGAATGCACTCGAGCCTGTCTCGGGTTCTTGCATGAAAATAAGTAAGCATGCATGTCCCATGCATAAGTCATGAAAAGAAGGTTTTTAAAGTCAAGCATGTTTTTAAGAAAAAGGAAAAGAAAAGAAAAGATTGAACTTTTTGAAAGAAAAGAAAAGAAATAAAGTTTTATAAGAACCCCAAAGGCTGGGACGGGGAAGTGCCCCAGTGGAACTCCCTGTCCACTCAGGAGTGTTGTCGAGTGGAAGCCCCTGGGTCGATGAAGAACAGTCGGTGGACCGTGTATGGCACCAAAAGGTGGCCGGAGCGCGGTAGCACCTAACGCTGGTGGGTGCCCAAGACAGATAAGGTGTAAGGACCTGCCGTTTTAAAGTTATATGACGCTCACTCTAGGGTGATGCGGTAACCAGCAGGGAACACGCGGTGCTAGGGGAACCGTGTTGTGTCTCATACATGTGAAAGAAAAGTCATGACAAGAAGGGCTTTCGAGCCAAAAGAAAGATCTGTTCAAGATAAGTGGCGCCTAAGAAAGAATGAAAGATACGAAATGTTTTAAAGAAATGTTTTGAAAAGTGATGATGATATGAAAAGAAGTTTGAAAGAAGAAGTCTGCAAGAAAGTTTTATGAAAAGAAGTCTGAAAGAAGTATGTTGTTTAAAATTTTTCATAAGCATGTGCATGAGTCAGTCATTCATCGCATGTGCATTAGTTAAGAATGTTTTGTTCACTTATCTATATATCTGATATGTTCTGGTTTAAGTGTTAGTGTACTTGCTGAGATTTCTCCCGAAATCTCACCCCCCTTTTATTATCTTTACTATTGCTCCCTTGGGAACAATAGAAGTCATTGCAGGACATGATGGATCCTCGGATTACGACTCTCGAGAAGATGGGTCGGACCCTCATGGGCCCGACTAAGGCTGAGACTGCCGGGCCAGTGACCCTAGACCTGTTGGGTAAGTGGGTGGTATAGTCGCTTCCTATGGCGACATATTTTTTTGACGACCTACGCCCTACGGGGTGCTGTATGGTGCTGGGAGTTGACGGGCTCCTCCACATGGGACGCCTGTTTACGTCATCCTCTGGGATGATGTGTGACGTAGGTCCAGGACTGAGTCTGGACAGCCTTCGTTATGGCCCGAACTATAAGAAGATAAAAGAAGAACCCGCCTATTAGTATGGTTGGCGGAGGGAGGAGTGGATCAGCAGCACCTTTATTTTGTATACACCGATGTACTTTTGGAAAAAAAATCTTCCCGCTGTTTTGGGAAGTACTTTTGTATAAAACTGTTTACATTGGTGACTTTATTCTGATATATATATATATATATATGTGCTTGTGATGTTTAATTTGGGTTTTATTTTGTTAACCATGTGATGTGCGACAAGCGTAATGTTTTGTCGTTTATTTGCGGCTTGACCTTTTTCCGCTGCGATACAAAAAAAAAAAATAAGGCTCTCACACGTAAAGATGAGGGATGACTTCCTTGTGACGTTCGTCCCCGGCATCGCAATTTGCGTACGAACCCAAGCGCAAGCTGGGACACCGACATTAATACCCTTAGTGTAAATTGAGGGCGTCACAGCTGGCCGTGTGACCCTTGGAGGCCAAAGTGCCGAATTTGCGTCCCTCGGAGACTACTCTTGATATTACTTTATTTTTATCTCCATGTGTTGGAATCTTTTAAGCCCTTGATCAAGATGAGCTTGTAGGTGGATTAAAATTGACTATTAGATGAGATATTATCAAATAAACCTAAATATTAGAGTGATCATGAGGGCTAAGTGAGGGGTAGACACCTCACCATACTCGGCTAAGGGTATTGACAAATACTCCATGAGTTTTCACCCTTAAGCCACGCCTCCTATGCCTATAGATATGTATTTAAGTCTCTCCTCTCTTCCCTTTAGAGAGAATACTAGACCATAGTGGAAGAAGAACAAGAAAAACTCACTCAAACACACTCACTTCACCAAAACATCAAAAGAGAGCAACTTAGGGGCCTTGGAGGAGAAGTTGCACAAATCCTACTTCAATCATATAACCAAGCTTAGTAGAAATTTGAAGGTGTATTATTTAACTTAATCTTGGTATAGAACAAGTGATTTGGTGATTAGATCATGCTTGTTACTTCTTTGGCCTTAAACTTTGTTTAAGTGTTGAAGTGAAATCTATTATATTTTGGATTAGTTTTTGTTACGGAAAGATACTAAGAAAAATTTTAAGAACTAAGGAATATATTCTATTTAGACATATGAAAGAATTTATGTAAAAATACAAAGTTTTGGTTTAAAAAAAAAATAAGAAACTCATCTTAGTGAATTTAGTCTTTAATAGGGTTTATGGTGAATTTTTATTCTAAATTTTTTTATCTACTTGATTTTTAATTATTTGGATGATCTTTTAATAATGATAAGTTTTGGGACACTAGTTTACTTGGGGGGAAATTCAAGAATTAGCATCCAAGAAATTTGTGAAGAATTTACTAGGAGAATGAAGTGATTGAGGTTTAAATTCATTTTTGAAGTTGGGAGAAAATTGAGTACTTAGAAGTGAAGAGTTTGGCTTAGTTTGAAATAAAAGAAAATAAGTTTTGAATCCTCATAAATTTTGGTTAGCCTTGAATCATTAATATTTTGTTATTTGATTTAATTATTTAAATATAAATTGTTATGTTTTGACGTTATGAGATGATGTGATGTAAATATAAATGCACATGACGTATGTTATTGTGATATATTTCTACATGTCACAAGGTTCATAAGGACATGAAATATGCATGTTAAAAGTTTAAGGTTGTAGTCATCTTGCATTTTGTCACATGCGTATTGTCATAAGTCGTGACGTCGATTTTAAAGAAAATATGATAAGAAAACTTTGTAAGAACAAAATAAGATTAAAGTCACGTCATGACAGAGACGACGATATATAACGCCCGTATGACTGACGTGCCGACGGGGACGGCGATACATAATGCCCTTCATAAAATAAGAGTCATGTCACGACGGGGATGATGATACGTAACGCCCGGACGACTGACATGACTAGCGAGGATGCCGATATGTAACGCCTGCTATGTTAAGTATGTTCCATGTCATGACGGGGAAGACGATACGTAACGCTCGAAAAACTGACACGAGACTCATCATGACGAGGACGGTGATACGTAACGCCCGGACAACTAACGAGTTATATTTATGACCAAGCTGACGCGTCATGCTAAGAGAACCTTGCGGGAAAGGAGATACGAAACGTCCGTCGAGATTATGTAATAAGTAAGACCCACAAGATTAAAAAAAAAAAAAAGATAATAAAAGAAATAATAGTGTAAGCATAAATGGTGGATCCATGAAAAGTATAAGTTGATATAGGAAGTAAAAATGTGAGTCATACATGTGTCTCATTATGTATTTCATAAGTTGCATGTTGTGATAATTGTTGTGTATGTTAATATTCTATCTTGTCTATACTTCATTTAGTTAGTTGTGTATTTACTGAGATTTCCAAGGAAATCTCACTCTTGTGTGTTACCATATTTTTTGACATATGAATTATTATTGCATATGCGGTGTCTCTAAGAAAAGGACAAGGCCCCTATGTTTCTGGAGGCCCAGAGGAGCCCTGAGAGGCCCTCTGACTTATTGCTTTTTGACTATTTTGACTCTCCTATTTATGATATTTATAATCGTCCGATGGGAGTTTGGAGACATGGTATGTCCACAATTTCATAGGAGCAGTGACGTACTAGGGGTTGCCTGATATTAGGTTTAGACGACTCATTGTCCATATGCAGTGTCTACATGACACTGTATGGACAATAGCTTCATTGGGATTTTTGTATTAATTTGAATATGTTTCGTTATGGGAGAGAGTTTTCAGAAATTAAGGAGCCGAGGTGGCTCTAAAGTTGTATTTGGAAAAATTATGTATGTATATGACAAATAAAACTAACTGATTTATGTATATTGGTACAATATTATGTTATGAATGGGATGACGTGGATATTATGGTTATATTTCACCAAGTGATCGTTAATTTACTCTACGAAGGTTTTTATTTAAACCTTCAACCGCTACTAATTTCAATTTCATTGCACTTAATAGTAAACTTAGGTGCATAGAGACTATTACCATGCATCTAAGCCAAAAACATGGAGAGTCTCACATAAAGCCCCTCGAGAAACTACTACCACCTTGTCCCCTTCCATAAACAGCAATGCCGCCCTATCTCGCAGCACAAAAACCCCAGACGAAACCAAACATGCCGAGATTACACTGCACGATAGAAATCGATATCATAGCCTCTCCTTGTGCACCACCACTCCCTCGAACTCAACCACTACAGAAACGAAGCCACCAACGAGGCCACGACGTTGCTGCAGTCTCCTCCGTCTACCACCATGCACCACGCAAATCTGCCCAACCATTGAGAACCACTGCAAATGGAAGCTCTGATTTTGCACATGGAAACAGAGCATGTTTGCCCAAACCGAGAGCCATGCCTTGCCACAGTTGGGCCATGTTGCCACCATCCGCTGCATCATACAACGCCGTAGATCAACCCTCCACTGCTTTGTGCTGTCCAGTGCCACCGTTTGAAGCCCCCATGCACGCCTCATGATGCGGAAACTCCCTTTCCCACCTATCGGACTCTCTCCCCGTGTTTCTCTCTCACCTCTATAGTGCCCAAAGAAGCTCAGTCACCGCACTTCGGTTCCCCTCTTGGTAAGCATCACTTGAAACCCATTTTTCTCCCCTGTATTTCTGTTTCCGCAAGCCCCTGTCCTCATGATTTCTTCAATGTTTTTTCAGCCGTGATGTTTCTCTATGAGCCCTTGTTTTGCCAGGCATGTGCTTCTAATCATTTGGGCCTTGGGCCTTAAGCCTTTCGGTTCATCTTATTATTTTAGACCTAACTTGTTTAATTGTGTTTTATTTTAAGCTTAATGTTACAGAAATTATGCACTATTTTAAATTTAGACTAAGCTTAATGGTTTAAGTTGAGTTTCCATTTTAACCTATGTCTTTTGAAAGATACTAAAGAGAAATAATTGTATAAGTAATATTTTTAGAATTCAGTAGTAAACAATATATAGAGTCTGATTATTTGAATATGTTAAGTATATTTTAGAAAACACATTTTTAGTGTTAGTAGTAAAGTTTTTAAATCAAATATGAATCTCCACTACATTATGGTTAATTATTGTTAAGTTATAATTATATTTCATAAGAAATTCTAAATATTAAGTATTACTAAATTTACTACATGAACTAAATATTTCAGCTATATTCAGTATTATTCTTGAAAGACTAATTGACTTTTAATAATATGATATTCGAAATAAAATAATTATTAGTGTTCACGATATGTATTATTATTCAATAAGCATTTAATTCAGTAGAGTAGTATCACACGTCTTTCTAAAAGTCTAGTAATGGTTCGTAATTCGTATAGGTGGTCAGTTGCCAAATAAGTATCAGGAAGCAGCGCATCAAGGTAAATAAATTTGATCACAAAATTAGGATCCTCACAGTTAGCTTATTTTATTAGTAGAGCCAGTTCTTTGATAGCCCTTTTCATATACCTCTCATGTCATGCAAGCATGTCATTCAGTATAGCACAACAGACGATCATATAATTCAGCATCATGTTTAGATTCAGCAAGTTATGGTTATTTATATTAGTATGCAAATTATGCATCTCATATCGCATAAGTCGCATAATTTAAATTAAGTTTAGATATAAGATTAGGTTAGATCAGTAATCTATTAATCAGTTATTCAGTTCAGTTAATTCAATTTGTCATTCAGATGCATGGTACCAATGCATATCAGATCAAGGAGGATGTGCAAACCACGAATTTAAGCATAGTACGTGTTGCCCAGATGACTAACACAAGAGGGGGCGTGAATTAGGTTATATAAAAAAAATTAACAATTATAAACCAAATGCACAATATAAAATATAAACAAAATATGAAGCAGTAAGAAATGTAAAGAGTAAGGGCAAAAAGAAGCAAACTCAGTATTTTAACGAGATTCAGCCCCACTGCCTACGTCCTCACCTTAAGCTACCCCTTGAGGATCCCAGATTCACTATTCAATCTCTTTCAGGTGGAGATAAAAACATATTACACCTTTGAGCAACATCGCTCCAAAGAATCTGTATAGAACACCATCTACACTTCCAATCACCTCACACTTGGTGATTCAACTATTCCCTATGTAGAACACCTTCTACACACACAAGAGTTATACGCACCCTCTTACAAATACAAAAACTGATAATGGATAGATTATCAAAATACACTCATCAATGAATGAGATAAAAATAATATAGCGCAACCTATATCTCTCTCAAAATAAATAAAGATTAAGGCACAAAACTTATAGAAGAGAGAATGAGCATTTTGAAAAAAAGATGCAAAGACTCTTGTTGTTGTAATTTTGCAAAACTCAAGTGAGTTATTTATAGGCAAATGGATCGTGCTCAATCATCTTCCAAATTCAAATTTTAAATTTTGATGAAGTCATTGCTTATGTCATTCAATTTTCAACATTCAAATTTTTTAATGAAATCATTGCATATATCATGCACATGTAAAATATAATTTTTGAAAATAAAGTTTTTAATGAGATTATTGCATATGTCATGCACATGTCATGCACATGCAAAATATAATGATGTCATGCATAAATTATGCTTATGTCATGCATAAAAAAAATGCAATTTAATGATTTATGAGAAAAGATTAATTTTTTAGCCTTAATCCAATTTCGAATTTTATCAAGAGATGTACAAAAATAATTTATGAGTTTCATTTGTAGACTTGTTCTTTTATGCTTGATGTACGCTTCGCTCCATTGCGTAGATAGTTTGAACTTGAGACTTGAATTTATTTTTTATCATCAAAATCTACATGTAGATACGAAACTTGAAACCTTGGATTCAACAATCTCCCCCTTTTTGATGATGACAAATATTTAGTAGAATTTTGAAACTTGCAGTAATGCTTAAGCTCTCCCTAAGAATATGCGTTAGTTTTTTAAGCAATAGTTAAATATAATTCCAACATATATAATAGAGTTAAAAATCTAAATATTTACGTATAAAACTTCTCTCCCTTTTGGCATCATTAAAAAGGAATCATAATTAACTCAATAAGATATCTTCTTATAATAACCAATAGACAAATAAAATGGTGCGTTAGTAGAGACTGTAGAGAATTCGGTGCGGAGCCACGCGTGTCCGACAAAACCTGCAAAGGTTGGAGGTCTAGCTCTAGCAATTCGGTGAGGAAGGAGATTCAAATCCGCTTAATGTTGTTGACAAATAAGATACGTAAAGATTTGAAAGTTTTCGGTTTCTGTTTAAATGACTATTTTCACCCACCGAATGCTAAAACAAATCTCACATTGCTCATTGATCAAGTATCTATTTATCCAAAACGATAGAATGGCGAAGAAAATTTCGTCTAATAATCTTCCGGATTTGAATCAGGAACCGTCTCAACCAGTCATTTTATCTCCTGAGGTTGTCAACACCATGATAGAAACAGAGATGCATTTTTCTGGTAGGACTGATTCTGAAGTTGTTGCAGCATCAAGAACTCTCAGTGCTCAATATGCTGCCTCTGTTATGACCATGTCTCAGAGATTACTAGCGAGGGCAAATGAGGTTGATCGACTTAACAATCAAATATCTGTTCTGCATCAAAAGCTTGCAAATAAAGGTAAAAAGAATAAGAGGTTAAAGCAAGAAAATAAAGATTTGACAAAATTAGCTCATATTCTGAAATTTCGAATAGAGGAATTGGAACGAGTGAGAGTTCAAGCACAGAGTCAACATCAGCAGATAATGGAAACGTTTCACAAGAGAGATATGGACAATTGTAATTAATCTCGCTGGCATAGCTCGACAACTTTTGACAATATGCATCCGGCAAATCTTGTAAGCTTTGACTAAATAAGATTTGAAGAAATGACAGTTTGTCTTGTACTTATTTCCATCTTTATAAAAGTAATCCTTAGTTTTATGTAATTCGCATCAAATTTTCTTCACATCTCTATAGTTCATCTTCATTCTCACTCTACAAAATTTCAATGGCTCATCATATTTCCTTCAGTGCTTCTCGTGATCAAGATATGAGGTATTCTTCACCTCAACTATTTTTGTATCTGTTGAAGGTGCCATGAAGCAACAAAATACTGATTTGGCTAATAAATCAGATCATGATGACATTTACGAGCTTGTGGGTCTCGGGACTCGATACTCATCTTCCATTGTTGCTTTTTCCGCTCGGTTGCCGTCCAAAACTTGCGAAATTGAGAAGCTTAGCGAAACGATCTCTGTACTTCAACGACTTCTTTATGAGTCAAATAAAGAAATAGTAGAATTAAAGCAACAGAATATAGATTTAAAATCCTTGCTTGCCACTTCATTTCGATTGCCTAATCCTTTAGACAAGGATGGCATGATGATTTATGATGAGCAAATGCATTTGAATGATGAGGCTAAACGTCTCAAGTTTTTGTAAGTCATTTGAGATAATGGAATAAAAGTATCTAGCAAATATTCATGGCATGCATCATTCCTATTTCTCTTCTAATCATGCATAGTCTATCTTCTGATAGGAGTTTTGTGAAAATGTCTGTCAATTGATCATGTGTGCTAGTGAATTCTAATACAATATCGCTCTTCTGCGCATGATCTCTAAGAAAATGATATCTAATTTCAATATTTTGGTCTTAGAATGTTGTATTGGATTCTTTGAAAAATTTATAGCACTAGTATTATCACATTTAATAGGAATATGATTGTATATAAGTTTAAAATACTCAAGTTGTTGTTTTATGTAAAGAACTTGAGCACAACAATTGCCTGCAGCAACATATTCTGTCTCAGCAGTAGAAAATGCAATAGAATTTTGCTTTTTACTAAACCATAAAATAAGTGCATGACCTAAAAAATGACATATTCTATTAGTACTTTTTTTATCAACTTTGCAACCAGCATAATCCGCATTTGAATAACTAATAAGATCGAAAGAAGTGTGCTTAGGATACCATAACTCGAGATCAATGGTATCGGCAAGATATCTAAAAATCCGCTTGACTGCAATCAAATGAGATTGTTTTAGAAATGATTGAAAACGTGCACATAAACATACACTGAACATAATATCAGGTCTAGTAGCTGTCAAATATAATAAACTACCAATCATACCTCGATATACTTTTGAGTCAACTGGCTTACCGCTTTTATCTTTATCAAGTTTAGTGGTTGGACTCATTGGTGTTCCAATTACTTTCGCACATTCCATCTCAAACTTTTTGAGTAACTCTTTGATATATTTTGACTAATTAATAAATGTTCCACTTTTTGCTTGCTTGATTTGCATTCCCAGAAAGAAATTAAGTTCTCTCATCATGCTCATTTCAAATTCTTCCTGCATACTCTTAGCAAAATCTTTTGCACATATTTTCATTAGTAGCACCAAATATTATATTATCCAATTCATATTTGATGAAAAGAGTTGTATCGATCTTTCCTCTTGAAAAACATTTTTCAATCAAAAAACCACTAAACCTCTCATACCAAGCTCTAGGAGCTTGTTTGAGTCCATGTAATGCTTTTACGAGCTTAAAAACATGATTAGGATAAATATGATTTTCAAAACCTAGAGGTTACTCAATATATACCTCTTCATTTATAAAACCATTTAAGAAAGCACTTTTAACATCCATTTGAAAAAGTTTGAAATTTTTATAACATGCATATGCAAGTAACATTCGAATAGTTTCTAATCTTGCGACAGGTGCATATGTTTCATCATAATCGATTTCTTCCTCTTGATTGAAACCTTGGGCTACAAGTCGAGCCTTGTTTCTAGTGATAATTCTAGACTCATCTTTCTTATTTCTAAAAATCCATTTTGTTCTAATAACAGCATGATTTTTGGGTCTAGGAACAAGTGTCCATACATTATTTCTTTCAAATTGATTTAGCTCTTCTTGCATAGGTAGAATCCATAATTCATCAATAAGTGCTTCATCAATATTTTTGGGTTCAATTTGAGATAGAAAAGCAATGTGATTACAAATATTTCTAAGAGATGATAGAGTACTTACACCTCGTGAAGGTTCTCCTAGAATTTGTTTTACTGGATGCTCTTTCACATGTTTCCACTGTTTGGTTGCATCTTATACTAAATCTTGATGATCTTTCCTGATGTCTCCATATTGGATTTCTTCCATTGTATTCTCTTTGTTAAGATTGAGACTATTTGTGTTATTTGTACCTTCTGATTCTTCATCAATAGATTTCTTGGAGAGTAGAGGGTTAGATTTATCAAATATTACATGCATAGATTCTTGTACAGTAAAAGTCTTTTTATTGAATACTCCATAAGTTTTACTATTTGTTGAATACCCAAGAAAGATACCTTCATCAGATTTTGCATCAAACTTTCCTAAATTATCTCTGTCATTGAGTATAAAACATTTGCATCCAAATACATGAAAGTAACAAATGTTGGGCTTTTTCTCATTCCAAAACTCATAAGGGGTTTTATCTAATTTAGACCTTAACATAATTCTGTTTATAATATAACATGCAGTACTTACGACTTCGACCCAAAAATAACTAGGTCAACTATTTTCATTAAGCATTGTTCTTGCCATTTATTGAAGAGATCTATTCTTCCTCTCTACTACCTCATTTGGTTGAGGAGTTCAAGGAGCAGAGAAATTATGCAGAAAACCATTTTCATCACAAAAAACTCAATATATTTATTGATAAACTCTTTCCCCCTGTCACTTCGGATGTTTGAAATAGTATAGCCATTTTCATTTTGAATTCTCTTGCATAACTTGGTAAAGATATTATATACCTAATCTTTATGAGCGAGAAAGATAACCCAAGTATATCTAGAGAAATCATCAACAATAACAAATGCATAGTATTTTCCTCCCAAACTCACAACTCTGTTTAGTCCAAAAATGTCTATGTGTATTAGTTACAAAGGTCTAGTAGTGAAAATATGTTTCTTGATTTTGAAAGAAGTTTTTGTTTGTTTACCAAACTGGCATGCATCACAGATTTTATCTTTAAAAAAATTTACTTTTGGCAAACCTTTCACAAGATCATTTTTTGAAAATTTGGAAATACGTTCCATGTTTGCATAACCTAACCTACTATGCCATAACCAACTATTTTCATGTTGAGCTGATAAACAAATAATATCTTGTGAGGCAATTTCTTCAAATTCAATTATATAAACATTATTGTTTCTAAGAGCAATAAAACAAACATTACAATCATGATTATTCAAAATAATGCACTTATCCTTTTTGAAGGTAATTGTAAATCCTTTATCACATAATTGACTTATACTTAAAAGATTATGTTTTAGACTTTCAACAAGTAGAACATCTTCAATTATGAGAGAAGACTTATTACCAACTTTACCTATTCCCACAATCTTCCTTTTTGAATTGTCTCCAAATGTCACGTGTCCTTCTTTAGGAGTGAGATCAATGAACTTAGTTTTATCTCCTGTCATGTGTCTTGATCATCCGCTATCTAAAAACCATCTTGTTTTACTTATGGAAGACTTCATACATACCTACAAAAATAATTAAAATAATTTTTCTTAGTACCCTTGTTCTTTGAGTCATTTATTTATTAGTATTAGAAGAAATAAGATTCTTTGGTACCCATATGGCCCTAATAGTCATTGTATGTTTTCTTCTAATAGGACAAACATGATAGTTATGACCATTTCTATTGCAAAAATTACAAATAATATGTAACATACTTGAAGAACTTGAGTGATTGTAATAATGTCTTTTTTTGACAAATCTATTTTTAGGAAAAGAATTTTGAAAATTTGGTTTTGATTTAATGAGTTTATCAAAGAAATTTTTATAGGGTTTGAGTTTTTCTTTTGGCATGTATCCCAAGCCTACCTTATCAAAAACACATCTTTGATTACCAAGAAGTTTTTCAAAATTTTTTTTTCCATTTGTGAAATTTCCAACAATCTTTTCTAAATCAGCTACTTTCTTTTTCAGTTCATCATTTCATCTTTTGAAACTATATTTTCTTTTTTTAAAATATCAATTTCATTTATTAAAGAAAAATTTTTCTTTTTTAAAGCGATATACTTAATACCCAATTTTCCAAATTCCTCATATACCTCTTCCAAAGCATTTTGCAATTCTTCATAAGAGGAATTTTCAAGATTTGTTACCTCAAGATCATCTTTAGCCATAAGACAAAGATTTGTAGATTCTTTATTACTTGAGTCGCTGTCTAAGCTACTTGAATCATCATCCTATGTAGTTTTCATTACTTTCTTACCTTTGTATCAATCTTTCTTTAGCAGGGGATAATCTACCTTGATATATCTTAACTTTTTGTATTTATAACAAGTTAAGGAATCGTTTTTACCTGTATCTTTATTGGAAAATGTTTTGAAAGATTTCCTTTAAGGAGCTTTATTTTTCTTTAAGAATCTCTGAAATCTTCTTGTGATCATTGCAATTTCATCATCTTTGTTATCACTTTCCTCGTCTTCATCGCTTTCACTTTCATGAGAAACAACTTTAAGTGCCAAACTCTTCTTTCGCTTTCCTTCTTCTTCTCCTCTTTTTAATGTGTACTCATGGGTAATAAATGACCCGATAAGTTCATTTACTTTGAGTTTTGTGAGATCTTTAGTTTCAAAAATTGCGATCACTTTTGATTCCCAACGTTTTGGCAGAGAGTTGAAAATTTTTCTTATTATCTCCAAGTTAGAATAAACTTTTTCAAGAGCTGTCAAGCTATTTATAATGTTAGTAAAACGAGTATACATAGAGGAAATAGATTCATCATCATTCATTTTGAACATTTCATATTCATGCGTAAGAATATAAATTTTTGATTCTTTGACTTGCGAAATTCCTTCATAAGTTACTTCCAAGTTGTCCCAAATTTTCTTTGCTGTCCTGCAAGTCATTATTCTGTTAAATTCATTACCATTTAGAAAATTATACAGATAATTCATAACCATTACATTCACTGTATAAAGTCTATCGTATTCACGATCAAACTCTTCTTCTTCCTTGTTGACCTTTACTCCATCAACAATTTTTGTTAGAATATAAGGCCCATTTACAATACATTTTCAGATTTCTCGACCTTGAGACTGAAGAAATATTCTCATTTTAGCTTTCCAGAAAGTATAATTGTCTCCACAAAATAGTGGAGGCCGATTACTGGATTGATCTTCAGCGAATGTAGCTGCAATATTAGCCATATGATCTTAACTCAACAGATAATTAATCTTATAATAAAGCCCTTGCTCTGATACCAATTGTTACCCAGATGACTAACACAAAAAAGAGGGTAAATTGGGTTATATAAAAAAAAATTAACAATTATAAACCAAATGCACAATATAAAATATAAACAAAATATGAAGCAGTAAGAAATATAAAGAGTAAGGGCAAGAAGAAGCAAACTCAATATTTTAACGAGGTTCAGCCCCACTGCCTACGTCCTCACCTCAAGCTACCCCTTGAGAATCTCAAATTTACTATTTAATCTCCTTCAAGTGGAGATAGAAACCTATTATACATTTGAGCAATGCCGCTCCAAAGAATCCGTGTAGAACACCTTCTACACTTCCAATCACCTCATACTTGGTAATTCAACTATTCCATGTGTAGAATACCTTCTATACACACAAGGGTTATACGCACCCTCTTACTAATACAAAAACTGATAATGAGTAGGTTATCAAAATACACTCATCAATGAGTGAGATAAAAATAATATAGCGCAACCTATATCTCTCTCAAAATGAACAAGGATTAAGGCACAAAACTTAGAGAAGAGAGAATGAGCGTTTTAAAAGAAAGATGCAAAGGCTTTTGTTGTTGTGATTTTGCAAAACTCAAGTGAACTATTTATAGGCAAATGGATCACGCTCAGTCATCTTTCAAATTCAAAATTCAAATTTTGATGAAGTCATTGCATATGTCATTCAATTTTCAAAATTCATATTTTTGAATGAATTCATTGCATATGTCATGCACATGTAAAATAATTTTTGAAAATAAAGCTTTTAATGAGATCATTGCATATGTCATGCACATACAAAATATAATTTTTCAAATTAAAGCTTTTAATGATGTCATGCATAAATCATGCTTATGTCATGCATAAAAAAATTGTAATTTAATGCTTTAGGAGAAAAAATTAATTTTTGAGCCTTAATCCAATTTCAAATTTTATCAAGAGATGTACAAAAATAATCTATGAGTTTCAGTTGTAGACTTGTTCTTTTATGCTTGATGTGCGCTTCACTCCATTATGTAGATAATTTGAGATTGAGACTTGAATTTATTTGTTATCATCAAAATCTACACGTAGATATGAAACTTGAAACCTTGGATTCAGCAGTATGCTAGAGTACTATCAGCAGTTCTCCTTACTACAGTGGGATATGGGGCTAATGCACAACCTTGCACACAGGGTTAAGTGTGTTGGTCAATTAGTTCAGTTAAATCAGTTCAGTTAAACTGGTCTAGTTAAATTAGTTAGATTAGTCAGTTAATTTAGACCAAGTAGTTAAGTTAGTTAGTTTGTTAATTCAAATAGTTCAATCATGCATAGCATAAACATCAGTATGTACAGTCATGTTTCAGATCTCAGTATAAGTTTTATAAGAAAAAAAAAACTCTATGATTATTATTCTCGTGTTGTGATGGATTCTTTACTGAGTCATCAACTCATTTTAGTTTATTTCTTGTTTTTAAAATCACCCAAGTGAGGAAGATGACCAGTGCGAGCAGACAGGCTCGGAGTAGATTGAGCAACTATTTAAATTTTAAATTTTTTTAGAAATAAGTGTTTTTACGACACAAGTTACTTCAGTTATTTCAGTTAACTTTTCGTGAAATACAATTTATTAGAACTTCATTTCTATGAAATAAATATTATTTTATTTTTATTGTTAAATCAAGAATCTTGTGTCAGATTAAAGTTTTAGAAAATGTAAGTGATATCCCTTAACCTACAGGAATGAGTGTTACAAGGGGACTAGATAAAAGTTAACTGGGATTCTTCTTTTAATTCAACAAGTAGGAAGATGGGAGGAGATTGTGTGTTTAGAAATTGTTCAGTGGACATTTTAGCTACTGCAGGATAGCCAAGGTGCGTTGTTACTAGTCCTCTGCATATTGAAGCTCTTGCTTTGGAAAGAACTTCTCTGGTTAGTTTTGAGTTGGGATTTTAGCAAGTGGTGTTTGAAGGGGACTCTCTAGGCTTGGTTCTAGACATTCAAAGCTTAGAGGAGAATCATTCCTGGTATGGTCAAATCATAGAAGATCTTAACCCTGTTTTCAAACATCCAACTTGAAGGAGGATTCATTCAGCATGTTTGAAGATAAGGCAATAATGGTAGCTCATATTGTGGCTAAGATGGGCATGAATTTGCATGATGAAGTAGTTTGAATTGAAGAAGGTCCTATGTAAATTAGCCATTGTATTGAAACAATGAAATTGATACAACTGCTTCTACTTGATGATTAATGAGTGAATGTTTCACTTTTAAAAAAAAAAAAAGAAAGAGAAAATACATATGCAGACATTCTTTTACATACTCTTTGAGGGGTGAAAAAGATGTTTAAGGTAAGTCTTAAAATATTTACTAAGTATTTAATATTATATGGATAAAATAGATGTCGTAGATGTAGAGCAGAGCTTTGGGCCAAATTTTATAAACTAGATCAATGCAGTGTGTGATACATCATTCATTAGAGATACGAAGACAAATAAAAAGGCAGAAATTCCTCCTTTCTTTGTGGGCATTGATTTATATCACAATTCCTCTTTTCTTTGTTTCAATTTTTTTTTTCTTTTTAATTTTTTCTTCTCTCAAACACACACAAAACTAATTTCTACACACAAACTAACTTCTCCTCACCAATCAATAGGTGTTTACTTAATTTAAAGAAACTCACAAGACATCATGACCAACAAAACATGCATGGTTATACAACACAACAACAACTAACCACTTAACTCAAATTAAGATATGGATTTTGTTTGGAAAATTTATTTTCGAGACCTAAACCCAGTAGTCTTTGCATTGACTAATATGGTACTACATCTAAAATATGAACCAAACATGACCTAGATGTAAACTCTGGCAAACCGGCTTCAGAGTGTTAATATCTTAAGAAGTAGAATAGGATGTCCAGACAAATCTCAATTCCAAAAATACACTCAATGCAATCATCAATTTCCAATCTGTCAAAATTCTTCAAAAAACTATGACATATGATAGAAGTCTCCGGTTGGGAGGGCCACAATCCCTTAAAACAAACAACAAGATAACTATCTACACTAAAATAACTAACACAAATCAATATAAGCCCCCAAAATGATTACTAGGGCATCTAAAAATGGAGAAAAATAACTTTGGGTTGTAGAAGTCGATGACAAATTGAAAAGTTGAATACGACTACCACGACTACGTAGAATTGAGCTTTGATTCTAAGGATGATGAGGATGATCGCAAGTCGATGACGAGGAGTCGTCGACAACAATTCCACAACAGTGAATCAACAACGGCGATTATAGGGCTATAAGGATGACAAGGTCACTAAGGGTGGAGGCTAGGGAGCCAATGATGACAATTATAGGGTTGACAACAAATTTCTAAATGTTGGGGAGGAGTTGTTGAGGGAAACGCTACCACTATGATCCTTGTTATCCGTCACATGTTCAGAAATGGCACGGTATGCTGTGGAGTGAGGGGCAACTCATTATATGGATTGGTCTAGGAACTAGCTTCTTTGAACATGTCTTGTTCATAATGAGATTAATGATTTCAATAGATTAACTTGACTTCACAAATTAATATGTTAGGGGTCATCCTGAAATCATAAGTGAAACTACCATCTTAGGTTTTATGATAATATCAAAACTAAATAGCACATTATGTGACATAAAAGTCATTTTAGAAATTATATAAATTAGTTCAAAATGATAGGGTTGAAATGTAGGTGACTGAGTGCTGAAGACTATTGAATTTAACACATATTCATGATAAATGTGGCAGAATCAATAGCCTTGCTTTTTGTAACTAGAATATAAACTCAGTGCAGAGTTTGAATATAATTTTATTCCTTAAGGTCAATTTCCTTTAATTTCTTCTTGAAGTTTAGTTATACATCCACTAATATATTTACTATTAGATAATTCCTTTGCAAATTTCTGTAACAATAGAGATAGTAGTTGATCATATATTAACATTCATATTCTATGCTAAAATTTCTATTCTCATTGTATGCCTCAACTCATGTAGTTTCTCATTGAAACTTGCAAACTACAGTTATCACTCTTTCCAACTACTTTGACTTACTTTAGTTAAGATGTCTTTTCTTAGGGAATACCTTTTTTCCATCTGGTGATGAGATTCTTAGCTCAAAATCTCTTGATTGTGATTCATACAACTCTGGTGATTGCTTCAACAGGTCTACTATGATTGTCATGCTTAACTTCTTTTTTAATAGTAATTGCTATCTAAGATTATAGGATAGTGTTTTTTTATTATGACTTGTAAATGGGTATTTGATATTCTTCATGATAATAAAACAACAGACGTCATTACTTGGAATCTCTATGTGATCATTAAGAAGTATTCCTTTATCTTTCGTAATAGTTGTGGACTTAGTTGTAAAAGTAATATGTTTCAAATTTGATGATGGTTTTTCCATGCTTTTTAGGCTTGACTTCACTTACAGTTTTAACAATTGGGGTGTCGGCCTTCCTCCAAAAGAGTAGACACCCATTCCTCCAAAAGAGTAGAATGAAAAAAATTGGCCACTGTAAGCAGTCACTTATGTCTAATCATTGTTTGATATTGTATTTATTACATTTTACTATTTTAGTGCTAATTATTAAACGAAAACATATGTAATAAATTTAATTGAGGTCACAGTTTTTGTAACTTTCAAAAGTGCCCATTTAATAAAGAATTTGTTATTCTAAATTTTTGATGCAGAGAGTTATTGTTAATAGTTTATCAAATATCATTCTTTCTTCTTTAACATCTATTATGATATTTACTGTTAATCTTGAATTTTTTTTCCCATTTCTAGATTAAACCTAGATTAGAAGATCCATCCTTCAAGCCTCAACGGGGTCACATTTTTACTGATGTGGACAATTTTTTAAACATGTTGCGCACAAGGCACTCTTCACCACTTTTCCAATTGAGGACAGCAAATGCTATCTAGGTGATATGTCATATCTTTTTCTGGAAAATGCTTTGTTTCATCAGAGCAATGAATGTTCATTAGGTGATATGTCATGTCTTTTATTGCAAATTGTTTTCATTGGGTTGCTTTATGAATGTACTATAATTACATAGTTTGCTACATATGTGATACCACTCTAAAGCTATTAGCTGATTAAATTGTCTAAATTTAATGATCTAATGAAACTCCTATCTTTTTTTAGTGTTGTTAAGAATTTGTAACCACCTCATACTTGAGTTTTGATCTTAAGAAATCTTGCCACAAGTCTCACTTGGGATTTTTCCCTACTTTTTCTCAACCTAAAATAATCATAAAAAGGAATTTTTTATCCTTTCATCTTCATGTATATATTTTTTAAAGTTTTTTGGCTTCTATCAACCTAGAATAATCTATATTGTTTGATGTTGTCTTCTATAAATCAGACTGTTTCATTAGAAATCTAAACTATGGAAATGGAAATCTCAAACACAGGTTATGTTTCTAAATAAATCAAAAGAGGGTGTAAACAAAATGCATTAATTGAATATCACGATGGTGTTTGTGTCCTGGGCCTGTGATGTAGTTTTGAACAATTGACCACTACATTTTAGCATCCTAAATTACATATAATTGAAAGGGGGCATAATGACCTAACTTAGAGATCTGAATCCTACAATTGAAGGTTCTTTTCCCAATCTAGATGTTGCAATATTTTGGAACTTGTGCCAGCATTATGATGGAAAGAATATTAGTATGGAGGGTAACATGTTTTTTTTCCCACCTAGGAAATCAAACTTTTTAAGGGACATTATTTCTACGTAATGTCCCACAAATTAATTCTTACTTCTTCACTTAGACATTCAAGGATTAAAAAGTTTAGTGGCTTTGGCCTCAAGCACCCTAATGTGAATGACGAGGTCTAGGGCATAGCATCTGAATCCACAAATTCTTTGGCAGGTTATAAAAAAGATAATAATTAAGGTAAGGCTCACATTAAGTGCATGCCTTGTATTCATACTCTTTCCTTATGTTGAGGTAACGCATAAGGCTAGCCACTAGCAAGATTGATATAAAAAAAAAAATATATGATTTTTTACTTAAATAGAAAGTTTTTAAGCTAACAGTTCATACATTTTTATAATTTATTCCATTTAATCTGAAGGATTAGTCTCCATGTGACTTCCTCATTTTCAGCCCTTTGAATTTGATACAATGGGTTATATTTTAAATATCAGCTTACATTATGGATTGATTATATTCAGGCATCATATTTACAAGCACTGAATAAATTATGTAGGGGATATCAAATAAGAGGACAGGCGCAACTAGTATAAATATTGAGACTTCCAACTTGCATACTGTATTCACTTGTGTTGTTGAATCCAGATGCAAGGTCATAGTATCCACTATTGAGATGATTGGGTACTTAATTGCTATTTATAATATGCTATGCAATACATTAAATGTGGTTAGGATATTCTATTAGAGGCATTTTATAAATATTGTACAAATAAGAACCACTAGATTTTTTTTAGCCAAGTAAATTTCTAATATTTTGTTAAGTTTTTTATGCCAGCTTTTTATAAAGAATTTGCTGATTAGAAATGTGACAAAAATGTCTAGATTATTGTTTGGTGTTAGCGTTCTTGATATTTATTGTTTGTTAAAATCACTAGATTTTTTTAGCCAAGTAAGCTAATATTTTGTTAAGTTTTTTATGCTAGCTTTTTATAGAGAATTTGCTGCCTAGAAATGTGACAAAAATGTCTAGATTATATGTTTGGTCTTAGTTTTCTTGATATTTGTTGTTGGTTAAAATCTTGTGAAACTCCTTTAGATCTTTTGGTATGTGATTGCATGTCTCTATAGTTGTTGATTATTAAACAAGCATGCCCAAAATGGGAATTTTAGGTGTCAATGTGATTAATGCATATTCTTGGCTCTAATATTGTCAAATGCAAAAATGGACCTCAAGGCACCTAGTGTCTGCATTCTTAGATATGAAGTGTGAAAAAGGCAATGGTTAAAAGTATTAAATTCTAGACATTTTTAATAAGTAAACTTATTCCTTAAAAAAGTTCTAGAGATAATTAGTATACTTGTTGTGAAAATAAAATGTTTTCTATTTAATGTATTGGAATATCTATATTGAAGTGAGATTGTGCTAAATGGATAAAAGCTGGTCTAAAAAATCGCTGTGCATTTTTTTCCCAATTTTCTTTGCTTCTTGACCTTTGGTTAAGACCCTCCGAACAACCACGTTTATAAATTTATAGGAAATCTTTCCCCATGACGAAATTGTTCCTTTACTTAAGTTTTAAAAGCCATTTCACTAAATTATTGTTCGGTCCACATTTAAATATAGTAGCTTTTAGAGAGGCGGTTGCCACAAGCCATTGGAACTTTATATAAGGTACTTGTCTAGGGATCAAAGGCAGACCCCTCATTGGACAATTTTTTTTGTTTGTTTCATGACTGGTGCATTTTGGTTATATTTCACCAATTAGTATTTATTCACTTTTAGAGCTATTTCAAATTCATATTCACATAGAATTTAATTAACTTAATTAATTTTATTCTGGAGTTAAAAGAGCAATGACCCCTTTGATTGGTCACTAAGCCTCTGTTGGAGACATTCATGAAAGGATATCTTTCAGCTTTATCTGCATTAAGTTACTCTTATGTTTCTTTATTGAAGCATTTCGTTCCAATAATGAGTCCAGGAACACTTCTACACCCAAGCCATCCAACAATGTTGTCTTTCTTCTTATTCTTGGCTATTTGCTTTGAAAAGGATTTGGTACTCTTGATTGGTCTACATAAATATTCAAGACCAAGTATGTCTCATTTACATAATATGCCTGGTGTCTATGTGTCCAGTGCAGAAAAATCTTATCACCTTTAGAGATTCAGAAGATGAGTGAACAAGGAATGAAGCTTCAAAACAGTGCTGCAATGCAAGGGATCTTAGTGAGAGCATGTTGGACATTAACTTGATCACATTGTTATGATATGTGTGGTCAACTCTAAATGATGGGATGAGGCTATGTTGTGTTTTAGTTACGATAAGATGAAACATTTAATATAATATGTATTGGGATATAATAGTTAAAAAGAAAATATCTTCTCTTTTAATCCTTTTTTTAGTGTATTTATAATTTTTTGTAACAAGTTTTTGTGTGTTTTAGGCTACATAGCCTAAAAAAATATCGCAAATACTCTTTTTAAAACGGCCCATTCAGTCGAAGCGCTTTCAAAAAATGCTAGAAATGAAAATTACAGGCGACTTTCAGTCGTCATAGTTATGTTTTGAAAATCAAAATCTCAATTCCAATGTTGTAAGAAAACGTTGGAAATAGTCTTTAGCAGCGAAAATTTATCGCCTCCATAGCCTTTTGAAGACATAATACTTATTACCAGCGACACGTATAATCGCTAGAAATAGTTATTTTCGATGAATATATGACTATTAGCGATGGTTTTAAAATCGTCAAAAGAAGTCTTTTACAACGATTATTAATTGACTCGTAATACCTTTTTACGATGATATTTTGGCTAATTACAATGAAAAAAATCGCCGATAAAGATCAACTTTTTTACGGCAACTCTTGACTTCCGTTACAATAGTTTATAAGTGAAGGAATAATACCAATGAATTTGCAAAAAGGTAAAAATCGCCGAAAAAATTCATTAATGACAATTTTGGCACTTTTCTGATGAAAATTTACATTGCAAAATGTTCTATTTCTTGTAGTGTTACAACCTCGGGCATGATTTTTAACAATTGATCTAAAGACAATTATTAAAAGGAAAACTCTTATAAATGGTCCGGCTAGCAACAGGTAAATAGTAGCCTATCACTCAACATCAAACACCTAAGCCTTCTACTTAGGTCTCGTTTGTATTTGAAATTTATCTCAACTCATCTTCATTTCATCATTACACTTTTATAATTTTGTATACAAAATACATATTCTTATATACTTTTTTTAAATCCCAATACACATTTTTTAAATTCCAATACATTTTTTTCAAATCCTAAAATAATAATAATATTAAAAAATAAATTCAATTCATCTTAACTCATCTCATCTCTGAATCCAAACGTGACTAATTTATTTATCATGTGGGTGCACTCCATCGGAACATAGGTTGAAGTAGTGGACACGCAAAGAAGTGAGACGGGAGATGATAGCCGATCAAAAACTCACCAACGATTTGATGGAATCGAAACTCTTCGAGTTGGAGTTTGAGTTTTCGCTATTGTTTTTTCATGGAGGTAATGGTTCAGTTTAAGTATACACACCGGGATCGAAAAGACAAGGAAAGAGACGGTAGCATCGATCCATTGCTTGATCCCATGTACCTCGGAAGGGGCGGCAAAGACCCTCCATCATCATCATTAAGAAAAGCAAGAGAGTAATATCCGAAACATCTAGTAACTTGTTTTCTGACTAGAAAGTTCGCCTCTTTAGGGAAAAAATATTTTCTGAGAAAATTGACTGTAAAGCACCTTCTGAAAGTCCTTATTATTTTATTTTTCTAATCTCTCTCACGTTGCTCTTCCTAAATCTCATCTGTTGTGTGGAATGATTGTAATCAGGGAATGCAATGGTTGAAATGAAACTACGGTAATGAAATAAAATGGAAGCACGACAAGTGTTTGAAGAAAAGCTCGAGTGAGCCATCAGGTTGGTTTTTCCCATAACAAACCAAAATCTGAGTTAAATCGGCAAAGGTTCTCATTTCTCCTCTACGTCTTGTACCAAATCTTTCCAAGTAATAGTTATTTGGGAATCTGGGAGGGAATGAAAGCAAGGGCGTCAAATGATAAATTCTACTTTATGCAACAAGCACATGCTTTCCTCTTTTTCTTTTTTTTTTAATCAATTAGAAAACTCTCTCAAACTAAGTTTGTTCATTGAGGTTGAAATCGGGATTTTGGGATTGAGAGTCTGAGACGTCGAAGAGGTAGAGGAAGGATATTTTCCAAGTTCCTGGGTAGTCAAGCCAATTTTTGTGAGAGTGAAATTGTCAACGTGTCGTTACTTGAATGGTGGGCTGCTCAAATGAGCTTGTTAGCCCAACCGATCATAAGTGTTTATTTGGCTTCTTTTGAATTCGAAAATGAAAAAAGTTGAGATAAATTTAATTTATTTTTTAATATTATTATTATTATTTTGAAATTAGAAAAAATTAAATTAGAATTTGAAAAATATGTATTGGAATTTGAAAATGTGTATAGGAATTTGTATTTTTATATAAAAAATTAAAAAAGTGTAATAATAGAATAGAGATAAATTGAAATGAGTCGAAATGAATTTTGATTTCAAATTAAACCTAAAATGATCTTGTATAATGGATTGGATATGCAAAAAAAAACTACACCGTTTAATTTTGAAATAACTATATTACTAATTAATTGAAACTCTATCGTTTAGTGGAGTGGTCAAAATGTAGCCATTTCCACTTCTAGAAGCAAGCGACGTCGTTGCCCCCTTATTTATCAAATAGTGTCATAGGGCTACCGATAAAAAAGTCCTAATCTCTCTATGCTTACTTTACATTCTTCTTCTCTCTACTCTGTCGGCCCTATCAGAACTAGGGGTGTAAATGGTCCGGTCCGGTCTGGAAAATTTGTGGACCGATTCCATTCGGCCCAAGTATTCTCTCACCCTAGATCGGACTGAACAGGAGTTCGGTCCATACCGGTCTGGTCCAATTTGGTCCAGGGGCGGTCCAGTCTGGTCCAGGGGTGCCCCATATGATTTAATGGGCTAAATTTAATTTAAAATTCTATAATGATCAAATATTTTTTTGGTCCAAATTTAACTACTATAAATTATAATATGTTAATATTATAAGAATATATATTATATATTAATATGTTAATATATATTATATATTAAGTATGTTAGTAAATTATAATTAATAATACTATTACATTAGTATATTATATATTTATATGGTAGTAAATAGTGATAAATTAGTAATAATATATTAAATAATAATAATACACTTATTACTTATAAGTTATTACTAATATTCTATATAGATATATTATAATTTATATTTTTATACTACAATTAGTCAACCAATAAATTATAATATATTAATATTATAAGAGTATATATTATATATTAATATATTAATTTATATTAATATTAATATTATATTTTATATACTATTTTTATATATACATATAAATATATATATGTGTGTGAGGTTCGGTCCAGTCCGGTCCGGTTCGGTCCAAGAGGAGAAATCCTTTGGACTGGATCGGACTGGAATTAATCGGTCCATGTAAAATTTAGATTGGATCGAATCAAATTCCTCTCAATCTAGGATAACCAATCTTATTCTGTTCGATTTTTTTACCGCCCTAATAAGAACTTCGAGCTTCCCCTTCTCAAAAAGGAGAGAATGGTGTGAAAAAAATATTAGCCAAATTAATATTCGGTAATATATTTCTGAAAAATAAGATCAAAGAGGTCGCCATTCCAATAGGCGTAGGCCACAAATCCACTATCCATCAATCGTAAAAGGTTTCAGAATGATGGAGGATTTGACGTCTTGACGCCAGAGCGCAGATGCGAAAAGCTAACAGGCCCGTCAGGCCCCTCCTTTCCAACATTTCAGACCTCCTCGTTATGCTGACCACTACTCTAAGTTCACGCCACGCAAACTCACCTCCAATTATTTACCTCCACATAATCACAAACCACTACCTTTATTATTTTGAAAAATAATAATAATAATAATAAATAAAAACAAAGAACGTCAGTGTGCGTATGTCTGTCGCAGCCTCTACGGCGCGAAACCCCATGTCGCATAAAGGGTCGAGACTCGAGACATACAATAAAATACAATACAATTATACGATCAGTATCATAATAATAATAAAAAAAATAATAATAATAATAATAGATGCAATTTATGAAGTTGTAAGTAGTGTATAGTCATTTTAAAAATATATATATATATATAAGATTCACGTAAAAAATTAATTTTTTTTTTAAAATGATTATACCTCGTTTGTAATTTCACGACTGTATATTATATTATCCAAAAGAAAAATTCATTTGTTAGGTGCAGCAGAAAACGACAGGTTCACGTGTAAGGTGGGGGCATGCGCCACGTGACGGAGTTGTTGTTTAAGCTTCAGCACCCCCAAAAAAACAAACAACTCAAAGGTCGTGCGTGGGTCCTACTTCTAGGTAAAAGAACTGAGGAGCGTGGTGGGGACGTTCACATTGGGATTTGTGTTAAACGAACTTGGGTCGTTTTTATTTTTCTTTCTTTTTTTTCTTAAATTTTGTTAAAGAATGTCCTGTCTCCATATACGTATCGGGACGCACGGAGTTTGGCCCCATCTGAGAGTCTGAGCCGGCATCAGATAGCAACACTTCGAGTTTAAAGGGCAAAATAAAAGTGAGGCTACAGTGTGTCAGATCTACAACACTGTTTGTGCCGAATCAATAAAAAGGATAATGTCTCTACACTCTTCCCTTATACATTGCATTTGCTTGGATATGGATCAGCATCCAGTACCATTTTCTTCGTTGTTTTTTTTCCTTCAAGGGACTCAAAAGTCACCGAGCTTTTTAGATCAAAACATAAATAAAGGATAAGAAATAAACACAACTCAATGGCTAGGGAGCATGTAATTCACTTACATAAGTCGTGTGTGATGTTGGATATTCCCACTACAACTAACCAATATGTCATCGGTAAAGGGATTTCTTTTCTGAATTGAAAGCAGCCTTATTTAACGGAGCCATTAATTAAATATGGGTGAAGACCTTTAGCATTTCTTTTTTTTTTTCTATTTTTATTTTTATTTTTATCATAGCATTAAATAATTAAAAATTATTTATTATATCTTAGTTGTGGATCAATCATTTAATATCATACAAAAATGTGAGAGGATGACCATTAAAAGGATATAAATAAATTTTTTATTAAATATATATAAGAAAGATTAGTCTTTATACTCTTTGACATGTGGGAGTATTGCTGACAAGATATGATGTGGTAGATTAGATTGTAAATTTTATTTTATTTTAAAATAGATTTAACAAATTATCTTATTAAATAATTTAAATTTATAAATTTATTTTTGTGAAATCTTTTAATTCATCCTGGTGGTGGGGAGATTAATTAATTTTAAATTATTTATTGTGATTGTGCAACAATTACATGAATATGCGAAATAATCAAAACAGAAAAAAAAATAATAATAACGCAAAAATTTACCTAATTTGATAGTGTACTTACATCTATGAGAGCAAGTAACAATAATTTTACTATCATTTAAAATAAGATTATATCATATATATTTATATTAATTTTATGAGCCACATACTTTAATATTATTATCCTCAAGCACTACGAACCTTATCATTTTATCAGAAAATGTCAGCACTAAATTGAATCAAACCGAATAATGAATATATATATATATATATGTATATATGTATACGAAGCTAGACGTCATATATATAAATTGCATCACTGTGACGTTGTCGAAACAAGTACGGTTTGAACACAGAAGATTATTTGAAGAATAAACGTATTTTCAAGATTCACAATTTGCTTAATTTATACGTGTTCGGATGATTTGAAACCTAGTAAGGCCAAGTAGGTTTCGTGGTTGACTGTTGATCTAGGGTTTCTTAGGTTATGCTACTTTCTTATTTTAATTAATGTCAGAAGAGAGAGAGAGAGAAAGAGAATAATTCTAATTTCCAAGGCCATGATCGAGATTGGAGACCATATATATCCTATATATCTTTATTTTTTCGATTAATTGAAAAAAGAAACAAAGAAAGGAAGAAACTATTCGCGTAGGCTTCGTTTGACTGATTTGCGTTCAATGGCGTGCCTATGTCAAGTCTAATTAAGTACGATAAATATGATCATTGTACGTAGTCTAAGTACGACATGGGATTACCAGGAGTATTATCAGTTCATTTTATTAGTGCCTTAAGCTGACCGAAACAAGCCTGTTCAAAACCATGTAAAAGTAAATTATTTGATCTTAATAAAAGTCAAACTGAAACACCAGGTTGACAGAGTGAGTAACGGAGTACCATTAAATATTAATTTCAGTATTAATGTTATTCTTTATATTAAGTTTTGTCATGATCTTTAGTTGTACAATATGCATGATGATGTATCACATTTGAAGTGTCTGCTTCTTCTCATTAATATGACACATACTTAATAGAGTGTCACGCTTAAGTGTTATTGGAACCACAGAAATTAAGACTAAGAAGAATTTCTTCTCTAATTTATTAAAACACTTAAGTCTCAAAATCCTATGAGATTGAATTCGATCGACTAGCTAGTGTCGACTGATTAGGAAGTCTACATGGTTGTGTTGATCACAAGATAAGCTCGATCAGATCGTTAACACATGAGCTTTAAATATTGAAGCCACTAGCAAAGCCAGTTTGTTGATTTTTCACTACTTTGATTATTTGGGCGAGCAAAAAGTCTTCGATCCCCAAACACGCAAGTTTGAATTTCCTATTGGAATTACTAACACATGCACACGTGTGTGTGTATATATATATATATATATATATATATGCTCATCTTGAAATTAAGATCGTAGTTACTTCGTTCCCTCTTGAGTCTAAAGGCAATAAGTAGTAGTATTCATGTCATGATCAAGGGCCCAAGGCTTTGCAGCTGGCATGCATACATACAGTACACACACACACACACACACACACATATATATATATATATATATATATATATATATATGTATGTATGTATGTATGTGTGCGTTGATCTTGGTGACTTGATCTAATATGCACGGAAAAATGTAGTGGGGTTGGCATGGGGTTGAAAGTGAAACATTTCAAATTCGGACGATAAAGATCATGCAGAAAATTGAAAATTCCCCTACTTTTGACTAATAAACTTCAATTAATTAGGTTGGTTCTTACAAATTCTTTGTAGAAAAATATATAATATATATGACTGTTAAAATCCAATAAGGTTTTGGCTAAATAATAGCCAAACTCATGAATTACGTACGTACGATAGCTAGTCTAGTTTAATTTACCATAATTTGATTGCTGGTTGGATGTTAAAATATTATAAGCAGTGGTTGTCATGTTCATTTTAATATTTGAAGCCACATTAATAATTTGATTTCTTAAAATTCTCTACTTTAATTCTAATTAAGCTCTTGATGAAGTCGAGTCAAGATAATTAGGATTTACTTATTTATCAATCAATTCAAAACGATGAATATAATAATATTTCTTTATATATATATATAATTTATTGATCGTCTTAATTAATTAATTAGCGAGAAACAATATCATTATGCTTAAGAGGGCTTGACGCGGGCAATCTTGAGAATATCAATGAAGAGCTAGGAGAGTATTAATTAATATAAGAGAATAGAAAACTAGGAATGGATTAACCAACATTCGAGAGTCAATGCATGCACCAATTCAAATAGATGATCAGTTGGTTTTGGGGCTAATTCCAGAGAGGTTGGCTAATTAACTAAGCGATCGAGATGCTTCTGGGAATAATTTAAATATCATTCTTTACAGTACTATTAATACAAGTTATCTCTTGTTAATCATCATCATCACTGCTCAGATGAACATGTGCTAAGGTTCCTTGGATTTGTATTTAAATATTGTTGCTGATTTTTTCACTCCAACGGTTCGAATCTTGTTGGAGATTCTCAATACATGTATTATTGTAATCACGTGATTAAGGGTATAATCTTCGGGAGCTTTTGTGGTTCCATCTCCAATAGAGAACTCTCACATATATACACTATTAGAAAAACAATTATTTCTAATGAGAATAGATTTATTATGATAGGAAATTGTAGAGAAGATATATAAATAACTATACATGAAAAGTTTAATTTTTTTTTTTTAGATCTGTTTTTTCTTTCTTTTCTAAATAATGAATCAATGAGAAAAATAATTTATTATTGCTTCACAAATTAAAAATAAAATAAAATCTGGCACATCTTAGATTTTAAGTTTCTAACATTACGGCCCTATCGAGACATGGAATAAAGGAAGAACGTCTATCTATTATCAACACGTTAATCCAAGTTGAACTCATGATCTGTCTCGACCCGTTCCTCTTAAAATACTATTAAATCAGTATCCTGCACTTCACAAGAATAGATATGGCTACAGCATTTTTCTTTTTTTCAATTCTTAATCAAGCTGTAATTTTTTTTATTATATTATCTTTATGCTTAATTAAAAAAAACATCTAGTGACATTGACCAGTGGGGCAACGTCAAACTAACTAAAATCTTATCCCTATTAAAAGATATGTCTTATAAATGCAATTCAACTATATCACTCGTTTTATGGGGTCCCAAAAAGCTTTTCATATGCATCTGAAAGTTAATTGCTTCACATGTATTGAAAGAATATTATTCACCTGTAATTATGTGATCAGTATCTCTTACAAGTATTTAATTGGAAGATGGATATATGAAATAGATTTTACAATATTTGTTTAACATATAATTTGTCCATCGAAAATAATACTTATTTTATGTAATAATCCCTCTCCCACCCTATATCTTATAATTATGATAGAAACTCTAAAAGATATTAATCCCTGATTTTTACCCATCCAAGCTATAGTTACCTACTTTGATCTATTTATGTTTGTTTTCTCTTATGAACATCGATTGGGTTCAAAATATAGTTTTAAATTTTATACCGTATTGGTTGGTACGGCAGAAATATGCCGTACTGACTAGTTGTCCGAAACATAATTCACATTCGTTTCGTACCAGCTAATTTTTTAGTTGTACCAGCCAATATATAAGATTTCGGCCAAAATATCGACACTTCAACCGTGTCGGATTTTGACCTTTTTTCTTTTTTTTTGTGAATTTTTTATCTTACACAGATTAGACTAATTATACATATATATTTATATATATAATTTATTCATATAATTTATATATTTATATATATATAATTTATTTGTGTATAGACTATTTCAAAATAATACACGAAACAGTATCGATACTGAAATATTTCATTCTAGTACTTGACTAGTATGTCCACTGATACAATATTCAAAACATTGGTACTTCAAAGTCAAGTGAAGGTAAAACTCAATTTGGAGAAGCTGCTTGTTTAAGGAGACTCAAATCTAATCATACCCAACATTGTTCATAAAACCAAAGTAAAATTCAGTTGAGCATTTCTCCTAAGAACTCTGGAATTCAAATCAATCTCTTAGGAATTAGGATTTTTGAGAAACTAAAACAAAGATCTTGGAAAACATATTCAGAATTAGGCATTCATATACATGTGTGACAAGTGTATGTAATCTATACTAATTGGGTGCATACTAAAAGCAAAAGTAGTACAATCATTACTAGATAAAAAAGGTATTGTGTTCATTTGGTACTTATTCAGTTAGGTATTCCATGTTAATCTTTCCAGTACAATAAAACCCACATGATAAGTGGGGCCAAAATCCAAGATTATTTGTATTTTTTTTCGTCATATATTATGAGGCAGTTAACACTGGAAGATTCTTTAACTAACCTCAACCAAATCATGTACCCCCCATGTAATTATTTACAAAAATTCTCCCAAACAAGCAGTTACCCATTTATTATGGCACACTTGAAAACAATTTCCAACATTAATGCCAACCACAAATACTTTACTGCAAATATATTTGCATTAGTGCACAGTCCCTACTATTGAGAAACCAAAATTAAAAAGAATAAAAGAACAGAGAACAGAAGCCAATAGTAAATCCTTTTTACGAAATATTACTAGAAAATAAGGGAAAGGAAAAAAGACATCATGTGCATATCCGAATCACTCACTGAAATTTCAATGTTCTATGTCTTCAAAAATCAGAGGTTGCAACTCAAAGATGAGCTATTACAATTCTTTTCCAAAAACTATGAAAAAATTAATATTAGTCTACTTTTCGTTCTTTCTTTCTTCTCAGTTATTTCATAAACATGATGAGATCATGTATAATAATAATAATAATAATATTTTTTTTCAATTATTTCGGCAAAAATCAACCTCTGTACAAAGGAGACCGTTCCTGAACCACCTTGCCGATTTTTGACTGCCGAAAGGCCTTTATCGGACTCGGAAAATACCAACTCCGACCCTTCCCTCTGCTCTCTCGGCCACCGAGACGTACTCCTGAATCTGACGTCACCGATACAGCCACGGATCTCGACCTCATCATCATCGTCCTCCTCGCCCTCACGTCATCTTCTTCTTCTTCCACGGCCACTTCGTCCTGCCCCTTCGCATTTCCTTCGTCCGCTTGCACCTTCTTGCTCTTCTGCGATCTGAAAACCGACCAAAACGACGAAGCTCTGCTCTTACCGCCCACCGACGCTGGTTCTTTCAGTTCGCTCTCGTTGCCGACGAACCGAGAGCTGGACCGAAGGAAAGGAATCGCTAGCGATCTGGACCGGCGAAAGGCTGGCTCACTCTCTATTAGATTGGAGACGCGACCCACGGCTCCAACGCCGCCTTCTGACGTCGAGAAGCGTGAGAAGGACGAAGACGAGGATGAAGAAGACGAAGTCGTCGCCGCAGTAGCGCGGCAGGAGCAGGGCCGGACGTTGGCGCAGTCTGGGCAGAGGATGGAGAGGCGCTCGCGGAGGCAAACGTGGCAAATCCCGCTGCGGCGACGCTTGGAGGGGTGCTTTGCGCATTTCCAAACCTCTTCTTCGTCCACGTAAAACGCCATTTGAGGAAATACCAACAGCTTGCACTTGAATTTTTTGCTTTCTCTCGACTTTCTTCTATCTACGCTACGCAGTTCCTCTCTCTTCTTTCTCTCACTTCACCGTCTCTGTGGCTTCCCTTCGGCTGAGGTTTTTAAAAAGGGAGGGGTTTGATTGGTGTGAGACAGATTAACCATGGTTGAGTCAAATTCATAACCGGGGTTGGCCTGCCCCGTCGTTCTGGTAAACCTTGGTGGACTGAGTGAAACGCCGCGTTCCGAAGTTTAGAACATGAGGGTTGATATTTAGCAATCTCCCTTTGCCTATTTCGCTTGTAAATTGTTCGTGTGGGTGTTCACACGTGTAGAACATGTGTTTACGTGCGACCAAGGGTGGATGAGTCGAACATCACACACTTCACATCTGGAAGTCGACAAGTCGGGGGATTCAAACAACTAACGTATGGGTCCCACTTTGAAAAGAACAGAAAAATCCATTGGTTGTTTGATTAATTCCACTCCTAACTCAAAGTGGACAGCTTCGATAGTTTTTTTTTGACGTTTTTAATTTTAGGAGTTTTTTATTAAAAAAGAAAAAAAGGGTAATTTTTTTTTTTTTACTTGATATGTTAATGGAGGAATGAGTCCAGGATTGTAAATTGAAAATATCAAAACAATCGCATCATAAACTCAAATCTTAAAGACTAAAAAGCAAGTACGTGTTTGTTGGATGCTATTTTAATCCAATGAAGAAGATTGAGGAAGATCTTTGATGTCACTTAATTTTCTGAAGAATAATAAAGTTAAAAGCTAAGGTCACATCACCATTTCTCAAAACAAAAATAAAAAATAGATATAACTATTATTATTTTAGGGCCAGCATTCCTTTTAACACCTGCAAAAATAGTTTATAATTTATATTTCTAATTTATTATATAAAATTATTAAAAAAATCAAAAAAAGTATTACAAAATAAAATAAACTATAAATGTGAAAATATATATGCACAGACAAGTTAATATTTCCAGGTTTTAATCCATTTAAAATTGGACTCTTCGGTGTTCTTTAAAGTATAAACGAACGTTTTAAGACTGTTAGCCCATCTTTTTAATGGCCATTTGAATGAACCTATTATTATAATCAATAATTTGTTACATGTGAGATAAGGCCAAGAATGAAGCGGCTTTTTAATTTTGACTTCAAAGCATTAATAATAGAGATAAAATTTATATAAATTTTAAATAGATAAGTTTTCCGTAATTTTTTTTTTTTTAATAAAAGGTGAATCTTATTTTAAAAAATATAAAAAAAATTCTATTTCTTTATGAGATTTATTTTTTATAAAAAATTAAACAAAAATTTATCTATTTAAAATTTATACTCAGCATTACTCTAGTATCAGGAGGTAATTTAAATCCTCTTACCAGAGGAAAGGAGGAATTGTTAGATGGGCTTCCTCTAGCCCTAGGCAGGTTGGGGCATAAAACAAGATACAAAATTTTCATTTCATTTTATCTTATATTATTTTTAAACATAAATTAGAATTTAAATACAAAATTTTTAAACTAATCGTTACAAAATTTTTAACATTTTAAATAAAAATTAAATAAAAATTAATATTATTATTCAATTTATTCTCTCTCTTTTTCTAAAATTTAAAAAATACTTAATTCAAACCAACTTACTACTATTTACAAACTATCTTATTACTATTCATAAAATTTTATCTGATATCCCTTCTCAAACCTACCTACCTGGCCATGGGTATAGGTGAAAGGCTTCCATCCCTGATACTTGAAAAACTACCATGGATCCACACTTTTTTATGTTTACTAGTGTTTTAAGATTTTTTTTTTTTTTTTGAAATATGGACTTTATGAGATAATCTTTTCTTTTTAAGATTCAAAAATTAAAATAAAAGTTTCAAAAGAAAAATATGTCGATTCAAAAGAGACTAAAAGTAGACCTATCTTGTTAATTTAAAATAATGTGACAATGCCACTTTATTAATTAATGTGCATTTGATTGTCAAAGTGCATTGAATTTAATTTAGTTCAGTCTACTTTTTAGTTAAGTTTAAAATCTAAATACTTAACTTTTAAATTATTAAACTCATATCAACTCAAAATCTCTTTATACGTAAGACTTATAATATTTTTTTAATTTAATATTACTTTATACGTGGGACTTACAACATTTTTTAAGTTCTCATAAATAATTTTAAACTCATCTTAATATTCAAACACACTTAAACTCAATTTAGATGGATCTTACAAAACTCATTCTACTATCTCAATTCACTAATATTTATAAAGAACTCAACTCAACTCAAAATCCAAAGCTAGCTAAATATTTTTATATAAATATTTTTTTAAATCTACATACCGGCCACTCGGGATCTTAATAGCATTATTAAAAGATTTATAAAAAATGTTTGTATATACATTAGTACTTCAACATATATATTCTATTAGAGGAAAAAACATTTTTATAAAATGGAAATTCAAACTCGGCAACTTTAAATTCAGATTAGGAAATTAACTAAACCACAATTATTCAAACTAACCTATCATTAAATATCTTAAGACAGAGAGATATGAGCATCCTAAAAAAAAAAAAAAAATACAAGATATACTTGGCTTGGACAAGTCGATCAATATTAATGTGAGGATTTAAAAAGGGGCCTCCACAATTGGTAAAATAAATATGCCAAATTAATCCAACAACTCATGCAGTTTTGGGACTTCATTTTTGACTTTCTTCGGTACTGCTTGCTACCTATAAGCATGATTATTCAGACTTCAGTAATATTAATAAGTAACCGCGCGAACATGTGTAAAATATATTTGTTGAGTTTTTCTTCAAAGTAATGGCCGGGAAATGAAAGAAATATAGACATATGAAGTGGGTTCTACTTATTTATTTTTGTCCGTTTAAATTTTCTTAAAAGACTTATAACATCTACCACATGTATTTATCTATTTCATATCAACTCTAGACCGATCTAAATAATCTCATGATCGATCATCAATAATCAATTATTCTCGTATATGACCATATTTCAATGTGAATATGAATTTTTCTTATGGGATCGTGAGTACATCACTACAAGAGAATAGGTTTTTTGAAATAAAAAAGTTTCATCCCAAATTTATCTCAAAAAGTCTGTCTCAAAAAGTTTTTAGAGACGAAAAGTGAATTTCGTCCCTAAAAATGATTTTTAGAGACGAAAGCTCACTTGCCCATCCAAATCCGTTCAGACGGGTTTTTTTATTTGAGACAAAAAAAATTTCGTTTTAGAAATCCGTTTAGACAAAAATTTCAGCCGTTCGAATTGACAGTTTCCTTTCGAGCTAATAAATATTTCGTTCGAACAGATTGCCTTATTCGAATAAGGTTAGTATCTGGACGAATATTATCTATTCGAACGAATAAATTTATTGGAATATAAATCTTGTTTAAACGGACTCTTTTTAGTTTGAACGAATTTTAAATCATAATTTATCGTTCGAACGAATACAAGAGTTGTTCGAACGATACTACTATACAAATTACATTTAATTAAATGATGCATTACTATTATAATAAAAATGTAATTTGCACATCAAATGTATTCAAATATTATTGTTAAACAGAATAATAAATGTACAATTAATAAAAAAAATAGATTTTAAGATCGTGATGGTGGCATAATGTTTTGAGACATCCTCTGCCATTATTCAAACATTGCTCGAATCCTCGACTCCAATCTCTCTTCTATTCTTGACTCTAACTCTGCTGCTTTATCTAATCTGATCAACAACTCTTGTTCCTTGGATCTCAAACGTTCTATCTCAAGTTGTACTGCTTCTAACTCCTTAGTTTTGTCTTCATTGGATCTAGTCGTAAAAGAGGATGATGAACTGGAGGATGGCTTCACACAACGCCCTAAGCCCCTCAAATATCCAGAACGTGATCCGAAAACTTCAAATAGGATTTGAGCATCGTTGACAGATGATTCATCAGATGGATCTGCAATAGCTTCCTTTAGAGATTTCATCTTTTTCTACAAAAAAAAAATATTAAAGTTAGTATAAATAACAGGAATATTCTATTAGACTGGACTTAATATACTTAAACTTACATAATTTGCCTCACTTTCAGGACTGGTCCAAACACCATCACGATTTTTATGTGCTTTAGCATATAAATGGGTTAGATCAAAGTCACTAGAACTTTTAGCTTGCTGCAAAAGAAAAATTAAATTAGAACTTGAAATTTTTTTTGCATATTTTAACATGAAACTGGAATTAGTAGCACTGACCATTTTTTGATGCAAACGATGAAAAGACCGAGAACCCGCATGATGGTGAATCTTTAAATTTGATCTATTTATTTTGTTCACAGCACTTTGTTGCTTTACCAAAAAAAATATATATATTATAAATTTCAAATTCTAATACATATATAATTTTCTATTAGAAAAATATAAATGTGATATTACCTTATAAGCAGAATTTTCAAACAAACCACAAACCTTCTGCCACTCGGCTGATGGTATTGCTTGGAATGGATTTTGGCATGCCTCTACAACAGTGCTGAATTTCTCAAAATGTGCATGGCACCAACCTTTGTACCTCTGGAATGCACTCGACATTAACTCTTCAACTATTTTTCGATGCTCTCATCGACTAAAATCTAGATCAAACTCATCCTTGAAAAAATTATAAATAATTAGTATAAATACAAATAGCACTAAATTTGAATTTTCTTAGGATGTAACTCATTACCAAAAATCGATTTTTTATGTGATCTTTTACATCTTCGGGAACGTTAACCCAGTAGGCTGCTGACATCGGAGCATACGTGCGAGTAAGGGCACCAACATAAGTAGAAAATCATGCTTGTGAATCACTGTGCCCACCAATGTGACCCTCTAATATATCAACTTTAATTTTATCCATTTTTCTAACTTTCTTTATACAGACACCCCTGGTGATACCTCGCCCTCGGTGCTGGCTTAAAACTACAAGTACAGTAATTAGAACACATATATTTCATTTGATAAATATATATTAACTCATGTGGTAAATACCATAATTTGACAAAATACCTGGCGCTGGATCTGGTGATGCTGGTACACTATTGCTGGCCAGTGAATCACGTGCATGAAAGTCAATAATGGGTGGGGGTGGGGATCGCACACGAACTGCTTTGCGTTTGGTAGACATCTATTTGAAATTGTAACTAATTAAATATATAACCAAATAGAAATTGTTGGTATTTATCAAATTTATACTTACACATATATTTTAACTCAATCACTATCAGTTTTGTTGGACTAGTCTTCTTCATCTTCACTAGACATGTCAGTAGATTCATATTCTTCCGACATTCCACCCTCAATCACTTCTGGTGCAACATCTTCTTGACGGAGTGGGACCATGTCATACTGACTCAGGTCAACAAATAGATTGATCACTGGTTCATTTTCTTGATATACTTCTTCATTTGTCAAACCATCGAAGTCTTCATGTGGTTCATCTGCATTTGGAATATAATCATATATATTTCTTAGTACAAACTTCTCCACCATTCACCATGGGTTCTTGTATTCCGGATCATCTAAATAAAAAACTTGATTCACTTGACAGGCAAGAATGAAATGATCATCCTCGTACCAGGTTCGAGATGAATTCACACTAACAAAACCCTCATCTTTACGTACTCCCGATCTAGGATGTGAAACATCCCACCAAGTACATCTAAACAACCAAACAATATAACCTCCCACATACTTTAACCTTATAATATCTTCTAAAATTCTGTAGAATCAATGTTATCATCTCCATGGCTCCCTTCGACTGCGACCCCACAATTCTGAGTTTTTCTATATCATTCTCTACATGTGTGTGAAATCTATATCCACGCACCAAGCAACCCGAATACTTGATAACCCTCTTGCTTGAACTACATGCTAGTGCATAAAGTTCTGGTGAGATCTCATCGGGATTTATAGCTTCTTTTGATTTAACCTACATCAATAAATATATTTAGTATAAGATTAAATATCAATAGAATCCATATTAATTATTTAATATTATCATATGTTCGAACCATGAGGCGAACTCCTTTTCATGCTTCTTTTGTACGTCAGCTCTACCACTAGAATTAAGCAATTCTAAATGTTCACTGCACGTTTTCATATGAAATATTAATTTATACGAAAATAGTAACCTCAATTATTTTAGTTTTACGTAAATTCATTACTAACCTCAAGTAGTGCTCAATTTCTACACACTTATTCAGGACATACCATCGAGCTCTATACAAATCTCGTCCACACAAGTCGTAGCCCCCCTGTGCACCCATTGGACGTACAGTTTGTGAAAATACAAAAAATGATGATGAGACACCCATCTGTTCACCTTCATAATTTCGATCCGGTCTCGTAAATCTGGTATCAACCCCATGAAAATACATTGAACAAAAAGTGTGTCATTCATTATCAATGTAGGACTCTGCAATCAAACCTTCTAAATGAGCCTTATTTCCCACACTTCGCTTAAGCTTTCTTAAAAATCGCTTAATTGGATACATCCATCTATATTGAACCGGACCAGCAACTAAAGCCTCATGAGGTAGGTGAACAGCCAAATAAACCATTACATCAAAGAAAGAAGGCGGATACAAACTCTCTAGTTTGCACAATATCACTGGGATCTCAGCCTCCATTTTTAACAATACGTCAACTTATAACGTCCTATTACAAGTGCCTTTGAAAAATGTCCCTAACTCGGTAAAAGCTGTACGAACATCCCGAGTAAGCTTTCCACGCCAACCAACTGCCAACAAACGTTGTAAAAATATATGACAATCGTGACTTTTAAGATCAATTATCTTCCAGTCATGTGTTCGCACGCATCTTGATATGTTCCCAGCATACCCATCAGGTAATTTGATTGATAATAACCAGTCACAAAATTTCTTTCTTTCATCGCTTGATAGTGTATACCATCCAAAATGCATGATGGCTCGAGACCCATTATCTTGTAAATGTAACCCTGGTCTTATTCCTAACTCCTTCAAATCTTTATAGAAGTTAACTGTATCTTTTGTTTTCCCTTCTATTGACATGAGAGTACCCAAAATATTTTCACATATATTTTTCTCAATGTGCATGACATCTAAATTATGGCAAAGTGTCAATGTAGACCAATATTGCAGCTTAAAGAAAATACTTTTTTTTTGTCCAATTGAATTCCACTGCATCTCGTTTCCTTTTTCGCGTTCGTGTGTCCTTCCCAAATTTATTTTCTAGAATCTTAAGTAGTTGTGCCAGAATATCATCGCCAAACAGTGTTGGCGGAGATGACCTCCGCTCAGTCTTCCCATCAAATATTGTTCTGTTCGAACGCCATCTATGATTATTAGGTAAATATCGACGATGGCCCATGAAATATAATTTTCTTCCATTTGTTAGCCAATGCGACTGTGTATCTTTGTTGCAAACATTGCAAGCCGATTTACCTTTTGTGCTCCATCCAGACAAGTTTCCATATGCTCTCGATCAAACTTCTTCCACTGTAAGGAATCTGTCGGATGCGAGAGAAATTGATCATTTTGAACTCTTTCTATATTATGCTAAGTCATATCCTTTACAGTCACTCGAGAAGTAAACAACCGTTGAAGTTGAGGGATCAAGGAAAAATGTCTCAACACTTTATTCGGTATATTACGCTTATCTGAAGTCCATCTTGACTAGTGGCACACTGGACATGAATCAAATTCTGCATACTGCTGCCAAAAGAGTACACAATCGTTTTTACAAGAATGGATAATATTATAATCAAATCTCAATCCTCGCTTCAATTTTTTCACCTTATAAAAGTTACAAGGCACCACATTATCTTGCGGTAGAATCTCTTTAAATAACTCAAGTAGCATGTCAATGGCCTTTACAGAAATCCGGCATACTGACTTGATATGTAGCAACTTCACTGTGAATGACAACTTACTATGGCGGGTACATCCCTCATACAGTTGTCGTTGTGCATCCTCCCACAGTCTCGCAAAGTTCTCGTTTCGCTCAAAAGATTGTGAAGATGTTCATTCTCCATCTCGAACACCAAACATGCCTGCGCCAATATCATCTAATATCTCAGTGATATCATTTCCATTATCATCACTATCATCCGAAACGACCATATTTGTATCGTCGATATCGATCTCGGCATCAGTTTCCTCCATTTGATTGGAATGACTCCCAAATCTAACTCCTGTAGGAAATGGTTCGCCATGTAGAACCTAATGCGAGTATTTATGATCTATCCCATTAACGAACAAAGAGGACTCCACTACTACCATATTTAAATAACTCAGGTTCTTGCACTTTTTGCATGGACATCTTATAAAATCTCGACTATCAGCACTGTCTTTCGTAAACTCTATGAATACTTTCACCCCCCGTGCATACTCCTTATAGTCTCACCCAAGTCTATCTCTCAATAGCATCCAACTTTTATCCATTATATTTTTGTTACCTGTCTACTGCCTATTAAAAAAAACCTAAATCATTTCATAAACATCATTAGTAATACTGTAATTGATATCTTCATAATACTATTTATTTATTCTGTTTGCACGAATTCCGTTAGAACGTATATTTTTACGTGCAGACGGACATCAATATTCGTTCGAACGTGAAAAGTTCCGTTCGAACGGAAATCGTGTAGACAACATACCAGAACCAATCCTCACCATCAACTAAGTAAGCAATAAATACCCAAATAAACAAATCATGTTCAAAATTAGTTATATAATAAAATTTCAAATATCAAAATAAGTATGCAAAATCTACATAAAATCACTCCAAAATATCAAAATAAATCTCTAATCTTTAAACCCTAATAATTAGAAAACTAACCTCAACTTTTGCACATCCAACTTCAAATCCAATTCAACAACACTGCCAACAATTAAAAATTATAAGATGAGAAAACTATCAACCACTTTTTATGTTGAAAATATACAAAAAAAAATATTGAGAAATGAGATTTACCTATTCCCTCTCAAGAATATCAAGTCTTCCACACTTAAAAATCCTTCTACAATATGCAATCCTTCTCTGCCTCCCTTTTAGTCTCCCTCTCTCTAAAAAATAGCTCAATCTCGAGTAAGAAATGAATTAAAGAGTTGGTGTTTAAATCTGCGAAGTTACGTTTGAATGTAAAATTTATCCGTCCAAATGTCAAAATGTCAAATTGCCGCTAGTTTTCCCGCAAGGAATTTCAACTTTTTGCATTCGAATGGATTATTTCGGTGTTCGGACGCATTATTCTAAGCATATTCTGAGTATTTTCCGTTGGAATGCATGAGAGACCGTTATGATGTATAATAAGTGTTATATTTTATAGAGTTACACTAGTATTATAATACTAATATACTAGATAATATTTAATTATTATTATATATGTATATACTGATATTACTAATACTATTCTAAATAATCTATATTATAAATTGTATAACTTCAATAAGTGATGACACTACAAATTATATATTAAGCAATCTAAGTAACATGTACCTAATTATTATAAATTAAGCACTACATGTAAATAGTATAATACTTATGTTCTAACTAATATATACTAGTATATACAAAATAATTGATATATATGAAATTGAACTACTTGATATATATTTATTATATATAACAATATCATCTTAGTGTTATGTATAGTGTATGTATATTAAGTAATCTAAGTAACATGTACCTAATTATTTTAAACTAAGCACTACATGTAAATAGTATAATACTTATGTTCTAACTAATATATACTAGTATATACAAAGTAATTGATATATATGAAGTTGAAGTACTTGATATATATTTATTATATATAACATTATCATTTTAGTGTTATGTATAGTGCATGTATATTATAAAGACTACTTTTAGTATTTTATTTTTTACTAAGAACTTTATAATATTATTAGTGTCGTATGGTACATAATAATATCGTTATACCTAGCTGAATTGATAGCGGATTGCTTAAACCCCAAACTCTCTTCTTTCCGTTCGAACATATACCCTTCCATCCGAACATATATCCTTGTCGTTCGAACGCTTACAAACTACGTTCAAACGCTCAAACTTGTTCGAACGAGAAATATCTCGTCCGAACGAGTGTCGGGGTATATATGCCCAGCCCTCGCCAAATGCCTCATTTTTGCATCAAACAGTAGATTCCAAAACTCAGTCCCATTCGAACGAGAATCACACTCCACCTTCTCGAAACCATCATCTACAGTGAGATATATAAGGTATGGTCTCTCTAACCCCTCATATTGGTTGAAAATGGGTTATAAACACCCATTTTTGTGTGGGTTGGATTTCAAATTGAATCCAACCCATTTTTCCTTGTTTTTGTAATTTATTTCTTAGTATTCATTGTTTTGGACCTTTAGAAGTGATATTAGGTTGATTTGGTCCGAAAAGATTTGAGTTTTGTAGGAAAAAAGTAATGACTGAGTCAACTCGGCCATTTCTCTTCGCAGGGGTTTCCATTCGGATGGGAATGACCCCCTTCCGAACGAGATGTATGGGATGATCTTGTTTGTTCAAACGGGCATATAATGCGTTCGAATATGTTATTTGTCCATCCGAACGAGTAAGTTCCAAACAGAACAGTTTGATATACATATTGGTTTCATTTAGGTATTTTGGGTTCCATCAAGCCTGTCTAACTTCTTCCATCACTTATTTGTATACAGTATACGAATGGCAGGTAGAAGTCAAAAGCGTGGGAGATATCAGTTGAGCGCTACTAGGCCAGTGATCGCAGATCCAGTTGCCTCCACTCCCGTCTCTCCCGCTGCTCCCAGTGCTCCTGTTCGTAGGTCTGTTCTAGTAGAGCGACCTATCACTTTGGATGACTTCAGAGAGCTGGAGTGGGAGGGATACATCATCCACCAAATCTTCATGGAGCGTGGATGGACTTCGATCTGCACACAGGAGGGGATTGCATTAGGAGATCAACCTAGAGATATTCACCACTACGTACTCATAGTGCGGGGAGTCAGCATCACTTTTTCTCCTCGGATGATTGTAGAGTATTTGGATATCCCGCGCGTGATGGACGCATATCCTCATCCATCCGCAGCAGCAGCGTCTAGATTTGTTAGGGCAGACATGGAGGCTGAATCCTCATCACCCTTCGCTATATGGACTGCCGATGAGTTGGGTATTGGCTCAGACATTGATGATAGCGACCAGGAGTACGTACTTGATGATAGTCTCACAGACGATCAGGTACGTGAGCTACTACGGCATCCGGAGGCTCCTGCATATGATGGTGGGAAGGCCATCAAAGACGTTGACTGCATTCCATTCTTCAGATTGCTGAATCTAATAGTCGGGTACAACATAGACCCGAAAAAAGCACAAGACAGATTTCGGGATGGATCGGACACCACTTCTGGTGCGGATAGCGAGGGGGGACCCGATTGATCTAGCACTGTATATTTTCTCCGCATCAGATAGGAGTCACAATATAGGAGTGGAGGCAGTTTACCATTTGGACTGTTGATATCTGGCCTCCTACTTCAAGCTAGAGTTAAAGAGTGGATTGGTGAGAAAAGAGAACTTCAGATGAGGGCTCTCAACAAGATATCTATCAGTAAGAGCAAGGGGCACCCCTATGTACGTATTCCAGGGTCGACTGATGCTACTACCAGTGCTGTTATCCAGCCTACTCAGAGCTAGCCTGCAGGATTTACACTGGAGCAGTTGGAGGCAATGGTTGAGTGCGTGGTGGAGAAAGTGACGACCGGCATGGTAGCAGAGGCTGAGGACCGCATCATAAGGAGGATAGATGATGTAGAGACACGGATTAAATCTATGTAGGAGGACATAGATTTGATACCGAAGTAGTATGAGTATTTTTATTTTATGTGTTGTATCGAATAATATTATATATATTTTGAAATGTAATTAGTATTTTTATTTTTGGTATTCATAACAATGTTCTTTTTTTTTTTATTTTCGTCTTTTTACTTATTGCTTGTGATATTAAAATAAAGAACATTTTAAAAGTAATTACATAAAATTAATTTTTACATTTATAAATATTTTAAATGTTTCATAAATCATAAAATGTAATATAAACACATTTTTTATATTTTGGAAATGATAAAATAAAATTAATAGAAAACAAATATATATATATATATATACATAAATGAATTGTGATAAAAGAAATTAACCATTTCCAACTTGTTGTCCGTCCGAACAGTATAATTAGGGTTCGGACGGGCTTGCAGTTCCACCACCACATTTTCTTCCAAATATATTCCGTTTGGACAAATATTTCTCCGTTCGAACGTATTTTTACGCTCGTTCGGATGGATTTTTGTCCGTTCAAACGTATTTTGCAACTCGTCCAGTTTTTGGGACGAGTTTTAAAAAATGTCTCTAAAAACTACTTTTAGGGATGAAACTTATTTAGTCCCTAATAAATTTTATTTTTAAATAAATTTCATCCTTAAAAATAAAATTTATTGTAGTGTATGAAGGTTAAGAGTTTAGAGCAATTATAGAATGACATGAACTCAACTACAGATTTTCAATAAAATAATACTTTTTCAAAATTCAAACACATCAACTCAAAATAAAAAGAGAATGCCTTCAAAACTGATGCGGCCTAAAGTCTTGTTTTACACCACTCAATTATCAATAAGAGGCTGACATCTTACTCTCTCATTGCTTTTGAAGATAAGAGCCTATTACACGGAATTAATGCACAATTATAAGTCTAATCTCATTTCCTATACCTTATCTTCCAGTTAGTGCCCACTCTTCTCTTCACCATTGCAATCGCCGTCACCGTTTTGTTTTTTGTCTATAACATCAATAATATATCTCTTAATCAACCAAAAAACCACACCTAAATAGTAGTTGATGTTAAAATGAAATGAGATAAAATTATTCAAGTTAAAATGTTTTATGGAATTTTGAGTAATAATTTAGTAAAAATTAAATAAAAATATTATAAAAGAAAATATTATTTTTATTTTAAGATTCAAAAAGTAATATTATTTTTGCATTTTGTATGGAAGTTTAGAAAGTTGTAATTTGGATTAAAAAAAATCAAAATCTGAAATTAAAAAACATTTGTCGCTACAAGAGATTTGATTTTCAGAGACAAAATCTTTTAGGGACAAATTAAAAGTACTTATTTGGGATAAAATTTAAATTTTGTCTCAAAACATAGATGTGATTTTTCATGCATTCGAGTGAGAAGTATTTGGTCACACTAGACCATCTATGATGAAATATATCATCTTAAAAAAGGAAAACGGTTCAAACGGTTAACCTTTAATTTTGAACAGTATTTTCATGACTGTTCAAATGGTTAAGTATATGGCCGAATAATAATCTTCCTGATAAAGTACTTACAATTTTGCTTGAAAAATTCGAATGTGATATCTAATCATTCGAACTAAAGTTTTGGTAGGAAATTATAAATAAAGGATGTTGCTATATTGTTTGATCACTCCACCACTAGTTCGAACGCATTTTAATTAACGTTCGAATGTTAACATAATTGTTCGAATAAAAATTGTAGCGGCAATATATATATATATATATATATATATATATTAGATAAAAGTAACGTGCACAGCACGTTTATTTAGTTTAATTTCTAACAAAAATTAAAAAATTATTCATAATTAAATGGATGATAAATAATTACATGTTTTCATATATTATAAAAAAAAGTATTAATAAAAATAATAAGATAGTCTCATAAATAAACATAACCTATAGTTCTATAGTTTTATCAAATTTGTTTGAGATAATTTTGATTGAAACTTTAACAAAAGATTCGTTCAAAATATTATATTTTTATAATTCTAAGACGATGATCTAATATTTACGTCATTTTGCACAGCCTCAAAAGAGAGGACATTAAAATACCTATGTTTTTAGTTTTTGAGTTTTTCTGGATCTACATAAACTTGAATCTCCACAATTTTTTTAGTTATGTGATTATTTTTAAGAAATAATATAATTTAAAAAAAATAATAAATTATGTAGTTTATAATTTATATAAAAGAATGTTATATTATAATTTATAACATGAAATTTTAATCTTAAATATGTAAATTTATTAGATCATATATATTTCAATTAAATATCAAACATACATAATATATTAATTATATTTATTGTCTATTATTATCAATTTAATATAATTATAGTTAATTGTATATACCGTATATTTATCATCTCAAAAAGTAAATAAATAATACATTCATTTTAAAATTATAAAATAATTTTTAAAGAATGAAATTATTAATCATATAATAGGAATAAATTTTCATGAATAAAATTAAACTCTCTAACGTATAAATTAACATCTCTAAGTGAGGATTGCATTGTTGTATTGTTATGAATGGTTTATTTATATATATTATTATATATTCTATACTATTATTATGTCATTTTATACTATAATTGTTATTCTATATTTATTTTACATAAAAAAAAGTTTTCAATGAAAAGTTTATCGTTATAGAAAATTGAACTGGTGTAATTAAATTTAATGTCAAGAACATTATTTCGGTGATTAATGGAATTAATGGATTGTATTTAAAATAATATTTCTCATTAAATGTAGTATTTATTTTAACAAAAATGGATGAAATGTGTTAATTTTAATAGAAAAATAAAATTTTCCATTAAAACAAGATTTTCTATTAGATAGCCACTTTATATATATAAAGATACATATTAGAACCCATTTGAATGCCACATTTTTCATTTGAATCATTATTTCTGGAGGAAAATTATAAATAAATCTAACGGAGATGGTTGCAACATAGTTCGATGGCTTAAATAGGCATTCGAATTGTACCGTTTAATTATAGTAATTTATTAAAAATCAAATATGTTAAAAATAAATAATATTTGAGTTCATTAATTATCTTTTCAAATGATAAAAAAATCTGGTTATATGTAGTATTTATCAATATTTATGGTAAATTAAATAGTTATATTCATAAGAATTTTATATAATTAATTAAAAATTAATTATTGAATTCTCTTGTGAATAAGAATTTGCAATTAAAAAATTACAGTCTAAGGAGTGTCATTTTTATATTATCATGAATGGTAAGCAAAATGGTCATACCAAAAAAAAAAAAAAAAAGAAAGTAAAGGGGTCTTATCTCCTAGACGGTAGAAAATTTGCTTTCTACGGCAGAATTGGTGGCAGAGATTGCATACAACGAAGGAGTTAGCCTTTGAATTTGTGTGAGTATGGCAGTTTGATTTTTGAACTGGGCAATTTGTATCGAGCAATACCGTTTGAAATGGTAATATTCCATTTGAATGCGTTATATTTGAATTAATCCTATTCGAATTATTCGAATAGAAAAAAGAAACGTTTGAACAAGTACTTTATCCCGTTCAATTACTGTACTGCCCATTCAAACAAGTGAATTTATAAAACTTCTCATTTTTGTTCGAGCAATTCATTTCGAACTCGTATTGTCACGTTTGAACTGGAATATCATAATTGATTTATAATATTAGTAGACTAGTATTATAGGCCACATAAATGTTATACTAGTATATTAGTATATTGGTAATATTATAGGACATATGCTAGTATTATACACATTCGAGGGATATTAGTATTATAGTAGTAGTAGAAGTTATATAGTATTAGTTACAATACTTATAATATATACTATATAGTATATAGGATATATATGGTATATTAATAGTGTATTCTAAATATATTGTATACTATACTAATAGTAATAGTTATAATATTAGCTAGTAGTTATAATACTGATATTATATACTAGTATCATAGATACTAGTATTGAAATACTATAGTATCATAGCTACTAGTATAATAATACTAGTATTATAAGTTATAGTAGTATAGTATAGTTATATAATAGTAGTAAAAATATTAGCTAGTAGTTGCTATACTACTACTATAAAACTATATATTAGTTTACAATATATAGTATACTATATAATATAGAGTATATATAATATATAATATTATAGTATTTACACTGTATATACCATATGTTTGTAGAGTATATAATATATTTAGAATATATATTAGTATGTTATATATTACTGTACTATATATTTGTATATTTAGAGAAAATAATTAATATGTTAGAATGGAATAGGGTCTGTGTTCGAATGGTCTAGTGCTTTGTTTGAACAGAGAATATACTGTATGATACCATGTCTAAACGTAAATTTTTGTAGATCTTGTTTGGGGGATGATTTGGGGCCAAATCCATGAAATTTACAGCACTTGATCAGTAAGGATGCGGTATACAAATGAAAACATTTCCTCCTTATTTGCCTAAACTTAAGAGAATATACTGGAGAATATTATCATTTTTTGCATTCAAACACCTATCTAAAACATTTGAATGGATAAAGGCTGAATTAAAGCACGCTAAAGTTAGAGGCTATTATGAAAATTTCGTGTTCAAATGAGTATTCATTCGAACAAAGCGTTCTAAAATTGAAAACCTATACCTAGAGTATTCTATTCACTATGGCATTCATCAAAATACAAACAATGGTCCTAGAGTAGTAGAGAGAGAGCGGCAGCTTCCTAGAAAGAGAGTGTGGTAGAGAGAGAGTATATTCTAGCAAGAGAGAGTCATTAGAAGTTTGTTTGTGTGGGCATATAGTGAAGGAGAATTTGAGGTTTGTATTTTTTTTCAAATTTATTTATGTATTTCGAATAATAGTGAAATTTGGAGATATGATTTATTATTTATGTCATAAAGAATTATCTTTTCATATATAGGTATTGGTGATTTGTGGAGATTTATTGGATTGCAGGTAAGGTTTCTAAACATTTGTGAATGAATAATATGTTGATGATTTGGGAAGCATTTCAAATTCTAGTATCATTTGATAATGTTTGAAGTAATGTTAGTGTTTTTAGTATGTTAGGGTGATATGGGGATGAATAATTTGCTATTTGTAAAAATAATTAGTGTAATGAATTTGGATATAGATGTATTTATATATATTGTGTGATTTGTGAAAATAATTAGAGTAATGTATTTGAGGATCAAACTATTTCAGATTTTAGTGTTATTTGTAAAAATTTGGACCGATTATAAAGTTATTATGGAATATTTTAGTAAGAAAGTTTGAAAGTGTGATTTGTGAATTAATTAGTGTAATATTGTTAGTGTTGTTAGTATGTTATTGTGATTTGGGGATAAATAATATGGTAATTTGTGAAAATAATTAGAGGAATGTATTTGGTATTGATGTGTGTGTGTAAATATATTTATATATATATATATATATAATATGTATATATATTATTGTGGAAATAGATTAGTATGTTAGTGTGAAATGTGTTAGTATAGTGTGATTTGTAAAATACCCAAAGTAAAATATTATGATTAATTTGCATAAAAATATCCTAATTAAAATATAAACCAACTACCCAATTATCTATTAATTTTGAACCCAAATAATATGAATTAGTAACGTTATACTAGTCCTCGTTGAATATTAACATATATGTATTTCTGGTTTAAATTTTAATATAGATTTTCCTTTAGGAGGAATAAGAAAGTCCTACTGACTAAATCACATATAAATAGTAATGGTGTTTGGCCAATCCTAAAGTAGAAACAAATTATGTAAGTTGAAATTTTTTATTTGTATTGTCTAATAATATTTTTGTTATTTAAACTACTTCTTATGTTTTTTATAGAATAATATTTCATTTAAGGAAACTGTTGTAGATCCATGTAATGAATCATTTGTCAATGATGCTCAAATCTTCTCTCAAGTTCTTGGACCACATTTTAGATATTTAATGGGTTTATGATATTGTGTGAAACCTTTCTAAAGACCATCCTCCTCTTATCAACTTATATCGAATAACAACTCTCAAGAATTAGAGGAGGCAAGCCTCGAGCTAGAACACTTGAGGTTAAAGGTAAGAGAGTTCCATATGTAATTAGATTAGGTAGTGGATTTAAGGTGAGATTGGAACAAAACATGCAGAAGAAACTAGAGATTCAATTCCAAAAGAATGTTCAAACAGTAGCAATCAATAGAATCTCAAAACTCTATGCCCTTACAACCTTGAAACCTTTCTTTGACTTGTCTTTTTATTATTCTAACAGTCACATTTGAACAAATGTAATGTTTTAGTTACATTATTTAATATTAGTTTCATATTCTGCATTAAGATCAGTTCTGTATCATAAGCACCATTGGAATAGAAAATACCTAATTTGAACAGTAAATTATAATTTATTAACTTATGAACGCATATTAGCTTTTGTTCGAACTAGCAACCAATGTCATTCAAATGACTTGAGAACAAGGTTATAAATATCGTTCCGTTCCGGTTGGAATTGTCGAAAAATTCCATTCCGGAACAGTGGCCAAAACGGTGGAAGCTTATATTCCATTCTGGGCTGAATTTCGGTCCATTTCGGCTGGATTCCAACCATTCTGGCCAATTCCGTCCGAATTTCGGATAAACATATTTTTCTTGTTTTTTTTTTAATTTATATTTTTGAACTGCAGAATTATTTTAATATTTTTTTCTTAATTTATTTTTTGTTTTTTGAATCTTTTATCATTTATTTAGTTGTTTATTGTTATTAATTCCGGCATTTATTCATATAATATTTATCCCGAAACGGTACTGATACAGGAATTTTTTGTTCCAGTGCCTAAACCAGAATGATCACCGAATAGGAATTCATAACTTTGCTTGAGAACAATCAATTTTGTTTGAATATAGAAATTCTCCATTTACAAACATCTATTATTATTCAAATGAAGTATGATGCGTTCGATTTACATCATTGAACAACCTTCAAATAGATGTTTTCTGTTCGAACATATATGAATCGTGTTCATTCAGATTAATTCTATTTGAAAAAAATAAACTACTCAAAAACTCTGTCTATTCGAATAAGATCAAATAAATTTGTCCATTCGAATCAAGTTTCGATAGTGTTTGAACACATACCCGGTAGTTCAAATAGACAATGTTTCATTCAAATGGTTTTTTGGGATGAAAACGTTTTGTCCCAAAAAGAAATCTTCGTTCAAATGCAATCGGCTGATTTCGACCGATTTCTTCCCTAAAAGTATTCTTTAGGACGAAAATCAAATTTTGTCCCAAAAAAACTTTTAGAGACAGGCCTTTTGGACAAATTAGAGAAAACATTTTCATCTCTAATAACTCTTAGGATGAAATTTGAGTTTTTTTTTTTATTATTATTATTTGGATGTTCAAATGTGACTAGATGAGATAAGATCATGTTACAATTCAAAAGAGACCTTAATGTTTGTAGCTCTCAATTTTAATGGAAGTTCTCTATCTTAAAAAAAGACTAAAAGTTTTTACCACTTCTCAACATCGCATTCTTTGATATAAGAAACCTAACCGAAACCCACCTTTGAAGCATTATACTTGTCAAGCCATACAAATAAGAGCTTAGAATTTTAGTAATGAAGTGAATCTCATTCTTCCATCCATTTCATTCTCAAACATAACAAGATGAGATATGTGTAGAAGCAAATATTTCTTAATGCATTTATTTTTTAATCATGATATTTGGTTTGTGGGTACTTGGAGACTTTTTTTTTTTAATTTATAAAAGGAAGACCTTCTAATTGCATTAAAAAATTGTTACATAGAGTTGTCAATCCATACTATGTACAAAATTTGGGCATATGCTCGACCACGTATGTAATAACTCGAATTTGTTTCTTGTCCTTTTTAATTTACATGCTTAGCCTGATTATAATTCCTTTAGAATTATTTTGGTGAACCTTTAAAACTTTTTAGAAATATATTTATTATTTATTCTCGACATTTTCTTATGAGGAACATTGATAAGTTAGGCTCAAAATGGTGAAAGAATGCAAATAGAGAAATTTAGTGCAAACCAAGGCAATTGAGTAATTTTCGATGGAGTTGACATCTCTCGGTAATATAAGCATAACTTTCTCGTTTGATTTCGGATTTGAATGATTCAATATGTTATGAAAATCCAAGGGAAGTATCTACAACTTTTATTTTTTAAGTTTTTAAATATGTGGGATTAATCGAAGACTAAATTGGGCGTGAAATTGACACGTCTAAAAATAAATCCAAACAGCCTAATTTCACTTTGTTTTCATTTGTATGTATAGTACCTTAAGGATAAGGACGTGACTTAAATGACATGTATGCTTCTAGAAAATCAAATAAAGAAAGTCAATGATAGAAAGTTTTAGTTACACAAACAATGTATTTTTGAAAGAATATTCCTAGACAATTCGGATTGGATAATCTCGGACAATTTCAATGTATTTTAGTACTTTGAGCATAACTTTCTCATATGATTTTCGAATAAGGTGATTCAAAATTCTATAAAATAAAAAGAGGTGGATATATAACTTTTATGTTTTGAGTTTTAAGAAATACGGATTGGATCGAGAAGTAAATTGAGGATGAAGTGGATGGGTATGGAAATGACTTAAGTGGAATCTGAGTTAAGCTCTAATCACCACTTTTTCCTAAGGACGAAACTTTGGGATATTCCCTCAATCATCACATGATTTTGACATGTAAGGGGACAAGTGGCGTGTAGGTGAAATTCATTTAGAAGGATTTGGTTAAGCAAACCATGGAAGAAACCCAATTGGATGAAAAGTAGTGTGATGCCCCCAATTTACGTTCGTAATTCAAAGCAAACTGAAGTGTCAGGATAAGTATCGCTAGGCTACTCACTCCCGTATTTATCAAAATTGCAGTGGAAGAGTTCTAAATAAAAATTTTCTAATGACCTTATGGTGAACTAAAATCACAATATCCATCTCATCCATTCTTATAATAACATGGTATCATTACATACATAACCCAGTTAGTTTTGTCAGTCATGTATATAATTTATTCTCAAAACCTAGACTAACTTTATGGTCATCCAGGCTCCTCTAAGCTCCTTAAGTCATCGGCATTCCCTTATCTCAGTCATCAATCCTGCTACATAATTTTATATTTTCAAAAATAAAAATATATAAGATTGAGATTTCTTTGGAAATCTCAATAAGTATACATGTAACTTAATAAAAGCATAGACATCATAAAATAATCATAAACAAGCCAAACAGCCAGAGTATGCATTTATGGCTTACTTCATGTGGCTCATGCATGACTTAGACTTTGTATCATGTATTAACTTTTCATTCTTATTTTAAAATTCTTATTCTTATAAATCTTTACTTATATATACTATTATTACCTGTTGTTGGGCTGTGCCATTATTATTACTCGTGGTCGAGCCATGCTACTATTATTACCCATGATCGGGTCATGTCATATCCTTTCTTATTTCTTTAATGCTTAACATGAATTATGACGACACTTACTTGACGACATATAACATAGACTTTTCTTAAAACAGACGTTATGTCTTAGGATGACACATGTATGTGACAAAATGCAATATATACATAACTTAGGCTTATAACATGCATGTTTCATGTATTCATAGTTCATGTGACATATAAAAACATATCCCAAGAATATACATCACATGCACTTATGTCACATAAACTTGTAACGTCAAAACTTAACAAAGAATACTACTATGGTAAACTTGGTTCTGCCATTTAAATCTCAATTTTATCCTTTGTTGATTTTTTATATCTCTAAACTCAAAACATAAAAGTTGTAGTTATTTCTCTTAAATTTCCATATCCTCTTGAATTATTCAAATTCGATATCAAATGAACAAGTTATGTCTGATTTACCAAAAGGTGTCAAATTTGCCAATAATAATCCTATTAGAAATTCACTAGAGATGTTTCTTCATTCTTTTCCATAGAAAAATCTCATGTTTTTACATAATTCTCTTCATATAATATCATAGAATATATTTCTAAAGTCTCATAATTTTCCTAACATTTTTCCATAACAAAAACCACTCCAAAATTCAATATGTTTCAATTTAACACATAAACAAAGATTAAACTCAAATAAATATCAAACATAATCCAATCACCAAGCCACCTATTCTATGCCAAGATTAAGTTAATATATGCACTTAAAAAATTTTCGAAAGCTAAATTGGATGTCTATGGTTGGTCTTGCACAACTTCTTCTTCAATGCTTTCAATTAGCTCTCTTTTGGCACTTAGGAGATGTGAGTGGGTTTTTGTGTGTTTCTCTTGAGTATTTCTCACTATGGCCGACTGATATCTCTTATAGGAAAATAAGAGAAGCCTATGAATCTATTTATAGGCATAAGAGATGTGGGATGCAAGGAGAAAAAGTTTAGGCATTTTAGCAACTCCATTTGGCTGCATAGGTGAGATGTCCCCTACACTTGTGGTCTCATGATCACCCCTAATCCTATGAGAATTTGCTGATATTTTAATCCCATGATTGAGATTAATCCACCTATAAAATGATCTTGACTAAGGGCTCAAAGCGTTCCAACATATAGGGGTAAAGACAAGATAACATCATAGGAAGTATTCCAATGGGTGTATCTGGCCACTTGGCCTCTCCTGGGGGTCAGTCACGTTCCAGCCCAAATAAGTCCTAGATAAAATTAGATTCTTCAAAAACTCAAAACATGAAAGTTTAATATAATCCTATTAAGGTTCTATATGATTTTGAATCACTTCATTACGAAATCAGATGAGAGAGATATGATTATTTCACCGAAACACGTCAAAACTTACCCAAGAACACCCAATCTGAGTTCTTCATTTGTTTTCCTTTGTTTTCTTGCCCACCAAAACTTCTAGATGAATTCTTATCAAGACCTTAGAAAAATTCATAACCAATCACAACTTTTATCACATGACCAAACATAAGACAACTCATCTAAGTTGGTTACCAGTTGGCTCCCATTCCTATCCGTCCATTTCACACCAGATTTAGTCCTCGATCCATTCCTTATCTTTAAAAACCCAAAACATGAAAGTTCTATATATGCCTCTTAAGGTTCTATAAGAATTAGAATCACATCGTTCTGACCTTATATGAAAGAGTTATGATTATTACACAAAAACCCGACTAATCAGCTCGAGAACTCGTTTTGGCACACCAAGTGTTTGATGTTTTGTTCTATCACTTCCCTTTGAATTTCTCTAGTTGACACCTTGCTAAAATTCTCAAAGGTCAATCCAAAATTTTTCTTCGAATGCATCTAAGTCTCAAGTCCTATTTTCATGGAAAAAATATCCTTCCAATAAATCCCTTTAAAATATTCTCAAGTAAATGTTTTATCTTAAAAAATTTGGGTTATTACAAGTAGGCTAGGAACCGGTTTTGAGAAACAAGCACCGACTTTGCCTTAGCCATATCTTGGGATTATCTTCCGAGGCACCCAAGTGTTCCCATAGGAAGTAAAACAAGTGGCATGGAAGGGTAATCCCTCTAGAAGGTGTCGGATGACACTAAGAAAAGATGGAAGGCCGAAGCACGCATGTGAGGTATTTTAAGGATATTCTTCATGTAATAGGATTAAGCCAAATCTAATGTTTTTGATAATCAATTAGGTGGCTTGAGGATAACCCTTAGATAAAATCTTGTCATCTAAGCCTAAGCCTAGAGGAGATGATTAGCCTAAACAAAGATGGACACTTGTACACGACAAGGGGGAGGAAATCGAAGACCTCATGCTCTTCTTCTCCCTTTTGCTATATATATATATATATATATATATGGCCGAAAACCCTTGAAAAAGAGGCTTCTTCACTTGTTCCTCTACTAGAACACATGGCCACTCTGTCGGCGCCCCAGCTTGCGCTTGGGATCGTACGCAACCTGTGACGTCGGAGATGAGCATCACAGGGAAGTTTACCCCTCGTCTTATCGTGTACTGGATTTTTTTTTATTTATTAATGTCGCAGCGGATAAAGGTCAAACCTTTTCTAAGCATCTATCACATGGCTTAATACAATAACATCCCAAAATATTACATTATCATTAATATAAACATAAGGACTCTTCATAAGTGTTTATTCTTTCAAAATAACGGAAGACCAAAATACATGCAAATAAATACAAAAGCTGCATAGAGGATCCCCAGCTACCACTTCCTAATCCAATGGTTCCTTCTTAATCTTCTTGAAGTTTGGGCCGTAACGGAGGTGATCCAAATCCAAGGTCGGTCCCACTTTACAATTTATCCCGGAGGATGACTCGTAAAGGCGACCCATGTGGAGGGAATCGTCTATGCCAATAACTATACAACACTCAGTAGGGTGTATATTACCCCAGACATACGCAGCTAGGGGTAGTGACTCTGCCGTCCAACAGCTCAGGTAATCAAGAGTCACTAGCTCGGAGGTGACGGACTCAGTCGAGCCCGTGGGGGTCTGAGGCACCGTCCCTGGGGTCGTACTCTTCATGGTCATCATTACCTGCAACTACTTCTATCATCCCAAAAAGTGATAGTGGAGAGATAAACAGGGATGAGATTTCGGGAGAAATCTCAGTAAGCACATTTATATCATAACAAAAACAATTTAAGCATACAGATAAATGAATGGCAAACAATCAGTCATACTTTGTGTATTATGGGACTCATGACTTTATGGTATGCACATGCTCATGCTCATGCCATGTCTTTTCAATTTCCCCTTTTCATTTCGTTTTCTCTTTACATGCTTGCTTATAATCTCAGAAAAACAAAACATTTCGGTATCCTTTCAAATTTCATCTTTTCGCAAATACTTTTCATTTCTTTCTTATCTTAGGTGCTATTTATTATATCATATATGGCCCGAAGGCCCATCTTTTGTCATAACCTCTGTTGGACACCTCACGGCTTCCCTGCGCACCGTGTGTTCCAGCTAGTTACAGTAGCACCTGGCGACCGTATCAAACTTAAGTAGCTACGTTTCGCGCCCTTTCGCGCTCTTCATCACTTGGCGATTGATCACTCACCGAGTGACTACAAACTTTTCTATATCGGTGAGGCCGAAGCCAACACCGTCCTGTATGCACCTACTAGCTTTAAGTGTGACCACGCTTCGGACATCCCTTTGGGGCCATACATGGTCTGCCGACGGTTCTTTGTCGACCCAGGAGTTTTCACTCGACTTTAATCACTCTTGAATGAACATGGAGTTTCACTGGGACACTACCCCGTCCCATCCTTTGAGGTTTTTATAAAACTTTAATTAATTTATTTTCTTTTAAAAACACGTTTAAAACATGATTTTCGTACTGTATGCATGAGACGTGAAACTCATGTCACGGAACATATACAATAGGTGACGAACATCACGCTTATTCTACGTTAACCTCTTTAAAATTTTTTGCACCTCATAATTTCAATCATTTCCTTCCCAAAATTACTTAATGGGCCTCTACTACACTTAGGGGTGCTCGGCCCCTTCCCACTAGGGTTGGGCCGAGACCTTCCCTTTGTATTTTCCTAACTTTTTGTCTCCTAATAATCTTTTCCAAGCACTCCATTTCAACTCCAACCACTTAAATGTATTTTCCTAACCCTAAAAACAAGGCTTGGCCAAAACTCTATGTCTTTTAATTTATTATTTTATTCACTTTTTCTTCCAAGATAACTCACCCAATGATTTAGGTGAAAACCACCAATCATGCTAGTGCAATCATTTTATTTATATGCATCTAATGTCTTTAAATATTTAAGCATATCATCATAACATAGCACAATAATCAAATCAATAATATCCACCCAAAGAAGTCCTTAAATCCGAAGTATATGCATGCAAAACCCAACATTTTCATCTCCAAGTCAAAATCTAGCAAACATATTTTCACCTTTACTCAACTTGTTGATCATACCATATTCTTCTTTCATATCAAATATTCAATTTCTCCACATGAAATCATCTTTAATCTTAACAAGGTATTTAAACTTAGACATGGATTTTTACTACTAAATAAATAACACTAAAGGCATCATCCAACATTATGCTAGTAAACCTTTAATCATGCATGCATTTCCTTCATTCCACCTCATGTTAAGAAACTAACTAAGCCATATATCATTTCAACTTCTCAACTTAGGAAAAATACCATAACTTCAACGTGAATTCTTACTAAACTAAACATGGCAAGTTTTCCCTCTAAAGGTTTCATTTTCCACATATATACATAAAGAATCAAACAAAACAACTAAATTCATTCAAAGGTATACTAAGATTGCTAAAGGTAGGATAAGAATGCACTTACCTCTTCAAAAGCAACTCCTCCTCAAAATATTTGTTCTAGTTCTTTTCTTCTAAGGATATGGTGATGTTTAAAGGCTAGAAGAAAGTAAAACAAATGAGAGTTGAGGGAGAAGTGGGGTTGGCTGAGAGGTAGGGAGAAACAAAGCTTGTGTGTGTTTGTGAGATAGCTAAGTGAGGGGTGGTCTCCTCAAGGGTATTTGGCCAAGCTCTTTTCTCTAGGGGTCAATGACACTTCACCATACCTTGATTTGAAAGACATAAGACTAGGCAAGGGTGGTTGCATGGAAAAAGAAAACAAATGATGAGAAATGGGAGAAATGAGAAACTGGATTCCCTTGCCTCCCCAAGTGTCCACCGAAACCTCCTCCCCCTCCTTGCTTCATTTTCTTGTCATTTCATCCTATCACACACTCATCTAACCCTTCTCATGTCAATCTACAAGATTCTATGGCCATGCTTTTGGGAAAAAGAACTTGCATGGTCCGGCCGCCTTGAAGCTAGTGGTCATCCGAAACTCTCCCCCCCTCCATTCCTAGTTTCCTTCCATTTCAAGCAATCTCCAATCATTTCCTTACACCACCATACCTCTTACACACCTTACATCGTGTACTTCATCTTCTTACACAAGTCTAAATTATTCTTTTCACTAGATTTGTAAGTACTTCTAGGAAAACTCCAAAGGATGCACACGGCAACATCACCCGAATCCCTCCTTGCTTTTTCTTCTTCCTTTTCCTTTCCTCTTCCTCATGACACCTCTCTTCACTTGTAAATCACCTTGTCACTTCTCTCTTACATGATCCTATGGTGATCATTAGCTTAGATTGGAGAGAATGGCATGGGAAAAACCCCTAAAGGGTTTTGGCAATTAGCCTAACCGAATGCCCTCCTCATCTCTTCTCTTCCACTTTCCACTCCAATCCACAAGTGTCACTCCACTAAGCATGACATGTACTAGATAAAATAAAATAGGCCATACCTTAGTATTTTCCAAAAATATTCTAATGATAGGAAAATCTTATCACAAGATTTTACACTCAACCTTACCATCCACCCACTAGTCAACTCCTACCTAACAGTAATGTTTCATTTTCACCTACTAATCTTAGTTGACTCACTAGGATTTCTATGAGTGACAAGTGTCCCATGTGTGGGCTTGGTGGGTCATGGATCAATCTCATGGGCTTGTGGGCTTGCTATTCCTTCCTAGGCCCAATAACTTATTCCAACTTTCAAGGTCCTAATCTTAAGCCCATGCCCTTTTTCCTTACCTTTCCATATAATTAATCTAATTAATTAATTAACCACTTAATCAAAATAAATATTCAATTAAATAATACGAATTGAAAGTCTCGGGTCGTCACACACTCTATCCTAGAAACACTCCAACCCTTGTTAAATCCACCACTTTCTCCCAAACCATTCAAAAAGGACATTTTAAATACATTGAGGTGAAAAGTTGTCAAAGTTTGATCATTTTCAATTTGGAGCTTTGAATAAATTTTTAAGTACACTATACCTTCACATATTCATAGGATTTTATTTGTATAGATTTAGAATTAATATGTTGATGGTTATTTCATTCGATTGCTCAATATGCTTATAGAAAATATTATGTGGTGCTAAGCGGATTTATAGGAAAAATAGTGCGATGAAAGATGGAAGGATAATTTAAGGAGCATGATCTTATTCTAGAAATGTGTGGATTGAGGCTTAGATGATGATATGTGAGATTAAATGAAGAAAAAAGCCAATTTGAGGGTCTAGGAGGCCTCGGCCTTGATGGAATCTTTTAAGATGTTTTTAGTTTATTTTCCTAAATTCATGATGTGAGGATTAATTTAAAATTAGCAAGTGATTGAGGAAAAAATTATATCATTGAATCTATTAAAGAATAGCGGTGGTGGATTAATTATTTGTTAAAGGAATAGTGGAAGAAATGGTCTACTAATTGAAAAATGTTTTTCAGTATTGAGTTGGTTTGAATGAGGGTTGAAGTCTCCGAGATAATTTAAGTGGAGAATAGTGTGATAAATAAATGGAAATACTCTAAGAAGTAACAATTTATGTTAGAATACTATGGATGGAAGTTAAGGGAATTGATAGGTAGATTGTATTAGTGAAAGGAGAGGAATTTTGAGACTTGCAAGGGTTTCCAAAGATTTCCTAGAGTATTATTAGTTTATTTTTAGACTATTATTAAAGAGATTAGATTAAGTTAGTAAGTGTTTGAGAAAATTTTATGGATCAGTGCTTTCAAGGATTAGTGGAAGATTCAAGATTTATCTAATAACGGATTGATATTTTGGATAAAGAAAAGGATTGATGAAAAAATAGATATATTAAGTAAGGGTGATTTTCGGCTAAGGCTTTATGGATTTATATGGTGAAGTTTTAATATATGTTAAGAGTAAGCTAAGATTGATTAAAAAGAAAGGAATTTCTAGAAAACCCTATGGGTTTTGGTTTATGCTTATTGTTTATAAGATTCGATTGGTTTTACGTTTCTTTTAAATGAATCAATCATGTTTTATTTGATATACGACATATGATGTGAATTATTCATGCTATGCATTGATTAAGTATGTCTCATATAACATATGATCCATGTAAGTACAAAGCATGCATGCAAAGAGTCCAAGAGTACATGCATGTCCCATTACGTCACTAATTTTTACGTCAAAGGACATAGAAAGTTTTACGTCAAGGGGACATGGCATGCATTTTTAAGAAAAATAAGAAAATTCATAAGAATAAGAAATGAACAACTATGAATAAGATAATTTAAAAAGTCATGTCATGATTGGAATAGTGATACGTAACACATGTATGACCGACGTGCCAACGGGGATGACGATACGTAACACCTGTCGTATGATAAGAATTCGTGTCATGATGGGGATGACGATACGTAATGCCTGCTGTGATAAGAATGTTTACGTCATCACGGGAACGACGATACGTAATGCCCATATGAATGACGCGAACCATGATAAGTATTTCTGTACAAAGGGGACGATGATATGTAACACCCGTATGACTGATATGAGGCTTGTCACGACGAGGACGGCGATACATAATGTTTGGACGACTGATGAGAATAAGAACCCGATAGGGACGACGATATGTAATGCTTGTCAAGGTTCATAAATAAAAATAAGACTTAAATGATACGAATAAGATAAGACTTTTAAGATAAATATGTAATAAAAGGTTTTGTATCCATGTTCATATAAATTTCTCATGAAAATATGCAAGTCTATGTGAGAAAGGTATATAAGTCATGCATAAGTTATTCATGAATCATGTACTGTGTTAATAATTCATGATATCTGTTATCTCATATTATTAACATGTACCGTTACTGCCTCTGTTACGTTATTTGTGTACTTACTGAGATTTTTTGAAAATCTCACTCTTTTGTTTTTATTTATCATTCTTTACGGAATGATGAACTTTATTGCAGGAGTAGATTATTCATTACGAGACTGATGTCATGAGAGGTTAAGAGGTACTCTAAGGGTCGTACAGAATACTTATCGGTTAGTTAAGTAAACAATTATTGATGACAAGACTGTATAGAAGGTGTAAAAGTATTCTCTAAGGATAACAGAGGACAGTGAATATCTGATCTGGAAATATTAGATATTGATGCTTATTAAGGAAAAGTTTGGTACAATATGCTTAATGTTTTTTAAGGATATGAGTTTTACTATAACATACTATGTGATATTCGTAAAGAATTAGAGGTCTTTGCTAAAACTTGGAATTTGACCATATTCTGCTGTAATATTTTCAGCGCACTGCTAGTAAGCTAGGTGCATACTCATACTTTTTAACGTGGAATAAAAGATTTGTACCCTAATATCACAAGTCATAATTCTTCAATTTACGTTAAAATCCCGTACGTAAATTGGGGACGTCACAATGTAGATACCTCTTGCACATGCATGCAAACCTTGCTAGTCTATGAGCTGCAAAGTTACCCCATCATTCTATGTGAGTGATGGTGCAATTTCTAAAACGAGACATAAGAAGCTATGTTTCCTTGATGGTATTCCCCATCGAGAGCATGAATCCACTGTCTCACCCACGTAGTTTACCATCAGAAGTTAATCACTTTCTAAGATAAGGTTGTCTATACCCATTGGTAAACATAGTTGAAGCCCACGTCACATTGCCACCAGTTCAATTTTGTCAGATCATTTACAGCCATTTCTTTCATATTGACTGGCTAACAGGACAGTTTCCAAATGGTCTTTGAGTTTGATGCCTACTCCTGCCTAGTGTTGGTTCAAAAAAATTGTGCCGTTGACGTTTAGCTTTAGGTAACCTAAGGGAGGTTTACACCAACTTATGGGCAGCTTCATATCTACCTTTGGCCTGCCACTTGCGCTTTGATATGTTGAAAGTTATGACCATGCATGGTTAGCCACTTGAAAAGGGGACTCACATTTTGCTTTATGCATCTGTTTATTCCTCCTATGCCAAAAGCTCCAAGTTGTCGTTACAAAGAGCTGCAAGTCTTCCTTTATACCCTTGGCATCAACTCTGGACAGGACCTCCTTAAAACAACAGCCATTCTCGAGCTCACCTAGGTTCTTTAGGTGAGGCAAGCATTGCCACACATCCTGCAATTGGGGCTAGCTGACAAGAGCATGGTATGCATCCTCTGGATAGAGATTGTAGAGCTATGCTTCGAAGAGGTGTTTCTTGGGGAAGTATTTAGCCCTGTACACATGGTGTAACAATGAGTCTTCTGCATTCACGATGCGCCAACTCTATTTTGCAAGTAGTGCTAGATTGAAATCCTGGAAGTTCTTAAAGCCTAGGCCCCCATTGCCTTCAGTAAGCACATACGTTCCAGCTAATCCAATGAACCCTCATTTCCTCACCTTTTTGTCTCCACCAAAAATGCGCCATGAATTGTTCTAATTCTTTGCACAAGGAACTCAGAATCTAAAAGCAACTCATTAAAAAACTAAAACCTATAATCTGATTTAGAAAATTTATAATCTGCATAAGTTTAATCTAAGGTGCGTAAGTTTAATCTTGTTTCTGATGTGAAGCACTGAGAGATTAAACAAATCTCATCGTTATTGTCTATTTGTAAGGCATGAAAAGGATATGTGTCATTGTTTTATTAGCGGGTGTAAAACATAACTTTATAGAGCATCCTCTTTAAAGGGAGACTCAAATCAAAACTAATATAAATATTTTAAAAAATATTGTTTTATTTCACAATTATAGAATAATTGTAAAAGAGTTGTTTTATGATTTTGAAGAGTATAATAGATAACTTGGGCTTGCTAGCAAAGGCCCAATGGCGAAGTCAAAAATTTCTTTTAGAGGGATCAAGAAAAATTAAAATAAAATATATAAAATATTTTTGTTCTATTTCTATATAAATTTTTATGCGGTATAGAGCAATCTAATAGTAAGATCTACAAAAAAAAAAAAAAAATATTTAATACAACTTATGTATTAAAAATATGATATGTCAAGAACATGTCATTATAATAAAAATGCATTAAAAATCATCAAACTTTATTTTATTTTTATTTATAATAAAAAATATCATCATGTTATTATATCATTTTATTTTATATGATATGTATTTTATTTTTAAATTAAATTAAATTTTATGGAAGGGGGCTAAGAAAATTTTTAGAGAAGGGACTAACACAAAATAAAATTAATATTATCTTACTAGATCATAAAAAATTAATATATTTTATTTTATTTTATTTTATAAAAAAAATATCTTATTTTTTCTCAATTTTATTTTTTTTTTGGAAAGGGGTGGGCTCGGATGGTGGCTACGCCACTGCAAGGGCCTGCTCCCCTACCCTAGGCTAATAGGCGGTCAATTTGCACACTTTAGTGGCCAGAAAAGCAATTACCTAATACACAATAATAATGAAAAATTCTAGGTATATTCCTTATTCAAGATTCCCTAGACATGAATTATTGAAATGAGCCTTTTCATTTACGTCTCGTTTCATCTAAATGAAACAAACAGCTCATTTCATCCCAACTACATCCCCTCCCTCTCCCAAATTCTCCAACATGAATTAGGTCTCTCTCTCTCTCTCTCTCTAACACATCTTCTTGTGCAACTTTACTTTCCTTCCACACAAACTTACCACACTCAACGCTAGTTAGTGCAGAGACAAGAGACGAAGACAAAAATTTCTCATTTTGGTTTCTAGCTATGGCTTTTTGGACTCTTTTGCCAAGGACTTCTGCCACAGACACCGCTACAATACGACTGAGTTTTTATTCTTGGGTACAATTGGTGGCCCAACTAAAGTGTACCTCAGTTTGATGCTCCTTGGATTCTTTAGAAACTAAAGTCTCAGATATGAGTATTTATGGAAATCATTCATTTCAATTTCTTTTTTTTGTTATTTTGTTGGAAAATGTTTGTCTGGACTTAATATTTTGTTGTTTGGTGATGAATTTGTCTTTTTCTGATTGACGGCTTGAACAAATTTTCACTTAGTTCGAAGGGGTTGGTGGTTCGGAGGGTATGTTCGAATGATGAAGTATTGATGCGGTTTTCTTGCAAGTGGTTGTTCATTTATTCGTAAGTTTGTTTACTAAGTAGGCTTTGATCTTGTGAGTTCGGTATGAAGTTGTAAACTAACAACTTCATCTTTTATGGACTACCAATTTATTGTTTTCCCAAAATAGTTGTATCTTTTAAAATTTACTTGAACTGTTGTTCACTTGTGAAAAGATGAAAGTTGAATAAAATTATATTAGAAAATTATTTTTTAACGTTATTGTTATTTTAGGATTTAAAATGTTGAATTGAAATTTAAGAAATTAAATTATTTATTATATTTATGTGAAAATTTGATGAATTTGTAATAATAAAATAAGATTAGATAAAATAAGTTGACATAATTTCTCATTCTAAACGAGGCATAATTGGAATGTCTTTATTGCAATCACATTCATTGTCTTCCTTGGTTGATCGTTGTTTGTAGACTACTCCAAAATGCTTATGTGGGTGATAGCATGTCTGAAAGTTGCAAACACCCCAAAAAATTCAAGACAACATTTTTTTACGTCTGAAATACAATAAAGAGGTTATTACTAATACTTTGTTGGTTTTTCTTTTAATTTCTTATATCCTATAATAATTTATGAACTTGTTTTAGGTACCGGGAAACCACACAACAACTGCTTTTTATGGGCAGATCTTGAAGAATACAATGAAAACCCAATTTTTAAGGAAAGAGATCACTAGTAGAGAGATGGATAATTCCAGCAAGAGAGGAAAAACTCCAAAAGAGAGGAAAAACTCCGGCATGCAAAAGAAGAGATCCATAAAAGAAAGGAAGACATCCAAAAGAGAGTGATGGTTATTCTTAACCATCGAGAAGAGCTTGAAAGTCTAGTTAAAGAAATTAGTTGCGCATGAATGCTACTTTGCGTGTATTGGCGTATTTCAATTTTAATCTCATTTTAGTTGCTAGGATCGAGGTCAAATGATGATTAATTTTTTAATATTGCGTAGGTAGTTAGCTCCTTTGTCAAGTTTGTAACATTGTAGTTAGACTGGTCACTTGTAAAGTTGTTGAAAGTGTTGTAAGTATTATAAGTGTCTAAAATTACTTTATGTGCTACATTGTACCAGACTTGTAATATGACGATAAATAATTGGATTTTTCAAGAAATTTTCATCTTTTGTGGTTTTATTTATATAGCAGTGTATTGTCCAACAACCATACTTCATAAGCAAATCCTTTGTGCGTGGCCTTGCGTGAAAATTGAAAAATGCGTACTTAAATGTATAATGCCATGATAAGATCATCTTCTATATATAGTTAAATGCTTAGGATAATGATATTAGAAGGATAAAATCAGCTTCTATTATGATCGGGGATGTTACATTTAGTTTCTGATTTGACTAGTTTTCAAACAAACTGCTTATGCTTCAAATTGGAGCCTTCAATTAATCCAGACATAGCAAAAACTGCACTTTATTCAATAAAATGGTTCCAAATTCAAAAACTACCAATGGTAAAAAGTGAACTTCATTCATTAAAAACTCGAAACAACATAGATTAGCAACTTTGAGAATACATCATAAAAAATAAAAACCCACACAAAGTAGTAATTCTGGAAATCCATCATAAAAATCTCAACATACAAAAGAATACAATGGATAAACTAATTTGAGATATATTATCAAAAACTCAAAATTCAAAATATCCATTCAAAATTAATTCATCACCTGAGCAAATTGGTCATGATGTTGAGGATCCATCTATATCATCTCATCTATCTGTAAAAACCACAACTTAAAGTCAACCAAAAATCTAAAACTCGAAATACTTTTAAAAAACGTGTACTTACATAAAAACCGAATACCTCTGAAATTACACTTTTTTGTGAGCCACACACTCTCACAACTTCTGTAAGACCAAAGTTGTTAAATTCGTTCCGTTTTGGCTGGAATTGCCGAAAATTTTTGTTTTGGACCAATGACCGGAATGGCGAGGTACAATATTTCATTCTTGACATAATTCTGGTCATTTCAAGCGGATTCCAGCATTCTAGCCGGCAAAGTAATTTCGGTCCAACTCACTTACATATCACAGTATCAACTTAAGTTCTTAAGTTCTTTTCAAGTTCAATTCTTTCCAATATCATGGTATCACCTACTCCAAACTCACGGTGTCACCTGCTCCTCCATAGTCGATCTCCAGCCCAGAGAATGTCCAAATTGGAGATGCCCTTAGATATTGCTATTGGGAAGTGCACCGCTCATTACGATTTGGTCAAAGGGATTGATAGCCACCTCGTTTGCTCAAGAATATTCTCGGAGTCGCCTCTTAGACCTAGATCTCGTGTACCCGAATTAAATTGAATGCTCCCTAGGCGCACATTAAAAACCATTCTACTTGAATATATAAATGGAAAGATAAAAAATTCATTGTTTTCCTTTCCTAAGTTGCCCTTCTCTTCTAAAACCGTTGTTCCAAAGGCGAGCATTATACCTCTAGGGCCATTTAAGCTATATGGTCAAAGATAAATGGCCGCAACCCATTTTTCTGTCCTCTTTTTTGTTTTTAATTCAAAAGGAACTACTACAAGGCCTAGGCTCTAACACATATAGAGAATATAAATATATACACATGGATGATTAGAGATTAGAGTCTAACGTCTTAAGGCTTTCCCCACGTGGAGTTAAATAAAATGGCCCCTCACCTTTTTTTTTGTTTTTGTTTTTTTTTAACAAGAGGAAGCTCATGGGATTTTTTATAATTGTTACTAATAGAGTTTAACTAACACTTGAACTTTTTGGTGAGAAACCTTTGAGCCATTCAAATTCTATATATCTATTTTTTCAAAGAGTAATACTATATGTGTACATATACACTATTATTGTGACGCCCACGAATCCCCCCTAGGATTTAGAAGGACTCGCGACATCTTGACAATCATGATACAGATCAATCATCCCATCAATTAGTGTTTGAAGAGTGTGTGAAGCATGCATAAAGTGTACAATAAATATTCGTAGCTGAAAAGTAAATAAAAGTCAATCATTCTAATACCAGAGATTCTTAAAAATTACAAATCGGTTTAAATCAATTTCTCCAACAAGAGATTATATAGTCTTTTAGAAGAAAAAGATAAACAACACTGCTTCCGAGATCATAATCTCGATCTTCATTCTCTCAACAGATTTCTTTTTCTGCGGAGTCTGTATCTTGAGCTAAATTTCATTCTCTGCAATCACAAACTACGATCCCGTAAAATGGGACTGTAGGTGGGCGCGAATCCACCAGTGAGATGTGAATCCCAATAAGCCATATACAGCATACAACCAATTCACACAACAAAACATCATTAACATATACAAATAAATACAATGAGTGCATGTATCATGAACATGAGACTTGCGACATGACTTATGTACTTACACTTTCATATAAAGATTTCCATAAACCTTGACATTCTTCAAAATTTTGATTCATGTACGTGATTTTCATAAAAAAATGCTTTCATATAACTTTGACTTTTTTAACACGTATTCAAAACCTTTTCATAAACTTTTTGAGTCTTTCATCTTTTTCTTATCTTGGGTGCCATTTACATATACATATCATTCTTGGGCTCGAAAGCCGTTCTTTCTTGTCATGACTTCTTATTGGACACCTCATGGTTCCACTATACACTGTGTGCTCCCCACTAGTTACCGTCTCACCCAGTGACCACTCAACCCTACGTGAATACATTACGCATTATCGCATTGCCAGGAGACTACTCAAGCCAAGACGACTGCGTTTACCGCTCTTCATCACTCGGTGACCACTCAAACCGAGTGACTACAACCATTATTCTTATAATGGTAAGGCAAAAGCCTATACCGTCCTTGGGCAACCACTAGCATTAGGTGCGACCAAGCTGTGGACACCTTTTGGAACTATACATGGTCTGCCGACTATTCTTCATCGACTCAGGGATTTTCACTCGACTTTAATCACTCCTAAGTGAACAGGGAGTTCCACTGGAGCACTATCCCGTCCCAACCTTTGGGGTTCTTATAAAAATTTAATTCATTTTCTTTTGAAAACATGTAGACCCAAAGAATATGAAACTCATAACTTGAATGGACATGCATACGACGTGTGACTTCTCGTGCAAAATATATAGATCATGAAACATATGAATCATACATTCCAAATCATATCTTGTACATGTTAACATATGAACATAATTTCCTTTTTAATTTATTTTCTTTCCAACACGTCGTGCATATTCCAATGAGGAGATAATCAAATCAAGTCACATTGAATCAAACCAACCTTATCCAATAGAGGTTAAGGACACAACTTATAGTGGAGTCAAACCCAAACTTTTCTTCTTTTTTCTCTTTACCAAAACGCGCATTTTTCCTTAAGGTTTTCTCAAAACCTAATAACCAAGTTATAACCAATCATTAGCCTACACTTTTATATTTCTTATAAAGTTATTCTCTTCAACAACTTGCCATCATATGATATTTCCTCTAAACCCAAACACTTCTCAAACTATACATCAAGGGAATCTAAGAATACACTTTAAAATTTCATCCAAAGACTCAAGTCATAACCATAAATCAGCCATGAGTTAAAGCCTAATGTTATTCCAAAGCAGTATACCATGATTGAAACTTATGAACTCCCGAAAAATAAACTTTTCATCGTCCAACATGTTATGCCATTATTCAACCCTTAGTCGAATTTTACTTAACTATACTTCTTAAGTTCCCTCATCAAATTTTTACCATATTCTTCCAAATATCTCTTAGATTAAAATCCTAGTGTATCGCCTTAATGAAACATAGAGAAAAAGTAACGAAATCATCCAACCAAACCATTATACCACCAACAATTACTAAAAGTAACGGAATCATCTGATTAAATCATTTTACCACCAATAATTACTAAAAAGTAATGAAATCATCCGATCAAATCATTTTACCACCAACAACTTCTAAAGAATAACGAAATCATCCAACCAAATCATTTTATCACCAACAATTACTAAAAAGTAACAGAGTTATCCAACCAAGTCATTATATCACCAACAATTAATATTCACACAAATATCCAATCACCATAAGATTAACTCGGGGTGATCCCATTCTCCGTTAAATGGCCTCAGGTCTAACCAACTTACTTCCGAATTATTTATCATTACTAGCTAATACTTCAAGTTGACAAAAGAGGAGTTAGTACATAATCAAGAAATCAACCAAACAACTAACAAATGTCTGTCACTTACAGTGCACAAACAAACACCAATCAAACATAACACCAATCCACGATCCATAGCGAGTATGTCACACATTATTCGTCTACTGGCACGGAAAGTGACGGGTTGAGCTCAAGTACTCGGTTTGAAACCAAAATCTAGGGGAATACTCAATGGGGGATGGGAAATCTCATGGTGGTGGTAGTGAGGCAGTACAACCAACGGAAGGCGACAGATTTAACTTAAAAGGGTGGAAACTCATTTTCAGATTTTTGCTTGTACAAGGGAGGTGGGGCCATGGATGGAAAAACTGCTTTAGGAGTGTTGCAACCTGATGTAAGGGAAGCTTTTGGCGGTGGAGATGAGACTCATGGTGTCTGGACGGTGGCGCGGCAAAGTGAGGTCCATTTGGAGACCCATTTCGGTTTTATGGGATATGAGAGAAGGTGAGAGCTCCGTTGGGGCTGAAATTTCTGGTGGTATGTCATTGGTGGATGGCGGATCCAATGGCGATGGTGGTGTAGTGGTGCGGTGTCTCATGGCGGAGCTAGGGGCTAAACAAGGTGGGGGTGTTGACGAGAAAACCTATTTTGGGTTTGAGGCTACCGGTGAAAGGTGGGGCCGTTGTGGTTGACACCTTTGGTGGGGTTGGACTCATCAGAGGCTGGCGGTTTAGGCAGGGTTGGAGCTGAGGCTTGGTGGTTGGAGGTGGCGCCACCACGAGCTGGAAACCGATCAGCCCATCAGGGGCTGCACTGCGTGAGGGAGATGGGAGAGAGAAGAGAGAGAAAAAGGAAAAAAGGAAAAAAGGAAAAAGGAAAAGTGAGGGGTCTAAGCCTTTTCGGGTTATTTATAGGCTCGACACTTCTGGGTCTTCAAACGGACAATAGATGAATTTAAAATACTGATCTGAAAGCGCGAAACATCAATTTAACTTAAAACGCTCAAATTAATTAAATAAAATATTATTTTAGCTTACTTTATTTCTCAACATAATATTTTTCATCAATAATTAAAATGATGAAGCTTATTTAATTATTTAAAAGGAATAAAACCATATATTTAAATCAGATATTTAAAGTACGTTTCAGATATTGTAATATTTTAAATAACTAAAATCAAGGAAATAAAAGGATCTTGCATAATATAATATTTTTGGAGCTCTTCAAAAGCTACCAAACCAAAATAGAATAAATATAATAAGACTTAATAATTTAATAAGTTTAAGATTAATGAATCAAATAATGTCAAATAAAACAAAATAAATGCTCATTAAAAAAATACGACAAATCAAACCATACATTATGATAATTAAAACCAAAAACAATAAAGATAGTATTTCAAATAGAAAGACTAGTAGTAACGATTAACTAAAATAACTAAAAGCACTATTATTCAAGAATCTCACAAAAGTTTATAACAACAATAGAACCAAAATCACAAGTCAAAATGATATTAATAACAATTCAAATGATAAAACCAATAATAATTATTAAACAACTAAGAGTATTAAAATCATAGATTTCACAAATAACTAACCACAATCGTAATAAAGTGTACCCGAAATAAAATAAGTGAGATAACAATTCAATTTATTAGAATAAATTAAAACATCCAACATAAAATATAAGCAAACTAAAAATATGCAAAAACCCAGAGTCTCACAATTATACACATAATTTATTCATATAATGTTTATTCCAAAACGGTACCGATACCGAAATATTTTGTTTTAGTGCCTCAATCGGAATGGTCACCAGAACGGAATTCATAACTGTGGTACAAACTGTAAGGCCACTCATGATGTTGTCATCTTTCGTTTGTTTCATTGCCTATATTTGAATATATAAACTTTCTTAAAAATCAAAATAGATAAAACTCGACATATTAAATATAAATGAAATACCATTGAAATAATAATAAAAAAAAGTTAAGAATGGAATACATTTATTCTCTTTCTATTGTTACCAGCACCGAATTAGTTATTTTTAGTACGTTGCTTTCCCGTAATATTTTCAATTGGATGTGTTCTTCTCTTTGATGGGGGTCTCCCTTTGCCTCTAACAACTCAAGGACTCAAAACATTTTTTGAACTTTTAACCACAATAACATGTCCCTTAGTACTAGTTTACGCAAGTGTGGTCTGGGTCTTTGCAAATTCATTGCTCGTGGCTTTTGTGCTATATCCATTGCATTATCATCACATTCTACTATATTTGTAGCAACTTCATAACCTAGCATAATCTACATAGTGTACTTTCTAGTAGCTGCTTTATCACTCAAATCATTGTAACTACTTCGAATGAGAGCATACCTACGTTCAATGTCCTTCCTCCATTTGTCCATAATGTATTTTGAAGGCAACATTCAAACATCTTGTATTGAGAAAATTGCAAAAATGTGCCTACATAAAATGGCTCTCATCTCAAATAGCCCATATATGCATTTTGCCTCACATTAATCTCTATTGAAGTATACCTAATATGTAACCCGCTTAATGCAATCCTCAACTAGCAACTGGTCATGAACTTGATATGTCAATATTGCCCCTTTTGTATTTTTAAAAATACAATTTGAATATATAATCCACAAGATTTAGGACTATACTTCCTTAAACTAATAGTTAGTATACAATTCTTGAATCTACTTCTTCATAGGTAAATGGGTTATACAAGAGATTTGTAGTTAAATGAATGAAAGCCTCTTGCCATCTCATTCTCTACTTTCTTCTTCAATGCATTGACAAATTGATCAACAAACGCTTTCAACATTGTCACCGAATGCACAACTCCATCAAAAAATGCATTTATACTTTCACTCCTGTGAGTTGTGTTCATTATTTCAGCCTAAAATGTATCCTTTTATATACATAGAAGTTCAATACATTCGCTCGCTATATAGACTTTGAAGCCGTATATGATCGTGCAAGTTGTAAGTATCAAGAAACACCTCTCAGGTTGCCTCAAACCCGTTGAAATTTGACAATCATAAATACATTTGTGTGGGGCAATCTTCAAACCACAGTTGTATTGGTAATGTGAACCCAACTTCTAAGGTAATTTTCGCAAAATATGTCACAAGAAATATCTGTGCTGGATATTTGGAAAAACTATTTCAATAGCATTTTTTATGGCTCTATCTTGATCGAGGATTACAACTTTTGGCACTCTCCCTTCTATGCATTTCAAGAAAGTTTCAAATAACCAGATAAACGTTTCAGTATTTTCACTTGATATCAAACTTGTGCCCAACAATATGGATTTTCCATGATGATTAACACCGACAAAAGGGGCAAATGGCATACCATATGAATTTATTATAAATGTTATATCAAATGTGTTCCCAAAATACCCATATAAAGGGGCAAATGGCATACCATATGAATTCATCAACCCAAAAAATATTTTTAATCTTCTGTCACATATAAATCTATCAATGAGTAAAAGCCCTCATTCTTATACTGCATTGTCAGGAAATAATGCCTCAATGCTACAACAGCTCCTTTGCCAAGTCTAAGGTGATGGGCTTTGCCAATATAATTTCATGCATCTTTCTCAATAAATGGTAGCTTATCGAATCCACCAGCCTTGACGACTAATGTGCCAAAACTTTTAGCCATACCTATGCTTGCCGTGTCGTTAATGTCTAATTGCCTATTGACATCATCATAAATAGCTCGATCATATCTAAAGAATGTTTTCTTTCTTGGACTTAAGTCATGGTTGCGTACACTTTCAACAGTATTTATGAGTAACAACCTACCAATCAAGATTGCATTAATTCTCACCTTACAATTAGTCTTGGTTGTTAGACGTGGTTTAGCGAGATTAGTGCTACGATTCTTTACCTTCCCAGCATGTGCACAACCAAGTGTTACATATTAAACACTCCCCATCTTGATCCCTTTTACTTCGTTGGTCATTATTCTAAACCTAGCCTATTTCCCATATTTCTTTATAATACTTAATGAGTTTCGCTTCAAATTTAAAAACCATTCCAGTCATTGGCTCTAAAACCTCCCCATCATCATTACAACCCGATGTTGGGTCTAACACCACTCTCTTATCAGCATTAGAGCCCAGTGTTAGCTCTAAAATATTCTTGTTAGTATTACATCCCGGCATTGGCTAACACTCTATCTTTAGCATTAGAGCCAGTCGTTAGTTCTAAAAACTCATCTTCAGAAAACAACGATCGTCGAGTATATGAGGTGGATTCAACCTGATTATTTTGATACTTTCTTCCATCTTTTTCATAACCAAAAAAAAAGAAACAAATCATAGGTTATAGTTCTTCCCACGATATGGCATCACTATATTGGTTTGCAGATATATATAATGCTACTTTATTGGAAAATGAATGGGTACTGAATGAATTGGTAATTAATGCTAGTTTATTGGAAAATATGTTTTTATATATTATATTACTTATCAAGGCTCATATATTATACTAGATTTGACTGAAACATTCAATAGTGCATTAAAATAATAAAAACATAAGGTCAGATTGATCATGATTGCAAGAACAACAAATTAAAGCAACATTGCTGATCATGAATACTTAAGCATGCAAAACAACCATATATATTAAGGTAGCTTGATATAATACTCAGGTTCTTCTGATGATCTCTAATGGGGAGAGATGAACTGTTAAAGAGAGAAAATGATAAAAGTTTATATCTAGGCTTGAAGGAGGCAAAATGTGGGGAGAGAGAGAGAGAGAGAGAGAGAGAGAGAGAGAGAGAGAGAGAGAGAGAGGAAGAGAGGTAGAAATGGAGTGTGGTTGAGGAGGGAGAGTTGAAACTTGAATTAGTTATTAGTTGTTATGATTTTTTTTTCAAAATTATCTCTAGTCCTACTTTTGGGAAGGTTAAGAATAAATTTGATCCATAAAGAAAAAAGAAACTTCTACAATTCTAAAAATCAAAGTTTAAATGAGATTTGTTAAGCCATAACTAAAAATATACAAACAAAATGTGAATTTAGATTAAAAGACTAAAGAAACAAAGTGTAGGAACTAACCACAACAACTACAAAATAATCTTCCTTAAGAAGCTGGTTTCTATGAAATGCATGATCTCAAATTTATCAACTATATATTAAAGGGTTAATTACACTTTGTCCCCTCCAACTTCACCCAATTTACAATCTGCCCCCTGAACTAAAAATTTTCGCAATTGACCCCTCAGCTTTTAATTTTTCACAATTTTCCCCCTCTGTCTATCAGACAAGTCAAGTTTAATGGAAATCACCTTCATGTGTGCCTCGCATGCACAGTTTTTCCATTTTTACAAAAATGCCCTTCGGGCCCTGATTCCCAATTCATTTACATTACCCCTTTTCGAAGAACCTTAGCATTTCCATACGACAGTAAGCCCATACTAGAGCCCTATCGACCTGCAACATTTGAAGTGAAAATCGCGGTCCTTTTTCGTGGGAAATCAATTTGTGGTGAGTTCATCCCAAGCATAACCAATTAGTCATTTTCATGGGCAATTTCATAACAAAGCACCATCGACCCGCGCAACAAGTTTTGCAATTCAGTGTGTACCTTGGTGAGTTCATCTCTGTCTTATCTAATTTGTATATTATTGATATGAAAATGACTAATTGGTTGTGCTCTATGTACTATTAGTGCAACTATTAGGGCTTAGGAAAAGTTGGGTTTAGGTATCAAATAAAATTGGAGATTTGCAATAACAGTTGGGGATGGTTAAACCTATCGATTTTGAGGACGATATATATTAGATTTGAATGGCAAATGGGGCTAGTTCAAGATAGCCCTTCCTCCACAGGTTTCTCAATTACAAAATTTCCAAATTCCAAATAAAACCCATGAATACAAAAGAGTCTTTCTTTTATTATAGCAAACTACCGCAACTAACAAAACTAACTAATTCTTCTATTAACAGTAAATATGAAAACAACGTCACTCAGCCCAACTTAAATGGATTCATTACAGCCTGTGGCCAATGTTGCACATTGGTGTGTCCAATTTGCAATGCCTTTTTAATTGACTATAGTGTGTTGTTTAGTGGCGTTATTGGTCCCAGTTTCACAATCCATATTGTATTGCACTGGTGGTTTTAGTGGTCCCAAACTGAAATAATTATAGAGCCCATTGTTTTTTGTTCTCGGGTGGATGATTGTTTACTTTACAATTTTGTCTACTTTATGTTTGCAATGTACTTTTTGGACTACCTTTTGACTATTTTCTTGACAATATTTTGTAGGATGGCTGCATGGAAGCTACTTTTTGAAATTCACTATGATGGGATAATTGATAGAAGGCAAAAGGAAAATATATAGGAGGTAAGTTAGTTGTGTACCATGAAATGTACGATGAGGATGAGTTGTCATGGCTCAAGATACAGACGATTGTGACCAAGTATGGTTACACCCTAGGGGACCTAGTCTACTATAAACAGCCTGGTTTGGGGATGCACAATGATCTCAAACTGATTACTTCTGACCATGATGTGTTATTCATGATTGTTACATATAAGGGCCAAGAAGTAGTGGAATTGTATCCTGTGTCCCATTTTAGAAGTAAAGCTCATCAAACTCAGTTTGTTGATCATGACATCTTAGAGGACCTGAGTGAGCGAAATGAGGATGAGGATGTAGAAGCATGCCATCTTGGACGTAACAATCCTTTCAGGAAGAAAGTGCTAGATAGTGATGATGAGTTGTATAATATTTGTCGACGCCCTAACCCACGCTTGGGATCGCACGTGAATAGAAGCGTCGGGGACAAACAACGCAAGGAAGTTCACCCTTCGTCATATCATACAATTACATTTTTTTTTTGAAACGTCAAGTAAAGATTATCGCAGCGGAATAAAAAGGCCAAGTCTTCTATAACATACATCACATGGTTAGACTACGGATCCCAAACATAATATTATATATAGCCAGGATTTAATCATTACATAACTTGTCCAAGAAATCAAAATAGTGCTTCCCACATGGGGGAAGACTTTACCAAAATCATCAAAATATAATATGGGTCTTAACATTGCCCATATATTCATCCAATGGGTTCCTTCTTCACTTTCTTAATGTTCGGGCCCCATCGAAGCCGATCCAAATCCAGGCTAGGCCCTACCTCACATATCGTCCTAGAAGGCATTCCAAAAATACGTCCCAAGTGAAGGGACTCATTAGCTCCTAATACTAAGCAACACCCCGAAGGGTATAGACCTACAGAACCGTACATGGTCATTTTCCGTGACTCCACCTCCCACTGACCTGGGCGGTCAAGAGTCACTGGCCCCCTAAGGGCGGTCTCAATCGGACCCTCGAGGGTTCGAGGCATCATCACTGGGGTCGTACCCATCTGATCCATCCTCACCTGCAAGTACTTCTATCGTTCCTAAGAGGTAAGGATATAAGGGATATAAAGAGTGGGGTGAGATTTCGGGAGAAATCTCAGCAAGTACATCTATACTTTAACGAAAGCATTTTAGGCATAGAGTCAAGTGAATAACAAACAAATTTTTTATGTATGCAGTAACATGGAACTCATGCTTAGACTGATGCACATGCTTGTGACAAAAATTCATCTTTCTTTTCCTTTTCTCAATTTCCAAAACATACTTGTTCAAATTGTATAGCAAAGCTTCTTTAATGCATATTCTTTCGAAAACACTTTGTTCAAAAACTTTTGGTCTTTTCTTATCTTAGGTACCACTTATCATATCATATCATATATGGCCCGAAAGCCCTTTTCTTTTCGTCATGATTTCTTATTTTGGACACCTCAAGGTTCCCCTATGCACCGTGTGCTCCTTACTAGTTACCGTCACACCCGGCGACCAAGTCGACCTAGGTAACTACGTTTCGCGCTATTCATCACTCGGGGATTTCTCTCCAAGCAACTACAACCTTATCAGATGGCGAGGCCTAAGCCACGACCGCTTATATGGCACCCTCTAGCATTAGGTACAACCACTCTCCGGACACCTTTTGGAGCCATATATGGTCCGCCGACTGTTCTTCGTTAACCCAGGGGTTTTCACTCAATTTAGACACTCCTGAGTAAACAAAAAGTTCCACTGGGACACTTCCCCGTTCCAGCCTTTGGGGTTCTTTGAAAACTTTAATTTTATTTCTTTCCAAACATACTTTACTCAAAACATGGGTTTTCGTGCTTATGCATGGGACATACAACTTTCGACTTTGTGAATGCAAAACTCGAAAACATGGGTTTTCGTGCTTATGCATGGGACATGCAACTTTCGACTTTGTGAATACAAAACTCGAGGCGAACCCGAGTACACACATTTGGTCGTTTTTCCTTCCGAATCCTTATTCTCTAAACTCATACTCATGTGAAAACACCTAAACAAATACATAAGGGTGAGTGGGGTGCTCGGCCTCCACCCCTAGGGTTTGGGCTGAGACCCTACTTTGTCTCCCATTGATGTTCTCTTCTTCCTTTGATCTTCCTAACATTATCTGGCCTTAGTTCAAAATTTAAAACAATTTCCTAGTCTTATAAGGGGTCAAACCCGAAACCTATATAGCCCTTAAGCTTTGTGTTTTCTTTTCTTAGCCTTTCAACTAGGGCCTACTTGAATACTCTAGGTGAAACCGAATCCATACATGTCATTCTTTCAATATACATACTTCTACTTCTCCAAAATATCCAAACATGAATATCAAGTAAATAAGGAATTAAAACTTCAAGATTTTCTCTTTAAGAACTCCTCCAAAAACATAACTCCACAAGCATGCATTTTTATAATCATCAAGCAATAATAACATCAATATCTTCCAAGATCAATATAACTATTTTCCATCAATGCTTTATACATATTCATCCTAGCATGGCATTTCTATAGGCAAGATATTTATAACTAAAATCACGATACTTCTCCAAAAAACATATATGCATATATCTCATATTCACCAATACTCAACTAACTTAACAACTTCATGCTTACATGCTTTTCCTTATCAAACCATCAAGACCATCAATCATTTCATAACTCTTTAACCAAAAAGATCATGGGTTCTACACATGGATCCTACTCAAAATAACATTTCTTCTCTCCAATTTTTGTCATGGCATTTCTAAGCAAGTAACCAAACAATACAAGCATATTCAAACATATACACACATTCAAGCACATTCACTCCAAAATATACAAAAAATGCTAAAGGCAAAGTAAGGATATACTTACCAGTCTTCCTAGCTAGCTTACATAACTTCTGAAAATAAAAGAAATGCTTAGTTAGATCATGCTAAAAGTTTATCATTTTCAAAAGAAAGATTTCCTTTTTGAAAGGTATGAACATAAGGTTCTCCTTCATGCTTCTAGGTTTCATTTCAAAGTAACTAAGTTACTTACCTCTTCTAGGTTTCTCCTTCTTCCACAAATACTATCTCCTTCTCCTTCTTAGCTTGAAGTGTTTAGATGTCTAAGTGGTGGAAAGAAGTGAAACAAAGTGGAGAGAAATGAGGAGTGTGCCGTGAGGAGCAAAGTGAGAGATGTGTGTGTGTGTATCCGAAATGTGCAAGCCAAAAGGGTGGGGAAACTAGGCTATTCGGCCAAGGCACTTTGCTAGCTCCTAAGCCACTCATTCCCCTATGTTTGAGTGACTTGTGATGGGCTTGAAAGACCCTTGAGTGACTCCCATCACTTGATCACATCAACCCTAATCTATCCCATCCTAAGTTTAGAGATTTGCTCCCTTTTTCTTTCCTCATGGCCGGCCACTCATCCTAGGGTTCCAACCCCTTTCCATCACCTCACATCCTCTCTTATCTCCCTAACAATCCCCTCACATGTCATTCAAATGGATTTGAGAATCCATTTTTGGGAAAACACCCAAAGGGGTTTCGGATTCCCCATCCTCCATCCGAATCCTCTCTTCATCTCACTCTCCTTTCTATTTTGTCACATGTTTCTTCCATCAACCAATCATCTCACATCTCACACAAGTTTGTCATGTCACTCTTACACAAATCCTCATCTAGATTTGGTAGTAAAAGAAAGTCAAACAAGGTGGAGGGGGAGTCGGCTAAGGCATGTCCGAAACTCTCATCCCTTTCCTTCCACTTTTTGTTCCATCATCTCCCATCTCATGTGACTTCTTCTTACACCTTATGTCTCATCCAATCTTACACCAATCCTACACAAATCCTTCATGTCCTTTCCTCTAGATTTGGAAAAGTTTAGGTGAAAAAGCCCTAAGGCTATTCGGCCAAGCCTCCCCACTGAAACCCTTCATTCCTTTCTCATCTCCAAATCTTCTCAAGTCCTTTTTACATCATTTTACTAGATATGGTAGGATCCTATGTTGACTTATTTGGCAAAATCCTACCTCACACACTCATCTAGGTAGGAAAAGATGGAAGATTCCACTCATATCTTTTCTTTTCTTCCTTCAACAAAACAACTAGTCAACTAGCTCACCTACTAGCATTTAAATATACTGCAACTGTATAGCTACCATAATTGTAAGAGAATTGATAAAGACACAGATAACACAAAGGAATTAACTTATAAACTTAGGTGGTTTTATAAAATCTATTAAATTTATTTTATAATAAAAGTAATTTATAATTTAATGTCCTATATCAAGTCAATGACATCAGTTCGTAATGCATTATGATTTTATATAAACTCACCGTATTTGCTACTAAATGAATTAGTTTAATAAAATTATAAATCTCTAGGATTCATTTATAGTTTAATACATGACCTCTACTTTCAGATCACCTTACAACCTCTTATCCTTTTAGGAATTAATCTTCGGTATTAGAGACACTACAAGAAAATTGTTTATTTACTATATTTTTATTAGTCACAAATAATTTATTTTTGTCGCTAATAGTCTATTTTAGTCGCTAATAATCATTTTCGTTGCTAATATTGGGTCACTACTGCCCATTTTTCTTGTAGTGAGAGTACGTACATACCATTGTCTCTACACCATCATCAATCCATATGATTGATATATATCTTCACTAAGCTCTTCTTCAGTTCTTATTTCAGATATTAACCAATACATTTTCATCAAGATTGATTCTTCATAAATATTCTTACTCTGGATCTCCCAATGCATACAAGTGTTGCAAACATATGATATGCTGGGCATTGTAAACGGCATTGAGACATGCCCATCCATGTAGGTTCTAACCTACTTTGTTTCTTGCATTGCCTTTCACTCAAGATTTGGTTTTTCTTATCAAAAAATTCAAGTTACGTACAAAACTCTTCACCGAGGGTATATAGCCGGGGATGAGATGCTCAAAAGAGATGGTTTTATGGTTAACTTACTTTTGTACACTAGTCAACCATTTGGTGGATTAATAACTAATTATTTGTAATTGGCTGACATGTAATGACCTTATCTTCATCCAGCTCCTACTTCCACGCACTACAAGAAAAATGGAATTTTGTGACCAATTAATTATGACGAAAAGACTATTTATAATAATTTTTTATTGTAAATAGTCATTTCACTAGAATTAATTGGGTGCAAATAAACAGTTTTTTTTGTAGTAACAGCCTTCTTGATTTGCATACAACCCCTACACCGAATGCTATATTTCACTCACTCACTCACTCTCTCTCTCTCTCTCTCTCTCAAAACTTCATTTTCGTTCTTGACATCACATGCACATAAAGCCTAAATTCATGTCATTCTTACTTGGTGTTGCATGAAAGAGAGATGCTTAACTTTTTATGAGCAACCAAGGTAAGTTTCCAAATTTATTTTTTATTTTGGAAAATATAGAGTTATAATGATATTTAGTTGCGTGTTGGGAAATTGATGTTGAAATTTTGGAGGAAATACATAAGTGGATTTCGATTTGGCTACCTACATTAAGTTGTATTCTTTTATATGGAAATAGTAAGTTTCTAAATTTATTTTTTATTTTGAAAAATATAGAATTATAATGATATTTAGTTGTGTGTTGTGTGTTGTGAAATTGATGTTGAGATTTTGGAGGAAAGACATAAGTAGATTTCGATCATTTGTAGCTACATTAATTTGGAAATCTTTTCTATGGAAATAGAATTTTAAAAATGATGAAGGGATGGTGTTTGAAGTATCTGTAATTGATTTGATCAAGATTTGAAGTAGATATCTACAAAAAGAGAACAGATAATTTCAGGGTTTTCGCCCATGCATGAAGTTTAGGGCTTGAAGATCGTAATAAATATAGACCATGTAATAAGTGAAAAAGAAAAATAGAATTTGAGTTTGTGTATATAATTTGAAAGGGGATGAAGTTATAAATATTAAATGTTAAGAGTTTAGTTAGGGGTTTATAGTTTAGGGTTTCAATGGCTTTGTTAGATTGAGAGATGTAATTAATTATGAAACTTAATTTAAGTTAATTAATAAAAAAATTTAAGAAATTGTAAATGCAACAAAATTAGATGAGAAATAAAAATTTAGGAATAAGCATGGAGAAGTCAAACTCTAGGGATCTAAAGTTTTAAAGCAAATTGATTTATGATGAAAATGATCAATATAAGAATAGATAAGAAATGTCAAGAAAATGATCATTTATGAGAAAAATGGAGAAATAGGCTTAAAATCATGTAGTTTTACTAAAGTTTATAGGTTAAAATGCAATTAATGAAAAGTTAATTATGGCAAAGACCATAATGTAATAAAGAATAAAGGCTGATACCTAGAAATGGAGTTTCCATTCATGACTTGTAAAGTGAAATAAGTATTTCCAAAGGTTTAAATTACCCTATACCAATTTGTTGTTGTACATGAAGTGTTGTGTTGTTATATTTGACATGTCATCTCATTGATCACCATATGTTGCTGGGAAATTATGAGTTGGGTGATATAACGAGATATTGCATTGTTGTGTGCAGGTTTCTACACCTGCTACTCATTTCTATAGGTTTACCAATTAACTTTTGTAACTCACCTTTTTTTTTCCCTATTTTGAAGGTTATACCCGTTGTGATAACCTGACCTAAGCTAGGTCCATATTGTATATTTTTAATTTCTATTTTGTTCTAGTTGGACTTAATTCCATTAGATTGAAGAGGTTAAGAATATGTTATTAGCGTAAATCTTGCTAAGAGATGGTCAACTAGCTAGGCGTCCAAGCCCAATAAAGAGCCCAAAGCTTAGCCATGTTTCAACTAGGTGTGGAGACCAAATTAGGGTTTAGGAAAGAAGAGGCACCTAAGAGAGATCCTTGAGTTTCCCTAAACTATAATCATTAGACTTATAGGGAAAGGGAGTTTTGTCTTTCAAGAAAGCATCCACCACTTGTCCCTCACATATTGAATCTCTAGGCTTCTAGATGAAGCCATATGCAGGAGGAGGAAAATGTTAAAGTTTCAGCTCACCTAGAGCACATGCTAACCCTAACCCCCACCATGCCAATTGGCAATCATGCCTTTACACTCTATAGATTCATTGTATTTGAACCCAAAAGTGGGAGAAGGAAGTGAAAGGAGGGGATTTTAAAAGACATAAAGGACACATGCTACCCTTATTGTGCTTGCACTACAAGAAAAATGAGTATCTGTGACGGATTATTTGAGGCAAAACTGACTATTTTTTGCAAAAAGATACTCATTTTGGTAGGGAATAAATATTTTGGCAGGAAATAGCCAGCCAAGGATCATAACCAGTTTTCTTGTAGTGTAGTCACATTGCAAGAGCCACATGCCATTTTGCATCCATGCATAGCACCCTTTCTAGATTCATTGTACTAAGACCACAAAAGTATGAGGGTGATTTGGCCATGACATGTGGCAAAACTTGTGAGGAAGTTAAGGAAGTAGGTGTTGATAATAGGAGGGACACGTGACATGGCACCATGCAAAGGCTAGGGTTTTGAAAATAGAGAAAAGAAGAGGGAAGAGCATTCCATGCACTTGTAATTAGTGATCTTAATATTCTTAAGATAAATGGACAAGAAAGCATTTAAAGGGGCATTTATGATGATTGGACGTACACCTAGCAGAAAACTAGAAGGCCATTGTTGCTTCGACATATTTTCTTCATTTTCTCTTCATCTCCCACACCCACATGCCTACCACCTAGGAAGGATTGGAAAACCTAGCTCACGTTTCTTCCAATTAGACCCTAATCCCCCATTTTCGTTGGGAGACTTTAGGGTCTCAAAAGCCAAACATCATATCTTCCCTTCCAACACCAATTTCGTACCATCATAGAAAGAGGAGTCAAGAAACATTATTTGGTGGAGCCTAGTATGCTTCCTTGACTGTTAGTATTTTCTTTGCATCTGGAGAATTATAAGTTAGCCTCTAACTTACTCTTTGTAAATTTACTTATGTTTCATGTAAACTCTGCATGCTAGTTATTCAGATTGGATTATGGAATTGCTACTTGTTATATGCTATGACTCAGATCTTATATATGCATGCTCCATTCAATGTTTCTCATAATTGGATTGATTTAAAAGATGTGTTTGGAGTTTTAGAACGGAACATGTATATGCTTTGTTGAACTTCCACTAATATGTATAAGTATATGTTTTGACATGTTCTAATTATTTCAAGCTGTACGCTTGATACACTCTTTGAATATGGCACAAGTACATACATTATTACATGAAAGATAAACGGTCACATGTATCATATTTTTGGGTTGTGGGTTACAATGGTTTTGTTACGATCCCAATGCTTGGATGGCAGAATATCATAGCTAGTGCAACTCTCCTGTCCATTCTAGAGTGATTAAATTAGAGTGGTGACCTCTAGATTGAAGAAGTATAGTCACTCGACTTGAAATGATTCTTTTTAAAGAATTCTGGAACGAAATAGTTGCACCTAACACCAGTGAGTGCACCATTTAGAAAATGAGGTGAAGGAGAATTGCAACCACCGTATTATATGGACTCTAGTGTACCAACACCAGGTCAAGAGGGCCATGAGGCGTCCACCCATATTGTTATATGGTTTAATAAACAATGTCTTCGACTATGGATTTTGCCTTCCACCACCTATCTTGACAAAGGGTATGCCACCCTCAATGACTCCTAGGCCTCTTGCATAACCAATTGTTATTGGACCCAAAACTTAGGCCTAGCCTTCTTGATTTTGTTAATTAGTAAGCCAATTTGACTCGTTTTTGCTATATGCAACTAATAATGTAACCAAAACATTTTTTGTGTTTTTGATATTGGCTAATGTATAATGTAACACATGAAAGTCTCTCTATAATTTCCATGTATTACAAAATTCAATTTGCAACCATAAAGTCTTTATTTATATACTTGTTATATATATGCCATACATTGGGATATATTTACATGCAGTGGGAAACATTATCAATTCAACAACTTACAGATTCCATCGCAACTAGAAGCTTTCTCCACATCCCCATTGCCCTCTAGTTTTCATGAGTTGTAACGAAGGGAATCTCTGCAACTTTCGTTCCATGTATCCTGTAAAACCATCATGAGTTGATGATGATCATTTTAGTTCAAAGGGTTATTCTTTTAATCTGCATACTTATACTGATTTTCTGCTTACGGATAAAAATATCGTTATGATTAAGAAATTACCTCAAACATGCTGCAGAGACTATCTCATTGTCCTTCTCAAGAACGGCAGTATAAAATCTTTGGAAGTTAATTCAAGCCAAGTTTGATCTGTAAACAACGATGTTGTGAGTAGTACCGATCGAGATATATTGTTTCTAATTAATTACATGTAAATTTCAAACGATGGGCTCACTTTTGTTATTGTGTTTTGTAAATCAGGTAGATAGGAGATTATTTTTATTATGCATGTTATTATTTTTGTTTCACTAAAATTAATATAAACAAATGTTAGATAAATATATATTTTTTAAAATTAAAAAGTACTGTATTGAATGAAGTTAAAAAAAGGGCAAACATACAATCTAAAAAAGTGGACTCTTTTGTAGTCCAACCAATAAACAAATAAAAAAACTTTTTTCAAAAACTTTGGTATTTTAAAAAATATATATATATCAAAATATATCAAAAGGTAATTAGTACTTACCCTTGATTGTATACGACACTTCGAACTATATTTATATTAGTAAGTCGGTCAATGGTTGTAGCGAAGGATTCATCCATCATGCTCCATACAATGCCAATCTTGCAGTTACTTTCCACAATCTGATGAATATTATCGTTAGGCATTGCTAATTGTAGATCTGTTAGGTGCATTAAAGACCAAGACAATCGAACTCCATCTACCTCATTTCGGACTCCAGCCATACTTTCCAAGTGCTTAAAAATCTATGTAAAATTCACGCCATTATCATTAATGCAACTTACAATATAATACATGAAATATCACAGCAAATTAATATTTTGAAACATAAAATTAATAATTAAATACCTCCCTGCAGCTTTTTCCACAGAAAGAATTGATCAGAGTCTGGTTGCTAAGTGAGGGGACTGGAGTATTAAGATCTATGTCTTCTTCAAGAGAACATGCCCAATGATCTACAAAAGCAACTCTTTAATTAATTAATTAATAAAAGCTATAGTCACTTATTAGATATAAGATCCAAAAAATGCTATACAAATCCCAATAAAATTGAGGTATGAAAGTACGTACATTTCTTTTGGCATTGGGAACATGTGAATAATTCTTCATTACCATGGCCAAGAAGACCACAATATTTGCAAATGCAGTAAGGACAACCATTCCTCTTGTGGAACACTCTAAAATCCATAATCCAATCATACATTAATTATGTTAGAACCAAAACAATAACAATAAGAAAAATACATCAACCATAAAAGGATTATACAAAAATAAACTCAAATTATTGTAGTTTCAAGTGATAGTATTTTTATTATAATATAGATCTAATAGATTCTATAAAAGCACATCAGTTTGACAGTTTATTTTGTATAATCTTTTTGTGTTTGTAATAATTATTGATCAAATTATAATATATTTTATTTCTTAAAGAATTCTTAACCGCATGGAACAAATTCCTTACCTCTAGTCTTAAGCAATCTTTATGAAACGTTGAAGGACATTTGTCACAACAAATCAAGTCCCCTCCATCTGTGCAAATCATACAAGCATCATCACTCCTGTCTACAGCATTTTTATTAGGGACAACATGTTTAAATCCAGATTGGTTTGGTCCCATGACCATAATGCAAGCTTTAAGCTGGCACTGGAAGAGAGAAACGAGTTTCTAGGCTAGAAAAATATTCGCATATGGTCTTCTCACATCACTCGCAGCATGAATCTCGAACTCCCAAACTGATATCTCCTCCTCACAACACAGACAGAATATCCCAGCCCTTCTAATCATTCCCCTCAACAAAATGGTTACTCGATTATCTTCCAGATACCACACTTCTGCATCTTCCTTGACAATCCCCAAGTCTATTAACCATGACAAGATGGGTTTTTTTTCATGAGGTTTCTCAACACTTATATTTTCTTTCTCTTGCTCTCTTCCCTTAGAACTTTCTCCAACTTCGAAACTTTGGTTTTCTCCTCCATTTACCCTTCTCTTTATGGGACGACCTCTTCTTCGCACCAAACTTGAACTTCCTATTTCAATATTTATGGCTTGATTTTGTGGTCTTTGTGGCCTAGACCTTAAATAGTCAGGATTAGAATAGCTGGAGTCACTATCTGAACTGCTTGTGTCGAAGTAAATTCTATTTTGGCTCTTGTCTCTCAATTTGTAGGCCATAGTTTTAAGTACTCAGATCAATATCAGAAAACTTTCTCTCAAGATAGAATGTGCTAGCTGTTTGGATCAAAAGTTTATGCATCAGAAAAGTGGAGCTGAGTTTAAAATACAAACCATGCATTCAATCATGTGCTAAATAAAGGTAATCGAATTATCTCCACTACCAACATAATGAAAAGCAATGCAGAAAATGTTTTGGATTCATGTTTTGTTTTGCGAAGAAAGTCATTTTGATTTGTCACCAGTCAGATTCTTTTCTTTCTTATTTTTTCCTTTTTTTTTCCATCTTAATTGAGATATAATATTGGTTTTACAAATATAGAAGACTAATTAAAACGTAAGAGAAAGAACGAGAACACCTATGTATTTAATGCAAGCATATAATGGAACATTTCAATAGAAAATGGAAAAGTTCTTTTCTAATTATTCATAAGGTAAAAAGGTCTAATAAGAAAATTGGAACATATTATTATCATATAATCTGAATATCCGTTGTAGCTAGTGAACTTGAAGGAATAAGACACTCGATAGAAGATATTCTATTTAACTCTTAATTATGATCATCATTCTAAAATTCAATTTTCTAAAATCACAACCAAACCACCCTTAGTTAATTTAATTTATAACTTTCTTTATTCCAAAAAACTTTATACAAATTAATTTCAATAAAGGCTCAATTTCTTTTTGGCATTAATTTCAATAAAACTTAAATTCCTTTTTGGCATTAATAAACCAAAATAATATATGTACTAAAGTAACGCGTGAGAAATAATTAAATTTGCATTATACATTAATTGTCTATAATCACTGTTGAATAGTTTAAAGTGCAAAAATACTTTATAACCTTGAGAAAGAAAATTTTATATATTTAAACTAAACCAACATTAAGAAGTGAAAAATACAGAAAGTTTAAAGTAGAAGAGTTGAATATTCTGGATGCCAACGGGAATTAGTACTATTGCAGAGTCAATAGCTCATGCAATAAAAATAAAAATCTTGTTTTCTTTATTCAAAAAATTAATAAAAAGTTCATAGAAGAATTAAATATTGATCATAAATATAAGAGACAATTAACGGTAAATCAATAGCCATAATATGATAAAAAGTCTTTTTTTCCCTTTTTATTGAATACGCAACATAAATAGTAGATCTAATAACCATAATTCTGTCTTCAAAACTTTTTTTTTAAGATCATAATATCAGAATTTATAGGACAATTTGGATGACATTGCACAATAAGAGCAAAGCTAGCTAGTACTTCAGAAATTACATATATCATAAATTTTATGAAATTCCAACCTCCTTTTTCTCAATGCAACCACATGATAACAAAGTCAAGTTTTCTTAATGTGTCTATTATCTTGTTCAACTCTAGTTCAATATCATAGACAAATAATCATGAAAAGCTTAACAATAACGATAATTATATGAATAAAAATAATAATCATTTTAGCTTTTCCTCTCAAATGTGTCTAGTGTTGTCTCTAAATTTCAATTTAATGGCAAAACACCTAGGTTACAATTTGATAAGAAATACAGTACTTAAACACTGTTGTTGCTTAATGCTATCATTATAATAATCATCATGACTTTAATCACAAGACTTATCCCAATCACACCCACCCCTTTAATTCTCATTTGACTTCTTAATTTCATTTGATGGCACAATTATTAAGTGGAACCATTTATGGTTTTAAATCTTAAGATTATCAAAGTATTTTTGCGTGATAGTCTAGTTTGTTTTATGAGTACTTGTGGACCAATGACTTCTTATATACAACTTATAAAAGAAGATTCAAAGATAGTAAGAAATCTTTCATTATAGATTCAAACATAGCAAATTTTGAAGTATCTAGATCTTACGCTAACATAAGATTTGCCTATAATTAAATCAAAATTACGAGTAAAATAAATAAAAGTCTATGTTTTTTACTTGAGAAATATGAAAGAGATAAATCTTATAGCTGAAAAAGTTCCACTTATTGAACATATTATTTAAAACAATATAGCCTTCAAGATTGGACAAAAGTTTTTAGTAGAAATCGTTAGGATAATCACCCATCAAGTACATGCAAGAAAGATTCTCTCAACAAATACCATCTATTTGTGTGATTTACAAAATTAATTGGTTAAATGTTACTACTCCACAATGCAAGTAAATCAACATGGAGAAATATACCTAAATTTCTTGAAGAATGCCATTACTCAAGATCCTTGATATGCATGCGAACTTCCGTAAAAAATTAAGAGTCGATCTTCGCAAATAAATATCCAAACAATCCATTGAATTCTTTTGTGGTCTGATTATTGATGAAATAGAAGATAAACAATGCCAGAAAATGGAAGAATTTAGCATAGAGTGATTTAAGAAAATGAGATATGATGTTAAGGGGGGCCTATGAAATGGCCATATATCGCTTAATCACTTAGCAAAAATGGGTAATTGTAAAATAAATGCTTGGGTCTTCGTCTAGCATTCATTACTCATTTAGTTTTATGATAGGCCACAGGACAAATATGATCTGTGCCAACAATTAAAGACTATTAAATGTCATCTTGCTTACAGATAAGCAAATTTATTACAAATTATGTAAGAAAAATATATCTTTAAAATTTCAAGATTATTAAAGAAATCTAAAAATTTTGTTTAAATAAAGAATGGAATGTTTGGAGATGAGGACAAGGTCGTGCCTCGTCATTGGCTGCTAGCCACAAGAGAGAGGAACTCTTCACAGGCCACCTCGCGGTTGCCAAAACTTTGTGAGGTGCACAACAACCATGTGCCACCCTGTGTGGTGGTCATTGCATCATGATAAAATAATAATAATAATAATAATAATAATAATAAACCTAGGCAACAATGTGCTTTTTCATAGATGGTAGATAACAAAACTGTTAAGGTAATTTTTTTCTCCAATTAATTGAGACATCCTGGTGTAATTTAATTATTTTGCATTTAATTAGAATCATCACAGAAGGGTAGACTAAGAAACAACCTTATATCTTCTAGTTGCTTACGAAAAATGATAAATAGTAAAGAGCAATGCCAATCATCATTCATTTTCTCATTATTCTATGACGTGACATTAGATGATGAGAAACGATATATTATGTGACGACCCCAAATTTCCCTACTATACTTTTATTTAATTAAACAAGTAGAGCATGGTGACTTAGGTAATTTAGTGGATAAAGCCTTAAAAGGTGGGCTTAGAAGTTGAAGGCCTTAAGGTCATAACCAAGACTATGGGCCCAAGTGGAGATGACAAGCCCATAGGTCCATGAAATGAAATCCAATGGTCAACCCAAGCCCATGCTTGAGGACACATGTCAAGTTAGGGAAAGTTTTGTAAGTTGACAAAGACTAGTAGGTGAAAGAAGGAAAATACTAGTAGGTGAAAAGGTTGACTAGTTGTTTTGGTTGGAGAAAGGAAAGAGAAGATCAAGATGAAATCTCCACATCTTTTCCTACCTAGATAGGCATGTGAGACAAGGGATTTTGCCAAAGAAGATCATCATAAGATTTTACCATATCTAGCCAAATGATGAGGCAAGATTTGAGAGGATTTGAAAATGAGAAAAAGAGAGGGATTCAGTGGGCTATAGCCGAATGCCCTAGGGCTTTTCTCACAAGCATATTTCCAAATCTTAAGGAATGATTGCTAAGAGATCTTGAAAATACAAGTGAGGGTTTGATAGGTTAATTGAGTGAGTGATGGAACAAGTGGGGAAGAAAGGCAAAGCCAATGGAGGGGAAGGGAGGGCTACGGGTAAGCACGTAGCCGACCACTCCCTCCTTGTATGTGTTCTCTTTTTGCCTCCAAATCTAGATGGAATGGACATGTGAGATTGTGTAAGAATAGAGAAGACATGAGTGTAAAAGTATGGAAGGGAATGATGACTTGAGATTTGGATTGATGGATGCAAAAGTGGGAAGAAGAAAAGGAGGGTTCGGGTGAGGTGAGTAGCCGACTCCCTCTCCCTTTTTTGGTATTCTTCTTGCCACCAAATCTAGACTATAGGATTGTGTAAGAGTGATAGGACAAGTAAGTGTAAGAATTGAGCTGAATAGTTGATTGATTGAGCACATAACAAGAGGGAAAGGAGAGTAGGAAGAGGAGAGGGTTTCGGATGGGGGCAAGGGGTCCGAACCCCACTCTTGCCTTCTCCCAAGATTTAGATCCTCAAATCTCTTAGGTTGACCTATGAGATGATGGTTGGGAGACAAGGAGATGATGTGAGGTGATGGGAAGGGCTTGGAACCCTTGAGAGAGGCCGGCCATATGGGGAGAGAAAAAGAAACTATTTCTTCAACCTAGAATGATCTAGATTAGGTTTGATGTGATCAAGTGATGGGGGTCACTCAAAGGTCTTTGTGTCACTCCAAGCTTAGGGGAAATGAGTGGCCTAGAGCCTAGGAGAGTCCCATGGCCAAATGACCTTGCTCCCTTACCTTTTTGGTTGCTTCATTCCGACACACACACACACACATCTCTCATTCTACCTCACGGCAACTCACCCTCCATTCCATTCTCTTTGCTTCATTTTACTTCACCACCTAAACATTTAAACACTCTAAGCCTAGAGGAAGGAGAAGCAAGTGGTTTTGGAAGGAGAAATCCAAGAAGAGGTAAGTGACTTTGTCAAGTTAAAACAAACCTAGAAGTGTAGGGAAGAACACTTTCTATGTTCATGTTTTTCTAAAAGAAATCTCCTCTTTAAAAATGGTGTGTTCTTAGCTTAATCTAATAGAATATTTCTCATATTTCAGAACTCATCTAAGCTAGCTAGGAGAATTGTAAGTATATCCTTATTTTGCTTCTAGCATCTCTAGTATATTTTTGAGTGAATATGCTTGTATATGCTTGTATTACTTGGTTTTCTTGCTTGATATGCTATGATGAAGCTTTTCGGGTAGAAATGCTCTTTTAGTTAGATGCAAATCCATGCTTAGAAGCTATGTTCCTTTTTAAATGAAGGGTTATAAATGTTGAGGATTTTGGTGGTTTTGTTGAGGAAAGCATGTAAGCATGATTACGTTTAAATTTGTTGAATGTTGGGGGATGTGGGATAAATCATTGGAAGAAGCATCTTGATTCTAGTAGCAAATATCTTGTTTATTGAAATGCCATGCTAGGATGAATATTTATTAAATTTTGGTGGAATCTAGTTATATTGTTCTTGGATGATATTATTACTATTATTGATTGATGGTTGGTAAAGAAATGCATGCTTGGTAAAATAAATGTTATAAGCTTGAAAAAAAAAAAAGAGGGAGAACATGCTTATGGAGTTTCGGTTTGGAGGGTTTCTTGGAGTGGAAATCTTGAGGATTTATTTTCCTTTCTAAAATACTTGCATTTGGATATTTTGGAGAATTTAGAAACATAAGGAGTGGGAGAATATCATGTATATTTTCGGTTTCCCCATGAGTGTTCAAGTAGAATACTTGTTTTGATGAAATAAGGTAGGAAACACAAAATCTAAGGGCTATAGGGTTTCAGGTTGCTCTCTTGTAAGGCTAGAAAATTGTTTTAACCATTGAACTAAGACTTGAGAGTGAAAAGAAGATGAATAGAGGAAGAAAACATCAAGTGGAGACAATGAGGGTCTCGGCCCAAACCCTAGGGGTGGAAGCCGAGCACCCTACTTAACCTATTAGAACCATTTAAGTGTTTTTGCATAAGTGATGAATTAAATGAGAATGGGGTTTTGTATGGAAAACAACCAAATGTGTGTACTCGGGTTCGCTTCGAGTTTTGCATCACAAAGTTAGAAGTTGCATGTCTCATGCATAAGCACAAAAACCATGTTTAGAGTTAAACACGTTTTCGAAAGAAATAGATTAAAGTTTTAGAAGAACCTCAAAGGTTGGGACGGGGTAGTGTCCTAGTGGAACTCCCTGTTCACTCAGGAGTGTCTAAATTGAGTGAAAACTCCTGGGTCGACGAAGAACAATCGGCGGACCATGTATGGCTCCAAAAGGTATCCGGAGTGTAGTCGCACCTAATGCTAGTGGATGCCTTAAAAGCTGTGTTGGTCTCGACCTCACCATATGAAAAGTTTGTAGTTGTTCAGAGAGAAATCCCCTAGTGACAAAAAGCGCGAAAGGGCGCGAAACGTATTCACCTAGGTTTGACATGGTCGCCGGGTGTGACGGTAACTAGTAGGGAGCATACAGTGCATAGGAGAACCGTGAGGTGTCCAAAATAAGAAGTCATGACGAAAAGAAAAGGGCTTTCGGGCCGTATCTGATATGATATGATAAGTGGTGCCTAAGACAATAAAAGACGAAAAAGTTTTTGAATAAAATTTCTCTTTGGAGAACATGAGTCAAGAAAATTTTGCTATATGATATTATGAACGAGTATGCATTGGAAATTGAGAAAAGATAAGAAAGATGAATTTTTTCACTAGCATGTGCATCGGTCCCAGCATGAGTCTCATGTTACTATATATGTATGTATTTGCTTGTTATTCGCTTAATCATATGACTGAAATGCTTTTATTGAAATATTGATATACTTGTTGAGATTTCCTCCAAAATCTCACCCCTCTCTATGTTCTATGTTCTTACTATCTCTCCTTCTTGGGAATGATAGAAGTAATTGCAAGTGACGATGGTTCAATAGAGTAAGACTCCTGTGACGATACCTCAAACCCCCAAGGACTCGATTGAGTCCGCCCTTAAAGGGCCAGTGGCTCTGGATCTTCCGAGCCATTGGGAGGGGGAGTCACTAAAGATGGCGATGTACTGTTTGGCTGGTTTACGCCCTACGAGGTGTTACTTAGTGTTAGGAGTAGACGAGTCCCTTCACATGGGACGTGTTTTTGAGTCGCCCTCTAGGGTGATTTGTGAGGTAGGGCCTAGCCTAGACTTGGATCGGTTTCACTGGGGCCCAGGCCTTAAGAAGATAAAGAAGGAGCCTGTATATTGAACTTAATGGGCAGTGCTAAAGCCCACTCTATTTTGTAAAGCCCTCTAATTATGCATTTGGTAAAGCCTTTCCGCTTGTGGGAAGTGCTCTTTTATTTATCTGGACAAAGTTAAGTAACTTGTATTTGGGCTATGTATGATATTTGTTTTGGGATCAATAGCATAACCATGTGATGCTTATTGTAGAAGGCTTGACCTTTTTTCGCTGTGAGAATTTTTACTTCGACGTTTTAAAAAAAAAAAACGTACCTACACGATATGACGAGGGGTGAACTTCCTTGTGTCGCTCATCCCCGACGTTTCTATTCACGTTTGATCCCAAGCTTGGATTGGGGCGTCGACACATAGGTACCAACTTCATATCATACATAGGCCGCTTACATAGCTTATCATACTTGCATACTTATCATATCGTAGATTTCAAAAGAAATCGCATACTTTCGTAATATGTCGTTATGCATGTTTCCTCACATGAATTCATGATCTTTCATAAATGATTTTATGCACTCTCACATAAAATCATGACTTTTCATAAATAACTTTAATACATAAAATCATGATATTTAATAAATATCTTAATGCATAACTCTCTTATAAAAATCATAACATTTCGTAAATGTTTTTAATGCATAAACCATCTTATAAATCATGCATGAATTTTCATGATTTTTATATCATGACTGGGTATATAAAAAGAGATTTCCAAATAATAGCCGTATGTACATAATATTTTTATAAAATATGTTTACCGTACATGCGTGAAAATTATGATCGTGCTATTTACCCCTTAGCGCTGCTTCCTAAAAAAAAGTGTCGTAACTCGTAACCTATATGAAGCACTAATCATTACTAAATTTCTAGAAAACATGTTGTGAAAATCTAAATAATTAAAAATAATCTGTAGAAATAATTAAATGAGCAAGGTCTTCTGCAATCTAACTGCTTTAGTGAACATCAATGTGTTGAGGAAGATTAATTCATTCATCAGGGGACCTTCGACTTTGCTAAAACCAAATTTCTCAGTCCACATTGGTACAAGATGGTCGATAGATGCAATGACCAAATACTCAACTCTAAGAAACTGAAGAGCCTGAAATTAGATACACATCAAACTGTTAGAGAATATAATTTAAAGAATTAAATTTATATCTTCCCACCAGCTTAAGCTTTTGAAAACAGATATATTGAGTTACATAGGTACAGTCTTACAGAACATATATCCTCAGTGTGACCCATAACTTTATAAATTTAATCATCAACGAAGGTCTTAATAATTTAGGATATAAGAGAATGAGCGAAATGAAAATACTAATAATAGAAAAGGTAAAGAGTTGGGCCGTTTGGCACCTCGTTCTTATGATCAAAAATTTCTCAGTGGAAAGATATTTATGCCCTTTATTCCCTCCCTTAAAGTATGCAATCCTCAGAGCAATGCTCCACAAAGATATTCACCCTACTTCAACAAATAGAACCCCTCCCAAACACCCATACGCACGACTTAACGGATTTTTAAGCACTTTGTTATCTTTATGGGCTTGTCTAGGTTGACATGTGTCAACTACTAGTCTTGACTCAAATTACTAAACTCTTCCTAGCTTGACATGTGTCATCAAGCCTGGGCTTGGGTTGACTAATGGGCTTCCTTTCATGGACCTATGGGCTTGTCTCTCCCCCACTTAGGCCCAAAGCTATTGCCATGGCCTTAAGGCCCTTAAACTCCTAAGTCCATCTTCTTAAGGCTTTAGCCACTAATTTGCCTAAGTCACTATGCCATATGTGTATAAAAGTAAAATACGATAATTTTGGGGTCGTCACATCCTCACCCACTAAAAAAAAAATTTCGTCCTCGAAATCGCTAAGGCATGCACGGGAAGACAAATAATGGGTGGTTCCTTTTTGTTTTTATTTTTTGTTTTTTTTTTCACACATACACATATATAGAAATATAACTCCTGTGCTAATGGCGGTAGATTCCTCCGAAGAAGAATAGGTGGGTACGTCTTCCTCCTCGGTCACAGAGTCCTAGGAGTGGTAGGACACTGCATCCACATCAGGGTCATAGTACATATTCACCCTCAGCTCATTTATCCTACGAGTGATCTCTTCCTCAGTCTCTATTCGGGGTACTCCTTCCTCTCTCAGTCTAATACGATCCTCGGAGTTGTCAGAAAGGTCTAGAGGCTCTAAATTTGGTTCGCTTGCCTGACCCCGAATCATCCTACGTAATTGTCTTCTCTCAGCCCTCAACCAACTCCTGGGTGGTTGTTGTTCTTCGTGAGGTAGAGCTCAACGAGGAACGAGTGCTCCTCTACGAGTTACGCTCATAACATGGGTGCGGTGCCGCTCGTATTGTTCCGAGCACGCTAATCCCTATACTCTCATCCTTTCGCGCCTTCTGCGCATTATCCTCTGCCTATTTTCCCTTCTTTCTCTCATTTGAGCTACAGTGGCTATAGACATACGAGTTCTTCTAGTTTGGGCCATCTCCTGATTAAAATTCATACGTTACTATAGTTTCAAGGAGTAGTCAAACAATTACAGACAATATCATCACAAAGCATTCATACATTCATACAAGTACACACCTATCATTGTCATCATCTTCTAAAAGATACAAAAGTTTAAGCAAGGACTATAGGTACACTAGTTGTTTACAAACAAATGAGGGTATTTAGCCCTCATGAGATCTTCACGTTCCCACGTCGCTTCTTGAAAAGCGGGGTTGTTCCATAACACTTTAACCATCGATATCTTTCGATTCCTCAATTCTTGTTCTTTGTAGTCTTCAATTTGAGTTGACCATTCTTCGTAAGTCAGGTTAGGACATAGTTCGATACCTTCTGGGTCCATAACTGTTCTCGGTCCGCCACTTAAACTCTTCTTCAGTGAGGACACATGAAATACATTGTGAACCCCTTGTACACTCATGGGTAAGTCCAAATGGTATGCTACCGACCCGACTTTTTCAAGAATTTCATAAGGGCCTACGTAATGAGGACTCAATTTTCCTTTCTTGCTAAATCGAGTCACTCCCTTCATGGGTGAAATTTTAATATATACCCAATCGCAGACTTCAAATTCCAAGGGTCTTCGACGTCGATCCGCGTAGCTTTTCTGTCTGCTCTGTGCGGTCTTCATTCTTTCTCGTATCAATTCCACTTGAGCTCGGACTTCTTGTAAATATTCAGGTCCTAATACTCGACTTTCGCCGACTTCGTCCCAGTACAGAGGCGATCGACATTTTCTCCCATACAGAGCTTCATAGGGTGCCATTTGGATAGTAGCTTAAAAGCTATTATTATAAGCAAACTCCACCAAAGGCAGAAGACTTTCCTAGTTGTCGCGTGAATCTAGCACGCATGCCCGCAACATGTCTTCTAGGATTTGAATTGTCCGTTCCGTTTGACCATCAGTTTGTGGGTGATAGGCACTGCTGAACTTTAAATTTGATCCTATCATCTTTTGGAGACTTTGCCAGAAACGAGAGGTGAATCTGGGGTCTCTATCTGAAACAATCGTTTTGGGCACACCGTGCAGGCGCACTATTTCCTTCACATATATTCGTGCCAATTTCTCCATGGAATCAGTATTGGCTATTGGCAAGAAATGTACACTTTTAGTCAATCTGTCGACTATTATCCAGATTGTATTCTTTCCTGCCGATGTTCTCAGAAATCCCACTACGAAGTCCATAGACACGTCCTCCCATTTCCATTCCGGAATCATTAAGGGTTGTAACATTCCAGCCGGACACTGATGTTCGGCTTTAACCAGTTGGCATATTGAGCATTTGGCCACAAATGTAGCCTCATCCTTTTTAATGCCTTCCCCCCAGAATTTCTTCTTCAAGTCTTGGTACATCTTGGTGCTTCCTGGGTGAGCTGTATAAGGGGTGCAATGCGCCTCCCTCACAAGCTTTTCCCTGTGTTCTGGATCGTCTAGTATCACTGTCCTCTTCTCAAAGCACAATGTTCCATCATTTGATATTGTAAAGTGAGGTGATCCCTGCCCTTCTAGCAATTTCTGTCAAATCTTTTCCAATTTAGCATCCTTTCGTTGCCCTTCTCTTATTTCATCTTTAGTCAGAGATGCGATTTCCTGTGTCGCTAGCAGCATCACCCCTTGGGGTAGGTCCTTAACCAGCATATTCCGCATAGCTGTCAGTGTTGGTGACTCTTCTATCCTCGTCTTTTAACTTAATGCATCAGCCACCACATTTGCTTTTCCCGGTGATACTTGATTTCACACTGAAAATCACTGATTGTCTCAACCCATCTCCTTTGTCTCATATTCAGATTCTTCTGACTGAACAGGTACTTCAAACTCTGGTGATCGGTATATATCTCACAACTTTCCCCATACAAGTAGTGTCTCCAAATCTTTAGCGTGAATACTACTGCTGCCAATTTCAGGTCGTGTGTAGGGTAATTACGTTCATGATCCTTAAGCTGTCGGGATGCGTAGGCAACTACTCGTCCCTCCTGCATCAGGACACATCCCAAACCCATCTTTGAAGCATCGCTAAATATCACGTATGGTTTGTGAGGTTCTGGCAGAGATAGTACTGGTGCTAACGTTAGTCTCTTCTTGAGTTCTTGGAAACTCTGTTCACACTTATCGCTCCAAACATACTTGGCATTTTTCTTAGTTAACGCTGTCAGAGGACCAGACAGCTTTGAAAACCCTTCTACGAACCTCCTGTAGTAACCTGCTAGTCCGAGGAAGTTTCGTATCTCATGAGCGTTTGTCGGTTTCTGCCATTCCATCACCGCTTCTATTTTTGCCGGGTCCACCGCCACTCCTTTACTGGAAATGACATGACCCAGAAACTTGACTTCTCGAAGCCAAAACTCCCATTTACTAAGCTTGGCATATAACTGATGCTCCTGCAGAGTACTCAATATAGTTTTCAGATGCTCTCTGTGCTCTTCATCATTCCGGGAGTATATTACGATGTCATCAATAAACACCACGACAAAACTATCCAGATACTGTCGAAAAATCCTATTCATTAGGTCCATGAAGGTTGCTGGAGCATTTGTCAGTCCGAAAGGCATAACTAAGAACTCGAAGTGTCCATAACGAGTTCGAAAGGCAGTTTTGGGTACATCTAGCTCCTTGATTTTTAGTTGATGGTATTTTGATCTGAGATCAATCAATCTTTGAAAACACCGTTGCTCCTTGTAATTGATCTAATAGATCGTCTATCAGTGGTAACGGATACTTGTTCTTGATAGTGACCTTGTTGAGGTCTTTATAGTCGATACACATCCTCATCGTCCCATCCTTCTTCTTTACAAACAAAATTGGAGCTCCCCATGGTGACTAACTAGGTCGTATGAATCCCTTTGCTAGTAACTCCTCTATCTGCACTTTCAATTCCTTGAGTTCCGTTGGCGCCATTCGATATGGTGCTTTATGAACTGGAGCCATAGCAGGTTCCAATTCGATGGTAAACTCTGTCTCGCGATCCGGAGGTAGTCCAGGCAGATCCTCCGAGAATATTCGAGGGAAATCTCGCACCATTGGGATTTCTTCAATACTCTTCGATTCTTCTATTACATTTGAGGACAACAGCAAAAATGCTCTCGTCTCTCCTTTCATACTTTTGATTGCTCTTCTTGCCTTCACAATAGAAGGAACTGAGCTAATTGTTTCTCCCGTATAACGCAGCTCTGGCTCTCCTGGCAGCTCAAAGGTTATCTCCTTTCTGCGATAATCAATCTTGGTGAAATGCTTGGATAGCCAGTCCATCCCCAGTATTATGTCAAATCCCAACAGGTGGAAAACTATCTGGTTGGCATCTAATCATATCCCAGCAATCTCTAAAGGACAGTTCCTTGCTATCTGCTAGCAACCTATCGTTCTTCCGTCCGGGAGGGTTACCAGTACCTTCTGATCTAAGGGTTCTACTTCTAGCTTACACTTTCGCATGCAATTATAGGAGACGAAGGATCTCGTTGCTCCAAAATCAAACAATGCATACACTATGTTATGCCTCAGAATGATCTCTCCTATAAAATTTTCTACTATCATTAATAAAAACCATTTCGTAATTCAAATCAAGACAAGGTCGAGTCTTTTACCAGTAATGATGCCTGCATTAATGGCCTCCTCGTCTTCCATGTCCACTTCTCCCAGGGCAAGGGCATACACTTTGGCTTTCACGGGGGTCTTCGCTTTTTCTCCTGGTAACGTAGTCCCGCTAGCGACCATTTAGGGACAGTCGCGGATTCTATGGCCTTTTTGACCACATCGGAAACAGGCTCCTATCGTCACCCGACACTCGCCCGGATGTGGTCGTCCACATGTTCTACAAGGCGGTGAGGATGCTGGTACTCCTGGCCCGCTCATTTTGCCCTTCCCTTTGTCCGCAGGAAAAGCAACTCTTTTCTTGCCCGCGTCCTTCCCAGAGGAGTAGGGGAAATTCCTCTTTTTGTTCATCTGTACTTGATTAATCAAGCTCTTTTGCTCTGCCTTAGCAATAGCCACTACATTCACTAGCTCCTGGAACTTTTCAATTCGCAGGTAGGCTAATTGGTTGCAGATTCTTGGCTGCAACCCGTCTTGGAACTTCTTCGCTCGCATTTTCCCGGTAGATACCAAGTGAGGAGCGAATCGCGCCATTTCCATGAATTTCGCCGCATACTGGTTTACTGTCATTCCTCCTTGTCCCAATGTGGCGAATTCCATGGCCTTCTGCTGCTTGATGGATTTAGGGAAAAAGCGGTCGTCGAATTCTGCCTTGAAGCATTCCCAGGTGGGATTCACATTCTCTCCTAGTTCCTCCCTTAGCAGTTTCCTTTTTGTATCCCACCATAGTCCAGCCTCTCCCTGTAGCAGGTGTCTCGCATATTGTACCTTTTGGGTCTCAGTACACCCGCTGATCTTGAAGGTACGTTCAAGGTCCATGATCCATCTATTCGCCTTCATAGCTCCTTCCATTCCCATGAAATTTGGATATCGGTAGACTAAGAACTTTTCGTAAGTATAGCCCGGCGTTCCTCCGCCGGTATGTGGATGGCATCTGCCTTGTTCCATCTGAGTTTTCACCAACTCTGTCATTTGACGGATCGCCTCAACTATAGCTTGTCCTCCGTTCATCGGGGTATTCCGTGCCTCCCTTTCTTCAGTTCTCGGGGGAGTGATCCGTGGCATCTCGTCCCTCGTAGGACTGCCAACATCCTGATCATCTACTTCCAAGGGCGCCCTGGATCTTGGGGTAGGAGCACGACGTTTCCCTCTGGCCATATCTCCCTTGAAAGCACAGAATTTACATGTGAGTTACCCAAACTCCAGTATTCTATTCTGACCTTCACAGTACTATCATCACCTTCAACCAATCTTCCAAAATATTCCAAGCCTAACACTAAAAGATTAAATCCTATACCATGTGATTTCCTTTCCTAGGACTTGTGGTTATTACCCAGAGACTAAACTGCTTGATACCACCGCTGTCGACGCCGCAACCCACGCTTGGGATCGCACGTGAATAGAAGCATCAGGGACGAACAACTCAAGGAAGTTCACCCCTCGTCATATCATACATTTACATTTTTTTTTTTGAAACGTCAAGTAAAGATTATCGCAGCGGAATAAAAAGGCCAAGCCTTCTATAACATACATCACATGGTTAGACTACAAATCCCAAACATAATATTATACATAGCCAGGATTTAATCATTACATAACTTGTCCAAGAAATCAAAATAGTGCTTCCCACATGCGGGAAGACTTTACCAAAATCATCAAAATATAATATGGGTCTTAACATTGCCCATATATTCATCCAACGGGTTCCTTCTTCACTTTCTTAAGGTTCGGGCCCCATCGAAGCCAATCCAAGTCTAGGCTAGGCCCTACCTCACATATTGCCCTATAAGGCGTTCCAAAAATACGTCCCAAGTGAATGGACTCATCAGCTCCTAATACTAAGCAACACCCCAAAGGGTATAGACCTACAGAACTGTACATGGTCACTTTCAATGACTCCACCTCCCACTGACCCGGGCGGTCAAGAGTCACTGGCCCCCTAAGGGCGGTCTCAATCGGACCCTCGAGGGTCCGAGGCGTCATCACTGGGGTCATACCCATCTGATCCATCCTCACCTGCAAGTACTTCTATCGTTCCTAAGAGGGAAGGATAGTAGGGATATAAAGAGTGGGGTGAGATTTCGGGAGAAATCTCAGCAAGTACATCTATACTTTAACGAAAGCATTTTAGGCATATAGTCAAGTGAATAACAAACAAATTTCTTACGTATGCACTAACATGGGACTCATGCTTAGACTGATGCACATGCTTGTGACAAAAATTCATCTTTATTTTCCTTTTCTCAATTTCCAAAACACACTTGTTCAAATTGCATAGCAAAGCTTCTTTAATGCATATTCTTTCGAAAACACTTTGTTCAAAAACTTTTCGTCTTTTCTTATCTTAGGCACCACTTATCATATCATATCATATATGGCCCGAAAGCCCTTTTCTTTTCGTTATGACTTCTTATTTTGGACACCTCACGGTTTTCCTATGCACCGTGTGCTCCCCGCTAGTTACCGTCACACCTGGCGACCAAGTCGACCTAGGTGACTACGTTTCGCGCCCTTTCGCGCTATTCATCACTCGGGGATTTCTCTCCGAGCAACTACAACCTTATCAGATGGCGAGGCCTAAGCCAACACCGCTTATATGGCACCCACTAGCATTAGGTGCGACCACGCTCCCGACACATTTTGGAGCCATACATAGTCCGCCGACTATTCTTCGTCGACCTAGGGGTTTTCACTCAATTTAGACATTTCTGAGTGAATAGAGAGTTCCACTGGGACACTTCCCCGTCCCAGCCTCTAGGGTTCTTTGAAAACTTTAATTTTATTTCTTTCCAAACATACTTTACTCAAAACATGGGTTTTCGTGCTTATGCATGGGACATGCAACTTTCGACTTTGTGAATGCAAAACTCGAGGCGAACCCGAGTACACACATTTGGTCGTTTTTCCTTCCGAATCCTTATTCTCTAAACTCATACTCATGTGAAAACACCTAAACAAATACATAAAGGTGAGTGGGGTGCTTGGCCTCCACCCCTAGGGTTTGTCTCTCATTGATGTTCTCTTCTTCCTTTGATCTTCCTAGCATTATCTAGCCTTAGTTCAAAATTTAAAACAATTTGCTAGCCTTATAAGGGGTCAAACCCGAAACCTATATAGCCCTCAAGCTTTGTGTTTTCTTTTCTTAGCCTTTCAACTAGGGTCCTACTTGAATACTCTAGGTGAAACCGAATCCATACATGTCATTCTCCCAATATACATACTTCTACTTCTCCAAAATATCCAAACATGAATATCAAGTAAATAAGGAATTAAAACTTCAAGATTTTCTCTTTAAGAACTCCTCCAAAAACATAACTCCACAAGCATGCATTTTTATAATCATCAAGCAATAATAACGTCAATATCTTCCAAGATCAATATAACTATTTTCCATCAATGCTTTATACATATTCATTCTAGCATGGCATTTCTATAGGCAAGATATTTATAACTAAAATCACGATACTTCTCCAAAAAACATATATGCATATATCTCATATTCACCAATACTCAACTAACTTAACAACTTCATGCTTACATGCTTTTCCTTATCAAACCATCAAGATCATCAACCATTTCATAACTCTTTAACCAAAAAGATCATGGGTTCTACACATGGATCCTACTCAAAATAACATTTCTTCTCTCCAATTTTCGTCATGGCATTTCTAAGCAAGTAACCAAACAATACAAGCATATTCAAACATATACACACATTCAAGCACATTCACTCCAAAATATACAAAAAATGCTAAAGGCAAAGTAAGGATATACTTACCAGTCTTCCTAGCTAGCTTACATAACTTCTGAAAATAAAAGAAATGCTTAGTTAGATCATGCTAAAAGTTTATCATTTTCAAAAGAAAGATTTCCTTTTTGAAAGGTATGAACATAAGGTTCTCCTTCATGCTTCTAGGTTTCATTTCAAAGTAACTAAGTTACTTACCTCTTCTAGGTTTCTCCTTCTTCCACAAACACTATATCCTTCTCCTTCTTAGCTTGAGTGTTTAGATGTCTAAGTGGTGGAAAGAAGTGAAACAAAGTGGAGAGAAATGAGGAGTGTGCCGTGAGGTGCAAAGTGAGAGATGTGTGTGTGTGTATCCAAAATGTGCAAGCCAAAAGGGTGGGGAAACTAGGCCATTCGGCCAAGGCACTTTGCTAGCTCCTAGGCCACTCATTCCCCTATGTTTGAGTGACTTGTGATGGGCTTGAAAGACCCTTGAGTGACTCCCATCACTTAATCACATCAACCCTAATATATCCCATCCTAGGTTGGGAGATTTGCTCCCTTTTTCTTTCCTCATGGCCGGCCACTCATCCTAGGGTTCCAACCCCTTTCCATCACCTCACATCCTCTCTTGTCTCCCCAACAATCCCCTCACATGTCATTCAAATGGATTTGAGAATCCATTTTTGGGAAAACACCCAAAGGGGTTTCGGATTCCCCATCCTCCATCCGAATCCTCTCTTCATCTCACTCTCCTTTCTATTTTGTCACATGCTTCTTCCATCAACCAATCACCTCACATCTCACACAAGCTTGTCATGTCACTCTTACACAAATCCTCATCTAGATTTGGTAGCAAAAGAAAGTCAAACAAGGGGGAGGGGGAGTCAGCTAAGGCATGTCTGAAACCCTCATCCCTTTCCTTCCACTTTTTGTTCCATCATCTTCCATCTCATGTCACTTCTTCTTACACCTTATGTCTCATCCAATCTTACACCAATCCTACACAAATCCTTCATGTCCTTTCCTCTAGATTTGGAAAAGTTTAGGTGAAAAAGCCCTAAGGCTATTCGGCCAAGCCTCCCCACCGAAACCCTTCCTTCCTTTCTCATCTCCAAATCTTCTCAAGTCTTTTTTACATTATTTTACTAGATATGGTAGGATCCTATGTTGACTTATTTGGCAAAATCTACACCTCACACACTCATCTAGGTAGGAAAAGATGGAAGATTCCACTCATGTCTTTTCTTTTCTTCCTTTAACAAAACAACTAGTCAACTAACTCACCTACTAGCATTTTCTTCTCTCAGCTACTAGTCTTGACTCAAATTACTAAACTCTTCCTAGCTTGACATGTGTCATCAAGCTTGGGCTTGGGTTGACTAATGGGCTTCCTTTCATAGACCTATGGGCTTGTCTCTCCCCTACTTAGGCCCAAAGCTATTGCCTTGGCCTTAAGGCCCTTAAACTCTTAAGTCTATCTTCTTAAGGCTTTAGCCACTAATTTGCCTAAGTCACTATGCCATATGTGTATAAAAGTAAAATACGATAATTTTGGGGTCGTCACAATATTGATGTAAGTGTCGTGGAAACATCACAGTCTAGGTCAAAGCCTACAAAACCATCATGCTTTGTACTTATTGTAATATAATATCTTGTTGAGTCACAATCTCTGGTCAAAGGAAGATGGCGATGGTATTATTTTTATAAACATTCTCTCCTATAATATATCCATTGCTATCTCGTTGTTAATTTATCGAAGGATGCTAAGTAGTGCTTAATTTATCGAAGTGATGTCCTTCAATCTCCTGATAATAGTGGTGAGGAAGGACATCGTGATTGTTGAATCCAAGGTTTCAAATTTCGTATCTACTTGTAGAATTTGATGATAACAAATGAATTCAAGTCTCAAGCTCAAATTATTTACGCAATGGAGCGAAGAGCACATCAAGCATAAAAGAACAAGTCTATAAATGAAACTCATAGATTATTTTTGTACATCTCTTGATAAAATTCGTAGTTGGATTAAGGCTCCAAATTACTCTTTTTTCTCATAAAACATCAAATTACTTTTTTCACATATGCAAGACATCTTTAAATGTCTTAGTTTTAAAAATTATGTTTTTCACATGTGCATAACATCATCAAACAATATAATTTCGAAAATTATATATTTTTATATAAAAATTTGAATTTGTAAGATGATTGATTATCATATTTGACATGTGCATATTTTGTTTGAAAGTCTTGAAGGGTAGTTGTGTGTTTTTTGACAAATGCAAAAGGTAGATGATTTTGTTTGAAAATCTTGAAGGGTGGTTATATGTTTTTTTTGACAAATACAAAAGGTAGATGATTTTGTTTGAAAATCTTAAAGGGTGGTTGTCTGTTTTTTTTTTACATATGCAAAAAGAAGATGATTTGGTTTGAAAAATAAATCATGCTCATTTTGCCATATATGAAAAACAAAAAAATAGGTTTGATTTCTTTGAAAAATGAATGGAGTTGTCTTTGACAAATGCAAAAAGGAAATGCTTTTATTTGAATTTTTTGAAAAGTGAATAGTGCTCTTATTTGACATGTGAATTTTTTTAAATTTGAAATTAAAGACTCATTTACCTATAAATAGTTCACTTAAGTTTTGTAAAAATCACAACAAGAGCTTACACATCTATTGCTAAGTTTTGCATCATTATTTCAAAACTCTCATTCTCTCTTTTCTAAAGTTTTGAGCCTTAATTCTTGTTCTTTTTTAGAGAGATATAGGTTACGCTGTATTGTTTCTATCTCACTCATTGAGGAGTGTACTTTGATAGTCTACTCACTATCAACTCTTGTATCAGTAAGAGGGTGCGTATAACCCTTGTGTGTGTAGAAGGTATTCTACACAGAAAAGTTGAATCACCAAGTGTGAGGTGATTGGAAGTATAGAAGGTGTTCTACACGGATTCTTTGGAGCGATGCTGCTCAAAGGTATAATAGGTTTCTATCTTCACCTAAAGGAGATTGAATAGTGAATTTGAAATCCTCAAGGGGTAGCTTGAGGCGAGGACGTAGGCAGTGGGGCTGAACCTCGTAAAAATACTGAGTTTGCTTCTTCTTATCCTACTCTTTACATTTCTTGCTGCTTTATATTCTGTTTATATTTTATATTGTGTATTTGATTTATAAGTGTTAATTTTTATAATATAACCCAATTTAATTTTTATAATATAACCCAATTCATCCCCCTCTTGTGTTAGTCATCTGGACAACAGTGATAAAAGGTTTTCTGAATTTCAGCATATCGACACTGAGGATCCCAAAATCAGTATTGGCATGAAGTTTGGATCCATGATACAATTTAGAGAGACAATCTAGCGGTCAAACCTTAATATTGGTGAGTCTACAAAATTTGCAAAAAATAATGGAGACCGGATTAGTATGGTTTGCAATAAATGTCCTTATCAAGTTTATGCCTCTTTGGTAAGAGGGCAACAAACTTCTTTGATTAAGTCTATCAATCCTAGACATGAGTGTAAGAGTTATACGAATCCCATTGTGACATCATCTTGGATTGTAGAGAAATTGGATTAAATGTTCAACAACCAACCCAATATACTTATTCATGTTATTGTTGATGAGATTAAGAGAAAATGAGGAGTAAAGGTATGTAAAATGAAATTGAATCATGCTCGAGTAAAGGCTTAGAAGAAAATGTTAGAGAGCCATAGGGATCAGTATGCGAAAGTGTAAGACTATTGTGAAACCCTTAAACAAAGGAACTAGAATAGTTGTTTAATGATTAGAGTCAAATGTTTAACTCCTGAGTTACCTTCTACATTTCAAAGGATATATGTAGGATTGGTAGCATGTAGAGTGGGTTTTAAGGATAGTTGAGGACCACTGATTAGTCGAGATGAAAATAAGAACATGCATCTCATTACAATGGCTATTGTGGAGGCCTAGTTGAAGTACATTTGAGGATGGTTTATTGAAACACTTATATTTGATCTGGGAGAGCAACTTGATGACGGCTGAACATTTATCAGCGACAGATAGAAGGTAACTTCTAATTATATTTAATAAGTCTTGTTTATTCAATAAATGATATGAAATACGCATTGTTGCGCTAATTTTTCAATATAGGTTTTGAAGCCAGTAATGGAGGAGTTGGTGCCTTACAACAACAGTCGTATTTGTGTGAGGCATTTATATGTCAATTTTTGAGACGTAGGTCATAAAGGTGTGACTCTGAAGGAGAAACTATGGCAGGCAGCCACAACATATACCAAGAAGGACTTTGAAAGAGAAATGATGGAGCTTAAAGCACTTAGTGGACCTGCATATGACTATTTGAAGGTCATAGACCCATCATAGTGGTCTAAAGCATGGTTTAACACCACTTGTAAGTTGAACTTAGTAGTGAATAATCTCAGTGACTGTTTCAATCCATACATTCTGCAGGCACGTAATAAGCCGATTCTAACTATGGTGGAGATTATACCAAAGAAACTTATGAGTCGGTTTCAGGTGAATATGAAAGGAATTGCTAAATGGGAGAATAAAATAACACCTTAGGCAGTTGCAAAACTAGAACTTGTGCATGATTTGTCTATACATTGTACTCCTACATATGCAGGAGGTAGTCAATTTGAGGTCAGTACTAGTTGTAGGCAATATATGATTAACTTGGGCAAGAAGAGATGCTCCTGTTTGAGATGGGACATGACAGGTATCCCATGTGCTCATGCATACACATCCATTGTATACTCTGACCAAGACACCAAGGACTATGTGCACAAATACTAAAGTGTTGACATGTGGAGGGCAGCATACGAGCCTTTAATTTACCTTATGCCCAATGAGAATCAGTGGTTGACTACCACCTACGAGAAGCCAAATGCTCCTGAGGTCAAGAAACAACTCGAGAGGCCTAAGAAACATCGAAGAAGAAACAAAGACAATGAACGAGGAGCAAGTAAACTGATTAAGGCTAGTGTTTACATGACCTATTTGAGTTATAGACAACCAGGTCACAATAGGAGACAATGCCCTCAAAAGAACACAAGGACCTCAGGTACTTCCACATCAGAATTTCATCATGCTCCAATTTACGATGAAGTGGTTAGATGCCTAGTCTTACTTATTTTCAGTACTATCAACTTAATGTATTATTAGTTGCAACATGTTGACCTCAACTTCATTTGCATGTTAATGTGCTTCTAGGTGATTTCTCAGGCCAATGCATCGGTATGGAAGGGGAAGGGCATATCGGCATCTTCACAAGTGGATAAGAAGAAAAAAATTGAGAAAGAGAAACGGAAGCAATCAAACTGATAGTATTGATAGAGTTGATATATTTGACAGTTTATAATATGTTTGATGTATATTTTGAAAATAGTTTACATGCGTATACCTTAATTATAAACAGTTTGTATTACAAATAGATTATGTTTAGGGTTAATTACATTTTGTAAGTTGTTGGTGAAGTAGAATAGAGATGCAAGACAAAAGACTCAGCTAGGTCTATCATTTTTGTGTAATCCGGAGCAAGATGTTCGAATCATGTAATATTGTACAGGTCTATCATTTTCTAGTACCAATATTGGTTGGGATTTGTTTATTTAATGTTGATTAGGCATAAGTAATTATGGATAACTTCACTGGCATTACTCATCATAAAGTGTCCATGTTCAAAACTTCAACTAAAAATACTTTATAACTTGCTAATGTATGTGGTGTGTTGTCACAGACAACCAAAACTAAAATCTATACTCCTAAAAAAAATACATGTAGGCAAGTAAGGATCGTTCCTACAAAGAATATCTAGCTATTTTTATGCTGCTTGAATAAGGATAGGGGGTTTGAGTATAACAAAAATAATTTTAAGAAGAACAACTAAGGAACAATTCAAATTAAAGTATCAAAATCAATCAAAAGAACAAACCTTGGTCTAAGTCAACATCCACCACCGAAATTTTACAACTAATCATCGATGCAAATATATATATATATATATATATTAATACTTTGAATATTCACCATTGAAACTATTTTCCTAGCTTTTCTTAGTTGTAGTTAATTAAAAAACAAGCAATCTATTTAACCCTAACTACTAAATAACCTAAGACAAGTGCTAAAGGTTTAATCTAGTAGTAGCCTAAAGAATTAGAGATTGATGAAACTAAACAATACAAGCACAAGCTGTCACATTTAATTTAGTCGAGATTCTTCTTAAGATCTAATCATTTTTGATGTAGCAAATCAAATCTTAATTGTTTCATAGATTAGAGGGATCAAACAATTACGAATTTGATATCTAACCTAGCAGTAGATTGCAATGAATAATAAACTAGTAGGCCTTCTAGTAATTAAACGAGATAATTATGAAAATAAGTACAAAAGAGCATCCGATACTCAAAGCATAAATTGAAATATAAAAGCATATTAGACCTCACAATTTTATTGATTCCGAGTTCTCGTTTCCTTAGACCAATTATGAAAGTTTAGCCACGCAGAGCCATGATGAAAACTCAAAGGAGAAGGTGAGAAGATGAAAAGAGGAAGAGCTATGACTCTCTCACGTTTGATAGGCTGGCTTCCTTAAAAAAAAAAAATCCAGTCTCCTCCCTTGCATGTAATTCTCTAGATAGGATTTGGATGAGATAGAGTTCTTTTAAATTTTGAATTATCCTTCATGTATTTCCATACACCTGTACGCTAGAAGGTGGGAGTCTTACGTCTTTAAATCTCATTTTTTATCTTTTAATTAGATCTTGAAAACTTTCGAAAATAACACATGTAATATTTGCATATTCGAATTGAAGACTAATGCACGTTCGAGAATGTCAGTAGTGCAGGTGCAGAAACTTCAAGCCCAATTTAAACTTTGATTTAGCCATTACCCCTCAAAACCCAAAACATGAAAGTTGTAGATATTTTTTTTTTCATTCCATAAAATTTTGAATCATCTCAATCGGAGCTCGGAAGAAAGAGTTATGCCCAGATTACGAAATAATGTCGAAACTATTCAAAATTGCCCAATTAGCTTCGTTTTGTATTTAACGCCTCCATTTGTAATAGCCATTTTTTTAGATAAAATATTTTCTTGAGGATTTATTTTAAGGGACTTATTGGAAATATTTTTTTCACGAAAATAGAATTTGAGACTTAGATGATAATTGTGAGCTATGAAAATGTGAAATTATGCATTATAGGATAAATTATGGATGGACCTTTGGGAATTGTAACAAGGTATCAACTAGAGAAGTTTCATTTGGACCAAGAAAGAGATAGTTTTTTGAAATTAGGGGAGAAATCCAAGAGGAAGTGATAAAAACAAAAATCAAACACTTGGTGTGCCTGGAATGAGCTCTCGGGATGATCTGTCGAGTTTTGGTGTAATGAGGTCCAAATGAGCCGATTCCAATTCTTTTAGAACCTTAAGAGATAGATATAGAACTTTCATGTTTTGGATTTTTGAATATAAGGAATGAATCAAAGACTAGATCCACTGTGAATTTATACAGACAATAATAGGAGCCAACTGGTAACCGATTTAAGCAAAGTGCACCAACCTTGCCATGTGATGAAAATCACATTGGTTTCTCAGATTTCTCAATCTTTTGGCATGTGTACGGATAGGTGAAAAGTGGAGAATAATTCATCTAAAGCCTTGGCTGGCAAGAAAACAAATGGTAAACTCAGATTGGGTATTCTCGGGTGGTTTTAACATGTTTCAATGAATTAATCATATATCTCTCATTTAATCTCAAAATAAGATGATTCCAAATCATATAGAAGCTTAAGAGGATGATCTAAAACTCTCATATTTTGAGTTTTCAAAGAATCAAATCAGATCAATGACTTATTTAGGATGAAAGTGGCTGGATACACCACATTAGAAGATACTATCATACTACTTTGTCTCGACCCCACATGAGTTGGTTTATTTTAAGCCATTGATTAAGATCATTTATAGGTGGATTAATCTCAACTATGGGATCAAACTATCAGTAAATCCCCATAGGCTTATGGGTGATCATAAGACCACAAGTGTAGGGGACACATCACCTCAATTAGTTAAGAGTGTTGCCAAAATGCCCAAACTTTTCCCCTTGCTCCCCACGCCTCTCATGCCAGAAAATAGATGCATGGACTTCTCTTCTTTCCCCATGAGAGATACCAGTTGGCCATAGTGAGAAATAACCAAGAAAAATACATAAAAACTTACTCACATCACCTAAGTACCAAAATTGAGCTAATTAAGGGCATTGAAAAAGAAGTGGTGCAAAACCTATCTTAAGCCTCAAATCTAGCTTTGAAGAAATTTTTAAGTGTAAATATTAACTTAATCTCAGTATAGAATAAGTGACTAGATGATTAATTCATGTTTGATGTTTATTTGATATTAAACTTTGCTTCTGTGTTGAAATAAAACTTATTAAATTTTGGATTAGTTTCTATTATAAAAAAATGCTAGGAAAATTTGTAGGGCCATAGAAATATGTTCTATGTTAATATATGAAGAGGATTAAGTGAAAATGTGAGGTCTTGATGAAAAAAATGATAAACCAACTCTAGTAAATTTCGTTCTTAATAGGGTTATTATTGGCAGAGTTGACACCTTTTGGTAAATTAGAAATAACATTTTTATTTGATGTTAGATTTGAATGATTTAAGAGGATATGAAAATTTAAGAGAAAGATCTATAACTTTTATGTTTGAAGTTTTAAGAGATAAGGACTCAATAAAGGATGAAATTGGGATTGAACTGGTAGAGCAAGATTTAGGTAGAAACTTGGCTCGACCCTTACTCGACGTTTGGCTCGAGCGAGATTCCCCTGTCACTTAAATCTGAGATTTTCTTGTATCCAATGCATGTGATTAATATAAGAATTATATGTGAAATGCAAATTTTTTATGTATTTCATAAGATATGCATTCAAAAGTCTAATGTTATTATCATGTTGCATTTTGTCTCATACGTGTCATTATAAGTCGTGACGTTCGTCTTAAGAAAAGTCCATGCTACGTGTTGTCATAAATCATGTCAAGTATTTAAGAAAACTTAATAAGAAATATTCGACAGGGACGACGATACGTAACGCCTGTCGATGATAAGAAATAAGAAATATTCAACAGGGACGGCGATACGTAATGCTTGTCGATGATACGAAATAAGAAATATTCAACAGGGACGGCGATACGTAATGCCTGTCGATGATATGAAATAAGTAAGACCCGATAGGGAGGGCGATGCGTAACGCCTATCGAGGATAAGAAGTAAATAAGACCACAATATAAGAAAGCAAATAAGATTTTTAAGTATAAGATGGTGGGTCCATGTAAGAGTATAAATCTGTATAGAAATTATGGTCATCCATATGCATAAGTTTCATAAGGCATTCATGAATAATGAGAAGTTAATCCATTATGGTACATGCTATGTTATTGATATGCTTGAATGATACATTTGTTAAGTTATTTATGTACTTACTGAGATTTCCTTGGAAATCTCACTCTTGTGTATTTCTTTTCTTTTTGGAAACTCAACATTCATTACAAGATTTGACTATGGACATATGCAAGGCTTGAGTTACTCGAGAGACCCAGAGGAACCCTGAAGGGCTCTCAGAGAACTCTCACTACATTTATAAGTTTTTAACTAGTTGATAATAGTAGAGACCGGTATCAGCACGGAGAAAAAGATTTCCAATGTGAAGAAGGAATCTAGACCTCCCTAAGTCAAAGTTTTGATAAGTTTGTGTATCTATATTGGCAAAGAAAACTAACTGAGTTATGCATGTAAGGATAAAATGTTATTCTAAGAATGAATGATGTAGATATTGTGGTTTTATACTACTATATGATCACTAGAAATTAATTTTATTCAGAACTTTTTCGTTGCGATTTGCATTTAATTCCGATAAGTACGGGGGTGAGTAGCCAAGTGTTACTTATCCTGACACTTTAATTTGCGTTGAATTACAAAAGCAAATTGGGGGCGTAACAGAATAGTATCAGAGTAATACGACTCTAGGTAAATCCACATTGTCCTAGAGAAAAGATCACATGGTAATAGAATAAGCTTGAATTTTTATGAAGTAAGGTTGTTTTGGATGCCAGAAGTTTGGAGTTAGTAAGGAGAAATATAACTTATAATGAAGTTTGGTATGTTTCAGGAAGATAAAATGGTAAAAGGACGTCGATCTTCAAGGCTAGTAGAGTTAATGGCGCAAAATCCCCTTTAGCTACTCCTCCAAGGATGGAGGAGCAGGCGCTACAAACCCTCCGTTGGAAGGAGGGCAAGCGATAGCCGAAGTTATTCGGCAAATGACAGAAGTAATAAAAATGCAGATGGAGCAGAGTCGTTATCATCTGCATGAAGAGAATAAAGGAGAAAATCAATGAAGCTCATATGAGAAGTTTTTGGTGTATAGATACCCACATTTCTTTGGAAATGAAGGAGTGCTGAAAGTGGATAAATGGATTATAGATTTGGAACGTACATTTGAAATTAGTAGGTGTACTGCAGTTCAGAAGATACAGTACGTGGGACACCTACTTCAGGGTGAAGCTGGTTTTTGGTGTGACACAAAAAGGAAGTTGTTGAAGTTAGAATTGGAAGAGAATGTAGTGCCCACTTGGGAACGGTTTAAGAAGGAATTTGACGACTGATTCTTTTCGGAATCTGTGAAGCGACAGAAAACTCTAGAATTTGCCATGTTGGTACAAGACAACATGATGGTGGAGTAGTATGCAGCCCAATTCATTGAGTTAGCAAGGTTTGCCCCACACCTAGTATCTACCGAGAAAATGAAGGCACAAAACTTTCAAGAAGGATTGCAGTCGTGCACGCCCTCAATTTATGTTCGTAATTCAACGTAAATTGAAATGTCAGGATAAGTAACACTTGGCTACTCACCCCTGTACTTATCGAAATTGAATACAAATCGCAACGAAAAAATTCTGAATAAAATTAATTTCTAATGATCACATGGTAGCATAAAACACAATATCCACATCATTTATTCTTAAAATAATATTTTATCTTTACATGCATAACCCAGTTAGTTTTATATGCCAATATACTACACAAACTTATCAAGACTTCGACTTAGGGCCGCCTAGATTCTTTCTTCACTTCGGGAATTTTTTTCTCCGTGCTGATACCGGTCTCTACTATTATCAACTAGTTAAAAACTTATAAATGTAAAGAGAGTTCTCTAAGAGCCTTTCAGGATTCCTCTGGGTCTCCTAAGTAACTAAGGCCTTGCCTATGTCCATAGTCAAATCTTGCAGTGAAAATTAAATTTTCAAAATAAATCCTCACGAAAATATTTTTTCTAAAAAAAGGGCTATTACATTCCCCCTCCCCCTAAAATAAAGATTTCGTCCTCGAAATCGCTGAAGCATAATCTTTAAATTCTTCCAGAAAATTAAAGATTATTGCTAAACACACCTTTATACACAATCATATGAAATATAAGACTTTACTACTCCAGAGTCAAACATGGCATCAGCCATACATTAACTCAACTTAAACGTGTTCAAAAGTTATTCTGTCTTACTTACATATTCATAAAAAGTTCATACATCAACCATATGTGGGAAATTACAATTTATTTGTACTAACTCCGGCTTCGTTTGCTTCATCTGCCTCCGCGTCCATTTCTCCAGGTGTGATTGCATAGATTTTGGCCTTCGTGGGTGCTTTTGTCTTTCCTACCAATGGTACCACTCCTTGGAGGCATTCTGAGGACAGTTCCTAATCAAATGTCTTATTTGGCCGCATCTAAAACAAGCTCTAGTAGTTACTCAACATTCTCCCCTGTGCCAGCGCCCACACTTGGCACATAGGAGAAACAAAACAGGTACTTGTGGAAAGTAGATAAGAATTCATCTAGAAGCCTTAGTGGGTAAGAAAACAAATGGAGAACTCGGATTGCGTGTTCACGGGTGGTTTTGACGTGTTTCGATAAATTAATCATATCTCTCTCATTTTATCTCGAAATAAGGTGATTCAAAATCCAATAGAATTTTAAGAGGATGATCTAAAATTATCATATTTTGAGTTTTTGAAGAATCTAATCATATCAAGAACTTATTTGACATGAAAATGGCTAAATACACCCCATTGAAAGATACCATCATACTACTTTGTCTCTACCCCACGCGAGTTGGATTTCTTTTGAGCTATTGATCAAGATAATTTTATAGGTGGATTAATCTCAACCATGGGATTAAAATATCAGTAAATCCCTATAGGATTAGGGGTGATCATGAGACCACAAGTGTAGGGGACACATCACCCCAACCAGTCAAGGGTGTTGTCAAAAATCCCAAGCTTTTCTCCTTGCTCCCCACGCCTCTCATGCCTATAAATAGATGCATAGAGTTCTCTTCTTTCCCCATGAGAGATATCAGTCAACCATAGTGAGAAATAGCCAAAAAAAAATACACAAAAACTCACTCACATCACTTAAGTACCAAAAAGGAGCTAATTGAGGGCATTGGAGAAGAAGTAGTGCAAAACCTATCCTAAGCCTCAAATCTAGCTTTGGACAAATTTTTAAGTGCATATATTAACTTAATATTGGTATAGAATAAGTGATTAGATGATTAATTCATGTTTGATGTTTATTTGATATTAAACTTTGCTTGTGTTGAAATAAAACCTATTCAATTTTGGATTAGTTTCTATTATGGAAAATTGTTAGGAAAATTTGTAGGGCCATAGAAATATGTTCTATGTTAATATATGAAGAGGATTAAGTGAAAATATGAGGTTATAAACCAACTCTAATAAACTCCGTTCTTAATAGGGTTATTATTGGCAGATTTGACACCATTTGATAAATTGGACATAACTTATTTATATGATGTTGGATTTGAATGATTCAAGGAGGCTATGGAAATCTAAGAGAAAGATATATAACTTTTATTTTTAAAGTTTTAAGAGATAAAGACTCAATAAAGGACAACATTGGGATTGAACTAACAGAACGAGATTTAGGCAAAAACTTGGCTCGATTCTTGCTCAACGTTTGGCTCGAGCAATATTCCCTTGTTACTTGAATCCTAGATTTTCTTGTATCCAATGCATGTAATTTAATAAAGATATATATGTGGAATGCAAATATGTTATGTATTTCATAAGATATGCATTCAAAAGTCTAAGGTTTTGATCATATTGCATTTTGTCTCATACATGTCATCATAAGTCGTGACATCTATTTTATGAAAAGTTCATGTTACATGTCGTCATAAATCATGTCAAGCATTTAAGAAAACTTAATAAGAAATTATTTGACAGGGATAATGATATGTAATGCCTGTTAATGATACGAAATAAGAAATATTTGACAGAGACGACCATATGTAACGCCTATTGATGATACGAAATAAAAAATATTCGACAAGAACGGCGATACGTAACGCCTGTTGATGATACGAAATAAGTAAAACTCGACAAGAAGGGTGATGCGTAACGCCTGTCGAGGATAAGAAGTAAATAAAACCCACAATATAAGAAAGTAAATAAGAGTTTTAAGTATAAGATGATGGGTCCATGTAAGAGTATAAGTCTGTATAAAAATTATGGTCATCCATATGCACGAGTCTCATAAGGCATTTATGAATCATGAGAAGTTAATTCATTATGGTACATGTTATGTTATTGATATGCTCAGATGATACCTTTGTTAAGTTATTTGTGTACTTACTGAGGTTTCCTTAGAAATCTCACTCTTGTTTATTTCTTTTCATTTTGGAAACTTAATCTTCGCTGCAGGATTTGATTATAGAGATAGGCAAGACCTTAGTTACTTGAGAGACCTAGAGGAACCCTGAAGGGCTCTTAGAGAACTCTCTCTACATTTATAAGTTTTTAACTAGTTAATAGTAGTAAAGACCAGTATCAGCATGGAGAAAACGATTCCCGAAGTGAAGAAGGAATCTAGGCCGCCCTAAGTTGAAGTTTTGATAAGTTTGTGTATGTATATTTGCAGAAAAAACTAACTGGGTTATACATGTAAGGATAAAATGTGATTCTAAGAATGGATGATGTGGATATTGTGGTTTTATGCTACCATGTGATCACTAAAAATTAATTTTATTCAGAACTTTTTCGCTACAATTTGCATTCAATTTCGATAAGTACGGGGGTGAGTATCCAAGTGTTACTTACCTTGACACTTCGACTTGCGTTGAATTATGAACGTAAATTGGGGGCGTTATACAATTTACATCCTAAATCAAAATATAAGAATAATGAGTACAATTAGGCACCAAATAAGTATAAAAGATTAAATATTAAGGGAGAAAATATGACATTTTGCATTGTCATCAGTATGGTTTATTAGTTGTTGTCCTAAGCATAATAATGGATCAAAATTCAAAGTATTGTTTGAAGTTGTCATGATTATAAGGACTTTATTAGCTTGGTTAACATCTTGGACTGGAGATTTACATACAACTAAGTTCAATACACAATATATTACTTACAAGCAAGTTCCTGTCGAGAAAATGAAGTTCAATATGGGTTTAAATTGTTCCCATCAACACTAATACAAAAAAAAAAAAAAATTATATAAACATAGACACAATTGTTGCCCCAATTAGTACACATCCACCAAAAGTACATTAATCACTCTATTCTATCATCAAATTCCTATGACCTCCATCACCATTAGGGCACATTTTCATACATATGATAACAATGGCCAGGACAAATACCGTGACACCACACCGTACGGAGATGAGGTATTTCGTTTGCAAGATTTTATATTTTTTCACCTCTATATGCAATAATTTTTGGATATGTTCCATGTGCTCCCTCTCCATCACCAAGTTAGCTTCCAATTCTAACCTCTCAATCTTCAACTCACGAGTTTGTACTCAGAGTCTATCTCGTATTTGGCCAACAACCTTCCTGCACGAGGAGTAGAAATCATCTACCCAATCGAAAAATGCACAACTCTTGTCTCCAACCCTATGTTGACAACTAGGAGTCCAATATGGGCATCTCCAGAACTTCCTTTTATAGTTATCGTCCGTCGTTTAAACTCTTACTCGTGCCCGCAGATTGCAACGACAAAATGGAACATCATGTGGTGCTTTACCACCACAACTTGTGCTAGATGAACTAGTAGACATGTGTATTCAAAACCTACTGAAATATACGTGTAAGTCGCGAGCTATAGATCCAAGTCATGGTAATATGTGATCAAGACAATATATTTCTTAATGTCATGAATTAAAAACAATTTGCAAGCCCATGCTAATGTCACAGATCAAAATCTCAAATGTTTCAGAGGTATATTCAAATCTCAAATTGTTTTAGAAGTACATTAAAAGGATTAAATGTTTCAGAGAAAAAAAATAATCAACAAAAAATTATAACATTATTGTCACTGAACTCCATCTAAGGTCTGAAAGTACATACAAATTCACAAAATTGTTACTGTAGTGTACTATCTTATCAAAACAATGTTGCCTATTCAAGTGAAACCATGTCATTGTTAAATTAGAGAGATCAAATATAAAATAGGCATTCAGATCACTTACCACACCATTGCTATAGAGGGCATAGCTAGTTTCAAGTTGGTAAAAATATAATGGAAAGCATCCCATGAAAATCCTTCCCAAGTATGCTTAAATTTATTTGCATATATGACATACATGACCAGTATAAGAAATGACAGTCATTATAAAATTGAGGTTGCCAAAGATGATCCCTTGAAACCAAGAGTTGTTTAATGTACTAAAGCATATGCAATGCCAATATGAATAACAAATGGTAGCAACGTGCATACAATCAGGTGTTTAGGGATACGATCCAGAATACAATGAGCATACAATCCAGAATCAAACAAACAAACATTGATCATCTCGAAAAATTTCAATAACATCAAGACCTTTAACATTAGTTAGGTTAGGGTTTAGGGATGCACTTTTTTACTGTAACGGACGCAAACCAGGTTGTCGAACAGGTTGAAGCAAATCACGTAGCCCTAACACCAGCCATGCTCTACTTCTCTGCGTGACACAAGCCCTAGGCTGGTTGGAAGATGATATGTTAACATGTTGTCCCAATTGAAGGGGATGAAAATGAAGGAAATGAGGGGCATTTCTATAAAGTCATACAAGTTGTGCACATAAGGCGCACGTGAAGGCGATTTCCGTTAAGTTTGACACGACTGATAGACGGAATAGGGAGATTGTGAGAATTTAAATGTTGGGGGGTCAATTGTTGAGATTTTAGTTCAACTGGGTGAAAGTTGGAGGAGGCAAAGTGTAATTAACTCTATATTAAATTTAAAACATCTAAAAGTACTCTTGGAAAAACCAATCATGGATGAATATATATAATTATTATAAAAAAATTAACGTGTTTCTCTCCATTTTCTTGTAAAAATAATAGACTAATGTTCTTTGTTGAAACACCAATATACATAGGAGTGGGGCTAAAACTTGCATGGTGCAAGCCAAACAGGATGGACTATTCCCACACCTCATCCCACAACTTGTTGCCCTATCATCCCAGTGGCGGGGTCAGGGTGGATTGGGAATCCACCTCACCCCACACTTATTTAAAAAATAGTATACAACCCACTTGGTGTAAAAATATTTTTGCGTCTAAAAATGTTTTAGTCTAAAAGTGACTAAAAATACATTTTTAGACCCAAGTTGTAAATTTAAGTTGTAGGTTGCTTATAAAGATTGTCTTCACAATACAAGTCCCATACTTAAGTAATGTGGGACTTGTGTATTGCCTTGCCAAGGAGGCAATGCAATAGTAAGTCTTACATTGCTCAAATAAGACTCTTGTATTACCTTGGCATCTTATATAAAGGCTGTCGATGCCCAACCCACACTTGGGATCGCACGTGAATAGAAGCGTCGGGAATGAGCAACGTAAGGAAGTTCACCTCTCGTCATATCATATTTGTACGTTTTTTTTTTGAAACGTCAAAGAAAGGTTCTCGCAGCAGAATAAAAAGGTCAAGCCTTCTATAATATGCATCACATGGTTACGCTATGGATCCCAAACATAACATCATACATAGCCCAAATTTCAAAATTTTACATAGCTTTGTCCGAGTAATCAAAATAGTGCTTCCCACAGGCGGGAAGACTTTACCAAAAACATAAATACAGGGCATCACAAAATAATATGGGTCTTAACATTGCCCATAAAATTCAACTGACGGATTCCTTCTTCACCTTCTTAAGGTTCGGGCCCCAGCGAAGCCGATCCAAGTCTATGCTAGGCCCTACCTCATATATCGCCCTAGAAGGCGGTCCAAAAACACGTCCCAAGTGAAGGGACTCGTCAACCCCTAATACTAAGCAACACCCCGCAGGGTATAGACCGACTGAACTGTACATGGTCATCTTTAGTGACTCCACCTCCCACTGACCCGGGTGGTTCAGAGTTACTGGCCCCCTAAGGGCGGCCTTAATCGGGTCCCTGAGGATCCGAAGTGTCATCACGGGGTCATACCCATTTGAGCCATCCTCACCTATTATTATTTCTATCGCTCCCAAGGGGGAAGGATAGTAAGGACATAAAGAGAGGGTGAGATTTCGGGAGAAATCTCAGCAAGTACATCTATACTTTAACGAAAGCATTTTAAACATATAGTCAAGTGAATAACAAACAATTTCTTACGTATGCATTTACATGGGACTCATGCTTAGACCGATGCACATGCTCGTGACAAAATTTCATCTCTCTCATCTTTTTCTCCATTTCCAAAACATACTTGTTCAAATCACTTTAACAAAACTTCTTTAATGCATATTCTTTCAAAAGATACTTTGTTCAGAAACTTTTTGTCTTTTCTTATCTTAGGCGCCACTTATCATATCATATCATATATGACTCGAAAGCCCTTTCCTTTTCATCATGACTTCATATTTTTGGACACCTCACGGTTCCCCTATGCACCGTGTGCTCCCCGCTAGTTACCGTCACACCTAGCGACCAAGTCAACCTAGGTGAATACGTTTTGCGCCCTTTTGTGCTCTTCGTCACTCAGGGATTTCTCTCCGAGCAACTACAACCTTATCAGATTGCGAGGCCTAAGCCAACACCGCTTATATGGCACCCACTAGCATTAGGTGCGACCACGTTTCGGACACCTTTTGGAGCCATAAAAGGTCCGCCGACAGTTCTTCGTCGACCCAGGGGTTTTCACTCAATTTAGACACTCCTGAGTGAACAGAGAGTTCTACTGGGACACTTCCCCGTCCCGGCCATTGGGGTTCTTCTAAAACTTTAATTTATTATTTTTTTTTTGAAAACATACTTTACTCAAAACATGGGTTTTCATGCTTATGCATGGGACATGCAAACTTCCAACTTTGTGAATGCAAAACTCGAGACAAACTCGAGTACACACATTGGGTCGTTTTCCTTCAAAACCTACTTCTTCTTAACTCATACTTATGTAAAAATACTTAAACAAGTGCATTGGGGTAACTAGGGTGCTCGGCCTCCACCCCTAGGGTTTGGGCCGAGACCCACTTTGTCTCCAATTGATGTTCTCTTCTTCCATTGATCTCCCTAATACCATCTAGCCTTAGTTCAATATTTAAAACAATTTCCTAGCCTTACAAGTGGGCAAACCCGAAACCTATAGCCCTCAAGATTGGTGTTTTCTTTTCTTAGCCCTTCAAAGCTAGGGTCCTACTTGAATACTCTATGCGAAACCGAATCCATACATGCCATCCTCCCAATATATATATATATATTTCTATTTCTCCAAAAATATCCGAACATGAACATTAAATAAAGAGGGAATTAAAACGTCAAGATTTCCACTTCAAAAGAATCCTCTAAAACATAACTCCACAAGCATGCATTTTTTTGTAACCATCAAGCAACAATAATATCAATATCTTCCAAGATCAATATAACTAGTTTCCATCAATACTTTATACATGATCATCCTAGCATGGCATTTCAATAGGCAAGATATTTACAACTAAAATCAAGATACTTCTTCAAATAACATATGTGCATATATCCCATATTCACCAACACTCAACTAACTTAACATCTTCATGCTTATATGCTTTTCCTCATCAAACCATCAAGATCATCAATCATCTCACAACTTTTTAACCAAGAAGATCATAGGTTCTATACATGGATTCTAATCAAAGTTTCATCATGGAAATACTAAGCAAGTAACCGAACAATACAAGCATATACACACATTCAAGCACATTCACTCAAAAATATACAAAAAATGCTAAAGGCAAAATAGAGATATACTTACCAATTTTCCTAGCTAGCTTATATAACTTTTGAAAATAAAAGAAATACTTAGTTAGAACATGCTAAAAATTTACCATTTTCAAAAGAAAGGGTTTTCTTTTTGAAAGCATGAACATAGGTTTCTTCCTTATGCTTCTAGGTTTCATCTCAAAGCAACTAAGTTACTTACCTCTTCTAGGCTTCCTCCTCCTTCCAAAATCACTATCTTCTTCTCCTTCTAAGCTTGGACTGTTTAGGTATCTAAGTGGTGAAAATAAGTGAAGCAAAGTGGAGGGAATGGGGAGGGGTTGCCGTGAGGTGCAAAGTGAGTGGAGTGTGTGTGTGTGTCCGAAATGAGCAAGCCAAAAGGGTGAGGAAACTAGGCCATTCGGCCAAGGCACTTTGCTAGGCTTCTAGGCCACTCATTCCCCTAGGTTTGGGTGACTCGTGGTGGGCTTGAAAGACCTTTGAGTGACTCCCATCACTTGATCACATCAACCCTAATCTAGCCCATCCTAGGTTGAAGATTTGCTCCTTCTTTCTCTCATCATGGCCGGCCTCTCATTCTAGGGTTCCAACCCCTTTCCATCATCTCACATCACCTCTTGTCTCCCCAACAATCCTCTCACATGTCATTCCAAAGGTTTTGAGGATCCCTTTTTGGGATGACACACAAGTGGGGTTTCGGATCCAATGGCCTCCATCCGAACCCTCCTTTCATCTCACTCTTATTTCCCTTTTGTCACATGCTCTTTCCATCAACCAATCACCTCACCTCTTACACAAGCTTGTCCTATCACTCTTACACAAATCCATATCTAGATTTGGTGGCAAAAAGAAGGTTAAACAAGGGGAGGGGGAGTCAGCTAAGGCCATACCCGAAACCCTCATTTCCTTTCCTCCCACTTTTTGATCCATCAACTCACATCTCATGTCACCTTTTTCTTACACCCTCTCACACATCAAGTCTCATCCAATCTTACACAAATCCTACATGTCCTCTCCATCTAGATTTGGAAACCTTTTGGTGAGAAAACCCTAAGGCCATTCGGCCAAAGCCCCCCACCGAAACCTCTCTCTTTTCTCATCTCCAAATCTTTTCAAATCCTACTTCATCATTTTACTAGATATGGTAGGATCCCATGTTGATCTTGTTTGGAAAAATCCTACACCTCACACACTTATTTAGGTAGGAAAAGATGGAAAGATTCCACTCTTGTCTTCTCTTTTCTTTCTCCAACAAAACAACTAGTCAACTATCTTACCTACTAGCATTTTCTTCTCTCAACTACTAGTCTTGATTCAACTTACTAAACTCCTCCTAGCTTGACATGTGTCATCAAGCATGGGCTTGGGTTGACTAGTGGACTTCCTCTCATAGACCTATGGGCTTGTCTTTCTCCCACTTAGGCCCAAAGCTCTTGTTATGGCCTTAAGGCCTTAAGCTCCTAAGTCCATCTTCTTAAGGCCTTAGCCACCAATTTGCCTAAGTCACTAAGCTTTATATTTTTAATTAAATAAAATAAAAATATGGGAAATTCGGGGTCGTCACATCCTCCCCCACTAAAAAAAAGATTTCGTCCTCGAAATCACTAAGGCATGCACAAGAAAATAAATAACGGGTGGTTTTCTCCCTCCCTTTTTTTTTTCCACACATACACATATATGAATATACCTCCTGTGCTAGTGGCCGTAGATTCCTCTAATGAAGAATAGGTGGGTATGTCTTCCTCCTCAGTCATAGAGTCCTGGGAGTGGAAGAACACAGCATCCACGTCCGGGTCATAGTACATGTTCACTCTCAACTCGTTTATCCTAGGAGTAATTTCTTCCTCTGTCTCTATTCGGGGCGCTCCTTCCTCTCTTAGTCTAATGTGGTCGTCGAAAGTATCGAAAAAGTTAAAGGGCTCTAAATTTGGTTCGCTCGCCTCACCCCGAATCATCCTACGTAATTGTCTTCTCTCCGCTCTCAACCAACTCCTAGGTGGTTGTCGTTCTTCGTGAGGTAGAGCTCGACGAGGAACAAGTACTCCTCTACGAGTTGTGCTCATAACATGGGTGCGATGCCACTTGTATTGTTCTGAGCATGCTAATCCCTGTACTCTCATCCTTTCGCGCCTTTTGCGCATTATCCTTTGCCTATTTTCCCTTCTTTCCCTCATTTGAGCTACGGTGGCTACAGACATACGAGGGTTTCTTCTAGTTTGGGCCATCTCCTGATTAAAATTCATAAGTTACTACAGTTCCAAGGAGTAGTCAAACAATTACAGACATAATCATCACAAAGCACTCATACATTCATATACACACATATCATTGTCATCATTTCTCCTAACGACACAAAAGTTTTAAGCAAGGACTATAGGTACATTAATTGTCTACAAACAAATGAGGGTATTTAGCCCTCATGAGATCTTCACATTCCCACGCCGCTTCTTGGAAAGCGGGGTTGTTCCATAACACTTTAACCATCGAAATCTTTCGATTCCTCAGTTCTTGTTCTTTGTAGTCTTCAATTTGAGTTGGCCATTCTTCATAAGTCAGGTTAGGACGTAGTTCGATACTTTCTGGGTCCATAACTGTCCTCGGTCCTCCACTTAGACTCTTCTTCAATGAAGACACATGAAATACATTGTAAACCCCTTGTAAACTCATGGGTAAGTCCAAACGGTAAGCTACCGACCCGACTTTCTCAAGAATTTCATAAAGGCCTACGTAACGGGGACTCAATTTTCCTTTCTTGCCAAAACGAGTCACTCCCTTCATGGGTGAAAATCTTTATGTATACCCAATCGCTGACTTCGAATTCTAAGGGCCTTCGACGTCGATCCGCATAGCTCTTTTGTCTACTCTGTGTGGTCTTCATTCTTTCTCATATCAATTCCACTTGAGCTCGGACTTCTTGTAAGTATTCCGGCCCTAATACTTGACTCTCGTCGACTTTGTCCCAGTATAGCGGCGATCGGCATTTTCTTCCATACAGGGCTTCATAGGGTGCCATTTGGATAGTAGCTTAAAAGATATTATTATAGGCAAACTCTACCAAAGGCAAAAGACTTTCCCAGTTGTCGCGCAAATCTAGTACACATGCTCGCAACATGTCTTCTAGGGTCTGAATTGTCTGTTCCGTTTGACCATTGGTTTGTGGGTGATAGGCACTGCTGAACTTTAAATTCGATCCCATCATCTTTTGTAGACTTTGCCAGAAACGAGATGTGAATCTGGGGTCTCGATCCGAAACAATCGTTTTGGGCACGCCGTGCAGGCGCACTATTTCCTTAACATATATTCGTGCCAATTTCTCCATGGAATCCATATTGGCAATTGGTAAGAAGTGTGCACTCTTGGTCAATCTGTCAACTATCACCCAGATTGTATTATTTCCTACCGATGTTCTCAAAAATCCCACTACGAAGTCCATAGACACGTCCTCCCATTTCCATTCTGGGATCGGTAAGGATTGTAACATTCCAGTCGGACGCTGATGTTTGGCTTTAACCAGTTGGCATATCAAGCATTTGGCTACAAATGTAGCCATATCCTTTTTAATGCCTTCCCACCAGAATTTCTTCTTCAGGTCTTGATACATCTTGGTGCTTCCTGGGTGAGCTGTATAAGGGGTGCAATAAGCCTCCCTCATAAGCTTTTCTCTGTGCTCTGGATCGTCTGGTTTTACTGTCCTATTCTCGAAGCACAGTGTTCCATCATCCGATATTGTAAAGTGAGGTGATCCCTGCCCTTCTAGCAGTTTCTGTCGAATCTTCTCCAATTTTGCATCCTTCCATTGCCCTTCTCTTATTTCATCTTCAGTCAGAGATACGATTTCCTGTGTCGCTAGTAGAATCACCCCTTGGGGTAGGTCCTTAACCAGCATATCCCGCATAGCTGTTAGTATTGGTGACTCTCCCATCCGCGTCTTTCGACTCAATGCATCAGCCACCACATTAGCTTTTCCTAGGTGATACTTGATCTCACACTGAAAATCACTGATCATCTCAACCCATCTCCTTTGTCTCATATTCAAATTCTTTTGATTGAATAGGTACTTCAAGCTCTGGTGATCAGTATAAATTTCACACCTTTCCCCATACAAGTAGTGTCTCCAGATCTTCAGTGCGAACACTACCGCTGCTAATTCCAGGTCGTGTGTAGGATAATTGCGTTCGTGGTCCTTAAGCTGTCGGGATGCGTAGGCAACTACTCGTCCCTCCTACATCAGGACAAATCCCAGACCCATCTTCAAGGCGTCACTAAATATCACATACGGTTTGTGAGGTTCTGGCAGAGATAGTACTAGTGCTGACGTCAGTCTTTTCTTAAGCTCTTGGAAACTCTGTTCGCACTTATCGCTCCATACATACTTGGCATTTTTCTCAGTTAACGCTGTCAGAGGATCAGACATCTTAGAAAATCCTTCTACGAATCTCTCGTAGTATCCTGCTAGACCGAGGAAGCTTTGTATTTCCTGAGCGTTTGTCGGTCTCTGCCATTCCGTTACTGCTTCTATTTTTGCCCGGTCCACTGCCACTCCTTTACTGGAAATAACATGACCCAGAAACTTAACCTCTCAAAGCCAAAACTCGCATTTACTAAGTTTGGCGTATAACTGATGTTCCTACAGAGTACTCAGCACAGTCCTTAAATGCTTTCGGTGCTCTTCATATTCCGAGAGTATATTAGGATGTCGTCGATAAACGCCACGATGAAACTATCCAGATATTGTCGAAAAATCCTATTCATTAGGTCCATGAAGGCTGTTGGAGCATTTGTTAGTCCGAAAGGCATAACTAAGAACTTGAAGTGTCCATAACGAGTTCAAAAGGCAATCTTGGGTACATCCAGCTCCTTGATTTTTAGTTGATGGTATCCTGATCTGAGATCAATCTTTGAAAAAACCGTTGCTCCTTGTAATTGATCTAACATATCGTCTATCCGTGGTAACGGATACTTGTTCTTGATAGTAACCTTGTTAAGGTCTCTATAGTTGATGCACATCCTCATCGTTCCATCCTTCTTCTTTACAAACAAAACTGGAGCTCCCCATGGTGATGAGCTAGGTCGTATGAATCCCTTTAATAGTAATTCTTCTATCTGCACTTTCAATTCCTTGAGTTCCATGGGCGCCATTCGATATGGTGCTTTATGAACTGGTGCCGTAGCAGGTTCCAATTCGATGGTAAACTCTGTCGCGCGATCCGGAGGTAGTCCAGGCAAATCCTCCGAGAATATTCGAGGGAAATCTCGCACCATTGGGATTTCTTCAATACTCTTCGATTCTTCTATTACATTGGAGGACAACAGCAAAAATGCTTTCACCTCTCCTTTCATACTTTTGATTGCTCTTCTTGCCGTCACAATAGAAGGAACCGAGCTAACCATTTCTCCCGCATAATGCAGCTCTGGTTCTCCTGGCAGCTCAAAGGTTATCTCCTTTCTGCGACAGTCAATCTTGGCGAAATGCTTGGATAGCCAGTCCATCCCCAGTATTACGTCAAATCCCAACAGGTGAAAAACTATCAAGTTGGCATTCAATCGCACTTCAGCAATCTCTAAAGGACAGTTCCTTGCTATCTGCTGGCAGCCTATCATTCTTCCGTCCGGGAGGGCTACCAGTACTTTCTGATCTAAGGGTTCTACTTCTAGCTTACACTTCCACATGCAATTATAGGAAACGAAGGATCTCGTTGCTCCAGAATCAAACAATGCATACACTATATTACGCCTCAGAATGATCTCCCCTATAAAAATTTTCTATTATCATCAAACTAGTAAAAACCATTTCGTAATTTAAATTAAGACAAGGTCGAGTCTTTTACCAGTAATGATGCTTGCATTAATGGCCTCCTCGTCTTCCATGTCCACTTCTCCTAGGGTAAGGGCATATACTTTGGTTTCCATGGGAGTTTTTGCTTTTTCTCCTGGCAGCGTAGTCCCGCTAGCGACCATCTGGGGACAGTAGCGGATTCTATGGCCTTTCTGACCACATCGGAAATAGGCTCCTATCGCCACCCGACACTCGCCCGGATGTGGTTGTCCACATGTTCTGCAAGGCGGTGACGATGCTGGTACTCCTGGCCCGCTCATTTTGCCCTTCCCTTTATCCGTAGGAAAAGCAACTCTTTTCTTGCCCGCGTCCTTCCTAGAAGAGTAGGGAAAATTCCTCTTTCTGTTCATTTGTACTTGATTAATCAAACTCTTTTGCTCTGCCTCAGCAATAGACGCTACATTCACTAGCTCCTGGAAATTTTCAATTCGCAGGCAAGCTAATTGGTTGCGGATTCTTGGCTGCAACCCGTCTTTGAACTTCTTCGCTCGCATTTTCTCGGTAGATACCAAGTGAGGAGCGAATCGCGCTATTTCCATGAATTTTGCTGCATACTGGTTTACTATCATGCCCACTTGTCCCAGTGTGGCGAATTCCATAGCCTTCTGCTGTTTGATCAATTCAGGGAAAAAGCGGTTGTCAAATTCTGTCTTGAAGCGTTCCCAGGTAGGAGTCACATTCTCTCCCAGTTCCTCCTTTAGTAGCTTCCTTTTTGTATCCCACCATAGTCCAGCCTCTCCCTGTAGCAGGTGTCCCGCATATTGTACCTTCTGGGTTTCTGTACATCCGCTGATCTCGAAGGTACGTTCCAAGTCCATGATCCATCTATCCGCTTTCATAGCTCCTTCCATTCCCATAAAGTTCGGATATCGATAAACTAGAAACTTTTCGTAAGTACAGCCCGACGTTCCTCCGCCGGTATGTGGATGGCATCTACCTTGTTCCATCTGAGTTTTCACTAGCTCTATCATCTGACAGATCGCCTCAACTATGGTTTGTCCTTCGTCCATCGGGGTATTCCATGCTTCCCTTTCTTCAGTTCTAGGGGGAGAAATCAGTAGCGTCTCGCCCCTCGTAGGACTGCCGACATTCTGATTATCTACTTCTGGGGGTGCCCCAGACCTTGGGGTAGGAGCATGTCTTTTTCCTCCGGACCATATCTCTCCTGAAAGCACATAATTTACACGTGAGTTACCCAAACTCCGATATTCTATTCTGACCTTCATAGCACTATCATCACTTTCAACCAGTCTTCAAAATATTCCAAGCCTAACACTAAAAGATTAAATCTTATACCATGTGATTTCTTTTCCTAGGACTAGTGGTTTTTACCCAGAGACATAACTGCTCTGATACCACTGTTGTCGACGCGCCAACCCACGCTTGGGATCGCATGTGAATAGAAGCGTCGGGGATGAGCAACGCAGGGAAGTTCACCCCTCGTCATATCATGCATGTACGTTTTTTTTTTGAAACGTCAAAGAAAGGTTCTCGCAGCGGAATAAAAAGGTCAAGCCTGCTATAATATGCATCACATGGTTACGCTATGAATCCCAAACATAATATCATACATAGCCCAAATTTCAAAATTTTACATAGCTTTGTCCGATTAATCAAAATAGTGCTTCCCACAGGCGGGAAGACATTACCAAAAATATAAATACAGGGCATCACAAAATAATATGGGTCTTAACACTGCCCATAAAATTCAACCGACGGGTTCCTTCTTCACCTTCTTAAGGTTCGGGCCCCAGCGAAGCCGATCCAAGTCTATGCTAGGCCCTACCTCACATATCGCCCTAGAAGGCGGTCCAAAAACACGTCCCAAGTGAAGGGACTCGTCAACCCCTAATACTAAGCAACACCCCGCAGGGTATAGACCGACTGAACTGTACATGGCCATCTTTAGTGACTCCACCTCCCACTGACCCGGGTGGTTCAGAGTTACTGGCCCCCTAAGGGTGGCCTTAATCGGGTCCCTGAGGATCCGAAGTGTCATCACGGGAGTCGTACCCATTTGAGCCATCCTCACCTGCAATTACTTCTATCGCTCCCAAGGGGGAAGGATAGTAAGGACATAAAGAGAGGGTGAGATTTCGAGGGAAATCTCAGCAAGTACATCTATACTTTAACGAAAGCATTTTAAGCATATAGTCAAGTGAATAACAAACAATTTCTTACGTATGCATTTACATGGGACTCATGCTTAGACCGATGCACATGCTCGTGACAAAAATTCATCTCTCTCATCTTTTTCTCCATTGCCAAAACATACTTGTTCAAATCACTTTAACAAAACTTCTTTAATGCATATTCTTTCAAAAGATACTTTGTTCAGAAACTTTTTGTCTTTATTTATCTTAGGCGCCACTTATCATATCATATCATATATGGCTCGAAAGCCCTTTTCTTTTCGTCATGACTTAATATTTTTGAATACCTCACGGTTCCCTTATGCACCGTGTGCTCCCCGCTAGTTACCGTCACACCCGGCGACCAAGTCAACCTAGGTGAATAGGTTTTCCGCCCTTTCGCGCTCTTCGTCACTCGGGGATTTCTCTCCGAGCAACTACAACCTTATCAAATGGCGAGGCCTAAGCCAACACCGCTTATATGGCACCCACTAGCATTAGGTGCGACCACGCTCCGGACACCTTTTGGAGCCATACATGGTCTGCTGACTATTCTTCGTCGACCTAGGGGTTTTCACTCAATTTAGACACTCTTGAGTGAACAGAGAGTTCCAGTGGGAAACTTCCCCGTCCCAACCTTTGGGGTTCTTCTAAAACTTTAATTTATTTTTTTTTTTATCGAAAACATACTTTACTCAAAACATGGGTTTTCGTGCTTATGCATGGGACATGCAAACTTCCAACTTTGTGAATGCAAAACTTGAGACGAACTCGAGTACACACATTGGGTCGTTTTCCTTCAAAACCTACTTCTTCTTAACTCATACTTATGTAAAAACACTTAAACAAGTGCATTGGGGTGACTAGGGTGCTCGGCCTCCACCCCTAGGGTTTAGGCCAAGACCCACATTGTCTCCAATTGATGTTCTCTTCTTCCATTGATCTCCCTAACACCATCTAACCTTAGTTCAATATTTAAAACAATTTCCTAGCCTCACAAGTGGGCAAACCCGAAACCTATAGCCCTCAAGATTGGTGTTTTCTTTTCTTAGCCCTTCAAAGCTAGGGTCCTACTTGAATACTCTATGCGAAACCGAATCCATACATGCCATCCTCCCAATATATATATATATATATTTCTATTTCTCCAAAAATATCCGAACATGAACATTAAATAAAGAGGGAATTAAAACTTCAAGATTTCCACTTCTAAAGAATCCTCCAAAACATAACTCCACAAGCATGCATTTTTTTGTAACCATCAAGCAACAATAATATCAATATCTTCTAAGATCAATATAACTAGTTTCCATCAATACTTTATACATGATCATCCTAGCATGGCATTTTAATAGGCAAGATATTTACAACTAAAATCAAGATACTTCTTCAAATAACATATATGCATATATCCCATATTCACCAACACTCAACTAACTCAACATCTTCATGCTTACATGCTTTTCCTCACCAAACCATCAAGATCATCAATCATCTCACAACTTTTTAACCAAGAAGATCATAGGTTCTATACATGGATTCTAATCAAAGTTTCATCATGGAAGTACTAAGCAAGTAACCGAACAATACAAGCATATACACACATTCAAGCACATTCACTCAAAAATATATAAAAAATGCTAAAGGCAAAATAGAGATATACTTACCAATCTTCCTAGTTAACTTATATAACTTCTGAAAATAAAAGAAATACTTAGTTAGAACATGCTAAAAATTTACCATTTTCAAAAGAAAGGGTTTTCTTTTTGAAAGCATGAACATAGGTTTCTTCCTTATGCTTCTAGGTTTCATCTCAAAGCAACTAAGTTACTTACCTCTTCTAGGCTTCCTCCTCCTTCCAAAATCACAATCTTCTTCTCCATCTAAGCTTGGAGTGTTTAGGTATCTAAGTGGTGAAAAGAAGTGAAGCAAAGTGGAGGGAATGGGGAGGGGTTGCCGTGAGGTGCAAAGTGAGTGGAGTGTGTGTGTGTGTCCGAAATGAGCAAGCCAAAAGGGTGAGGAAACTAGGCCATTCGGCCAAGGCACTTTGCTAGGCTTCTAGGCCACTCATTCCGCTAGGTTTGGGTGACTTGTGATGGGCTTGAAAGACCTTTGAGTGACTCCCATCCCTTGATCACATCAACCCTAATCTAGCCCATCCTAGGTTGAAGATTTGCTCCTTCTTTCTCTCATCATGGCCGGCCTCTCATTCTAGGGTTCTAACCCCTTTCCATCATCTCATATCACCTCTTGTATTCCCAACAATCCTCTCACATGTCATTCCAAAGGATTTGAGGATCCCTTTTTGGGATGACACACAAGTGGGGTTTTGGATCCCATGGCCTCCATCCGAACCCTCCCTTCATCTCACTCTTATTTCCCTTTTGTCACATGCTCTTTCCATCAACCAATCACCTCACTTCTTACACAAGCTTGTCCTATCACTCTTACACAAATCCATATCTAGATTTGGTGGCAAAAAGAAGGTCAAACAAGGGGAGGGGGAGTCGGCTAAGGCCATACCCGAAACCCTCATTTCCTTTCCTCCCACTTTTTGATCCATCAACTCACATCTTATGTCACCTTTTTCTTACACACTCTCATACATCAAGTCTCATCCAATCTTACACAAATCCTACATCTCCATCTAGATTTGGAAACCTTTTGGTGAGAAAACCCTAAGGCCATTCAGCCAAAGCCCCCCCAACGAAACCTCTCTCTTTTCTCATCTCCAAATCTTTTCAAATCCTACTTCATCATTTTACTAGATATGGTAGGATCCCATGTTGATCCTATTTGGCAAAATCATACACCTCACACACTTATCTAGGTAGGAAAAGATGGAAAGATTCCACTCTTGTCTTCTCTTTTCTTTCTCCAACAAAACAACTAGTTAACTATCTTATCTACTAGCATTTTCTTCTCTCAACTACTAGTCTTGATTCAACTTACTAAACTCCTCCTAGCTTGACATGTGTCATCAAGCATGGGCTCGGGTTGACTAGTGGACTTCCTCTCATGGACCTATGGGCTTGTCTTTCCCCCACTTAGGCCCAAAGCTCTTGTTATGGCCTTAAGGCCTTAAGCTCCTAAGTCCATCTTCTTAAGGCCTTAGCCACCAATTTGCCTAAGTCACTAAACCTTATATTTTTAATTAAATAAAAGCAAAATATGGAAAATTCGGGGTCGTCACAAAGATTGGCCTAGGAGGCAAATGCAATACATGTACAATCTTGTTCATAAGTCTAACAAATTATAATATATATTTATATATACACAATTTGTGAAATATTTAATATATATAAATATATATATATATATTTAACATATATATATAAGTGGGGGGTGGGGGCGGGCTCTCCATGCCCCTCGCCCTCGCTATCGGGATTAGATACAGAGTAAGGGCGAGGCAAATGGGAGTAGGGCAGCGACGTGTGGGGCCATGATGCCCAACCCTACACAAGGTGATATGAAATTAGTTACCAAAATGCCAAAAAAAATCAAAATGCAAAAAAAATACATAGGAGAATTATTGCTTTCACCATTACTAAATTTCCTAGTAGTGTCGTGCCTAGATTAAGACTCATATAAAAAGTAACTAGAACACCGAAATCCCAGATTCCCCACCACCCAAAAAACAACTATCAATGTAAAATCTATTATAAATCTACGAGGAGAGGAGGAGACAGGTTGACCTAATGTCTGATCACAGGGGAGGATATGAAACACGAGAAAGCTAAACTCCTCCCTCAATGTACACTCTATTGAAAAGTTTGGATTACCTTTGAGATGTAGAAAACTCAATTGAAGATTGAAAGTAAAGATAGAATAATAAGTTGAGAACCTCTTAAGGCTAAATGTGGCGAATTGCTGGTGGGAGAGAAGCTCGCTGGAGGGAGGGAAGCAAGTTGGATCTGATAATTTGAGCACTTACAACCTTTTTACATTTCACCATGATTTGAAGAGTAAATTATTATTAAGTCCATTCGTCTGCATGCAAGCTCCTATTCAGGACTATACCTAGCAGTTCTCCAATAATAATATAATTGAAAACGATACTCTACTTTCAAAGTTTTCATTTAACTTTATTATTTAGGTATTTTGATGTTTTTAAGAATTATAGTAATAATTATTACTGAAATTGTGTATTTTTTTTTTAAATTTATGATATTTAAAAAATGGACCAAGGGACACACCTACTATAGTACATATTGAATGGCCCCTAGAATTATCCTAATATATTTTTTTAAAGGAAAACATTTTAACCATTTCATTATAATAAAGAGGAAACAAAAGGAGGTGCATCTTCCATTTTACAATCAAATAAAAAATGGTAAGAGAATCATTTGCTAATAAATGGGCCATAATATTGACATTCCTCTTGACACAGGAAACCTCACATCTAGCAAAACTCTTCATCAAATGTTTAGCTTCACACAAAAACATACTAGCGCTACTCCCACCACCCTTATCATCATGTAGAACATTGATCACTTGCAAGGAATCCCCCTCTAATATGACTTGTTTAAGTCCTAGATCCAAACCAAATCTAATGGCCTGAAGTACACCATATGACTCAGCTAGTAAGGGGTCTGGAAATAGCTACTTCCTTTGTCTCAGCTATGATTTGCCCTTCACTGTTCTCACCATAACACCAACTCCTATTAGTCCCTTCTTTTTATCAATAGATCCTTCCCAATAATTTTGTACTAGTGAAAGGGAGGGGCCTTCCATTCATCAGAAGATGTACATATCATTTGAGTCCTATTGCCAATGTTCTTATCCTTTTCATCAAGCATAGCAATAATGACTTGAGCTACCACTGTTTCATTGTCAAAGATAAAACAGTTCCTCCTTCTCCAAATATTTCTAGCTGCCACTACAAATTCTTGTATCACCTAGTTTTCCATTGAGCTCCTCTTCTACAACTTTTTATAAGATTGAGACCAAACATCCTTTGCAGATTCCCAGCTCTAAATAGCATGGACCACACTCTCTTCTACCCTACAGCGGATAGGACATAATGGATTGACCATAATTTTCTTCTTATATAAATTTGTCTAAGTAGGAAGGGTCTTGAGACAAGTCTTCCACAAGAAGACCTTGTCTCCAGGTTGAACTTTCAGTTGCTAGAGTTTCTTCCAAGCCTCCTTAAATTGCTTGCTACAAGATGCCTAACCCTTCTTTGTTTGTTCCCTTGTTTTCTTCGTATGATAAGCTCTTTTTATTGAGAATCTGCCATCTTTATTACCTATTCAAATAAGTTTGTCCCTCTATTCATATTACTGATAGGGGTTTGTAAAATTAGACTAGTCTCCTGTTGCTCATAAATCTCCTTCACGAGCTCAAACTTCCATTGGATTGAGTTGTGATCAATTAGCTTAGAAACTGTAGCTCTATTGCCCAATTGCAAAACAAGACTGAGGACCTTACCAGAAACTAGGTGACCAAGCCATTTATCCTATCATATATGGACCTCTCTTCCATTCCCAATCCTTCAACGAGAACCTACTTCAACAACATGTCTATCAGCAAAAAGACTTCTCCAAACAAAAGATGGTTTAAAGCCTCTTCACCTTGTGGCCACTAATTCTCACTCTAATGTTATCAAGAATTCATTTGAATGACTTATTTATGTCCCTTTCCACGACAAATGGCAATCCAAGATATCTTTCATAAGTAATAGAAGACCTCATTCCAACAATTGACATTATATACTTTTGAGTCATCTTGGAAGTATTATTGCTGAAAATTATGGATGTCTTCTCAAGGTTTAATCTCTAACCAGAGGCATTCTCATAGACTTTCAAAAGGCTGAACAATGTTCCCCATTCAAGAGTATTAGACTTACAAAACAGAAGGCTATCATCAGCAAAGAATATATGAGAGACTCGAAGTTGTCCTCTTGCACCTGGAACACCATGAATCACAACATATTTCTTAGCTTCTCCAATAAGATTACTAGGAGCTTCTGCACATAGGATAAAAAAATAAGGTGAAAGAGAATCACCTTGCCTTATACCTCTTGTTGGATGAAAAGCTTCTTAAGGAACTCCATTAACTAGGATAGCATAAGAAACTGATATAGTGCATCTCATAAAAAGGTCCACCCACTGATTACAAAGCCCATATTGTGTAAAATAGCTTTGAGAAACTTTCACTCAATTCCATCATATGCCTTACTCATATTCTTCATTGTATGCAATGCTTTGAAAGCTACAATAAAATTGTTTGATATTCATTTGTTGGTAATAAATACAGACTGGTAGGGAGATATAATGCTTGGCAATATTTTATAGTAATTTGTTGGCCATAACTTTGGAATCAACTTGTAAATTACATTACATATAGAGATAGGTCTGAACTCAATCACTTTAGTAGGGTTCTTTTCTTGGAAATTAAAGTAATAAAAGTGTTGTTAAGGTCTAACAAACTCCCTTTTAAATTAAGCACTTATAAACTGCTACACTTACTTTATCTCCCACAATGCTCCGATGCTTTTAAAAAATACTACATGTAGCCATTAAGACTAGGAAAGCTTAGGCCGTTCATTTGGAGAAGTGCGGCCATCACCTCCTGTTGAATGTCTGAGCAACATTTTGTTTTGGTCAGTAATCTCACAAGCCTCCAGAGAACCAATAAATTCTGCAATATTCATGGGGTCAGAAGAAGTGGTCAGATTTTGAAAGTGATCTTGAAACATGTTTAAGATTCCCTCTTTAGAAATAACTTCTTGGCCATTGTCATAAACCAATTTCTTAATCCAATTGGTCTTCTTTCTCTAAGTGGCACACTGGTAAAAAAAAATTATATTGTCCACTTCAGTCAACCACTTTTGTTTGGTCCTTTGTTTCCATTTTATGTGTTCTTCTTCAAGTAGACTATCCACCTTCTTTTGTAACTGTTTAATGGCCTCAGTGAGATGACCTTTGTTGACTTGTTGGAGCTCAGATAACCGAGTCAAATGATCATTGATCTCTTTCTTACGATTTCTGATATGTAGTTTACTCCATTACAATAAATTCATCCTACACTTTTTAAGGCCTTTAGTAGCATAATTAAGCTTATTCTCAGGTACTCCAGGTTTTCTCCAAGCCTCCTCTACTACCTTTTAACACTCTTCCCTCAAATTCCAGCTGACCTCAAATATGAAAGGTTTTGCATAATTGTTCAAATCACATTGAAATTGTTCCATAGTGATGAGTAAGGGACAATAGTCTGAGCTTAATGATGGGAGAATGTACACTTTCGAACTTGGGAAACTCTTAGCCCATTTCAAGTTGCAAAATACTTTGTCAAGCCTTTTTTTTTTGGTAAAGGAACCATGCCTGCCGTTAGATCATGTGTATTTGTTCTCAATAAAATTCATAGTAGAAAGACCACTCTCCTCAATAACCTCTCTGAAGGCCTCTAGTTGATTGAAAGGTCTCAAACCTCCCCACACTTCTCTCCATTGCTATTAACTTCATCAAAATCCCCCTTGCCGTAACCACCCCTTAAACACCTTAGGTTTTAAGTGCCTTGAGAAGTTGCCAACTCTCCCTCCTCCTAGCGTGACAAGGTTGCCACAAAATCCAATTACCACCCAATCCATTCCATCCTTTCCCCCCAACCAATAGTGAGATATGGTTATGGGTATAAGATATGACCTCAACCTCAACAGCATCTCTCCAAAGAAATGCCAAGTCTCCACTGAGTTCATTACAATCAATAATAAAACTGTTATTAAATTGCAACTTCTTTTTTATTCTTTCTACTTCATTTCTTTTGGACTTTGTATCTAAAAAAAACATAAGATGAGAGCTTATTTTCACCATTTGATGTAGGTCATGAACTATTTTTTGGGTTTCCAATCCCATGACAATTCCAGTTTACACAGCTTATGGCTCTTGGTGGGGCTGTGACATAGCCACCACCATATCAGAATTGTGTAATTCCATAGGGTCTTCCCTCTCCTCTTGCTTTCTTGACTATAGATCTAAAAGGCCTTTTTTTAACTGCTTTACATTCCTCTTGTTGTGATTAGAGCCATCTACATGATTGTTTGGTGGGCCTAAATTGAGACTAGCAAAGCATCTATCTCTGGCCAGTCTTTTCCAGCTGGCCCTTCTTTTTACTGCTTCAAAACCTTGACTTAGTCATATATGAATTGATCAAAAGAAGAAACTTAAGCCTTCAGATCACTCGAGGCCACTTGAGCATGTACTAAATTGTAATTTTGGTCTTAAACAACAACCTTGGTCGCCTTATTAAAATCTTTCCTTAATAACCTAGATTTCTCAATCACTAGCATAGGACACAACCCTTTTTTCTATTTTGGCAATCAAAAAACTTTCCTTATACCAAATCAGTCTCCTGAATATCCTCCTAAAAATTAAAGTTGCCAAATTGGACTTCATCCCTATACTCCCCTCCTTTCCTCCATGACTGGTTGTTAGCTTGAGCTTGCTGGTTTTCCCCATTCCCATATCTCTTAAAGATCAAATCACTTTCCCTGACTACAGGATCCCTTAACCATGTTGTATACTATTACTGACCCACATTTCTAGAAGTAGAACACCCTTATTATGGATGTTTAATGACACCACATTTAAAACAAATAGAAGGTAATCTTTCATATTTAAACTACAACCATGATCTTTTACCCTCAACAGTAATGAACATGCTCCTTTTACAGAGTTTTATGTTGTTCAATTCCACCATTATTCTTAGAATCTACCCCCACCTAATACCTCTCAAATCGGCATGAACTTGGAAAACCCTCACTACATTGCCTACAATTTTAAATTCAACATCCTGTGCCATTCAACCAAAAGCCATGTTGTATACTTGGATCCCGAATTCCTCCTTCTTAAAAGCCACCTCACTTATAGATATACTACCATAAAAAACCTAAAGGCATAGAAGCCATTTGTCAAAAGACAAAGGCTTGCCAGTGATCACTCTTTCGATGTCCTTCTTCAAGTTGAGTTCAATCAAAAATTTATTAGACCCAACCTCAAAGAATTGAATCCAACTTTCACATCTCCACACCTTAATCAAAGTAACCTTGAAAGTCTCTTTGTTAACAAATTTCTTAGCCACAATCATTACTAGTAAACAAAATTGTCCATGTTGCACTACACTAATCATTGATGCAAATGTTAGAACCAACCCTTCTTTTTTCTTATCAATGAGACATAAGCCTTCCCACTGCCTTGCTAAGTCTTCCTCAATTGCCACCTCTTCAAACCAGCTACACTAATTTAAGAGACACACTCTATTCTAATGAGAAAACATCACCTTGTAAGAAGAGGACTTTGTTATTTTATGAAAGAAACTATTTAGAATTATCCTAATATAATTGGATAGGAAGGGGAGTCTGGTTTTAATCAACCTGCCTATTATGCACCAAAATAAGTAATATTATTGTTTTAAGTTTAGGAGGTTTTAAATATTTTGAAATTAGTTCATACGGTTTTAAACATTTGAAACTATGCATGGATTAGCCTCCAAGTAAGGTCTTTATGTGCAAACTCTCTCTGTTCATTGATGAAAAACATTGTGAATAAATCTATCGCATAAAACCAATAAGAAGAAAACACGTATTATCATAAACTGAAAAAAAAAATTAAAAAAATATGTCCACCTAAGTCATGGGTGGCCCCACCCTAAGCAGCCAAACTTGGGTCCCCTTGTGAGTGGTCGTGCTGGGCCACCCCGTGTTTGTACTTGGTGGCCACCCATAAGGGTGTCAAAACCCCAAGGCAAAAGGCCACGAGTAATGCCTTGACAAGCACTCTATCGTGCCCAGACAACACATCGGGAGCAATATTGGCTTCGCTCGATTGCCCACAGACCAAACCCTTGGAGAATGCTAGGCCACGGCCACCCTCAAGTAGGCAGTGCACAGTGGGCGCGTGCACGAGTGAGGTTATCACACCATGCTCAGCGCGGTGCCAAACTGCACGCATGCCTAGTGCACGCGCGCAACATGCATGTATGGCCTGGGCGTCAACACAGCGAGCGCAAGCACACCATGGGAATTGATGGTGTGGTTGCCCAGCATGCTCATGTAGGCTGGCATGTTGCTCAACATCCTAGCATTGGTTAAGATCTTGCTAATCAACGCCCTGACTTTAGCCAGGGCCTTACTGCTCAACATCCCTGGCCTTGGCCAGGGCCATGCAGACCAACGACCAAGTTCCACAACCTGGGCCATGCTGATCAATGTCCAAGCCCAATTAGCCTGGGCCATGCAGACCAACGCTCAGGCACCATTGGCCTGAGTCATGCAGCAGTCTGCCACACTCAAACCCACCAGGGTCCAACCCAACGACACTCCATCAGCACACAACCTAAGCTACACATGCAAGGACCATGGACCAGTCAGGGCTAACCCAGCAAGCCACCCTAAGGACCCACGCACACTAGCAAGCAATCCATGCCATGGGCTCTTCCAGGCCAACCATGGCCCACCGACGACATGAGGCCTCAATGAAGAGGCGTAGACCCAATAACTATTATCCACATTATAAATTTATCTTGTAAATATTGTTATTTGAATTCTAGTATATATAAGGACTAGGCGAGAACATTAGGCATCTTTGATAATTTGTATCCTTGGACAAGTTGGCTTGTAAGCCGTGTAGGCACTCTGGTGATTCGTCACTTAGGCTCCATTGCGTGCAATTCGTGAATCCCAAAGGAAAAGGCTATCTCTGTGCAATTCGTGAATTAGGGTAACCATGTTGACATCTATGTTTCCCCTTAGTTAATGCAATTTTGAGGTATTTCAGTATCATGGCTTGTCATCTATTTCATTGCATTCATCGTTGCTTACTGATTAATTTACATTACTCGAGTGGGGCAACGCATAAGGTAGCCACAAGCTACCATTGGAGGGCATTCGACCTGCACTAGGCCTCCATAGTTGAGTTTGGGGCAAAGTCAGAGACAAGCTCAACGGTTATTACCAACTGCTCCCACACACCCAACACTAGCCATTTGTCCAACTATAACCGCTCCCACACGCCCAGAAATAGCCACCTGTCCAGCCATAACTGTTTCCACACGCCCAACATTAAACACCTGTCCAGTCATAACCGTCCAACCACCAACACCATAACTGCCCTACCTTATGCTTGGCTAACCCACGTAACTGCCCACTCAACTGCTGCACGTGCACACATGCTACATGCACGCCCACAAGCGTTGCACTCAGCACACCCATTGAGCATTCATTCGAGTTAGCCCACAACCATCCCTAACTATCATTGTTAAGCAAATGACAGATCACTTAAGTCATCAAGGCACAAGAAGGGGTGCGACAGCTTGGTGTCTAGGGTCTTGACCGATGACTCTATCACCAAGGCCAGTATCCCTAGAACCTTAATTTATGGAGGCATATGCAATATTCATTTTAAATTCATGGGTAATGATAGATTTTTATCCTCTTATCACAATTTTGCTACTTTACAATCTATTTGAGATTTTTATTTATTTTTTATTATTTTCTAAAGTATTTTTTAATATTCATAATTATTAAAAAATAAAAAATAAAATTTCAGTAATATTCACTTTTCTAATTATTAAATACATAAAAAAACTAAAAAATATTGGCAGGATAAAAAGAGTAATAAATGAGTATTAGAAATGAGTAAACCTATTATTATGTTAAATTAATACGTGTTTGCACTTAATACAATTATTAGGTTAATTTAAATTCCCACCGAGCATCCAAAATAACATCAACACCAACAATTAGGAACATGAAAAGGCTCTACAAAAAGGTTTGGAAAGTGTTATGAATCTAACTAAGTGGGCTTCACGGGCCTCTCACTAGTTGTCATCTTTTATTTCAATTTAACTGTTATATTGATGTTATTGCCCACGAGCCAATTAAGTAGTTAGAGTTGGCCCATGGCCTTAATTTGAATATTGTGAGCATTGTTTCTAACATAAGTAAAAGGAAAGGGATAGCAGTGAGCATCTTGAATATGAAATTTTCTTAAGAAAGTGAAACCCTCGAAACTCTCCCGCGTGATTTACATATTATCAAAGTTTCTCTCATCATTTTTGCATAATTCATACTTGCATCCATTTTTTACATTTATCATTTAATTACAAAACTTCTCAACATTATATATTCTCTGTTTTATTCATTCAATTTATGGGGTACATAACAATTGGTATTATGAGCTTATGATCTTCTATGTATGAATTGAGAGAAGTATATTTGTAATGGTTGATTAATGATCCAACAATTCTTAATTGAGATGTTTTGACTGCGAAATACTCACTACTTCAAGCGGCGGAAGAGAAAAAGATTCGTGAAGCAAAAGGGAAAATGTAAGGGTTTTTGCTCATAACCAGTTGGCTGTATTGCCACTTAAAGTGTTTTTTGCACCTTTTGATAGAGGAAGGGTTTCACCTTCGACTCATGAATCTCAAAGTAATCGTCAAGAGGTGAGTCAATTTCTAGTTCCTTTTGATGCACTTGTTGCTGTAATCTCTAATTCCTTAAATTTTGGGTGGTTATTTGGTTGTGATTCGGGCAAAGCTCTGCTTCTCTTTCGGTGGATTCCGTGGATGAGTTTTGGGTATAGAGGGGTAATGGAGTGTTTATTTGATGCGAGAAACTAGTTTGAGAAAACGCCTCATGGAGATGTGGAGGCATGGAATGCTTTTCACTTAAGACCTGAGTTCTTAAATTGCATGGCGCCTCTTAATTGTGTAATGGTCCTTCTGTTCCTGGTCCCATTGTATTCCTTGTCGATGGCCCAACGAAATCTCATTTGGGGGAGTTGTTGTCCATGCAATCTCTCAGTAATTATTATGCAGACCACTCAGGCAACCCACCAGATGATAAGACAGTTACTTGTATTATTCATTTAAGTCCAGCATCTGTTATAAGTAGTTCCAATTATCAGAGAGGGATGGAAAGTATTAAAAAATCTCTCTCTATCAAGCAAAGAGAGGCACATGGCTACTCTGTTAGTGGAGAGGTCTTGCATTGACTTGCTGCATTGTGAGCATAATTATGCCAAAAAGGAACGTACAGCTCAGGAATCCCTTTCAAATGTTGGTGATAAATTGGAGGGGGTTAATAGTGCCCATAAACTGCTTGATATAGTGTCACTTAAGTGTGTTTTTGGGTGGTAAGAGGAGATTTTGCCACAACTTGGGAAATTGATTAGGAGCTCAATTGATTTTGTTGTTCTGAATCACTGTACATCAAAGGTTTATTGCTTATGCAAAAGATAGTCCACATGAAGTTGTTGCTCCTGTTGACGACGTTGAGGGAGGATCCTTATAAGAGGATAATTCCCACTCAAATGAAACGCATGCTTGAAGATGGATCAATGGCCGATAATTCGCTGTGTGAAGATATTACTGTCGATCTAGTTGTGGGAGGGTTTAGGAGGTGGAAAATTCTTAAGGAGCTGTTTGATCGTAAATTTGTAGATGCCGTATTAAACGAGTGTCAGAAAACAATGATGCTCACGGTATCGTATCAGCCTGCAATGTCATTGTTGTTTGGTCGCTTGCTTCTTGTCATTCCTATGGCCCATGGGGAGCACATTCCACTTTGAGTTGCAAAATACATTACAGAAGCTGCCAAATAATATATTTGAAAGAAGTTACGCATTTCGTGAATTTCGTATGCAAAAGAGAATCCATTCATTCTTCTATAAGGCTGCAAAGTTGTCTTTGGTTGGGTTAAAGTGCTGGAACGGTGCAATATATATTCGCCAGGTTGTTCCAGAAAAATCACCAAAAGAAAAGCATGATGGCACTAAAAAATAAAAAATAAAAATTGTCTTTGTTGCTGCAACTGCTGTAAGGAGTCCTTGCCTTCATTGCATTGGTCCTGATCATTTGCTGTCTTAAGGGTAGTCAGAAGAAATCTGGTGGAAGAAATAGACAGAGATGAAAGTCCTCTTCTCACGTTAAGCCTGAATCATTTTTTCCGCTGACAGCAGGTTAAATAATTCCAAGAGCATTGCTGTTGGTTGTTGGCATCAGAAGTGCGGCGATCATGGAAATGCAAAAATAAATCTTGAGGACAAGGTTTTTAAAAGGGGTGGAGTTTTGTTAAGAATCCAACTAAGTTAGCTTGATGGGCCTCTCACTAGTTATTATCTTTTATTTCAATTTGACTGTTTTATTGATGTTAGTGGCCCACGAGCCAGTTAGGTAGTTAGAGTTGGCCCATGGCCTTAATTTGTATATTGTAGGCATTGTTTGTAGTATAAGTAGAAGGAAGGAGATAGTAGTGGGTATCTTGAATCTGGAATTTTTTTAAGAAAGTGGAACTTTGTTTGGGAGGAAAGAGACCCTCAAAGCTCTCCTGCATGATTTACGCATTATTCAAGTTTCTCTCATCATTTTTGCATTATTCATAGTTTCATATATCTTTTACATTTATCCTTTAATTACAAAACTTTTCAACATCATATACTCTCTGTTTTATCCATTCAATTTACTGGGTACATAACAGGTGCCTAATGGATAAAATTACAATTAGCTTCAAAGCTTAATAATCGCTCGTTGTAGTAGCATAACCGTTCATTGGGCTTTTTTATTTGGGCCTCTAGATTCGTGAATTGGGTAACAGCAGCCGAGTGGACCTATTCTAATAATATTTGGGGGAGCCTATTTCAATGGGCTGACACCCCTTGCTGAAGACCACTATTCCATGAGTACCCAATTCCAGTTGAAAATTTAGGGGACAAAGATCTTATGGGCCTACTTCGAATGTTGACGAGGTTATGATTTCTCAACCAGAGCAGAGGAAACAACTCCTCGAGAGGGCCGAGTAGACCCAACCCAATAGAAGGAAGAAATATAAGGAAAAAAACACAGAGAAAGCAGAATTGGAGCAATCTGTCAATATTTTTGCTAAGGGGGAAGAAATTAATAATTTAATAGTACCACTATATTCAAATATCAGCTTCCAGAATCAAACATTAATTTTTGTTAAAACTACTAAAAATTACCTCTTTCGTCTGACTCTCTCCCAGTGATTCATTCAACCAATATTTGTGTATTTTTTTTGTTTTAATAAAAGAAGCTGAGTATTCACTGAAAAAATAGATAAAATAAGGAGTATATATATATATATATATATATATAATTGGGTAAAGATCAGATTGGACTTTCTTTACGTCTTATTGGGAAGCTACATAATTGGACTCTCTTTATGTCTTCATCAGATTTTGGTTGCAAATGCAAGCCAGAACCTGATTTTCCAAGTTAAGAAAGATCAATCAATTGCGCATACTATATATAAATCTATGATGTAAAAGTCACAGAAAAGATAAATAAAAAGTACAAGCCACTGCAATTATTCATGCTTCTAATCACTACACACAATAATGAGTACATAGTTTCGTTCTCTGAATTTAAAGACCTGTCTCTTTCTTTGGGCATTCCTTCTATGGCTAGGTTCGTTTCACTTTTGTCCATTGAGAATCAACTTTGAATCCAAGAAATTATGGGTATATCTTTTTCCCATCACTTAAAAACTTCATTGATAGTTTTAATCAAAAAATCTAAAGATTACTGCTAGACCCACAAAATAATTATACAAAAACAAAAAAAAAAAATTACAAACTTACATGAATTCATTTGATAATTTGTTAGATCTATTTTAAAATAAAAGTAATTTTACAATCTGATAAACTATATCAAATCATATTAGCTTGTGAAATTGTGTTTGTGTAATCACTTTGAGACTAGAATATTTTTCAAATCTAAAAAATGTCTTCACCAAACTATCCTCAAAATAGATAAGAATTAGTGTTCATAACATATTTAGGAACATGAAGATGATGCAGTTTCGTATTTTTGGAAAGAGAAATTCTAAACAAAAGTCCACACACACCACAAATTATACTTTTTTTTTCTTTTATAAAATATTTGACATATTAATAATAAGTAGAAGAATTCAATTATTTAAGAAGAATAAATCTGAAAAATATCGAAAAAAATTAAAAAAAAAAAATGATGTGTAGACTTAAATGTAGAATCTCTCTGTTGGAAATGTTTGAAATGAGATCATATAATTCAATCAGGTTCTGGTTGAGAACATGAAGTGATTGCAAACCTCTCACTACAAGCTGAGTCATGGTCGGTTGCACTTAGTCACAAAACTCATCCACCTTCTGATGTCTCCTTCCTGCCCTTTATTTCAATGAAAAAGCAAAGGAACATAACAACAAAGCATATCCACAATAGTAAAAATTAATTGATTATTATTGATTATTATTACGATGGCCACTAGACTCCAATTATAAAGGTCTGCATCATCTCATGGGCAGCTTGGGGGGTTATCTAAATATGCTTTAATTACTGCGGAAATTATCTCCTAATTTTCAAGGTTGTAATTAATGACCAACTGAATGAGTCAAAGATAAGAAAGAAAAATGAAATCTTCCTTTCACTTTGTCAAATCAGAGCCAAAAGATTTGCAACAAGTGATTTCAATTTCCCATGAGCAGTGTATGCTTCCATACGCTTTTGGAATTTTTTTTCCTTTGAAAATACTTTATATTACCAAAATAAAGTTGTGAACTCCCAAAACATGGAAGAAAATAAAAGAAAATTTGGGATATCTGGTAATTCTCAATTAATTTTTTCTCCAATTGACTAATTCCTTGCATCGCCCAGAATAATTAATTATATATAGCTTTCATTATAAGAAAAAAAAAAAGTATTTATTATAGTAAAAATAATTATTTATAATAAAAATAGACTCATTTTAGTAAAAAAATAATCATTTTAACAAGAAATAATTAATTACGAATAAAAAATTTTCTTATAACGAACCCAAATTCTTAATTTTTCTTCCTCTATTTGCTTTTAACATTAAAATGATAAGAAAGAGACGAGATACATAGGAGCAACTTGTTAATTGGCATTCGTGGCTATCAAGTCATGCCTTCACTTCTTGGCAACTTGCATGGTCCTACCATCTGCTGATGAAATCTATTGTCTCCCGTAATTTATTAGGAATAAATGATATATATTTTACTATAAGATTTTGTTTCTTCTATGTTATCCCTTTCCCATTAGGTAAGATCTATATATATCCTCGTAATAATCGTACAGGTACGGGATTCTCATCATGAATATACATGTCTGGGTTTTGTACTCGTCGACGTGGCACTATCATACAGTAATGAAGACGTGAACAATACATATTTTTTTTCAAATAATCAAAATCGCATGTTTAATAATAATATCTCTATCCCAATTTTATTAAAAGAGCCCTCATCTATGGGCTAATGACATAAGAATATCGTGATAATAAATAAGATTCTTGAAATTCACATTTAATTAAAAATAAATAAAACATTCCAAATACCAGAAAAACACTATTATCAAAAGTACTGATAAATATACGTAATTTTTGTTACAATGTTTCGTACATGTTGGTAATATATAATTTAATAAAATTGTTTTAGTATTTAAATATAAAAAATAGATATAGTTTTTTACATTAATGATCATTCTTTAGTCATCAAAATATGATTGTTGGAACTTTTCTAGAAGACGATGTAAATAAATTAAGTTGGTTATTCCCATCCAAATGAGTAATCACAAAGGAAGCTAAGAAAATCGATGTGGGATTTTATTCTTTCCCCTGAGAGAGAGTGGTGCATTCTTTTTCATCAGATAATGATTACATACTAATAATGAGTCTATACATTGGGTGGGGGTTTTTCAATTCACATGCTCATAGCTAATAGTACTACGGCATGCTTCTTTTCCCGTACAATAATATTTTTAGCCTTTTAGTTTAGGGTCAATTCTCATTTCCATTGTATCAATCTTATTAGGTTGTTTCCATTTTTGTTTTTTCTTTCCACCCTGCAAGCTTAATTAAAGCTAGCTTTTACTTGCTAGCCAAATCAGGTGACATCCTGAATTAAGTAAGTAGGCAATGTTGTTGTGCAGGTTTAAAAGCCATAGAAATGCTTAATTTGCAATGCGTTTGGCAAGGAGAAAAAAGGGAAGATTCACGGAGTTGGAAAGAAAATATAGAATTGATCATATCACGGTTCAATCTTTCTATAAAATGGGAAAAGGGAATGTGGAGAAAATGAAAGGTGGGCAGGTTCATTATAAATAATAAAATAAAAAATAAATATTTATGATATTTTAATGAAAATCAGAAAAATTATTTATAACAAAAACAATTTATTTTAATCGTAAAAAATCATTATGATTGTAATTATATTTCTTTATAATGATTTTCTTATATTTTTGCTCATTATTTTCATTCTAAAAGATATAGAAAATGACTTTTGTTTGTGATTTGACATATTTTTTAAAATCGATTTAAAGATTTTTCTTTAATTTAAGTACTCCATCATTTCCACAAAGCACCTTTATAATCCCTTTCTCTATATCTATCTATTTTCTTTTATCATAAAAATTTTTAAAAATCCAAAAATATCTAATGACTAGATGCTATCAAGTTCGAATTATATGCCTTCTTCCATCTCTCACTGTTTTCTTGTTTGATTCAGTACCATAGCTCCATTAATTGGCCAAAATCTCATTTTCTTAAAACTAACGAATCCAAAAGTCGAGCACATATCAAGGCTGCTTTCACCTAAGAAATCAGATTTTTTTTTTCTTATAAAAATTATGTAAATGGATGTGTGTACATATATATTGTATGATTTGAAATTAGAAGAACAAAGAAAAATTAAAATGTTCACCAATTAATTTTCAAATTTCATTATATATGGACATTTACCAAGATTGGTGTTGGGAAAAATCTTTATATAAATTATAAGATATATATATATATATGTATGTATGTATGTATGTATGTATAGGCTTTATAAAGTAAAGATCAATAAAATAAAATAACAAGTATAATTTAGAAAGAGAGAACTTAGTATTAAAGCACGTTATGATTTCACGTTTTGATTTCATTAGACTAGATTCCATCACCTAAAAATTATAACATGCATTAGGTTTTTTTGACAATCTATTTCCAACATACTATAATATTGTTAGTTCATTTTGATCTCATTTTCGGTGCACACAAAAAGAAGACCCTCAAATTTAATGTAAAATAACCAAAAATAAAAAAGAAACAATTAATTGAAGATGTAAGTATTTTTCTAAATTTCTAAAGAATTTTGGAATAATTAAATTCGTGAGTGAGATTTCCTGTTGATGAAAATTAAAAGGGATTTGAGTTTGACTCCTCATGTGATTTTTCTAATTCAGAGTCTCTGGTTCCAGTTCTCATCTTACAATTTCAGTATTTGTTTTCTTTGAAAATAAAAAATAAAAATAAATAAATAAATAAAAAACAAACTTTATTTTTATTTTTTTATTAATTTTGTTTGGTTTTGTTCTTCTTTATAAATTAATTAAATATTCTTCTACTTATTATCCATACACACATTTAGTAAGAGAAAAAAAAATGAAAAATAAAAAATTATGTGTGAGTGCTGCTTGATGAATAGTATTTTTCAAAGAATAGTCCAAACTATTCTTGGTGACTCCAACTGGTGCATTACAGTCATGGAGGAAGAAGGGCGTCCGTCGTTAAGCTAGCTAGCCATGTGTTATTTAGTTATAACTAGAGGATGTCCAACAATATTTAATCACTTCTTCTTCTCCTTTTTTTTTTTTTTTTCTCAACATATTTTCCACTTTCATACCACCCGTTTAATAGCATTTCCTCCAAAGTCCAAACTCGTAGTTTATTATCCTAATTCCTAAAGTTCCAAGAACGATGCATGATGCATCCAAAATATCTTTATTGCGTTATTGTATGTGATTTTAGGATAACGATGGTTTATCGTTTAGGGAAATAAATTTAACGAAAAAAAAAAAGGAAGAAGAAGAAGATAATGATACCTCAATACTTGAAGCTTGCACCTTGCAAGCTTTTTATTATTTAAAATCTTGGAGACAGGGGCGGAATCAGATTTTTGTATTTGGGGGGGCGATCGATAAAATATGCAATAAATATAAATGTTATAAGGATGATCATCAGTGATAAAAATGTCATATTTTATTATTATCGAGCTCTCTAAATGTATATTAATTTTTGAATTGTTCACGTCTTTTTCTTTAAAAAAAAATCAATTATTTTTAAGTACTTGCTCATATTTTTCTATGATTTAAGAAAAATTTATAGATTAAGAATAAATTTAAGAATTTTCTAATAAGTAATGATGTAACGCTGTTAAATTTTTAACAAACTATATCTCATAATCATACAAGTTAGACTGACACTAAATAAGTGAATATAATCAATCAATTTTATAATTATATAAATTTATAATCAATTTTTTTATTAGTTTTTTTATTAGAGTTAGACTGTTAGTTGAGTAATTGTGAGATTATATGAGTTGTAATTTGAGTTTAAGTGAAATTAAAAGTTAGAATATAAATGGATATATATTAAAATTTAGATGAATAATTTTAATAAAAAAATTTTGGAGGGGACAATTTTTATTTATTTTTAATCTGAGAGAAAATTTTAATTATATATATTTTTATTATAAATTAATTTTTTAAAAACCTTGGGGGGCGGTAGCCCCCCCAAGCACTAAGCTGGGTCCGCCCCTGCTTGGAGATAATAAAGAAAAAAGTAATGTTATATACCGTCGTAGAGTTGCAAACGGTATATAATTATTTTAGAAAAAAGTTTACTTTTTTTATGTGAGTTCCATATATATTCATTTTTTTTAAGCGACTGCACATCGCTTACAACTACATAATTACTTCTATCATTTTTTAATAATTAGTAGAATTTTTTAATTAAAGATCTCGTTTGTTTTTATAATTATATTTATCTCATATAATAATTATAATTTAATAATATAAAATAAAATAATTAATTAATTTTTCTAAATTTTAAAATAAAAATAATTATAAAAATAAATATTTTAATAATATTTTATTAAACTCCTAATTTTTTATAAAAATGAGGCCAAAGTCATTAAAAACGTCATACATTTCATGATTTGGAGAACTCATATACCGTACGTAGATTGGAATCAGATACTGATGGAGCATCATCACCCACGAATTTGACGTCTGTGTGACGTGGCATAAACCAATTGGGTGTGAATGTAATAAAAAGAGAATTTCGTAGAAATACATATAGATAAAAAAAAACAAAGTTAAGAAGGCGTGTGCCACTTGGCGGGCAAGCGAAGCAGTGAGGTGGGAGGACCCACAAAATGCACCCGAAGCACAAAAGCCACGAAGCTGCGTAGCAAATAATAGAAGGTGGGACCCGCCCCGCTAGGAAAAGAAGGCCGTAACATTTGGGGTGAGTCAACGGGCCAAGTCTTACCCTCTTATTTTGAATGGAATAATGAAACAAACATGATTTGGTCATCGGTGGTGTGCTTGCCCTCACTTTTGCCTTTCACTTCAAAACTCTCATCTTTCTTTCTTTGACTCCACTCAACTATCACCTTCCCTAGTCAAATCCTCATTTTCCACCCTTTCTTCTTCTTCTATCTTTTTCTCTAATCTATTCTTTATTTATGTGTTTATACAATTATTGTCGTCTAAAAGGCTAATTGTGCTATAAAATTTTATATAAAAGATAGGATAATTTCTTTTAACAAAACTAATGTGATTTTATAATCTGATCGTACAATGAGCTGTAAAAAAAAGTATAAAATTTATCTTTTTTCGCCTTTAGGCTAGCTCAATTCTCTCTCTCTTTTCAAGTCCTGCCATGTCATTATCCATCTCAATTAATTAACCCATATATGGAATAGAAGTTATTCTAGACATAAATGAATCTTCATGACTTGACTCTAATGAGATTGACCAATTCTTTGGCTTCAATCTCAATGTTAAGTTTCAAGAAATAATATTTTTTTCTTGCAGTTTATATATGTAGACTGTATTACAAACTTAATTCAAATGTTCTGACTTTATGAATAAATTAAATGAGTTTTTCTTAAATTTATAAAATTTTTGATTTATAAATAATGATATTTTTATAAACTTTATTTTAAAATTAAAATTTTTCTTTTGTTTTAATTGTAAAAAAATCTATAAAAATAGACTGTACGTAATATTGCCAAAAAAAAAGTACTAGTTTAGTTTGTCACTAAAATGTGTTTCTTATTTCCCCACATTGAATTAGAGGCATAAGACCATGTATAATCTTTGAGTAAAGATCAGACATTATATGTTAGGATAAAAACGTTGGTTCAAAGACTCACATTTTATTTAATACATGTACATCGTCAATGCATTATAATACATGTTTAAGAAACCAACAGGAAGTTTCGTGGCTTGCTGCTCAAGATAACATTTTTTTCATAAGTTATTAGTATTGGGAACTTGGGGGTTTGATATCTTTCGGTATATGTCATTACCGGCTTTTGTCAATTAACATATGAATGTTTTTATAACCTACTACGTTTACAGAATTAAATGCATGATTCGTACTAAACGATAAATATGAGATTATTGATTATCGTAAAATGATTTATATTATGTTTTTAATAAAGGATTTATATTTTTTTTATTAATAAGTCGTAGAGCATACATGACTACTGACCAATATGACAAGATTTAATTCATGTAATAGATAAGACAAACGAATTGTTCAAAGTACTCTCATTAGAATAATTAAAGTCAATTAATTCAAAATTTAGTTAATATGACATGAATTTGTTTTAGTTATTTATTCACATTAAATTCTCACATTAGATTATTCATTTTTTTATTATATAACAAATTAACAATAAAATAATATGAGTTAAATTTTTATTTGATTATTTCATTTACATTAAATTCCCACATTGAATTATTCATTTATTTATTATATAGTAATAACATAATATTAATTTAAATTTTTTAATTAATATTTTTTTAAAAATTTATCATATTTTACTGCTCTATCTATTATGTATTAAATATTAATATATTCTAACTAAATTATTAGTTAAAAAATCATATTTTCGATTGTCATTTAATGCTTATAACATCGAGGTCCTGAAGCTAATGGTATAGCGCACACATGCTTTGGCCAAATTTGAATGTCATCTGGATGATGTAGCACTTTGGTGGAATTCAATTCCAGATTGTATTTTTCAAACTATTTGGATTGATTTATCTTGGTAACGTTGGATAGTTGAATAAAAGTGTCTTTTGTTATAAAAATATATATAATAATAAAATAACCACAAGCGTCTAACTAAACTCATTTAAAATTTTATATATAATAAAATTACCAGAATACAAGAAAAATTCAGTCAGTATTAGCAGTGTAAATAGTCCGGTCCGGGAAATTTGTAGAACCGATTTCATTCGGTCCAAGAATTCTCTCACCCTGGACCGGACCGAACAGGAGTTCGGTCCATACCGGTCCGGTCCAATTCGGTCCAGGGGCGGTCCGATCCGGTCCAGGGGTGCCCCATATAATTTAATGGGCTAAATTTAATATAAAATTCTACAATAATCAAATATTTTTTTGGTTCAAATTTAACTACTATAAATTATAATATGTTAATATTATAAAAGTATATATTATATATTAATATGTTAGTATATATTATATATTAAGTATGTTAGTAAATTATAACCAATAGTCTAATAGTCTAATAATACTTTCACATTAGTATATATTAATAAACTATAACTAATAAGTTATAACACTATTATAATTTATATTAGTATATTATATATTTATATGTTAGTTAATAGTGATAAATTAGTAATAATATATTAAATAATAATAATACACTTATTATTTATATGTTAATATATAAGAGTATATATTATATATTAATATATTAGTTAATATTAAATATTAAGTATGTTAGTAAATTATAACTAATAATTTAATAGTCTAATAATACTATTACATTAGTATATGTTAATAAACTATAACTAATAAGTAATAACACTATTACAATTTACATTAGTATATTATATATTTATATGTTAGTAAATAGTGATAAATTAGTAATAATATATTAAATAATAATAATACACTTATTATTTATATGTTAATATTATAAGAGTATATATTAATATATTAATATATATTAATATTAATATTTATATTTATATATTATTATTTATATATACATATATTTAAAAATAAAAATTAAAAAAAAACTCTAGGGATTCGGTCTGGTCCGGTTCGGTCCAGGGGGATGAACTCCCTGGACCGAGATCGGACCGAAATTTTCCAGTCCATATATTTTTTGGACCGGACTCCAACCGGTATGGTCCGGTCCTGATCCGGGACAACTGGTCCGGTCTGGCTCGTCGGTCCGGTTCGATCTTTTTACAGTCCTAGTCAGTATACAAAATCAAAGGCATCCTCCAACGAGAAGGTGTATTATTTTTCAGAATTCATCAAAGGCTTATTATTGAAGGGAATTTTCCATGATTGCGTGTGACAAAATAAGATATTCATGTTCATGAGAAGACAGAGAGAGTATACAAAAGAACTAATAAAATAAAGATTTGAATGATCTAGAGTATCCCACAAATTTGGTTTTAGTTACACTTTTGCCTAATCAAGTGCCAACAGTTTTTATGTCCTAATAGCTATTTGAAGTATTTTTCTTATATTTACCTAATCCATTGATGATGCTCTCATAAAGTCAAATATACAAACTATCTATGTCATCCGTGATTTGAGCTTCGTTTTCTTTTCACAATTATTCTTACCCCATCTTAACTTATTTCATATAATAATTACAAATTTTTCAAATTTTCATAAAAAATAAAATAAAGAATTTAATTTTTTTTTAAATTTTAAATAAAAATAATCTTAAAAAGATAAGATAAAAAGTCTTATTCAGGGCCTATCCTTTCTATAGGAGATTTCAATTCTATGTTGTCACAAGCAAAAAAAAAAAGGAGGCCAACCTGTAGCGTGTGCCTCAACTCCTAAGGGCCTTTAGTTTTACATGGACAAGTTTGGCCTCATCAATTTATGTTATTCTAGCCCCATTTTTACTTAGTCTAACAATAGACAGGATCTTAGTAACATCAGAGAGCATTTTGATAGGGGTGGCAAACATTCAATGAAACACCCTCTTTCCTAAAGCCTATATCAAAAATTTCACACATACAACATATGACCACTCTTCCATTCTGCTAAACACTCACAATCAAAACTGTTCACTGAGAACTTTCAAGTTTGACAGTTGTCATATGTTGACCCTAAAAAACTCAAAGCCACAAAGTTGACCCTAAAAAACTAAAATAAAGAAATATTTGGACACATCCAAATAGAGATTAATAAAGTTAAGAAAGCTCTCCTTGATATTCGATCCCAACCTCCAACAACAATTCCCACAAATTTAAAGAATGATCTTAAGGAAGAGAGAAATCACTTTGGTGCCAAAAATCTAGGACCACATGATTAATAACTACGAATCTTAATATTAAGTTCTTTCACATATCTACCACAATCAAGCACAGAAAAAATTCCCTAGCAAAATTTCTAATGAGGAAAACTTGATGTTATGCAAAATTCCCACTGAAGAAGAAATTTGGAATATTGCAAGCAAATACACCAAATAAAAGCTCCAGACCAAGATGATTTCACAGGATTATTCCACAAAACTTACTGGGAAGTGATTGAGTCAGATCTTATTGAAGCCATTCGAGATTTTTTCACTAGGGGCAAGCTCTTAAAAGATTTAAACCATACCAACATTGCCCTTGTTCTTAAAAGTGATAACTCCACAGAAGTTTACAATTTCAAACCTATTAGCCAATCAAACGTTTGTTATAAAATAATTGTCAAAATCCTTGCAAACAGACAGAAAAACATTCTTCAAAACATTGTCTCTCCTTACCAAGCAGCCTTTGCTCCAGAAGGCTCATTCAGGAAAATACAATTCTAGCCAAAGAAATCCTCTATCGTCTCAAGAGAAAGAAAAGTATCAAAGGACAAATGGCCATTGAAATAGATATGGAAAATGTTTTGATTACATGGAATGGTCATTTATCCTTGTTATCCTTAAAAATCTAAGTTACAATCAAAACCTGGATAAATTGGATTAAGGAGTGAATTACCACAGGTTGCTATTCAATCATCTTGAATGGCTCTCCAAAAGGCTTTCTTAAGCTTTCGAGGGGGTTGAGGCAAGGGGATATTCTATCCATCTTTCTTTTCATTTTGGGTAGTAAAGTGTTGACTAGACTCATCCATAAGGAAGAGCTTTAGGAAAATATAAAATGCATAAAACTGTTTAGCAGCTGGCCGTCATTGACTCATCTACTTTTCACAAACAACCTCATCTTTTTGGTACTACCTGAACTCAAACCTCTTGTGCTTTTGTCAAATGCCTTGAGGTTAATAATCCTGGTCTGGTCAAAATATAAACATGGACAAATCTTCCATCCACTTCAACAATAACACACAAGCTTACATCAAACACGAAGTTAAGAACATTTTTCACTTGAAAAAAAATAAAATAAGCTACTCTCTAAGATTAGAAGTGTAAGCTACTCTCTCAAGCCGCAAAAACCACACTTATCAAAGAAGGAGTTAGTGCAATTCAATCCTATGTAATGACCACCACCATGATCCCTAAATCAATAATAAAAAAAATGGACTCTATGATTAGAAGATTTTGGTGGGGAATGGATTCTTAAACCTTTCATAAATATACTTCTAAATTTTGGAAAGCAATTTGCACCCCAAAATCAATGGGAGGACTTGGACTAAAAAATGTCAATCTTTCTAATAATGCCCTGGTCTCAAAGTGGGCATGGTCTTTCCTCACTAATAAAAAGAGCATTTGGAAGCAGATTTTGACCAACAAATACCTAAGAAACTATACCTTCTTGGAAGTTGTCCCAAAGTCTATTGATTCATGAACTTAGACAAAAATTCTGAAACAAAGAGATTTTCCAAAAAAATGGCTAATGTTTTCAACTTAAAAATGGGGTGAAAAATAGAGTCTAGATTGATCAATGGGTTCCATCTCTCCCTCTTTTCAAACATGTTGCATACCCGAATAATAATCACCTAGATGAGAGCACTACAGTCTCAGAGCTAACTCTGGAGATACCAAGAACATAGAATATCATTCTACTTCAAGCCATGTTTACTTCTAAAACAATTTCTACCATTCAAGAAATTCATCTTTTGGACTTCAATTTCACAACACAGAAAGATAGGCTAAAATTGACTCATCACTCTTTAGGCAAGTTTTCTGTTAAATCAACCTACTCAGCTCTAGTCCTTAATGAAGACTTACTTTAGAATAATGTGATCAACTAGAAGGATCTATGGAAGATTAAAATTCAGGACATGCTCAAGCACTTTCAATGAAAAGTAGGTCCAAATATTCTTCCAACAAGGTCAAATATCAAAAACATCATTCATTTGGAAGAACAAACTCTTTGTCCTCTGTGTAAAGTAGCAGAACAAACTCCAAGTCACCTTTTCTTAGAATGTCTGTATTCTAGAATTCTCTGGAGAAATTCCCCTTGGCTTTTAACTTCATGTTGATGTGTGTTCTGCACTCCTAAGTAGCGTCTAGATTGCAAGCTAACTGATCCGCACAAGAAAAGATAGAGGGCTGAGTTCTTCAACCCTTAGAACTCTCTGATGCCTTTATTAGAGAGAATTTAGATAGATCAAGGTTAAGTTTTTAGAAAAATCTCTGATAGTTGTTCATACCTTGGTTTATGATAAACTTTCTCCTTTATATGGGCTAAAATATCAATTGGACATACGTGTAATTATCCAGGATTACTAGGGAGAAAGTCAGTAGATTATTCCTCTCTTTCTTCTCCGTTCTCTCGGGTCATTTATCACTTTTGTTTCTTCTCAATAATATCTTATTTAATATGATTACGTTTGGGCAATCAGTACGTATTTCGGATATTTATATCGATCAGTCCGCATTTAATGTGATATATCACACTACCAGACATTAAATGTCTATAAGGATCCTGATCATTATACTGTTTTTGTGTCAAGACTAATTTCGATGAATTTACCAAATCAATCGTATTTATCTAATAGGAACCAGTTTAGGATAAATATAGTTGAGATGGTTGGAATCGGAATCCAACTTTTCGTTTTATATACTTCCTAATTTCTCCTAAGGTATTAAGAGGAATAGTAGGCGGGCGCCAAGACGGTTGGCGACCATCATCTTATCCTTTATTGTGATTATCCCTTCACAGTACCCCGCGAATCCCTATCGAAGACGATTTGATAGGGATTTATTCGTCTCTCACTGTCCAAACTTGCTAAATCTTTATCCCACACAAAGTTAAATTTGAATGGATTTAGTAGGGGTACAATAGTCATGTAGGAGTTTGTTGGCCTTTTAGCCACGATTGTTTGGCTTCTGCTCACTGGGCATGGGAAAAAGAAGCAATTTTCTAACCATAATTACTCGAAATATCGTGCGATGTATTTACGGATTATTTCCATCATTGCATGTCTAGCTTTTCGGTTTTCCGAATACTCGCTATCAGTTACTCTTCACTGATTGATACGTGATATTCACGCGCTGGGCAGCAGTTTTGTATTCGTCATCCATTCATCAATCATGCCGTTCGTCTCCCAAGGATTGTGTTAATCACATCGTTTCCCCTCCCGATGGTCGTAATCATCTGCAGTATAAATAACTGCTTTCCACAATGGCTCAACTTTTACTAGCGTTTTGCTGTCGAAAATTTACCTCTTACTTCCTCACAACTTCATTTTCAACTTGAACTTTCTCTGCATTTTTTTAAGCTTCAATGGGGGCAAGTTCTATCTATGTTGGGCACCAATGGGTATCGTCTAACGCCCCTTCATCTATCCAGCATCTTCGGGATCTGGGTTATATTCCTGCATCGGCGAGTTTTGGGGTTGTTCGAGAATGACCCTACGATGCAGAAGGACGGGCTCAGAATGTGCTTCTTTATGAAGTCATGTTACAAAATGGGATTCGCCTTCCTTTCATTAGACCAGTTTGTGAAGTTCTTCATTATCTAGGTTTGGCTCCGGCTCAATTACTGTCTGATGCCTGGCGAATACTATTGGCTTCTTGCATAGTATTTTGTTCATCTTTGCTAGAAGCAGGGAATTGTACCCTGACTTAACAGCTCGAGAGTTTCTCTCTCTCTATCGTCTTATCAGAAAACCTTCTCTAAGTTTGGTTGGTTTTCAGTCTCAAGACAGCGAGATGAAATTATGCACTTTCAAAAGCCGATATTCCAATGTTAAGGATTATTATAAAAAAATATTTTATGTTAAGGGCGACGGATAGCAGTTTCCAGAGGATGAGAGTAGAGGGGAATTCTCTATTCAGGTGAATTGGGGCGAGTTACTTCCTGCCTCTCTTCTGGATATTGATCTCAACCAGAGGAAACGCGCTCGGGTTGAGATAGTCATAAGGTGGGCGCAACGCCATTTTCACCGACTGGAGTCTGACCTCATTCTGACCGACCATAACATCAACACTTATTTGGTCGAGCCGAGGCGAGGTTATGTAGAATTCCAGGATTTTTCAAGCATTCCTGTTGCTGAAACATCCAAACGTTCTATTGCAGCTCGCAAACATGCTGCTCCCCTTCCAAACCAGGAAAAAGCGTGCAAAGTCTCGCCGTGAAGAAGGCGGACGAGCTACTGATGAAACTCCTGAACCTCAAGTTCTTACTTTCGCTCAGGAAAGGCGAATTAAAGCTTGCCATGATCCGAGGGTTACTCGCCTTGCTCTTGAGGAGAATCGAGCCAAGTCTTCTCAAGTTCAGCCCCAGCTTCAATCCTTTCCTGTATCTGCGGCGTCTGCCAGTGAGGAGGGTAGCCAACATACAAGGCCCAATCAACTGGAGGGGCAAGAAGTTAGAACACCAGAACCATTGACAGTGTATCATCCTCCAGATTGCCAACAAAATCTGAATGATGGGTCTATGCCTGCCCTCTGGACAGGATATAGATGAGGTTGAGCTGGCCTTTTTAACTACCTTATCTAATCCTCCTGCTTACGTTGCTGGGACTCCTTACTTTTAGGCGCCCATGTTACTATCTACTCAGGCCCCTGATCAAGAGAATATCCCTAGATCAAAACGTCCTCCTTCGATTGGGGATGGTCGCCCTGAAGGAGGCGAGGGAGATGACACTTCCACTTTGGGGATTGGCGGGCGAGAAGTCGCTGTACGCCAGCGCCTAGATACAGAAGATCATCGTTTTGTGTCGAGGCTTTCTACTCCTAGTCCGACTAACGCCGAAGTTGGTGAGAACATCAGGATCCTCTTCGAACTTCTGGCGATGATGCCAGATCAACGATCAGGTCTCCTTTTGATCGAGCTCTTCAACATTCCACCCATCCTTCACCTCCAACCACTTCACTTCCCGAGTGTTCAGAGCAAACGAGAATCGTGATCGACCTACTCCAGTCTCTCTTGGCGCAGGTATTCATTTGTCCATCCTTCTTGATTTAATTTCTTTTATTTCTCTAATTGTTTGGTATTGCTCAAGCTTCTGACCAAATTATTGGTTCAATCGGCTCTGAGGTGACGAAATTATTAAATGAGAGTGCACAACAGGCCATAGAACAAGTTCTAGAAACTGAGGAGAAATATCGAGAGCTTGGTGCTTCGGTTTGCCAGCTTACAGAAGATAGAGATCTTCTGAAAGCCACTGTTATGGAGTTAGAAGAGGAGCGAGATTATTATACTAAAACTTATAAAATCATGCTAGAAGAATTGGCGACCTTAAAAGAGAAGAACCCTCTCTTAGAGGCGAGTAGGGATGACCTCCTTCGGGGTCAAGAATCTATTGGGCAGACACTCGCCACTAAAGAGAACGAACTCTCCCTTGCTAACCAAGAAATGAAATGCTTGAAGTCAAACTTGGCCGTTCTTGAGAATTCGTGCGCCACTCGAGAAGAAGAGTTGGAGATTGTTCGAGCCAAAGTTGATACCGCCGAGCTCGAACGTGACACTCTCTCCCGGGAGTTAGGTGAGGTAAATGTTGAGCTTGAAGTTCTTAGGCGTCAAGCGACTCAACATCGTTCCCTCTGCATATCTGCTTGAAGTCAAGGTTATATGGAAGGCTTGCGGTGGCTAAAGGAGGAAATTGTTCAGAACCCGTCCTTCAATGTAGCTGGCATGGATCCTAGAAAGCTTGCTCCTGATCCCATAGTGAAGGCAGAAGTTGCTAAGATCGGGATGCCAGAGTGCCGTATACGTTTGCCTCCTCCCTGAGAATTTACTATTGTATTCATTTTTTTTTATGTTGTATAGATTTCAAATGTATTTTTATGTTATAGATTTCAAATGTATTTTTGGCTATCTATCAATATACCATTCTTTCCGTGATATGTTTATCTTCTTGTTGTGTGGTGATTATACCCTGATACCCTGCGAATCTTTATCAATGAAACTGAATTGTATCTGTTGATAAAGATTTATAAGGGAGTCATAGAGCCCATGCGATTTATCGGACGCCAGAGAGATGGCGAGTGATTTGGACAAGCATCCCCAATTGAAGGAGGACGTTCTGATCTAGGGATATTCTCCTGATTAGGGGCCTGAGTAGATGGTAACATGGGCGCCTGAAAGTAAGGAGTCCCAGCAATGTAAGCAGGAGGATTAGATAAGGCAGCTAAAAAGGCCAGCTCAACCTCATCTATATCCTGTCCGGAGGGCGAAGGCATAGACCCATTATTTAGATTTTGTTGGTGATCTGGAGGATGATACACGGTCAATGGTTCTGGCATTCTAACTTCTTGCCCCTCCGATTGATTGGGCCTTGTATGCTGGCTACCCTCTTCACTGGCAAACGCCGCAGATATAGGAGAGGATTGAAGCTGGGGCTGAACTTGAGAAGACTTGGCTCGATTCTCCTCAAGAGCTGGGTGAGTAACTCTCAAATCATGGCGAGCTTTAATTCACCTTTCCTGAGTGAAAGTAAGAAGTTGAGGCTCAGGAGCTTCAACAGCAGCTCGTCCGCCTCCTTCAACGTGAGACTTTGCACGCTTTTCCTGGTCTGGAAGGGGAGCAACACGTTTGCAAGCTGCAATAGGACGTTCGGATGTTTTAGCAACAGGAATGCTTGAAAAATCCTGGAATTCTACATAACCTCGCCTCGGCTTGACCATACGAATAGCGGAATCGCCCCTGGGCTCTATGCATCGCCCCACGATTCGCTCTCCGAAGGGAAGGAACCAACTCCTTCGCCTTTGCCATCTCGCCAGCGCCATACGAATCACGGGGTCGCCTGGACTCTATGCCTCGCCCCACGATTCGCTCACCGAAGGGAAGGAACCAACTCTTTCGCCTTTGCCATCTCGCTGGCGCCATACGAATCACGGGGTCGCCTGGGCTCTATGCCTCACCTCTATGCCTCACCCCACGATTCGCTCGCCGAGAAGAAGGAACTCAGCCAACCACCTCCCATACGGACCTCAACTCACATACGGACTTCAACTCAAGGGCCTCGCCAACTTCATTGGCCTAGCCAAACTCGGCCCGCTCACCTCACGCCCCTCCATCATAGCTCGCCATACACAGGATCACCATGCTCACCAAGAGAATTAGCCCTCTCGCCAAACCGTCTAATCAAGGCCTTCCCACACCAAGGTGGTGTGGGCTCATCTAGCTCACCTAAACTGCATCTCACACGACTCATTTTATTAACACTGGAACTTCATTTTCAGATGATATGTAGAAGTCACTGCCTTTAGGCGATTTAAAGCAGGGTGCCCCATTATGGCATTATACGAGGAAAGGGCTTTGACCACTAAAAAGTCAACCATGATCATTGAAGTTTTAGGTGCCTCGCCGGCCATAACAGGTAGAGTTATGACTCCTTCGGGCTGGATTATCTCGCCGGCGAATCCCCTGAGAGATGTCGGGGCTCGCCATAGCCTGTCTCGCCCGATCTTCATTTTGTCAAATGCGTCCCAATAAAGAATATCTGCTGGGCTTCCATTATCAATAAGGATTCTTTTAGTTATAAAATTGGCAACTAGCATAGTTACTACCAAAGCTTCATCATGAGGCTGCATCACTCCTTCATCCTGTTTGTCAAAATTGATCGGGACATCCTCCGAAGGCTGATCCTCCGAAGGCTGTCTGTCTCGAGTTGACTCTGACGTGACGAATATCTCTGCGTAGCGTGCTTCTCTTGCATACACCTTTCTTTGGGTCGTTAATACCTCTTTTTCTTACTGACAAGTTGGCGTCGGTTTGATTAGTACGCTTTATTTCTTCCCGCTGTGGTCCTATGAGAGCTTGTAGGGTGTTTTCAGTGTTTATATATCCGTCTGCCCTATCCATGAATTCAGCCAAGGTGGCTGGAGTTCGTCTAGCTATCTTTGCCAAGATTGGACTCTTAGGCCATATTCCACTTAGGAGAGCAGCTAAAGTGATCTTCTCATCCTCATCATCTATCGTCATCAACTCCTTGTTGAATCGGGAAAAATAGTTTTTGAGACTTTCTTGATTATTCTGTTTAACTGTAAGGAGATACGCAGCTGGCTGTTTCCTCTTCTAACTTCCTAAAAACTGGGTGATAAAAAGGTGATCGAGACAGTTGAAGATATCTACTATGCCAGTCGAAACTATTCCAAACCAGGTTCGAGCTACTCCTTTCAGGGTAAGTGGGAATGTCCGGCACGCTACCTCATTAGGATAACCATGCAAGCTCATGTGCATCCTAAACGTCTCTACATGTTCATACGGATTAGCACCCCTATCGTACAGTTCCATCTGATGTGCTCGAAATTTAGGAGACAATGGCACTGCCATGACACTTGCACTGTAAGGAGTGCCGAGATTGTTGCGTAATTGCCCAGTGATGGAAGGGGTTTCTATACGCTTGGCTATATTTTCATACTTGTCTTCTTGTTCTTTGAGTTCCAGTTGCATTTTACACCTCTCTTCCTCTACTTCCTCACGATTAGGTTCATTGAGTCGATGAGATTCCACACATCTACTAATGAAAGGTTCTTCACGAGCAGTCAACTCTTCATTATTCTTTTGCAGCTTCTCATTTTCTCTAGTGAGCTCCCTGATTGTTTCTTCCATGGCAGCTAGTCATTCTTCCATCAAGATGTATTTTGAACTGTAGTTGTTACCTCGTAATCACAACGCGACTGGTTTGCAGAGAACACCAAAGAATCCCACAGACGGCGCCAAATGTTGATGTGTGTTCTGCACTCCTGAGTAGCATCTAGATTGCAAGCTAACTGATTAGCACAAGAAAAGATAGAGGACTGGGTTCTTCAACCCTTAGAACTCTCTGATACCTTTGTTAGAAAGAATATATATAGATCAACGTTAAGCTTTTAGAAAAATCTCTGATAGTTGTTCGTACCTTTGTTTATGATAAACTTTCTCCTTTATATGGGCTAAAATATCAATTGGACATATGTGTAATTATTCAGGATTACTGGGAAGGAGGTCAGTAGATTATTCCTCTCTTTCTTTCCCGTTCTCTCAGGTCATTTATCACTTTTGTTTCTTCTCAATAATATCTTCTTTAATATAATCAATCAGTACGTATTTCAGATATTTATATCGATCAGTCCGCATTTAATGTGATATATCACACTGCTAGACATTAAATATCTATAAGGATCCTGATCATTATACTGTTTTTGTGTCAGGGATAATCCCGATGAATTTACCAATTTCATCGTATTTATTTAATAGGAACCAGTTTAGGATAAATATAATTGAGATGGTTGGAATCGGAATCCAACTTTCCGTTTTATATACTTCCTAATTCCTCCTAAGGTACTAAGAGGAATAGTAGGCGGGTGCCAAGACGGTTGGCGACCATCATCTTATCATTTACTGTGATTATCCCCTCACACTTCCCATCCCAAGAAGAATTCTTAGTCTCAAATTGGGTACAGAACATCATAAACCCTTCACAGTATCTCAAACTTTTGAAGAGTGATTATCAATTCTTTCAGCTCTATGCAACTTTGGCAATGGAAGATCTCTGGTTCACTAGAAATAAAGTGGTGCACAACAATAATAGCCCTTTTCTCACCATTTTCCTCAATACATTAGAGAGACAATACACAAAACACAAAAATGGTTGGTTTTTAAAACAGGAGCAAACCAAAAATGTAACTCCAATGCTCAAGGAAGGTACCCACATGCCCTTCTTCGATGTGGTAGTACAGCAAAATGGCAGCCACATTGCTGGCCTCTGTAGATCCAACTTGCGCACTGTTATATTGGCAAGATCAAACTTCATCAATACTACCAATCTAAACGTTGCAGAAGCAATAGCCGCTAGGATGATAAATATTGGGGAAGCAATATCAATGGGATTGAAAAGAATTTTAGTAGCAAGAGACTTTACCATGGTAGCATAGGCCATAAACAATCCAGCGCCATCTCCAGACTGGACACTGCAACCAGTAATCAGAGACATAAAACATCAGCTCAGAAATTAAGGAATGAAAAGTCATCTAAATTTATCGAAATTCAAATTGATCCACGTACAATCTAACGCAATGGGCAGCTTAAATACAGGATCTTAATAACATCCCGTTAATTTTTATCCCACCTAGCTTATTTAGTTTCCATAATAGGAAGGACCGGGAAGGACCCTCCCACTGCTTTGTAAATCAAGTAGGAGCCGAGCTCCATGTATTTCCTTTTTATAATATAAATGCTTGCTTACCCAAAAAAAAAAAAAACTGCTCGAATAATACATATATTGATTAATTAATCTTCTCTAGATGTCATATGTCTAATTGGAACTTCAGCGCTTTGAAATCATGTTCATGTGGGGGTGTGAAATTTGTTTATAATACAGATATCATCCCATTTAAGTTAGAAAATACATAAGCAAATACATTTGTTACTTACCTTTTGAACTCTCGAAATTGACGAATGGTCCCTATAAGCTTCTTAGGCTACGGCCTTTAGCTTGGGGTATGGAGATTTCTTCCATTGTTAACGAGGTTTCTTGATTTCCATGAACATCCCATGTGCCGTTCCATACTAGCTCGGCATCCCAAGCTTCCCCTTATTTATTTATGTCTACAAATACATGATATATTACACACACATATGATAAATAATGATACAATTGATCACAAAAATATCATATAAAATCATAAACTAATATGACTTAATGTGTTTCATCGGATTATAAAGTTATTTTTTATTATATAAAATATATATAACATATTATATAAAACCAATTCAGTTTGTAAGTTTGTTTTTGTGAGATTTCTTTATAGATCTTGTAGCCCTTATGTATATGTATGTATGTATAAGAAGTGCTACCATCACAAAAAGATTTTATAAAAATATATGACTTCATATGATATGTTAGATTTAATTACAATAAAAGTAAATTTACAATCTGATAAATGAACCACAATATTCCTCCACCATAAATGAGGACAATCAATAAAATTGGGGTAGCGTCCTCTTCTCCAAAATATAATAAATAATAAAATGATATATGTACCACATCAAACTACGTTAGCTTGTAGGTTTACTTTTATAAGATCTACATATATCACACACAAAGGTAAGTACGTATGTATAATATATATATAATTAAATATCAAACCCGATATATAATGACCAAAGAGATAGAATTAGGGGTGTAACTAGTACTCCGGTTCAGTTTGTTTTGAATAAATTTGAAATTAATCCGGCATGAAACAGTGTTACATTTTTAAAAATCAATCTCTCATCGATTATTCTCTTAAATCGGTACTTTCAATTTTACCGATTCTGATATAGTTCGGTCCGATTTTTCGATATAAAATATCAATTTGTCATTCTATAGTGTCAATTAGTCCTAAAATTTATTCAAAATTTGACCAAATTAGACACGTTACGCCCCTAAATTAAAGACTAAGTTATAAATTTTATGATATAAATTATAATATAATATTTTTTTATATATAGTTATAAATTATATTAATATATATTTTATATATAATATAAAAAAATATTATATATAATACTAAAAAATAATTTGAAAAATATAAATATACGAATCGGTCTAAGTCTGGTTATAGAAAACGTAAAATCGATACTAGACTAGATTTGGCCAAATTTTACCATAAAAGAATCGATTCCAGATTAGACCGATGTAAAATCAGACTAGATCAACCGGTTTAGACTGATCTGAACCGGTTAATTTTTAAAGCCTTGGATAGAATGGATAATGTCGATTATCACTGGTAAGGCAAATATGGGTGCAAATTATATATCTCGATCAAATGAGAAGTTTCAATTAATTCAGAGGAAAATTAACTAAAGAAGAAAAAAAATCCCAAAAGGCAAGCATGGAAAATGGCATGAAAATAATTAAGTTTTCTAGTATTAATGTATGTGTGTGTGAGAGAGAGAGATCAGATGGATCTAGATGCTTGTGTGTGGGGGTCTAACGTAATAACTACTGAATTTGCATGTCCCACAGGCCAGCAAGCAATTAGCATGCATGTATACATACATTATGTCATGGCTGCTCTCATATTTGTTTTTGTAGTTTTGTTGTAAGAGGCGTGCATCTACTCGGGAGAAAGTAGATCCGCACCAAAATACTTCCCATATATATCGGACAACAATTTGTCTTCTTTCAGCAGTACTGATATTATTGATATTTGAAGATAATTGGCCGTAGGAATGCACATGTTATTTTCGAAACAATATCCTATCTAAAATATATGATCATATATCGACACTCTCATTGAATATTAGGACTCTTAAGTACTCACGATTAAACAATATCGATCATGTGCAGGAATATATTTGAGTATTCTAGCTAGCTTTATGGTTAATGGTACTCATGACTTTGATGTAATCAATATTCTTCTTCTTCTTTCTTTTTTCTTCTAATTATTCATTTATTGCATTTAAACCCATATAATATATATATATATAGAGAGAGAGAGAGAGAGAGAGAGAGAGAGAGAGAGTTGAATTTGTTTATTCGCCCTTGTCTAGTTGTCTCTTTGGGTTAATGTTTTGGTTCATCCATAAGCGAGGTAGGGTCGTGGACCGGTGCCCCCAATATATTTTTCTTCATCTGAGAATAATTATATATGTAAATCAAGTAGGAAATATTCATTACCCTAAATATTCACCATTATTATTTCTTCATCATGATCTAACGTCATATTTATCTACCATATATCTAGTTTCATTCAAGAAGATGATGAAAAAGATGTTGATTAAAAAGATGGTGAATAATATAGCTTATATAATAGACATAATTATATTTCTTGAATTTTTCAGTTAAGTAATTAGTAACCAGCGCCCAACTTGTTAAAGTTTGAGAGATGCATGTATATTGGTTACATCAAACTAAAGATGGCTGCTCATAGGCCTTACCGAAATGGGATACAGGCATATTATATATAAAGCGGTGCTATTCTGTCGCTTGAGTAGCACCATTCTAATGTATCACTAGTTTAAAACTAACTTTTCATTATTTTTTTATTTTTTTTATCATTCTAAAATATTTTTAAAAAATTAAAAAAATGAATTTACTGATAATCACTTCTTTAATCATTAAGTAAAAAACTTAAAATATATAAGATATTAAAATGAGATGTCAAGATTAATTAGGTATCAAAGTGAGTTGAAAAAATGACATTTCTCTTATATATAGGATAATGCTAGAGGATCGACAATAATGCCCAGCATTGTACCGTTAAGTGTAAATGCACTTTTCTATTTTATTTATTTCTTTAAATAATCTTTTATGCATTTTTAAAAAATAAAAAATATAAATTCACTAATAGTCATTTAAAAAAAAAAATCATTTTGCTAGTAGGGATGATGCGTTGATCAACTAACATTTTCCTTATATATATATATATATATATATATATATAATCTTGCTAGATATGGCAACCAAAACCCTAATAATGAATCAACATGATTTACCTCTCATGATCTTGTATTTGTTTTCCTTTAGTAATTACTAAATGCTTGCCTAATTATATAGTGTACTTGGTTATCGTGTGATCGCTAAATTAAGCAAGTATGTACAGAAATACTGCTTAATTTTGTCACTATGTGTGAGATCGCTAGCTACCGGTATCTTTAATCATCACAGGTTTGTATGATAGTGATACAATTATTAGAAAAAGTCTTAGAACTTGATTGCTCAACTTGAAATAACAGAAACTGAACCCTATTTTTTTTTTTTTTTTCAACAGAAAACAGAAACTGACCCCTAACTAAAACACAACCTTTTAAAATAGAATAACTTAAATAACAGGTTGATTGGTGTGATCGAGATGAATAAATCATTTTTGTTTTTTAACGCGACGAGGATGCTTATGTTTGTCATGAGATTTGTCTGTCTTTTAATTTATATATCGGTTTATTATTCTTTCAAATATAAGTTATTATATTTGTAAGTTGGTCATGTGTGGAGTACAACATCCACGTCATTTATTACTAATATTTAATTTTTAAGATTTAATTTTTAAAATTAAATTATAACATATAAATAATTTATTAAGTAAGTCACTATAAAAAAAATTACTTATTTTTAATTATTTAATTATAATTAAATAATTATTTACGATCAAAATTGATTACAAATGACAAATACTCTTTTCAAATTTATGTAGAATCAAAAAGTAGCCACCCCACCCCCATTTTATTGGCAAGGGAATTGGCAGAGCACAAATAAGCCAATATATATGGTCTTTCATCATGGTATCATTGATCCACTTGAAAAAATCTTTCCTGCACCATAGGCAATAATGATCGATGGGAATAAAATAAAATAAAATAAAATAAAAGTTGTGATATCAGTGATTTCTATCAAGATTTTCGTCTATTTTGAGGTATAATCATTGACACTTTTCTCCTTTGCTTTTAAAATCGAAAACAAATAGTGGAAGGTCAGTTTTTTGGGTGTGATCGTTAGTGGAGATTCCATTCTTCATTCCCCCCACAAGTAGGATGTATAATCCTCTCTTATATGAAACCAATTCTCTTGGAATATGTGAGAAAATAGGAAAATGAGTGTTATTCCACATGAGATATTTTTCACTGACCTGTCAAAAACTTGATGCTTAATCAAATGAAGACTTGATGAAAGCAGCTGAGAAAAGCGAAAATAGAGAGGAAATGAAGAGATTAAGAATTACAATAGCACACATGTATTTATACTTGAATTAACTAAAATAATTGAATTAATATAAATAACATTATCTTATATTTGATTCTCCACTTTCGACTTTGCTGATTTAGGCCCGGTTTGGATTTCAAATAACAGATCTCAATTCATTATTATAATTTTTTTAAATTCATACATAAAATATAATAAATAATTCATTTTTTTTAACTCTCAATTTAATTTTTTTAAATTTTAAAATAATAATAATATTAAATATTCCACTAATATTTTTTTAGAACTTTTAGAACCCATATCAATTCATCTTATCTTATCAATCCAAACAAGGTCTTAGATTTTAACTCCATGTTCTCAATGTGAGAAACTATACTCTAACATGACTCCTAAATTCCAAACCTCGTAAAATCTTTACTTTTTATTTGAAGACAGATTTGATTAAAAGAAGTGCTATAGCGATAACTTTTTCTATATATAAAAATAGACTTATAAATTAATATAATTTTATGTAATAGATTAGATCTATTTTATAATAAAATTAATTTTATAATTTAATATATCATATCAATTTATGTTAATTTATGAGACTATTTTTATGATTAAAATATTTAGCTTTGACATAAACTAGAGGCAGGAGGAGTATAAGATCAAAACCCACGTACGCATGTTTGAATTCCTTTATTTTTAAGCTAATTAAAGGAATCCATATATCCCATTGTTATAAATACCAATACCATTCAACTACAAGACTGCCAAGTTAATTAATACCGAACTGAGTTAGGTTTGAGGATTAATTTGCCTCTTTTGCTTCCTTCATTTGAAGTCCATGAAATTTGTCAGTTGAAAATAGGATCATTTATTCACAATCCTCTCTGGCAGAAATCAGAAAGAAAATTGGAAGCAGTCGATGAATTCAAAGCTGGATTAATGGAGCTAACATGTAGAGACAAAGCAGCTCCCAAGGAGGTGGTGATATTTTGAGAAAGCATTATATTTATATGAGATAAACATGTAATTGGAGCTAAAAAACAAATAGTGATTTAACAATTGGGACAGGTTTGGACTTTGGGTTAGACCAAGGGACAGAACACCTTAAAGTATTGCATGATAGTGATAATTAAAAATTAAATAAAGAGTGGAATTGGTGTGCCCAAATCACAAATGAAATCAATTATTAGTGTAAAAAATTGTGTTAATCACTTAGGATGAGTGGTCATAAAAGCATTTCAATTATTTAATTAGCATAAAAAAGTTGAGAGGGGAAGAGAGAGATAGAGAGATGGTAAGACCAAAGAGAGAATGAAAATGAAAGGAAATGAAAAGGAAAGAAGGAGGTGGGTTCCTTGCACCCAACGGATCTCTTTGTTTTGTGGTTTGGGTTCGGATCTAGCTTTGGGTTCGGAGTTCGGAACTTGCTTTGGATGTGGACTTTTCGAGGATAAGAACGGCTCCCTCCCTCTTTCTCTCTTCTCACTTTGTAAACTCCATCTCTACCTCTCTCAGACTCTCTCAAAACCTCATTCTCTCCATCCCTCCCTTCCTTTTTCTCTCTTTGTTTTGGAGTTCTCTGCTCCATTTCTTTCTGTTTTTACACACATTTTACTAGAAAAGTTGTAAGATGGCGATCGAAAACCAAGAAACTACTGTCCGGGAAATCAAGACCAAGAATAGGAGAATCATGGTATAAGCCACTATCTTCTTAAATTATAATACTTTGAATGGGAGTTTCTTGTTCTCTTTTAGTGTTTTTCATCTGGGTCTGCTCAATGTGCTCTGTTTTCCTGGAGTTGGTTATCTATGCGTTCTAGCTTCCGTTCAAGATTCTACTATGATCTTAGCTTCCTGGCTCTGGTTTTAATTCTGGGTTTGTTGATTGAATAGGGTGCTGGAGGTCCCGAGGACGACGACAATAGGTGGCCGCCATGGCTGAAGCCTCTGCTCAGAGAGAACTTCTTTGTTCATTGCAAGTTACACGCGGACTCCCACAAGAGTGAATGCAATATGTACTGTTTGGATTGTATGAATGGCGCTCTCTGCTCTCTCTGTCTCGTCCACCACAGGGACCACCGTGCTATTCAGGTGAGCTTATTGTCTCTGAGTTCGTATATTTCCTCGGGTTTCATTCTATTTTTGTATCAATATTTCACTCATTGTTGTCAAATTTACTGATTTTCTATTTGGAGTCTGTTCTTTCAGTGATTGTTTTTCGAACTTGTACCTTTTCCGTTTAGGGAATCACAAGATTCCCCCGTCCCAATTCTTTTTTTGGGAATTTAGTTTTCCGATTACTCAGCCCTTTTCCTTTCTTGAATAGGTTTGTTTTTATAAATTTTTCCTTTCTTTCAAACTACAATACGAGATTTGCTCTTTCTGAGAAAAAAATTGGGTTTATTTTCTTGCATCTTCTCATTATGGGAACTGATAAAATTACAAGCCAAATACACAAAAAGGTCTCGTTTTTCATTCTCATGGGTCACAAACTTGACTTGGGATTACTTTGTTTTTCATTTTAAAAGCCAACAATCATAAATTTCTGATGGATTTCGTCTTTTTGGTGGCAGATAAGGAGGTCCTCATACCATGATGTGATAAGGGTCTCTGAGATTCAGAAAGTTCTGGACATTACCGGAGTCCAGACCTACATTATTAACAGCGCCAGGGTTGTCTTCTTGAACCAGCGCCCTCAGCCTAGGCCCGGTAAAGGCGTCACCAACACCTGCGAGGTCTGCTTGCGCAGCCTCCTTGACTCCTTCCGCTTCTGCTCTCTCGGTTGCAAGGTACTTTTTCTGCCACAATGGCTCCCCATTCTTCATAATCCTCTTGGTTTTTTCCCACAATGTTTGGCCTTAAAGAAACCGGTGAAAAAATTTGCCTGAGTCGTGTTTTCATGGTTCCCCTTCCATTGTTCTTTCTGTTGTCACTCCCGATTCGTTCCAATGGGTTGACTTTTTGACTTCCATTGGCTTAGGGGTTAAGCTAATGGGTGAAAGAGTTTTTTCCAACCAAACAAACAATGCTCATGTGCGAAAAAATTCAACCGGGTTTTGAGGGTTAGTTGTGATCTGATACAATTAGCCCTGGTCAACAAGTCAATTACTTGTGCAACTTGCAATGGAATCGGGTATCTGTTGTCTCGGTGGTTAACTGTTGTGATTTTCCTGATTACAGATTGAAGGGACGTCCGGGAATTTCCCAAAGAAGAAGAGGCAATCGGCGGCGATGGCTTCAGACTCGGAGGAGTCGTACAGTAGCAGTAGCCATGGCAGGGAGAAGAGCAAGGTGCAGAGCTTCACTCCCTCTACGCCGCCCCCAACTTCTGTTAATTATAGAACGGCCAAGAGAAGAAAGGGAATTCCACACCGTTCCCCAATGGGTGGAGTACTCATCGGGTACTAGTCCCTACACTTTGGCGAAATTAATCTAGTGCCCCCCACATATATACAATGTAGCTGTCAAGCGTCCAATGCTCGGAGCTTTTCATTTAGCCCTCCATGAAAGGCCGATCTTGGATTAAGTATCCCTCTCTGTACATAGAAGCAATAGAAGCGACGAAGTTGGGAATGTGGAAAAATAAGACAAATGCTAAGGGTTGGATGGTGAAGGGAAAAAAAGGTTCAGAACTGGAATACTCAATATAATATATTATAAATAGGTGCTTCTTAGAGTGATTATACATAAGTTTCGGGGTTTTGTTTAAAAAAGTTGTAAATTGCTTTTGGGTTTTTGTTGGTATTTAGAAGAGGTAGTGGAGGTGAAAAGACAATGTAAGTCCTTGGGAGGGACATAAGGGAATGTCTTTATATGGAAGATGAAATAATAGAACTTGTGTTTCTTGTATGTGTATAAATGTACGTATGTTCAATGTAGTTTCCATCTTTAGAAAGTTCTTAACTGGTTGGCGCTGGTGGGGGAGAACTTCCCATGGCGGCCGTGTGTTTGGGGTCAAAAGTTTGGTGTCGGTTTGCACACGTGTGGGACTCCAATTGGTTGGGGATGGGACAGCGAGGCGTATTCGTTCTCGAAATCATAAAGTAGGTCAGCCAGCCGCCCTCACGTAAATGAATTGATTTTGCATTTATTTAATGAATCCGAAAGGCGGTTCCTTAGCGAATTGGTTTTCGTGTGTGTAGGACCATCCGCGTGGGTTAGTCATGGCCGTGCGATGATGACACTAGATCTTTCTCATTGGTATTGTTAGTTTTTTATATTTTATTTTCATTTATTCGCATTATGGGTTATTCATAAAAAGATTGCATGAAAGTGCGTATGTTTTAATTTTGACAGGCAAGATTGCTTTCCGATCGTAGCTCACGCGACACTATAGTCGTCCACCACTAAATTCCAACAATTCGGCAGCTCTTTTTCTTACTATGTGTTTATATTTTCGTTTTTTTTAATTAAAGATAATGAAAAATGATTGTGAAAGTTTTTTCAGTCAATCCTGACTAATAATGTACAACGCAAATTTCTTCGCTATAATACTTAATTGTAGTTTAATAATTAATTTATGAGATTATTTAAAAATCGCTTTAAATTATCTTTTTCCTAGCAAAAATTAAATACTGATCAAGCTTTTGATCATATATATATATATATATATTTGTGTTATATTATATTTACTGATTTTGATTGAATGTCGAGACCAATCACTCATATTGAGTATGGTATTCTGTATCAGTTTTTAATATATATAATATTACTTGCTGACAAAAAAAAGCGAGATTGCTTTAAAGGAGTTGGAGGTGTGTGCAGAATGAATGTAAGTGAGTCTTAATATTGTGACACGTATTTATGGGCTCTGGGGATGTTCAGACTTTGTTAAAAATAATTATTTTGTAAATGAATTATAACGTGAATTCAACGTTTTCCTTCGCGTGTTTTTGTACACGACATTTTTTTTTCATTACTAAATTGGTGCGTAACATAAAATTTAATTTTATAAAATTTAAGATTTATTTTAAATTAAATTAATAGTTGTAGTTATTTTAATAATTATATTTTATACATCATGAGAATATATTTTCTTTCTACTTTAAGGGTAATATCTACCTTCTTGATGTGGGGGTTTCGGGATGACATTGCTATTCCATGCCAAAAATGTGTCGCCAAAAAAATTGATCCGATCCTACATTTTTTTTAAGTTGGTCAGAGCATTAGAAAGTAAGGATTTAATTAGTTCGGTCTTATTTTAGACAAAAATTAGAATTGAACTAATATTTTTGATTTTATATTTTTAAAATTTATTACGTACTAGTTACCTTTTATAACTATTGATTCTACTTTGATTCTGATTTAACTTTTCAATTTTAAATTAGTCATATGACTATTAGTACATGTGAGGAAAGTTCGGTTGGGACAGGACAGGCCCATTTAGATGCGAAGGGTCGGGATAGCCATAAAACCAACCCGAACCCAGCAAGCGTGAAGCAGGCCTACATGGTTATAGAAGCAGGCCTACATGGTTATAGAAGCAAGCCCGAAACGAAGTTGAGCATCCGCAAAAATTAAAGGACCTAGAAATAGAAATTGTACAAATAACGCCTGATACCGCATTAAATGTTGAGTATGACTGGATTACATCAAGTCCACGCCACATTAAATGATAAATTAAGTAGAACCCTGCCACATTAAATGCAACCCAAAAATCCCGATTACATGATACTGGGAATTATGAAACTAATGCAACCTGAATTAGACAATTGACCCCTAACCCAACTTGGAAGTGTGGTTCAAGACAAACCTGCTTATTCTAATAATACCAACCAAATGAAGATTAAATGGATGTGAAGGATAATCTCTACAGTCTTCACCTTCTGTTGGGCACAATCGACCCTATAAATAACATCAAGTCCATCAGAGGAAATGTTACGTCTTCTAATCTCTCATCGTTATATATTCTCTCCTACCATTTCATCCAATACTAACTTTATAATTAGAGCTGTCTCGGACCTTGATCCCATTCTCCCTCTTTCATCTGTCTTGCAAGATTGGGCTGCTTGGATCATCGCTGAGCTGTCTAGGCCACAAAATACGTCGACAATAGTATATATTAGTAATAGTTAAAGCGATTAGAATAATTATATATTAGTATTTGTTATAATAAATAGAATTTTTTATAACTATATTATTAATAGTGATAGTATTAGTATACTAATACTAATAGTACTAATATTATTATATCATTATTTTATATGTAATTATTTATTATAGTAATTTATATATAAATTTAAAGTATATTATTAATAGTAATATAGTATTAGACTATTAGCACTAGGCCTTAAAATATAAATTGTAATTAATTCACATTATATACTAATGTATAAAATATTATATATAATATAAAAATTATTATTTTATATTACATATAATATTAAAAAAATTAATCCAAAATATATATTATATTAAACTGGTCTAGTCTAGTTTTAAAAAGTTTATAACGAGAATTAGACCGGTACATACCAATCTTGACATTACATAAATAAGTTTTAGACTGGTACCAATCCAAAAGTGGACCGATTTCTTAGGTTTAGATTGGTCTGATCTGATTTTTCAGTTTTCTAATTTTTTCTCACACCCCATTAGGAAAGATTACCCTGCCATTTTGAAGTTTGAACTTGGAATCAATTCTATTTTCTGTGAAATTTTTTTGATTATGTCTACATAATTAAAAATAAAATGAAATTCTTATTTCATGATAGATGCGGGAAATGAAAAAAAAAATGCAATAGGATAATATATATATATATATATATATTTATATAGGGATGGGGTAATTCGAACTTGGTTATTTCATTTAGAGACATGATGGCTCAATAGATTAGGGGGTCTATGATTAAAATTTTGATTGAAGTCTTTTTTTTTTTTTAGAGTAAAATTAAATAAATATCTTTTATTTTTATATCAAATTTTATTAAAAAATAATTCCTATCATTTGCCAAATGAATTACCACTTAAGATTTTATACTACTTTTTTAACTAATATATTTAATTAATAATGATATATATAATATCTATCTGATATTTTAGATTTTTTTATTAAATTAATTCATATTTTTAATTAAATATTTTTTTTTTAAAAAATATATACTTTAGATTTTTTTTATAAGAAGCCTTCTTCTATTAGGGTAGGTAATTGTCTAAATTGCCAATGGAAGAGCCGGTACTATTTGGAAACTAATTCTTATGTTATTTGTTTAAAAGACCTTGACAGTTGACACAATAAGATTATACTTGTGCTGCTTCCAAAAAATAAAAACGAAAGTAATAAAAGTGAAGAAGAAAAGACTATAAATCTTGTGTTGGCTGGAATAATGAATATTTACATTCAAAAGCCGATCTTTATCCTTGAATATCCTGAGAATTAAAAGAATCGATCAATCTAAATTATGGATTTTTACTTTAAAAAAAAAGGGATTTAAGTTGTTTGAAAATGGTGTGCTAAAGTTGTGAAGAATTTACAAGTGCGGGGCAATTCCGGAGTTTTGAACAACTTTTGGGCAATGTGAGTAACCCACACGTGAAGCAGAACAGTTAGCCGTGGCTTGTGGTGCATTGTGCATGTGGGCCAAGCAGGCCGTGTCCCTCGCCGCGTACGCTGTTTTTGTTTTCTTTTTTAAATAATGCAGTCAATTATTCGTCACCGCTCTTTTCGTCGTCCGTCGTCCATTTTTGAAAGTTAACCTTTGACTCGTGTTTTGTTTTCCCACGTGAATTGGACTCACTTATGTTTGAACACTTGATTCCATCCGAATTTTCTACAAAAATAAATTTGTTTATCATATATTTTCTCATCATCTCATATAACTATAAGAAAATTTTCTACTTAGACTAGAAAATTTTCTCCTTATAGACTAAAGAGAGAAATTCCAATTTGAGATTAAAAGGAGCTCAAGATAGGAGGCCCAAACCAATACAAGCCAACACGTCATCCTAGCCTGAGAGAAATCGACTATCCAAGTAGTCATTGAGGACGACGTTCAGAGGATACTACTAAGCACAATCTATACTTGATTGGGAGACGACACAAGGAATGGGACCTGCTATTCTGAATCATCCTTCGAGCAATGCGAAGCACTTGGGTGCCCATCCAATTGTGAAGACGAGAATAAAGCAGAGCCATTGATCGATTGGCTCAAAGGCATCAATGGACGAATAGAGAGATTAGTAAGAGCACACAGCCATGGAAAACACGCCGCACTAATGTGAAAGGCAAGGAAACCACATCACATCAATGGTGCAACAGCTTAGACTCCGCATTGCATTAATATCACCAACACAGAGACCACTTCACATTAAAAACTTTGATAAAATAACAGTGCAAAGAGCAAGGATCCCACAAAGATAGGTACGTTTTGCCCCCCTCCAGGCTTCAAGTATAAATAGAAGACTCCCAGGTATGAGAGAACTCTGGGCACTCTCACTTTCGACACTTAACCTTTGCATCTCTTATAATTTACATAGTTGCAAAAGCATCTACTAACTTAAGTTTTGGAGACTGCTCGACCTCCAAAGCCAACCACTCTCATCTTCTTACTCTACATCGTTTTTTCAGGACCAAGTCTAGAATACCTGAGCTCCTAAGGTTTCGGCCCATAGGTGTGCGAAACATAACGTTAACAATGACATTAACTAATAAGTTCTTAAGTAAAATATAATAATGACTTTAATATGACATTGGCTAAGCAAAGCTAGAGAATATTGAGGAATTCAGATTCATTACCCGCTAGAATTCTCAAACAAAAGTATTTTCCTAATAAAGAGTTTTTGAATGCCTCTTTGGGACATAGACCAACTTATGCATGGAGAAACATCATTGCTGGACAAAATTTATTAAAGAATGGTCTGTTTTGGAGAAATGGTGATGAGAGATAAGTCAAATTTTGGAAAGACAAATGGGTTCCTAACAATCATTCCTTGTTGATCTAGGCGCCAAGATCCATTATCATGAGGAAGCAAGAGTTTCTAAGTATATAGACCTTGTTGGAAATTGTTGGAATATGTTAAGTCAAATTTTGGAAAGACAAATCCGTTCCTAACAATCATTCCTTGTTGATCTAGGTGCCAAGATCCATTATCATGAGGAAGCAAGAGTTTCCAAGTATATAGACCTTGTTGGAAATTGTTGGAATATGAGTAAAGGAAGGGTTCTTTTCTCCTCTCAAGATGTTGAAACAGTTCAAAGTTTTTGATTGTATATGAGTAAGAGAGAGGAAAAGCTAGTGCAACAATTTACAAAGGATGACATCTTCACTGTCAAGAGTGCATACCACTTACATAGGGAGATTAAGCTAAGACATCAAAGTAGTTACTCTACTGCACACAGTGAAGGTTTTGTATGGAAGTCAATATGAAATCTGAGGGTTCATAATGATGTTAAAATATTTATATGAAGGGTCTGACATACCTACCCTCTCTGTTCTGTATGAAAGGAAAATAGTGGATAATAATTTATGCCTTACCTGCAAATTGTTACTAGGAACAGTAGTACATGTTTCGTGAAATTGTGAATAAACTAGAGATGTGTGGTGTCAAGGAAGGAAGAAAATTCTAAAAATGGCTTTTCAAAGTGATTCATTTCTAGATATATGGAGGCAACTAGGTGAGGTATTAAACAAAAAAGAGCTTAAGGAAACATCCATTGCGGCAAGGCTGCTTTGGCACAAAAGGAATGATTTGGTTCATGGCAAACCTTTTTAACACCCAAATTTAGTTATGAACAAAACTCAAGAAGATTGGCAAGAGTTCAAAAGTATATAGAAACTTAAACATTCAGTTTATCAACAATCTGTTATTATAGTTCAAAAATGAACTAAGCCTCCACCATATAGTTATAAATGGGACAGGGATGCAGTTGATGTGTACAAAAAAAGAGATTGGTAGGGGTGATTATTTGAGATGGTGAAGGACAAGTGATAGCAACACTTAGTGAAACTGTATTCCATGATACTAAGCTTCGGATTGCAAAGTCTTATGCTGCTATGTGTACTGTAAAATTTTGTAAGGACCTTGGTCTTAGCTCTATTATTATGGAAGGTGATGCCTTAAAATTTGTGAAAAACTTTTCAAAAAAGAATCCAGATTGGAGTCAAGCAAGTTGGTTGATTGAAGATGCCAAAAGCTTGCTTAATTCTTTTGCTAGTTGGTTAGTTGTTCATATAAGGAGGGAGGCAAACAAGGTTGCTCACATCCTTGCTCGAAAGTCATTATCTCTTCAAGAAGATTCTATAGTTTTTGAAGATATTCCAGCTTGTATTCATTCTATTGTATCACTTGGGATGTTGTAAGACTTGTTTCAGCAATAAAAGTTTATTTTTTATAAAAAAAATATATATATCATAAATAATCCTCAATCATTTGATGCCACATCATGGGATGATAAGAATTATAATGATAAGTAGCATTCCTCCTTTGTAAATAGTAGCAAAATAACTTGAGTGAAAATGTTATTTTGAGTTTTGAAAAATGAGAAATTTTTATAAAAAACTTTTGGTGGTGGCTAGGAATTTATCTCTGGTGTCCATACTAGTGAAAATATCTTTGGTGGTGGTTAGGAATTCTTTGTCGAAGAAATGAACATAAAAGATTATCCTATTAAGGCCAACTAGGGAGAAGTCCCTTAGAAGAAGAGTCTTCTGTTGGGCTTGACTAATAGGCAATGCTCTCGCGTTGAGTTGGTACGTGATTGGACCAAAGAACACAATGACACTGGTTTGTGGTCAGATGGCCTATTTTCCTTTGACAGTATAGATAGATTTCTAGTGATGTCAGTCGTGACCATGTTCAAGGGCACGATCTCAAAGTTGTCCGCCCCTCTTTCAAAATGAGTGCTCCCCAAACTAGGGAGCCCAAGATGAAGTGCCCTCACAATGAGGTTATTAGAATAATTTCTGAGACCGATTCTATTTGGGAGGTGACACAGAGAACTAGCGGAGACGTTGTTTGCTCAGGAGAGGCTACACCAGTTGCTTCTCCTACTAACACCCCCCCTGCGGGAAGTTCAGGTCTCGACGACTTGAGTTCACTCATGAAGCAATCCATCGTTGACCTATCGATGGCATATGATTTTGAGTTGCCCTTGGGGGGCAATGATGTGGGCACTCCTTCCTTTAAGTTACATATTGTTTCTTGTGTAACACTCGCTCTCTTTTCCTTAGTGCTTACAAATCCTGAGGATGAATGATGTGACAGTCTATTCCTCTCTCCTTCGAATAGGACGAGCTTTGATGCACATGCCAAACCCCGATGGTGTGTTTAAAAAGATAATAGTCGATTTTAAAATATGCCAAATATTTTAATGGTCTTGAATATTTTAAATATCCTAGAAATATTATATAAGGTATTTCCAGTATTATTAGATCCAAGTTTGATTTTTAAGAAACTATAATTATAATATTTTGAAGAGCTCCAAAATATTATAATTGTACAAAATCATTTTATTAACATGGTTTTAGTTATTTAAAATATTATGGGATTTAAATTATGTTTTAAATCTCTGATTTAAATATATGGTTTAATTCTTTTAAAATAATTAGTGAAGCTTTATCATTTAATTAATGATGAAGGAATATTAATTTATAAACTAAAGTTAAGTTAAAATAATATTCTATCTTAATTCCTCTTAGTGTTTAAGTTAAGTTGATTTTACGCATTTTCAAATTAATGTTTCATGCCTATTGTTTATCCGATTGAAGACCCCAAGGTGTAGAGCCTATAAATACTCAAGAAAGGGAAAATCCTAGGCCCCCTCTCTTTCTATCTCCTCTCTTTCTCTCTCACACGACGCCCCCTTATGCTCTCCTCCTTCGGCCTCTCACCCTACTAGCTCCACCATCAACCACCAGCTCTCACCACCAACTTCGATGGGCACCCCTCACATCGGCGAGTCTCCTTCGGCAACCCCAGCTCCAAACAACTCTCCACCTCCCTCACACAACCCCAAACCTAAATGGGTTTCTCCCTCACTCGACACCGCACCTTTATGGCAATCTCTCACATCCTCCAATGACCCTCCTGCTACCATTGGTGTCCCACATCTCTCTTCTACCCGAAATGGGTCTCTTATGGGCCACCCACGGGTTTAACAACCCAGTGCCATCGTCTGCCTCCCATTGGCGTCACCGCCACCACCCACGGCTTCTCCATCACATCAGCAACCTCCCCCTAGCTCCACTCCTCCAACAGAGTCTCCACCTCCCTTATTCAAGCCAAAAGTCAAAAATAGGTTTCTCCACCCTTTTGCGTAGATTCGCCACCCTTAGGTGGTTTTACCGCCTCACCTCCACCACCATGACATTCTCCTTCCTCCGATAAGTCTCTCTCTAGCTTGCTGTGTTAAATCGAGCACCCTAGTCCAAATCGCTAATGTACATAGTTGTACATCACCATACGCAATGTAAGACGCCACGTGCGACCCTTCCACCACCACCACCAACAAACTCCCCACAATGTTAGTGACCCTTTCAAGACCCAGATCTAGTAGCCAAAATCCCAGATCTGGATCTTGAGTTATTCCCATTCTGAGGTCACGGTACTGACCTCGATGGAGCGGTTAGTGCTTAAGTTAGTGACTTCTGACGTCACTATTTGTGCTAAGAAGTGAGCAACGTATGGATTTACCCCGTAATGATATAACCCTCTCTCTGTTATATTTATGATATTTGGTTAGTTGTGAACTATGCTGTTGGTATTTGTGGAGTTTGCTAGGTAGTTGTGGAAAATTAGTTGGCTGTTGATTACACCCAAAGAATAACGTGGTCGTTTGTAGTATAGATTTGGGGTGTCGATTCCACAAGAAGACGAAATAGAATAATAACATAAATAACAATGAAATTAAAGGAAAAAGTTGAATGAGCAAAGACTAATTTTAAATGTAATTTAAAATTAAACGAAATGATTAATGAGAAATATTCAAATATGACAAATAGTATAGCGTAGGAAATTCCTTACGTATATTCAGTATTCATATTTTTTCTTAATTCATTGATAACTCAATTGAAAATTTAATTCTAAAATTCTCAATCGGAAGATAAAACATTAATAGCCAAAATTGTACCAAAAATCATTTGTCGAGTTTAAATTAAATTATTATCACTATTGAAAAAATCCAACGATGACAATATATTCAGAGAGCGATATTGCAGCAAATAACTGAATCAATATAGACAATCAATTGTTCCAAACATAATAAAACTAATCCACTCAATGAAAAAAGTATGACTGAATCCATAAACAGAATAGATTTTATGATTATTTGAAGACGAAAAATATTACAAATAAATTGAAAATAATAGAACAAAGAGTCTTAATATTTAAAAACCAAATATATGAATCAAAAATAAATTATAAATACCATCATACACACAAGCTCATTCCTAACCCTACTTGAGAATTTAGTTATTCATCAACATGATGAATAATCAGATTCTTCAAGAGAAAAATGAATAAACAATCACTCGATTTTTCTCCTTCTTTCTCTCTCAACTTCTTCTCTAATTTTTTTCATATATTCTCCCTAATCTCTCCATATCTTCTCTCTTTCTCGATGCTCTCTTATTTATAGAGTTTGCCATGTGTCAATTTAATCATTCTCCCATTTGAGTTGACGTGTGTGAATTTGCTTGCTCAACAACTTGTAGCTTGAAATGATCATGCATTAAGTGGGGATTTGATCCAACATTTTGACTTCAGCGCCAATTGAGAGATCCGAAACTTGCATGTGATTTAATCAAATGAGTTGGCATGAATGCAAATGGATGTTGGAGTTGGTTTCTTATTCAATTTGAACTCTTATTTATCAATTCATGTGGGACCATGTCAGGTGCTTTGACTTGCAACTTAAAGCTTGATTTGAGAAGAAGTGAGTTGCCGTATCTAACTTGAATTTTGGAAGTGCATAAGTGCTCATGAATGTGGAGCTTCCAATTAATTAATTTGTCAGTTTACTCTTCAATTAAGTGCTGTATCTTACTTGCCATCTTCCCAAGTGTTGGTCAAAAATTTCGACTTGAGTCTTGCTTGTGGTATCATTGAGTTCAAGTGAGTTGGCATGTAATTTGTGCTTGCAAGTGGCACTGGTTTCTTGTAGAATTGAAGTGCCATGTGTTGTTCCCTAGCAAAATTATATAGAGATGCAACTTGATCCAATATTGCAACTGAAATGTAGCTGTGATCTAACATGAATTAGGTGGCCACCTCTTGCCAATTTAAGTATTAAATGAAGTGAAGCCAACAACAATAAAGCATGAAGGTCCTTTGAAATGATTAAGAGTCATAATCCCAATTAAAATGAACCAATTACAACATTCCTCTCTAATGAGTTCGATGCTTGAAGAAAATCAAGTGGCAACTCCATGTGAATTTTCGTGTATTAAATTGAGCAAAATATGTGGCTATTAAATAAAATCTCAACATGTCAAGCTCGTGAGGTCCAAGCATGAAGTGCAAATTGTACGTCATTTCTCATTTGCCAAAATTGAGATATATAATATTATAAAATCATGCTCAAATATATCTTAATGTGAATAGAAATTAAAATTAGTAATACAAGTTATAATCCATTCTTTATATTCATATTCTAGCATTTTAATCCAATAATAGAATATTTTAAGTGCATTTTTGAGCACTCATCAACTGTATTTTGGTAGTTGTGGTTGTGTACTGAAGTGTTGGGTGTAGTTGTGTAGTAGGTTGGATTTGCTGTAAAGTAGTGTTGTGGACTATGCTGTGAAGTACGAGGGTGCTCTATGCTCTGTGTGCAGTTATGGTGATGTGGTAGGTGTTTTGAAAGGAGTACAAGTGAAGTGTATTCCGTTTGGTAGAGCGATGCACCGTGTGACGTACATCATATGGTGATGTGAAGCAATGTGTTTATAGGAAGTACACGTGGAGTGCATGCTCTGGGATGATGCACTGTGTGGTGTATATGATAGGGTGATATGGTGTCTGGTATTGTGGAGAGAGTACACGTGGGGTGTACTCTACGTGGCGTGGTATGAATGGAAATGAGTACGCATGGAGTGTACTCCATGTGATGTAGTCATGATGTACCATAAGGCGGTCACGAAGATGGATGGTTGCACTTAAGGCTGCAAATGAATAGAGTTATTCATGAACAATTTGAACTCGACTCGTATAAACTCGATTCGACCTCGATTTAATAAATGAGTCGTTCGTGACTACTAATATTGGTTTGAATATTATACAAGCTAAACTCGTATAATCTCAACTTGACTCGATTTAGGTTCATGAACAAAATTCATATATACTTGACTCGACTCGTTTTGGGTTCGTAATAATACTTGTAATATATATATATATATATATATATACTCTTACATATATTCTTATATATATTCTTTTATTGTATATGTTTTATGTGTTATATATATTATTTTTAATATTTTATATAAGTAATATATTTTATTACTTTATATACAGGTAACATATTTTGTATTAATGTATTAAGTTCATAAAAGAATTATTGAGTCAAATGTTTATAAAAAGTAAGCAACTCAAGTAATTACTTGACTTAGTTCGACTCAGTTCACCCGAATCGTTAAAGAGTAAAAACAAAGATCGATAAATAACTCGATTTGGTTTGACCTTGTCTTTGATCGGCTCGAACTCGGCTCGATTCGACAAACTCTTCGCTCGACTCAAACTTGAACTCGAGTTATTTGAGTCTAACTCGAATTAATTTGGTTCGAACTCATCTTTGATCAGATCGTTTTCGGCCTTAGTTGCACTGTAAGGAACGTAGAGCGTGCGAAGTGTCAAGAATTGTGGAACAATGTCCCAGAATAGTTGTGATATGACCGATAATCCTAATGATGGGTGTCACTATATAGCCGTATTATGTCTCGAAATACGTGTGAAGCGACGGAGTCGCGTAGCAATGAAGTAATGGGATGTGACAAGGTATCACGATATGACAAGAGTACGTAAGGAATCATACTCATAACGAGTTAGAAGTTAGTGTAGAAGTCATATAGTGTAATGCCATGTGAAATAATGGATGATAGTGTAACTCAATAGTAGTTTTGAACTATATGACGCAATGAAAGTACAGTTGAGATGAACTTTATCATGTCAAGTATTGGGATAAATTTGTAAATGTTCGAGAAGTAGAAAAATCTTGTCAACTGGTATAGAGAATGTTGCTATTGATGTATGATGTTTACTTGCACAAGCAAGTGATCAATGTATTATATGTTGATCTTAGATGATAAGGATGTAAGGTACATGTGTGTTTGGTGAGACACATGTATCAGATGAAGTTAGCATATGTAATGGATAATCTGTCTTGAGCAAAAGTATGCGATGTTAAGCCTCGAAGCTTACTCGAAGTCAGAAGATGTTAATCAGAAAAGTAAGGTATAGGTCCTAGTATCTTGACACTAACGTGAATCATTGGTTTCTATTTAGTGGGTAAGCACCCAAGGTCGGACGTTTAATGGGAAAGAAGTATTGTCCACAAGCTGATCCCCGAAAGTGAAGCATGGTAAGGGTCACATGAGAGCCCAAGGATTGATGGAAAGTATTCTAATGTCCGTAAGTGGGTCCCCGATGGGTTTATCATAGTAAGTGAAGACCCAAGACATGGAAATAGCAGGAGAGTGCTCTAAGTAAAGTATAGATTCTTTCTAGTCTAATTGTTTGTGTGCTAGATAGTTATTAATGCTAGTTATGTGTATATATGTTGGTTAATTGCTATTTGACATGCATGTGACTGAACTGCATGGTATGAGAATAGTATGGAGACTAGGTAAGTGTTATATTCATACATCTCCAGAGCTTACCAAAGAATAATAAAGAAATGAAAATAAAAATGAAAATACTTTTATATGTACATATTGACCATTCTTAGTAGTCCCTTTTATCGAATCCCAAGTATGTATTTGTATACTTGTGACAAGATGCCTATACATAGTAGTTATTGAATGTATTCTCTCAAAAATAAAATAAAAGGTTGAGATTTTAGTCTCATGATTTTATGGATGGGTGCCATGAATTGATGCTATGGGATGATACTATGCGATGATCCTATGTCCCGACGATGTTAAGTTCATGCGTATGCGTTTGGTTTATGCGTATGTTTCCTAAATGATATTTTTTTTATAAATGAACTGACTAAGAAAAGTAAAGAAAGGAAAGAGAAGAGAAGAGAGAAAAGAAAAAAAAGAAAAAAAAAAGAGAGAAAGAAATGAATAAATGAATGCTATGTTGTATGAAAATACGTAATGTCCATTAATGAACGAATGAAAAGAAGGAAATGAAATAAGATTGCCCAAGAAGAAGAAAAGTAAAAATGACAGTGCAGATTTTAATGTCGGGACGTAGTGTTGGTAGTGCACTCAGTACTGCAGATAAAATGGATCACAACCTGTAGCCACGGGCAAAATCAGGGTCCAAAGGAATACCTGAGATCTAAAAGAAGACTTACTAACCCTAGCAAACAGGGCGTAACAATATGCAATGGCCCAAAGAAAGTGAAAAGAATAAAAAAGAATGTCATAACATATATAATATGTATGAATGGTTGTTTGTTAGTTGTTTATTAATTATTTGTAGTTGATGGTTGTTGTGCTTGCTTGTGTGAATGGCCTGCTTGTTTGATTATCACTTAGTATAATTATTGTGCTTGATAGTTTATTAACGACCTAAAGAAATTGTTAAGAATAAGAAGGATCTTCAGATTCTTTAAAAAATGAAGGCATCAAAGGGTCACAGTTATGAAAAAGAAATTGCTTGACTGAAAACCTACGTTGTTATATTTTAAACGGTATGAAGTAATATTTACTGAGTATTGGACTCATTTTACTTTTTATGTGTGCCCCTCTTCCTCACAAGAGTATGCATCAAGACAGTGATAGCCCAAAGGAAAGAGCATGACAGTTTAGGCAAGAAGAGAAAATGAATGAAGGGCCTTTTATTTTATAAATCAAACGTTTTTCTGCTGTAAATCTCTTTTATTGTAAAATCATGTTTTATTTTATAATGTAGAGCCTTGCACCTTGGGTATGAATTGAGATGTTTTAAAATGAATGAAATTCATCCTATTTTCTAAAACGATTTTTGAAAAAGAAAGTCACCTAAATTACGATTTCACCCTTTTCAGGGCGGGGTTGTGATATTATGCCCCGTGATGACTTTGGTGACATATAGTCTCCCTTAATTACAAGTTGGATACTCCCCCTTCTTGGGCCTTGGGTGACCATTATCGATTAGAGCCTTTGTGATGGGAAATGTAAATGAAGTAATGGATGATGATCCTCGATATGTGCTACCCCCTTCGAGGCCTGTTGTAGAGATAGTCAAACGCTTGAAGAAGATGTTGTCCCCTCGCTTGAGGTTCGCGAGCGTGCATCTTTTCCACAAAGTAATTAGATCGTCTTGCTAGCAAAAAGAAGGAGCCACAATGTTACTTGGATTAGGTAGATGGCCAGATCCAAGCCTTGGAAGAAGACATTAGTTCTTTACCTGAGGATTTATATGGCCTACACTCTGAGCTCCTTCATATTTGGAGCCTCCACGCCCATGATAGTTTTTCCTTGCATTCAATGATGATAGCTAGAGCTTCCACTAGGGCAGAATTGTTGCAACTGAAGGGAGAGTTGGAGTCTTTGTGGCGGTCCTAGGTGGATGCTAAGAAAATGTGCCAAAAGGCGGCTGAGGCTTTGGCCTTTTCTTAGGAAAGCGTGCTAAGGTGGCTAGGAAGCTTGGTTTTAGGAGCGCCAAAAGAAAGAGGCACATATTGCTAATCTGCAAAGGGACCTGAAAAGGATAGAGGATAGGTACGAGAAGTTTCATAAGGAGTGTACAGGAATAGACGCTCATCGAGACCAATTCCTCGAGAGATATGCAAGGTTGATTCGGGCGCACGACTAGTTGAAAATAGATAAGGCTAGGCTGTAATTATCTAGCCACCACCAATAATGAACTGATCCATTTGCAGTCTTAGGTGTTTACTTCCCAGGCTATCTGAGAGCAAGCTTTTGGGTATGGGTATAGAGCTGGACTCACTCGGTTGCGGGCGCACCTACTAGCCAATCCATAGATTGACTTGAGGAATATGAACCTAGAGGAGCTTGAGCCAGATACAGCTGCAGTTCAATACTTGGACACCTTGGGATGAGAAGAGATGCCTGATGCCTTCACGCGCGCATTGCCTATTTGGGCATTGTATATTTTTTTATACAATAATTACTTGGGCCTATTTGGGCATTGTATATTTTTTTATACTTTTGATAGTTTCTTTTATTTTACTTTCAATGATTGTTTGGGCGCCTATTTTAAACATTGTACTTTGAATAGATACTGTCTGAATGGCACATTTACGCATTCTGTAACTTTGTTTTCAAAAGTTTTACTCGTATTGGTACTTTATTTTCAAAAGTTGCTAACCTTTTATATTTTTGGATTAGCATTTTTGTGCAATTCTTGACACTTTGTACTTACTAGGCACTTTTCTATTTTCCCTTCAAATGCTTTGGGCTTCATTGTTCTTCATTGTTTCTTGTGCCTTGTTGATTGTTGTTATAGACCCAATTTTCAGGACAGTATGTTTGAGGACCTTTTGTTTATTATGTCACTAATTTTTGAATGGGTCATGGGGTTGGTACTGTTTGTTGTGTGGGTCGTGGTTTTTTTTTACCTCCACACCCTTCTTGACTGCACTGCGAGCATGTTAACTCATTTTTTTGGTGACTAACTTGTTGAGTAGGCCGTGAGGTTTCTTGACCTTTATGCCATTTTTGTTGTGTGGGTTGTGGGGTTCTTTGACCTTGACACCCTTCTTGTTTTGTTAGTCTCGGAGTTTCACGCCCTTGTTGTTGCGTGGTTCATGTGGTTTTTGACCTCCACACCTTTCTTGTTGCATGAGTCGTAGGGATTTTTGGCCTCCATGCCCTTTCTGTTGCTTGGATCGTGGAGTTCTTTGACCTTCATGCCCATCTTGTTGGGTGGGTCATAGTATCCTTTGACCTCCACACCCTTTTTGTTACAGGGCTATTTGACCTACATCCTTCTTGTTGGGCGGGTCGTGGGGTTATTTGACCCCCATGTCCTCTTGTTGAGTGGGTCGTGAGGTTTTTTGACCTCCTAATTGAATCGTAATTTTGTGATTATTTTACACTTTGATTCAATGTCAATCATATTTTTCTTACTAGTAATTGAGTGAATTTGCCTTTAATGAATCAACTCTAACTCAATTGATAATGGCCTAGTTTTGTGATCTTTAATCTCTAATTTATTACATTCACTTGAGGAAGTTCACTTATTTTATAATTGATGGCATACATGTAGGTGACTCACATAATTCATTTTTGTAAATTCACGCACAAAAATACCTCACAGAATTTATTTTCTTTAGACCTTTTGCATAAATTCATGCCCCCTAGCCAAGTCTACCTCATGGAAGTCCTTCATATCAAGCCATGAATTTCAACCATGTACCGATCGAATTGGAGAATTCATGCAAGCCCCTATTGTGTAATCTAACTTCATGTTGACCAATATATATATATATATATCTTCTTCAATGGAAAATAAGGAATATCTTGGTTGGAAGGTCAAAAACTCTTCTAAGTGTGTGAAATTTTTGTCTAGGCAACGAATGCATCCCCGGTCCAACAGTACTTTGTCTCCCATTGCATCCAAAATCGTCTGGATCACGTTATTAAATAAAAATTCTTTTTTTGATAAAATGATATTATATTCATTAATAATAAACATTATAACTAAATCTGAAATATATATTAAAGTAACTACAACATTAAAAAAAAAACTACATTATTATTAACTTTGTAGTACACAATTGTGATTGACATGGTCTAATCTATGTTGTAAACATCTATAAATTACTATTTGAGACGATTAAAACAAGTCTCATACTTTATCTACAACAGCATAGAGGACCCACTCTATGGCTACACGTCTAAGAGACTTAGACTCACTCAACGGACAACAATTCAAGAGACTGTGTTTTTTTTTTATTCTAAAGCTAAAGACATAACATAAATTAAAGATACATGGGAGAAAATGAGTTACAACCGGAAAAGATATAGATCCGCATTTTTAACTTTGAAAGAAAAAGAAATTACAAAGTATGAGACTATGATTGCATGTGAGAGCCACACACCACCATAGGAATATCGCAATCAGTTGGATATGAAGTAACAGGAGGCACTAGACCCAAAAAGACTACGTGTGGTGGCAGAGAAGCATTCTTAGTGTGGCGCGAGGAGTTTATACCCTCACTTTGGATGCGTGTGGATCACGCGCAGTTTTGTTCGGCGAAATACTTCACCTAGCTGAAAGATCATCAGCGCCTTGGAAAGCTTGTAGTAAGGCACGTGGTTGTCACCAAACGCCAGAAAGTAATAGATCGGCTTTTCGCCATACTTAACTCTGTAAAAACAACCAAAAAAAAAATGAAAGAAGAAAACTAGAGATGAGAGGTAGAGGGATGAATGAGAGAGGAGGGAGGGAGGAGCCAAAGCTCCTCCTCCCTTTGTGCAGGTTAGAGTTTGGAAGTAGGTTCTAGAGAGAATGGGGAGTCTCTCTTTCTCTAGAGAAGGAAATCACAGATTCAAATTTTAAATCAATAAGAAATTTATTACTCAGTATCATTTCCACTACACATTATATATTTTGTATTTTTCCTTGTTTTAAAAATTATTTAAATTTATTCTTCTTTAAATAATTGAACTATTTTATTTATTATCTATATACGAAGCATTTAATAAAATAAAAGATAAAAGATTATATAATGTATAATGTGAAAAATGATAAATGACAAATGTAGGGTCTATTTAAATCTAGAGGCCTGGAAGCCCATCAGAATGAGAGCTTGTATAAGAAGAAAATAACACGGTGGACTCAATTACTAACCCAAGAGGATGAATAAGTATAGAGCCCTGCAGATTCACGTAAATAAACTAATACTTAATCCTCGCCACCTTCTACGGGATTTCATGCAGATATGTGATCACATCAGTTCCAGGAAGATAACTTATAAACGAAAATCACTGCAGAGGATAAGCATCACCATGAGGCCTATATAAACCAAGTAACCCTCGATGAAGGGGGGACTTCTCTCTCTAGTTCTCAGGCTACTTTTCCAATAATTACCGAGATTATTAACTTAGGCATCAGAGCTTTCCCAGGTGGGGATCGCCGGATCTTTTCAATTTCTTGCAGGTAAACAGTTGCAAAAGGAGAGCAAGACACGTCCTTAATATTGGCGCCATTTGTGGGATTCATTTACAGACTATTAACGTGGTTCTCACATGCCAACTGTAACTCGTTCTGTAGCAAGCCGAGCAAATAGGAGCATCCATGAAAGCGCGATTAGCAGCAACAGAGGAAAGTCTGAAGAAGGCGTTAGACGCCCTGGAAGCATTGCAGAAAGAAAACGAGGATTTACGGCAGAGGAATGTTGAAACCAACGATACCGCCATACCTGCTCACAGTGAGCAAGGTGAAGAAGAAGCAGATAGCAACGCTGAAGCCAAACTGGAACGCACAGAGAAACAAAAGATGCACGACGAACTGAAGGATCTTGCGAGAAAATATGAAGAAATAGCAAGAAAGATGGGAGGATCTTCTTCAGTCGACTACCTGCTGAACCAGACCGACTTGCCATATAGCAAGCGGATTATGGAGGTCCCACTTCAGCCGAAATTTAAAGTTCCCCAGATAGACCTGTACAACAGGTCTAAGGATCTAGTGGACCATCTAGAAAATTTTAAAGCCTACATCACACTCCATGGTTTCCCGGGCAAGATTGCTTGCCGGGCCTTTCCTTTAACCCTAAAGTGGACAGTGAGAGGATGGTTTGGGACTCTCAAACCAAGGTCGATCGATAGCTTTGAAGACCAGGTCAAACTATTCATAACTAAGTTCATGCCTAGTAGAAGGCGCCGGCGTCCAGCAGCCTACCTGGTTACGGTTAAACAGAAAGAAGATGAAGACCTCAAGAGCTACCTCACTCACTTCAATAAGGAGCAGTTGACGACAGACGACCAAGACGAGAAGATCACTCTGGCCGCTCTCCTGGGAGAATCTGACCGCAAAGCCCATTCATAATTGAGCTAGTTAAGAAGACCCCTTCCACTCTCAGGGAATTCATGGATCAGGCGGACACTTTTGTCAACACCAAGGAAACATTACAGGCTTTGGTAGATCCACAGAAGGAAAACAGAAGGGGCGAACGAAGAGGCGGATGGGATGATAAAAGGGACACTGGTCCGGCGGGAAATGAGGAGTTGGAACGGATGGTGGCAAAATGGTCAAAACCCAGAAGGCAGCAAGAGTATGGGCGGGGAGTTAAAAGAAGCACCAGCACCGAAAGAAGGCGCCGAGGTACCAGCCGCCAGAGCAATAGCAACTGGGCGACAACAAAAAGAGACGGGAATAGAAACAGGGCGCCCAGGAGAGGCAATAGGAGTAGATCACCCCAAAGAGGTGACAGGAACAGATCACCCCCAAGAGATGACGGGAATAGAGCGTCTATTGGGGAAATTTGAACAATAGCAGGGGCTTTTGCTGGAGGCGGGATGTCCACATCCAATCGAAAGGCGTATGCAAGAAAGATGAGGTATAAGGAGGTCTATGTAGCGGACAAGGCATCCAAACAGCGAAAACTCAACAATAATCGGGTAGGGATATCCTTTGAAGAGGCGGACAGGGAAGGGGTGTTGTACCCACACGACGATGCTCTAGTAGTCACTCTTATCATAGTCAATTACATGACCAGGCGAGTGTTGATTGATAATGGAAGCTCAGCGGACATACTATTTTGGGAAGCATTCAACAAAATGGGGATCGACGCTGACCAATTACGACCTTCTCTGACGCCTTTGAAGGGTTTCTCCAGTGAAGTAATCCAACCTGTTTGGGCCATCACACTTCCAGTAACCACCGGAATTGGAACACGAACGGCGACTACCATGGCCGACTTCTTGGTAGTTAAAGCTCCATCTTCCTATAACGTTATACTAGGGAGGTCAACACTTAACCATTTCAGGATAGTAATCTCAACATATCACCTCAAAATGAAGTTCCCAACCGACGATGGGGTAGGAGAGTTAAGAGGCGAGCAGGCATTGGCTCGAGAGTGTTATGTGCAAGAACTGAGAAAGAACAGGAACGAAATTTGTACCGTGGAAGAGATGAAAAATACGTCCATGCCACCTCTTCCACCACCGATGGTGGAAGCCCAAGAAAAAGACGTAGAGACTAGAGACAAATAGAGTCAGCAGCACGCCAAGGTCAATTAGCCTTTAGAGCTCATAACTTTATTCCTTAGTTGCCTAGAAAGAATAGTATGAATCGGCATGAATGCTCCCCTGGCGGATGGAGAAAGTCTGAAGCAACTATTAGTAGAACACAAAGACTTGTTTGCATGGAGCCATGAAGAGATGCCTGGCGTGGACAATGCCATCATTGAGCATCGTTTAGGGGTAGACCATACACACAAGCCAGTACGCCAAAAAACGGAGGTCATTTAGCGTAGAAAAATACGCCGCCATCAGTTTGGAAGTCGAAAGACTACTCGCCGCCGGCTTTATCAAGGAAGTCCACTATCCAGAATGGTTATCTAATGTAGTTCTGGTAAAAAAATCGAACGAAAAATGGAGGATGTGCGTAGACTTCACTGACCTCAACAAGGCTTGTCTAAAGGATAGTTTCCTCCTGCCACGCATCGATCTTATCGTGGACGTGACGGTGGAACACCGAACACTGAGTTTCACTGACACCTACTCAGGATACAACCAAATACGGATGCATGCGGCGGATAAGAAAAAGACTACATTCATAATAGATCGCGAGCTATATTGTTACCAAGTAATGCCGTTTGGGTTAAAGAATGCAGGGGTGACCTACCAAAGACTAGTCAACCGAATGTTCACGAATCAGAGTGGGAGAACCATAGAAGTCTATGTGGATGATCTTTTGGTAAAAAGCAAGGAGCCCGCCCAGTACATCCACGACCTGAGAGAAGTATTTGATGTGCTACGTCAGTACAAGATGAAGTTGAATCCTGCCAAGTGTGCTTTTGGAGTCAAGTCAGGAAAGTTCTTACAGTAATTTTTGTTTTAATATTCTCATTTCAGTTGAATTCTTGAATGATCATAATTATCACATTCATATTTATTATTTCAGGAATCCCGATATTCGCCCATTTTCAACTCCACTAGTTCTCATGTCCTGTTTAAAATATTTGTAATTACTTGTGGCACCATGTACAAAAAAGAGGGGGCGCGTGTAGGTCAATAGACTACGCCACCCTTGAATACCAATACCGAGTTATCACACTTGAGGAATGCCTTGCTAATAAAATATCCACAACAAGCTATCCAGCTTGCGGGGTTAAGAGAAAGGTCGGGGACCGCTCTGCTAATAAAAGACCCACAACAAGCTATCCAGCTTGTGGGGTTAAGGGAAAGGTCACGGACTTCCCAAATTACAAAACACCAATGATGAGTAATGACATTCGCGGGTGCCATATAAAAAATGGGTGCAGAGGCAAATGACCCTGCCAACCTTAAATAACAATGACGAGTAATAACACCCGCAGGTGCCATACAAAGAAAGGGCACGGAAGCAAATGACCCCGCCACCTTTAAACACCAATGACGAGTAATAATACTCGCAGTGCCATGAAAAAATGGAAGTGGAGGCAAATGATCCCGCCACCTTTAAACACCAACGACAAGTAATAATACTCGCGGTGCCATGAAAAAATGGAAGCAGAGGCAAATGACCTTGCCACCTTTAAACACCAATGGCGAGTGATAATGTTCGTGGTACCATGAAAGAAGAGGCACGGAGGTAAAAGACCCCGCCACCCTTAAATGCCAATGACGAGTCTTAACATTCGCGATGCCACATGAAAAAAGGGGCGTGGAGGCAAGTGACCCCGCCACCCTTAAACACCAATGACGAGTCTTAACACTCGCGGTGCCAGGAAGAAAGGAAGCTCATGGGCGCTTAAAGCAGGTCTTCTCGCTAGAAAACTCCTCGCCACTAGAGCAAAGACACGAATGCTTCTAGGCGCAAAGCCATCCGAAAGTCTTAAAATGAGCAACCATGACCCATGATGGCAAATTAAACAGCTCATCATCGCCATTCTAATGACGACATCGAAGACTCCTCGCCGCCTCCCATAATGGCAACCAATACTTTGTGCCACGAATCATTGCAGAAGAATGATTCAAACAAAAGCAAAGGCGAAAGTAAAAATAGACAGCAACAAGAATTGAGGCAAATACTTGATGGCTCACAGAAAATGGCAAATACCTAGACATCTCGCGGCGGAAACTTAAACACTTAAAAAACCAAAACAAATTGAATTCCCTACGCGTCGAGGCAAAGATAATTCGTGGGGTAGCTGTAGGGCCTATTTAAATCCTGAGGCCTGGAAGCCCATCAGAATGAGAGCCCGTAAAAGAAGAAAATAATACGGTGGACTCAATTACTAATCCAAGAGGATGAATAAGTATAGAGCCTTGCAGAGTCATGTAAATAAACTAATACTTAATCATCGCTACCTTCTGTGGGATTTCATACAGATACGTGATCACGTCAGTTACAGAAAGATAACTTATAAATGGAAATCGCTGCAGAGGATAAGCATCACCACGAAATCTATATAAATCAGGTAACCCTCCATGAAGTGGTGACTTCTCTCTCTGGTTCTCATGCTACTTTTCAAATAATTAGCGATATTACTAACTTAGGCATCGGAGCTTTCCCATACGGGAATCGCTGGATCTTTTTAATTTCTTGCAGGTGAACAGTTGTAAGAGGAGAGCGAAACACATCCTTAATAATAAATAATTTTTTCTTAAATTAATAGAAGCCATGCATACATCTCAAGGTTGGGGGAGTACTAGGTCAAGGAGAGATCAGAAAAGATTATATATATATATATATATATATATGTACGTACGTGCGTACACGAGAATATGAGATTCGGGAGCAGTACTACTGGAGCTTTTAATTGGGTTTATATAAGTGGTTTGTTAACTTTTTTGTATTATATATTTGTCATGTGGAGAATTTTTTTTTTTTTTTTATAATATATAGCCTCTATATCAGCTAGCTACTAGGTATTGTAGGCTATTTTAAAGCTGAATCACTTCATTTAAACTTCTATATCTTGCATATAAAATTATTATTTATTTTAAGAATTTACAATAATTAAAAAAATAAATTTTATTATTTATTTTATATTTTAATATTTTTTCTTATTTATGAATTACTCTCTTTTAATAAATAGTTAAATACATGATATATTTAATTAAATAGAATATAATATGATTCTAATTCAAGATGTTTTGATACTATGTAAAATTATAATTTATTTTAAAAATTTAAACTAATGAAAATAAATAAATTTTATTATTTATTTTATATATTAATATTGTATTGATGATTCTTGAAATTTATATTTATCTTTCTACTCTTATCTGATTATTCTAAAATTTCTGTTCACAACATATACTAATGCATTATAATTGTAAAATAAAATTGAAATTGTTAATATGTTTTTTAAATTAGGATGGACTTTTGTGAGATTTTAAATTAGTAATATCAACTATTAAACATGCATAACTATATATATATACATATATATATATATATAATTGAATAAGATATGAACAGAAATCCTACGCGTTCTTATCCTGTCCACGTAGGAGACTCTGGCGGCCTAAATATATATATAGAATTAAAAGAATATACCAAGTTGAGTTTGTGGTGTCTGATGGCGATGTAGGAGCCCACAAGGCCGACTTAAAAGAGCAATTGGGGTCTATTCTATCAGCTGGATCTCACTCCACAATGCACCGATCTGATCATGATTAGCTCTTTTTCTCTTGGAGCATTGCTCACGCATCAATCATAAAGGCCCCTACCCTTAATTTGGCCAAACCAAACTAATCTCCCTTCTGATCTTCTCTCTCTAAATTGTTTTCATGTGATTAATCAGTTCAATCTTAAGTGGGAGAAAGATCTATATCTAGAGTAGATTGTATCATATTTATTATTACTTATATGATATATGTATTTATTGACCTGTCCTCCCATTAAGCCATTATGTGATTAAATTACCAACTCGTGATGGATGGTGTGCCTCTTGTATGCCTGCCCACACCATGCATGCTGTTCACCATCCTAAGGCCGGTCCTTATAAGTTTGTCCTTCGGCTAGTGATCGACCCATTAATGCTTTGTTTTGTTCATTGGTTAATCATGCGATCAGTTACCACAAAAATGACCTAATATGCTATATATATTACCCCTATAAGATATAAGGCATTTTGCCAAGAATGTTTATTGTGGCTAAAATCATGCTTCTCGCATTTGTTGCCCAGATGACTAACACAAGAGGGGGGGTGAATTGGGTTATATTATAAAAATTATCACTTATTAATCAAATACACAATATAAAATATAAACAGAATGTAAAGTAGTAAGAAATGTAAAGAGTAGGGTAAGAGAAAGCAAACTCAGTATTTTTACGAGGTTCAGCCCCACTGCCTACGTCCTCGCCTCAAGCTACCACTTGAGGATCCCGAATTCACTAGTCAATCTCTTTTAGGTGGAGATAGAAACCTATTACACTTTTGAGCAGCACCGCTCCAAAGAATCCGTGTAGAACACCCTCTACACTTCCAATCACCTCACACTTGGTGATTTAACTATTCCCCGTGTAGAACACCTTCTACACACACAAGGGTTATACACACCCTCTTGCAAATACAAGAGTTGATAGTGGGTAGACTATCAAAGTACACTCCTCAACGAGTGAGATAGAAACAATACAGCACAACCTATATCTCTCTCAACAAGAACAAGAATTAAGGCTCAAAACTTTAGAAAAGAGAGAATGAGAACTTTGAAGGAATGATACAAAACTTAGCAATAGATGTGTAAGCTCTTGTTGTGATTTTTGCAAAACTCAAGTGAGCTATTTATAGGCAAATGAGTCTTCAATTTTAAATTTGAAAAGATTCTCATATCAAAGACATCATCATTCACTTTTCAAAAATTTCAAATCTAATCTTTTTACTTTTTGCATGTGACAAAAGGAGCACACTTTACTTTTCAAAAATTTCAAACTTAATATTTTACTTTTTGCATATGACAAGAGGAGCCACTTTACTTTTCAAAATTTTCAAATAAAGACATATATCTTTTGCATAAGTCAATAAAAGCATCCACCACTTTTGAAAATATTCAAATAAAACATGCACATGTGAAAGATGACAATCAATCATCTTAATATTTTCAAAGTTTAAACATTTAATCATGTCATGCACATGTGAAAGATGACAATCAATCATCTTTTAAAATTTTCAAATTTAATTTTCAAAATATTCATGCACATGTGGAAAATGTATTTTAATGCTTTATGATAAAATATTAATTTTGAGCCTTAATCCTAATTTCAAATTTTTAAGAGATTTACAACATTACTCTATAATTTTATTATGAACTTGTTCCATTCTTGCTCATGCTTGGTTCCTTGATGTGCTTGATTCTATTGTGTGGACAACTTGAGCTTGAGACTCCTTTATTCTTTGAATTCATTTGTTATCATCAAAATCCATGTGTAGATTTATAATTACACGAAACTTGAAACCTTGGGTTCAACAATCTCCCCCTTTTTAATGATGACAAATACGTGATAGAACCTGAAGCATGTATTAATACTTAAGCTCCCCCTGAGAATGTGCGTTAGTTTTTCAAGTAAAAATATAAATATAATTCCAAGCATAGATAACAAGTTTAGCAATTTAAACAATGTTAATGTTCTAGTCTAAAACTTCTCCCCCTTTTGGCATCATTAAAAAGGAATCATAACCAATAGACAAATAAAACGCTGCGTTAATAGAGACTGTAGAGAATTCGGTGTGTAGCCACACGTGTTCGACAAAACCTGCAAAGTCTGAAGGCCTAGTTCTGGCAATTCGGTGCGGAAGGAGATTTTGTAAAGAGCTGAATAATTGAAACCACCCGTGCTCGACAAAACCTGCAAAGGCTAGCTCTGGAAATTCGGTGCAGAGATTTGATCCGCTTGATGTTGCTGAAAAATGAGATATTATCAAGATTTGTAAGCTTGTCTTGTTCTTATTTCCGTTTCTATAAGAGCAATCCTTAGTTTTATCTATTTCGCATCAAGCTTTCTTCTCATCTTTGCAATTTGCTTGCATTCTCATTCTACAAATTTTCAATGGCTCGTAGATTTCCCTTCAGTGATTCTCTTGATCAAGATTTGAGGTATCCTTCACCTCAGTCTCAATCTATTTCTGCATCTGTCGTGGGTGCCATGAAGCAACAAGAGACTGATTTAGCTAATAAATCAGATCATGATACCATTTACGAGCTTGTGGGTCTCGGAACTCGATACTCATCATCTATCGTCACGTTTTCTGCTCGGTTGCAGTCCAAAACTCGCGAAATTGAGAAGCTTAGCGAGACTGTTTCTGTACTTCAACGACTTGTTTATGAGTCAAACAAAAAAATAGTAGAGTTAAAGCAACAGAATAAGGATTTGAAATCCTTGCTTGCCTCTTCATTTCGATTGCCTAATCCTTTAGACAAGGATGGCATGATGATTTATGAGGAGCAAATGCATTTGAATGATGAGGCTAAACGTCTCAAGTTTCTGTAGGTCATTTAAGATAATGAAATAAAAGTATCTAGCAGATATTCATGGCATGTATCATTCCTATTTCTCTTCTAATCATGCATAGTCTATCTTCTGGTAGGGGTTTTGTGAAAATGTCTGCCAATTGATCATGTGTACTAGTGAATTCTAATACAATATCGCCTTTCTGCACATGATCTCTAAGAAAATGATATCTAATTTCAATATGTTTGGTCCGAGAATGTTGTATTGGATTTTTTGAAAGATTTATAGCACTTGTATTATCACATTTGATTGGAATGTGATTGTACATAAGTTTAAAATCCTCAAGTTGTTGCTTCATGTAAAGAACTTGAGCACAACAACTACCCGCAGCAACATATTCTGCCTCAGCAGTAGATAGTGCAACAGAATTTTATTTTTTACTAAACCAGGAAACTAGTGCATGACCTAAGAAGTGACATGCTCCACTAGTACTTTTTCGATCTATTTTACAGCCAGCATAATCTGCATCTGTGTAGCTAATTAGATCGAAAGATGTGTGCTTAGGGTACCACAACCCTAAGTTAATTGTACCACTAAGATATCTAAGAATGCGCTTAACTGCAATTAAATGTGATTCTTTTGGAGATGATTGAAAGCGTGCACATAAGCACATACTAAACATAATATCTGGTCTACTGGCTGTCAAATATAATAAGCTACCAATCATACCTCGATATACCTTCGAGTCAACTGGTTTACCGGATTCATCTTTATCAAGTTTAGTGGATGGGCTCATTGGTGTTCCAGTTTCCTTAGCACCTTCCATCCCAAACTTTTTCAGCAATTCCTTAATATATTTCGATTGATTGATGAATGTCCCACTTTTTGCTTGCTTAATTTGCAATCCGAGAAAGAATGTAAGCTCTCCCATCATGCTCATTTCAAATTCTTCCTGCATAGTCTTAGCAAAAACTTGGCACATATTTTCATTAGTAGCACCGAATATTATATCATCAACATAAATCTGAATCAAAAGAATATCATCATTTTCGTATTTAATGAAAAGAGTTGTATCAATTTTTCCTCTTGAAAAGCCTTTTTCAATCAAGAAACCACTGAGTCTCTCGTACCACGCTTTAGGACCTTGTTTGAGTCCATATAGTGCTTTTGTGAGTTTGAAAACATGATTTGGAGAAATATGATTTTCAAAACCTGGAGGTTGCTCAACATATACCTCTTCATTTATAAAACCGTTTAAAAAAGTACTTTTAACATCCATTTGAAAAAGTTTGAAATCTTTATAACAAGCATATGCAAGTAGCATTCGAATAGCTTCTAATCTTGCGACTGGTGCATATGTCTCATCATAATCGATTCCTTCTTCTTGATTGAAACCTTGGGCTACAAGTCGAGCCTTATTTCTAGTAATGACTCCGGATTCATCTTTCTTGTTTCTAAAAACCCATTTTGTTCCAATAATAGTATGATTTTTGGGTTTAGGAACAAGTGTCCAAACATCATTTCTTTCAAATTGATTAAGCTCTTCTTGCATAGCTAGAATCCAAGATTCATCAAGAAGTGCTTCATCAATATTTTTAGGTTCAATCTGAGATAGAAAAGCAGTATGATTGCAAATATTTCTAAGAGATGATCGAGTGCTTACACCTCGTGAAGGTTCTCCCAGAATTTGTTCTACTGGATGATCTTTCACAAATTTTCACTGTTTGGTTGCATCTTGTATTAAATTTTGATGATCTTTCCTGATGTCTCCATGTTGGACTTCCTCTATTGTGTTCTCTTTGTTGAGATTGAGACTTTCCGTATTATTTATACCTCCTGTTTCTTCATCAATGGATTTCTTGGAGAGTAGAGAATTAGATTCATCAAATACTACATGCATAGATTCTTGTACAGTCAAAATCTTTTTATTGAATACTCTATAAGCTTTACTATTAGTAGAATATCCAAGAAAGATACCTTCATCAGATTTTGCATCAAACTTGCCTAAATTATCCCTGTCATTTAAAATAAAACATTTGCACCCAAATACATGAAAGTAACTAATGTTGGGCTTTTTCTCATTCCAAAGCTCATAGGGGGTTTTATCTAATTTGGACCTTAGCATAACTCTATTTATAACATAACATGCAGTACTTACCGCTTCGGCCCAAAAATAACTAGGCAAGTTGTTCTCATTGAGCATTGTTCTTGCCATCTCTTGAAGAGATCTATTTTTCCTCTCTACTACCTCATTTTGTTGAGGAGTTCGAGGAGCAGAAAAATTATGCACAAAACCATTTTCATCACAAAATGTTTCAATATTTTTATTAACAAACTCTTTTCCCCTATCACTTCGGATACTTGAAATAGTATAACCCTTTTCATTTTGAATTCTCTTGCATAACTTGGTAAAGGCATTATGTGCCTCATCTTTATGAGCAAGAAAGATGGCTCAAGTATATCTAGAGAAATCATCAACAATAACAAATGCATAATATTTTCCTCCTAAACTTGCAACTCTATTTGGTCCAAAAAGATCCATGTGTATCAATTATAGTGGTCTAGTAGTGGAAATATGTTTCTTGGTTTTAAAAGAAGTTTTTGTTTGTTTACCAAATTGGCATGCATCACAAATTTTGTCTTTAAGAAAATTTTCCTTTGGTAAACCTCTCACAAGATCATTTTTTGAAAGTTTGGAAATAAGTTCCATGTTGGCATGACCTAGTCTTCTATGCCATAACCAATTAGTTTCATTTTGAGCTGAAAAACAAATAGCATCTTGTGAGATAATTTCTTCAAAATCGATTGTATAAACATTGTTGCTTCTAAAAGCAATAAAACAAATATTACAATCATGATCATTCAAAATAATGCACTTATCCATTTTGAAAGTAACTGTAAATCCTTTATCACATAATTGATTTATGCTCAAAAGATTATGTTTTAGACCTTCAACAAGTAGAACATCTTCAATTATGAGAGAAGACTCATTACCAATTTTACCTATTCCCACGATCTTCCCTTTTGAGTTGTCTCCAAATGTCACGTGTCCTTCTTCTTTAGATCTAAGATCAAAGAACTTAGTCTTGTCTCTCGTCATGTGTCTTGAACATCCACTATCTAAAAACCATTTATTTTTATTTTTAGAGAACTTCATGCACACCTCAATGTCATCTTTGGCCATAAGACAAAGATTTGCTGATTCTCCATTGCTTGCTTCACTATCTGAGCTACTTGAATCATCATCCCATGTAGCTTTCATTGCTCTTTTGCCTTTGTTTCGATCTTTCTTTAGCAGGGGACAATCTGCCTTGATATGTCCTGGCTTTTTACATTTATAACAAATTAATGAATCATTTTTACCTGTATTTTTGTTGGAAGATTTTTTGAAAGGTTTCCTTGGAAGAGCTTTATTTTTCAAGAATCTCTTAAATCTTCTTGTGATCATTGCAATCTCTTCGTCATCGCTTTCTTCATCTTCTTCGCTTTCACTTTCATGAGGAACGGCTTTGAGTGCCAAGTTCTTCTTTTGCTTTCCTTCTTTTTCTCCTCTTTTCAATGTGTACTCATGGGTGATAAGTGACCCGATGAGTTCATTCACTTCGAGCTTCTTGAGGTCTCTAGTTTCAAGAATCGCTGTCACTTTTGATTCCCAACGTTTTGGTAGAGAGTTGAGAATTTTTCTTACTATCTCCACTTTGGAATAAACTTTGCCAAGAGCTGTCAAGCTGTTTATGATATTAGTAAAACGAGTGTGCATACTAGAAATAGATTCATCATCATTCATCTTAAACATTTCATATTCATGAGTAAGGATATAAATTTTTGATTCCTTGACTTGAGAAGTTCCTTCATAAGTAACTTCCAAGTTATCCCAAATTTCATTTGCTGTAGCGCAAGTCATTACTCTATTAAATTCATTACCATTGAGAGCATTATATAATAAATTCATAGCAGTTAAATTCAAAGTATAAAGTCTATCGTCTTCACGATCAAACTCTTCTTCTTCCTTTTTGATCTTTACTCCATCAACCACTTTTGTTGGAATATAAGGTCCATTTACAATGCATTTCCAGATTTCTCGACCTTGAGCCTGAAGGAATATTCTCATTCTAACTTTCCAGAATGAGTAATTGTCTTCGCAAAAGAGTGGAGGCCGATTGCTAGATTGACCTTCACTAAATGAAACTGCAATGTTAGCCATAAGATCTTAACTCAAAAGATAGTTAATCTTATAATAGAGCTCTAGCTCTGATACCAATTGTTGCCCAGATGACTAACACAAGAGGGGGGGTGAATTGGGTTATATTATAAAAATTATCACTTATTAATCAAATACACAATATAAAATATAAACAGAATGTAAAGCACTAAGAAATGTAAAGAGTAGGGTAAGAGAAAGCAAACTCAGTATTTTTACGAGGTTCAGCCCCACTGCCTACGTCCTCACCTCAAGCTACCCCTTGAGGATCCCGAATTCACTAGTCAATCTCCTTTAGGTGAAGATAGAAACCTATTACACTTTTGAGCAGCACCGCTCCAAAGAATCCGTGTAAAACACCCTCTACACTTCCAATCACCTCACACTTGGTGATTTAACTATTCCCCGTGTAGAACACCTTCTACACACACAAGGGTTATACACACCCTCTTGCAAATACAAGAGTTGATAGTGGGTAGACTATCAAAGTACACTCCTCAACGAGTGAGATAGAAACAATACAGCACAACCTATATCTCTCTCAACAAGAACAAGAATTAAGGCTCAAAACTTTAGAAAAGAGAGAATGAGAACTTTGAAGGAATGATACAAAACTTAGCAATAGATGTGTAAGCTCTTGTTGTGATTTTTGCAAAACTCAAGTGAGCTATTTATAGGCAAATGAGTCTTCAATTTTAAATTTGAAAAGATTCTCATATCAAAGACATCATCATTCACTTTTCAAAAATTTCAAATCTAATCTTTTTACTTTTTACATGTGACAAAAGGAGCACACTTTACTTTTCAAAAATTTCAAACTTAATATTTTACTTTTTGCATATGACAAAAGGAGCACACTTTACTTTTCAAAATTTTCAAATAAAGACATCTATCTTTTGCATAAGTCAAGAAAAGCATCCACCACTTTTGAAAATATTCAAATAAAACATGCACATGTGAAAGATGACAATCAATCATCTTAATATTTTCAAAGTTTAAACATTTAATCATGTCATGCACATGTGAAAGATGACAATCAATCATCTTTTAAAATTTTCAAATTTAATTTTCAAAATATTCATGCATATGTGGAAAATGTATTTTAATGCTTTATGATAAAATATTAATTTTGAGCCTTAATCCTAATTTCGAATTTTTAAGAGATTTACAACATTACTCTATAATTTTAATGTGAACTTGTTCCCTTCTTGCTCATGCTTGGTTCCTTAATGTGCTTGATTCTATTGTGTGGACAACTTGAGCTTGAGACTCCTTTATTCTTTGAATTCATTTGTTATCATCAAAATCCATGTGTAGATTTATAATTACACGAAACTTGAAACCTTGGGTTCAACAGCATTCATTGATTACTTACCACTAATTTTGTTTGTGGGATACTCGTGGCATAAATTTCATCGTAAATAGTACCATTAACCACGACATGGCCGGCTCAACCCTTAAGGCAAATTAGGCAATCACCTAAGACCCCCTAGAAGAAAAAAGGCATCTTAAAAAAAAGTTTAAAGTAATTTTTTTTAAAAGAAAAAAAATCTAATTAAAAAAATCTAATTAATTCAATAAGAGAATAAAAATATTAAATAGATATCATATATATCATTATTAGTTTTATAAATATTCCTCAAAATATTTGTGAATAGTAATGAAATTATTTGAGTTAAGATATTTTATTAAATTTTGAGTAGAAAAAAAAAAAAAAGTAGACTTTGAAAATATCTGAGAATACATAAAAACAATTGTCTGCCCTAATGACCTTAAAACTCAAGAGCACATCTTATAAAAATAGATTTGATAAAATCTTCTTAGATTTTTTTAATAAAGACTAAGTCCATTATTAATTGAAAAAGTAGTATAAATCTTAACTAATAATTTTACTTAACAAACGATAGGCCTTATTTTTAAATAAAAATGTAATATAAAAATCAAAATTAATTAGTTTCATTTTATTTTAATTAAGAAAAAGGCCTCAATATTTAAATTTTTGCCTAAGCCCCATAATTTATTGAGCCGGTCTTGAACCACGAGTTAGAATATCTACGACAAATAGCTACCTATTGCCACCACTATTTGTGTGGTAGAAGCCTACTTTGTGTGGCAAAAAATCCTACAAATGCTACTGGTGTCGTGTGATTTGGTTTGATCGCCACAAGATTTTGCTATGGCAATTAGTTTTTTTCCCCAAAACTTTTTAGGGCAATGGTTCTTGCTACCAACTTATCTTTTTCCAGTTTGCATCAGTTACTTTTTCGCCACCAACTTTGTTTGTGTGGTGCGTTACTTTATTCCACGGGCATGATTGTCGCCATACATATCTGCCTTCGTGGGAAACCATGGTATTCTCCACAACTCAAAGGCGTGCAAATATGTCAGTTACCAAAAAATAATGCATTGGCTAAAAGTTTTGTGTGAAGTTGCATGGCAATAGCCTGCCAACAATGAGTTTCGTGGCTAAATGTATTGCCATAAAATGATGTCATGGGGAAAAATCAATTAATACCATTTTTGAAACATATAATCCGATTCTAACAACGTGTTATTGTGGTAAACAAATTTTTGAAAACAAGTCCATGTTGATCTATTGTCGTGAATAATTAATTACCACCTGGGATGTGTGAAAATATATTTGACAGAATATGTTGGTTTGGTAGTCAGCCAACATGAGCAATTTAATGCAAACTGAATTTGGATCCATGAACACACACACAAACGTGTATATATATATATATATATATACAAGTAATCATTGATCAAGTTATATATTCAATGTACATGGACATTGAATATATAACTGGAGCTTGAAATGCAATTAATTAGACATCAACAACTGTCCGAGTGATGCTCATTATATCTAGTAGGACACGATCCTAACCAATTACATTATGATGCAATATGACAACAAAGTAGCATAGTATAGCCTCCACATGACAATATTTGCTTGATGGAAATGATTGTCCTGGTTGGCAGAATAGACAGCAACTAGCAGCCTTCGAATGGTCACTAATAATTTACTTTCCTCTTCTTTGCATGTGTATAGACAGGTAGCATGATCCACTTTGAGTTAAACTACCTTCTCATGAATTTAGAGTTTCATCACCACGCACAAAGTGGAGAGCAAGCCCAACACTTCTTGGGATCTTGGTAAATGGTTCTTCATCCATGGACATGAGACATTGCAGCATGACGGGAACCATCATAGAATAAATTGTCACAAAAAAGTAAGTCAAATTCATGCAATAACATAAAGCCAAATAGACATAGTACCCTACTTGACAACAAATAAAAATGCTTCATCACTGGTTAGACAATTCTATGTGCAACATACATTTTTCTATTATATAACCTGAACATAAAAAAAATGAAGTTAATTGTTCAATGACTCATTCTCGACTGATCTATCAGAAACCAAGTAGCTGATACAACCCATATTTAACTAATAAAAACCTTGCCCATTCCATGACTTATCTATCACAAACCAAGTAGTTGAGATAACCCATATTTAACTAGTAAAAACCTTGCCCATCCTATTTATTTGGACGGTGCCATAAGCAATACATTCAACATGCTTATGGAAGGACTAATAGCTTAACATATAAACCACAATTATGATAAGAAATTTCTTTTCACGATGCATCTATATCGCCCAACATTTTTTTTAGTTGCGTTTTACAAGTTTGAACAGAACTCTTGTTCCTTTCATTCTCTTCGGTCATTCTGACAAAAGTTTTGTTCTTTTGCATCGAAGGGGATGGCTTAGGGATCGCTATATGTCCCAATCCATGAGCATATCTAGATTTTAACCCTAGTGTCTCTTTGAAAACAAAGGCAGCAATCTCATTAATGTCCTCCTGTGTCTCCATCTCACGCATCATTTCTAGCATAAGGTTCTAAAAAATGTATGCATCAATATTTCAAATTTCAGATTGTGTTCATAATTAATAATGAAGAATAAAGCTAATAAACCATGGTTAAACTCACATAATTATGTTCAGAAAACGCATTTATGAATTTCTCCTTTCTTACAGACTAATGTATCTCTTCATAAAAAGCAATCATATTTTCTACCTCCTCGCCCTTACAATAAAAGTGCTCAATTATTAACACTTATTGGCTGGAAAATATCAAAATAACAAATATACACAAAGCCACCTAATGCATATTGTCATAAAAGTACTCAATTATTAACACATTCTAGCTAGAAAATATCATAATGATAGAGATACACAAAGTCACAAAGATTGAGAGTACCTTCTCTTCCATGATCCATACGAATGATTTTCTCCCATCGGTGTGTTTCACAACCTGCTTATTTTTGTTACTTGCATTCCTATGAGATTGCTCTTGAAACAAGTAACCAAAGTAATGTCATTTGCCCAACACTTAGGTTGTGTTTGGATGTCAAACTAAGCTGAATTTAACTAGGTTCTTTATGAATAGTAGTGAGTTCAGATAGTTGAGTGAGTTTTGTGGGACTCACTTAGATAAGTTTAAAATATGTTTGGATGGTTAGATGAGTTTAGATAAATCTATGGGAATGTTAAATCTATGGGACCCACCACTGGAAGAGAGAAATTTTGTCCTTTACACGCGTGCAATCAGCAAGGAGAGAAATAAAAAAAAATAAAAAATAAATTATGTAAGGCTGAACTATTGGGGTGGGGAAAGGGAGAAACAACGAAACCTAAGTAAAAATAAAATAAAATAAAAGTATGTTAGATTGAAATCAAGTAAAATAAAAAATAATAATTCTGTCGAACCAACATTTCGGTCATTAATGCTGCAGTACAACAAGTTGCGTGTGGCACCCCTTGAGTTCACATTGAACTCTATTTAACCACATTCATGCCAGGTGTTTAGATATGCCAAGCGAACCTTTAAATAAAATTAATTGAATTGGGTTTGGCATCCAAACGAAGCCTTAACTATGCTAAATACATTACAACCATGGTCATGCACATTTTCCCTTATTTTTATTTTAACAATCATTTCGAGTTGCATACAATACCTTGAATGGGCCACTATTTAAACGTTCACACAGCCACTTCATTCTAGCTTTTCTACTATGGGCATCCCACCCATTAACATCTCTTCATGCGATGCATATTTCAAGTATTTCTTATGTAATTCATAGTGGTATGCATTGTATCTATAAGCCAGAGTTCCAATAACAGTTTCGTGGTGGTTCTCCCTTGTCCAATCCAACTCAAAGTCTCCTTGTAGCGAAAAAAAAAAATTATATTTAGTGTCTTCACGCGTAATATAAAACCAGATTAATATACAAGCATAAAGATTTGAACCCACGGATGGAGTAACTCTACTTTAACAGGATTGATTAGCTTTTATTTTTCTTTCTCTTCTACCACCCTCCAACTTGCTTGCCTCATGTTCGCATGCATTTTCACTATCCAGCTCACTCGACTAGAGAATATAGTTGCATTCTCACATGATGGCCCCTATAGTTAAAGGGATCTTACTCACCTTGCGTAGCCTTTCAAAGATTGTTCCATTTGCAAGTCCTCTTCCTCTTTTTTTATTGGGTGGATTTATAATGGCAAGATAAGAAATATGTTATGGATACAAGTAATGAATAGTTGAACACCCTCAACATAACATATGACAATCACCCAAGATTTTATAGGCTCTTACTTGGTTTTGGTTCCCCCTAGTTAGCTTTGTCAAGTTGCACCTTGTTCACATGTTGTACTATAACTGATGCTGCTTGACTAGAGTCAACGGTTAGTGCTGCGTGACTAGAGTCAATATGGGTTGATGGTTAGGGCTACACCATCTTATAGATTTAGCTTATATGATACTTAGAATGCTGGTTTTTTCATGGGTTTGATTGAAAAATGAGATGAGAAATTCTACTTTAATTTCAATTTATAACTTTATTAATTATTAACAAAGTATCTTGCCAAAATTCAATTCATTGTAAGGCATTTTGGTATTAACTAAAGCCTTCAAGTACTATACTTGCCTTCTTTGCATTGAAATTAAAATAAAAACTAGATGTATAGGCTGGGAGTCAGTGTTTACAATTTATAAATAAATTACTTTAATAATGTCATGCATGAAAATATACGTTGGCCATACTTTGGCTTTACATCCCATCACTTATAACCCGAATAATTTAGTTAACCTTTCCTATGCTATTTTCCATAACAAGTAGCTACAGTGGTATTATTTCCAACTGCTGAAATACTAGATTAATAATGATATTCTGGCATGTGCTAAACCTTTTTTCATGTAATCAGGGTAGACCATTAAATATTGCAGTGGTGCTAAATTTTTGGACATCACCACACTTTAAGCTTACCATGGCAAATTGGTAGGCAAACCATTATATAAGTCAGAGTGAAGTTACAACACAACTGCTTTAACAACACAATTGCCAAAGTGAAGTTACCACACCTTCTGAAGCAATAAGTTGATGCATGCTACTTTAAAGCAATTTGTATTGCTTGCACTAGCATGAATGTTATGTTGGTAGTGGAATAACAACCTTTTAGAGCATATGGTGGTAATAATCAACTTATTGCTTGCATTAAAATGAATGTCAAAACTTGCTTATGGAATAATAACTCGAGAGAATCATTAATTACATCCATCGTCTGTCGTATTCATTACCAACCACAACTTGCTCTATTATCCTTCTATACACCACATTTAGAAAGTTGATTATTATTGGTCACCCTATGTATATATATGAATTATTTAGCTGGCTGACATCTTCTTACTTTAGACATGACACCCAACACAACAATTACCATCTAAACGTGATAAAGACTTATGGGAATTTTTTGTAATAGCACATTAACTAAGCATGGAAATATTATACATGCTATCCAACAGACTCATGCAGAAAGGAATATGCAACACATTTTCAACAATTTTTCTACATGTCTTCCAGCAAAGTATATATGCCTAAAGAAAAGAATGGCACATACTTGCATATCTATTTGCCAACTCAAGGGCATACACAGAGTTCATAAGTGAGCAGCCTACTTACATGGATAACAGAAAATGCGTAGAATCTTACTCCTTACTTAATACCCACCAAATAAGCACAACAATAAGATAGGCTAGCAATATCTAATGTTAGTTTCGATGAACCATACCTAGCAAGGTGGGAATCTAGTAACTACTTTGTAATGCTATTTGCAAAATAATAAAAAATATATATATAGAATAACTTAGTATATATTCTCCACAACTATGCAAATCTATAAGTAATAAAATACTATACACAATCAAAATAAACCTTTCGAACCAGATCCAAAGCCAACACTCAATAGTTATGTTTATAAAATCCAGGCAACATAAGTTTACGTTAGTGCTCAGAATATGATTTAAATGACTACAGAATATTGCATGTCATGGGGAAGATATAATTATAATTCCTGAACAGCAGACTACATCAATATCAAAGCCAAATTAACTTATTATTTGGACACACTCCGTTGTCTAGGTTCATCGATCTAGGGGAGTGCTGGGCTGGATATGTTTGCAAAGATGATTTATGGTCACCAAGTTAGAATGTTTACAAATTATATGTAAAGCAAAAAAGGTGAATGGCACCAGTTCTACAAGAGAGAAAATAGATGAACTAATTGGTACTGAGTGCATCGTCATGTCTAATGTGGCATGCTCATGAAATACTGAAAGACATGGTAAAATAATATACCATCATCATCATTTGAATTATCATGGGAAGCATGTGTAGCTTCGCTACCATCAAAATTCTTATCCTCTGTGTTCTTAAAGTTTAACTCTACACTAGTATTGATGTCTTCATTGAATTCCTCATCCTCACTAGGATTGGATGGCACATCTTGGGAGACAATTGACGGATCAACGAGCATGTGCCCTTAATCATTGTTGGGGAGTGGATTGATCTCAACGTCTACATCAACCATAGAGACGTTAGCTTCCAGATCATTCAATTCCATGTTCTTTGGCTGAATATTGTAAACGTTCCTATTTGTTATCTCGTGTAGTGCATGAAAACTTTCCCCCAAATGCGAATCCTTTATGTAGAACACTTGCAATGCCTAGCAGGCTAGTGCAAATGGCTCATCTTTGTATGATTGTCTGGCAGTATTCACGCTCGTAAAGTGCTCCCCTATATATCCCCCTTCTTGTGTCCGCATTATCCCACCACCTACATTTAAATAAGTAGACCTTACACCATCTCATGTAATGTAATTATATTTTGTCCTCCAACAAACCATAGAAGTCAACACTTGACCCTTGATGCTCATCGTGAACAATCAGCCTGTTGTTCTGGGTGCGACGACGTCTTTCAAGCTTGGACGTGTGAAACTGGATTCCATTCATGAGACAACTCGAATATGATGCTACGTTTGGATTCAGGCCACATCATAATGCGTGCAAGTCACCATTTACCTAAGGTGGGCCCATTTCATACAACTTAGCAACCTAACAATGCACAATAACAAGCACCAAACCAAAAATGTATTAGAGTCTTAGGTATGTAACCAATTAGCAGTTGACCTCTGTGCACACGGTCAATGCTCCTTAGGCCATCTGCAATAATTTTGTTATAGTGTTCACTATAATTGCATAATAATATCATTACTAAAGGATAACTTGTTTGTCATCATATAATACACGATTTAGGCAACAAAAAGCTTGGAAATTACTCTATATAGTGCACAATCTTTGTGTAGTTATTAATCTCATACCACTCAGCTTTGACCATCAGTTCATCTGAAAATTTTGAAACGACTGCTGCCCCTAATGGGTGAACCTCTTAGGAGAAAACAAATAAGGTTGGCTTAAGGTCGCATTGTTAGATGTCAACATTGCACTCTTCTTGGTTATACCTAGTCTCAATGGCAAGAAAGTACATAGAACAAAATGTCAGACATTCTAGATTAATATATCCCTCAGTAGTATACCCTTCTGGCTGCGCTTTGTTACGATTGTAGCTCTTGAATTTGCCCAGATACCGCTCAAAAGAGTAAATCCATCTGTATTGAACCGGGCCAACCACTGAGGCCTATTCGACCAAATGAATAGCAAGATGCATCATGATATCAAAGAATACAGATGGAAATATCATTTCAAAGTTACAAAGAATGATGGACATGTTAGCTTGAAATTGTTCCAATGTCGTCTTCTGTAGGGTTCTGAAACATAACTCTTAGAAAAATGAGCTTAATTCTATTAAGGCTTCTTGAACATTAGGCTGTAGATACCCACTGATGACAACAAATAACAAGGTTTGCATGAATATGTGATAATCATGACTCTTCCTATTATTTTCTTATCATTATTGTTGACACACTGAAAAATATTTAAGGCAAAACCATTAGAGAATTCACCTCTACCAATGATGCACAAAAAGTCCACTGCTTAGTAGGATTTAGCATATAGCATGTTAAACATATTGACGTATTTGACCATCGTGCTACAGGTGCAAATATTTCCTTATTCCAAGGTATTTCAAATCCCAACATGCATTGACAGTGCCTTTACTTTTACTCTCAATATCCAGTAATGTTCCCAACACATTATCATTATGCATGACGTTCAAATTATGTTCAACACCAGTAGGGAAGTCGTTGATAGTCTAGAGTAACACTGCATGCAATACAAAAGTCTCTTTTTTGTATGAATCGTACGTACGAATCCCCTTAATGAATGACTACTTAAGGTCATCAATTAGTAGCCGAAGGAATATGTCAATATCATTTTCCAGCCTCTTAAGTCCAGGGATTAACAATGACATCATCAGGTAGGAATCTTTCATGCATGCCAAGGGGGATAAGTTGTATGGTACAAGCAACATTGGCCAAATGCTATATGGCTTGCTCATGTTATTAAATGGGTTGAATCCATCACTTGTTAGACTAAGTCTAACATTACCAGGATTGGCTGCAAACTAGGAGTGTTTCGCATCGAACTCTTTCCATACCTGAGAATCAATAGGATGTCTCATGCTATTTGGATCATCAACACACTCGTCTACATGCCATCGCATGGTAGAAGTAGTCTTCTTTGACATGTACAACCTTTGTAGCCGTGGCTTCAGGGAAAAATATAGCATGATTTTTTGTGGAATCTGATGTGAGCTTGTTGATGTTGGAACCCACTTAGATGCATTGCATTTCGGGCACTCATTCTTCCCATCATTTTCCTTTTAAAAAAAGACACAATCATTTAACATATATATATTTTTGTGTATGTGAAGTCCAATCCACGCTATAAACTTTGAGTCTCAGTATATGATGTTGGCAACAATGCATCAGGAAATACAGTTTGCAAAAGTCTTATGACTTTGTCAAAAGAATTCATTGTCCAACCCCCCAATTGTCTTAATATAAAGTAGTTTGACTATAAATGATATCTTTGAGAACGATTGGCAGGTTGGATGGAGTGGGTGTTTTGCGTCGGCTAGGAACTACAAAAAATTAAGGTCAACTAGAATATTATAAGTTTCTCCTTTGTTGGACAGTGCTTCATGACCACATGCTCTACATACAGTGTCCATAAAAGCTCCAACACGGATGTCATCTAACATGTTGTCGGCATCATCAATATACTCATTGTTGTTATTGTCCTCAGCACTTTCTTCATCTAAATAAATGGTGTTGGCAAAATTTTCCTTAGCATAGATTATCCAGTCCGTATAGGTTGTATCTATCATAGTAAAGAATATATGATCTTTAACTACAGAATGAGGCTGGAAAGTTCTATTCTAACATCCCCTACAAGGACACTTAATGTGATCAACACCATATTCATGAATCTTTGCCATATCTAAAAATTAATTAACCCCAAATAATCTATTTTCGATATGCATCCAGGCTTTATCCATCTAGCATACAAAAAATAAGTTCATCCGAGTTAACATTGGGAATAAAATATGCGTTTTGAAGAAAGTAAATGAAAAGGGACAAGGGGATATGTATAGTGAAATGGACGAATGTAAAACAGAATGAGGGGTGTTAGCATAATCGTTTGGCAAATGGTTGTGCACGCAGGAATGCATATTGCCGGGTCAGTCACTAAGGCAGGCCATTGGTGGGAGGCCACTTAGTATGTTGTTCTAAATTTCAGAAGCGATGGTCGTGTTTAGATGTCATGTGAGGACATGCCAATTGTGTGAACCATCTTGGTTGTGGGAAACTACAAATGGGGAGTCTTGTGTAATGGGAGTTGAGATGATAAGTCGCTGCAAATTGAAATCCTAGATAGCAGTATTTTCTAGTATACCCATTATCCTAAAAGGGTAAACCCTGGCACAATTAATTACCATGGGTTGAAGTTCATCCAAGTTAAATATTGAATGGGTCAGGACAGAGCTTATCAGCATGGTTTTTCAGGATTGTATCTATTTCTACCCTTTACTCCCAACACTATCTATCGAAGGTAACATTTGTTCACAATCCAACACTTTGACTGTTCTACAACATCAATAGTAGTTGTATCAATGCAACTACACATGAAGTTCAACGAAAATAGTGTCTAAATTTGTAGTTTGTTATACACCCTCAAGTAACTAAAAATCTATAAGGGGCATTCCAATAAATAGGACTACCTAGCATACTAAAATATAGGACTACCTATCATCCATACGATATGAAGTGAACAACATCAAACACAAAGTAGACACAATTCGACCTATCCAATTTAAAATAGTAGAAATGAAAGAAAAGTAGTTAGGTATGCATCATGAATGATAGAAAGCAAAACTTAAATTTATTAGACATTTCATTTGTGCATTACATTTTTATATAAAGATCATTATCTTAGTCTTGTTACTCAATGAGACATCCTATCTAATAATGACAAAAGGCATGTGCACTCTTAGGATGAGATTGTGAGAAATATTTATAATGTGAAGATATGGTGAGAATTAGATTTCATGTCTCAATACCAATAGTAGACATTGTTAACAGAAAATTTGTTTGAGCAGAACTTTGCACCATCATTAGGAAAACTCAAACATGATAGAAATCTAAAAACACAAATTTCAAACTTAACATATGTATTTAGACATATATGTAATGAATACTCATCTAGAAAAAAGTATAAAACAAAACAAAACAAGAAAAGGCAAACTTATGCCAAGGACCACTATTTATTTGGTAATTAAGAGCATTACCAACTTGACCACTAAATTAATGCCTTAGTATCAATTTAAAAGTTTCGATGGTGAGCTAAAATATTTTAAAGAAAAAGCTACAAACCTAGAAAACTTCATAAAAAGTTGAGTTGCTTAATAAAATAAGAATATGAAAATTCAATTAATAACCAATTACATTGTTGTGGTATATTTTATTCTTTTGATATTTTCTCCTTCACTTGCTCTAATTTTACTAATTACCTTTTTCTAATTGTTTTAGGTTTACAAGATTATTCATTTCTACAATTAAGTGTGTTAGGAGGCCTTTCTTCCACTAGAGACCTTAAGCAACTGCTTAAGCTGCCTAATGAAAGAGCAAACACTTTATATAAAAAAATATGTAGGACAAATGTACAAGGCCAAATAGATAGTGTTATGCTCAGAATGACAACAAAGATAACAATTTGCTTACATCAACAATAGAAATAACTCAATCTGGCCAGTTAAGAGGCTCAATCCTAAAATAGACATGTATTGTAACAGGAGATACATGAAAATAGAAGTACATAATTTTTTTTCATCAAAGTCTAATAATTGGGACGCACTAAAACTAATCAACACACGCTATACACACACGGAAGAGGTTGCAATAGGCAAGAGATTTAAGAGGTATGCTGTACAGGAGGGACAGAAACACAAACCATAATACAAATCACAAAAGTCAGTGGCACCCAAATCGGGAGAGAAGACACAATGGGTAAAAATATTATGGAGGGAAACAATGGGAATCACTTGGTCATTAGCTTGAACATGGTGCAAAGGTGGTGGCAACTAGTAGAAATCGTGTCAGCAATATGCTTTATTTGATGGATAGAGATCTATCACAAGCTTCAATGTCAATCTGAGAGCTAGGGATTTGAGTTGGGAACAATGAATATTGCGGAATGTGAGGCGTATTGTAGACAAGAGGGGATTTCTATATTAGCGCAATAATATATAGGTCTTTGTGGCATTATAAACAAAACGACGACTCTTTTAGTACTTTGTAGGAAACACCTTTTGCAGCAACGTAAAATTGCCGCAATAGAGTTTTTTTTTTTACCATCGAAACTTAGTCGACGCATGAAAAATGGCAACTTAATTTTTTTATTGTGGCGGATAATGTTTGTGTCAACAGCAATTATTAGCCACTATGGCTAGTCGTGAGAAAAGATTTGGAGGCAAAAACCATAAATCTTGTAGTGTACACAAAATGTTGCAACATCAATTTTCTTAGGTCCTCAAAAAATAAAAAATAAAAATAAAAAATCCCTGTTTAATGGGTACGACTATGATATTGCTGAGCAACAACCGCTAAGCATGCCCTCTAGATTAGGGTTATATTTGGATAGTGGAGTGATTTCAAGTATTCTATAAATAGTAGTGAAGAAATAATGAAAAAGTAATATAGTAATGAATAGTAATAAATAAAAGTAAAAAGTATTAAAAATAATAATAAAATAATAAATAATCGTGAAGTATTACGATAATACTCCTGTATTCAAAGTAGTCCTAAATCTCACTTTTCTATTATTTTTCTTTTTTATGTTTTTTAGAAATATTTAAATAAAAAAGTCAAATATAATTAGGAGTGTGTTCCGACTCCGACGGTGTTTGAGTTTGGAGTTTCTGACTCCGACTCCGAAAGGAGTCGGAGTTTAACTCCGATTGGAAGTTAGTGTATATTTTTAAAAAGTAAAAGATAATTAGTGGTGTGTTCCAACTCCAACGGTGTCGAAGTTTGAAGTTTTTGACTCCGACTCCTGTCAGAGTCCAAAATCTCCTCCGACTCCGATCGAAAGTCAGTGTTTCGATCGGAGGTCGGAATTCCAACCTTCGATCGAAAAGCATAAAAAAAGCCAAAAAAGAAGAAGAAGAAGAAGAAGTAGGAAAAAAATATATACAAATCGAAAGGTGAAGAGAGGTGCGGAGCGACGTTACAGCGTCATAGCAAGAGGAACATCTTGAGATGAGGCGTTGAGAGGAACATCTGGAGATGGGGTGACTATAGGGAGAAGACAAGCTTACCTTCATCGAATCATTGGCAGAAACAACTGGTTTGGAGATGGAGCGTCAAGAGGAACATCTAGAGAGATGCGGGATTTTGTGTCTTGGCTCGTCTAGAGGAACATCTGGTCTAGAGATGGGGCGTAGTTTAATGGCTTTTAAAAACAAAAAAGCAAGAGGAAGAAGGGGCTAATGGAGACTTGAACTCAAGATCGATCAAATATTAAAACACGCTGAAACCATTATGCCACTTGGGTCCCTCATATTTGTATTACAAAATATAATATATAAACTATAAATAGTCAGAGTTTGGAGTCAGAACTCGAAACCCAAGCTAGTTCTGGTTCCGACTCCGAACTCCGATTTTGGCATCGAAACAATTCCGAGTCCTACTCTGAATTATGAATTCTGACTTCGATCAGAGTCGGAATCGGAACGGACTCCGATCGGAGTTCGGAAGTCGGAAAATTTTCTCACTCCTAAAGATAATAATATATTAATAATCACTTTCCTAATAATTAAGTAAAAAAATTAAAAATTAAATAAATATATAAAATAAAAGGCATACTATCAATTTTCTTAGTTAATTGGTTACAAGTACGTACGTGCTCATGGCACAAGTACTCTTCTCTCGTGTTTTTAATTAAACATTGTTCAACATCTGCGCACACCTTTCGTATGTTAGGGAGTCACTTGACTTTCAGGACCATGTTGGGACACTTTCGGGCTAAGGGGAGTACTTTGTGAAAATATTATAAATAACTCGATTTTCATAAGAAAAACTATTACAGTTAATGTCGATTATATATAATAAATATTATACAAATTCTATAAACGAATGTCAAAATCTTGCTACTTGAATATATGGTTTAAGATGAACGTTCTCAAAACCCATGACAAAAGTAGAAAAAGAGAAAAAAGAATATGACAAAGTGCAGGCCAACAAATTTTACATACCAATTAATCTCATATTTTCTCAGTAAGTGTGGGGCATAAGGCTGTTTTTGCAGAAGTCTATTACAGGGTGGAAAGCTTGATAGGTTTCCACCCAATATGCCCCGGTTAAAGGACTAGCAGGCCTCAACATGAGGATCAAGAAGCACTACTCTGATCTAAAGTCATCATCTGCCATGAATTACCATATATATGTAGGGCTAGAAATTGTTTTCTTTACTAATTATAATTGAAGGAAAGTTTTGGACGTTTAGAAACGAAGGTACTTTGTGAGATAATTTATTAATGAACAAAGCAATATATCCACCCAATAAGGACAAATCAAAAGCATGATTAAAATTATTTATTTGTAACTAGTTATTTTTTATCAAATTAATTATTTCCCGTCAAAATAAATTTTTTTATCGTAAATAATTATCGTCGTCTTAAATAATTTATTACAAATACTTTTTTTTTTTTTTGTAGTAAGATAATAATCGATGAATCACCTCTAATGTGTGTTTTCTTTTTTATATTTGCTTATACCTAGATAAGGTACGTACTTAATGACAGATTATGACAAATACCGTCCATTCTTTCAACACAAACGGGGCCTTTCCTTATTGAATTAAGTTTTCCCAATTCGATTTATTTAGATTTTATTTAGATTTAGAAATGAAATGAATTGAGATAAGTTGAGTTAATTTTTTAATATTATTATTATTTTGTGATTTGAAAAATGTGTATTAAAATTTTAAAAATGTGTATTAGTATTTGAAAAATATAGGTATAAAAGTTTATATTTTGTATAGAAAAATTATAAAAATATAATAATAAAATAAAAATAAGTTGAGATAAATTAAAAATACAAACCAAAGCTAAAAGCTTTGGCTGATCAAAACGGTTTGCATGGGGTGTGACACGAGGGCTGAAGCAATCCTAGACTTTCAACTAATTCTATCTGCGATATTTTAATATAGTCAACACCAAATAAAGGTGCAGGACTATTACTCACTTCTTGACCAAATAGACACACAGTTCACAGACACACACACACACACACACATATATATATATATATATATATATATATTGGTCGACCGTAAAGACTGGGTTCTTCTATTTTTGAAAGATGGCCGACCAGTTCATGGGAAGTCAAGTACCATCGGTTAATTCTAGTTCCGATTAATTGCCTCTTATTTAAGCTGGACCAAACATTAATCATATAAACCTGAAGTCAACTTGTTCGTATACGATTGACGAGAGAGTTTTGGTTTTGCATTCTTGTTTAGGAATTGCTCAGCCCTTAAATAATCAGAGTCTGACACAAAAATTGCTCAGCCCACGGCCCAACTTTTAGGGTCAGTCAAGGCATTCATGACATGCACGACCAAAAACTTTGGTACCCCAAAGTAAACAGGGGCTGGGAAGAAGAAGAAAAATGGCTTCCAAATTAAATATGTATAAAGAAACCCGGGTCGCACCGCAGTTGCATATTGAAGACTTTTTTGGTATGTGCACCAAAGTATACGTTGCCTTTAATTTGTTCCTGCTGCGTGAACGTGATTAGAATTAGTTTGGATGGTACAATATTTTAAAATATTTTATTTTTATTTTTATTACTTATTAAGTTATTATAAGAAATTTAGATTTTTGTGATTAATTATTTTGAAAAAAAAAATTATTTACGACTCATTTTAAATATAAATAATCATTTAATTAGAAATAACTAACTATAAATAATTAATTTTTTTTATAGTGGTTTATTTAATATTTTTTAAAATTAGTTTTTTAATCTCTATTTCCAATATTTTTACCTCAGTACCGCAATCTTAGGTCTCATTTGGATTCGAAAATGCGATGAGTTGAGATGAGTTAAATTTATTTTTTAATATTATTATTATTTTAGAATTTAAAAAATGTATATTGAAATTTGAAAAAAGTGTATTAGAATTTAAAAAATGTGTATAGAAATTTGTATTTTGTATAAAAAAATTATAAAAATATAACGATAAAATAAAGATAAGTTGAGATAAGTTTTCAATACAAGTCAGGCCTTAATAAGTTAGTAGGGCTAGTGCATATAATGTGTTTTCGACATGCATGGTGCAGTTGGATATACTTATAATGAGGATAAATACTGCTCTGTATCCTAATTTTGTATTTCTAAATTACATTTATAATGAGGATAAATTACATTTATAAACCCTAGACACATTTAGAACAAATGTCAATTGAGAAATATTTTAATCATAAAATGAAAAAAAAAATCTATTTATAAGTCTATACATTACATATTATATGTTTTTTTGATTTTTTTTCTTTTATAAAATATTTAGTATCTAAATAATAAGTAGAGAATTCAATTAGTTTATAAAATATATATTTCACAAAAGTAAATCTACAAAGTGACATGACTTGATCTGTTATATTAGATTCTAAAATTAATTTTATTTTAAAATAGATTTAACATATTATGTATTGTCTTATTAGTTTATAAACTTATTTTCGTAGAATATTCTAATGTTGTATCACTTCTCTTATCAAAAATTTATCACATCGATTATCTTTATTGAATATATTATAAGAAAATTGATTATTTACAACTAGTTATTTCTAACAAAATAATTATTTTTAATTAAAATAAATTTATTTTTATCATAAATAATTTTTTTTATCACAAATATTCTTTTTTTATTATTATACTGAGATAACTATAATTGTTCCGATGATGTTCATTGGGAAAGTTCAACGAGAAGGGTTAACCTGTCCAAGCCAGGTTGGGCCTACAAAAGGTCAAGTTATTTGCCCAAATATTAGGTCCAGTTGGGGCCAACACTTTTGTCGTTTAGGAATCTATTCCTCTGTTTCTATGATTACTATTGTGGACATTTCCCTCTGGCCTCTGCAAATTACAGAAATATTTATGACACAAAGTTCTATGGACAGCGAAGAAGGTCACCTCTCCCAGTCTAGACGCTCACACCTTGTTTTACGGATGGACATAATTCTGAAGGCAAATCATCATCGATATTTAATTCTAGCAATTAAGGTCACTAAATATTATGCTCTGTTATTTCTCAGAGTCGTTCACACGGATCCAAATCATTAGAACGAGTTGAGTTCTGTGGTTGTTTAGAGGTAAGATTTTCTTGATAGTTCTTTAAGCTTTTGAGAAAACATTTTAAAGATGTAAAAGTTATCCTAAGAGAAATTATTTTTTATAATAAAAATTATTATTTATGACTAGAGGAAAAAAATACAACTAGGAAAAAGTTTTAAATTTTAAATTCTAAAAATAATTTATTAATTATTTCTTAACTTTCTGAGTCTATGTTGATTTAGAGCATTTTTATTGAATTGTTTAAAATTATTTTTTTTAAAATATAAATTTACATATTTATTAAAAAAATTTAATTATATTTGATCAAAAGTGAGAAAAAAATAAATAAAAATATTTTTTATGAATAGTAAATCTAAAATTTTATCTAATATTGACCAAATTTGATAAAAATTTTAGTTTTATTATTCATTTTTAAAGATAAAAAGTATTTTTATTTCCTTTATTCACAAATTTCTCTTTATTTTTAATTAAATATGATCAATTTTTCTTTTTATATATGTATAAAATTATACTTTTTAAAATTTAATTTTAAATAATCCAAAATACTCTTATAGAAAAAAAAAAAGACAACTAGAAAGTACATCGCGACTTTACCATGATTTCACTGCAGATAGTAGTATACGTAGCCTGCTAATTCTTAAGAGCAATGGCTTCTTCATCTATATTTTAAAATAAATTATCAAAACTTTCTTTTTTATTTTATGTATTATTTTTATAATATATCATATATTAATTTATCTATTTTTTTATATCATTAAAATCTTAATTTTTTTAATATATTTTTATTTATTTCAAATACTTTTTCTAATTATCAATAAAATTTTCACATCTTTTGATAACTTAAATAGTTAAAAAGAAATTTAAAAGAGAAAAATTATTTTAAAATATTTTAGAATTGTGAATTGTGAATAATATTCTTTACATCTAGAAAAATTATTGTAGAAAAATGTATAATAAAAATAGAATACAAAATCCACTTAAATGGCCTTTTGAACAACTTTTTTTTTTTTTTTAAATATATATTTGTCAAAAATCATTGTGAATGCTAAGATCCATAATTGTGAAAGAAAATATTAGTGCGTCAATTATGAAAGTTTTGACTTTCGATTAACACATCAAGAAATATCTCATGAATGAACAGTTGCATGTATGCTCATAAAAAGCTTCACCAAGCTCAGTTAAAACTCCTTTTTTTCCCCACGTTATGACTAATGTTCCCGATTATACTCAGTACATTTCATTATGAAAAATATGATATTTTTGTAATCTTTGGATCATCCATTATTTTTTAAAAGAATAAATTTAAATAATTAATAGATGAGGTTATATTAGCATGACGGACTGAGAGTGAGATGATATTGTGATTTATAGAAGTTTTTTGATTATTTTTATTTTTTATAAGAGAGACTTGAGTTCTGGACCCAAGCCTATGTATTCTCTCGATTGCTTTTGCCAATGTAGCGTCAAACTCTTCGTTTCCCCTAAAAGCCCATCACACCACCATTTCCTTTTAAATAGCAATGGGTTCTAGTTTGTCGCTTTTATTTTTAATTTCTTAAACTAGTTTAATGTTTTTAAAACTAAACATAGGAGGGTTGAAATAAAAATAATAAAGAAGAGATAACCTTTATTTTTTTATTTTTATTTTTTTTTTAAGGGGAACACTTTGCCATTTTATTAAACCAAACCGGCAATACAGGGAGGAGCATTCTCCCTAGTTATAAGGAAGTCTGAAATGGAAAGAGCATCTTTTGTAAATCAGTAGGCCATAGTGTTACCGTTCTCCTAACATGAGAAACTGATTACTTTGCAAAAAGTTTGAGATGTGAACGGGCTTTAAAAGTGAACAAACTAGAGTTGCTGCCAGGTGTACTGTCCTCTTGAAGCGCCTTTACCTCCTGAGTTAAATCTCCCTCTAAGATGATCTGTTGAAGTCCTAGGTCCAAAGCGAATTAGCAGCTACCACTGCACCATAGGACTCTGCGAGTAAAGGGTCTGGGTAAAGAGCATGTTTCTTCCTCATTATTGCTGTGATCAGTCCCTGATTATAACCCATATGCCTGTCATGCTTTTGGCTCTGTCAATTGCACTATCCTAGTTTACTCTGTGCCATTGCACTTGGGAAGGTTGCCACTCTCCACTAGATGTGCATACCTGAGGGAAGTCTCTAGTTGTTGTGGAGGGTGACAGAAGCATTACAGAGTTTCATTGGCTTCTCGGACCAACACTTGAGGAGGGATAAAGACCTGGTTGAAAATAAAGTGGTTTCTTCTCTGCCAAATTTTGTGTGCTACCACCACAAACTCGAGCAGCTCTTGGTCATTAAAGTATATGAGTTGGGATATAAAAAAGTCCAGCATGGGTAGGTTGGAGTAGTATTTTTGAAGCTTTTTGGAGCAAGATCCCCACACATCATGGGCTGAGTCACAATTCCACAAGGCATGAAGCGTATTCTCTACCTCTCTAGAGCAGATTGGGCAAAAAGGATCATTCACTACTTTCCTCTTAAAGAGATTGGCTCTAATGGGAAGGGAGTCTTGGCAGGCTCTCCATAAGAATGTGTGATCGTTTGGTGCGATTTGCAGCTTCCATAAAACTTTCCAGACGTGCTAGAGGTTGTTGCCGGTTGAAGTTTCACCTTGGCTTGATTTTTCAATAGTCTTAAGCATGTGGTATGCACTATGTACAGTGAAAGATCCATCCTTTGTGACATGCCAGCAGAGCCTATCACTAGCATTTAGTGTACCATGGGGGGTCCTCAATATAGCAGTAACCTCATTTTCGTCAAAAATGGCATAGACCAGCTCAGTGTTCTAGCTCTTGGTGAAGGGATCAAAAAGTTCTGATACTATGGCATCGTGGCTTAAAATGTTGATAGGACTTTGGACCATTGAGGGAGAGGATTTGGCTACCATTTGTCTTTCCATATCCTGGTTTGCTCCCCCGAACCTAGCAGCTAGCATGCTTCTCCAAATGAAGGAACGTTTTGAGCCTAGCTTGGTTGCTTGGATGGGTACATTGTGGAAATATTTAGCTTTTAATGTTCTGGCCGCAAGGGATGAACGGAACTGAGCTAATCTCCACCATTGTTTGGAAGGCATAGCTTGGTTGAAAAGTTCTAAGTCCCTGAATCCAAGTCCCCCGATTTTCATGCAAAACCCATTTTCTTACAAGTTGTCCAATGTATCTTGTGGTCATTACCATGTTCACCCCACCAGAATCTCCCCCTCACAGTGTTGATAGCCTGAAGTAGGGTTTTGGGTAACTTGAAAACACTCCTAGTATATGTAGGTAGGGCTTGTATGACTGCTTCTAGATAAATTTCGTTGCCTACCATTGAGAGGAGTTTCACTCTTTGGTTGCTAAGTCAAGTCTAAATGCTGTCCAGGATGCTTGAGAAAGTCTTGGACCTATTCTTGCCCACAAACGAGGGTAGTCCCAAGTACTTTTCATAGGGCATTGCTGATCTCACCCCTGCGATGGAAAAAATATAATCTTGGGTAATTTTTTTAGTGTTACGGCTAAAGATGATGACATTTAGGTCTAAATTCAGCCTTTGACCGGAAGCTGCTTCATAGGTCATGAAAAGATTGATAAGCCAGCTCCATTCTAGAGCATTTGCCTTACAAAATATCAGGCTATCGTTGGCGAAGAATAAATGGAAAATTCTTAATTGACCCCGAGCCAAGGGCACTCCATTTATGACTTTCTTTTCCTCAACCTTGCATAGTAGATTACTCAAAGCCTCCATGCAAAGGATAAAAAGGTAAGGTGACAGGGGTCACCTTGCCTTATAACTCGAGTGGGGGAAAAATGAGGTTGCGGCTCACCATTGAAAAGCAAGGAGTAGGAGACTGACTGAAGGCAGTTCATTACCAACGCTACCCATTTGTCACAGAACCCTAATTTGGTTAAGACAACTTGGAGAAAGGTCCACTCCCCGCGATCATGCGCCTTACTCATGTCGAGCTTTGAGGTCATATAGCCCTCTTGACCTGTCATCTTACATTTCATCATGTGTAAAGCTTCAAAAGCTACAATGACATTGTCAGTAATTAATCTATCTGAAACAAAAGTAGATTGGACTTCAGATACAATGCTAGATAGTATTTTCTTAAGCCTATTTGCAATCACTTTGGAAATAAGTTTATAAAGAACATTATAGAGAGATATGGGGCGAAAGTCCATGACCTTTGAGGAGGACTTCTTCTTGGGAATTAGTGCAATATTGGTGCTGTTGATCTCCTCCATGCTTGCCTAAGTGTTTAAAACATTGAGGACTACTGCACAAATTTGGGGTCCTACAATGGACTAGTGTTTTTGGTAAAAACATACTGAGAAGCTGTCTAGACCAGGGGAGCCGAAGGGGTTCATTGAGAAGAGGGTCTCTTCCACTTCAGCTTGGCAATAGGGTCGTGTTAGCACTACATTTTGGTCCTCTGTTAATCAGGTTTCCAATGTACTGAGACAGGTTGATAGATGACGGGGATGGGAGGTTGAGAAAGTTTCAGTGAAATAAGCTTGAAAAAGCTCATTGATCCCCTCTTTCGAAGACACTGTCTGACCCCTATTATCCTCCAGCCTTTTGATCCTATTCACTTTTCTCCTTTGGGAAGCTACTTGGTGGAAGAACTTTGTGTTTCTATCACCTTCCCTAAGCCATCTTTGCTTTGCCCTCTACTTCCATTTAATGTTCTCACACTCCAACTATTTGTCTAGCCATCTTTGTAGTCCTTTTATCTTTTCAGTTACGTCCCCTATATTCTTTTCTTGGAGCTTGTTAATCTATTTCACTTGCTCCTTGAAGGTTTACTGTGAATTTCCCTGCAACTTCTTGCTCCATTAAGTTAACATGTGTTGACATTGGTTAAGACCTATAGTGGTATAATTAAGCTTGCTGGAAGCTAGTCTCGGGGTAAGCCATGCCTTCTCCACTATTGAGTAACATTCTTCGTGAAGGGACCAATTTGCCTCAAATCTAAAGGACCTATAAAGTCTAGTAGTAGTCAGCTGGTAGTGGTCTAAAGGGATCCAAATGGAGTAGTGATCTAAATTGAGGTAGGGGAGAATGTGCACCCTCGACTCTGTGAATAGGTTAGACCACTAGGGGTTGCAAAAGGCTGTATCAAGTCTCTCTCTCCTTGGTGAACGCATGGCCATGTCTCCCATTGGTCCACGTGAATTTATTTTCAACATAGCCCATGTCATGTAGACCACACTCCTCGATGGCTTTATTGAAAGCTTCCATTTGTTTTTTGGGTCTTTGTGGTTGTAACACCCCCTTCCTGTAGGTTAGGAGATGTCACTTAACTTTTTCTAAAACATTTAACCAAAAAAAAAAAAGATTCTTGGTTTTAATAATAGAAAATAAATAACATTTATTTTAAAAGTGAAGTTATAATAAAAATGTCTTTTGCAACCTTAACTGGACATAACTGAAAGTAGTTTGTGTCGTAAGGACACTTATTTGCTAGAAAACATAAATTTAACTAAAATAATTAAAATTAAACTTGTTTCATAAAGACACTTATTTTTAATAAAACTTAAAGAATTTAATTAGCAGCTCAAATTACTCCTGGCCTATCTGCTCGCACTGGTCATCTTCATCACCTGGGTGGTTTTTAAAAACAGGAAATAAACTAAAATGAGTCGATGACTCAGTAAATAAATCCATCACAACATAAGATAATATTATAGGAAGTTTTTTTTATAAAACTTATGTTGAATTCTGAAATATGATTGTACATGTTAATGCTGATGCCATGCATGACTGACTTGACGGACTAACTGACTTAAGTGACTTGTCTGAATTAACTAATAGATTTGATTGATCTAAACTGACTAACTGAATTGATTTAAATGATCTGATTTGTCTGTACTGGTTTAGCTGAACTGATCTAACTGAGTTGATTGGCCAATACACTTAACCCTGTGTGCAAGGTTGTGCACCGACCCCACGTCCCGCTACAGCAAGGGGAGCCGCTGATAGTATTCTAGCGTACTATGGTGGACCATGCTTAGGTCCATGGATTGCACATCCACCCTGATCTGATATGTATTGGTACCATACAATTGAAATGGCCATCTGAAATAACTGATTTACTGAACTGAAACTAGCTGAATTGTTTTAACTGACTGATTTAATTGGATGACTGCTTAATTGATTTTTGATCTAATTTAGTCTTATACTTGAACTTAACTCAACTTATGTGACTTATGTGGCATGATATACATAATACATACTATCATAAATAACTATAATTCGCTGAGTCTAAACATGATGCTGATGACATGATCGTATGCTGTGTTGAATGACATGCTTGCATGACGTGAGAGGTATTTAAAAATGGCTATTAAGAACTGGCTTTACTAATAATATAAACTAATGTAAGGATCCTAGTTTTGTGATCAAATTCACTTACCTGAATGCGTTGCTTCCTGAAACTCCCTTTCTAGCTCGTTACCTATACGGATTGCGAACCGTTACTAACTTCTAAAAAACATGTCATACTATTCTATTAAATTAAAAATAAAACATATAAACTAATAACACATATCATGAAACTAATAAATATTTTATTTTGAACATCATACCATAAAAATCAAAAGGTTTTTCCAAAACAATATTTTAATGACCAACATTTGTTATTAATTATAGTTGGGGTAAATATTTACTTCGTTTAGTAACCATATAATATAAGGTTCATTATAGACTACTTCTTAAAATCTTAGTTTACACATCGTATATAAGGAGAAAATTTAATAATTATTAACTTATTTAAATATTACTTATACAATCTCTTATCAAAGCTGATCATCTAATCTCCTAATATTATATTTAAGGTAAATAAATAATATTATTAAAATCTAATTAATTAGATAAATCGAGTAACAGAAAAATATATATTAAAAATAAAATATTAATTTTCTGAAATAACTAGTCAAGCCCATCTTAAACACAATTAAACAAATTAGGCCCAAATACTTGGATGGCCCAAGGTCTAGGCCTTTGTGAATTTATTAGCCTATGTATGTGATAGAATCCGTCGGCTACAAGCATAAGGCAGCAAACTTAAAGCGTAGAACTGGGGCTTGTGGAGACAAATGGAACCGAGAGGAAGGAAACAGAAAGGGGGGAGAGGTTCGTGCGATGCTTACCGTAGGGAACGGAGGTGCGACGATTCTGGGTGATGGAGCTATCTTTACGGCGGGGCTGTGTTTGGAGGAAGGGTGCGGCTGAAGGATTCAAAATGGGTTTTAGTGAGAAGTGCTGGAACTCGAAACAGAGAGAAAAGCATGAGATTGGCGCCGGAACTTACCGAAAAAACAGTGGGCTGGTAACAACCACTTGGTCGGTAGCTTCTGTGGTGGCTAGGAAGTGCTTCGACGCCTCGAGAAGTGGTTGGCGGTGCTTGTGATTGAGTGCTCTGGGTTGCCGCAAACAGAGTATTTCTTTTTGGTGTTTTTGTTGTGTTCTAATTTTAGTGTTTTTGTGGATATTTATAGATGCAAAAGTATAGATTATGTAAATTCCGAATATTAGAGTTTGAATTTGGTTTAGATTGGTTTTGAAACTGATATTAAATCTACTGGCAATTTCGGTAAGCTAAAACGGTGAATGAGTGAGTTGAATGACTTCGTTTAATAGGAATTTAAAATCAATCCAAAGTGTTTATTTATATATATATATTTTTCTGATCTGTGAGGATACGAAGTGCTGGAGATTTGGATTTCAATTGGGTTTTAAAAAAAAAATTGATCTTCAGGTGGTTGAGTTAATTTCGGGATAATGATGTTTATACAAGCTGCCAAATTGAGAGGGATAGCGCTTGCACTTTGGAGAACGAAGATATTATAGGACCTTGGAAGTCCGATCGGCTATAGATTTTTAAAACTTGAAAAAATTTTCTAGCTTCATACCTACTTAACAAACTGATAGATTATTAATTTAAAAAAAAATATAAGGATAATATTAATAATAATAATAATAATAACAAATAGCAGATAAAATAAATAGATAAAAGAATAAATAAATTCTAAATTTAAGGTTGGGATGTTACAGTGATCCGCCCATTATTTCTCTCTGTGTGAGGATTTCATTAAAATCCCCAAAACACAGCCAGCCAGTGGAGTCTATGGGCCTACGAGCTTTCAAAAGCTGCCAACTAGCAAGTCTTTGTTCTGTCACTGGGTCCCTATAAAACCCTGTCAGATTCCATGAGGAGTTGCCATTCATGCCTTTGACCGCTAGAGAGATGTGTGATCGTGTGTAGTTCAATACTTCTGCATCAAAATCCTCTTTCCAAAACAAGGCAAGACCCCCCTGCACCAATTGAGTCCAGAACAAAACTATTATCAAATTTCAAGGCTCGTTTGAGAGCTTCCATCCTAGTTCTATTAGACTTTGTTTCCATGTGGGATTCTTAGTTTGCATTCATAAAGCACAAGTTATTTACTACTCGAGGGTTCCCAAGCTCTCGGCAGTTCCATACTGAGCAACTCATTGTCTTTGGTGGGGCTGAAGACCAGCCACCACCATTGCTTCGTCTAGTGTTGTAACTGTCATCATGCTCCAGTTTTGGTGTCTTTAGGACATGTTTGCTTGCTTCCTCACCGACCTGGTTTATAACCCTCTTAGTACCACTCAATCTGTTTTCTTTATTCCCCTCGTGATCAGCCATAGAAGATAGGGTATTCTTTTATCTAGCCTTCCTTTTTCAGCTGGCTTGTTTTTTGACTTTTTGTAGTGCTTGGACTTGGTCAGTGAAGAAATGGGTCATCGGTTTAGCCTGGGCTTTTAGGTCCAATTTGCTAGAGAAGCCAAATGTTGGGGCATGGCCCAACCCAACATTTGTTGGGCTGCAGAGTTGGTTGTCCTTGGTCCCTGAGACCTCCTACAAGAATGTCCTTGTTATTTCCATAAAATGAGCTTGTGAGACCTTTGTCTTTAGAGGAGGGGATATTTGTTTTTCCGTTTCCATGTTGAGCTCTGTGCAGCTCTTTTTTTTCTGATCCAAATCCTGGTGTGTTGTGGGGACTTTGAGAGGTGTGTCACCTCCTTCCTCTCCCTCTGGCCTCTGTGGTTTTTCCTCTGCATCTTCCCTTGAGATTGCACCCCCGTACCTGTTCTTGGTGCTATCAACATCCCTAGAGGTTGTGGCCCTCAACCAGGAGCCATACTGTGGCTTGTTGGGGTATTGTGGGGTACAAAACAGCCTTGGTGATGGTGCTTGATCTTACCACATCTGAAACAAAAATTAGGCAAGCATTCGTATTTAAGAGGAATTCATACATTTCTATTGTCGATCAGGAGGAAAAGGTCCCTCTGCAGAGGCTTTGAGATGTCCAACTTCACATGGATCTTTAAACTGCTCCCCCAACAAAAATCACGCTAATCAGACTACACTTTTATAAAAGCTCCAATGGCGTTGCCAATCTGTTTCCCAACTTTTGGGTTCATTCATGAGAACGGCAAGTTAGAAGCCTGTACCCAAAACTCTTTCGAATCGAAGAGTATTTCGTAAATGGACCTGTCACCTTCGAAAGAATGAGTACATACGAGCCAACGGTCAAAGGTCCAGGGCCATCCACTGGTAACTAGTTGAAGGTCCTCGGCTGAGTGGAATTCTATCAAATACTTGTTAGGCCTTATCTCGGAGAACTCCAACCAACTTTTGCACTTCCAAACTTTGGCCATTATCGACTTGAAAGCTTCATGGTTATCTGGCTTGTCTGCTATAATCATGGCTAGCAAACAATTAAGGCTCGCATTGTTCATAGTATTAAGAGGTTTTGAGAGTAGAGTAATCTTGCCCCTTTCCTTCTCTATAAGGCTAAACCTCTTCCATTGCTCTGCAAGGTCGTCTACCATCATTCCACTTGAAACCAGCTGGGGGGAGGGCTATTCTAAGCGACGCACTCTACTGGAGAGAAAAAACCCCACCCATGGAAGGAGAGGACTCAAAGAGATACCCTTTATTGAAAGAAAATATACAGTCTCTTGGATAGCATAAAAAAGGAAGGCAGTGCTAGTCTGCCGCCCAGTTTTGATTGTTGGGCATGCTTACTAGTACAAATTTCACTTCTTCTTTTTCTTCTTTTTATTTGTACATTTTTAAGATATTTCAATATCTTAAAAAAATGCATTAATACATTAAAAGTCAATTTTTAACTATTAAATAAAAAAATTAAAATATAGGAGCAGTCAAAATGGGGGGGGGGGGTACTCATGGGTAGGCCTGCTCATATCCGTCCAGTTTTGAAATTTATTTATTTTTTAATAATTTTGACATTTTCACTTAAAAATTAAAAAAAAAATTGAATTCAAAATCTATATTTTTCTAAAAAATTAAAATACAGGAGTCGTCAAAAGGGGGGGACTCATGGGGCATACTAGCATTTTCTAAAAAATTTTGATATTTAAAAATTAGACAGAAGATGTACAATGTGATCACAACTTTTATTGCTTTTCATCTAGTAATGTTTGTGTTTTTTTTACTTGATCCTACAGAATCATGGGGTTACGAAGTGGTTTTATGGCTCATAGACACCATAGGCCGTTCAACTGTTTGTGACAAATTGGGCTGATTCACCAATCAAATGGTTTAGATTTGGGCCAGAAAATTAGGCCTGATCTGGGGTGCACCTAACCTGTCTTCAGTTCATTTCAACACTTCCCATCCCATGGATATTTGACTGCATTCATGTTTTGTACAACGCTAAACACAAATTAGACATCTCCAATTTGAGATCACTACGTTCTTGTTTATTCATAGATCTCCATAAAATGCAATAAATATACTTATAATTATAATTAAAACATGGGGTTGGCTTATATCCTGTTAAAAATTCACTGGATACATGTTGAAATTTGAATGGACAAAATTGGAAGATAATTTATGGAAAAGTTAACTTATGTTTTTCATGTAAAACAATCTTGTATATTCATTATTCATCCAATGAATGTTTAACATAACATAAAGCCAAACCCTTAAAGTTGAACTCTTCTATTTGGTGACTCAAAATATAATATGTTGCTCAGAACTCCGAAGATAGTAAATACGGTCACTTGAAACAACAGACGCTCGTGGTGAAGGATTTAGGTGTACATTACAATATATCATATGAGCGACTCATGATCACTACTAGAAGTTGAGAGTAATTTACACATGGGTGCAGGCTCTATAGTACTGACTGTGGGGAGCTAGTACCGTTAGTTCTTTTTTTTTTCTTTTTAACTTTTTTATATTTAATTTTTTACAACATTATTAAAAAAAAAAAATTAATTATTACGTAAAATAAAAATAAAAAATAAAGAAATCCAGCATAACTCCAAACAAAGACTACCAACAAAAAGAGCAGCATTTTACGTAAAATAAAAATAAAAAATAAAGAAATCCAGCATAACTCCAAACAAAGACTACCAACAAAAAGAGCAGCATTTTCCTCTAAGCATTTACACCGAGACATGGAGAGAAGGACTTTAGATTGGTCCACGAGCCAACCCTCTGCAAGCTCGAGAAAATTTCACTACTGATGATGCACAAGTCTCGATGGTTGATGGTGAAGCGCGGTTTGACCTTGGTCAAGACATAACATCTTTGAAGCTGGAAGAACATCTGACAATCATTAATGAAACCTGTGTTTTTTCCGTCAACCCAACTTGAACAGTGCTAGCCTGCTAGGTTTAAAGTTAAAGGTAGTTCTACACATTCACCTATAATATTATCAATACCACACACCTGCATCTGAAATTTATTTATTATTTATTTTTTAATACACAATAAATTGCGTTCGTTTTACACCTTTACTTCCTAAAAGCCCCATCCCCAAATCAGTTTTCCCCCGATTTCGACTTGGCATTACTGTAAAACAACGTGGATAGTCCATCACATCTGTAAACTATTCTCTGCGGCAAAAGAAAAGAAGCATCGTGATGAATTATATAACTAAAAGTAATTCTAAAAATTATAGTTTCAAATATCATATCCTATCATTAGTCTATATAGTTAAAATTTTTCGTATCGGCTGGTCAGCTGACATTAATAAAGAGATATTTCATTTTAGTCGATTTTTCAATCGTATTAATTGATACAATTGAAATTGACCGAAAAATGATCGGTACAATCGATACTGGCCATATTGGATTTTGACCTTTCAAGTTTTTATTTTTATTTTTTATTTTTTACTATGTTTTAACTTCAATTTAGACTAAATTAATGACATATATATATATTTATCTATATAATTTATTTATATATTGACTATTATTTTGAAATATAATTTATATATATATTTATATATCTAATTTATTTATATATAAATTATTCTGAAATGGTACACGAAACGATACCGATATAAAAAATATTTCATTTCAGTAACTTAATCGGTACTGGTAGATGGTACGGTATTCAAAACATTGCTAAAAAGAGTTTCCTTAAGGTTCAGTTCGTAGGTATCGCCCACCGTCACCGTTGACAGCAGTAATTGGATTGAGATCGAATTTTCTTAAAAATTTATTTCTATTTTAATTTTTTATTGTGTTTTTTATTATATTTTTTATTATATTTTCTTCATTTTATTATTTTATTGTATTATTTTATTGTGTTTTCTAAATTTTATTTTTTTATTATATTTTTTATTATATTTTAAAATATTTTTTATTGTATTTTTGTACAAATTATAAGAGTTTAGGAAAGTGTAGGGGGTGGGTTACAAAGACGCTAGAGTGCAGCCCGACCGCACCCAGCATCCCCCTTCTAAAAAATATTATTGTAATTTTAAAAACTGTAAGAAATGCTGGAATTATATAACTAAAAGTAAAAACCATCACAATGAAGTTGATTTCGAATTTCTCTCACTCCATATTCAAAGCTACAACTCACTTGCAAGGGTTTTTTTTTTGGAATATTCTGGGGTTCGATTTGATCGAGTTCCTCCCATTGCAGCCTCGGTCATTTTAGCGACGAATGAAGACACTGCCCATTCCATCGAGACCAGAGGGAGCCGGCGATTCCACCCCTGCGACGACAAGCCCCGACGACCTCCAACGTACTCCCGGCGGTCTTAAACCCGAAAATGGATCTGTAACCGACGGTGACAGGGACTAGGCTGAGGTTGAAACTCTTTAAAAATCCATGTTCATTTTATTTTTTATTATATTTTTTATTATGTTTTTATTATATTTTCTTTATTTTATTATTTTATTATATTTTTTATTGTATTTTTTAATTTTTTAATTTTTTTTGTATTTTTTTTTTGTATTTTTTATTATTTTTTATTATATTTTTATATAATTATAAGAGTTTTGAAAGTAGTCTGCAAAATACTGAGATGCAACCCAACCGCATTCCAACGTCACCATTTTCTTTTTGACAGTTTTCATTATTTTCATGTATTTGTTGTCTTCTCTCCACATTCAAGCTACTCCATGGTTTTACATTCTTCGTTGTCTTCATTCTTTATTGTATTCCTCCATATTCAAGCTGCTCCCGAGATTTTGTTTTCATGTGGGGAATTGTTTTCCTGATTAGCTACTGGACATTGGTTGGGTACAATATCTGATAAGCCAATAACAAATCTGCTTATTGAACACAATACGTGTATTTGAACACAATAAAGCCGACAACAAATTTGCTGCTTATGTGGAGTTGATTTCACATTTGCTCGGAAGCTCACTACACCCACCCAACATAGATCCAAAGCGAGACACCTAAAATCCATCTCTCTCTAATATTTTGTTTCCTTTTCTAAAATGCGGTGCTTTACCTTACCCTGAAAAGCTCAAAAGCTAGCTGGAAAAAATTATTGACCAATGGATGGGGGATTTCGCTCACGGGAAAGAAGCGATCGATGAGAGCTTCCAATTGTGTTCATGTGGTTGAGACGATCGACGGGAGGGGAAAGAGGCATTTATTATATTACATAGAGGTGATGGGAATTGGGAGGTGGGAGAAGAGGAGAGTGATGCTAGGCTTATCGATTGACGAGATTTATAAATGGACCGGACTTTTCTTAAACCAGGTTTGCCACATCAAAAATAGTGGGGTGTGTGATAAAAAAGCCGGACTAAGAATAGAATTTCTCTAAAGGAAAAGGTACTACTGAGGTTGAAGTAATTCGTTGATAATTTTTACAGATTATCTAGCTGCGCGCTTAGACCATTCACGCTTTTGTAAAACACATTTTCTTTTTTATAAAATATAAAGTAAGTGGCTAAAAAATTCGCTCCAATAGATTATATAATTTTATTTTTATTATACATTTTGCTACACTAATCTTCTAGATGTAAAAGTACTAGTCACAACTTTTAAAAAAAATTAAATTAAATTCTCTCATTTAAGTTCCTGTTTTCTCTATTTAAAAATTATCAAAAGATGTAAAGATATTATTGATAGTTAAAAAAAAATTTACAATGAATAAAAATTATAATATTTAAATAATATAAAAAATAGATAAATAGATATATGATATATTATAAAAATTAATATAGAAAATAAAAAAGATTAATTTTGATAATTATTTTAAAAGATAAGAAAGAATGATTGATGTTCTAAAGACTAAAAACATGCATGATCAATGGTTCTGACTTTCAATTAAGAAAATATTATGCTCTCTCGCACACTTGTTGATTTTTCTTAATTGAGTGACAAGTATTGTCCATGTACCACTACAGCAGATTTTGTTTTTGTTCTTTTGTGTAGTTGTTTATTTTGTGTGATTTAGTTGGTTTTTGTATAATTTTCGTTTGTATAGAAAAAATATATATATTATAATTGAGAAATAATCTTTTAGATTTTAAGACTGTAGAGTTGTAATTCTTTCTTCTTTAAGAAGATGAAACTTTAGTTCTTTATCTTAGACAATAAATAATCTCTCATATATTTTATCTACAAAAAAATAGAAGTTTGGGCCTTAAATGTTCTTACTTAGTCTGTATATTGAATTTGTCCCAGTCATATTTATAAACTTTAATTTTATTGATTGAATGAGAGTTAGTCTATTTTTCAAAAAAACAAAATGCATGATCCTTCACTTTATGATCTTCTGTCACTAGTCAGGTGATAACATGGTTTTTTTCTTATCTTATTCTGTGGCAAAATGTAGTTGGAAATAGGAAAAGTTGAGAAATAAAAGTACTCCTGGAAACCTCCATTAAAAGGATCGCCTTGCCATTCAGTTCCAACACTAACCACGTTAGTACTTTTAACTTCAACAAAGCTATCTATCAGCTTTCGGTGCCCTCCGCAAATCACGCACATGCAGCTCTTGACAACTTTCTTCATTTTTCAAACACTAATCATATCATCAATCCCAAGAAATGAAACGTGGCTAAATGACAATAAAAGAAGAAAAGAAAAAAATATTAGCTAGCTCTTCGATCGATTCGATCTTACGTACACAAAAGTAGTACAGTGAAAAAATCCAAAATCCCATTCATATTTGTATTCGTCTGATCATGATCTCACACATAACCTTGCTTGTATCTGCGAAACAGGTCCTCAGTTTTGGCATTCCTGAAAGCACAACAGCCTATCAAATAAACACATATCAAAGCCACTAAAGTTATGAGCAATATAATATCTGCTCTCCTCCACTCTTTCCTTAGATTAGCCAATAATCCGGCTTTGCATGAATCACAGTTGTAGCAAAGTTGGGTTTGGTCGTTGTTCCATTGGACGCAATCCATGTCCGCTGCCATGCTAATGGGACTTATCCAGTAGGTTGGATTCACGAAATTGTACCCGCATTGGGTCGGTGGCTTACAGCATCCCGACTGTAAAGATCAAAAAAGCAAAGGGGAATATATATTATAATAAAAAAGAAAAAGAAAAAGAATCTTTTGAAGAAAAAGATGTTTACACAATATTGAACTTCAATTGACGTATCTCAACTCTTTCAAGAAGTTAACTAATATTCTCGATCGGCTAGTACTTTAAGATTGAGGTTAATTACCTTAATTAAGAGTTATAATTTGATTCGATAAATAAGAAGCCTTAATGTTACTCCTCAAGGATCAAGATATTTAGAGAGTTTTCCAAATTATTCGGAATTAATTTCATGAAGCATCCTTTGCCTAACAAAAACAGCAAAATACGAACTTATAGTCATTTGATCCCATTCATTGAGCAACTTATATATACAACTAATTACTACGTACATCAATGACAAGTTCTATTAGATTTCTTATTTCAATTTTACTACAAATTGTTCAACAAAGTTCTTTGGATTATTTATTCTAGTAATTAGTATAAGAAGAGAGCTCATGAGTTTTACCTGTAATGGGGTAAGATGTGCATTAAAGAAATCCTGAGCCATGCTATAACTCTGGTTCAACTCGGCACACATAGGTGTTGAACTAAGACAGTTCCTTATGCGTTCCCACTTATAAGAACTCCTAACCCTTCGACGAAGCCATCCTGAAAAGTCCTCAAGATGATATTCCAAGTAAGCCCTACTGGGTTCAAGGTGGCCGGAGCCCCTAATGGTGACCATGTAGATGAAAACCACCAAAGAGGCAAGCAAGATTATGAGAATAAGCATGGCGACGAGGTAGAATATAAGGAGCCATGGGACTCTCCAGAAGCCTCCAATAAAGCCTGCTAGTGCCACAACCAAGATCAATATCCCGAGAATAATGACAGGCCATTGCAAGATCTTCACACAGGAGTTGTCTGGTAGAGTGGCGAGCCAGATTCCCGCTCCAATGACTGGGATTGAAAGGAGCACGGCAACGAAGTTGATGGCTCCGATGACGTTATTACTTAATGCCATATTGGTCGGAGATTGCTTGCTTACTAGGAGGTATTTATGTGATTTTGATTCTTTCTTGAAGATCTACCGATAAGGAACCTGAAAGGACAGGGAAGAGAGAGAGAGAGGGAGGGAGAGCTTAGCTTTATATAATAAAGCTTCTGTCATCCACGCCCACCGTCACAGCCTTTTGTCGCTCTCACCTTGGATTCGTGAAAGTTGTGTTTTTTTTTTCTTCTTTTTAATAAATTATTTACAACTTTTTCAAAGAATATAAAGAAAATCCACCCTAACCAATCTAATAGAACCTCTAAAGAGAGAAGTCAGATCCGAAGTCGAATACCATATGTCATTCGAAAACCTTTCGCACCGCTTCGTGCTAAACATTCTACCACTACATTATTCTCTCTAAAAGAATGAGCATAAAAATACCGAATCATGTAGGGGCGTTTTTAAGTTTGCCGCAATTAGAAATGACGGCAATAGATGATAGCAGCAGTAAAATTGAGCTTGGCGAATTCCAATCTAAACCGGGCATAGAATTTGTAAGAATCAGTTTTTGTGGTGAATTTTTTGCTATTTTCGGCGCTACGAAAGCTCCATAAATAGTGTTTTAAATTTTAAATGCAACACTACTCCATTTTCCCCAATCCCTTTCTCTCTCTCTCTCACAGTGCGCGAATGCCCCCTAGGGGGGCCATTTTCCCCCAATCCCTCCGGATATCGATTTTATCCATCATTCGCTCTAAATCCGATTTCCTTCTTTTCAATCAGCTCTCTAAATCCGGATTCTGCAGATTCTTCTTCATGGTTTTTGGATTATGATGTAGCGGTATGCCATATTTTTAGCTCGCTATCCATTTATATTTTAAATTTTATTTAATTTTTCCAAAAAGATATGGACAACTCTCATCGATGGTTAATAGAAGTGAATAACTTGAAAAATCAAGCAAACTAAGTAAATCATATGCCTTTTGACAAGTTTAATATGGGGTTTGATCTGTTCTCATTGTATAGCTTTTATCTGTAGCTGTCATAATTTTTGGATTATGGATGAGCACTCATTACGATGGCTGTGATAGAAGGTCTCTCACTCTCCCTGTTTTAGGACTTGGTGCTTTTATCTTTATCATGTAAGCTTTTCATTCTTTGTTAATGGATGCTGACACATTCACATACTATAATTCTTTTCCCTACACTTTATTCTCTACACATTCACATTCATGTTTCTGTTTTCTGTAACTTCAGATCTATAATCGGGTTTTTTGGTGCACTCAAAAACAGCTACATACTCTTGTGGATTGTATCCTTTTAAAAATGAGTATATGTGCACTCAAAAACAGCTTCATACTCTTGTGGATTGTATCTGTTGAAGATTGTTGAAAATGGTGTTGAAGATTGAGAAATGAGAAAGAATGAAATTGAAGTGGGAGAAGTGTGAACCACTCTGATTTTGATTCAACTAATAATCTGAACAATGATACAAAGAGTAGAGGTTACATATATACACAAATCCTCTAAGATAAAATAGTAAGGTCAACTATACATTTCATAGACACATTTCTGCACTATACATTTCTGGTAATCCTGCAACAGTGCAGCAGGATGGGGTTGAGCAGTCCCCTTCACTGTTCTGCTCTGCTTTGATGCTTGGCCTGCATTGTGTTGTCCCCTTCATTGTTGAGCAGTCCCCTTCATCTTCTCTTGTTGCAGGTTTCTGAGACTCCCCCTCAAGATGGGCATAGATATTGAGTACACCCATCTTGGACAATAGAAACTGAAAAGTGGGAGCTGACAATGCCTTGGTGAGGATGTTAGCCAATTGAAACCTTGAGGCTACATGAACCATAGTAATGATTCCAGCCAAGACCTTTTCCCGAACAAAATGACAGTCTAACTCAACATGCTTGGTTCTTTCATGAAAGATAGGATTTTTGGTCAAATGAATCGCCGATTGACTATCACAATAGAGAGTTGCTGGTTTTTCTTGGTGTACATTAAAATCTTTCAACAAGTAGTTAAGCCAAACAATTTCACAGCTCGTGTGTGCCAATGCTCTATACTCAGCTTCAGCTGATGATCTAGATACAGTGGGTTGTTTCTTGGACTTCCAACTAATCAATGAGTCTCCAAGAAACACACAGAAACCAGTCACTGATCTTCGTGTCTCAGGACAAGTTGCCCAATCCAAGTCACTATAAGCTTTGAGGTGCAAATCTGTTTTAGAGGAGTAGAAAACGCCTTGCCCAATCGAGCCTTTCAAGTACTTTAGAATTCTATGAGCTGCACGTAAATGTTTTTGTGCCGGTTTATCAACAAATTGGCTCAAAACATTGACTGCATATGTGATATCTGGCCGAGTATTGGATAGGTAGATGAGTCTTCCAATTAGTCTACGATAGCTTGTAGTATCAGTCAAGTAATCCGTGGAAGAGTGAGATAACTTGTGATTCTACTCTATCGGTGTACTAACAGGCTTACTCCCAAGTAGTCCAGCATCCTCTAGAATTTCTAGAGTGTATTTTCTTTGACACAGGTGAATACTTGATGATGATCTTGCTACTTCTAATCCAAGAAAATATTTAAGGACTCCTAAGTCTCGAATTTTAAATTGAGAATGTAGATGATCCTTAATTTCTTCAATGATTGTCAAGTTGCCACTGCCCAATATGATATCATCCACATATACAAGAAGAGCAACAAAACCAGATTTGTCATGTCTAGTAAACAATGAGTAGTCTGATTGTGATTGATGAAATCCCATTGAGATGAGAAATGAAGTGAATTTTGAATTCCATTGCCAAGAGGCTTGCTTCAAGCCATAGAGAGATTTGTGTAGTTTGCATACAAGCTTTTCACCTTGTGTGTGAGACTCCCCCTTAAGCTGAAAACCAGGAGGAAGATCCATGTATATTTCTTCATTAAGGTCGCCATGAAGGAATGCATTGTGGACATCAAGTTGGGTTAAATGCCAATCATGGACAGAAGCAAGAGAAAGAAATAATCTCACGGTGGTGAGTTTGGCAACAGGGCTAAAAGTCTCTTGATAGTCAAAGCCTTCCCGTTGAGTGTAACCTTTAGCTACTAGGCGAGCTTTATGCTTGTCAATGCTGCCATCAGATTTCAACTTAGTCTTGAAAACATACCGACAACCAATGCTCTTCTGTCCAGGTGGTAGAGAGGTGATGGTCCAAGTACCATTAGCTTCAAGGGCTGAAAGTTTAGATTGAATGGCTTCTTTCCAATGATTTGACACAACCGCTTCATCGTAGGTTTTTGGCTTATGGATGAGAGAGAGGGATAATGCATAGGATTTATGAGAGGGAGATAGGTGAGTGTATGAAAGATGAGAGACAAGAGGGTGAATGGTTGGAGAGTTATGTGGAGGATTCTGTGATGAGGCTGCAGCACAGTGATAATCAAGTAGGTAGGAGGGAACACGTTTAACACGATCAGAACGTCTAGTGTTTTCGGAAACTCGCTCGAGCGGAGTGTCGAGCGAGTGTCGAGCGAAGTCACTGCCTGGCTCTCGCTCGAGCGATTCCTCGAGCGAGTGTCGAGCGAAGTCACTGCCTGGCCCTCGCTCGAGCGATTCCTTGAGCGAAGGTCGAGCGAAGTCACTGCCTGGCCCTCGCTCGAGCGATTCCTCGAGTGAAGGTCGAGCGAAGTCACTGCCTGACCCTCGCTCGAGCGAGGTGTCGAGCGAAGGTCGAGCGAGATCACTGGGTGTGGAAAAAGGGAAGGAAATGTCTGGTAGGACTGGTGGTAAAGTAAGACTAGAAGGGCTTGGGTCTGAAACCGATATGGAACTTGATTGGGTGAAAGGAAATGTGGACTCTAGGAAAGTGACATCCCGAGAAATCGAAGTGGAGTGAGTGTACAAGTCATAGACCTTATAACCTTTTACCCCAGCTGGATAACCAATGAAGATGCATGGTTTAGCTCTCGGATCAAGTTTCGTTCTGGCATGCTTGAGGGTGGACACATAGCATAAGCAACCAAAAACTCTTAAATTGTCATAGGAGGGAGTAGAACCAAACAAAAGCTCATATGGAGTTTTATTGTCCAGAATTGGTGTGGGAATCCTATTAATCAAATAGGTGGCTGTTAATACAGCATCACCCCAAAACCTCAGTGGGAGATTAGCTTGAAAAAGTAACGCTCTAGCCACATTAAGAAGATGTTGATGTTTTCTTTCCACGACACCATTCTGTTGTGGAGTATAAGCACAAGTTTTTTGGTGTAGGATCCCATGGGTGTTGAAAAAATCTGGCATATGAAACTCCATACCATTGTCGGTTCTAATTTGTTTAACCTTGGAGTTGAACTGAGTGCCTACCATTCTAATGAAGGATTGCAGAATTTGTTTGGTTTCAGATTTGAATTTCATTAAGTGGACCCATGTTACACGGCTGTGATCATCAACAATTGTGAGAAAGTATTGATGTCCTTGCAAGGATGGTTGAGAATAGGGTCCCCAAACATCACAATGTATTAAATCAAAGATTGAATCAGAACGAGTGATGCTAGTGGGAAAAGAAACTCTCTTTTGCTTAGCCAAATGACAAACAGTACAGTGATCTTGATTGCTAAATTTTACATCAGGAAATGAGGATTGAATTAAATTCATCCTTTGACTTGACAAATGCCCTAGTCTAAAATGCCAAACATCAATTTCTGGTTGTTTTGTGGTACAGGCAACTTGTGAGTTGAACTTGGAATTTGAAGACTTGAATCCGAGAGAGCTGGGTAGAAGGTAATAAAGACCATGACTATTCTTAGCAAGTCCAATCGTCATCCATGAAGAAAGGACCTGTATAAAGCAATGATCATGCAGGAACACAACGCACAAAGAGGGGTTGTGAGTGAGTTTGCTGACAGATAGTAAATTAAAGGTGAAGGAGGGGACACATAGAACGTTGGTGAGCATGATTTCAGGTGAGAGTTGCACAGTTCCTATATGTGTGACAGCGACTTGAGTACCATTTGGTAGTTGGACATGAGCTTGTGTGGTGCAAGTGATGGTCGTGAACAGTGAAGGTGAGCAAATCATATGGTCTGTAGCACCAGTATCAATTATCCATGGTGCTGAATGATGACTAGACGCACTACAAGAATGAAGAGTAGAAGTTGGAAAAATGAGATTGTTGAAAGGTAGTATACCTGCCATATTGGAGCGGTGAGGCGACTTTGGCTGTTCGGGTGCAGGGGGTTGGCTATGATTAAGCTGCGGTGCCTTTCCATTGACAAGAGCCATGAGTTTTTGAACTTGATCTTGAAGCAACAATAGCTGTGGCATTTCCTCATGCTGTTGCGTTTGAGAGAGGACCTGGTTTGCCGCATGAGGTGGAGCAAAAGTGTTGCTGCTATAGTGCCCTTGTTTGGTTTTTGTAAACTTGAAGTTTGGTGGAAAACCAACAAGTCTATAACATTTTTCTCGGGTATGTCCAGATTTTCCACAGTGTTGGCATGATACATCCATCTTGTCCCTTCTCTTGGCTTGATTATTGACCACTGCCAATGCTGAAGATTCAGCAATGGGAAGGGTCAAGGTGCGTGCCTCTCGTTGCCTTTCTTCTTGAATAATCATGGAGAAGGTTTTGTCCAAAGAGGGGATTGGACTCATAAGCAAGATTTGTCCCCTAATGCTTTCATAGGAATCATTCAAACCCATTAAAAATTTAAAAACATAATCTGAGATTTGTACCTCACCAATGGAGCTGAGTGCTTTGCATGAGCATAGTCCACAAGAACAACATGGCAATGGTCTATAGTTGCGCAACTCCTCCCAAACGGCGTTGAGTTGGGTGAAGTATTCACCAACCGATCGTGTCCCTTGAGTAATGGTTCCAAGTTGTTGTTGCAACTGATATATTCGCACATTATCGGGTTGAGAAAAGCGTATTTTGAGCTTCTCCCAAACCTCTCTTGCAGAGCTAATGTAAAACACATTGGAGGCTATCTCTTTCGAGATGGAGTTGAGAATCCATGAAAGGATCAAGTTGTTGCAGCGCAACCAAGGTGTATAAAGTGGGTCAGAGGGTTCCGGGGTCACGATGCTTCCATTGAGAAACCCAAGTTTGTTCTTGATCGAAATGGCCAAGATAAAAGAACGACTCCATGAAACATAGTTGGGCCCGGTGAGTGGAGGTGAGATAACAATCGTATGAGTGTTATCACTGTGATGAAGGTAAAAGGGTTTAGTTGGGTCTTCTGTGGGTGACATGGAAGCATTGTGGGTGTTTGCCATTGAAAAAGGTGAGTGAAGTGATATGCACAGAAGGTGTTTGAGAAAATTTCTGAGAGACGAAAGGAACTTTGAGAGATGAAAGAAATTTTGAAAGATGAAGTTGAGATGATACTACGTACCAGAAATTCTTGAGAGATTGTTGAAATGAGAGGAGTACTAAACCCTCTCTGATACCATGTTGAAGATTGTTGAAAATGGTGTTGAAGATTGAGAAATGAGAAAGAATGAAATTGAAGTGGGAGAAGTGTGAACCACTCTGATTTTGATTCAACTAATAATCTGAACAATGATACAAAGAGTAGAGGTTACATATATACACAAATCCTCTAAGATAAAATAGTAAGGTCAACTATACATTTCATAGACACATTTCTGCACTATACATTTTTGGTAATCCTGCAACAGTGCAGCAGGATGGGGTTGAGCAGTCCCCTTCACTGTTCTGCTCTGCTTTGATGCTTGGCCTGCATTGTGTTGTCCCCTTCATTGTTGAGCAGTCCCCTTCATCTTCTCTTGTTGCAGGTTTCTGAGAGTATCCTTTTAAAAATGAGTATATGTGCACTCAAAAACAGCTACATACTCTCGGGGATAGACCTTGACACTTCTCTTGCAGTACCTGATTATATTGTGCTTCATTTTGGTGGGAATTTTGGTATTCACTGTAATGGCGTAAGTATATGTGAAGCCGAAGTGATTTGTCATAATTTTGGATAACCTTTGTTAGGACTTCATAAATTTTTTTTCATAGAATTTATATTTTTCTACAATAACATTGTTATGTTATTCTATATTTTGCTCTGGTTGGTAATGTATACGTTTGAATGTTAACATTGCAGTTTTCAATCTAAATATGCCCGTATGCCTATTGAGATTTGAATTTTCATTGAAAGCTACTTATTGGAATGTTCTCTAAGGGGATAATCACATTTAAGATAGATATCAAGTAAATAGGTGTTATACATGTAAATGATGATTTGAGTATGGCTTGGTATGTTTTCTTACAACTAAAGAAGTAAATATTTCAAAATGGTGTGTTTTGACATATCGAATGCTCATACGCAGCCCTGAATTTATTTGGTTGGGGTGATCCCTAATTCATATCTAAAAAGATCCCCCTAAGTTCTTACCCAAACTGAGGGGACCTTGATCTACTCCATGTATGCTCCAATTTTGTTTGGATCATTCGTTTTTTGTAGGAAGATTTTATTATATATTTCATCTCTATTGTGATCATTCTTCTTTTAAAATTAATGGTATTATATATATATATATATATATATATATATATATTAGTTTATATGCTAGTTTTTGGTGAATGCTGTGACAAAAACAGGGGATTCAGTGAAAACGAGGATGTTGTATGACATGTTCGATGTAAAGAGTACCAGCTTCAAGAATACCATTCATGGTTTCTAAAACAAGTAAGAATCTTTAGTTATTAGCAACATGAAGAATAGTAGTGTGACGTTACCCTATATTAGCAAAACTTTAAGGATTAAATGCCCATACTAGCGCTGGGTTTAGTGGCTAAAAGCATGCATTTCTGCCGGAAAATGCATTCTTGTGAAGTAATTGCAGGCCTATGCCGTGAGCGAAATCTTCAAATCTTTCATTAAATTGCCGAGGTATTTTTTTTTCTTCATTATAGTTTTCTTCAAGTCCGGGAATGTATCAATTGTTGCTGTTTTTGGTTATTTAGTTGATTACTTTATGTGGACATAGCAGGGTTCTTGTGTTTGAATGTGAACTCAAAGGATTTCCAATTGCCCTGCATGATGTTTTTTAATTTTTAGTTGGATAAACTTTAGTTATCATTCTTCAACTGTTTTTGTTATTTATTTTAGGGTCAAAAACATGGTATTGGTGACAATGGGCAAACTGAATGCAATTGAAGATAGGGGCTGACTTCAGTTATAACATTTGGTTTTGTAGGCTGAAGCTCACACAGATGAGGTGTTTGCGCAAGTTATTTTGATTCCGATGGTAGAGGTTAGCTAATAAGTGCTGAAATTTTTATCTGTCTGTACTTTATTTGTGTATAAATGAATAGTGACTTATCTAAGTCTACTTGGAGAGCACTTAAAGTCATTGGTAATTTTGTAGTACTCAAAAAAGTTTGTCATTAGAATTTGAAAATACATTTTTTTTTGCTGCTCTGTCCTATAATATACTCCGAGAAATTATATGGTAGAATAACTTGGTTATATTTATGGTTTATTTTCAATGAGATGGAATCCCATTAGCATGGAGTTCCTTTTAAAATTTTGTTTGTCAAATTGTACTCTTATTTTTGAAGTTGTGTGGTTCAAGTGGTCTTGAAAGACTCTCACCTTCCATCAAATCTCATCAAATAATTGTATTCTTGATTGTAATTGGTCATATTTGAATTCAAATTCTGTATTTTGTTGAAGATGTATTGGCATAATAACAGCTTCGTTTGCAATATGAAAGCAGTAGTTTGTAGCCAATTATATATATATTTTTAACTTTAACACTATTTGCGGCAAACTGGAATTGCGGCAAAAAAGCTTTTATGCCAATTGTTAACCATGATTAACAGACTATATGCGACGCATTCAGGGCCCTTTGCTGCGGCAACAATTCGCCGCAAATAATAAACAATAGCGGAGTATTGAATTCATGTCCACGATAGACATTTACCTGGCCTATTATACCGGCGAGTGACCACCGAATCCATAATGCCCTCCATTCTTGACAGCTTCTCCACCAAAGCCTTTAAGATATGATTGATGGAATAATTCCAAGCAATTGACCACTAGTAGATGATTGGCATGCCCTTCTATGCCAACAATCGACTTTCTCTTGTCGTAATCGACCCTCCATTCTCGACATTCCAAGATTTATAGCATAGGTGTCCTAGATTTTTTCCACAAACTCACATGTCGATAAAACATGACTTTTATCCTCATATGTACTTGCAACACAATATTTACATCTTGACACTATAGGAATACCAACTTTAAGGAAAAAAAAAACGGAGCATTAGTTCTAATACACTCCCATGCACTATGAGTAGAGAAACAAGCATTAGATTGAGGTAACCATATCAATACATCCGAACTTGCTTTAATACTCCCTAGTTGCTGGATAGTTTGCTCTATCTTTTTCTGTCTCATTAGCCAAGTGAATAGATTGACATTCCATCCAAGATCAAACTTACAATCCTCCAATTTTAATTTCGGTAGGTTAATAATATTTTGTTGATCACAAAGAGCTTCAGGACCAATCCAATGATCATGTCCAAACGACACTTTTCCCTCTCTAAGTCTCCCTGTAACGCCCTAATGGAAGGCCCAAACCATATGATCTATACTTCAAAAAGACTGGTCAATGAAACAATTGGAGCCCTATTGGAACCTAATAAAAAGCAAGAACTTTTCTTTCTCAAATAATGTGAGATTCCTTACACCATCCACCCTTATCCTTATCATATGGGATATCAAAATATCTTATACACCACCCACTCTTATCCTTATCATATGGGGTATCACACTACATTGCTTGGGAATGAGAAGTTCTTGCTCTTTATAAGGTTCCAATGGGGCTTCAATTATATCATTGGTTAATCCTTTTGGAGTATAGGTCATGTGATTTGGGCCTTCTATTGGGACGTTACAAATGGTATCAGAGTCTATCCTAACTAGAAATGTGGAATTTGAGTCGTGTCACCTACGAGAAACAAGCCCGACGAGGACGTCGGACATTTAAGGGGGGTAGATTGTGATACGCCATATGACAAGGATAAGGGTGGGTGGTGTATGAGATCCCACATTGCTTAGAAATGAGAAGTTATTACTCTTTATAAGGTTCCAATGGGGCTCCAATTGTATCATTGATTAATTCCTTTAGAGAATAAACCAAGTGGTTTGAGCCTTTTATTGGGGCGTTACAGTGGGATCTCATACACCACACACTCTTATATTTATCATATGGGGTATCACAATCTACCACCTTTAAATGCCCGATATCCTCGTCGGCCTGTTCTTCGTAGGTAGCATGGCTTAAATCCCACATTTCTAGTTAGGATAGGCTCTCATACTATTTGTAATGCCCCAATAGAAGGCACAAACCACATGGCCTATACTCTAAAATGACTAGTCAATGATACAATTAGGGCCCCATTGGAATTTTATAAAGAGCAAGAACTTCTCATTTCCAAGTAATGTGGGATTCCATACACTATCTATCATTATCCTTATCATATAGGGGTATCACACTCTCCTTTGAATTTGCTTGCATTAAAGACATATACTTCATAATCATCTTCTAGAAATTAGAACCCTTCTTTGAAGCAATCACAAATATATGTTTGTCATTAACATATTTTTTGAGGAAGAAATTCAACAATAAAGAATCAGCTTTAAGAACCAAGCCAATTTCTTATGGAGAGAAGTTTGTACCCTAAAAAAACTCGAACTCCTAGCCCTCCTTCAGTAACCGGTTCACATAAGTACATCCCATGCATGCTATTTGTTCTTTGCTTTCCTATCCTTTACAACACCCCCCCCCCCCCAAAAAAAAAAAAACAAAAGGTCATAATCCATTTTAATTTATCAAGACCAATTTTGAGGTCTGTAAGATCGAAAAAAAGTGTATTGGAATACTTTACAACACATGATTTAACAATAAAACCTGAGCCCCATTCGACAATAATCTTGCTTGCCATCCCTCAAGTCGACTTCTAGGTTTATCAATCATATCATCAAAATGAAAACTAAGAAGCCGACCAGAAACAATCGAAACACCCAAATAAGTGAAAAGAAAACCTCATTTCATAAATCCAATAAACCAAAGCAAGCTCCGTCTTCTAGACAAAGAAGTATGTTTCGAAAATAAAATTGATAATTTCCTCTTATTCACCACTTAATCAGACTAGTTTTCATATTTCTTCAATATATTAAGAATACCTCTCAATGAAGACTTTCCACCATTAGAAAATAAAACAATATCATCAGCGTAAAGGAAATGAGAAATAATGAGAGTATCTTTTGGATGATAAAACGACATAATCTTCCCTACTTCCACCTGTTGCTTGATCATTCTAATGAAAATTTCTTCTATTAAAAAAATATATAAGGCAAAATTTGATTGTCTTGCCTCAATCCCCTATCACCCTTAAAGAAGCCCTTCGGAATACCATTAATTATCACAGAAAACCATGGACTAGTAATAAATTGGCTAATGAGAAACAAAAGAATTCTAAAAAGCTAAACAACCTCAAAACATGCAAGAGAAGCTCCCAATCAACACTGTCACAAGTCTTCACTATATCATTTTTCAATGCCACATTCCCACTACGAGTAGATTGGTTAATCCATGAATAACTTCTTAAGTTAGACAGATATTTTCAAAAATACTCCGACCTAGAAGAAAAGCTTATTGTTTAGAAGAAATAGTTTTAACTAACACCAGATAAAGCTGAGTAACCAAGATTTTAGAACATATCTTATAAATCACCAAGCACAAACTAATCGGCCCGAATTTATCAAAACTTGCTAGATTTGGCACTTTCAGAATTAAATCCAACTACGATGCAGTATAAAATCAAGGGAAAGCCATACCTCTACAAAAACTCAACCATAGCCTCAACTACATCATGACCTGGGCTACTATTTATCGAAATAGAAATAAGATCATCAAAAACTTCTTGTGAAGAAGGAACTTTACATAACATCTCATTTTCTTCCTGTTAAATCTTCGAATGCACCAAATCATCCAAGTTTGGCACAGTGCGTCTCTCCCGAACCTCCAAGAACTTTCGAAAATAATTAATGGCCCCATTACAGATTTGTTCTGGTGAAGAAAACAAAGAACCATCCTTAAGTGTCATGCCGTTCACAACTTGATGGTTGCGGTGACTCAGATCAGAATAACGCAGAATTTCCTTCACCCTTTTGAATCCAACTTTACGTAGCCTATTGTGATAATCAATATTCTTCTCAATCTATATAAATAGAAAGCTCAACTTGAGAAGCAACTAAGCCTACCTCCACATCCTCTAAATAATTTGCTTGTAAACTAGCCTACAAACCACTTACCCGAGCCTCCAATTATGCTATATGGTCCTCAGTTCGACCAAACACTACCTTACTCCATAGTCTCAAAGCATATTTTAATTTATTTAGTCTGATTGCAAGGTTATACAACCCCGATCCTTGCAGACCCTCACCCTGCCAAACCTTTAGAACACAATCAGAGAACTGAGCATGTTGAAACGAATATTTGTTGAAATTTGGACGTAGGGAAACCATAACGCTCAATCTTCTTCTCCAAAGTAATATGCATCAGAGCATGATTAAAGGGGGTCCGAGCCAAATATTTCATGTTAACATCCGGAAAAACCTCTATCACAGCATTATTAAGAAAAACACGATCAAGCCTTGGTCAACAAACCACAAGCATCCACACAATTATTAAACTACTTCCTAGCCAGCTCTAACCTTGGTCAACCCCCCCTCCTTTCATTATAATTACGGATAATGTTAAAATCATCAGTCACCACCCACAGTAAATGATGTACATTGGCCTCTATAAGACTACTCCATGATCTTCTTGTATCATGAAAATAACATTTTGCATAAACAAAAAGTGAATAAGATTTCTCTCGATTTTTCTTCACCCTTACCGAGATATATTGGTCACCCATATTTTCCACAAAAAGATCAGTATAATGAGACCAAGAAATCCACAACTTACCCCAGCAACATCATTAGAGCAACAACTCTCAAACCTCATTCGATCTTTCCAAAGCACCAAACAAGAATGATCCACCATTGGTTCAACAATTACAAGAAGTTTTGGATGTAACTTAGTGTAACATCCCGACTCCAATTGTAGATTAAAAATTTATTATTATTATTATTATTATTATTGTTATTATTATTATTATTTTATCATTACTATGCTATCAAGTTATCTTTTTGATAAGTTAATTAAAATAATGTTTTAATTTGTTTTAATTTCTCTCCTAGTCGTGTTTCATCTTTTAGTTTTGATCATTTTTTTAAAACAAATCATCATTTTCTTGGAACCATTATCCTAGTTTAAAACCATCTCTAATTCAAAACCACCATCCGAAAGCTTCCTAATTCAAAACTCCCAATCATACTTCAAACTCCAATCATAAACTCACCAAAATTCAATCCCAACACAAACACCTCAAATTGTATCTACATTATTTCAGTTTTCCAATTCAAAACCCCTACTCATAAGTTATCTCGAAATCAACTCTATTTAACTCCTATTCTCTCTATTAGTTTCCTAAATAACAAAACACAACTTTAAAATTCTTATATCAGAAACTGTTTCTACCAAGTGTATTCCACTTCAAAACTCTTATCCGAACTCATCTCCAATTCAATTTTCAGGAAAGAAAATCGACGTTGTTTCAAGATAAACTCCCGAACTCCAAGTTCATCCAAACCCTAGAAATTCAAACTCAAATTTAAACTCCTAATCGTACCTCAATATCGATTTCCACATCCACTAAGGTTCTTCCTTTTCTCTCCTATATTAAACCCTTGAGATCCTCTATTTTACTAGAGCAAAAATAGGAAATCGAAAAGCTCCAGTTCGAAACACTACCCTCATAGCAACCCTCAACAGAACACCATCCATAGGTCTCATAAATTGCTAACAAGCCATCTACAACAAATCGAAACCACCTCTGCAACACCAGAAATTTCCACAACCCAAGAAAACCCTTCGGCAGACGGCATCACCACCAAACCATCGAGAATCCCCTGTTTTGCTTCACTCGAAACAGAGGAGCTTCTCCCCCCAGTAAACCATCCAACCCAAACCACCTTCTTTCACGCTGGAACACCTTTCCTCAGCCACAAAGATCACCGTCGGTCACCTTGTCAAGCCCTAAGCCGCCAAGCATCTCCTTCCACTCAGTAAGCATAGCACGAATCCCATTCTTCGATCCATACTTTGCATTCCCATAAGCTTTAGCCACTACTCTCTAACTTCCTCACTTTTCCCGCATCGCACTACCTTTCCGAGCAACTCAATGGCATCTCCGGCCACCCTCTGCACTCAAAAACTTCCGTTGAACTCAGCCTTCTCTTCAGGTGAGTTGTGTTCAAGCCTTCTGTTTTCACAACTTGTGTGTTTCAACACGGGGTTTCAACTCCTTTTGTTGTTAATGTGGGCTTTGGGGGCCTTGGGCCAATCTTTTTAAGTAGTTATATTATAAATTGTATATCTTTTAAAGTGGATGTTTTACAAAAATAGATTTCGTATTTATATATTGGGCTTGGTTTTATTTCTAAACAGACTTGTGTTCTAAAATTAGTATAAGTCCAAAAAGATTTACTTCTTACGAAATTATTAAATTTTTAAAGTGCTTTTAAATTATATTTTAATATTTTATTAAATTATTTATTTGTTATGATTTTATGTAATTATAAGGTTATGATACATTTTTAGAAATTAGTAACGATTAGTATCTTGTATAGTACAAGCTACAACGTGGAAATCATGAATCAGCACTAGGAGATAAGTAGCATGATCATACTTTCCACGCATGTACGGTGAACATGTTTTTATAAAAATATTATGCATGTATGGCCATCATTTAGAAGCCCATCTTTACTTACCCAAATCATGAAAAATCTTGAAAATCCATATGCATTATTTAAGTTTACGCTTTAAGATATTATGAAATTTCATGTTTTATGCATTAAAGTTATTTATGAAAAATCATAATTTTATGTGAGAGTATGCATAAAATTATTTAAATTATGAATTCATGTGAGGAAATATAGATCACGACATGTTATGAAAGTATGCGATTTCTTTTGAAATAAGATATGTAAATGGCCTATGTATGATATGAAATCGGTACCTATGTATGGGCATATTGTATTGCTAGGTTGTACATGCTGGTAGTGTACCCAGTATATCTTCCTTATGCATGGATTCCATAACCCGCAACCACTGGTAACATTGGAATATTTTTAGATTCGCTAACCCTAACTCACATGGGTCAACAGTTCATGTTCATTTTTTTACGAAAAACTCATGATTTATGAAAACTCAAGTTTTTAGCATTTATGAAAAAGGTTATGTTCAACATTTATAAAAAGATCATATTCATACTATTATGTATGTATTTATAAGTATGCATGAAAATCAACGATTAATATTTTTACCGTATGATGTGTTGCTTATTAAGTATTCGACTCATTTTATTTTTATTTCTATGTTTCTATGTTTCCTTTTGAAAATCATCACAGGTGATGAAGATGCACAGTTAGCAGAATTTGACTCAGGGAAGTGATGCAAAGGCCTAAACAGTGTATTAGTTTTATTTTTTGGTTTTTAGTGAATAAAATATTTTTTCTGTAAATATGATTGATTTCAATATATTTGTAAGTAAATGCTTCCGCTGTCTCTCTTTAATTTTTTATAAAGACTGTTTCATTTATTCAAAAATGTTCTTACTTGGAGTGCTTTTGTAAATAAAAGTTTTAGTAGCATATTAGCTCTCTAAATGTTTTTAAAAATGCTTTATTTGGAAGCGGGGTGTTACACTTAGACATCAATTTCTTTAACCGTCTACTCAAAGAGCCAATACCCAAGCATTCCAATAAACATAAGATGGAGTCCTAGATTAAGTCTGGAGGGTTTGCTTATAACCCTAGAAGATCCCCTAAGTTTACTACTTTTTCCTTTACTTTTTTCCATGTTGTACCTCAGAATCAAAGGCCACTTGCTTACCTTTCGCCAGATGTTCAAGGACCCCATCCAATACAGAATTCGAGAAGACCTAAACATCATAGTCATCTTCCCTTCTTTCCTCCCTTTACATCTTGAAACCCCTCCTCCCGGACCAAAGGCTCCACACAATTTCCACCCATCGGATCAATTAATTCATCTACTACATGTTGCTCATCAACCATATCAACCTGCACCCTTGCATTTGCATGCGCACTCCTCATTTGAACTATATCATGGTTATGAACAACGAAATAAAAACTGGTACTTTCTTCTCAATCAGTGCAATCTAAAGACAATTCTCCACTATTTTTGTATCCTTCAATGTACGCAACTCTTGCCTTGCATAAATGACATAATTCTTTAAAGTTTCTACTCTTGAATTAGCCAAAAAGGATATTTTTTTCCATGCATCTATTATGATTCTCATGATTATCTATTCCATTTTTCATAGTAATATCTTGATTCTACACCTGTATCTCGCTCATCTTACTAGATGCCACTTGCTGCATAACCATGAAGACAAGCCAAGGATAGACAATGCAAATATAGAGCACAACTTATGCGTTACCCAGAGGCAAAGAAGGTATGTCAAAAGATAAGGTCGTTTAGTATAGAGAAGTGTGTGACCATAGCTGAAAAAATAAATATACTCTTGGCAATGGGCTTCATAAGAGAGTCATACTACCCAAAGTTGTTTTCCAATATAGTGCTTGTCAAAAAAGCTGATGGGAAGTGGAGAATGTGCGTAGACTTCACTAACCCATATCTCTTTAAATACTATCCTGACCAGATTATAAGACGATGTATCCCTGATGAGGAGATACTTAATGTTAAATTTTTTTATACTCAAGCTTGTGGGAGCCATTTTTAATGAGAAAAATCGCCATACTGTAGATTTTATTGGCTCATCTTGTATAAGAATGCAAACATCTATTGTCTCTTATGCGTGAAGGCAACAATAGAACTTGCCAATAGGAAAATGAATTAAATTCTAGATAAAATAATAAACCCGACCGTAAAGATTGATTTTTAAGACTAGTTGTTCACTTTGGGCCTATTGTACATCTTTTAAACTCTCTTAGGTATGTCACCTTATATGCTTGCTTTTTAAAAGCTTTGATACCTACCCGAAGAGCTCGAGCATCGAACTTATTTGACCATCAAACATTTTTTTTTAAACAAAGAAAGAATTCCTTTCATTGATCAAACATCAACATTGTCATCAAATACAATAGTCCAAATACATGGATTAGTATAATCAACATCCAAAATTTTGGATCAGGAAGCCAAAGATTCCTTTGCCAAGACATGAGCCACATGATTGCCTTCACATTTCACATGAGAGGCTTGCCATGAAGTGTTGCTCAAAATGGATCGAGTAGCAACCAAAATGTTTCGAAGAGGACCATTGGAGGGTGGACCAGCTAGAATTGCTCTAATCACGTTCAAATAGTCCCCCTTAAAGATTACCTTGTATAATCCATGATGGGAACTAAGGATAGTAGTTTCCAACAATCCTTTTGCTTTCGCTACCATGGGCTGTACACAATAGCATGCAGGTTTCATCATGGTGAGAAGAACTTGCCCTGTCGAATCTTGCATAACCATACCAATTCCAATTTGATTTGTTGCTTTACATATCGCCACATCCTAGTTAAATTTCATCTAGCCAAGTGGTGGTGCTCTCCACCAGGAAATGTGAACAATCGGCTGCCTTAGGCCTATACGTTAGGAAGCAATAGCTGACTTATGTAACTTCCCTGCAGAAATGGCATTAGCATAGAGTGTGGCTGGGTGTTGAAATGGCTCTTCAAATATTAGTCGATTTCTTCTTAGCCAAAGCATACGAGCAGTGATAGTAAAAATCACCAACTCCTCTTCCTGTAACTATCCATCATCTGCAAAATAATAGTAGCATAATCCACATACATAACTACTGCTTTGTGAAATGTTGAACTCCTTAGAGCCCAAACATCTTGAGTAGTGATGCATTCCCATAACACATGGCTCAGAGTTTCAGGTTCTTTTGCACAAAAAGGATAGAGTACATCCTCTACAACATGCCTCTTAGTTAAGTTGACTTTAGTTGGGAAGCATCGATGCAAGCTCGCCACATAAAGATCTTCCAAACTAGAAGGGCTTGAAGAGACCATATCCGTTTCCGAAGTTGCAGATAATTGGGCTTAGAAGAGGATTCTCCACTGCTGCTTTGTCGTAATTCCATAGTCAAATGGTAGGCACTCTTGACACTAAACAACCCATTAGATGTGCCTTTTCATATTAATTGATCAGGTACAGCAAAGATGATAACTGGAATTTGCATAATCTGATAACACTCATCAATAATAAAGAGAGTTTGTAATAAGTGTACATTCCACCAGCCAGTGGACAGATCCATCAAGTCAGCAACTAAAGCATCCTATGTAAATGAGTAACTAGTGACTGTATCCAATTGGTAATTGTATTAGGAACCCATCTATCTCCACAAACATTCACCTACTTGCCATCACCGATGCTCCACATGACACATTCACTTAACAGCTTGCAAGAATGCCAAATGATGTGCCACATATAAGAAGGTTTTGTGCCAAGTTTAGCTTGAAGAACTGATGTAGTGGGGAAATACTTGACTTTATAAATTTGAATAGCCAAAGAGGAGGGGGAATGCATCAGTGTCCTTGCCTACTTTTCCAACAAGGCGGTGTTAAAAGCCTCCACGTCCCTAAGTCCCATGCCTCCATAAGTCTTGCCTCGACACATCAATTCCTAACTTTTAATTTTGACCAAGGAGAGGCGGGTAAGCTTAGAAACTTTTAGCTGACTGAGTTAGAGAAGTTGAGAAATGACGTTTATGAGAACTCTAAAGTCTATAAGGCTAAAACGAAGGTATTTCATAGTGAAAAATTTTCTTAGGAAGATGTTTCAGCCTAATGACCAAGTATACATATATGATTTTAGATTTCACAAGCACTCATAGAAACATCGGTCTAGGTGGTCGGCTTTTTGTAGTGAAGCATGTTTTTGAAAACGGGGTGCTAGAAATATTGGACCCTAGAGATGATCAGGTCTTTAAAGTAAATGGTCAACGCCTCAAAATCCTTATTGATAGACAATTTCATGAAGTGAAAGACATTCTACTTGTAGAACCAGTCTATCAACCTTGACCCCACCTTGCATGTATTATTATTATTATTATTATTGTTTTATTTTGTTTTCGTTTCATTTCATTTCTCATTTTATTTATTGTTGTTTTCCTTATTTTCTATTTTTGGGATAGTGTCATTTTTCCATTTCTGTTTGCCATGTCTTATATTTGTTGGGCTACCCACATTACACATCAAGTATATTCTATCATCATTAAAAACTATTTGATCAGTTGTGGTTCTTAAAAATTGAGGACAATGTTTTGTTTAAGTTGGGGGTGGTGCAAATTCAACATTTACAAATGCTTGTTGGAACTCTGTTATATTTTCACATATGATAGATTTTTTTTTTTTAATTAGCATCGCATGTACATCCTTTCACATGTATGCTCATTTTCATATATAGCCATATCAGTATATTCAACAAATCCATCTTGATCATGTTATTAAAGTATTCACAGGAATCTTAATGCACTTATCTAAGTTTTGTTGTAAGATGTTGGTTTGACTCATGTATTGTGATGCCCCCAATTTATGTTCGTAATTCAACGTAAATTGAAGTGTCAGGGTAAATAATGCTAGACTACTCACTCCCGTACTTATCGAAAATTAATGCAAATCGCAGCAAAAAAGTTTTGAATAAAATTAATTTCTAGTGATCACATGATAGCATAAAAACCACAATAATATTTTATCTTTACACACATAACCCAGTTAGTTTTTCTATATACAAATTTATCAAAATTTTGACTTAGGGTAGCCTGGGCTCCTCCTTTATTTCGGAAAACTCTTTCTCCATGCCGATGCCAGTCCCTACTACTACTAACTGGGTCAAAACTTCTATAGAGTGAGAGTACTTCGAGGACCCTTCAGGGTTTCTCCAGGTCTCTTAAGTAACTAGGGCCTTGCCCATACTTGACATCGAACCCTACAGTGAAGTTACAATTCCAAAAGAGAAAAGAAACATACAAGAATGAGATTTCCTTGAAAATCTCAGTAAGTACATACATAACTTAATAAAAACATAGACATAATAAAATAATCACATACAAATCAGACAGCCAGAGTATGCATTTATGGCATGATTCATGAGACTTATGTATGACTTAGACTTATCTCTTATGTAGACTTACATTGACATCTTTCTAGGCTAAACAAACTTATATCATGCATGAACATTTCATTCTTATGTTAAAGTTCTTATTCTTATAAGTTTTCACTTATATCCACTATTATTACCCGTGGTTGGGCCATGCCACTATTATTACCCGTGGTCAGGTCATGCCACTATTTTTACTTATGGTTGGGCCATATACAGTATTATTGTTCCTAGTTGGGCCGTATCCTGTATTGTTACCCTTGGTTGGGCCATATCAAGTATTGTTACCTTTGGTTGGGCTGTGTCCAGTATTGTCGTCAGTCGTCCGGACTTTACGTATCGCCGTTCCCATTGTGACGAGCCTTATCATATCCGTCATACGGGCGTTACGCATCGCCGTTCCCTATTATGACAATACTGATTCTTAAATCTTTTCTCTTATAGAATTTTCTTATCTTATTTCTTGAATGCTCATCATGACTTATAACGACACTTATATGACGACATGTAACATAAACAATAGACGTCATGACTTATAACGATACCTATATGTGACGAAATGCAATATATGTATAGGCTTAAACTTATGACATGCATGTTTTATGTCTTCATAATTCATAGAACATATATAAACATGTCACAAGAACATATATCATATATACATGCACTTACATCACATAAATTTATAACGTCAAAACTTAACAAATGATACATAAACAATTAAATAAAATATTATACTATTATTAAACTAAGGCTGGCCAAATATCATAGAGAACTAAATCTTATTTATTTATTTATTTAGCTTATTCAACTCAAACCAAAATTTACATATTCAATCTATCAAGCTTTCCTTAATTTTCAATAATCAATTTAAGCATATTTATTTGTTTTCTTGAATATTTTTTTAATAATTTATAGCATAATAATTCTTGAAATTCTTCAAAGTAAATTAGAGTTTCTAAATTTATCATACTTATTAAAATATCATTCAAATAATAATACACAAGTCACTAAGAATTTAGAATAAGAGAAATGCACCAATGAAGTCCATGCCTATCATGATAAACTCTGTTCTGCCACTTAAATCCCAATTTCGCCCTCTATTGAATCCTTATTTCTTAAAAATTAAAACAAAAAAGTTGTAGATATTTATCTTATATTTTCATATCCTCTTGAATTATCCAATTCCGATATCACACTAACAAGTTATGTCCGATTTACTAAAAGATGTTGAATCTACCAATAATATCCCTATTAAGCCCGAAATTTCCTAAAGTTGGTTTATCATTTTTTTTCCAAGTAAGGACCTCATATGTTTATATAATCCTCTTAATATAACATCATAGAATATATTTATAAGGTCTCATAATTTTCCTAATATTTTTCCATAGCAAAAACCACTTCAAAATTCAATAGCTTTCAATTTAACACATAAACAATATTTAAGCTCAAACAAGTATCAAATTAAATCTATAAATTAAGACACTTATACTATACCAAGATTATGTTAATTAGTGCACTTAAAAATTTTTCCAAAGCTTGCTTTGATGTTTGTGGTAGCTTTTGATCTAATTCTTGTTCAACCCTCCTAACTAGCTTCATTTTGAAGTTTGTGTGAGGTAAATGGGTTTAGTTGAGTATTTCTTCTTTTCCTTTCTTGGGTTGCCATGGGAATGGGCTAAAAGGGGATAAAAGAATTCTCATACACATATATATATATAGAGGTGGCGCCATGCATAGCAAGAGAACACCCCAATTTCCCCCTCAGGACACACGGCTACACTATTGGGCCTTACCTTGTAAGTTGTCATCCTATTTTAGGCCTAATCATGCCCCTAACTTAGAATTTTCTGATCCTAATCTTCATCTAAAGGTCCTACTTTCTCCAATTATAAACTCTTTTTTGGATCAATGGCCCAAATTTTTTCAACACATGGAGAAAATCCAATCTAGAAGCAAGGATATCTTGGGATAGCATGAATCCGGTCACCCCATCCCCTTTGTGTCCCACGTCCCTTGCCACCTTTCCCTTCCTCTTGTCACATGCTTCAGATCCTATTAGTACACTTGGGGTGGCTAGGAAGATATCCTATTATTTGTTCTTTAAGATTTGGTTACCAATTGGTTGGAAACAAAGGGGATAGTTGGCTGTTTTGGCCAATCAGATTAGTTCCAAACTTTTGCTTAGTTTAGACTAATTATTCTTCTCGAAGCTCTTTATCCACTTAACACATACTTTCATACATGTATCTAGATGATATAAATGAGGAAAACTAATCAAATTTGAGCATCTAAAGTGAGGTGGTGGCAATTTTGATTTTCAAGCTCTAGTTTTCGTCCAATCCAGACCAGTCTACTTTCAATCCAAATAACTCATTGTTCCAGTTCGATATGATTATTTCATTACGACATCAAATGAGAGATATATGATTAATTCACCGAGACATGTCAAAACCACCCAAGAACACCCAATCCAAGTTTTCCATTTGTTTTCCTTTGTTTTCTTACCCACCAAGGCTTCTAGATTAATTCTAATCAACTTGCCACATGTTCCCATACATGTCAAGACCTCAGAAATTTTGGTGGCCAATCACAATTTTCGTCACATGGCCAAACATAAGACAACTCATTTAAGTCGGTTACCAGTTGACTCCTATCCTGTCCGTCCACTTCACACCAGATTTAGTTCTTTATCCATTCCTTTGCTTCAAAAATACAAAACATAAAAGTTCTATATATCCTTCTTAACGTTCTATACGATTTAAAATCATTTCATTTGGACCTCATATGAAGAAGTTATGATCATTACACTGAAACTTGTCGGACCAGCTCGAAAACTCATTACAGGCACACCAAGTGTTTGATCTTTGGTTTTATCACTTCCTCTTGGATTTTTTTCTCAAATTTAAAAAATTTACCTTTATCTAGATCCAAATTGAATTTCTCTGGTTGATACCTTGTTACAATTCCCAAAGGTCAATCCAAAATTTGTCTTAGAATGCATAATTTCACATTTTCATAGCTCACAATTATCATCTAAGTCTCCAATTCTATTTTCATAGAAAAATATATTTTCAATAAATTCTTTTAAAATATCCTCAAGTAAATACTTTATCTAAAAAAATATGGGTTATTACATGTATCTAAAGAACTCTTTTACTTAAGTCTTTATGTGTGAGTTTTGAAGAGGAGTAGGACCCAACATATGCTTAAAATTGTGATAAGCATTCATTGATCTTTTGAAATGGGCAGTTCTTTTGAGATGCATGATTTTTGGTGTGATAATGGATATACAAGGGATATTGATGAATGTCAATTTAGAATTAACTCTTGAACCTTTCAAGCCAATCCTTTAAATAATAAACTCCTAGTAGCCAACTTTGAACCAAGAAATGCATATAGCTTTTTTTTCTTCATGTAACATCCCGACTCAGATTGGCTTTTGGGATTTAAATGCAAATAATCTGATCTTTCATTTTTTTTTTTCATATTATCATAGAATTCTCTTATGTTATTAGTAGTATTATTATTTTTGAACGGATTATAAAATAGTTTATATTGTAAATGTAGTTTTATTATAGATATTAGTATTAATCATCATCATCATCATCATCATTATTATTATTATTACTACTTTATAGATGTAGATAAAGATATGTTAATTACTGTGGCGCCCATGAATCCCCCCTGGGATTTAGAAGGACTTGCGACATCAAGACAATCATCTCATAGATTCGCATCGAATAGTGTTTGAAGAGTGTGTGAAGCATGCACCAAGTGTACAATAAATATTCGCAGTGGAAAAATAAATAAAAGTCAGTCGTTCTAGTACCAGAGATTCTTAAAAATTACAAATCAAATTTAAAACAAATTCTCCAACAGGAGATTATACATTCTTTCACAAGAAAAAGATAAGCAACACTGCTTTCGAGATCATAATCTCAACCTTCATCCTCTCAACAAATTTATTTTGCTGTGGAGTCTGTATCTCGGGCTAAATATCATTTTTTGCAGTCACAAACTACGATCCCGTAAATTGGGACTGTAGGTGGGCGCGATCCACCGAAGTAAGATGTGAATCCCAGTGACCAACAGACAATATACAACCAATTCACACAACAGAACATCATCAACATATAAAAGTAAACTCAATGGGTGCATGTACCATGAATATGAGACTTATAACATGACTTATGCACATGCACTTTCATATAAAAACTTCCATAATCCTTGACAGTTTTCGAAACTTTGCTTCATGTACGTGCTTTTCATAAAAATGCATTCATATAACTTTGACTTCTTTCATATGTACTGTTTGAACTTCTTTTCAAAAGTCATCTTTTCAAAAATGGTTTTCGTCTTTTCTTATCTTAAGCGCCACTTATTATATCATATCATATATGGTTCGAAAGCCCATCTTTTTCGTCATGAGATCTGTTGGACACCTCACTGTTCCCCTACACACCGTGTGTTCCTTTTAGTTACCATAGCACCCGACGACAGTATCAAACCTAAGTATCTACATTTCACGCCCTTTCGCGCTCTTTATCACTCGGCGATTGATCACTCACCGAACGATTACAAACTTTTCTGTATCGGTAACGCCGAATCCAACACCGTCCTGTATGCACCCATTAGCTTTAGGTGCGACCACGCTCCGGACACCTTCTGGAGCCATACATGGTCTGCCGAAGGTTCTTTGTCAACTCAGGGACTTTCATTCGACTTTAATCACTCCTGAGTGAACAGGGAGTTCCACTGGGGCATTACCCCGTCCCAGCCTTTGGAGTTTTTATAAAACTTTAATTCTTTTCTTTCTTTTAAAAACATGCTTGACTCAAAAACATGCTTTTCGTGTTTCATGCATAGGACATGCATGCGACATGTGACTTGTTATGCAAAACATGTAGATCATGAAAGATATGAATCATATATTCACAAATCATATATCATACATATTAACATATGAACAGACATCCCTTTTTAATTTATCTTCTAACCAACACGTCGTGCATATTCCAATGAAGAGATAGTCAGAACCTTAAGTCACACCGAATCAAACCAACACTGTCTTATAGGGGTTAAGGATACAACTTATGATAGAGTCAAACCTAACTTTTCTTCTCTTTTCTCTTTACCAAAACATGCATATTTCCTTAAGATCTTCTCAAAACTTAATAGTTATATCATAACCAATCATTAATCACCACATTTACATTGTCTGTATAGTTATTCTCGTCAACAAATTATCATCATATAATATTTTCTCTAAACCCAAACATTTCTCAATCTATACATCAAGGGAATCTAAGAATACAAATCAATATTTCATCCAAAGATTCAAGTCATAACCATACATCATATCATGACTTAAAGCCTAATATTTTTCCACAGAAGTATACCAGGATTGAAACTTATGAATTCCCAAAAATAAACTTTTAATCGTCCAACATATTATGCCATTGTTTCAACCCTTAACTGAATTTTTTACTTAATTGTACTTATTAAGTTCCCTTATCAAATTTTCATCATATTCTTCCAAATATCTCTTCGATTAAAATCCTAGTGTATCACCTTATTGAAACATAGTGGAAAAAGTAATGGAATCATCCAACCAAACCATTATATCACCGATAATTACTAAAGAGTAACGGAGTCATCCAACCAAATCATTTTATCACCAACAAATACTAAAATAACGGAGTCATCCAACCAAATCATTTTATCACCAACAAATACTAAAATAATGGAGTCATCCAACCAAATCATTTTGTCACCAATAATCGCTAGAATAATCGAGTCATCCAACAAGATCATTTTATCACTAATAATCACTAAAATAACTGAATCATCCAACCAGATCATTTTATTTAATCACTAGAATAACCGAGTCATCTAACCAGATCATTTTATCACTAATAATCACTAAAATAACCGAGTTATCCAACCAGATCATTTTATGCCCAATAAATACTAAAATAACAGTCATCCAATCAAAAAATTATATCATCAACAATTACCATCCACATAATATTCAACCACAGTAAGATTAACTCGGGGTAATCTCAATCTCTATTAAATGGCCTCAGGTCCAACCAATCTACTTTCGAATTACTTATCATCACTAGATAACACTTCAAGCAAACAAAATAGAGATTGGCACACAATCAAACAGTCAATCAAACAATCAAATAAATATCTGTTACTTACAATGCATAAACGAATGCCTTGCACAACAAATATCACTCCGATCGCCGATCCAAGATCCGTAACGGGTAGGTTGCGCGTTACTCGTCTCCGAGCTCGGTAAGCGACGGGTTGGGTTTGGGTACTCCGTTTGATACCAAAATTTAGGGTAATACCCATTGGAGGATTGGAAATCTCATAGTGGTGGTAGTGAGGCGGTGCAACAACTGGAAGGCGGCAGATCTGACTCAAAAGGGTGGTAAGTCATTTTCGAATTTTCTCTTGTACACGAGAGGTGGGGGCATGGATGGAGAAACTGCTTTAGGGGTGTGATAAATTGAGGTAGGGGAAGCTTTTGGTGGTGGAGGTGAGAGGCACGGTGGCCGGACGCCGGCGCGGCAAAGGGAAGTTCATTTGGAGACCCATTTCGGTTTTATGGATGGCGAGGGAAGGTGAAATTTCTGGTGGTAGGTTATCTATGGATGGCGGATCAAATGGCGGGGGTGGTGTCGTGGTACGGTGGCTCATGGTGGAGATATGGGCGGAGCAAGGTGCGGCGTAGAGTATTAAACACCTCTCGGGTTTGGGGCTGCCGGTGGGACGTGGGCTACCGTGGTCGACACCTCCAATGGGGTTGGACTTACCGGAGGGTGGCGATTCAGGCGGGGTCAGAGGTGAGGCTTGCCGGGTAGAGGTAGCGCCGCCACGGACTGAAAACCAAACTGCCTCCCCACGGTTACTGTAGCACGCGGGAGACAAAGGAGAGAGGAGAGAGAGAAAAGGAAAAGAAAGAGGGGAAAAAATAAGAGATTTGACCCTTTTCGCGCTATTTATAGGCCCGACGCTTTTGGGTCTTCAAACTGACAAACGATGTGTTTAAAACACTAATATAAAAATACATAAAACTAATTAAGCTTAAAAACATTCAAGAAAATAAAATAAAATATCATTTCAACTTAATTTTAATTTTATAATACAATATTTTCCATCCTCATTTAAAATAATGAAACTTCCAATTATTTAAAAGAATAAAACCTTATATTTAAATTAGATGCTTAAAATACATTTAAGATCTCGTAATATTTTAAACTATTAAAACAAAGGCAATAAAATGATCGTATATTATGTAATATTAAGGAGCTCTTCAAAAGCTACCAAATAAAATAGAATAAACATAACAAGGCTTAATAATTTAATAAGTTTAAGATCAACGAACCAGATGATACCAAAATAAGATACAATGCTCATCAAAAGAAATACAACAAATTAAACTATATAATATGATGATTAAAATCATAATAATGAAAATAACATTTCAAATGAAAAGACCAATAGTATCGATTAATTAAATAACTAAAAACATTGTTATCAAGAAATCTCTCAAAAGCTTGTAATAATAATAGAACTAAAACCACTAAACTGAGATAACATTGATAACAATTCAAATGATAAAACCAATAATAATCTTTAAATAACTACAAATATTAAAATCGTAGATTTCACAAATAATTAACCCAAGTCATAAATAAAGCGTACCTGAAATAAAATAAGTGAGATATCATTTTAATTTATTAAAATAAATTAAAATATCCAATGATAAAATATGAGTAAATAAAGGTATGTAAAAATTCGGGATCTCACAATTACTAGATGGTATTTGAAAGACTATACATGATAATATTGTTTAAATAGAACATTATGTCACGCTATTCTAAAAACGTTAGTGACAATTCATATTTTGTATAGGTATCATCGAACTATGAAGAAGAATTTAGGAAGTAGCGCTGCAAAATAAGTAAATTTGATCACAAAATTAGGATCCCCACAATTAGATTATGTTATTAATAGAGCTAGTTCTTTGATAGTCTTTTTCATACACTCCTCATGTCATGCAAGCATATCATTCAGCACAGCACGGCACAAGATCATGCCATTCAGCATCTTACTTAGATTTAGCGAGCTATAGCTATTTATATTAGTATGTAAATATGCATCTCATGTCGCATAAGTCACATAAGTCTTGTTAAATTCAAGTATAAGATTAGATCAGATCAGTAATCAATAAATCAGTTATTCAATTCAGTTAATGAGATGACCGTTTAAATGCATGGTACCAATCCATATCAGATCAAGGTGGATATGCAAGCCACAGCCTAAACATGGTCCACCATAGTACGCTAGAGTACTATCAGCAGCTCTTCTTGCTGCAGCGAGACGTGGGACTGGTGCTCATCCTTACACACAGGGTTAAATGTGTTGACCAATCAGTTCAGTTAAATCAATTCAATAACATCAAATCAGTTAAGTCAGTCAGATTAGTTAGTTAAATCAGTTAATCAGTTTAAATCAGTTAGTCAGTTAATACAGATAGGCCAGTCATGCATAGCATGAGCATTAGTATGTACAATTATGTTTCCAAATTTCAACATAAAATTTATGAAAATTCTTGTGATTATTATTCTCATGTTGTGGTGGATTCCTTATTGAGTTATCGACGCATTTTAGTTTATTTCCTATTTTTAAAACTACCTAGGTGAGAAAGATTACTAGTGCAAGCAGGCAGGCTAAGAGTAGATGAGCAGTTATTTGAATTTTCAGTAATTTTAGAAATAAGTGTTTTTATGACACAAGTTTACTTTTGGTTATTTTAGTAAATATTTTTTTTGAAAAACGTTTTATTAGAACTTCATTTTTTGGGATAAATGTTATTTACTTTATTATTAAAACTAAGAATTTTGTGCCGGATTAACAAAGTCGGTCGAGATTTTTTGGGCTTTTGTTTAAAAGAAATGTTATCTAGGATGCTCCTAGCCTGCTCGAGAGTTCTTGTGATAATTAGATTAAGATGAGTCGCTTATTAGTTTTAGTCGGTAGCACCAAAGTTTTGAATACCGTACCGGTGAGCGTATCGGTCAAGATACTGAAACGAAATATTTTAGTATTGGTATCGTTTCATGTATTGTTTCGTAGTAATCTACATAAAAAAATTATATATATAAATATATATAAATTATATTTCAAAATAATAGTCAATATATGAATAATTATATATATAAATATATAAATCTAATTAGTCTAGTATGAATTGAAATAAAAAATAGCAAAAATATGAAAAATAAAAAATAAAAAAATTAAAGGTCCGAAATCGAAAATCCGATACGGCCTGTACCGGCTGAAATATTGACCGGTACAAGGCCGGTATCGGCCAAAATATTGACTGGAATGGCCGATACAGGCTGGTACGATCGATATTTCTTGGCAAAACAGTATACCCATAAAATATGTATCGGAGAACCGACCGGTACAGCATGTTTTGGCCATACCGGCCGGTACAGTACGAAATTAAAATCTTTGGGTAGCACTATGATGTTAGTGTTTTCATAGTTATTTTTATTTTATTATTTTATTTTATTTTTGAAATACTAGTTATTGGTTGGCGAAGAATATGACACCTGCCACTAGATAATTTCATGTAGCGTGGATATTGGAGTTTTGTGGAGATTACTTGTACTATGAGTTATGTATCATTTGGTTACAATAGAGTGATCGATTGAAAGAATGAAAGCTAGGGAACTTTACTTTTAAGATCGATAGTGTATCAAGTTAATCATGGAAATGAATGGAGATTTGTAGTATACTTGTTGGAGTTACTTAAGGAAATTAAGGATGTAGCTAGTAGATTTTAGGGTTATGGCATAAATTACATATTGGTGGTATTTCATGATGATTGATGGAAACTATATTATGTTATTCAGGTAATGTGATTGTCTCGCATGGAATGATTGGTAAAAAAAAAATCATATCTTGGAGTTGTTTAGTATTGAGAGTTATTAAAAGAAGTAGTGGAGTCATTATATTTTTGAGGTTATTAATTTATAGGAGCATTATTTATAACTTTATATGAAAATGTTTAATTATGATTTATGAGGAGAGTTTCAATTATTATGTTATACGGAGATCTTTATTTTTACTTGGAGTTAAAGATGAGAGATTTTAAGACAATTTAGTATTAGGCTTTTAATCAATCTAGGTATTAAGGTTTACATTTATTGGCTTAAATCATTGTGGTAATTTTATTAATGAGGATTTGAGGATTGAGTGTTTTTAGACTCCAAACGTTGGAAAGTATATGCTATTATTATTTGAGGTTATTACTTTATGTGAATCATCTATTTAGTTTTTATGTGGAGAATCGATTTATTGTTTGGAGGTGGAGTTTTATTGATCATGGAGACTATTACTTACTAGGTATGTGGAGTAAGATAATTATTTGAATGATAACTATGGTTAAGCTTCCAATCAATTTTGTAGTAAGGTTTATATATTTAGGTCGTTATGGTTTCTCGAGAGTGCATGATGGTTGACACTAATGCGCAAGTATGTGATAGATGACAGTAGGTGTGTGAACGTGTACATGTTTAAGGATTATAAGCAGAAAGATGATTGATTTATGTGCATAAACATACACATGATAAGTTTGAGATTTTGTATGACCATGAAATATTTGGAATTGATTGATGTCACTAAGTGAATAATTGAGGTACTTGTTAATGGACTAGGCTTTGATGCTAGACAAACATTTTTAGAGAAGCATGTTGGAGATGTGAGCCCATAACCCTCAAGCCTAGGATTATTGTGGATTTCCACTTTTGAAGATTTTAGTATTGAGATATTTTGAAACCTTGATCTTTGGAGAGTTTTTTTTATTGATTTTTATCTTTTCAGATTATTAACTTGTAAGGAGAATGATTTACACTATTTCATATAGAGATTGTTACTTACTTTTATTTTGGTGATATTATTATTAGGTTTTCAATCAAATTGAAGGTTAAGGTTTAAAAGTTATAAGTTGGTAGCCACTATAT